>OX411344.1:3750000-5000000 GCA_948150665.1 Conistra vaccinii | reverse complement strand
TAAAAAGGGATTTGTTCGGTATATTCGAGTAAGCGACCACACCCGAACGGTTAAACGCTATTACCATAATACAGTGGTGGTCATATAATTAGAAACAGAGAGTCACTTGGTAGTGTTAATTACTTTTTATGTTATTATTGCAATTTATTGGAGGTAAAAGATTCAGTTACCACATAATGTGCGCTCGTAACTCTAGTTTAAAACCTATCATTAACATTCCGGTAAGTAATAAAAAAATAAAAATAAAAAAAACTTGGAAAAAATGTATCAATATCTTTACTACTAGCAGTCGGACAACTAATTAGAAACACAAGAAATCAACACTAAAAATTTAATCAAAACTCCAATAATTTGCATAAGTCGTGAAAGGATACTATCGAATACCTTATTCATAATCGATTAGTACCTACTTGGTTGACAGAGGCTACCGTCTGTTGTCGATTACAGCTTTTCAACGACGTGGCATTGATTCTATAAATTTTTCCCTCATTTCCAACAGAATAACCTCTCCAAACTTCAAAACATGCGTCGTAAAGTTGGTTGACGTTAGTAATATGTTTATCATCAGTGTTTTCCGCACGATGTGCCACAAATTATCTATCGGACTTAAATCCGGACTATTAGCAGGCCACTCCAACATTGTCACCGATTGTTATCTGAGAAACACTTTTACGCTGTTTGGTGTATGCTTTGGGTTATTATCGTATTGAAATATCCAAGTCACTGGCAAATTTTCATCGGAATATGGGATCATTGTTCCCTCTAAGATGCCTCTGTACTGATACTGATCCATTAGGCTTTCAAACTTTCTCACGGGACCAACCCCGTAACCCGAAAAACATCCCGACACTGTAACATTTCCGCCGCCATTCAACGCCTCGATAATTTGTCGTCGTAATATCGTTTACCGTTCGAATTTACCAAATGTATCGTAGTTTCATGCAAAAACAAAAGTTTTTTTTTAGTGATGAACAGTCTAACTGCCATATTTTCTAGCGAAGGCTAGACGATTTTCTCTAAGTTGCACGGTAGGAAGTGGTACCTACTTTCCTAGCAAGTCTTCCAAACAATTTCCCTTCACCCAACCGTCTGAGGACTAGTCCTGGTCCTGGGGACACGTTTCGAGGGTCGTCCTGTGAAAATACTACTTTTCGAATAATATTAGGACCTTTGAAGGGATCCGTGTTAGCCAAACGAATCATAAGCCTGTCTTCTTGAATTGTGGTCTTCCTTGGCCGAACTGTTCTAGGCACATTATCCGATGTTCCATGTTGTTTCAAGTAATGTGCAATGGCGTGAAATACCATCTTTACGGAATACTCTAAGTGAGTGGCAATATTTCTGTAAGCCCATTTTCGTTGGAAATGAGAATTCACACAATTTTTTCTTGTTGCTGCATCAGAGCTATTGTTTTTACCCATTTCTAATAATAAAATCACTCAGAATGTAACATAATTAAATGAATAAGAAAAGGCGGCAAACTGCCTAATGTGATGACAATATGGAATATGTATTGTAGTTTCAAAATTCTATTTTAGAACATAAGTTACACTTTGTTTCTAATTAGTTGTCCAACTGCAAGTACTAAAGACATTGAGAATTTTTTTCAAAGTTATATTTTATTTATATTTTTTTAATACTTATCGGAATGTTAATGATAGGTTTTAAACTAGAGTTACGAGCGTACATTTAATTGTGGTAACTGAACCTTTTACCTCCAATTAATGGCAATAATAACATAAAAAGTAATGAACACTACCAAGTGACTCTCTGTTTCTAATTATATGACCACCACTGTATGTCAAACAAGGAGGGAGGTCAAACACCAACGTTATACTTTTGGTATACCCTTGTAAGGAATATTTTAAATTAAGTAGGTATGTACTTCTCGGTCTTGTCAATAAAAATCCCATCTCTGTCCGTGCGTATCGTAAGTTGCGATTAGAGGATTACGTTGAGAGGATGTGCAGCAGCGTCCTCCTGTCTGCTAGTAACAACATGCTGCGACCACTCCTTGTAGAGATATCTTCAATAACTTCATTGATTGGGAGAATGTTCGGCAGTGGACGTTCACAGGTTTAAAATAAGGCAGTGTATAGAGTGCCACCATTGGCACTCTATCCCTATCGGATAAAGTGCCACTACAGGCACCCTAGTAATACCGCCTCGGCCCGGCTAAAGTGCTGCAAGCATTGGATTGTCATTGTCACTGTCACTAAGTCACGTCACTTGGTATTTTGTTTGATTGTCGAGGTTAGATCGCTGTAAAACACCACATTTCCAAAACATTACATTCTCTTGTGCCTAAACGGACCCTGGCACTTCGCCGGCCGCTACCGCGGCACCGCTCGCTACGCTCGCTCGGCTCGTGCGTTGTGTGGTCACAGTTCTAACCTAACCTAACCTAAATAACAAGTGACAGTGACAATGCAACGCTCACGGCACCCTAGCCGAGCCGAGGCAGTGACACTAGAGTGCCACAAGAAACTCGCGGCACTGTATACACTTCGTTAAAATAATAATTAATGAACTAATACAATGAACAGTTGACCATATTAGGTATTGCCGCCAACATTAATACTTACTGTGGTGTCACTATTGATATTAGGAGGAAAAGGGTGGGCTTTATAAAAGCGACAGCGAAACCGTTTTGTGACTAATTAAAAAGACCTTTTCGTTTTGTGTTTGCAGATACTTGTGTAATCAATAATATTAGTTTAGTGTCACTAACTGTTTAGAAATCAAGTGCGATAAATATACTCTAACGTAACTTAAATTCCTATTATAATTTTGTATCATAAGTGAAGATGCAGAATTTCATTTATTTTTTTATAGTACTTGCTATGGGTTTGGCTTTGGATGTGTCCGTTTATGATGCCCTAGAATATTGTAAGTGACGTTATCTTAATTCTGAAACATTAACTATCGAATAACTTCTGGATGTTTGTGTTAGTGAGATTTGTATTTGAAAATGATGGTTACCCCCGATTCAGCAGACTGCCTCGTTGGTGTAACAGTCGAAACTAGTTAGCGCGACTACAGAGCATGAGGAAGTTGGGTTCGATTCCCAGGTCGGGCCTTGCCAAGTGACGTTTGCTTTTATACGATTTTCTAGATTCACAGAAAAGGAACAACATCAAAAGCAGTATTTTCTCGAAATTCTTGACATTTTAGTAATAGAGAGAGACCAACGAAGGAATGTATTGTTTACACAAAAGCAATTTTGTAGAGTGGGGATAGAGTGTGCATTCGTTTCTTTAATCTAAATTGAACTTTTTTATTTATTTATTAAAATATATAGACTGACCAACTAGATACATACACGGCATTAACTTATAGTCTTCGTCATGTATCCTATTACCTATCATGCATCCTTTACAGGACAGTTGAATGTAAATTCAGCTGTGTCATTCAATTTTAACACGGTACATAAAATAATTTTGTTTTTAGTTTATGGAGATGATAAACTTGTGTTTGAATCTGTTTTTCCGTGGAAATTTGGATTCACCTCGAGTGATTGGTTATACATGTCAATACGTTATCGGAACCAACCACCGAGTGTTACTAAGGCCTTAGTAACATATGAACCAGGTAAGCTTCTGGCTTCTAACTTTCTACCTAAGACTAGACAGCACATTGACACTCGTTCAGGCGACGAAATGCTGAGAATTATTATGTGAACTCCGAATTTTTGTTCAATTCAAAGACTTGTTGGACGAAATTGAGTAACAAGAACATATTATTTTAGAGTATTACCCACGTAAAGCCCCTAAAGATGTAAAGTGTAACGTTTGCCTTTCTTACACGTTTCAGATCATGTAACTGTCGATTGGATCCTAACACTTCTCAATGGTAACAAAGTTACTGTGTTTTTTCGTCAATTAAGCGACCCTGAAGTAGTAATTAAACTAAATTTGTACACAGCGAATGGCTTGTGTACATCAATTAGTATTGCAGAAGGGAGAGTCGTCTCTGAGAAATCTGAGAAGGATTATAAATGTAAGAGAATATTTTATTATTTTTACGAATATGAGAATTTTCCCGTCAGTTTTTTGTAATGCTTTTAGTTTTTTGATGATCGTTAACGTTTGCGTAAAAAAAAAACATGACATGATAGATTTGGTGTTTTTTCTTACAGATACTGATATTTGTTTCAAAGGAATCCACAAACCCTGCCTGTTAGTGGTGGACTTAAAGGACGTCATTTGTAAAGGTAACCCTTTACCGCTTCTTCTTTCTCTTACTTTTTTTGCTCTCTAAAATATTCATACTATAGATATTGCAGTAATAAATATTTGATACCTATTCTGAAACAAAACTCAAATGTATAAAATACTAGCTTTTGCCCGCGGCTTCGCCCTCGTGGATGTCGAAAAATATCCCACAGGAACGTTCTACCGGGATTCAGAGTATCCTATGTCCTAACCCAGGTTCTTCATATCCTATGTCCTAACCCTAAAAATCGTTCAGCCGTAACAACTTGAAAAGGTAACAGGCAAATAATAATCTAAAACCTTTGATTATGTAAGACTAAGTCTAAAACAGTCTCCATGACTGTTTTAGAGTTCCGTACCTCAAAATGAAAAATTGAAACACTTAAAGGATGACTTCGTTTTCTGTCAAGTCAGGACCCTTTTTCTCTGGAGCCCGTGGAGGCATCAAGTTGAAATAAATATCAAAAACTTAGATCTACGGTCTCTTGGAGTAAATAAATACGGTCATTTATGCCGCATAATTTGACACTCGTAAATAAACCAGTCTATTTGGTACTTCCCGTTGGTCCAGCAACATAAAGTTTGGCGAGCCGAGAAGTAAGGTCAAATAAAGAGGAAAATCCGAAAATTGGTCATTTATAGTTACCTACTTATAATATTATATATATGAACTGCAAAGTTAAGTTTGTTCTTCAATCTGGTATCATAAAATCATAGGCCGTGTCTTGAAGTAACATTTAGTCTGTAATTTATTACTTTAAATGTACTTAGGTGTGTAATGTGCATTACGCAATGTATTATATCACAGATTACAGATTGTAAATTGTCTTTGGCCTCTGGTACTGACAGCAAGCAATAGCCAAAATTTGTTAAACTTTTATATGTTATGAATCTTGAATACGAGGCTTTTGGCTAACTTGTAAGGGAGTCATAAATGTATTTTTTGGAATGTGCGTTTAGTTTGTGCAGAATAAACAATTTTTCTTTCTTTTTTCATTAAATGTTCTTTTTCAATTGAAAAGTTAAGTTTGTTCTTCAATCCAGATTTGGAAATTCGGGCAGCCGAGCAAGCACAACTTTGAGACGGAATACCTTGTTTTTTGGGTTGGATATCATCAAATAACTTCTCCCGCTCTGGGCGGAGCGGAAGGGCGTGTCAGACTCTTACTGACTAAAACCCACCCGTGTTCCTTCAGTTGCCTGTACGTTACCAGAGACACGGTCTCCCCTTAGGACTTTCCGGCAACCCCGGCAGGCATCGGCCCAAGTGGAGCCCGTCAATTGTGCTGACATCTCTTTGAGGCGCGCGTGGGTCACAACGCACCGTCGACCGGTAGGGTTATTACGTATCTTGCAGAAGCAATGCGATAGCGATCATTTGTTTCATTTTGACAGTTCAACAACATTCAATGCGATAATTACGTTGCAGAGCAGAATTAAATTTCGAACTTATGAAGCAATGGATTAGTAATCTGTTTCGAAACGAATTGATTGTGTATTACGTAATTAGGGTACCCGGCCTGGTCCTTATCGGACGACGACCTACCCATTGCGACAGGGCGCAAGTCCTACTCACATTATTGCCCGGTAAAAAAAAAAACTGGTTTATTTGGCTTTAAATGCCTTACTTAAAATAAGTTAAAAAAAAACATTTTCCTATTATTACCTTCATTAATTTGTAATACTTACTCTAGTGCCGCCACTGAACACATAATACGTATTGTACATGTTTGAAAGGTTAGTTTATGACTATTTTAATAACTTATGACAGTCTGGGCCGATTGTAATGAAATAAAAACTAAATCTTAGTTCAAGATACGGCCTATGACTATATTTCCAATCCCATAAATCTCTTAAAATAAGACACAAAACAATCAATATTACATGTGAATTTTAAATTCAACCCCTATCTTACCCCTTTGGGGGATGATTTTACAAAAACACTGATACGTGTAATTCTTTATTTCTTACCAAAAGCATAAATTTGAATTTTCATATCCCTAACATAAGAAATGTTGAGTTTCCCATACAAACTTTCATCCCTTAGGGGTTATTTTTGAGACAAAAAGAATCCTATGTCCTTCTCCAGGACGCCATCTATCTCTTTGCCAAATTTTATCGAAATCCGTTCAGTGGTTTAGCCGTGAAAAGGTAACATACTGACAGACAGAGTTACTTTCGAATTTATAATATTAGTATGGATTAGAATGGATTTATTTTCATAATTTATGAAAGGATAAATTAACTGAAAACGCATTTATGAAACAAACAACAATGTATTTTCTCAAGGTGTAAGGACTTGTGACAAATGATACAAGGTTACAACAAAATTGGAGTGAACAACATAAAGCATACATAGATAAAGTCACTACTACAACTATTGGTTTGTATTACTGTTCTCTGTGAACTGGCCTCTTTAAGCTTTAACTATCTTTGGTATCGGTGTGAACTGAAAGTTGCTAACCGCTAGTCCTAGAGACATGAAACTTGGAGGGTGTGTTCTTTGTGAAGAGTAAGTATCCACTAAGAAAGGATTTTTGGGAATTCCACCCCTAAAGGGGTAAATAGGGGTTGGAAGTTTATATAAAAGTCCGTCAGTTTTGAAGTTCTTCAAGTTTTGATTTTAGGCTGACGGCTGGTTCAACCCCCCCCCCCCAGAATCTCAATCCAGAGATCAACCCCACCTAGGATACCTCCGCACTCCGTAATCTCATACAGATATTTGTAATCTATTTCGTATAAGCGTACTTTATTATCACAGTTTATAATCTACAAAAGCAGTACGAGAACCTACGCATAAATATTGGTATTTTTATCTACTCTGAATTTGTTTTGAATTATTTTCAGCAACTTCAGCATTCTCTGAGCGAGTCTAATATACCAGGCGGGGTGCTAAAATTTTCGAGCTCGCTACGCTCGCTCCTGCATCCTACATTCTCTAAATTAACAAACTTTTTCTGCATAAATCTGATATTAGTTGATTTTACTTCTATTACTGTATTAATTGTCAAAGATAAATAAAACTTAACTTATTTGAAGCGGGATGCAAATAATTTCGCAATTTTTACGGCACCTGCAAACCCTGGCTGGACCAAATATGCCAGAGGCGTTCCTGTCTACGTTGTGGGCGAGCAGACTGCCAACGAAAAGGGAGGATCCTCCAACCAGACGGGTTGTTATGTCTGGCGGGCAACTGCCCGTAAGTTGATTTCGGATAGTCTTATCTATGTTTTTCGCTCGGTAAACTCTAACTGCGCGATGCAGGAATTGTGTGACGTCATGACTTTGCTGCGTAGTTTATGTGCTAAAAGATTAATATCACGTTAAAATTAACATTGTTTTTTTAGTTTATCAACGTTATTACAAAATTCACCCCCCGGAACTATCTTTTTTTTTTTTTTTTTTTTTTTTTAATGTTCCGTAGCCAAATGGCAAAAAACGAAACCCTTATAGTTTCGTCGTGTCTGTCTGTCTGTCCGTCCGAATGTCACAGCCACTTATTTCCAAAACTATAAGAACTATACTGTTGAAACTTGGTAAGAAGATGTATTCTGTGACCCGCATCAAGACTTTTACACAAAAATAGAAAATAAACAATACATTTTGGGGGTTCCCCACATAGACTACTATGCGAAATACACGTTCCGTTCACGAGTGTTTTACCCGACTAAGTCTTGATTAATTCTGATACTTCGAAAAGAAACTCAAATTTTTTTTTTCATCAAACCCTTACGTGTGTGGTATTTATAGATAGGTGTTCAAAAATGATATTGAGGTTTCTAATATCATTTTTCTCTAAACTGAATAGTTTGCGCGAGAGGCACTTCCAAAGTGGTAAAATGTGTGTCCCCCCCCTGTAACTTCTAAATTATGAGAATGATAAAACTAAAAAAAATATATGATGTACATTACCATGTAAACTTCCACCGAAAATTTGTTTGAACGAGATCTATGTAGTAAGTAGTTTTTTTTTAATACGTCATAAATCGTAAACCGAAATTTACTTATGAACTTTTATATTATGTTACTTGCTGTTACGGAACCCTTCATGGGCGAGTCCGACTCGCACTTGGCCGCTTTTTATCTACTCGTCTTACAGATGTTTATGTTTAGTTTACCTAAATAATGATACCAAAAACGCGATTCTATGACAATTGGTTTAAGTGATATTGGTGTTGGAACATAGGCTTGCGTAGGTAGTGAGTTCATAACGATTTGGTTTTTCTGTAGACATTTACAGTGATGATGATAAACAAAGAACAAGTATTAACTATTATTTAATATTTAACAAAGTAGAAAATTCCCCCCCCCCACCATTTTGAAGGCACGCAGTAGCTCAGATCAGCCATAGTTTCTGCTGCAGCAACGCGAATACGCCCAGCAGCTCTTCTCTGGTGTTGACTGGCTCAAAATGAACTTTTTGATTCATCCTCCACCCCAAAGAGCCACGGTGGCTCTTTGGGGTGGGGGTGGTCTTTAGGGTTGGATAAAGCAAAAAGTTCATTTTGAGCCAGTCAGACATCTACCAACACGCACTGGGCCCGCGTGGTAGATTACGGTCCACTCCCTCTCACAGAGAAGAGGCCTGTGTCCCAGCAGTGGGAACATTAATAGGCTGATTATGATGATTATTATGATCTAACTAAGCAACACATTTTCTTAAACGATTCCGACTAATCTGTTTCATTTTGACGGTTCAATAATATTAATTGCTTTATTTCCGTTGTTGAGCAGTGTTTTTGTCGAACTTATGAAGCACTGGATTAGCAATCTGTTTCAAAACAATTCAAAGTCCGATTGATCGTGTAATACGTAATTAGATTAGGGGACTGGGTTGATGTGATGATGGAGTCGGAAGACAGTCGAGAGAGCTCCTCACCAGTTTACAGCAACTACATCGTGTTTGGGCTTATTTCATTCACCCTGATGAGAACTTTACACCTAGCTGGGGTATGACTGTCATCGTCGGTCAGAGGTTGAGGCAAACATTAAACATATGGTAACTCAAAAAAATAAAACCGACGAAAAAAAATGAAAAACGAAAAATAGAGAATAACCTTTTAGTGACATAAAACCGACGAAAAAAAATGAAAAACGAAAAATAGAGAATAACCTTTTAGTGACAAACCAAATTGATGACCCTCAAATAACAAATTTTGTGGCGGCGCCAAACACACATTCAACGAAGATCCTTCAAGCTACGCTACATTTAAGGAGGAGGCGGAGCGCATGAGGGAGAGACAAATGTCGCGCCCTGACGCCGCCGCTAGCCACCGCAGAAGACGCCCTGGGCGTCGGGAATGGGTAGCTGATTTCCGACCACCGAGGGCACAGGCAAGTAAAGGAACACGGGTGGGTTTTATTCAGTGAGAGTCTGACACGCCCTTCCGCTCCGCCCAGAGCGGGAAAAGTCATTTGACGACATCCCACCCAAAAAAAAAGGTTCATCAATTTGTCACTAAAAGGTTATTCTTTATTTTTCGCTTTCAGTATTTTTTTCGCGGGTTAATTTTTTGCAAAAAAGTTTTAATAACTCATACTTATCTAGAAAAAAGAATTAATAGGATACGCTGACGAAGTAAAATAAAATAGTAACGAAGTCAAACCTTACATTGAATAGTCGAGTCTGATGCCGAAAATATAGTTTTTAGAATTTTGGTATGTTTGTTTGTATGTATATTCCGGTTTGCGCAAAAACGGATGAACGGATTTGGATGATATTTGGCACACAGATAGTTTATAACCTGTATTAATCTATAGGTTATTTTTAATCCCGGTAGTACGTTCCCGGCGGATATTTTTCGACATCCACGCGGGCGAAGCCGCGGGCAAAAGCTCGTTTGATAAAAGACGCTTCATTCGAGTGAATGTTCATTTTCTTTTCATTCCACGTTCACACGAGAGCGACAAAATTATATAGGAATTAACTCATGCTCATTTTTCGATCATTCGGTGCGCGAGTGAATGATCCCGAATGCCGCAATTCAACATCATTGGATTCGTTCAATAATAATCCATTTTCTGTTTTTGTTCAGACGAAGACATAAAGAATTAAAAAGTGACGCGTCTGATAACAGCTTTTTCAGGCACTGTGCTGACTAACTTGCCTTTTTCACCATCACAAGGACTATCCTCGCGCCGTAGTAAATAATGGCATTGTATATTGCAGGTCCTTCAAATGTTACACAAAATAATGAAACTCTAAAGACAACAACGCCGTCTACTTTAGAAAACAATTATACTACGTTTGTGTCCAACGTTTCATCATCGTTACATGAAAACACGAAAACATTGACTAACAGCTCTGCAAATAATACTCGTACTGGTAAATATAACAAATTTGGCTTTTAAAAGCTAGACAAAAATATTCATGCGTAAATATTTATCGCAACAACGGAACCCTTCACTGTGCGTGGTCCGACACGCACTCAACCCTTCGGGGAATACAGGCGTGATGTTATGTTATGTTATTTGTTTCTGCGCTCATTAGACACATGATTGTACACTAGTGTTAAGATATTTTATTTCTATCCTCATGGATGTTGTTTCTTTGTATTTGTTATAAATTTTTGCGTGGGTAATGCATATTTGTAGCTAATAAGATGCTATTCATAAAGTCTGTCCGAGAATTGGTGCCGTCCGCCACAACGGGCAAAGTCAAGACAAGAATGGCCCTAGTGACGTCAGCATACATATTGAAAGTAAGTTGGGTGAGTTACCCACTCATGCAGAGACAACTTACAACCGCACGGTGGTCTCTGCAGGTGACGTCAGGAGAAAGGCTAGCTTCATTTTCTTGCGTTCAGAATGTACAACGATCACCAGCCGTTGGTCACGATCACAAACTGATGTGACTATTATAACAGTTTTAAACTTCGTAAAAACAAATTATATGGTTTCAGATGTACAGACTACAGACAAAACAGTCATTATAATAATCGTTGGATCATTATCTGGCGTAACGATTATCCTGATAGCAATTATTGTAATATGGAAATGTTGCTGGAGCAATCACAGTCCACAAGGCACACCCGACTTACCAACGAACCAAGTAAGTTACTATACATATATACTATACAATATACTATACAAATTCACTTATTGTTAAGAGACGCAATATACTGTTAGTGAATGCACCTTAAGTGGCAGTAGTGTCGGGTGCCACTAACATGTTTTAAGTATGCATTGCTGTCGCATGTCTTTGGCTTTGGCAAAGAAACGCATTTTGTATATAATGCAGTTAGTACCACGACACGGACGCCTAAAGTTCACATAAATATTATACTTAATTATGTGAACTTTGGGTGTCAGAACGCATTTTGATAGATGTTTTCGTCCTATGAGTATTCTAGTTTTAAAACGTAATTTAGAGGTATGAGGAGCAGGGTGTAAAGTTCACTCATCCTCTATTGAAAAGGGAGGATCCTCCGACTCGATGGATTTGTGTCTGGCGGACAACTAACCAGATGGTTGGTGTCGGATAGTCTTATATATGTCGTTCGCACGGTAAACTCTTATTGCGTGATGCAGGATTTGTGACTATATGACTTTGATGCGTAGTTCTTATGTGGCGGTGTAACCTACAGTAACATTCATAATTTAAAATATGACTTGTATTTTTCAGACTCATCAGCCTTTCTACGTCAATATGCTCTTCCGTAGGGAGTGCGACGCAGAGATCGCTGAAATTGATGGTCATCATTATGAAGAAATAAATCCTCAAGTTAGTACTGAAGGGGGCTGAGAAGTACAGTGCTATCAGGAGTACTATAATAAGCCTAACATCTAATTTAATTAACATGTTTCGGGTGGTTCAAAGACTACATCGCCATCCAAGGTGGCAATGCCGCCAGTCTTTTGGACACACATGTCGAGATCTATAAATGTTACTTAGCTCGTGTTTTGACTTAGACATGTTCTTTTCTCTATCTTGCACTTGTAGTTTGATAGTTGTGCGATAGTGACAGGAACAACGCTTAGCCAAAGCACGAGCTAAGTAACGTTTCATCTTTGATGTCATCCAACCGATGCCATCTTTTAGATCAGAGTAAAGATATTTTATAGTTTTTTTTTTAAATTATATGTATAATGTCGTACCTACCTTTATTAATATTGTACCAAATTTTTATTTATTTAAACATAGAAAATTTTTAACTTTGGATTAAGAATAAGTTATTTCGTTTTAATTTATCACATTGATAAATTATATTTATTTATTTATGTAAGTTGGCTAAAAAACACTTACACGTCAGAAATAACTTGTTATAAAACTAGATGAGTTAGGTGTTTCCTATCTGACTACTCTGAAAAATATTTTAGTTTTGAGTGTTTATTATTGTGGATTTAGGAATTAGTTTTGTAGAGTTGGCTCGATAGAAAAGGTACTGTAGGACTAAGAAGTATATTTGTACTTGATTCAATAACTATTTAAACGTAATTGTTAAATAAAAAATGTACACATCATCATATGACTGTTTCTTCTATTTTATAAGCAAAAATGGAAAAATATAGACTGGCCAATATACTTAAAACTATTATAACAAAAATGTGTTAGTATACGTTGTTATTTGCGTCTATCGGTCACCACTTATAATTTAATCTGGCGTTGTAAGAAGTTGCCGTATTTATGAACAATTTACTTTAAGAATATTATCTTTAAAAACGAAAAAATTTCTTTTTTGGCTGCACAAAAGTTCAGCATGTGATGAGTTTGTCATGAACTTGTAATAAGGACGAATGTCTTTAGGAATGTTTAGAGTTCGTTTGTGGAGGAGGAGTGACTACCGAGATGACGGCTGATCAGCTGATGGAGACGACAATGTATGCTGCACCGACACCAAATGTTTTACTTGTTTGTTTGTTGTAGAAACTGCTATACCATGGCGGTGAAAATTTATAATAAACTACCGGAAAAAATAAGAAAAATGAATAACTTAGAATTTAATAGACCTTTAAACAATTGGCTTTGTGACAGATGTTTTTAATCAATAATAATAATAATAAGCTTTATTTCATAAAAACAGTACTTAGATTACATTACAGTGCTATGTTATAACAAAAGTAGGTACACAAAAGTTTTAGCATCTGGAGCCGAACTAGGAGGAACCTGTATTTCGGCTAACAGCGCCAATCCCCTCGAGTTACATTAGATTAGAGTTCTTAAATGCTAGCATTTTACAAAACAAAGGAATATTAATAGTTTATTATAAGGTTTAATTAACGGTCTGAACCTCTCTTTGTGTGATGCGAATGGTGAATGAGTGAGTGTGAGAGGGTGTGTATATTCGTGAGTGTGCTTGTGGTTTTTATGAGTGAACACATGAATTAGTGAGATACGCGGATATAGTGAAAATGTATATAATATAAATGTATATATATTTGTCTAGAGATAATAATTTTTGCCAACATTGAACATTATTACTGTCTATCCTGGTACAATTAGTAGTTGCTCAGTCTCATCATATGTAAGACCTTGTAGATATTCCGATACCTTTTTCTTGCAACGATCTGTAGTGAGTGGATAAATATTAAGAATTTTATTAAGTTTATTATAGATATAGGGACCAAGGAAATTAAAGAATTTAGTACTAAATTTAGTGCTGTAAAACCTATGTTGTGTACAAACCATATAATTTCTACGTGTGTTCAAAATCTGAGGGTCATAATTTGTACAAGTGTGTTGCATAATGATTGTTTTCAGTATAAATAATTGTCTCACCGTTAGTACTCCACAGAATTGATAAAGTAAGGCAGTAGAGAAAAGTATCGGTTTAAAGGTGCTGACCTTTAATATTGCACGTTGGGCAACCTCAACAGACTTGAGTGTAGTTTTCGGAGCACCTCCCCAAACGGATATACAATATGTTATGAGTGACTGGCAAAGAGCATAGTAAAAAAAAATTTTATCCGGACGGGTTCGTAAACTCATACTCAAGCGAATACGCTTCAAGATATGAGGATCAGCAATGTGTCGTAGATTTTTAAAGATATATATGAGTTTACGAACCCGTCCGGATAAAATTTTTATGTGTTCCTTGAAATTAAGATTTTTATCTATAGTAACGCCTAAATATTTGATGGAATCAACCTGCTCTAATTTAGTACAAGAGCAAGAATCATGCGGTGTACACTCATGTGGGATAATGGCATGATCGTGGTTTATCCCCAAGTCTGATCTAATACTAAAGCAAATGTATTTAGTCTTGCCGGTATTTAATGTTAAGACATTATCATTTAGCCATTTTCTCACAGTATCAAATCCAGATTTAGCGGCATCAAATACTTCGTTCCAGTTATCAGCAGAAAAAAGGAGTGCAGTATCGTCCGCAAAAGATATGATTTCGCCCTGGGAAAGTATTATGTTAGTAAGGTCGTTAATATACAAGGTGGAGACGACAATACAACAAAAAATTTAACGGTGTGTCCATAATGACGTTCCTATTCTGTATACGAAAATTCAATTGAATATATTCAATAGTTTAGTCATTATAGCTCTCCAAAATCCATAGTCGGGTCGGGCTATTTCAGTTATCCACCCCAAAAATCTACCCTAAGGTGGATATTTTGAAATGTATGCCCGAGAATTCACCCAAGGCCTAGTTGGATAACCGGAATTTATAGGCTTAGGGTGGATCCGGCTTACATTACATTTAATTTGTTTGAAAAACTCGTTTTTTTTTTCGAAGCTAGGATTTATTTAACAGTTCCAAAATACTCTTAAGCATTAGTAGTGCCAGTATTTTAATTTTTTGTTGTATGGTAGTCTCCACATTGTATACAAGAAATAATATATTAACGACCTTACTAACATAATACTTTCAATAGATGACGTAAATTTTAAACAGATATGACGTATAACTATATAAATTGACGAACACTTATTTAAATTATAATTATTGACATTATTTATAAATCTAATCAATAAATTGATGAACTGTCTTGACTGTGATATGATCTAATAAACTAATTTAATATATTTTATAATGTTAATGTGCTTAATCAGTATTAACGAACCAAGACTGTACATTTTATTATGATTATGATGTGCATGACTAATGATAATGACATTGATGTATTTTCATGTTAATATTATGCACGTACTAGAAATATTTGCACGACTGATAAGTCGAATATAGTGAGACTAAAATTATTTTACCATGTTATTATGTAAATACCTGTATGCAAATAAATAAATTTCATTTAATTTCATTTGGAATTTAAATAACTTGCTTGAACAACTTCTAGCTCAGAGTTTATCTAAAATTTTTTACGTTCACACGTAGGCACTACTCCTAACGTAAGCAGATCCCTAAGAAACCACTCCCATGACACCATTCATTTTTCAGTAAACTTCGAAATCTACATTTCTGACACTATTGTCTGTGGTTCTAAAAGGCAAGTTTGCCACTGTCAATACTGTTAGAAATATGTTGCTGGGAAACTCAGTAATAAAAGCTTAATGCTTTGGTTTCCCAGGAAAGCGGTTCCGTCATATTGTAACGGCCGTCCTTAAAATCTGTCATTTAGTCAGTATTTTATTAAAAACGCTCTGCAGTTGGACGGCGGGTATTGTGTAATCGTTCACCGCCTTCTTAGGCAACCAAAGCTTTTGCATTGAAATCGGCGAAAATTGGTAATGTGAGTCATTGCATTGTTGGTAGTTTGTTTATGCGTTACGTAAGTGTTAGTGAAAATCGGCGTTACAATGAAAGCAAGGGACGTAAGTCAGAGTGTTAAAAGGTTTTTAGTTAAACGAATTGTTCTCTTAATCTATTTATTTTTAACATTTCCATCAACAGGTTTCATCACCCCAATTATTTTAGCATACGTCGCTTCTTCCTCGTGTCTTGGTGGTTGACTGTCTCCATGTGTCAAACTGAGATCCGCATATAAAAGTTCGTTTGTTGTGGCCTGGAAAAAAAATAAGTATTCAAACTATCTTTCTGTTAAAAAGCGGTTTTGGGTGCCGATGGCCGTTTTAAACTAGTTTCTTCAAACTATTGACTTGTAATAAACAAAGGTTTTCGTCTAACATAAAACTTACATTAGCATTCAATTCAATTGGTTCTACTGGTTCCGAATTCAGATGACAATATCTTTTAACACTTATATAAATCACCAATATTATGAAACACATCACTGTCACGGGTGTAATCACGTACATTATCACAGCGATTGAAGGATGCTTCGACTGCGGGCTGGTACTTCCTGAAAACGAAATGTAATTACCGAATAAAATAGGTAATCCTTTACTATGAAATGAGCAATAATTGTATTTATAAATTTGAAGGCAGAGGGTCCGACATCTTAAATGAAAGTAAGAAATATAGCAGAAATCATCTTTTATTCCCATAGCTTATTAACACACTAATTCAAGTTACATTTCCGATGATTTTATTCTAATTCAGACTACAATTAATTCAGTATCTAAACGCTACAACATGTGCACCGGGCCGAGCCTGCGACAAGAATGATCCCCACCTCTTTAATTGGCTAGGGCATCTCGCAGGTTACCACTTAGGTACTCGCTGCTTAACCAGACTTTCCTGTGGCTGCCTTTAGCTCCTAAAGAAACTCAAAGCCAGGAGCATAAACTAAGCTAAATTAAAACTAGGCGAACGCTCGCTAAGGGCACCCCCTGTGGGGTACGAACCTCGGCTTAGGGCGTTCGCTGGGGGAGGACAGCAAGAGGGACAGGCTGGATCAAGGATAGGTCATTATTATTAATCGGGGAATTTAAAGCTACAGGCTCAGCAAAAACGCGGGCTGGCGCATCGTTATCGAGCAAGGGTCGGGGGGGGGGGATCCCCACCTCGCTGCGCGCTCGCTTATGTAGAGTGGCTCGAGTAGTGGGGAAAGTAGGGAGGCCTTCGTGACGCATTGCACCTGCGTTACTCGGCCCGCTGCACGTGCTGTTTACAATATGACGCCGTCACGGCCATGCTGACGAGCGGACGTCCTCGTACGCGTAGTCTCATCAAGCAGTATCTAAAAAGACAGAACGATATTATTAATGTTCGTTCATCCTGACTAACTTGTCTAATTCATCCCTTGAGAGTTTGCTTATAATTCTGGACCGCTCGATAATGAGCCTTCATGACTTTAGCAATCTGGTCCGGTTCACCCCTTCAGAGTTTGCTACTAATACCTACTGGACCGCTCGTTATTGAGCCTTCAGGACTTTAGCCATCTGGTCCGGTTTACCCCTTCAGAATGGGCTACTAATTCTGAACCGCTCGTTATTGAGCCTTCAGAACTTATCTTATCTTTTTTTTTTCTTTTTCATTTATCACTTAAAAACCCTGCAAAACTATTATCTCCTGGACCAGTCATTACCGACATTACAGGGTCACTTCTTTTGCTAATTATTGTGACTGCTTTAGTAACAATAGCATTTGAATCTGAATTGAGAGACTGTCGATACAGAACGTGACTTAAGATGTTTCGTATTTTCACCGATAGTTATTAAGGTACGTGAGTCAGCATACATTGTATCACTATTAATTAATATAGTATCACTATTCACAGGCAATGGTATCACTGTTTGCCAAAGTTACATTACTGTTAGGATTGTGTTTTATTTCTGATTTGGTATTATCTCGTGGCTTGTTTCGTGAATATGGATAACATCATCATCATCACTACCCATCGTCACGTCATCATAATTTTTCACGATATTTATCTACCAGAACATTTGGACCATGAGGTACTGTACGTAATTTTATGTGAGAATATTTATAAACTTTATTAGTTCCATCAATAATTATCTCAACTCGTTCCGGTATTTTTTTTAAACGGTGGTCTCGAATGAAATATAAAAGAAATCTTAAAAGCTGAATTATCATAAGAACTCCCGCGATTAGAAATTATTCGTTTCGGCGTGCCAAACTAATGAACTGGATTTTAACTGTTTTTAGCAGAAACGAAATTACTTTAAGTTGCTAAGTCATTGACTCAGAGGAGATTGAACCTTGACCTAGTCACACGTTGCCGTGGCCGTCTTGGAAAACTTTAAACAGTTTCCACACTCAGGTCGGCCGCAGTAGAGACCATAGATGGTCGACGCTCCGTAGATGGGGTTTCTCGGTTGGTTCCAATCCTCAATGTATAAGCGGCGTCTCCCCGCATACTCTGGCCCACCTTTCATCTGGCGCCCCTTATATCTGCATCAGAGAATGGTGTTAGCATTGCCGAGTTCTCGACCAAACAGGAAATTTAAATTATATTTGCCATTGACACGCTAAGAAGAATATTTATTTTATCAAAGCAATTGTAAGAATGACCACCCCTTCCGTTAGAAACGCGTTTAACTTTAAACGGGCACAGTGTACTAACGCAACCACCAACATGTATTAAGCCAACATGATCACCTGTGGTGCCAAGTAATACCGGTATCATTAGGTTTTTTTTTAACTAGGTATAAATTTACGAACGTATGTAGCTAAATCATTCAATTCTGTAACTTATAATTACTAAAATTCCGTGTTCTAAAATATCACGACCAAATTCATCCGGGAATAAAACGTGAATTATCTCAAGCACGTGGTTTTGTACCATGGTTGGACGTTTAAGTTGTAATGGGCACGCATCTTTACTTGGTATAGTATGGTATTATTTATAGGTGTCAACTATACTCTTTAGGATCATTTAATTTTGTTCATGAAATTGCTCATCTTTAACGAGATTTCAATTTATTACTATGTTTTATAAGCTACATTCTGATCCAGAGTCAAATATAATAAGCTAATCTGTATCACTTATCTGTCACACTTATATTCCACGAGCTGCTCTGAAGTACCTACCTACAGTTTCGTTTGCTTGGTGCTCGGTGTGGAGTTTTCCTTCATCCAGCGCTCGGGGCAGGCGATATCCCTGCTAACTTACACGGAGCGACCGCCCATCCGATCTCCACAACTCGGCAACCGGGCAGTACGAAACCCATTGGTAAGACTGGTTGTCAGACCTTCGGGCATCCGAAGACCGTCAAAGATCCACGACTGCATCGGGACCAAAAGCTTAACCCGCTTTCCGAGGCACGGAGGAATATCGGCACGTAATGATGGTCACCCATCCACGGATCAATCCCGGCAAGCGCAGCCCAACGTGATGGTTCGACCCGTGCGCCCGTTATCACTTAGCCACGAGCTCCTACGTCACAATGAAGTCTACACCCTCTAATTTCTTTTTCTCAATAACTATCGTTTCACTGAGTGCACGCCAATTAACAATATCAGATTCTGGTTTATCAGGATCAAAAACAACGAGCACAGCTTTACTTTGAGTAACAAGTATCCGCAATTTTTTTAAATGTAACGATCTTGTCAGTAGAGAACAATGAAAAGTTTTACATTAAATTACTGTTGCTATCATTAGTGGACGGTGAAACCGATCCCACTTCTGATGAAGGCAGAGGGTCCGACATCTTAGATGAAAGTAAGAAATATAGCAAAAATCATCTTTTACTCCCATAGCTTATTAACACACTAATTCAAGTTATATTTCCGATGATTTTATTCTAATTCAGACTACAATTAATTCAGCATCTGAACGATACAACATGTGAACCGGGCCGAGCCTGCGACAAGAATGATCCCCGCTCGCGTAGTCATCTCTCCGCCCCATGATAGGGGCACGAGGAATCGGTTTTGGGGCTTTTTGGCCCCTTGCCCGAGGAATTCTTCTCTCGGCCCTCGGAATCGAGGGCCCGTCGCTGGGTTTCCACTGATAACGAGATTGCCATTGATCATTTATCCTTGTCGCCCGCGAGTATTAAACATGACCCTAGCTCGCTCGTGCAACATACAAACGTCGCAGCCCCCACCGCTGCTCCGACGTTAAGTGATAGTGTGCAGCCCACCGCGTTAAATACGCGGTCTGTTTCGCAAGCGCTTACTTCGGGCAATAAAAACAATATTCAGGATGAGAATGAATGGACCATTGTACAGGGAACAAAGAAAAAGTATCGTTTTTCTGGTAGCAGAGGGAAAGCTGCGTTGGAGCCTAATTCCAAATTCCTAGCGGCAGATATCCAGATTCCACTGTTTATTACTTATGTTGATAAGCAGGTATTGGAAAGTGACATCGCTGATTACATTCTGTCTAAGACACGGACAACAGTGACACTTAAGAAAATAAACATGAGTAAGCAGAAAAGTTACAACGCTTACAAAATGTTTGTACCACAACACAAGTTAGCGTTGTTTTTAGAGGACAGCCTGTGGCCAGAAGGTGTGTCGTTTCGTCGTTTTGTTTACTTTAGCAAAGCGAATAATTTTATGAATAGTGCGAATGGTGAAACAACAAAACAATTATCATGAATGTACAACTACAAAGCAACCCTAAAGCTACGTTATTAAGTTTTAACTGTAAATCGATCAAAAGATCAATTGATTGTGTGAGAGGTCTGTGTGCATCGGCGGATGTCGTAGCACTGCAGGAGACATGGTTGCTCCCACATGACATCCCACTGTTGGGCACGATTGACCAGGATTTCGCGTACACCGGTACGTCAGCCGTCGATACTTCTGCAGGCATCCTAAGGGGAAGGCCGTTCGGCGGCGTGGCGATATTGTGACGCAAATATAGGTTCAGCGAAGTGTCTGTCATTGAGTGCAACAATCCACGTATTTGTGCGATAAAAGCTACGGCAAATAACCGCGTGAGTTTTGTGCTAAGTGTTTACATGCCGACGGACGGGATGGATAATTTACCCGAATTTACGGATTGTTTCAGTGAGGTATGTGCCATTGTTGAAAATACACACATCAAAAGTGTCTAGGGATCAAGCATTTTTATGCGGATTTCTTGAGATTGAGATGTGGCTTTGTAATAAATTTATGATTTTATAAATTTATATGGATCCTTTTTGGTGCATTTCATAATTTGAATCAGGAACTGTGAATCAAATTCGAGTAAAAGATGAAAATCAGCTGTCAATATTTTCCCTATAAAAACATACAACGCATTGAAGACATTATTAGTGCTACTGTTTCCCTACTACTGATTAAAACCAACGTTATTATGGAGCAGCGACGTCATTTAAGCAGGGAAGAAATGCTCAGAGCCGTGGGAATGATAGAAGCTGGTTCCCGGCAACGTACTGTGGCTTTAGCTCTGAATACAAGTCAGAGTGTTATCAGTCGACTTTGGACACGTTACCGAAGCACTGGTACCGTGGCTGAGCGCCATGGAGGACGGTATCGCTGCACCACACGGAGACAAGACCGATACATTCAAATCTTAGCTCGAAGAGCTCCAACAATAACCGCCATGATGTTAGCCGTGAGGCTTCATCACTCTTCAGGGAACTTAATTAGCGACCAAACAGTCAGAAACCGCTTGCATGAAGTGAACCTTCATTCCCGAAGACCGCTACGGGTACCACCTATAGCAATGCACAATCGTAGGATTCGATATCAATGGGCTCTTGAACACAGAAATTGGGCAGAAGAACAATGGCGTTTCGTGTGCTTTTCTGATGAGTCTCGTTTTGGTATGAGACCGGATACAAGACGTATACGACACTGGAGAACCCCTGGACGCCAACAGCGATTAAAATCCTGCCAGGAAGTCCATCCTTATAGTGGTGGAACCATCATGGTATGGGCGGGTATTTGGATCGGCGGAAGAACTGAGTTGATTTGGATTAGAGGCAACCTCAACGCTCAAATTTATGCTGAGACGATTGTATCAGACGTCATCGTTCCTCTACAAGTGCAAATCGGTCCCTTATTTCAGTTAATGCATGATAATGCACGACCGCACACCGCAAGAGTTGTAAGACAGACTCTCGCCGCAGCTAACATCAATGTCCTGCCCTGGCCTGCTCAGTCGCCAGACTTGAACCCGATTGAGCATGCATGGGATATGCTACAGAGAAGAGCTCTGCCGAATATGGAGGGTATCCAGTCGCAAGAAGACCTTTTTTTGTTGTTGCAACGAACATGGGCGGCCATTCCACAGCGTGATTTGGATGAACTCATTTTGAGTATACCAAACCGATGTTCTTGTGTTGTTAGTGTTCGCGGTAGAAACACGGATTATTAATTGTTTAAGTTACCCAATAAAATTTTAAAGAAAACTGTTATTTCAGTCTTTTTTTCGAACTTTAATGTTAGTGGTTCAAATGTCAAAAATCCCTTTATTAGGAAAATGGCAAATTTCTTTATTAATGCAAAGGTGACTTGGTTTATCGTTACTGTGACAAACGAAAACACTTTATTTGATGAATCCTTAAAGAAAATTTTAATTAATATCAATCAGGAGAAAAGTTATTGCAAAAATATATGTTGATCCCTAGACACTTTTGATGTGTGTATTTCTGTAGACGCTATATTATGTGCTAGGAGACTTTAATGCCCACCCGGGTGAACTTTTCGGAAATGAGTTAGATAGTCTATGTGAGGACCAACAGTGGATAACTGCTGACATTAAAAAGTTAGGATGTGGTTCTGATAATTATACATTTGTTAGTGATACGTCATAGTGCGAGAGCCGATTGCAAAAACACCTACCTTATAAGATACCTCAATAGGCTACTTGTAGATCGTTAACCAACACTTAAACACGTAAAAAAAATGAGGTCTGCCAGAGCCGATCCTGCCGGGTCATAGAAATAATCGATATTTTTTGACGTAATTTTTTAGCGAAAATTACCTCATAAGATACCCGAACTAAAGTGCTGGCAACAGTTAACCACTGATTAATTATGTAAAAAAAAGTTGGTCTGCCATTCCGCACCCTGCCGGAAGTACTTGGCAGACCCCGAAAATATACCCCTTCCGACACCCTAAACCTACCTCATCGACTACCTGGATGGATCCTACGCCAAATAATAACCAAGATGCCCCTGATACTGGATGAAAAGGTCTGCCAGGTCTAAGCTTGCCGGAACTTTGTGTTCAAAGCATTTGAAGATGGAAGAGAGCATAATTTCACCTGAAGTCAAAATCACATTTATGTCTAAATTTATACAAATTTATAAATATTAACTGCTTTTTTACCCGACTACGGCAAAGCCAAAAGGAAGGGTTGTGATTTTAGCAGTTTATGTATGTATATAAGTATGTATATATGTTTGCTTTTACGTGTGTTCCACCGTAGCGCCTAAATTACTGTACCAATTTTGATGAATGAGGTATCAATAGATTTGTAATAATGGTCCGGGTGACATAGGCTATATAAATTCTCCGTAAATTTAATATGGTGGACTTAACACATAAATTTATAACCTCGATAAAAATTAAATTATATAATCATGACATGTTTGGTATCAAAAGAAAGGTCTTAACGAGCATATTACAAATATGTATATACAGGGTGGATTTTATGAACCCCACCTCGATTGAAAGTACTCTAAATACTGACGATAGCAAATTTTACTCAAAGGAACAAGCCTTTATTTAAAAAAAGAAACAATTCTGCGTTCAAGGATTTTCGAAAATTCACTTCCCACTATCGAGAATCGAACCAGCTGAAATCCGAAAAAATAACACCCTGTATTTTTATGAGATCAATCGATAGAGTCAATCATAAGCATCAAATCTCTCTAACAAACATGATAAATTAAATTAAAGAAAAACAAATTAGCATGGGTAGGAGGCTTTGAAGGCTTTTCAATGAATGAATGGAGAAATGTCCCTTTCGACTGACCTCATTGACCTGAGCACGCCACGAAAGATTGGAACACGCGAACACACTGAGAGCGCCCCGAAGATAAGAACTGAACCAAGCTAAAGCGGAAGAAGAGAAATTGATAGATTTGAGGACACCTAGTAAAATGTCAAAATCCACTGAGTTGAAGGCGCTACTAAAGTCAAGCAAAACAAGAACAGTGACTTATTCTTCATTGCCCAGCGGATGTCGTCAGTTATTTTCAAAAGCGCGGTTACAGTACTGTGACCCGAGCGAAAACCGGATTGATAAGGGGAAATTATCGAGTTCGACGCCAAGAAAAAAGATAATTGTCTATGAACTATGTGTCCAAAAACTTTAGAAAGAAATGGGAGAATAGAAATAGGTCTAAAGTGGGTAAATAAAGTAGGATTGTTAGTTTTAGGTAAAGGTATTATGTGAACCTGCTTCCAAACTGACGGAAATGAGCAACAGGAAAAGGAGTGGTTGAAGATGTGAGTGAGAACAGGAAGTAACGAGGGAAGTATAAGATAAGAGTTATCATTCTTGAACACAGCTTATCATTACCGACTGCTGAAGAAGTAATAGCAAGTATAGATTTCTTAACGTCATTCTCAGTAACATCGCTAAGCTTAAAGTGAGAATTTGTGAAAAATGTGATGAAAGATGTGATATGAAAAAGTGAGAAAGTGAAAACATTGTGGTAACGGGAAACTAGCTAGACTCTCTAGTGTCGCAGCTTTGACAGACTGTTCAAGAGAAAAAGGAAGTAGAGAGAAATGCTTATTGAGATCATTGAGGTTCACATCCTTACACTGGTTGGTAGGTGACTTGCCTATGCCTACAGATTTGAGAAATTTCCATACATCGGAAGAACTGCGGTTATTGAGTTGATCGTGGAAATAGCGTCTCTTAGCATCTTGACACAGACGACTGCAGCGATTTCGTAAGGATTTGTAATAAGAGAGATTCAGCTCTGAGGGTCTGCGCTTATATCTGCTCTTAGCTTTGTCCCTGCGAGCACTAAGCTCTTTAATTGGTTGCGTTATCCATGGTGCAGGGTTATGTCGAACTTTGACACGTCGGATAGGAGCATGCTGATTAAATAAGTCGAGAACAGTTGCATTTAAACAATTCACCTTATCGTCGATGTCATCGTTCTCAACCAGAGGGGTCCAGTCGAAATCGCCAGCATCACGCTTCAAAGCCTCCAGGTCTATGCCCTTGTAAGTTGCGGAGATATAAAAACTCGGACTCATGCTTGGGAACACGGATACGATATGAAAGGTAAATGAGATCGTGGTAAGAAGATTTTATGGTTTTCCTTTAATTTAATTTATCATGTTTGTTAGAGAGATTTGATGCTTATGATTGACTCTATCGATTAATCTCATAAAAATACAGGGTGTTATTTTTTCGGATTTCAGCTGGTTCGATTCTCGATAGTGGGAAGTGAATTTTCGAAAATCCTTGAACGCAGAATTGTTTCTTTTTTTAAATAAAGGCTTGTTCCTTTGAGTAAAATTTGCTATCGTCAGTATTTAGAGTACTTTCAATCGAGGTGGGGTTCATAAAATCCACCCTGTATATACATATTTGTAATGTGCTCGTTAAGACCTTTCTTTTGATACCAAACATGTCATGATTATCTCAATTTAATTTTTTTCGAGGTTATAAATTTATGTGTTAAGTCCACCATATTAAATTTACGGAGAATTTATATAGCCTATGTCACCCGGACCATTATTACAAATCTATTGATACCTCATTCATCAAAATCGGTACAGTAATTTAGGCGCTACGGTGGAACACACGTAAAAGCAAACATATACATACTTATATACATACATAAACTGCTAAAATCACAACCCTTCCTTTTGGCTTTGCCGTAGTCGGGTAAAAAAGCAGTTAATATTTATAAATTTGTATAAATTGAGACATAAATGTGATTTTGACTTCAGGTGAAATTATGCTCTCTTCCATCTTCAAATGCTTTAAACACAAAGTTCCGGCAAGCTTAGACCTGGCAGACCTTTTGATCCAGTATCAGGGGCATCTTGGTTATTATTTGGCGTAGGATCCATCCAGGTAGTCGATGAGGTAGGTTTAGGGTGTCGGAAGGGGTATATTTTCGGGGTCTGCCAAGTACTTCCGGCAGGGTGCGGAATGGCAGACCAACTTTTTTTTACATAATTAATCAGTGGTTAACTGTTGCCAGCACTTTAGTTCGGGTATCTTATGAGGTAATTTTCACAAAAAAATTACGTCAAAAAATATCGATTATTTCTATGACCCGGCAGGATCGGCTCTGGCAGACCTCATTTTTTTTACGTGTTTAAGTGTTGGTTAACGATCTACAAGTAGCCTATTGAGGTATCTTATAAGGTAGGTGTTTTTGCAATCGGCTCTCGCACTATGACGTGCATGGTTGCACACGGTGGCTCGACCATTGCGTTGTTAGTCGGTCCGCTTGGCAAACCATTACAAATGTGTTTATTAAATACGACACTTTTTGGTCGGATCACCTACCACTTGTTATTGAGTGTGACTTAAATTTAATTATAAGTAAAACTAGTTTTAATAAGGTTAGGTGTAATAAGGTTAGTTGGGGTAATAAAACAAATGAGCAAATAATTAAATACAGAGATTATTGTAATAGTAAATTTAAGTTACTGGATTTTCCAGACGAATTTAGACAATGTAGTTTTAATCTTTGTAATATTGTGGAGCACAAAAAAAGGCTGGACAAACTGTATGAGAGTATCGTTACGATATTATCCGAGGCTTGTTTATGCAGTCATAAGGGTGGCAATAAATCACGTAGAAATCGTACAGTAATTGGTTGGAATAAACATGTAAGCGAGGCTCACAGGGATGCCAGACTTAAATTTTTGAACTGGGTTTGGCATAATAGACCAAAACAGGGTAACGTCTATATAGATATGTGTGAGAGTAGAACATTGTTTAAAAGAAAGTTGAAATGGTGCCAAGACAACAAGGAGCAAATTAAAATGGACATAATTGCTCAACATCGTTCCTCTAATAACTTTGGGGATTTTTGGAAGGCAACAGGTAATTTGAATCCTAGGCCTGGCATCCCTGTGAGCGTGGGAGGTGTGAGTGACAGTAAGGGCATTGCTGAGCTATTTAGGGAACACTTTAGGGTGAGTTCCCCGCTTGGTCCTTCTAAGGTGATGCCTGATGCTGAATCAGTCTTGACCGGTGACTTATTTAATGTTACAGACAAACAAGTGTCGACTATAATAAAATTATGAAGATGTCCAGAGGTAAGTCACCCGGTCACGACGGGCTCAGCATTGAGCATCTTAAGTATGCAGGCGTTCATTTGCCTCGCGTTCTGGCAATGTTCTACACACTATGCATGAGTCATTCATACCTGCCCCCCGACCTCTTGCGAACTATAATTGTTCCCATTGTGAAAAACAAAACGGGTGTTTTATCCGATAAAGAAAATTACCGGCCAATTTCATTGGCGACTGTAGTAGCAAAGGTGTTGGACGCTGTGCTTGACTCAGAACTTGAGAAACATCTCAGTATTCATGATGCGCAGTTTGGGTTCCGCCCCGGACTTTCTACCGAAAGCGCCATTCTGAGCCTCAAGCACACCATGCAATACTACACGGAGCGGCGTACACCTGTGTATGCATGTTTCCTCGACCTTTCAAAGGCTTTTGACCTAGTGTCATATGACTTGCTGTGGTCTAAGCTCAAAAAAACGGGCGTGCATGCACAGGTTCAACGGATCTTTCACTACTGGTACGCCAACCAGACTAATAATGTTAGGTGGGCAGACAGCCTCTCCGAAGTATGCGGATTGGAGTGCGGGACGAGG
Source organism: Conistra vaccinii (assembly GCA_948150665.1). Classification (NCBI taxonomy): domain Eukaryota; kingdom Metazoa; phylum Arthropoda; class Insecta; order Lepidoptera; family Noctuidae; genus Conistra; species Conistra vaccinii. The sequence goes on along the minus strand of OX411344.1, from coordinate 4,972,301 downwards.
CAAGGTGGTTTGACCTCCCCTAAGCTCTTTAACCTGTACATTAACGACCTGCTAGCTGAGCTCAGCAGCACACATGTCGGCTGCTCAATTGATAATGTGTGCATGAATAATATTAGCTATGCGGATGACATGTTGCTGCTGAGCCCAGCTGTCAGTGCAATAAGGCAGCTCTTACAGGTTTGTGAAAACTATGCTCATAAACATGGTCTTTTGTATAACTCAAAGAAAAGTGAGTTCTTGGTCTTCAGGGCCTCTGGCAAATGTCCAACTAGTTAAGTGTGCCCGCCATAAAAATCAATGGTATTGACCTAAAACGGGTATATCAGTTTAAATACCTGGGGCACTATGTCACTGAGGATCTTGATGACCAAGTTGACATTGAAAGGGAGCGCAGGGCATTGGCGGTTAAAAGTAATATGCTGGCACGCAGATTCGCTCGCTGCAGTAAACAGGTAAAGGTTACACTTTTTAAAGCTTACTGCCAAACTTTTTACACGAGTAGCCTGTGGGTCAGCTATACTCAAAGGTCGATCAATGCCTTGCGAGTCCAGTATAATAATGGATTCAGGATACTGCTGGGGCTGCCCCGCTTTTGCAGCGCTTCGGGTATGTTTGTGGAGGCTCGGGTTGATGGCTTCCATGCGATAATGCGCAAGCGAACCGCCTCCCTACTAAGCAGAGTGCGGGGCAGCACTAACAGTATTCTTCAAGTAATTGCCGAGAAGTATGACTCGGCAGTCATGAGGCTTTCGTTCGGGTTCTGGTCAGATAGCGTAGCAATCTATCCAGTGCTCGAACGGGAGGTTTCATGACTACACTCTTTATATGTACCCACCTTTTTGTAATTATGTTTGTACTACTAACATAGTTTCTAAGATATTTTTTGTGACTAACAATATGGACTTTGTCTGAATAAATAGAGTTTACTTTGCCGGAACGGGTCTAGGATGAGGAGTCAGACCAAGAGAGATACAGAAACCCGCAGGGCAGCATGTGGCGAGCTGTTGGGCAGTAGCGACCCCACGGACCCTATCTCCCGGGAGTAATCTTGTTCCTCATCTCTGGCTTGCCTTTATTGGCCGGCTGGCAGCGGCGCGGACTCCGAAGAACCCGATTCCCACCGGCTTCCCATCGGAAAGTTCGGAACTCAACCACTCTATTGTCATTGAATAATCACACTATAAGTATTTGAATACAATTAAAACATTACAAAACGCCTACATAAAATTTTTTGTCTTTATATCCCAACAACAAAACATTTCGCTCTAAAATAACTCGTAGGCGCGTACGGGTTATCGTGAATTCAATTTCTATAGAAAATATAGTCCGTCTTGTAGTCACTCGGTCACGTGACACCGCCCTTTCTTAGCAGCCGAGTAAGCCGAGTTACTGTAGGGACAGTAGGCGAAAACGCGCGCGTGTGAACGAGAAAGAACTATGTATTGCGATGTATTGCTATTACTCACTCGTTCTCGCACTCGTATTTGATATTCGGTTGTTGTCGTTGAGTTTCGTAATGCGTTCGGCTCGATGTTCGGATATCAAAACATTCATCATTCGATTGACAATGTGTTGGTTTTTGTCGTAATCGCATTAGAACCATATAATTTGTTTACAGTAGTTAATTTGCATTTTGTATTTGCATTGTATTCATTAGTTTATATATATGTACTAGTAGTAGTAATATTTGTTTTCAGGTATAGAAAAGTGATTAAGATAGTGTTTGTGTTTTGAGTTTAGTGAAAGAAACGTAGTACATTGAACTACGTTGTAATTAGGTATTTGGGGTAAGTAGAAAGTTTAATATGTTGAAATTACATCATTAGAGTAGATTTGAAAAATAATTAGTACAATCAGTAGGATTAGGATGGCGGCATTTTAAAATAGTTTTGATTGTTGCTTGATGGTTTACTTTGTGAGGAAACATGCTTTTCAAGGTTTGAAAATAAGAAACACACAATTAATACAGAATTCTTTAATAATACCTACATTATGAAACAAATTCCTGAATTAAAAATACTTCTTGTATTTTAATTATAATTAAATTTGATTTCACTCCTATAGTAAAATCAGATGTGCTGTCATCTTGTGTTGAAACGCCAAACTAGCTTCATGAATTTCTCACAAATCTCAAAATAGTATTTCTACTCGCCGACAGATGTCGTTAAACGAATCACAGAACAACTTGATTATTTTTCGCTAATTCGCATGAAGCTCATAATAGAAAAGTAAATCGAAATAGGAATTTTAATGAAACGGTTTATTGACAGCATTATTTTGTTAGATACACAAGAAGTAGCTTTTCGCGGCCACGATGAAGGTCTGAATTCCAATAACCGCGGTAACTATATCGAAACTTTGTTATATCTGAGGAAGTATGATCCGTAATGAACTCGCATTTAGAACTATGATCTTCAGTTCAGAACCCCGTGTTTTCTGGTCTCTCTAGTGATATTCAAAATGATTTAATACGAGACCACATTAAGATTAGAGATAGATAAAGCTAAATTTCTGTCTGTAATGATTGACGAAACTCCTGATGTCAGTCACAGGGAGCAATTTTTTTTATTTGTTTTTTTTTTTTGGCTTCCCTATTCTATAACACCACCCTTCGCCACTGCCGGCTGGAGTGAACACTGACGAGGAACAGAGCTCCCACCTCATTCTTGCCTTAATTGGCCGGCTTGAGTGGAGATTCGCAAGAGCAAACGTGCTCGGAGGAAGGAAGTATTCCAGTAAGTGCTCGTAGGGATCTTGACCATCTTCCGGGCTCTGGGATTGTTCTGAAAGCCTTGGAATACCGCTCCACTCCTCAAGCACCTCAGGACATGTTGCCTCCTTGTCGCTACGTCACTATGTGCTAGCGACAGTTTTCGGGGGCACATTATTGAGTGTGCAAGTCACCCCCTGCCATTTTATCCATGTATACCATAACATCGATCAGGCAGGGGACATAGTCCTTCCATAGATCTTAGTAACCAATCCATTATAGCCACCCAAACCCATAGCCCAATATGTTTTATTTCCATGTTCTGCAATAGTCCTGCACCAACCGGGGGTTGTCCTTGGGTGCACTTGCATAGTGCATACAGGGATAGTGGTCGGTTGGTGCCGCATTCCATTTAAAATTGTCTAAGGGGCCTCTGCGAGTTGTCTTTGGCCCCTCGTACGCCTTCCAAAAGACAGGGACTCCATGGTTCCGAGATATGTAGACATATACAAATAATAATAATAATAATTATGTAGAGCGGCTCGAGTAGTGGGGAAAGTAGGGAGGCCTTAGTGACACATTGCACCTGCGTTACTCGGCCCGCTGCACGTGCTGTTTACAATATGACGCCGTCATATTATATTTGTAAACACGTTCTCGCAAACGGTTAGAGCCGTCGATTTCAAAGAAAGTTGGAATATAGGGGTTTACGGAGATGAAAAATCGATCTAGCTAGGTCCTGCATCTGGGAAAATTCGTTTTCTCTATTTTCACAACTACGGGAATGTGATTCAACGTTGGTACACCTGGACGATTTGTTTATCTATTTTTACCCAAGCAGAGCTCGGTCGACCAGATACTACGTTCTAATATAATGAATTTCTTCCAGTAAAGATAGTCACCCTTATTTTAACTATAATGGTGACACAAAGAAAAATCACGAAAAGGAACCTTTGTATGAAATATGAAAATGTAGGCGTGATCGTCCACTAGCACCAACGCCACGCTACGTTCAAAACAAAACAAATGAAACGTGGCAATCCTCTCCGTGCGCATCCTACGTAGCACTACTAGTAACAATATGGGTTCCTGCAGTACACAATGTTATTATTGTAGAATATACAGTAGAGCTCAGAGTAATAAGTTATTACTCTGAGCTGTAGAGGTTTTTGTCTTTGACAACCACAGAACAGATTCTGTTCTGTGTTGACAACCGACCTCCACGAATATTTTATGTTGCCCGCGACATGTTTTATTTGTTGTTGTTGTGTGTGATATTATTTGTGGTTGCGTTTTATATTTTTGACCCGCGGCTTCACCCGCGTGGAGGTCGGAAATTATCCCACGGGAACGTACTACCGGGATAAAAAGTATTCTATGTGTGTTTATCTAGGTTATAAACTACCTGTGTGCCAAATTTCATCTAAGTAGGATTGTTTATGGCATGTATGTATAATAAAATAATAACTATTTGCAAGAATGGCGTTCTGAAAATTTTGCTGAATGTTTCTTAGTTTGATGTGCAGAATACTTAGATAACGGATATGTGATGGGTCTTCATACAACCTGTATACACTCCTTTGCTTAAACAGTTACAGTTCGTTGAAACAGTCACAAGCTCGTATTGAAATCTCTGTAATAATAACAAACTGTGTGCTATACTCAAAGAGCTGTGTGTCACCCAAAGAGCAATGGAGAGGGCTATGCTTGGAGTTTCCCTACGTGATCGAATCAGAAATGAAGAGATCCGCAGGAGAACCAAGGTAACCGACATAGCCCGAAGAATTGCCAAACTTAAGTGGCAATGGGCAGGACATATTGCTCGCAGAACAGATGGCCGATGGGGCCGAAAGGTTCTGGAGTGGCGACCACGTACTGGAAGACGTAGCGTCGGAAGGCCTCCCACAAGATGGACCGATGACTTAGTAAAGGCCGCAGGAGTTCGGTGGATGCGGGAAGCACAGAATCGGTCGAAGTGGCGGTGCTTGGGGGAGGCCTATGTCCAGCAGTGGACGTCTTTTGGCTGATATGATGATGATGATGATGATGTGTGCTATACTCACGTGTATCACTTGCGGTAGTTGTCGTAGTCTCCGTTTGTGGTTTTTTAGTAGCAGAATCTAAAAAATTAAATATCTCTACATTATAAGATACAGTTATTTCCTTTCTTGCTGCTCTTTTCTGGATATAATTTTTTTAGTAATGGATGGAGACTGCCGACACAAGGATATAATTTCAACCTATAAAAACTTTTTGAACCGAACCTAAAAGGTACTTAACTGTTTCTTTTTTTATATCCGAAATAATAAAGGTTTAAGTGCTTTCCCTTGAGGAACACCATTGTAGGTGTAACTCAAATCCAATGTTATTATTTGTTTTTTTTGGAGTTAAGGGATGAAATTTAAATATTTACGAGTACTTTTCAGTATTATATGTTAGAATTGATTTAATTTCATACATTTCAGTATTTTCATAATCTAGAGAATCAAAAGGCTTACCTGTAAATTCATTTTTAAGATCCACCTCAATTGTACAAGTTGGGAAACTGACACATTCTCTTTTATCTGTGTGTAACATCAATACAAACATTAAGTACTTTTCTTTGTAACATCACGCCTGTATTCTCCGAAAGGGTAGACAATGCTGTACACGTTTCACCAGTTTTGTTCAAGTCACATGTAAAAGGGAGTGAGCCTGTTGCCAGCCACCAGGCACAATCTGCGTTGTTATTGTAAAGTTCTACAAGTAATAACCCCACCTTGCCCGACCTGTGAGTCGAACCTAGCACCAGGGCTCAACAGTCGCTCTTGTGACCCGGACCAAGGAGGCATTTTTCCTTTATTAGGATATAAATTAGCCAATGTTTGGGTTGGTGTGAAGAGGAATGGGTACGAAAAAGTATTAGGTATATTTGGGGATGATAGAGTGAATGAGAATGGGATTAATTTACTAGAGATATGTGTAGAGAAGAATTTGTCTAGAATGAACACTATATTTAATCATAGGAAGGTTCACAGATATACGTGGGAAAGGCAAGACAGTAGAAGTATGATCGACTTTGTGATTGTGGATGGAAGATTAAAGAGTAAAGTTACAGATACTAGAGCATATCGCGGTGATAATGTAGGGACTGATCATTATCTGGTTATGTGTCAGGTGGGTGGTCTGTTGAGGTATTGGCGACACCGAGTTCGAGTTCCTATGACTGTTCTAGAAAGAATAAAAGTAGAAAGACTGCAAGGATCGAAAGTAAAACAGGAATATAAGAGGGAAGTAAAAGTGAAGACGGATAAAATATTTGATGATACGAATGATTACAGTCTAGAAGAAATATGGGATATAGTGAAAAATACTATGGTGCAAGTAGCCACAAAAGTATGTGGTCTGGCGAAGAGGAAGTGTAGTAGTAGAACGAATGACTCTTAGGTAGATGGTGAAATAAAAGAGGTTGTGGGGCAGAAGAAAGAGGTCTGGCTTAATGTGTTAGCCTATAAGGCCCAAAATAGGATGAATGAGGCAACGAATGTGTCAGATGATTTGGAAAGAGTGAAGAAGAAATACTCCGAAATAAAAAAGAAAGTGAAAGAGATTGTAAAAATGAAGAAGGATGAAAAGGAAGAAAAGGAAGGAACAGGAAGTTATCTGATAACTTCAGGGCCAATGTTAAGCTGTTCTGGAAACAGGTAAGATTGACTCGAGGAGTGACAGCAACATCTAGTATGAATGTTATAAGAGCAGAAGATGGATGTTTACTAAGCAAAGAATGTAAGGTCTTGGAACGCTGGAAGGGGTTGAAAGTTTATTCAGTTGTCAGGATAGTGTGCAAGGAGTGGGTAACTGGGTAGACGCCAGTTTTGGAGACCCAAACTCAGATGTAGATGAAGAAAATGCAATAGAAATAGATGAGATTGTAAGAGCGCTGAAAGGGATTAAAGTTGGGAAGGCTGCAGGGTACGACAGAGTGTCTGCTGAAATACTGAAGGGCGGTGACGGGGTTGTAGCAAGCCTGTTGTGCTAGATCTTTAATATGTGTTGGAGATATGGTCGTATACCGGATGATTGGTGCAAGGCTGTAATCGTACCGCTATATAAGGGAAAAGGCTCTTAGCAGGAGTGTAAAAACTACCGCGGCATTAGTCTTTTGAGTGTTGTTGGCAAACTGTATGCAAAGGTGTTAATAAATAGAGTGATAAGAGTGACAGATGAGAAAATATGGGATGTGCAGGCAGGATTTAGAGAGGGAATGGGCTGTATGAATCAGATCTTCTTTCTAAGGTGCATAGCCGAAAAATATCTGGCAAAGCACAAGAAAGTCTATTGTGCTTTCGTAGATTTGGAGAAAACCTACGACAGTGTGTGGAGGGAAGAACTGTGGTCAACACTATCCATGTACGGTGTGGACTGGCACTTGGTACGGGTACTGAAATCTTTATACAAGGATTCCAGTGCTTATGTTAGGATAAATGGGGCAATACAGAAACTGGTTCTGCATCTCGAGGGGTGTGATGCAGGGTTGTGTAGCGTCACCATGGCTCTTCAACTTGTACATGGATAGTTGTCTGACAGATTTGAGTGCGGATTGAGAATGAATGAGTTACCTGTCAAATGCCTTCTCTACGCAGATGATCAAGTACTACTTGCATCGTCAGCAGAACAGTTGCAAGACATGGTGACTGTGATGAATGAAGCATATAAGATGAAAGGGATGAATATAAATGTGAATAAGACGAAGGTCATAATGTTTGAAAGAGACGAGGATGTATCGGTGTTTGATGTGAAAATAAATAATAAGAGTGTGGAGCATGTAAGTGAGTTTGTATACTCGGGGAGTCTGTTTACAAGGGATGGGAAGATTGATGAAGATGTGGAAAGGAGAGTAAATGCGGGAAATAAAGTGAATGGTGCTATACATGCGGTTGTGACCAACCAGTAAATGTCCAAAAAGGCACGACTGGCTGTTCACAATGGTGTGCTGGTGCCTACGCTTATGTATGGAAGTGAATGCTGGGTGTGGCAGAAGAAGCATGAAAGTAGAATAAATGCTGTGGAAATGCGTTCTTTGCGAAGCATGTGTGGTCTGACTATGAATGATAGGCTGAGTAATGATGTGATAAGACAACGGTTTGAGTTAAAAGACGATGTAGTGACAAAAATTGAAAAGGGTATGCTGAGATGGTTTGGTCCTGTTGAGAGGATGAATGAAAAGCTAACAAAATGTATTTACAAGGCAGATAGGACTGGTAACGCCGGGAGGGGATGCCCTAGGAGGACATATACTGACCGTATTGGTGATGTTCTTCAGAAAGGACCGGTGCGTAGTACTCGCAACCGGCGAACGTGTATGAACGTAAACGAGGCAAAAGGAGTATGTAAGGATCGTAGCAGGTAGCGTTCTGTAGTTTCTGCCTACCCCCATGGGAAGAAGGGGTGAGTTTATGTATGTATGTATGTGTATGTAAATTAGCCAATTACATATCACCTCTGAATAATAATATGATTTTCCTCATGACTGTTTCGGTGAACGGTTAACTGATTCCCAAATGTGTCACTGAGAATAGCAGCTAGTTGGTATTGAAAAATAAAACATTAATCTTTGTAAAGAAATGGCCGAAACAGACGTACTGCATTTGGACTACACGCTAGCTGCAACATTACAGTTTGGATGCAGTTGACATAACTGTGTAGCGGTTACACCGCCACATACGACAAAGATCTGATGTCACACAAATCCTGCATCGCGCAGTTAGAGTTTACCGCGCGAACGACATAGATAAGATTATACGAAATCAACTTACGGGCAGTTGCCCGCCAGACACAACACCCGTCTGGTTGGAGGATCCTCCTTTTTCTATGGTGGATGAGTGAACTTTACACCCTGTTCCTCATACCCCTAAATTGGTGACCCCGAGAATGAACGTCAACACAGCCTTCGTGCAACTACTTCAGCGTGACGTCATCATCATCAGTCACGCAAACTTTCGTGAGGCGAGTCACCCAGCTAGCCATGCAGCACCCACGGCTTCAATGGGTATCCTGACCACCAACATGCAGCGAACGCGCATTCCTGGTCATCACCCTCAGCCTCATCACCCCGACTCACTGGGGAATCACTGCAATCACCTCAATCACCGCAATCACCTCAATCCCCTCAATTACCTCAATTACCTCAATCACCGCAATCACCACAATCGCCGCAACCACCGCAGACAGTTCCGACTCACCGTGAACTGTGCGGCACTCGGTTCCGACTCGCTGGAACCACAATCTCCACAACCGCCGCAATCAGCGCAGACAGTTTCGACTCACCGTGAACTGAGTGGCACCTGGTTCCGACTCACTGGAACCACAGCTGGCAATGTGAAGCATCGCAAGATCCAAGACTCAGCCCACTATCGACCTCCGGTCTTCGGAGGGGAGTAATGTAGCGGTTACGCCGCCACATACGAACTACGCAGCAAATACATGACGTCACACAAATCATGCATCGCGCAGTTAGAGTTTACCGCGCGAACGACATAGATTAGACTATCCGAATCAACTTACGGGCAGTGGCCCGCCAGACACAACTCCCGTCTGGTTGGAGGATCCTCCCTTTTCTATGGTGGATGAGTGAACTTAACACCCTGTTCCTCATACCCCTAAAACTGCATCGAATCTGCCAGAATTTCTGCCTTAGAATTTGCATGCCAACTGCAAACAGAACGGCAGTCGTTTGGCAGTTTCAATGTTTAATAGTTATCTCAACTGCAGTACATCTGTTTAGACGCTAAGCTTACATTCATATTTTAAGTCCGCTGACTGGTTACGTTTCGAAGGTCCATCTTCAAAGATTGTAATATTCTTACACCAGTCTGCCTCCTCGGTTTCCATTTCTAAGTAAATTGACGTAAGTTTGTGGTTTGTTTTGTCCTCTTTATCTTTCTTAACTATCGAAAAACAGTTTTCACTTTTATCTTTGCTCGTTTTTAACCTCTTTCTTCTTCTCTTAACACCTGGATTGTTTAAGAAAGCTTAAAGTTTTTTTATCGGTACAAAATTATGAAGAACAATAATGGACCAGTACTGCATTCAAACAATTAAATAAAAATCCACAACTAAACTCTACTGTTACCAAAGAAATTAAAAGATTCAGGATTGTCTCCTGATAACCAGAATTGAATTTGATTTTAATTAGGTCCTGCTTACCTGCTATAGATAATATTTTGTAGTTCACAAACGAAGACAAATTATTGAAATAGACATTCAATTTTGAACAGTTGTTATCGAAATTAAATGGCAGGCTCGATGTTGTTATTGTTGTTATTTTAGAGTTATCTGAAAACAAAGAAAATCTTTTATTATTTTTAAGATGAATTGACTTGAGATTTTATCTGGCTGACGCTTTTAACAGACCAAAAGTCTCAAAACGTGTTTGTTTTTTCTCTTATGATGTTTTTTTTTTGTATTTTTATTCTGTACGATCTAATTCAGGGGTCTTTTTAATAACAACGATAGGCAACGGGTAACTTGCGAAGTTGTGACCATCTGACAAACTTAGAAGTTTCTTTCATAGACTGCTCGCAAGATACAGATAAGTCTGCGCGCCGTCTTGTTCAGACGAACGTTTGTATGTTTGGATGTTTGTTACTCAATCACGCAATAACGGTTGAACGGATTTTGATTAAAATTGGAATACAGATAGTTTATAACCTGGATTAACTTTTATTCCAGTAGTACGTTCCCATGGGATAATATGTAAATTTGCGACCTCCGCGCGGGTGAAGCTTATATTAATATTAATTAATTAAATATAAAATTATTCAATTAATTAATATTAATATAAGATTAATAATATTCCGATTAAATTAATAATATAGATTTAATATTTTAAATATTATATCATATAATTAAGCTCGCCAGCGTGCAGCGCCACCAGTCTCGCGCGCACTTTACTTTTCTGCTTTATTGAACAGCACTTGTCTGTCACACTTCCAAAATTAAAATGTAAATGAATCATAACAAGTAACTTACAAATCTTATTATTATGGTGAGACGCGTTAACTGCCAGAACGGTTAAAACAACTCCACACACATTAACGATTACAGAATTCATATTATCCGCAATAACAATACAAAGATCTCAGGAATATTTTATTTTAGGGCACACGTATGTGTTTTTGTAACTATAGTGTTTGTCTCACAAAATTAATATATTAATTACTGCAACTAAATTGTACTAAACCTGTTATTAATATTTTGTATTGATGAACATAATTTTAAAATTCAAATAATTAAGTTGTTTGTTTATCCTGTAAAGGTGGATACACATCTGCGTACGCGCATGAACAGTGCGGTTCGCATGCGTTCATTCTTAGGAGCATAGTATGGACACCTATGGACATGTTCACGACCGGTTAGCGTGTGGCTCGCGTGCAACTCGTAATATTCACGAAGTGCGCACTTGTGGTTACATGAAAATCACGTTATAGTAACGCGCGTGGAATGTGACGCGTCCGTAGCCGTTCGAGGCGCGTAGTGTGCACGGCGCGTGCGCGTGTGTTGGATTGTGTGGATTAACACTAACAATTATATGTTCCTGCTATTTTGATTAATGTATTCCTTATTGGTAGTAGATTGGTGCTATGAGGTCAGAGTTAGAACAGGAAAAAAACAAGCAAACTACTTTTTATATTGTTTCAAAAGCAATAATACTCAATTTAATATAAAGGACCTATTTGAGCAAAGGCGGCTACGACGTTCGTTAAACTTTTCTTTGTCGGAATCGCAGAAAGGAATATGATTATTAAATCTTACAATACATGGTCAGTTCTAACTTCAGATCTGTCTGATCTGAACCCCGACCCAGAAAACCCCCGTACCGTGTCTGTTACGGCCTCAAGATCGATCGCTTACGACAGTCGGAACGATTAGCAAATCGTTCAAACGAATCTGTCTGTTTGTTTTGCGTTTGTGCAGGCCACTGATCAGCAATAAGAGTATTGCGTATTACACTTTATATCACAATCAGATAAATTCAAACACCGTATAATGTTTGAAAAATTCATCGTAAATAACGCAATGAATATTGTAAATAGCATTGATTGTGAGTGTGTTTAAATGCAATTGCGTCAGTCAAGTCAGTTCATCTATGACTGACTATTCAATCTATTTTGAGTTTGCCAGCTTTTATGTAGTGCGGGCGGATCACAAAACGCCAATAATTCTTATTGTAAAACGACAAACATTCGTAATCTAGTCGGTATCTCATCTCGGCAACAATCAATGTCAAAAACTTTTCGAAAATGTAGGTTAAAAGATAAAGGTATTTTGACAAATTGAGACTTGATTACAATATGCACGTTCATAAAGCTCTGAAGGCCAATTTTCGTACTTAAAAAACGTTCACATTCAAGTTGGAATCTGTCAAAATTGTCAATAATATTGGCAAATTGATTGTATTTTTTACAGATTGCGAATGAGATTAGAATGCGAACGTTCTAAAAAATTACGGGAATTGCCCCTCTGGTCAAACTGAAGCCAATCCCGCGCTGGATGCGGGGCGAAATCCGCTTGCCGACTGTCAACTAATTTGTATGAAGGTGTTCAATCAAACTGTCGCGGTTGTGCGAATGGTTGCATGACTTCCTAATTATTAAAACAATCGGCGTGCGTAGTTGCATCCCGTAACCCGATACCCGAGAAATACGGGAATACACCTCGGATTAAACATTACTAATTGTACGAAAATGAAATTTAGCGCATTTCAAAATCTCTAGCTGTTCAAATTAACATTTCGACATCGGGACAACTCGGGTACGAGTTGAGTAGCACGCGGATAGGAGACCGATCGAACGATGCAGCAGTCATCAGGATATCTTCTAATAATAATTTTGGACTATGTATAATAGGTATGTATGAGAGTCTGTTGATTCATTAATGAACTTCGTTAATACAATGATTCGATATTTTAAATAACTTTAGTACAGTAGTAACAATAGTTATTTAAAACATTTAGGTCCATCAGTAAAGTTCTAATTCCATAACAAGATATTTTTTGCTAAGCTATACCCTAATATATTTGTAAGTTACGAGTTTTTGTACCTTGAAATTTCTTCTCTGCGTGCTTATCAAGATCAAGTCTATCTCCATTCTACAAAAATAAACACATCTCTTTATATACAAAGTCACATTTCGTTTCTCCATTTTTGACGTAGCGCCGCACCGTAGAAGTTCTTCAACAATCTGTCATTTTGCTCTCCCTAAATTGATTACCTACAGGCATATATCACGCCCGTATTCCCCGAGCCAGGAACAAAACTCCGAGAACAGACCTACCACTGGCTCAACCAGGCAGGTCAGAGAATAACTAAATATATTTTACAACAATGCCTGCCTTTTTATCGCCATCGCTTAGCATTCACTGTGGTGACACTTTTATTATGAGGAAAAAATTGTATCTAATAATATAAGTTAATAATATAGTACACCGACATCGAATCAATTTTGTTATTTCTGTGTGTTTTGTACTTATAGATGCACGTATATATAAAGTGTTTGTATAATGTGTTAAAATAAAATCACTAAGAAATATCAATTGATTTGTATAAACTTGCTTTTACTTCATTATTAAAATTAAATAATTACTGTGTTAAGTCGTAAATATGCAAACGATCATTTGTTTCGTTTTAATATTAACTGTTGGTGTAGCAACGGATGTGGACGTATACGTTTATAATGGTTATGATTTTTGTAAGTACCTACATCTCTATTTTTGACCGAAACTTTGAGAAAATAAATACATCAAGTAAGGTGTTTGTGATTGCAACCGCACTCACGATATATATAAAAGAAATACTGACGGTTACTTATGCGCCAAATGTAACAAATAACGCTATTTGTATGAATGTTACGTATGTTACTAATTAGTCCTTAAGTTAAATACGATGTAAAAATGAAAACTACACTTCAGGGTAGTTATAAACTTATAACAACACTGTTTGTTAAGCTGCGGCCACATTTGTGACTTTCAACGGACGATGTGACACTGTGACAATGACACAGTTGTACTACTAACTACACTACGGGTCGGGCAACACCTGCCGAACGTTCCGCGGCGGAACGTTCGGTTGACTACGCTCCTATTGTTTTTCAAGTTACCTATGACACATCAGCCGAACGTTACGTCCATAGAAAAATGACGCGACGGAGCGTTCCGCCACGGAACGTTCGGCAGGTGTGGCGCTAGGCTAATACAAAACGGGGATCATGATAATGCCTTCAGTGGTTTTTTTATTATTTTTATTATGTACACTTGCTTCTCCAATTGAAAAAGTCAATTAGAAAAGACATTGACAGTATTGTCGACGGTATTGCTTGTCATGTTAAAACATTGAATGGTATTGTAATAAAATTGTTTAAAATCTGTGTATTTATTATCTCTTGAGGCATCGCAATAGATCGCCGTGTGACATTTGTTAGTCACTGTTTTTGCCTCTTGTATTTGTCACAGTCACGATATCCAATCCGTTGAAATGCTAGAAATATGGACGCATCTTTACGAAACTGGATTCTGTCGCGTATTATTGGAGCTACCAAACAATTAACATTGTTATTTATTTTTTTTTAGATGAAAATGAACTTGTGGCTAAGCCAGTACCGAGTGCTTCATTTATATTTGGTTATCACTTGGGTGATATCTTATCTATGCAAATATATTTAAGGAATGGAACCCTGAATATGACCACAGATGTTTATTTAAAATATACATCAGGTAAGTTTGTGGTTTTTGGTGGTATGTATGTCAGTTTCCCCGTGAATATTTTAATTTCGCTATCTATGCCATAATTTTTAAAAGTTACCACACACAAAGAAGACGGATATTGGCAGTGTAGTGGAAAGATGAATAAAATTTATAGGTAAAAAAAAAAAAAACATTTTCGGTTGTACATAATATGAAGTATAATATTTTCATTTCCTTGACAATTCATTGATATTATAAAAAACAATTACATAATTACGATTTCTGATTCATACGTTTCAGGTGTCCACATGCAGAAGCAAAAATTAAAAATGTATTTAAATACTAAACGAGAAAAGTATTATGTGATACGTAGTGTTTTAAACTACAGCAAAATATTCATTGAACTGGAGTTATCTACAACAACTGGCTTTTATACCAGAAAACAAATAGTTACAGGGAAAGATGTGACAGGATTACCGGACGAGACAAATGACACGTCATGTAGGTAGAAGAAAATATTATATTTTCGTGATACTAGACCAGTGATGCAGTCTGATTTACCATCAGACTGCATCACTGGTCTAGTGGCCGCAAGCGCAACTACAGAGCTCGAGGTATGGCTGTAGTCGCCGGAAAAGCCTTGCATTTTTTCAACTGGTAAAATACTCTGTTGCTACAGTGAAATTTTCAGATCCAGACTCTGGGCAGTTGCCCTGACTAATTATGAGACTGACACATAAATTGCGAAATGGGGAGTGATATACAATACAGCACTGTAGTACCCCTTCGGTAAACACAAGTGTGATGTTTTGTTATGGTATTATGGTGAAAGCGCCAGGGAAACCCGTGAAATCAAATTTTCTTAAGTTTTTTGTAGTTTGCACTGAGCAAACTATGATTTGTGGTCATATTATTTATGTTCTTACCGAATTATAGTCGTTAAAATCATCAATACAACTTTCTCGTGCAGTTAATTAATTTATTGTTTTAATATTTTTACAGATAACGACATTTGTTTGAAGGATCAGTACTGTGTAATTGAAGTGGATTTGTTAAATAATGCGTTTGAAGGTAAGTCTGTCCACTCTCCACTGTGATTATTTTGATTGTGTAATACGCTTCCCCGACCCCAACACAAAATGGGAAAATGCTCGACCTGATGATGATGAACTTTTTACGTTTAAGATACACTTATTCGAGCCACGTCAAAGTGTTGTAGCTACTGAGCACACTCATAAAATTGTTGTAGAACGTAAGTTAGCTGCCTGTATAGTGTATACCAATCTCTTTGTTCGACGGTACAGTTATGTATCGCCTTTTGTGTGGATATTTCAATGCCAAGCCTTTATGAAAGATTTTCACAATGCTTGCTTACTACGTATAGATGATTTCTAGTCATAAAGCACAGGTTATCTTTTGATATTTTACTTGCTTTCCCTCAGGAACCGTTAAATAGCCGGCCTTGTTTACTGGCAACAACTTAATATCTTAGTTCGTATTACTTATTTAATACTGTACATTTTTTTTTTTCAGAAAGTTTCGTCCAACCGGTGCCTTCTCAAAACGCTGTGATAATGTACGTCATACCATCCGTCATAGTGATGTGTGTTATAATATTGGTGACTTATATAAGTGTCAAAAAATATTCTCATCGAAATTCGCACCCAGTAGAAACAATAGAATTGAATACTTATGTACGTAAGTCTTGTGTCAAGCGAAAACCTTTGTTTACTACAACTGCAATACAGACAAGAAACTTTGGAATTGTCCGTCCGCCGCCCTGGGGCAGGCGGAGGGATCTGTCAGACTCTTACTGACTACAACCACAACGTGTTCTTTAACTACATATACCGGGGTGCGGGAGTGATTGGGCAGCAATTGGGCAGTTTGTCACGCTCCCTCGGGTTGGACAGCCCCCTATTTCTATGCAGACCCCGTCGCCTTCTGCAGCATACGACCGCAGTTCCTCTTGAGAAATAGAAAATAGAAATAGAAATAATATTTATTTGCATAAAACATGGTATATCAAGTTGTTATATAAAACATAATAAAGAGCATACATGTTTTGCTTGTATCCTAGCATGCAAATATTTTAGGTTACATTACAAATGTTTCCTGTCAGTAAATTCTTTTAGGCTATAAAAATTATTAGAGTTTAACCATTTATGAAGTTTTTTTTAAACAATACTAGATCTAAGGTTTTTAAGTCACTTGGAATATGATTATATATACGAACACACATCGCCCAACAGCTTTTATTATATTTAGCCAGTCTTGGTAAATCATTTAATATAAGCCTGTGAGGATCTCGTCGGTTTCGAGGATATACCTCTTCTGCCTTTTTAAATAAGTCTTTATGCTTCTCAAACATGCACACTTCATAGATATAGAGAGCGGGTAGCGGTAATAAACCAAGTTTTTTAAATATTGGCCTGCAAGATTCATCAGGTTGAAGCCCATATATTGCACGAATACACTTTTTTTGTGCTACAAATACCCTATTTTTGTCGGTACTATTACCCCACATTATGAACCCATAGCGTATTAATGATTCAACATAAGCATGATAGGTAGTGATAGCAGTTTTAATATTTGTTATATTTTTAACCTTTCTGAGTGCGTATATGAATTTATTTATTCTTTTAGATATATCATCTACTTGTGCTTTCCAATTTATGTCCTGATCTATTATTACTCCAAGAGCAGGCGGAACACGTTGCGCTGCCGTCTCGAGCCTCTGTCTGTTCAGGCGACAGACTCCTCAAGTCTGTCACCCGCAGGCCACCCTATAGTGGCCGGAAATAGTTATTTCACAAAACCCACTCGTGCTATAGAATTGTACCATTACTTCAATAGATATGTATGGATGACAGGAATAGAGGATTTTTTGATTTCGTATCATAGTTGCGACAAACAAATTCGCGATAAATGTTAGGACGATAGTACGATATGTCGAACATCAGTGGTGCGACAGCACTTCTTCTCCACGTACGTTAGTGCGACTGGTTTTTTTCTCACCAAACGACAGGACGACGGAACTTTTGATCGACGAATGAAAGCGCGACACAAGTCTCGTTTAAAAAACTAAGATTTTTAGCACAGGGCCCACACAGTAGCAGGTCTTGTAGATCTGGCCGTAGGACCGTTGGTAGCGTGCGGTTAATATGAAAACATTGTTTAAAAAAAAAAATTACCACAAAATATTAACAATTGTTGCGCTTTCGTTTGTCGAACGAAAGTTGTGTCGCACTTTCGTTCGCCGATCAAAAGTTCCGCCGTCCTGTCGTTTGTCGAGAAAACAATCAGTCGCACTAAAGTACGGCGACCTGATGTGCAGTCGCACTTATGGTTGACATATACTGTCGCCCTAGCATTTGTCGCGTATTTGTTTGTCGCAACTATGATAGAAGTAGGAGTTCAATTTTTTAAAGACATACTGATAGTGTTTTTATTTTTTCCAGTCCAGCGCAAACGAAGTTGTATATGCGGATGTCAGCTTGGTGCATGGAGACAGTCAACCACCAACACGTGACGAAGAATCGCCATATGCTAAGATAATTGGAGTGTTAAATCCTCATTGAAATGTAAAAAATAAATAGATTGTAGTACTACTCCACGTGGCGTAGCACTCTCCGTGCTACGGCGTAGCTCACACTGTGCTATGGCGTAGCTAACACTGTGCTACGGCGTAGCTCACACAATGCTATGATTGGATTGGATAGGAAATCGGTATTCGTCAGTAGGCTGTTGCTAAGTCAGACGGCGCTCTGTGTACAATATTCGCGGTCAGGCGCACCTGGTTAGACTCAGAGCCGAACACTACATTAATGGGAAAAGGCTGCGATGAATACAGATGTTATGATCTGAGAACATTTTGTATTTGGTTCAAAACTTATATGATACGGTAGAGAATAAAGTTTTATGCAATGAATAAAATGTTTTTTGACATATATGCTTATATTCCAAAAGTTAATAGTATCTTAATTAAATATTTACTTTAAGCATTTGTCATAACCCTAACATAATTATAAATGGCCACCCATAGATGCAAATAACTATTCTAAATAGTCACATTTTGTTTCGAGGATGTGTTAGATTTGTGATAATTTGATGAAATATGTTTCTAAAAGAGATCATACATTTATTAATGTAACTGTTATTTAGACACAGAAAGTGTAGTCCTAAAGAACAAACGGAAAAATGGAGGTGCATACATAATACATAGTTCTTTTATTACATCAAACCTATATGATAAATTAGAACAGTAATAATTAAATCTTAATTTAATAAAAATAAAAATGTTAATAAAAGTAGATTATGCTTAGTTTATGGAATAAACTAAGACATGGCAGCAGGATCACTCTACGTCCACTTGAGCTTGTCGAAGGAGTACATCATGGCTGGCATGATCCATACATTAAAGGTGCTCACCTTGTGACCGCCTGACTAAATACTGCTTACATAAGTGACCGAAGAAACGCTGCTGTGTATTGTGTCATGTCGGCCTGTTTCATGCCTAACGCCGCTGACATCCTCAAGTTTTTGTTCCGTTTTGGTTGAGGCGAGAGATATACAACCTGCCCAAGTAACACCGAAGCGCTGTATATCAGCTAAATCACTGTCTTCCATAGAATTTTAAGCTGTAAAAACCTGCTGAATAAGAGCGTTAGCAGCGCTGTTTCAGCAGATATAATATATAATCCTCCAGAACCTTCGGCGCAGGACATAATATAGTACACAAGTGTGTGCGCAGTCACAGTTGCACTCTCTTTTCCCTCACTCTCATAGTCCGATGGGACGGCAATCTGACACGACCGGAGAGAGATCAGGCGCAGGACCAACGGCTTATCGTGCTTTTCGAGGCACGGGGGTATCATACCGCCAACTTCCAAACTTCGAGCTGCTACTAAGTAGTTCCTAATGGAAAACCCCAATAACACTTTGCCCGACCTGGTAATCGAACCCAGGACCCCACGCTCAGCAGTCGCGCTTGTGACCACGAGACCAACGGGGCAATCAAACAGATAGCAGCAGATATAACTTTGATGTGGGCACAAATTAGATAGCTATAGCAGAATAACTGTAACTAATTGCATTATATTAGCATTACGAACGTCAACATTTCTTTGAATTTATAGTTTCGAAAAAAGTCCTCTCAATGTTTTGAATCACGTTTATTCTAGGTCTAGCGGATTGATTTGATGAAATATTAAAAATTAATTTCCTTAGGTTGTTTTAGTATAATTGTTTGTATTTATTTGTGCTTTATATTTTTTACACAATGCCACCCCGCCAATTTTTTCAATTTCTGGAATATTGCAATTAAAAATATAAGAAAAAAAATATTTAAGAAAATTAACTTTAAAAGGGAGTCTCCCTTTTAAAGTTAATTTTCGATAATTTTTCATGAATATTCTGAAAAATATGGGCGGTCACATGCCCATTGTGGTGGCCCAGTGGTAACGGCCCCGACTTACGAGTTGTAGGTCGTGGGTTCGATCCCAAGCAGGCGCTTTACTTTGTGTAAATAATTTCATCAACACTGCTCCCAAAACGGTGAAGGAAAACATCGTGAGGAAACCGGCATGTCTACCGACCCGCACCGGGCTCGCGTGGTGGATTACGGCCCACTCCCTTACATTGACAGGAGGCTTGTGTCCCAGCAGTGGGAATATTGTAGGCTGATTATGGTAGACAGTGAGGACCTGTTTTTTTATTGTCAATTGAATAACTTAGAAATAAAGTACTTGTTTCCTTCCAGCAGAGATTAAGCACAATACAATCTAGTGCTGTTATGAACCTTAACGTAAACCTGTAGGTACTCGGAGAAAAGTTTTAAAAGATATTCGTCTTTGGATGCATAGCCAGTTTTACCAGCAGATCCGTCTGATCTGAACGAGATTCGTACGGTAGCTGTGACGCCCTCAAGATCGATCGCCTACGACATACGACCGGAACGAAGTATAAAGGGTGGAGGAACTTCACCCTTACTGCTACGAAATAAAGGCGCAGGTGACTGTACCATAGTTACGGCCGCGTCATCATCATCATCGTCATCATTTTCAGCGTTGTTCCACTCACTGCGGAGTAGGCCTCCGCTCTTTTGTGTCATGCGTCCCTGGTGAGTGCGAGGCCGCGTCGGTAAATACTGTTGTAATGGCAACACTTATTATAGTCTGCCAACACTAAGAAATAGCTGGCCACACTGCCACTTCCCTTTCCGCCCATATCCCTTGACGTACAAGCACGACGATTGTAACTAGAAAATAAGAATAGTTTGGAAAATCCAAAAGTGCACGCCTCATACATAACACTCATTCATAAACGAAAAATAAATTCAAAACATAGTTTTTAACAAAAATGAACAATTTATCACTTTTCATGAAGTCGTAATGACAAAGACTGACAAAGATATTTACTTGGCGGTTGCTAGGCAACTTACGGACAAAGTCAAAGGTTGGAAATATTTAGATAAAGATATTATATTTTAGTTAGTATTTTATTCATTATAATATTAAACTACTTTGAATAAAAGAGCCATTTTCAATAGGGTTCCTTCTACGGCTGAAACGAATGTATAAAAAAAAAAATTACTCAATTAATTACACAATGTTTTCAGGGTTCATAAATTGACGGACAGGATAATTTTTTTCAACTATTTTGATGCTTTTTCCATTTCTGTTGCATTAAATCAATTGTTAAAAAGTACAGTATTAATCTCCATTTAATCATCTATACAATGGTATATAAATTAAGTAGGTTCTGTGTACTAGCAGGAGTGTAACAATAAAAACAGTTACAGAAATGGGGCAAAACAAATTTTTCGATCGTAGAGCACACTCTAATGCTTCGCATTAAGAGTCGTGCAAAACTAGTAGGTAATAAACCCTAAATACCTCGAACACATCTTTTATTTACCATACGAAGAACAATACAACTGTTATACATATTTTTAGTACCTACTACCTAAATAGAGAGTCTTATTTCGTTCTGATTATTTAGGTATATAATATTAAACATTATCATACAGTTTATAATTAATTAAGTATTCGATCACAATATGGTTTGAGGATAAAATAATAATATGCATGCAATAACAATATAGTGACTAATTTATAAAATGTACTACAACTAAATTACTAATTAATTTCGTATGGTTGGTGAAAGTATAGGCTTTAATATTCATATACCTACATATTATATCAGTGACTCGACCCCGAGACAACTCAACACAAATTTTTTTTTGCCATTTTCCGGTTACACCAAAATAATTGGATACAGCTAGGAGGATAGCCACTATTATCCCTAAATGCGATCAATACAATATTTTTGATAAATAATTTCGTATAATTAACTTGTTTACATGATGCATGTTACAGGGAAAATTTTACGTAAATGTGGTAGTTAGTCACATTTGAAATTGTCCTGTAGTAACTAACATTACCAATACTTATAATCTTATTCGTTGGTATTGAATTTGAATAATATAACTTTAAGTTAATAACACAAACAACAACGAACTTGCAAAAAAAAAACACTGCATATGAGTAAAAAACGAAAATACAAAACCAAAGACAATTACGAAGAGTAAAATAAGTATAATTTCGAAAGTTGGTACTTTCGAAATTATACTTATTTTACTCTTCGTAGTTGTTTTTTTTTGGAAGTTTGGTTGTTTTTTAGGGTTCCGTAGCCAAATGGCAAAAAAAAACCCTTATGGATTCGTCATGTCTGTCTGTCCGTCCGTCCGTATGTCACAGCCACTTTTTTCCGAAACTATAAGAACTTTACTGTTGAAACTTGGTAAGTAGATGTTTTCTGTGAATCGCATTAAGATTTTCACACAAAAATAGAAAAAAACAATACATTTTGAGGGTTCCCCCCCATACTTAGAACTGAAACACAAATTTTTTTTTTTTCATTTATCCCATACGTGTAGGTAGGGTATCTATGGATAAGCCTTTAAAAATGATATTAAGGTTTCTAATATAATTTTTTTTCTAAGTTTGCTCGAGAGACACTTCCAAAGTTTTTTTTTTTTTTTTTTTTTTTCTCTGTTCTGCACCGCGGCAATCTGTTGGACACAACAATAAGCCACTGCTCTGTCTGATACTTGTATCTGTTTAGGCTTTTTAGCTTGGGGAGACACCTCTCAGGTAGGTGTCTCATTCCATCCTGATGAATCTATCTTGTAGGGATGAGACACTATGTCTCTTTAATCTTCTATGTTGAAGGCCTTGATCTCCACTTAGTCTGAGGGCAAGCTCATTTTTGTGATTTGACAGTCTATTTTGGTAGTTGACGCTATATTTCGCTATCTCCTGTTTGACAGTCGGTACATTTAAGTCGAGATATATGTTCTTATTACTGATGTATTGAGGGATGTTAAAAATGGTTCTCAGTGTTTTAGTTTGGAATCTTTCCAGTATCTCTAGGTTGCTGTTGCTGGCCGTACCCCAAAGCTGTATGCCATAGGTCCATATTGGTTTCAAGATGGCTTTATAGACTGTCAACTTGCTGTGTGTGCTCATTTGTGAGTGGCGTCCTATTAACCAGTACATGTTGCGTAGTTTTAAGTCTAGTTGCCTCCGCTTTGTCCATATATGTTTTTGCCATGTCAGCCTTCGATCCAAATGCATGCCCAAGTGCTTTGCATTGTCATCTTGCGGAATTTCTTGATTGTTAAGCATAACCGGCGGACACGTGTCTCTCCTGAGAGTAAAGGTCACATGTATCGATTTACTTTGATTTGCGTGAATTCGCCAGATTTTAAGCCATTCTCCAATTTTGTCAATGTGTTGTTGTAGATGTTCTGATGCGGTTGCTGGATTCGTGTGTGTAGATAATAAAGCTGTATCGTCTGCATATGTTGCAACCGTAGTCTTGTCTGTTGTTGGTAGGTCAGCAGTATATATGGTGTAGAGAACCGGTCCTAGTACACTTCCCTGTGGTACTCCTGATCTGATCTCATGCAAGTCGGAAAGTTCATCATTAAACTTTACTTCAAAACATCGTTTGCTGAGATAAGACTTTATTATGTCGTAAAACGAGTGTGGTAGCATCTTTTTGACTTTGTATAATAGGCCCTCGTGCCACACTTTGTCAAAGGCCTGGCTAATATCCAAGAAAACTGCTGAACAATATTTCTTTTCTTCCAGGGATCTGCTTATAACATCGACGATGCGATGAACTTGCTCTATCGTCCCGTGGTTCTCCCGGAAACCAAATTGATGGTTTGGAGTGATCTCACTTAGGTGTACCTTCATCCTTTTCAGTAAGATTTTTTCAAGGAGTTTCCCTATTATGGGCAGAAGACTTATTGGTCGGTACGACGCTACTTCATTAGGTGGTTTACCGGGTTTAGGTAACATTTTTACCTGAGCTATCTTCCATTGTCCTGGGAAGTGGCCAAGTCTTAGGCAGGCATTAAATATGTTAACAATTGCTACTATACCTTTCTTTGGCAGATTTTTTAGTAGAACGCTGTCAATTTGGTCGTATCCAGGTGCTTTGCCATCCTTGAGGTGTTTTATTTCACCAGCTACTTCGGTAGGGCTCGTATATTTTAATGGGAGACACATTTGCTGTGCACTTTCCAGATAACGTTTTATTTCGGCGTCATGCTCTGGTCTCAATTCAGGAAATGGTTGAAACACTTTGCTAAGGTGTTCAGCAAAGGTTGTCGCCTTCTCCAAGTCTGACCTGGCCCAACTCCCGTTACTTTGTCTGATTGGAGGGATCTGATAATTGGGACGCTTTAATTTTTGTGTAGCCTTCCATAGTGAGTAGTTAGTGTCTAAACTTGGGGTCAAATTAGAAAGGAACTTTTGGAGGTTATTGTCGGTAAAACTTTTAATGTGCTCTTTTAGTTCATTCGAAGATCTGTTGAACGCTGTTTTGTCTGCTGGATATCTAGATTCGTGCCATACCTTTCTTAGATTACGCCGTTCTAATATTTTGTCTCTGATCGTTTTCGGATATTCGTTAAGCGTTAGCGGTAATTTTTTTCGCATTTTTGTGGTGATAGTGGCTGCTTCATGTATGGTTTTATTGAGGTTCTCAATAGCTTCTTCTATATCTTCCACAGTTCGTAATGGATTTATGAGCTCAATTCCCATCGTGATTATGTCCCTATACATCTCCCAGTTAGTATTTTTGTTATATAGTCTTTCTGCAGGTTGCATAAATACCACTGATGAGCTTACATTCAATATGACTGGCGTATGGTCAGAGGATAGATCTGTGCACGTTTCAGTAGTCATGTAGTTTCGTCCTATGTTTTTAGTTATATAGAAGTCGAGCAAGTCAGGAATTTTACTTCGATCTGTTGGCCAGTATGTTGGTTCACGTGAGCTCATGCATTCAAGTCTTAGATTCTGTACTGTACCATGTAGTTGCCTTCCACGATGTGTGATTAATCGTGAGCCCCAGTATGTGTGTTTTGCATTCCAGTCCCCACCGCATATAAATCTGGAGCCAAGGGAAGAGAAGTACGTGTTGTAGTCATCTTTTGTTATTGTGTGTCTGGGTGGACAATATACTGCAGAATAGGTTGTCTCAACTTTATCATTGATCACTACTTTTATAGACGTGGCTTGTATTTTATCC
This sequence comes from Conistra vaccinii, assembly GCA_948150665.1. Lineage (NCBI taxonomy): Eukaryota > Metazoa > Arthropoda > Insecta > Lepidoptera > Noctuidae > Conistra > Conistra vaccinii. The sequence continues at coordinate 4,947,264 of OX411344.1, read as the reverse complement.
GTGTGGTATTTTTCCAGTTCATAATGCTTTATATTATTTTTTATAATTACTGCGGTTCCGCCGTGACTATTTCCTGATGGATGATCGGTTGTGTACACTGTGTAATTTTGTATAGCGAAGTGAGATCTTGCGGTGAACCTTGTTTCAGAAATTAAAGCTATGTCAATTTTTTCAATTTGAAGGAATGTTTGAAACTCTTGACGACGGTCCGTCAAGCCGTTGGCGTTCCAAGTGACTACTCGGAGTGTGTTAATCATTTTGTAACTAGGCTTGAGACGAGCTGGATCATACGGTCCATCATTTTGTCCATCATGTTGATCATGATTTGTTGAAATTTGGCGAACATTAGTTCTAATTTGTCTGGAAGGTTTTCTGGGTCAGGTAAGCCTTCAGTTAGTGGTCGGCCTTTTGTTACGTGTGAATAGCTTCTTTTTTCTGTGTTTCTGTTTTGTGTTAAGTTTTGTTTTACTGTTTGATCCACTATTTTGACCTCTTTTGTATTCAGAGTTGGGTGGCTTTCGTTTTTGGGTGATTTAATTTTAAGTATTCTTTCCTTATATTGTTTATATTTTGTGCAACCCTTATAGCTTGCAGGATGTCTTTCTTGACAATTTGCACATGTAGCATCTGTTTCTGGTGTTTTGGTGCACGAAGAAGTAGGATGATCGTTACCGCATTTCACACATCTGAATGGTCTGAAGCACTGATTTTTAGTGTGTCCAAACCTCTGGCATCTTTTGCATTGCATTATTTCTTTTTTCTTATAAGGGGCTTCAAATGTCACTCTCATTTGGCCTAGGTATCTTAATTGAAATATTTCTTTGTTGTTCTTGTTTGGTTCTAAGTCCACAAAAAAGACAGGTAATGCTTCTTTGGTAGACCTATGTAAAACATTTACAATTTGTCTCACCTCATGTCCTTGTTCTTTTAACTCTTGTTTTATTAGAGAGGTGTCTTCTGTGGAGTGTAGTCCTCTTAGTACAACTCTATATGCTCTTTCACATTTTAGTTTATAAGTATAATGCGATATATTTTTTGTTATAAACTGCTCTCGGATTGCTTTATAAGTTTGTATATCGTTGGGCATTAACTTAATGATATGGCCAGATCTTAATGTTGTCATTTTGTATAATTTATTGTCAACAATTTTGTTTAGAGTGGCTTTTAGTTCTATAACATCCATAACTCCTGTCACAAAAATAGGTTCCGGTTTAGGTATATACTCTGAGACTGAGACCGGTTCTTCTGTTTCTTCACTGTTGAGGATGTCGAATTTGTTGTGCGTAGGCACTGCGAAAGTGGATGTATTCTTTGATTTCTTTGTACTGTCATTGCGTATTGGGCTTGTTTCCTTTCTTTTTTGCCTTTTAGGAGGTACTTGATCGTTTTGCCACGGATTTAAAGAGTTCTCCGCATTATTTTTTGGCTCAGATTCATTGTTTTGAGTTTGTTTGTCACTGGTTTTACCTGCTGCGACTGATGGTAGGCTGTTACTACGGTGTCTGATGAACATGCTTTTATGAAATTGTTGTTGGATCATATTATTAGGATTATTTGGAGTTTTATTAGTTTCATTCATATTGTTCCCACGAGTAAGGTCGAAATAAATAGTCACTTGAAGGGTGACGCCTATTCCTTCAAGAAGGCTCATACAACAACGTTTGCCGGGTCCGTTGAGGTTGGCGCTAGCAACTTACTACCTGTAAGCTATACATCCTCTCGGCGCGCTTCCCACCTTAGGATTAGGGTGAGTTTTTAGAGAGGCTTTCTACCTCTTGACGCGGGCGGTGAAGCCAATGCCCCCGATTCCATAATAAAACAATGGAGTTGCGGGTTGTGAAGGTCATTTCCTACCCCCAACAAGAAGCTGCTTGTTAGGCAAGCTGAGTCGGGTTAGTAACCGCCGCCCGAGACTCGGCGTTGTTGCTCGTTTAGCACCACCCGGGGGAGACGTGTAGGGTGGGTCTAGGAAAAGATGGTAAATCCTACGGACGCGAGCAACTTCCCTCCCCCTAATTCCCCCCTTACTTCCAAAGTGGTAAAATTTTTGTCCCCCCTCCTATAACTTCTAAAATAAGAGAATGATAAAACTAAAAAAAATATAATGGTGTACATTGCCATGTAAACTTAAACTGAAAATTGGTTTGAACGAGATCTAGTAAGTAGTTTTTTTTCAATACGTCATAAATCGTAAACCGCAATTTACTACAAGAACTTTTATATTATATTACTTGCTGCTACGGAACTCTTCATGGGCAAGTCCTACTCGCACTTGGCCGCTTTTTTATACTATCTAACTTGAGAGACCATTAATTTTCATGAAAAGTCTATCGTAACGAAATCTAAACGCAATCCATACGCACACAGCCAAATTTTAGACATTACTGTAGGATCGTGTGGTGAAATAAAATAGTGGTTCGGATAAAATGTCTTATATTTTGATGTAAGCAAAATAAAAGTTAAAAAAAACTTAAATAACATGTCTAGCGTCAATTTCCCGTTCCTTGCACACTCCGCCATCTTCCTTTTTTCTCACTAATACTAATGGACTAGTAACTCACCCTGAGTAACTCACACTGATAATTCCAACATCAAGCCATTGGCACGCGACGATGGGAAGAGACCAGACGGAATGACCATAATGCCTTGGAAGGTAGGTAGGCCTTTGGTGTGGGGTGCAACATGACATGTGTCGACACCCTTGTGCCATCCCATCTTCCTAGCACGGCGAGCTGTGCTGGGGCTGCTGCTGCAGGTGCAGAAAACCTCAAATGGCGCAAATATTCCAATCTTATTGGGAATTATAAATGTTTGAGCCGTTTGGGGTTGAAACACTAGGTCCATGGGGTCCGAGTGCCCACTTGGTTTTTCAAGACATCGCCAAGCGGTTGGTCGACTCTTCACGTGACCAGAGGGCTGGCTTATTCTTCGGCCAAAGAATAAGCATTGCCATACAACGTGGCAATGCTGCCAGCCTTTTGGGCACTTTTCCTGTTGAGAGCGATGCGGACGAATTTTTTGATGCCCTGTGATTGTTCCCGCCCCCCCTCTTTTATACCTATACTTGTACATATTATTATTATTTAATTAAGTCCGTTGGGTTTAAAATCATGTCAATACATAATCTATATATATAAAACGAAAATAAAGCCATTCTTGGATTTGGCGATCCACATCCTCTTGCTCCTAGGAAGCCGTGTGCGTGTGCGTGTGTATTTGACGTTCCTAGTCCCAGTAGTTTCGGCTGTGAGTTGATATGTCAGTCAGTCAGTTTCTCCTTTTATATAATATAGATTAAAATTAAATATTGTCTTTTAATCGTAAATATTAAAACGATTATTTGTTTCGTTTTAATAGTAACTATTAGTGTAGCAAAGGACGGTGACAATAGTCGTGATTATTGTGAGTATTTCATATTAATTAAATAAAGTGCGTTAGTGTCTAACGTGGCGATATAATCGTGGACGCCCATGTCACGGCATCACGATAATACCGGGAAGTAAAAAGTATGGAACGTATTATGAAGACGCTTTTACATTGCCGTCCACGATAATAATAGTCACGTTAGAAATATAAAAGCGCACATTATCTTCTTCACTATCGCTTATAACAGCAAAATGAACAGAATGTCCTCAGATCATAATACATTGATTCAACGTGGCCTTGCCCAACTATGTTGTGGTCAGCTTCCAGTCTAACCAGGTGCGGTTGACCGTCAGTATTGTACACAGAGCGACTGCTAAGCGTTGTCTGACTAAGCAGCCAACTACTGGCGAATACCGATGTTCTATCCAATCCAATCGCACAGAGAGAACTGCGTAGTAGCGTAGTGTCCATTTACTTGCGTAGTAGCGTAGTGTACATTTCAATGAGGATGTAACACCCCAATTATTTCGGCATATTGCGACTCTTCATCACATCTTGGTGATTGACTGTCTCCATGCATCAAGCCGAGATCCGCATATACAACTTCATTTGCAGTGGCCTGGAATAAAAAACAAGTATGAAAATATCTTAAAAATTGTTTTCTTCTTCCCTTACTACATCATTGAAGTCCGTCTGAAGTAATGTCTCTTCTTTTCAACTTCACGGTTTATATAATCAAATCAGAATTTTTATGTTTGTATCAACTGACTCGATGTTAACACAACCTTTACAGGCAGGTTTGTAAGTTTGTAATTATGTTTCAAATGATATCGCTTTCCGACCTCCTCGTGCTAGTGATAGGAGTAGGTTCACGTCAATAGTGCAGCGGGTCTGGATGCCGGTGGAGTACCAGGCGCATGACACATCAAGATAGTATTTTGCTAGTGTGAACAACGGTGATTGCTTAAAATAATATGACTTACGTAAGTATTCAATTCTATGGTTTGTGCTGGGTGCAAATTTCGACCATATTTTTGACAATATTTTTTGACACTTATATAAATCACTAATATTATACCACACATCCCTGTCAAGGATGGTATTACGTATATTAACACATTGTTTTGAGTACGCGGCTGTTGGTCGTTGGTCTCTGAAAACAAAATACATTTATTATTATAAGGTTTTTACAATTTTCTGTAACAATAATACTAACTTAATGGACTAGCTCGTGAGATGGTGAGAAAGACAATCACACATAATATCTATAAAAATTATGTAAAACAAAATCGCTTTTCGGGTCCGTCTTTGTGTGCGCTTAGTTCTTTTTAACTACAAAATGGATACTGATGAAGTTTTTACTATAATTAAGAGAATTTATTACGGAAGCTTTACGGCAAAATACATTAATGTTTTATTTCAGACTACCCTCTACCCGCGACTACGTTCGAGCCTATAACCTTACTCATGAATTGGGCTATCTAATGCAGAAAGTTTTTTTTAAATCGGACTAGTAGTTCCGTAGATTACCCTCTACATACAACCTTACAAACAAACAACAAAACAAACAAATTTCACCTCTTTGTAATATTAGTATAGAAGTAAAGATATAGCGCAGAAGATGAGATGTCACCACATCAGTAGATCACACCGTGCGAAGCAGAGAGACTAGTTGTTCGTATATTACTTTAGTTTATACTTGCTAGTGTAGGTTCTTCAAGCAAAGCGACCGCTGCAAACTACCTCAAAACTGGCGAGCGAAGCGAGCCCATCCTCAAGTAAAGCGACCGCTGCAAACCACCTCAAAGGTGGCGAGTGAAGCGAGTCCATTTTAAGGCCGAGTGACCGGTGCGAACTGCCTCACGAGCCGGCGAGCTTAGCGAGCCCATGCTCAAACAAAGCAACCGATGCGTACTCCCTCAAAGTCGACGAGCGAAGCGAGCCCATCCTCAAGCAAAGCTACCGCTGCGTACTACTTCAAAGTCGACGAGCGAAGCGAGCCCATCCTCGAGCAAAGCGACCGCTGCGAACTACCTCAAAGCCGGCGAGCGAAGCGAGCCCATCCTCAAGCAAAGCGACCGCTGCAAACCACCCCAAAACTGGCGAGCGAAGCGAGCCCATCCTCAAGCAAAGCGACTGCTGCGTACCACCTCAAAGGTGGCGAGTGAAGCGAGCCCATTTTCAAGTCAAGTGACCGGTGCGAACCGCTTCATGAGCCGGCGAGCAAAACGAGCCCATCCTCAAGCAAAGCGACCGTTGCGAACCGCCTCACGATCCAACAAGCGAAGCGTGCCCATTCAAGCCTCCTAAAAGTCGGGCTAGCGAAGCGAGTTCACTATCAACCAGAACGACCACTGCGTGCCTACTTGCTAGTCAAGCGAGCGAAGCCCTCTTTCGAGCCAAACAAACGAATCCAGCAGTCTCACGAACTAGTCGGACGAAGCGAGCCCTCTGTTATAAAACCTGTTGATAACATTCACGAGCAGAGTGGCCAGCACAGTAATTGTAGATCCAACTAGCGAAGCGATCTAGCGGTGGCACGACCGGAAGAATAGGTACTTCAACCTAACTCCAGTAAAATATTTATGTATTGAACTACGAAAAAGCATTATAAAACTGCAATTGAAATTAACTTGCGTGCTAATGATAACTAGTACTTAAAACTCAATATATGTACAGTTAAACTCAAAATTGTTTACATCTTAACCAATAGTAAGAGAAAATATCAAACCCCATTGGGTTTGATATTTAACTGAGCAATAAGTTTAAAGTTGTCCACTGACATTTCAGTGGACAACTCTAAACTTATTGCTCAGTTGATATGCTCAGTTGACTCTATTGATTACGACTACATTATCATCACGCCTTTATTTCCCCGAAGGGGTAGATGTATCTACTACCCATAGTACACCCACATTTCACCAAATATGTATAAACTAGCTTCTGCCCGCGACTTCGTCCGCGTGGAATAGTTACTTTGGGCTAACGCTAACTTTAACGCTGGTTTTAGAGTCACGCTGACCGTCGTCGGCGCTGACAGCCGAAACGTATGAACTTCAGATGTCAGCGCTGAGCGGTTGGCGTAATTAAAAAACGTTTCCTAAGGCTGGTTTTAGAGTCATGCTGACCGCACGCTAACCGTCGATGCTGACAGCCGAAACGTATGAACTTCAGATGACAGCGCTGAGCGGTTGGCGTAATTTCATAGAATACTAAACATTATATACATTGACTTGTCAGCGCCGACGACGGTCAGCGTGAGACTAAAATCAGCCTAAGGAGCTGACTCAGCCAACCACGCGTCTGAGCTGCGCGGCATGGTATTTCGCAGAGCTAACTGGGGCCACCGCCCTTCCCCCTCATGACTGCCTTACATAACATACATAATCAGCCTATTACTTACTGTTCCCACTGCTGGAACACAGGGCTCCTCTCTATGAGAGGGAGTGGGCTGTAATCCACCACGCGGGCCCAGTGCGGGTTGGTAGATGTCACATGTTTTCCAATTTTTGGTTCTAAGACATGCCGGTTTCCTCACGATGTTTTCCTTCACCGTTTTGAGAGCAGTGGTGATGAAATTATTTACACAAAGTAAAGCGCCTGCTGGGGTTCGAACCCACGACCTACAACTCGTAAGTCGGGGCCGATGATACCACTGAGCCACCACTGCTCCTGTTGCCATCATAAATGCGCGCGTAGTAGGTACTTGATCATTATTTTGCTGCGATGTTATTTTAAAACTGCGATATCTCCTAAGATATTCATTGAAATCGAATGATGTAAAGAGCAATTTTGTTTTAAATTAAACACTTGTCATGAATAACGTATTTATTTGGATAAGGATTAATGTCATGTTTATAAAAACACCTTCGCAAATAATGCTTTATTTTAGAACAAATTTGGTTAGCATAAAAACGGTTATAGTGAGCCAACCTTAAAAGATAGACATATGCTATCGCGAACTTTTTTTGAGAACTTTTAAAGGAGAACAATTCTGTCATACAAAATTTTTGCGAAACTTTCACCGTTTACGCAGCGGAAGCTCTCAAAATGAAAACAAAAACCCGGATTTTGAAACATTCTTCATTGGTGCTCCGCTCCTATTGGTCTTAGCGTGATGATATATAGCCTATAACCTTTCTCGATAAATGGACTAACTAACACTGAAAGAATTTTTCAAATCAGACCAGTAGTTCCTGAGATTAGCGCGTTCAAGTAAACAAACAAACAAACAAACTCTTCAGCTTTATAATATTAGTATAGATACACCCTTAAAAAAAAATTATAATGTATTCTGTACGCTATAACAAAAGTATTTCGTAAAATGGGTAAAAATGCATAATAATATGAAGTTGACAATAGCAAAATAATTTCATATAAAGACTCTTAGCGGCCGAAATTCTGCTCAGAAATTTAAAAACTCACTATCTAAGAAAGCTTGCATCATACATAAGGAATTCAACGAGCCAAAAAAATCTAGTGACGCGCAAATAAAATAGCAACGGTAGTTTATGAAACCGTAAGAAAATCTGTTGTTTTAAGATGTCGTACTCTGCTCTCTGATCTCTGCTCAGAACTGAAAAGTATCACAATTAATGAAAGCTTGCATCATTAGGAATGCAATAAATATGTTTTTGGAAGTCGATGTTAATATAAAATTAACGAATTTGTTACTATTTCACCACACGTTTTCACGAAACTCTGCGGCGCGGCGCGGGCTTGAACTGCGCCTAACTAATTTTTTTCGTTACTCTGACGTGTCATGTGATGTGGTCGAAAAACTGTTTACCGAAGTTAAGTAACAAAAATTTAAAAACTTTATTACACTGGCGATAGAGATTAAGGAAACAGGAACTAGTTTCAGATTAGTTTAACTTACTATTTTGTTGAATTAATTGTTTAAATCACGTTGAAATTTTTCGTATCTTATTTTTTTGGCACTTAATAAAACAGTTGATTATGAACAAAAGTGGTTTTAAGTGGTCCCACTAAGAAGCATGCCAACAAGGATGCTAGCTTCAAGCATGCAGCATGTAAGCAGGCATGCAGCGTGCAAACAAGCATGCAACATGCAAGCAGATGCAACATGCAGCAAGCATTGTTTCTGTCACGGCTCCGGCACTGCGGGGTTTGGGCGGCCCCACGAAAGCTTATCGTCGCAGATGGTTTTAACGCTCACCACCGCTCCACCCCTCCGCGCCTACGCGGGCTTAAATTTTATTACACTCTAGGGGTAGGCAAACAAGACTGCGTTAAATCGGTTTTGCAGCTAATCGTTTCTGTCACAAAATTTTGTAGCACAACATATTGACTTTTTATGTCACTATTTTAATTTAATATTGAAAATGCTAAAAATAATATTCCGTACAATTTTGTTTCGGTATGGTGAAAATATGGCAAATAAATCATATGAAAAAATTAAAAAAGTTCAAAAGAGGCTTCGGCCAATAGCAAAAAGTTATTTCGTAAATCGGTGAAATATAGTTCGGTAAAATAATACCTATGACACATGATACTTCCATGATTTAAAAATATGTCAAATAATGCATAGGTACAGCAAAAAAGACACCATAGTTGCACAATAGTTTTCGGTAAAATTAAATTCGAAAAAAAAAAACGGAAAAGTAATCGGTTCCCGGATAAAACATAATCCAACCACTTAGCTAACTTGCTCATTCCAGACTCTGTGTTTTCGTGTACTTTTTTTCAGTCGGCACCGTGGAAAATGATAACTGTAACACCGCTGTTCGCGTAACACATCAAGTCCGCGTTAGGAATTTCATTTCTTATGATGTAATCCATGTATATTGTGAATAAGGTTGGCCCCGGTAGACTACCCTGCGGTACACCAAAAGAAACACTCAATTCATCGCTCATGTGATTTTCGATTCTAACACACTGCCGGCGATCCGTAAGGTAGCTGCAGAACCAGTTTAGGGCCACTCCTCATATACCAAGTGACTCCAGTTTCTTTAATAGTATCCGACTCAAGACTGTGTCGAATGCCTTTGAATACATTGTATCTTAAATTTTATAACAAGTCCTAATACCTTGAGGTACACCATTGTTGTTTGTTTTTGCTATACGTCTGGCTTAAGTGGTGAGACTACATGTTTTTCCACGGTAGTCTGATATAATTACGAAAATGAATGTTTTGTGTTTCAGAATAAGTATCAGATATTTATTACTGAAATCTCTATACAATGAATATTTAAGAGAGCAAAAAAAATTAGAAAAAACAAGCAGAGGTAAAGGGGTACCTTTACAAATGAAGTCCTTTAAGTCCACCACTAACACGCAGGGTTTGGTGATTCCTTTGAAACAAATATCTGTAAGAAAAAAACACCAATCTATCAAGTCCTGTTTTTCTTTTGTTTGACTACATAGAACGATCAGTTGACTGACAATTCATACGAAAACATCACAAAAACTTGATTCTGAAACAGTTCTCCGACATTCGTTTCTCCGCATCACGGTTCACCGACAGAACAATTTACTTTTCATTGTTTCACCGATAGAAAGTTTCAACGACGGATGATTCGCCGACAAAACGATTCATTTTTCAATGTGAGTAATTCATCAACTCGTCCTACATGCCTACGGCCCATTTAGGACGACTTGCAGAAAATCAAAATAAATAATATGTTTATTCTGCGAGTCGTCCCACGTTTCTTTTTGAACTTTAAACTTTATCAACGTTTGGTACAGTCAGTAAGACAAGATATAACAATATATTTGTAAGAATTTTTCGTTTTGTTTACATATCCGAAATTAATTAAATTAATAATATAAAAATGGGGGTATTCCTCGAAAGGCACCAACGATGAAACATACAGAAGAGTATGAAGGATCGTTGGTGCACAACTTAGTGAAATCGTTCAGGCACTATTTTCATTTTTTTGTTCATTTCTTCGTTCAAGTTCGTAGTTACTTTTCAAAACAACAAATGATTCAATTTCAAAACCTGTATTTTTACCATTATTGAGCTAAGTAGTAAGTCGCCTACGCACCTAGTTCCTGTACATTTCTGCTTTCCTGATAGTTTTAATAAATAAACCATTAGGACAGTTGATTTTTTTATTTTATTTCCACATTACACTTTTGCTTCTGATTGTAACTTTTCTCCTTTTGATACCCGTGGGACGAGTTGCAGAATGAAAATAACATTTATTTAGATTTTCTGCAAGTCGTCCTAAATGGGGCGTAGTCATGTAGGACGAGTTGATGAATCATTCTTCAGTGTTTCGCCGATAGAACGTATCAACGGCGAACGTTTCGCCGACGACAGAGCGATTCACTTTTGAAAATTTCATCGATAGAACCTATCACCGGCGAACGTAACGCCGACACAACTGTTCGTTTGTCCCTGGGGTATAAAACATAGGTATTCGATACGTAGTCCTGTTTCCGTTTATTGTATATGTTACCGGCCAAACCCGATTTTAGGATGAACTAGTTTCGCCTAGGCCAAACCAGTTCTCCCTACACGCAATAGGACAAACCAGTATAGCCTAGGCCAAACTCGTTCATCCTATTACCGATAGGATAAACCAGTTTAGCCTAGGTCGAATCGATGTATCCTAGTTAAAATTTACATGCTTTAGGATAAACTGGTCCGTCCTAGTCTGAACTAATTTTACCTAGTCGGAACGCACGACACCGCTGACCACGACGACGATGGAGGAGACCCCAGAGGTGACCGAGGTAGAGATGAGAGTGGCGGTAAGTCGGCTGAATGCCAAAAATACCGCCCCAGGACCCGACGGTTTGCCTGGAAAAGCCTGGGTCCTAGCCTTGGAGGCTCTTGGGCCGCGACTAAGGGGGCTCCTAACCGCATGCATGTAGAGGGGCCAGTTCAAACTTCGTTGGAAGATTGGGAAACTGTACCTCATTAAGAAGCCGGGGCGCGCCCTGCGGACTCTCCGTCCGCTTAGCGGCTCATCGTGCTCGACGAGGTGGGCAAGCTCTTTGAAAAAGTCATTGCAGACCGCCTCGTTGGGCGGCTGGTGCGGGTGGGGCCGGGTTTGGTGGAGAACCAGTTTGGCTTCCGCAGTGGGCGCTCTACGTTGGACGTCATCATGTGCGTGCGGGCCCTCACAACGGGAGATGCTATGGCCCGGGGATGACGGGCCACAGCAGCCCCCGGGGATTACGGGAACCGGGGATGACGGGGAATGCTGTGGCCGTAACTGAGTGAAATTAGTTCAGACTAGGACGTACCAATTTATCCTAAAGCATGTAAATTCTAACTAGGATAAACCGATTCGATCTAGGCTAAACTGGTTTATCCTATCGTTAACAAGATGAACGAGTTTGGCCTAGGCTATACTGGTTTGTCCTATAGCATGTAGGGAGAACTGGTTTGGCCTAGGCGAAACTAGTTAATCCTAAAATCGGGTTTGGGCGGTAACCTAAACATCTTAATCAGGCTGTGAAGACAGAACCCGGTGAAGCCCGGATGACCAACTTTAGAGTCATAAATCCTGATATCGCTTGGGTCCCGACGACACGGATATGTGTCGGTCCGGTCGGCCGGTCGGTACGGTCTTCAAGCTCCGATTTTACTCTATTTATGGTCTGTATCTAGTCTGTTTTCAGCTTTATTCTATGGTAGGATAATATACCTGTCAAATAAATCGATTATCCGGAAAAATATTAATAGGCAACATTAAAAAAATAAAGTTGAAACTGACAGTCCGGGACAGTCAAATGTCAGTGTCGGAAATGCGCGGGGACTGACCGCATGTGCGCAATGTAGTTCGTTATTGTTATTGTTTTTTAGTGTATTTCGACGGGAAGTGATGTTTTTTATGTTATTACGTTGTTTTACCATCGAGTTATATAAATATTTGCATGAAAGAACATCGTAATATCTATACTTTGACCGTACCAAAAATTGTAAACAAACCAGTGATTGATGTGTTATTTTGAGTTTTGTGAGTGTTTTGTGTATGTTATCGCTGGTAAGTGCTACTATTTATTAAATTTAAACCCCAATATAGATATTTGGATAATATTTCAGCAAAAATAGACCGGCCAAACATTTTTTTGAACCACATAATGTTACGTAATGGGGCGAATACCTATTTCTTCGTATGTTTTGAATTTTGGTATTTTTATTTACTTATTTTGTCTGTAAAAAACGTTGTTCATAGATAGCATAGCTAATAATAATGTATCGTAAAAAAATTCATGAGAATTGAACCAGTAGTTTAGTCATAAATCACCAAAACAATAAACAAAGGAACTGCCGATAACAATGTTGATTTAACAATTCGCTAGTTCACTCATGAAGTTTCTAAGTATTATAAACAGTCCTTTGTCTAAGCAGGTACCCAAAACCATTAACGATAAGACTGTAGACGAAACAAAAAGTTCTCAGTTTTTGTTTATGTTAGCGCGCTCTTATCTCCGCCGCGCCGCCCGCTCAGCAGGTGGTCGGAATGGGAATTGCGTACGAAACGGGCGGTGCTTCACAGGTTTAATGATACCTATAAACAAAACTTGTGAAAACTAGCCAAAAAATGACCAAAACGTATTGGCTACAACGGCAATACATGTATCATAAATGTTATGATCATGACATGTTTTTGACAAGTCAAGGCAATGATATATAGGTGAAACAATGAAAAGCGAATAGTTTTATCGGTGAACCGTGATGCGGAGAAACGAATGTCGTAGAACTGTTTCAGAATCCAAAAACTTACAGTAAAGCTCTCATTATTGTAACAATACTATAACATTCTCTTACATTTTTTTTTGTTCTTAGATTTTTTGGAGACGACTCTCCCTTCTGCAACTCTAATCGATCTACACAAGCCCTTCGATGTATAAATATTGAAGTTCACTATTACTTCAGGGCCGCTTAATTGATGAACATACACAGTAACATTTTTGCCATTGGAAAGTGTTACCATCGACTTCTCGGCAGTTACGAGATCTGAAACGTATTAGAAAAGCAAAAGTTACACTTTACATTTTGAAATAATTGTACATACTCTTAAATATGAATGTTCCTGTTACTGAATTTTATCCAACAAGTCTTTGAATTTGTACAAAAGCTCGTTGAACTATTCCCATGGATTTTTCGGAAATGGTAGTTCACAAAATTATTCTCAGCATTTCGTCGCATGAACGAGTGTGAATGTGCTGTGGGTAGAGAGTTAGAAACCAGAAGCTTACCTACCTGGTTCATATGTTACAGTGACATTAGTAACACTCCGTGGATTGTTAATAGAGTACATTGCCGCCCTATAGAATCGGTTACTTGAGGTGTACTCGAATTTCCACGGAACGGCATTTTTAAACACAGGTCCAGCACTTTTATAAACTAAAAACAAAATTAATGCAATTCAAAAATCATTATTTCAATCCATTTAAAGATCATAATTATTCGTTTATTCATTCCAGGGACTTGAAACGTTACTCAAAATAACGTTACGCGTGGATACGGTAACGTTAAATTGTATCGTTCCACCTGAACCGTAACAAAATTAATTCCTTGGCTATAACGATACTGACAAATGGAACGAAATCTCAAAAGGTTTAATAACATTATTAAAAATATATCGTTATAGTATAACGATATCCATAGTCGGCTCGGGTTATTCCGTTTATCCACCCCAAAAATCCACTTTAAGGTGGATATTCGGAAACGTATGCCCGAGAATCCACCCTAGGCATAGTTGGATAAACGGAATTTATAGGCTTAGGGTGGATCCGGCATAAACTACTTTTTTTAAACTTATTTATTTATTTCGAAGCTAGGATTTATTTGACAGTTCCAAAATACTCTTATGCATTAGTCGTGCCAGTATTTTCATTTCTTGTTGTATTGTAGTCTCCAAATTGTATACGCTTAAGAATTGAGGTTATCGTCAACTGCAAATACAAATGTGATTATAAGTGAAGTACCCAGTAACAGGTTTCTAAAAGAATCAAAAATTAACTATTTACTACGGTTTATCTGTAAAAAATATAAAAATGTATTGTTCATGGACATGAGTTACGCTAGATTTCCACCAAGTAGACGCAATTATGTACTAAATCTAGCAAGGTCACTACTAAAAGAAATATTGTGTATTCATTACCATTTCAGAGCATTGCAACACGAACAAATGTGTCAAATTAAAAATAAAAAGTCTTTTGAAAGTAAATACGTGCAAGTTAACTTAGATTCTGAACAAAATTTAATGGATAGAATTAATACAGACTGTGTAAATGAATCAAGTAACGAACACGGTGAATCAGAATGTAACAAAATCGAAAACCCAAACTCGAATAATTTATTTCGTTTATAGATTTGTCACCATCCTTCACCAAAATACTAATGGATTGCTCAATAAATCTGATATGATTTCTGTTTGCATTAACGAGTTAGCTACCCAGAACAATTCTGTTGACATACTATTTATCACTGAACACAACATGACGAATGGTGACGAAGTATATCTCACAGTTCCTAATTATAAACTTGCGTCTTATTATATGAGAGATAACAGACACGGAGGCTCCTGCCTCGGTTCCTTTATTCAGTATCTACCCTGAAGCTATGGCACGCAATTACTTTAACACCCTGTATACGAGTTTATGCGAATGGGACATTGTGCGAATGGGACTTTATGCGAATGGGACTTTGTGCGAATGGGACGTTGTGCGAATGGGACATTGTGCGAATGGAACCTTTTGAGAATGGGACTTTTTGAGAATGGGACGTTTTGCGAATAGGACATTTCGCGAATGGGACGTTCTGCGTCGACGGGACTTTTTGCGAATGGGACATTCTGCGTCAAGACCCTGTATATTAGTAAAAAATAATATGAATTATAGAATTCTTCATAACATCACAAAAATGTCAATCAGCAACACAATAGAATGCTCTGCAATCGAGCTATTGGAACATCAAATAATTGTTCTATGCATTTACAGGCCGCCAAACAACACAGCTGGCTCTATATACAGCTTTTTCACAACTTTAAATAAAATATTAAACAACTTATGTTCAAACGGGGAAAAGATCGTAATTTGCGGAGACTTCAACATAGACACTTTGAAGCATACTAAACTTTCCAGTGAATTTATAGAAATCTTAACTAGATATAATTTGAAGCTAAAATTCAAGCAAGTAACGCGATTTGCCAGTAAAACGTGCATAGACAACATAGCCCATAACATAAGAGCTTGCAAAGGCACTATTAAGGAATTGGCGCTTTCAGACCATAATGCGCAAATCATAAAGGTTCCGGTCAAAAAGACCTGCACCATAAAATATTGGTATATATTTAAACGGGATTATTCTCATGACAATAGAGCAATATTTATAAAATATTTAAAACAACTAACCAATAGTGACGTTTATAGTTGCACGGATGCGAATAGTGCCTACAACAAATTCTATGATAATTTCATTATGTTGTACGATCTCTGTTTTCCTCTACAGAAAATCAGGATACGTAACAAATCTAGCCCGAAATGGATCTCACGTGGCTTAAAAATATGCAGCAAACGTAAATGCCAACTACTGTGGAAATATAGAAACAATCCAAATCAAGTCACTAAAACTGATTTCAAAGCATATGCAAAGAGGTATAAAACTATAATCAGACTGACAAAAAAATCTCAAAACGACTACTTTATTAAATCTGCTACAAATAAAAACAAAGCTACTTGGAAAGTAATAAATGAGATCAAATCTAAATATCCAAATGAAGGCGTATATCAATTAATTATAAATGACGAAATCATAAATAATCCTCAAGACATTGCGAATTCATTCAATGATTTTTTTCTTGACATCAATGATAATAATACTAGTGAACCCCATAAATCATCTAATAAACTGACATATAATTCTAATTCAATTTTTATGACACCGACTATTCCTGATGACAATAATAAAATAATAATTGCTCTAAAAAATAAAACCAGTGCCGGCTATGACAGCATTATGACAAATATTGTAAAAGATGCAGCTCATATTATATCTGAACCACTAAGCTTCATTGTCAATTTATGTATAGAAGAAGGCACCTTCCCAGACAAGCTAAAAATATCTGTTATAAAGCCAGTATTTAAAAAAGGTGACAAAACTAACATGAGCAACTACAGGCCAATAGCATTGATACCTATTTTCGGAAAAATTGTTGAAAAGGTGATTTTTAACTGCCTCTATACTTTCTTTGAAACACACAACATTATAACGTCTAGTCAATATGGTTTCAGGAAAAATAAATCCATAAATGTGGCAATATATAACTTTTTAAATAAGGTAATGACTAACTTGGATAAAGGGCTTCCAGCTGTCGCGCTATACATGGACATGTCGAAGGCTTTCGACCGGGTCGACCACAAGATCCTCTTAAGAAAGATGTACGCATATGGCGTGAGAGGTAATGTGTAAAAGCTTATAGAATCATACCTTAACAACAGACAACAATTTACAGAAGTGAGACGGTTAAATCCTATTACTAAAACAGAAGAAATATATGCTTCTGAATCTGGAACTGCTAAATTCGGCGTCCCTCAAGGGAGTATCGTGGGTCCTTTATTCTTCCTTGTTTATATAAATGACATGCCTACGGTAACAAATCATGACATTACATTATTTGCTGATGATAGCACTGTTTTATTCGTTAATGATAATACAATTGATCTAGAATCTGACATCAACCAAACAATAATTTTAATTATAGACTGGCTAAACATGAATAACTTAATGATTAACGTTGACAAAACTAAAATAACGAATTTTAAAATACGAACTCGCCGTACTGGTTCTTTAAAAATCCATTACCTTGATAGCGACATTGAAGAAACTGAAGTAACAAAATTTCTAGGGTTGCATATTGACAACAAACTAAATTGGAAACTACATATTGACCATGTATGCAAAAAGCTGGGACAGTTTTCATATGCACTTCACAGATTGGGGAAAATAGCGAATCAGACTACTTTACTAACAGCTTACCACGGTTACGTTAGCTCTATCCTCAGATACGGTATAATATTCTGGGGCAACAGTACAGACAAGGAGCGTGCTTTCATTTCTCAAAAACGTTGCATCAGGGCTATATTTAACTTATGTGAAACTGACTCCTGTAAACCATTTTTTCAAAAGATGAATTTGTTAACACTGCCATGTATCTATATATTTGAGGCCGCAGTATTTGTCAAAAATAATATTGACATGTTTAATTACTACACGCGTATACGGCGTAAGGACAAATTGCGCACAGTAGCTAGCAAGACTCATTTAATGCATGAAAGTATCTTTTGTACAGCTTCACGCATCTTTAATAATATTCCGGGGCCTATTAGAATAATTACGGAAATTAAAAAATTTAAAAAGGATCTCCATGATCTATTAGTAATCAAGTGCTACTACTCTATAAAAGACTTCTTATTAGACAAATCACTTCTTCAATACAAGCACCCTCAGTCATGATGAGTTCAGTGTCCCACTGTTGTTTACCTACCTATTTTTTTATTGTTTTGAATTCTATGTGTAATTTTAATCATAATTTTGTAATTAATAATGTACATTTTATTTCTGTGTAACTATTGTATGCCCTAAGGGCGGGACATAGCTGTTCACTATTTAATTATTTTAGACCTGTATTATGTACCTACCTATGATCCACAATAAAGATAATGATTGATTGATTGAACACCAAATGCTTTGAATTGGAGGCATTCACAATGCCCACCCCCTAGACTAAGCTATCAATAAATAAACCTTTTTTAGAGCAATTATCTAGGTCATTGACGTATTACTATTTATATGTGATATCCCGAGTTTGCATTCGATACATTAAGGCCGTGGTGAATAAGTTGAAGCGGCGTTCGAAGGACCATATGCGGGAATATAATTTACGTGGGTGGAATATTGGACGACACACAGAATTGAGCAATAAAAAGGATATGAGGTTTATGAGGTGTGGATGGACTTACTTGGAATCTTCTGGACGAACGAAACACGATGATACAAGGACAGCCTTTTCAGACATCCCACGTGTTCACTGATTTTTCTTTTCTCACACTATGATCTTCACTTTAGTTTTTAAATGTCACATTTATGTCGGCCAACATTTACAATTATAGCGTTTAAGAGTTTTTTGATATATTAGCGGATTATTTTTGCGGAGCGGCGCGTTGCGGGCGAGTACTTTTTTAACTGTTTTCGAGATTTGAGAATTTCTCTCAAATCTCAGTGGATGTGTTGCGATTGGCTTTCGCTGCGGCGGAAGCCTGTGATTCGACGCGTGCGATGTGTGTCCCTCTCGTTCTGTTATATGGGAATTGGGAGGGAAAGAAACATAGCTCAAAACTGCGGTCGGAAATCTTGTAATGAAAACTTATTACTAAAGCTTGCGCGAGCATCCTGCCCGGCTTTGAGGATATGTAATATTCTCAAAGGAAAGAAATTGTATAAAGCGGACTAAATAAAATAAATTAATTTAAGCATAACTATAGGTAAATTTGGGTTTGATTACGCGGTGATGTTATTGAGAAGGTAAAGGACATAATTTGACAACGGGTCTCTTGAAAGAGCCACTGCATGTCTTCACCATAGCAACGCGGATTGTCCCATCCTTGCCGGGAAAAACTTCGGTGATTACGCCCAATGGCCAACGCAAAGGCGGGACATCATCCTGATGTATGAGAACCACTGTACCAATCTTAATATTGTCTGCGGCATTCAACCATTTTTGTCTAACTTGAAGATTATGTAAATATTCTATACGCCACCTCCTCCAGAAACTACAAACCATCTGGTCAAGCAATTTTTTGCGGCAAGTCAGAGACTTCGTCGTTTCGGGAACATTCACGACAGGCAACGTAGTCAAAGGAGAAGCCATTATAAAATGAGCGGGAGTAAGCGGTTCTGGGTACGGATCCTCATTCAGGACACAGAGCGGTCTAGAATTTAGAACTGCCTCAATTTCAGTGAGAACAGTCGAAAGCTCCTCATAGGTAAGAAGTTGTGAGCCGATGACACGGTATAAATGCGTTTTAGTAGATTTAATATTTGATTCCCACAACCCTCCAAAGTGGGGAGCGCGGGGTGGAATCATTTTCCACTCTATGCGGTAGCGGTTAACAAGTAGTTCTTGTAGTTGAGCCTTGGCTCCAATGAAATTTGTTCCGTTATCGGAATATAAATAAGAGACGGGTCCTCTGCGGGAAATGAATCTTTTAAAAGCGGAGATAAAAGTGTCCGATGACACGTCGGTAACCAATTCAATATGAACTGCCTTGGTAACGAAACAAATGAATAAGCATATGTAAGCCTTCTGACTTCTCTGACCTCGGCGTCTACATAACGTTACCTTGATGGGACCAGCATAGTCCACACCTGTATGAACGAAAGCTTTAGTCTCCTGTACGCGACAAGCGGGTAAATCAGCCATCTTTGGGCTGGGGTGAGAAGGAGAAACTTTAAAACAAAAGTTACAAGCATGTAATCTTTGTCTTATAACACCTCTAGAAGAGAGGATCCAATATTTTTGGCGTAACAGAGAACTAAGAAGGCTTACACCGGCATGGCAATAAATGCGGTGATAATAGTTAATTAGAACATGTGTAAAATTATCATGTTTAGGTAAAAGAGCGGGATGCCGAGCTTCATACGGAAGGTTCGCATTTGACAATCTGCCACCGATTCTAATTATATTATGCTCGTCTATGAAGAGATCGAGTTTTTTAAATTGTGAGCGAAGTTTTTTACTTTTAATTTCGTCATAAACATCTTTAAAATGAAATTGTTGAATACAATGAATTAAATAAATTTCAGCAGTAGCTAATTCACGAACAGTAATTGTTTTGTGTGACTCATCATAAGGAATAATACGTAGAAATCTTAGAATGTATACAATTATGCGCAATATTTTATTTAATGATGTAAATTTTTGTGACAGATTATATATTAAATTGAGTTCTGATACGGTAGATACCAATGTTAGAGTTTTATTATTAAATTCAGGCAATTGTTCGTTGTATGAAGAAACAAAAGGAGTGATAGGCCACTCAGCAGTTGGGCGTAGGAGCCACTCAGGGCCATGCCACCATAAATCGTGGGTTAGTAACTGTTCAGGTAGAAGACCTCGAGACAGACAGTCACTAGGATTCTCCTTTCCGTTAATATGATAAAAATGCTTAGGATCAAGATTTTCTTGACATTTAGCGACGCGGTTACTAACAAAAATATTCCATTTATGCGGTGAAGAATGAATCCATGAAAGCGTAATTGTAGAATCGGAAAAGGCAAATATATTATTAATAGCGGTACGAGAGCGGTAAGTGTCATAAACTAATTTAATTAATTTAGACAAAAGAACAGCGGCACAGAGCTCTAAACGAGCTAGAGATATGACCTTAACAGGTGCAACTTTGGATTTAGCACACACCAAATTTACGTGTGTGTTACCATTTGCATCAGTGACATGTAAGTATATGACGCAGCCATATGCATTCAAGCTAGCATCAGCAAACCCCACTATATTTGTCTCGCAACCCATACTAACGGCTACATGGCGAGGTAATTTTAAAGAAGAAAGTAAAGGTAATTGCTCTTTAAATTTTTGAAAGAGAAGTACAATAGAATTGGGTGGAGTTTCATCCCAATCTGTATTTAATTTCCATAATTCCTTTATGAGTAATTTTGCGAATAAAACTACAGGAGCCACAAGACCGAGAACATCCCATAGACGGGCTATAGTGGAAAGTATAGAGCGTTTAGTACAACTATTATCCAAATTAGATGTAGTAAAGGTGAAACAGTCCTCAGAAGGAATCCATTTGAGTCCAAGAATCTTTAAATTATCCCCATCAGAAAAATTAATAGAAGAGCGGTTGGAATGTGGGATGGCCTCTAGTAGTTCCAAGGAATTACTTGCCCATTTAGTAAGGTCAAAGCCCCCAGCCTTAAATAAGGCGATAAGTTCAGCGGAAAGAATCTTGGCTTCCTCCAGAGACGGGGTCGAATTAGCCAAGTCATCCATATATAGCTCATGAGAAGCAACAATGGATGCGCGCGGGAAGCGGTGTTTTTCATCCGCTGATAGCTGGCGCACAGTGCGCATGGCTAGAAAGGGACTGGGCTTGAGACCAAACGCAACTCGATTAAATTGAAATTCGCGAATAGGTTCAGCGGTATTAAAACGAAACAATATTTTTTGGTATTTTCGATGCTCATCAACAACAGCAATTCGAAGATACATTTGTTTTATATCAGCTGTAACTGCAATAGGGAACAAGCGGAAATTTAAAAGTAATAAAAATATATCAGCCTGTAAATTCCGCCCCGTATGTAACAAGTCATTCAATGACACGCCATTATGAGACTTAGCGCTTGCGTCAAGAACGATGCGAACTTTAGTGGTTTGTTTATCATTCCTAATGACAGGGTGATGCGGTATGTAATAACCTATAGTCTGATCAACAGAACTAGGTGTAGTTTCAGTTAAATAATTTTGATCGATATACTCTTGGATAATTTCATTATAACTAGCGCGCAAAACAGGGTCGCGAAGCTTAGTTTTTTCCAAATTAATTAGACGTCGATAAGCGACAG
The DNA here is from genome assembly GCA_948150665.1 of Conistra vaccinii. Taxonomy (NCBI): domain Eukaryota; kingdom Metazoa; phylum Arthropoda; class Insecta; order Lepidoptera; family Noctuidae; genus Conistra; species Conistra vaccinii. The sequence goes on along the minus strand of OX411344.1, from coordinate 4,925,327 downwards.
CATAAGAATTTCCAAGTGAATCTGGATTTTTACAGAATGGTAACGCGATACAATACCTACCACTGGAGTCACGTGACACAGTAGAAGCGTACAGCTGTTCACACTCCAGTTCAGCAGGGCTCATAAAAGGTTTTGAAGGTATTTCTTCGATGTTCCAAAATCTATGTAAAGATTCGTCTAAGGACAGAAAACAATGAGAATTATCTATATTCAGCGCGGTAGAAAAATATGAAGCGGTATTTACTTCAGCGGGACTATAATTTTTATTAAATAAACTAGCGGGTACCTCACCCATAAGAATGTAACCAAACACGGTTTCAATAGCGGACGGAGCGGTAGGTGAGATAATTTTATCGTGAAGTAATAAATACGGGAACAGTTTTGCCCCTAGAAGCAATTCAACCTCACCAGGTACGTACCACAGTGGGTCTGCGAGCGGTAAATCAAACAAATGTTGCACTGCAGAAGTGTCAACAAGGTGAGATGGTAAGTTATCCGTGATACAATCGACAACAAGAGCGGTAATTTTAAAAGAATTAGTTTTATTTTTAGTAGTAATTGTTATCTCAACGTAACCTATGATAGGCCGCGAAGAGGTTCCGACACCCTTTATAACTGAGTTTGAAAGCGGTATTATGTTTAATTGTAGTTTTCTACAACAAGCGGAAGTAATTATGTTATTTTGCGAAGCGTTATCTATTAAACATCTCACAGAAACGTATTTGTTATATTTGTTATCAACATAGACTTGCGCAGTTGACAGAAGTACAGTAGTACGCGGTGTGTTTGTACCGACGCGAGAGCATGCACACAGCGCCACCTGTTGTGAATTTGCTGAGCTAGTGACAGCGTCAGTCGAGACAGATCTAGGCGGCTGTGAACTGTGTTCTAGATGTAAAAGAGAATGATGTCTTTTGCTACACGTCCTACAAGTATGTATAGATTTACACTGTGAAGCAGTGTGCGTTACACTAAGACAGTTTACACATCCACGTTTGTTTTTAATAAAATCCAAACGCGAATTGGCTGTGAGTGATTGAAAGGTTGGACAAGTGTAAAGTTTACAATGATCAATTTTATTGCAATACAAACAAGTTTGATTGTTATCAAAAGCAACAAAAGTATGTACTGTACTATCACGTGACTGATTACGAGAGAAATTATTTTTATTAGGGCTGTTACTAACTAACGCGGTTCGAGATGAAATAGTGCGATCCAATATTTTAACTTGCGATTTTATAAATTCAACGAAATCCGTATAAGTAGGAATTTCCTCATCTCTCTTATGCATTTCGAATAAATGTACGGTTGCGGGGTCTAACTTTTTTAAAGCTAAATTTAGCAAAATGAAATCCTTTAAATCGTTAATTTTTAATTGTTCTAAAGCAGAAACGGACGCGTGAAAACTTTCAATGAAGCTATTTAAAGATGCGGAATTATTAATTGCGGGTTTAATATTTAATATGTTAGACATGTAATGTGAGCCTAGTGCTCGTTTATCTTGATACTTTTGAACTAAACTGTTCCAGATAGCGGTATAATTATCACCCGAGGGAATAATTCCGGCGGTAATTTGCAATGCGTTTCCTTTTAAATTACCTATCAAATACTGCACACGTTGTGAATCTGTAAGGTTTAAATTACTATGGATATTTGACTTAAATGATTCATAGAAAACAGGCCAGTTGTCAATCCTGCCATCAAAGGACGGAATTTGAATCGGTGGCAGTTTGACCGCACCTTTATATTGTTTTGCGTTATCCTGAGACGTTGAGGCATCCAATGACCTTGAATAGTTCGCGGCGATAAGTGATCGCACTCGTTCTACGCGAGTATACACTCCGTCGTAAGACGTTTGACTATTATAATCGATTTTATGATCAGGATTTAATTGTAAAGAATATGTATTTATTTTATCTAAATTGGTACTAAATTCTTGACGAGTGACTGAGAGTATCTCCGTGTCCGCCATGAATGTTTCCACAGAGCGAAGCTCAATACTAGTCGTATTTATTTTCTTAGAAGTTTCATATAATGACGATAAACGTTCAAAGTTTGCTTGATTTTTAGCTTGAAGTAATTTAACTTTCATTTTAAGTTCTTCCATTTTGGAATAGTTCTAGAAAATAATTATAGCGTACAAAATATTAGGTATAGCGGGTAGACTAAGAATAATAATTTTATTCTAAGCGGGTATAACAAAGGAATGCGGTTGAATATAAGTTGTAGGTAAGTTAGCCGAACTAACTCACGATAATTAGCGGTTAGAATATTTACCTATGCTATTTCAATGCAATAGGCGTAATATTAAGTTGATACAGTAATTCTCAATGAACAATGTATCTAGCGGGAATGTACGAACGTGAGTAGGTACGCGTTCAATATGGCGGTTTTACGACTTTGTATTTTAGGTATTTTTGACCTAAATCCTAGGTAGGTACGAGACCTATATATTATCGTTGATTCTTTGAATCCAGCTCGATTGGACCAAAAACTTATGGTGAATAAGTTGAAGCGGCGTTCGAAGGACCATATGCGGGAATATAATTTACGTGGGTGGAATATTGGACGACACACAGAATTGAGCAATAAAAAGGATATGAGGTTTATGAGGTGTGGATGGACTTACTTGGAATCTTCTGGACGAACGAAACACGATGATACAAGGACAGCCTTTTCAGACATCCCACGTGTTCACTGATTTTTCTTTTCTCACACTATGATCTTCACTTTAGTTTTTAAATGTCACATTTATGTCGGCCAACATTTACAATTATAGCGTTTAAGAGTTTTTTGATATATTAGCGGATTATTTTTGCGGAGCGGCGCGTTGCGGGCGAGTACTTTTTTAACTGTTTTCGAGATTTGAGAATTTCTCTCAAATCTCAGTGGATGTGTTGCGATTGGCTTTCGCTGCGGCGGAAGCCTGTGATTCGACGCGTGCGATGTGTGTCCCTCTCGTTCTGTTATATGGGAATTGGGAGGGAAAGAAACATAGCTCAAAACTGCGGTCGGAAATCTTGTAATGAAAACTTATTACTAAAGCTTGCGCGAGCAGCCGTCTATTCTGCACACTTGCTCAAAACCTTCCAGCTTAAAATTGTCGCTTCGGGAAACCCGCGTTTCTTCTACAAATAAGGGAGGGTGATATGAGATGAAATAATGATACAATCAGCTTACATCTAGTGAATGTTTTCGTAACGATTGTACATTATGAAAGATTATTTGAATTTCGTCTCCTGGCGACTGCAGAGAGATTTTCTATTAGTCTCATCCTCATCATTTCCAAATGAACTCGACTTGTTTCTGATACCTTTGCTGGAGGCTTAAAATCACCACCTGGTGTAACCAAATAAAGACCATTAGCTGATGTAGCTCGAGGCTACGTATAGCATTGATCGCTTTACGTTTCTACTTAAATGAACGACTACTTTTTCTATAGTGGATGGAGCCTTGAGATTTATGAATCGTCATTCCTTCAGCTGGTACTACTGGAAATTGAGACCGATGTACTTTTTGATGTATTTGAGAACACGCATAACTTTTTACTGAGTAGTCCGATTTAAACGATTCTTTTTTTATTGGGGAGGGTATACCTCGAAGTTGGTCCCATAAAAATATAAAAATTGAAACCTACTCCTAAGTTTAAAAAAAATGGAGTTGATTGATGGTTCACGTACTGAATTTTCAAATGTGAACCGTTTCTGTTATAATTTCGCACACATATTATGTAGTTCTGATGACACAACTCCACAATTAAGACCTGGAGTTGATCTGATGATGAAGTTGGAAGACAGTCGCGAGAGCTCCTCGCCAATTAACAGCAGCTACATCGTGTTTGGGCTTATTTCATTCACCCAGATGAGAACTTTACATCTAGCTGGGGTATGACTGTAATCGACGGTCAGAGGTTGAGGGAAACATTAAATGGTAACTCAAAAGCGAAAAATAAATAACTTTTTTGCAAAAAATTAAACCGACGAAAAAAAACTGAAAAGCGAAAAATAAAAAATAACTATTTAGTGACAAATTGATGACCTTCAAATAACAAATTTTGAGGCGGCGGGTTTTTTTTTTTTCGTCTGTGCCCCATATAGTGTATATTCAAAATTCATTTGTTTTCCTTACACGTCCGTGTTTGGGTCTCATAAATACATATGTATACCATTCATTAGATTCGGAGCAAATTGACTGTGGCAGACGGACGGACAGACAGACAGACAGACAGACACACGAGTGATCCTATAAGGGTTCCATTTTTTTCTTTTGAGGTACGGAACCCTAAAAATGCAACGTGTTAAAAGTGAATACGCTGAATTTACATTCAACTGTCCGTAAAGGATGCATGATAGGTAGGGTTGCCATAACTTCTAGGAACCAATACCTACTGACTACACCATACACATAGCACGCATGTGAACATGTGAAAGACAAACTATGTGTTTTCTAACAGATATCCTCTGATCTCAACCGTACTGGCTATCAAAACTTTTAAATAAATAAAATAGAAAAAACTACATTATAAAATCAAAGTTTTTATTCGAAATGTTACATGTTTATATTTTTTCTAATTACGTTATTGCGCGCGCCCCCACTTTGTCGAAATACGGGACAAATACGGGACATTGTAGTAATAAGGGACGGGATGGTCAAATACGGTGACAGTCCCGTATATACGGGACGTATGGCAACCCTAATGATCATCATCATCATATCAGCCGAAAGACGTCCACTGCTGGACATAGGCCTCCCCCAAGCACCGCCACTTTGACCGATTCTGTGCTTCCCGCATCCAGCGGATTCCTGCGGCCTTTACAAGGTCATCGGTCCATCTTGTGGGAGGCCTTCCAACGCTACGTCTTCCGGTACGCGGTCGCCACTCCAGAACCTTTCGGCCCCATCGGCCATCTGTTCTGCGGGCAATGTGTCCTGCCTGCCCATTGCCACTTAAGTTTGGCAATTCTTCGGGCTATGTCGGTTACCTTGGTTCTCCTGCGGATCTCTTCATTTCTGATTCGATCACGTAGGGAAACTCCAAGCATAGCCCTCTCCATTGCTCTTTGGGTGACTTTTAGCCTTCTAATAAGGCCCATTGTGAGCGACCACGTTTCAGTGCCATAAGTCATCACTGGCAACACGCACTGGTCAAAGACTTTCGTCTTGAGACACTGTGGTATGTGGGACGAAAAGATATTGCGTAGCTTCCCGAACGCTGCCCAGCCGAGTCGGATTCGACGATTGACCTCTTTCTCGAAATTGGACCTACCTAGCTGGACAGTTTGTCCTAGGTAAACATACTCGTCTACAACTTCGAGCGTAGCGTCTCCGATCTTTATGAGAGTGGGTGTTACATGGGCGTTTGACATAACCTTTGTCTTGTCCATGTTCATTTTAAGACCCACTCTTTCGGAGGCTCTACTGAGGTCATCGAGCATTATACTGAGGTCCTCCATGGTCTCAGCCATGATGACTATGTCGTCGGCAAACTGAAGGTCAGTGACATACTCGCCATTGATGTTGATGCCTAGCCCTTTCCAGTCCAGAACCTTGAAGACATCCTCCAGTGCAGCGGTGAACAGTTTCGGAGAGATAACGTCTCCTTGTCTCACACCTCGCTGCAGAAGGATAGGTTTCGAGGTCTGGTCGTGGAGGCGGACTGACATAGTGGCGTTTTGGTATAGACACTTTAACACCTCGATGTACCGATAGTCGATCTGGCACCGTTGAAGAGACTGCAGTACAGCCCATGTCTCGATCGAATCGAAGGCTTTCTCGTAATCCACAAACGCTAAGCAGAGAGGCAGATTATACTCTTCGGTCTTCTGTATTACCTGCCGCAGCGTATGTATGTGGTCCACGGTGCTAAAGCCTTTACGGAATCCGGCTTGTTCGGGAGGCTGGAAGTCGTCAAACCTGCGCGCGAGACGGTTCGTGATGACTCTTGAAAACAGCTTGTAGATATGGGTCAGAAGTGTGATGGGCCTGTAGTTCTTAAGCAGCGCATTGTCGCCCTTTTTAAAGAAAAGTACCACCACACCTCTGTTCCATGCCTGTGGCGTTTTACCCTCGAGTATGACGGAATCAAATAGCTTCTGAAGGGCCTTAAGAACGGGTTTCCCACCGGCCTTTAGGAGTTCGGCCGTAATTCCGTCATCACCCGGCGCCTTGTTGTTTTTAAGCTGCTTTAGAGCCATCCTAATCTCGTACAAGCTGACGTCCGGGATATCTTCGGTATAATGTCGGGTTAATCTAGCTCTTGGGTCGTTTGCCAGATTCGTAACGGGGTTACTGGTTGACGTGTATAACTGTCCATAGAACCTCTCGATCTCCCTCAACAGCTCAGGTTTGGCGGATACGATTCTGCCATCATCGGTCTTCAGTTTCGCAAGCTGGCTCTGCCCAATAGACAGATCTCTTGCAAAAACCTTGGAGCCCTTGTTCCGCTCTATTGCGTCCTTAATACGGTTCGTATTATAATGGCGAAGGTCGCTTTTCAAGGACTTAGAGATCTGTCTATTGAGCCGCCGGTAATTGAGTGCATCGTCTGAAGACTGCAGGATCATCTCGCGCCTCTCCTCCATGAGCTGTAGAGTAGCATCAGAGAGCCTTTTGTTTCGGTTTGTACGACGGGTCTTGAAGATCTTGGACCCGACCGTATGGACAGTTTCCACGAACCCATCGTTATAGTCGTCCACGGAGCTCCCCAGGCAGTCGAAACGATTCCGAAGTTCGAGCTGAAAGCTCTCGGGGTTTTGGATCTGGATCGGTGCTGGGCGGAGCGTAGACTTCATCAGTCGAGATCTTTCTAGCTTGATATTTAGGTTCAATGTGCCTCTTACCATATGGTGATCGCTTCCGGTTTTCACCGCGTTGATCACAGAGACATCATTGAATATCTGCTTCTTCGTCGACATAATGAAGTCGATCTCATTTTTTGTTGCACCATCAGGGCTCTGCCAGGTCCACTTTCCGTGCTCACGTTTTTTGAAGAAGGAGTTCATCATAAAGAGGCCTTCCTTCTCCATAAAACTGGCCAGTAGGTGACCCCGGTGGTTCCGACGTCCAACTCCAAATTGCCCCACTCGCAGTTCATCATCGTTTCGCTTGCCCAGTTTCGCGTTGAAGTCCCCCATGACAACGGTGAAGTGAGTTTTAGAGCCATGCATGGCTCTTGAAATATCCTCATACATGGTCTCCACCTCATCGTCGGGGTGTGACGAGGTCGGGGCGTAAACCTGTACGACCTTCAGCGAATATCTTGCGGATATTCTGAGTATAAGGTACGCCACCCTGGTCGACACACTCTCGATCTTCACCACGTTGCTCACAAGGGACTTGTGGACGATAAACCCGACACCACCCTGGGACTGCTGGTCGCCCTCCCGGAAATAGAGCAGGTTTCCGGATTTAAGGATTATCGAGTCCTCCCCCTCTCTTCGGACTTCAGATAACCCTACTATACCCCATCGTAACCTGCTCAATTCTTCCTCGAGTTCGATGATCTTCTCGTCGGTTCGGAGTGTACGCGTGTTGAATGTTGCCAGGTCCAGTTTCCGGTGATTTTGGTAGCCGGATCTCTTCCGGGGATTCTTCGCACCCCTTGCCTCACCGTGACCTTGACCGCTACCGTAGCCAAGGGTAGGTAGGCCGCCGGGCACTAGGGGCCGTTTGTTTTTGGTGCTTGTCATTTTTGGGGGGGGTTTGCCATAATCGTCACGCTTGGCAAGCGGGTTGGCGATCGCAGTATGGTGTTAAAAGTGCATAGAAAACGCTGCTGCCCATTCTCTAGTAAGTCCCTTAGTCGCCTTTTACGACACCCATGGGAAGAAATAGGGTAGTGCGATTCTTTAAGTCCGGCACCACACGGAGCGATTCGAGCTCTTCGCAATCCGATGTTTAGCTGAGCAGATGCTAGCTTACTAAGGTAAAACGGCGGAAATACAGGTGAGTCATCAGACATTTAAAATCTTGTTGCTGTGCTCACTAACTTTCTTAATGTGTGGCTGCATCTGGTTTGACTCCGAATAACCCTGTATCAGCACATATGCCTGAACCAGTTCCAGGTCCTAGCTACGCGATACGTTTAGACTATAATTTGAACCGCCCGCCGGCGGCTATCCACAATATATCGAGTGTAATGCCGCGGTTAAATTTAAACGTTCGTTAGTACGTTGCTTAAGGACCCAAGGCGCCTCACTCCAAATCGGATGAAACCACTTAGCGTTACAAAAGTGCGGTGATTCGTCATGGAAGGACGCTACGCGGACTCGTTGAAGATGGTAGCAGCTAGGACTGTAATGCTTTAATTACTAGAGTTACTCAAAGCTTACACAATTTCATTCGCTTTCTGCCTAGAGAATTTTCGATTAAATTTTGGAATCATTTATACCCTCTTCAAAATTAACGATATAATAGTTACCAAGTCATGCAGATAGTTTTTGGAAAACGAGCTGAATACATTGTAAATCGCGTGATGGTCTGCGTAAGATCCCTCCGAGCTAATTGCTTAGTTGATTTGAAATTCGATAAAAATTTCGGAATTAGTTTTACTCATCAAAATTCCACAAAATTTGGGAGTGAATCATAAAGCTAGTTTGCGGAAAACGAGCTGAATATATTGTAAATCACCGGGAGCGTATCCTGAGCGAAATTACGAATGAAAACCTTCGTGATGGTCTGCGTAAGATCCCTCCGAGTTCTAATTGCTGATTTTAAATTCGATAAAATTTCGGAATTATTTCTACTCTCATCAAAATTCCACAAAATTTGTGAGTGAATCTAAAAGCTAGTTTGCGGAAAACGAGCTGAATACATTGTAAATCGCCGGGAGCGCATCTTGAGCGAAATTGCTATTAAGAACCTTAGTGACGGTCTGCGTAAGACCTCTCGTGTTCTAGTTGATGGAAATTAATTGCACCAGTTCTATGGAGGCTGTCTCCGAGCGTATCGGAGACAGTGGCAGACGCTGTGGGCTCCGTAGGCCGTTCTCGGAATAATCACGGGAATGCGTCTGCCATTTACCTCCGAACCATTGATTCATCTCTGAGTCGATTCAAGACCGCAATTGCGTACTTACTTCAAAATAGACAATTTTGAGAGTAAAATAAAGTGATGTGCTCTTTCATCAAAAAGATAACTATCGAAAGTTCAGAAAAGGCACCCAAGCAAGACGAGATATTATGACAATTGACTCGCGGGTGGGGCGAAAGAACAGCCACGCCAGTTCAACGGAGGCTGTCTCCGAGCGTATCGGAGACAGTGGCAGATGCTGTGGGCTCCTTAGGCCCTTCTCGGAATAATCACGGGGATGCGTCTGCCATTTACCTTCGAACCGCTGATTCATCTATCAGTACGAGCTCTGAGTTGATTCAAGACCGCACAATCGCTAGAGATGGCGATCCAGGTAGAACAGCAGATTACCAGCCTGCCGTTTGGTTTATCAAGCGCGCCGAATGATTTCGCAGGGTTATCAACTAGGTGGCCCAAAATCTACAATCAAAAGGAATGCGAGTTATGGCCTGCTTATAAGATTTCTTTGATAGCATGCGAATCGAGAACTCTTCTTCGCTTTTAGGCGGTTTTGTTTTTAAACATTCTAGAGACGTTATAGTGGACCAGTACATTACAAGAAATCTGTCACCGAACCCTCTCAAATGATAGAATTTGTCGGGTTCATTGGAACTGGCCGCCACACCAGTTATAAGGAGGCTGTTTCCGAGCGTATCGGCGACAGTGGCAGACGCTGTGGGCTCCGTAGGCCCTTCTCAGTATGAAAACGGGAATGCGTCTGCCATTTACCTCCAAACCACCAATGATTCAAATAACTGAAGACCCAGTCAATTCTATCGGTCTCGCGAAGAGCGTTATTCGCAGGGGAAAACTTTATTTGAAAGAGGCTCAGATTATATTAAGCACTCTAAACTTGGTCGTTCTAATAGGTCGTCTTCATTATCGCCAACTCCGACCGGTAGCAACATTACAAACGGTCGCCAAGGATCTGAAATGGTGGGCAACCTTAGGAAAGCCTATAGCTCGGATCAACGTGCCCCGGGGGTGATTCACCATTTCATGACCTCAGATACTGCAGATTGCGGGTGGGGAGCACAGTTAGATGATCTTTCGGTTTCAGGAAAGTGGAAGTAGACCAGAGGCGATGGCACTGCTATCGAAAGGAAATGTTTGCCATTGTAGCAGCAGTTAACATTTCCGTTCTCGCCTTCGCGGTCGCCATGCTTGCTGCAATCGTAAAATCGCCCAGTTGTTTCCTTTGTTCGAAAATAAGGCGGAACATGATCAGCGTAACTCCATAATTATGACTTATTGAACCTTCTAGACAAAGACCGTATTTCCATTACTGTGGAATAAAATTCCAGGTAGATTCAACGACATCACAGACAGGTTGTCCCGTGGGAAGCCGGCGGCTTTGTGGCACCTACTAAGACCAGCTCCAAGGAATGTTTTTCGCAAATATAGAGTTCCGTAGGTAGACCTCTGGCACCAGGGATACCAGGGTGGTGAGGAAGTATGTAACCAAAGATTGTTCAGTCGTCAGTGGCTATTTCAGATGGCGTGGGTGTTCCCTGGACTAAGCTTCCCCCTCGAGTTTTTCACCATCTGAATTCAGCTCAAGACGTTTTCTATATAGCCCCTGCAATGTGAAGGAGAGCATATTGGTTACTGGAACTTCGACGTCAACGTCTCTGTAGACCCATGAGAATCGTCAACCTAGCTCGAGTTCTAGTAGATCGGAGCACGGGCCTTCCACCTACTCAAGTTCAATACATGGAGCTCTATGCTTGGAAGATAGCGGGTGGGGTGAAATTATTAGTAATTGATCAGAATCTGAAAGGTCCCTGTTCCGATCTATTATAGTTGGACGGAGTCCACACTAAGTACAAACCGGCATGGTCTCGGTCGGTCAAATGGTGTAAAGAAAACAATTACGACTTCAATTGTCCCAATAACATTGGTTTGACAAGATTTTTAGCGTTCATTATAATTAAAGAGAGATTAGGCTTATAATACCATATTATTGCATAAAGGACCATGGGCAACTTAGTATGGAGTCTGGTACCAACGCTCAACAGTGATGAGACTTATGCCATGTGAAAGCTTTTGGAGTATTATTTAATTCATTCTATGGCAGCTAAATCGAAATCGAGCGCGAACATGGTGTTTTTGAACATTCAAAAAAAGTTAGGTTAGTTTAGGTTAGGGATGAAACTCATGCCATGTGAAAGCTTTTAGGGTATCATTTAATTTATACTATGACAGCTAAGTCGAAATCGAGCGCGAACATGGTGATTTTGAACATTAAAAAAAAGTTAGGTTAGGTTAGGTTAGGGATGAAACTCATGCCATGTGAAAGCTTTTAGGGTATCATTTAATTTATACTATGGCAGCTAATTCGAAATCAAGCGCGAACATGGTGATATTGAACATTCAAAAAAAGTTAAGTTAGGTTAGGGATGAAACTCATGCCATGTGAAAGCTTTTGGGGTATCATTTAATTTATACTATGGCAGCTAAGTCGAAATCGAGCGCGAACATGGTGATTTTGAACATTCAAAAAAAGTTAGGTTAGGGATGAAGCTCATGCCATGTGAAAGCTTTTGGGGTATCATTTAATTTATACTATGGCAGCTAAGTCAAAATCGAGCGTGAACATGGTGATTTTGAACATTCAAAAAAAGTTAGGTTAGGTTAGGTCATCGATGAAACTCATGCCATGTGAAAGCTTTTGGGGTATCATTTAATTTATACTATGGCAGCTAAGTCGAAATCGAGTGCGAACATGGAGATTTTGAACATTCAAAAAATTTTTGGGTTAGGTAAGGGATGAAACTCATGCCATGTGAAAGCTTTGGCAAAGGATCGATGCTGCTGCTGCACAGAACGTCGAAGAGGAACGTAGCATCTTAGAAATACACGACGTCCAAGAACCTGCGGCTGAAAACATTCCTGTTGGAGTTAAACCATTTTTTTTTTTAAAACGTCGGAGCGTTTCCATGCTACCTTGGTGATTATTTCAAGGTCACTGCCTAGACTTATTACTGTTACTTTATTATACTGTGCCTGCGTGCACAGCGCACGCGCATTACTATTTACTATGAATTTTATTTTCTAGTTTCTCAGTATTGAAAATGTTCCAAAACACCAAGTTCGCACTCGATTTCGACTTAGCTGTCATAGTATGAATGAAATAATACCCCAAAAGTGTTCACTTGGCATAAGTATCATCACTGTTGAAAGTCGCGTATTGAATGCATTGGAGATGTTCAACGACACCGCCGACATCACCCTGCCCCGGGATTCCGCTTCCTCCGCACGGCACGTTGAACCTAACCTAACCTTACCAAAAAGGGTACCTTCCTACCTTACCTACCTCACCAACCTACATACCTACCTACCCTACCTACCTACCTACTCTATCTACCTACATACCCTAACATAACCTTTTTTTTTTTTTTGGGTGGGAAATCCTCATGGAAGTCCTCCACCCTGGGGCGGGCGAAGGGATCTGTCAGAATCCTACTGACTAAAACCCGCCCCATTGTTCCCTTCCCACACTTAGACCGGGAATCATGAGATCAACCTAACCTAACCTATCCTAACCAAACATAACCTAACCTTTTTTAAGGTTTCAAAACACCATGTTCGCGCTCGATTTCGACTTAGCTGCCATAGAATGAATTAAATAATACCCCAAAAGCTTTCACATGGCATGAGTTTCATCACTGTTGAGCGTTGGTACCAAAATGACGCATGGTCCTTTGTGTTTCTAACTTTTGAATGTCCGTCCTGTAACGAAAATTTTAATTCAGACTTCTTAGTACAACATATTCTTAAAGCTATCTCTCTCCAATCTCTTAGAGTAGAGAACCCCCTATTGGGGACCCGAGTGAACTGATTACCTGAATGCAGACAAATCCTTCTAATAACATTAATTTGTTCAAACCGTCACGTCGATCGGCTTGTCTTTTTGTTGCTAGGCGTCAGAAACACGAGTTCTAGACCTTATTTCTACACAGGATTTCAGCAGATTACTTCTATATATCGAGTGTTTGGGTCAAAGAAGGCTGCGTACAGGCAATCAGGCTAAAAACTATCTTGTCATGTAAAATATATGTCCAGTTAATGAATTATGGCAAGTTTTGAAATTAGGAAGACTAGGATACTCGTTGATTGTTCAATTCGAGGTCCCACGCAAAGTGTATCACGGACTGTGATAGGTACTGAAATATCCAGGCATCTTATCAGTTGTGGAAACTTGTAATTGGCCATCTTTTACTCATTGTACTAGTTATTCTAATGTATTAGATGTAAGTTTTCCTAAAACTAACCAAATAAAATAAATCTCTGCATCTCCTGGAACTATGCGCTAAGCTGAAGCTTCTTTGAATTGGTACGAACAATTTTCAATCGAAGATAACCTCTCTCGCGGTAATTGGCGCAGTCCGAATACTTTTACAAAATATTATTGTAAACTGATTATTATAGGTAAAGAGCTGTCACTTTAATCTCTCGAAGAATTTTAAAACTGGTATAAGATAAAATCGATGGTCTCTTGATCGTTGTTAATCTGATTATTCTTATTTTCCAGATTATTACGTTACCATATACCTAGGTATTAAATGATATAAAATATTAATATTTTAGATACCTACATTGGATGGTACCTATAGCTCGAAGTACATATCCTAATTTGTATAATGAATACATGTTGGTTTATATAGTTCTATTTTTCAGAACATATATTATCATATCCTCACATAGCGTCATCGTGGTCACCAGGAGTTATAAACACGTCTCTCACAGATGCTGTGCATCGTCACATGCCAAATAATAGTGCAAGTTTTACATAAAAATAAAACTTGTATTATTAAGCAGAGACGATGCACAGCATCATTCAAGGCCTCCTGGTGAGAGACTTCTATGAGGTAAAAGTCCGCCATTAGCGTACACGCCACCTGGGACCACGTGACTACCGGAACTCGGCGCTGATTGGTCGAGGATGTGACGTCACGAGAGCTGTGATTGGCTGACAACTAACGGGAAGTATACAACGCCCTCTCACAGATGCTGTGCATCGTCTCTGCTTAATAATACAAGTTTTATTTTTATGTAAAACTTGCACTATTAATGTTCTCAATGCTGGGACACAGACCTCCTCTCTGTGAGAGGCCTGTGTCCCAGCACCACGCGGGCCCAGTGCGGGTTGGTAGATGTCACATGTCGTCGAATTTGTGATTCTAAGACATGCCGGTTTCCTCACGATGTTTTGCTTCACCGTTTTGAGAGCAGTGGTGATGAAATAATTTACACTAAGTAAAGCGCCTGCTTGGGTTCGAACCCACGACCGACAACTCGTAATTCGGGATTGTGGGCCACCACTGCTCGTCCATATTCCACATAACATAACATAATACCAATAACATCGTGTCTATGTTTATCGAAAAGGCACCTAGAGTACCCATGTAATAGTTATAAACTTATAACATACTCGTAGAAGGTGTATTTTTTTTTTTTTTGGGTGGGAGATCATCCATTGACTTCTACCGCTCTGGGCGGAGTGGAAGGGCGTGTCAGACTCTTACTGACTAAAACCCACCCGTGTTCCTTCCCTTGCCTAGCCAGGGGCCACGGTTTACCCTTAGGACTATCCGAAACATAGCAGGTTAGTCTATTGCCATACACCGGGCAAAAATCCAGAGTTTGCTGCACTTGCATAGAAATTCGTATAAAACCAAACGTCACATGGCCCGACCTGTGAATCGAACCCAATTTCCTGATGCCCTGAAGTCGCGCTTCCGAGTTACGACCGCTAGTCCAACGAGGCAGTCTTCTGAATCGTAGGAACATTTTCAAATACAAATCTCACAAACACAAACACCCAGAAGTTATTCGATAGTCAATGTTTCATAATTAAGATAACGTTACTTACAAAAATCATGGGCGTTATAAACGGACACATCCGTAGCCAAACTCATAGCAAGAACTATAAAATAATAAATGAAACTCTGCATCTTCACTTAAGAAAAGACAAAAAAGACAAAATTATAATAGGATTTTAAGTTAGGTTAGAGTATATTTTATCGCACTTGTAAATAATGATTTCTAAACAGTTATCTACAGTTAACTAATATTATTGATTATACGTGTATCTGGAAGCACAAAACAAAAGGAATTAGACACAAAATGGTTTCGTTGTCGCTTTTATAAAGCCCACCTTTTTCCTCCTAATATCAATAGTGACACAACAATAAGTGATAAATGTTGGGGGCAATACCTAATATGGTCAACTGTTCATTGTATCAGTTCAGCTTGTACACACAATTAATTATTATTTTAAACCTGTGAACGTCCACTGCCGAACATTCTCCCAATCAATGAAGTTATTGAAGATATCTCTACAAGGAGTGGTCGCAGCATGTTGTTATTAGCAGACAGGAGGACGCTGCTGCACATCCTCTCAACGTAATCCTCTAATCACAACTTACGATACGCACGGACAGAGATGGGATTTTTATTGACAAGACCGAGAAGTACATACCTACTTAATTTAAAATATTCCTTAATATACCTAAAGTATAACGGTGGTATTTGACCTCCCTCGTTGTTTGACATAATTATATATGGTAATAGTGTTTAACCGTTGGGGTGTGGTCGCTTACTCAAATATACCAAAACAAATCCATTTTTAGTAGTTATCCCTGTTCGCAACCGGAAAGTATAGGCAATATTCACATACATACGAGTAGGTATGCATATTAATTAAGTGTTATTATACAGGGTGGCAGGGACATCGACGCGAAGCCGGTTACCATGGATTCAGTACATGATTCTGAACCCCCAGGGGCGTTGAAATTTTTCGTCGGTTATTAAAAAAAAAATCAGCTGCTCCATACATTTTGACCGCGTAGGTATTGCACTTTTCTATGAAACAGCTGATTTTTTTTTTAATAACCGACGAAAAATTCCAACGCTGGGGGGTTCAGAATGATGTACTGAATCCATGGTAACCGGCTTCGCGTCAATGTCCCTGCCACCCCGTATACAGGATGAAATTGAATTCATGCGACAACTCTTAAGGGGTCATTTTACTCATCATTATGAACAACTTTCACTATGGGACCAACCCTGAAATCGCGAAAAAACAATCAGCTGTTCCATACATTTATGTTTGCATAGCTCGTCAAAATGTAGGGAACAGTTGTTTTTTAACCGACTTCCAAAAAGGAGGAGGTTCTATGTTCGACTTTATGTATGTTTTTTTTTTTTTTTTTTTTTTTTTTTTTTATGTATTTTCACCGATATCTCCGCCAATTGTGGACCGATTTTGAAAATTATTTTTTTGTTTGAAAGGGTAAGCTCCCGAGGTGGTCCCATATAAATTTTATTGACTTTGCTTAGATAGTTTTTGAGTTAGCTTCAATAATACATATTTTTCCCACTTAGTTTATATGGACGATATGATGATAACTTCCTGTCACTGTTATTTATTGCAGTTAGTGGTATTGGATATTGTGTGGGGTAGGTACCACAACTAAAAAGTGAAAAATAAAAACCTTTTACAAAAAAAATTCAAACCGACTTCCAAAAAAAACCACTACAAAGTGAAAAATAACTTTAATTTCGGAAGTCGGTGGCAAAAAACGAAAACTAAAAAACAAAGACACCGACTTCCGAAATTAAAGTTATTTTTCACTTTGTAGTGGTTTTTTTTGGAAGTCGGTTTTAATTTTTTTTGTAAAAAGTTTTTTTTTTTTGCGATTTCAGGGTTGGTCCCATAGTGAAAGTTGTTCATAATGATGAGTACAATGACCCCTTAAGAGTTGTCGCATGAGTTCAATTTCATCCTGTATAGTAGTGAACGGATATTCGGATGCATATTTACCTAAAGGAGATAGTTTTTTGTTGTTGTTTTGTAATGTGTATAATCACAATATGCCTAAAAAAATGTAACCGATTAATCATTTAAAATGGTTGATTTTTTTGATATAGTCTAACCGGGGTCACGAAATCGTAATAAAAAGATAATGTTTTGATAATGCACTCAATTGATTCAATTCCAGCTATGGTCGTCAACGTCAAAAATGCATGCATTGAAGCGTTCTTAGCGATATTATGAAAAAAAAAAAATATTTAAATAAATTAAAGTTCGATGTGGTAACCAAATCTCGTTTTTAATAAGTAAAAAAATAAACCATTGACGATACAGAAGGTTCCCACCTGTGTCTAATATTATTTTTAGGTTTATTTATTCTGCGTAAAGTATTTTAAAAATTAACGTGAAACGGAATGTAGTTTTGGTTGCTTGTCAGTTTGAATCCAGTGATGTTACTCAGTCTCATACGATCAGGAAACGTTATTTTATAAAATAACGTTTTTAAATCGTTTCTCACAGTACTCGTTCTTCTTAGCACAACATTTTGTTCGGAATAAAAACGAAATGAGAACGCTTTGAAAAACCGGTTTTTTCCACAGGACGCAGCTGCGCACGGTTCGTGCCCCGACAAGCATGAACTTGTTTATTTAAATTGTAGGTACATATCTTCATTTCATAACATACTTGATTCCAATACGCTTGCCGCTTACGTATTGATTAAGGTTGTATTGCGAGTTTCTTATCGATCAACCCAAAAATGTTTAAAAATGGTTAAAAACGTGTTTATTAACCGAGAACTATTTTTTCAAAAACGTTCCGTTCGAACGTAAATGAAACAAATCGTTCTTTAGGTTTTTAAGACGAAACCGTTTCGAAAAATATATCGTTGTCCGAGCCCTGATGACGATTTGATGACAAATTACACGTTATCAACACTAACCCACAGAAATTATATTTTCACTCTAAATAAAACTCTGTCTGTGACTCACAGTATTTTGGCGGTTTATTACACGAAATATTATATATCTAACTAAAATGGTAACCAATAGCTCCATGTATCCGTAAGATTGCCACACTGGATCCTTAAAAATGTACCCAAAGTTTTATGAGCATTTTTAACAGCTCCAATGGACTGATGGTGATAGGCTGTTAATAGTACATTATGATACGAGTGTGCTGTATTGGTCATTACCTGGGTAATGAACAATGCGCACGCGTTTCATACGACGTTTTTCAACACATTTGCGAGGAAAGAAACCGTCTTTTTGTAAGAACTTATGCTACAATAACGTAACTTTAGAGAAATGATACATTTAGATTTATAAAGTTCAACTGACCTTTGTTGCCAGGTACTGACTATCCACTTCCTTTAAAAACGTTTCTACGTCGGTTCGTATTTTTCTTAATATGTAACCTGCAGTAACCACACAACATATATTATACGATAACAAATATTTATGAAAAATGGCGCGCTGAATTTTTTTTCGGGTAGTGATGCGCGCGCAAGGCACTGACAAATCCGCTGAACAGCCTACCATCACGTTCGGTCAGAGGTGGAGACAAAATTTGAAACTTGAAAATATTAGATTTCGCTGCTAATTATTACTAATTATTCTCTATCGAGAGAGAGTGAGAGAGAAAGTGCGAATTTGGTCAAATGGAAAATACAGTATGGCGATTGTGAAAATTTTCTCATTTTTCGTCATGGATGGCGTTTTCGTAATTTTCGATCATGCTAAAATCGATAGTGAGGTCAAAATGTTAATCCAAGATGGCGGCTGTAATTTTTTTTTTCAGTTCTCGTCTATTTCTCATTTCGCATTTTTCTCACCCATGACGAAAAATGAGAAAATTTTCGGAGCCGCCATCTTGGATTTCCATTTTGACCTCACTATCGGCTTTAGAACCATCGAAACCTACGAAAACGACACCCATGACGAAAAATGAGAAAAATTTCGCAGCCGCCATCTTAGATTTCCATTTTGACGAAATTCACACTTTCTCTTTCTCTCTCTATCGAATTAGAAAAAGACAGACGCAAGAATGAAGCCGCGTCAAAGAACTTCGTTCCAAAAACCTGTTTACTTTATCACACTATTAAGTCGCAATAAGAAAGACATGTCGTGCCTTGATAGTACTTACTAATTCCATACTGCCAGACTGCCATGTCAATACTCCGACTAGTAAATAGTTATCTATGGCGCACATTACCGCACTAGTGCGATTATGTAAAGAAAAAAGCACGTGTCTATAATACACTGCATTATGAACCTAAAAGCGGTTAAATAAGAGCCACTTTACGAGCAACTGTGTTGAAATAGTAGATTGTTATACAAGGGTGGAAAGGAATCAATTCCCATACGAGGTATTTAGACGCCCGAGCGCAGCGAGGGCGACTATAGTCCGAGTAGGAATTGATGTCTTTCACCCGTGTTAAACACTCTACTTTTCATATCGAATATAAGGAAAGTAAAAAATAGTGTTTAAAATATTTATTGATATTGAATAACATGTTGTGTACATAATTAAAATGAACTAACAAGTTAGAACAATTTGTAAAAATGTTTAAATATGGAACGCACCGCATCACCGCTGCGGGCCGCCCCGCGTATAAGTTTTTTTTTGTTTATTCACACTGGCTGTTTATAATATACTCACAAGACCGGAGCCCAGTGCTTCCACTTTTAGGGATTTCTCCCTTTTTTTAGGGAAAAAGGCTAATAATAAGCATGGTTTAGGTACTGATATTTTATTTTGGCAGGGATTTAGGGAAAAATTGAACTTGAGAACCCAATGTACTACTTTACTCTATGGCACCACCGCTTGATTAAAGGGGATTTCCTGAAACTTGTAATGATTGTTATTCGTCTAATTTTAGTTTACCATGTTATTGTTAATAGTACTATTTCCGTGGCTAAAGACGCCATCAGAAATAAGTCGCATTATACCTACAGTTGGTTTGTTTCGTCTGTCTCGATTAATAATGAATGTTTTCTAGGTATTTAATGACATAAAAATGAAAAATTCCCTAAACCAAGGAACTTTTATATTTTTTAGGGAATTTTAGGGATAATACATTAAGAAACTGGGGAAAACCAAAAACGTAAGTGGAAACACTGCCGCAGCTTTTATTTTTATTCTATTCGATATTTTTCTTAAAAAGTTTCGTACCCACAGATATTAATCTAACTAGATGACGCGATTGTAAGTATGTACTTCGCGTGTCAAAAAACGGAGTAAAATTACGATCAATGATCGTAATCTGAGATTTTCATATAGCATTATCGGCTCCGGAAATCCACCAAAATCTAGAAAAATGTCTTTTTAAGCCATATTGAGCTGTCAAGACTGTATAGAAAAATTGGCCGAGGCATTTAAAATGTTTTCTTTCATTGGTAAGTTTTGTTTTTAAATTGTGTGTGAAAAAGTGGCACGCTTGGTTTTCATAAAGATGGAGGGACTTGCGATATCTAGTTAGATTTATATCTGTGTTCGTAGCCGACTACCTAACCATAAGTTCTATTTTTAAAATTCATTCCCGCCCTAGGGCGGGAAGCAATTACTATGAGTCTTTCCCGCCCTAGAGCGGGAAGCAGCGTCTCCCACCCGCTACTCGGATCAAACAAGCACTACTTTCCGAGCATGAGATATGAAAAATATCTTTACGAGGTCACTGGTTTAATAAATAACATCAATATAAATGTAAAGTACCCGTTCATCTAGGCACATGGCTCAGTATAAAACAACATAAATACATTAGGTGCATGTTTTAGACATCTTCTTTCTGCCTTCTTATCATGATCCTCCTTCCATTAATCTTAATCAGCCGTCATATCAGTATTCAGCCCTTGTCTAGCCTTATCATATTTCACACAATCCATGCATCGTTTCTTTGCTCTTCTTCTGTTCTTGTACTCATCCACGTTCATACTCACAAGTCTCCTCACGACATGTCTCTCATTTTCGATGATTCTTCTCACAAGATATCTATCATGAGAACGGTTACGCGACGTTCACGAGCATCACGAGCACATAGCATCGCTAGAAACATATTGGAGGAACTCAACGAGCTGATACACAACGTCATCATCAGCAATATATTTCAGTGAGCATGACAGACTCCTACTGCCAGACAATAGACAGTAATTATAGATCAGAAGGCTACCTCAGTGACACTTGTAAAAACTTGTCAAGTTTTACAAACAATTAGTGGTCTTAAAATGAACATGGACAGGACAAAGGTCATGTCAAATGCCCATGTAACACCCGCCCTCATAAAGATCGGAGACGCTACGCTCGAAGTTGTAGATGAGTATGTTTACCTAGGACAAACTGTCCAGCTAGGTAGGTCCAACTTCGAGAAAGAGGTCAATCGTCGAATCCGACTCGGCTGGGCAGCGTTCGGGAAGCTACGCAATATCTTCTCGTCCCACATACCACAGTGTCTCAAGACGAAAGTCTTTGACCAGTGCGTGTTGCTAGTGATGACTTATGGCACTGAAACGTGGTCGCTCACAATGGGCCTTATCAGAAGGCTAAAAGTCACCCAAAGAGCAATGGAGAGGGCTATGCTTGGAGTTTCCCTACGTGATCGAATCAGAAATGAAGAGATCCGCAGGAGAACCAAGGTAACCGACATAGCCCGAAGAATTGCCAAACTTAAGTGGCAATGGGCAGGACATATTGCTCGCAGAACAAATGGCCAATGGGGTCGAAAGTTTCTGGAGTGGCGACCACGTACCGGAAGACGTAGCGATGGAAGGCCTCCCACAAGATGGACCGATGACCTAGTAAACCGCAGGTGGCCGCAGGAGTTCGCTGGATGCGGGAAGCACAGAATCGGTCGAAGTGGCGGTGCTTGGGGGAGGCCTATGTCCAGCAGTGGACGTCTTTCGGCTGATATGATGATGAGCGGTGATGTGGGATGCGACCTGTGTCGACCCCCTTGCGCCATCTCATGTTGCTAGCAAGGTGGGCTATGCTGGCGCTGGTGCTGCGGCTGCTGAAACCCTCAAACGGCGCAAATACTGTAACCTTATGGGTAACTATAGTTTTGAGCCGTTTGAGGTCGAAACGCTCGGGTCATGGCTCATGGGGTCCGAGTGCGCGTCTCCCTTGTAAAGAAATTTCTCGCCGTCTGGATGACGTTTCACGTGACCAGAGCGCTGGCTCGTTCTTTGGCCAAAGAATTAGTATTGCCATTAAACGTGGCAATGCTGCCAGTCTCCTGGGAACGTTTCGCGGACGAATACTTCAACGCCTAAGTGTATAGCTAGTTAGTTAGTTAGTGATTTAATTTAGTACCTCGTGTAAATAGTTAGTTGTGTTAAACATTGTAAAGGTTTATGGTCAATTAACAACGAGAAAAAATACGGGAACTGCCTCTCAGGTCAAACTGTACCGGGTCCATAATGAAAATTTCAAAATATATTTTTGTAAGCACCTAAGTACCTAATATTATAATCCCAATGAGTTAGGAAGCAATGTAGTGAGGATAAAAATAATTTTAAATATTGGCTATAATTAGAGTAGATTTCATGTTATTATGTTGATCATACCAAAATGTTTATCAAAAATATTGTTTTGATCGCATTTAAGGGGATAAACACATAGAATAATGGTTTAGTCGTATGATAAGATAACTTTAGTGTAATCGGGAAATGCCTAAACAAATTAAGTACCTAATAAGCCGAAACAATCGATTACCCTCACTAAATGTATGTACATAATTATTACAATAGCTCGACCCTGAGACAACCCGCCCCGACGTGCCTGTGCACGACCCGACTCGCGTCGTCTTCAAAAGATATGGCGTAGTTCACACCGTGCTCCGATTGGATTGAATTATCGCTATTCGCCCGTAATCGGTTGCCAAGACAGACAGCGCTTAGCAGTCGCTCTGAGTATAATACTGACAGCCGCACCTTAGAGTATAAAGACAGTCGCTTCGACTTTCAACAGTATTCACATAAGTTTTTCAGTAGCTTATGTCACTCTAATCCATTGTTTAGACTTTTTCATCGTCGTTATCGCTGTTAGAATGTCACTTTGTCTAGGTCCTCCGGTTAGAGGTTCTGGAAGCCAAACGCGAGGACATTTAGTATTTGGTTCTATGGTTCTATGACGCGGTGGTGAACATTGCTGGGGCTGAAAATAAAAGACGTTATGTGATTATATTTAACGTATTCATTCATACTTTTTCATTCGACGTTAAATGTAAATAATTGGTCGCCGATGATCCGCTGATAGACGCAAATATAACCATTCTCTCTACAGAGTCTACACAGTTTTCTATAAATTTTTGGTAATACTATTAACTTTTATAAAATAAAATAAAGTGTTAGTTTACTTGTATGTGTTTAAAAAGATTAAAATTAATTGATTTATCTATTATTTAGATACACACAGAAAATACAGCGTCGATAAAGAACAATATTCCTTCAAATCTACTCTATGAAACAATATTACGATAAATTCAAACTTAATAATTAAATCTTTACTAAATATAACATATCATAACATCACGCCTGTAATCCCTAAAGCAGTGATTCTTAACCGGTGGTCCGCGGACCACTGGTGGTCCCTGCAAGCACCCCAAGTGGTCCGCGAAACCACTGTGTGGATCGCCCGGAGGACACGGAGGAGCATACGGTGGAGGTCTGCCCGCTTGGCCGGAGCACAGCCGTGTCCTCGTGGGGGCCCTGGTTCAGGCCATGGTGCGGAGCGAGAGGGCATGGCAAGCCGTCACCTCCTTCTGCGAAGCAGTAATGCTCGCGAAGGAGGAGGCGGAGCGCGAGAGGGAGAGGCAAATGCCTCGCCCTAGCAGCCCTAGCCGCCGCCGCCGTAGGAGACGCCCCGGGCGTCGGGAATTGGTAGCAGATTTCCGGCCACCGTAGGCGCGGGCTTGCGGACGGAGAGCAACGGGCAGCTCTCCGTCCGATAAGGACCAGTACCCTAATTACGTAATGCACGATCAATTTTAAATTGAAACAAATTGCGAATCCATTGCTTCATAAGTTCGAAAAAAAATCTGATCAAATTTTTTTTTCGTACTTTTGAAGCAATTGATTCGCAATTTGTTTCAATTTAAAATTGATCGTGCATTACATAATTAGGGTACAGGCCCGGGTCGACGGCGCGTCGTCTTCCACGCGCGCCTCAAAGAGATGTCAGCAAAACTGACGGGGTCCGTTAGGGCCGATGCCTACCGGGGTTGCGGGTAGTCCAAAGGGGAAAACGTGGCCCCTGGCAAGGCAAGGGTAGGAACACGGGTGGGTTTTAGTCAATAAGAGTCTGACACACCCTTCCGCTCCGCCCAGAGCGGGAGAAGTCATTTGATGATTTCCCACCCAAAAAAAAAAAAAAAAAAAGTGGTCCGCGAAGCCATCCTAAAAATATTAAATAAGTGACAACGAGTCGAAACACCGACGCGTTTTGATGAAATACAAAAGTAAATCATTGAATCGCTATTTTCCTGACTGCGAGGACAAAGGTATTCGTAAGAATATGTAGTCAGAAAATAAAATACTGTTATGCGTCTTGTATTTATAGACAGAACAACGCGTTATTCATTTACATTTACTGTATATTACCTCCAAACATTTGGTGGTCCATGGCAAGACCGAAATTTTGACAAATGGTCCCCCAACACTAAAAGGTTAAGAACCACTGCTCTAAAGGGTTATGCAGAGGTATACCTACACACCTACATTTCGCTAGTTATGTGTAAGTCCCATAAAATGGGGGCTAGCCTAATCCCATCAACCGGGCACATATCCAGACTCCGAGACTGAAACATTCCTGATGGAAAAACTCAAAAACACTTTGGCGACCTGGGAATCCAACCCAGGTGAAGCAAAACATTCCTCACTCAATAAATAAATAAAATAAAGATTTTATTCTAAAAGTGTTCATAAATACGAAAATTTCTTACGACGCTAGTTTATTTATAAGTGGCCACCGATAGACGCAAATAACAGCGTTTAATAACACATTTTTCTTATAGTTTGAAGTATATTGGTCATTATTGTATTTTGCCATTTTGGCTTATAAAATAGAAGAAACTGTCATATGATGATGTGTACCTTTGTTTTAATAATTACGTTTAAATAGATATGAATAAAGTACAAAAATACTGCTTAGTCCTACGGTATCTCTTTTATCAAACCCTCATCGGTCATTGGAGAACTTAAACAAGAAAATGGAATTTTAATTTATGAAACAACTGAACTTAACGGCTGACCTGATTTGGATGAAAGGCACGCAGATAGACGATAAACTGGGTAAGGATTATGATTAGGATTGGATTACGATTTTTCATTTTATTTTATATAATTATGTATTTCGAATTTAATAGGTCCTGAAAAAGAGAATTTTAATTTTAAAAGGTTTTGCAAATTGAATTTTTTTTTTACTTGTGTGCTGACCTTGTCTGTCTTAGTTTGAT
The DNA here is from genome assembly GCA_948150665.1 of Conistra vaccinii. Taxonomy (NCBI): domain Eukaryota; kingdom Metazoa; phylum Arthropoda; class Insecta; order Lepidoptera; family Noctuidae; genus Conistra; species Conistra vaccinii. The sequence goes on along the minus strand of OX411344.1, from coordinate 4,899,993 downwards.
TATTTCATTTTATTTTATTTGTAAATGTTGTAGGTATACCTATTCTTAAGAGTCTATGTCACTCGAAATAAATGATTTTTTTTTTTATTTTTTTTTATATTTATATTACCGGGTTTTTATCCCGTTATTTGTTTGTCACATTCCTGTGGGGTAATTTCTGACCTCCCCGCGGGTGAATCCGAGGGCAAAAGTTAGTATTGTCCATAAAACAGTTTAAATAAATAATACAATAATTAATTATTTTTGACAGTTTACTTCTAAATATCTAAGCTGGGCTCAGACCTAGTCAAAACTGTTTTATTTATCGTTGACTAGTATCCGTCTCCGATAAAGCTAAACAACTGTAGGTACTGTCTGTACTCGCTAAGCGACAAAACCCTCAAATAAACAATTAAAAAGTAAGGTATCTTAGATTTGACCATATTATGTAGTTCAAAGCTGATTTACTATTTTAGTCGTAACAGTTTCTTCAACACAGTTTCCTTGTATAACCTATTTTGGGTCCACTATATGATTTTAGATTGAAATTTAATTGTGTTTTGCTCCGTTTGGTAAATAATTTAAGTACTTTCCTGTTTAAATAAGGAAAAAGACAACATTTAATAATTTTGCGTAACGCATCTAATTAAGCGAAATTATTATTTAACCTAACAGTTAGGGCTTCATATTATTATGTCGCACAATAAAGGTTGAATACCATAACAAGATATTTTTGGCTTCGCTATACATAATCGTATAATATGTAATTGTTAAATTTAAAAAAATTAAGTATGTACTTCTCGTTGCTGGCAATGAAAAACCACTTCCTCTACCCGAGGATATCGTCAGTTGCGATTAGTTAGATGATTACGTTGAGAGGCTGTAGGTACAGCAGCGTCCTGATGTCTGCTAATAACAACATACTGTGATCACAACTCCTAGAATATAATATATATCTTGGATACCTTCATTGTAGCTGGCATTGGGCGAATGCTCAGCAGTTGGTTGGTCGTTTACGGGTTCGAAATAACAACCAATTGCGTGTACAGGCTGATCTAATACAATTTATAGTTGACCATATAAGTATCGCTAGAGCTTAGCATTTACTGTGGTGTCACTACTAATATTAAGAGGAAATCACTGAAAAATATGGGCTTTATAAAACCGACAACGGAACCATTTTGTGACTAATTGCTTTTTGTTTTGTGCTTGCAAATACATGTATCAATAATATTAGTTTAGTGAAAATAACGGTTTATCATTACTTAGTGTTATAAATATACCTTAACATTATCAACAATCCTATTATAATTTTGTATCTTTTTTTGAGTGAAGATGCAGAGATTCATTTACTTCTTTATGATGTTTGCAGTGAGTTTGGCTACGGATGTGTTCATCTATAATGAACTTTGTAAGTAACGTTATCTTAATTCTGAAGCATTGACTTAACAAACGTATCGAATAGGTTCTAGTTGTTTGTGTTTTTTGTATTTGAAAACGTTCCCACTGTACAGGAGGCTGCCTCATTGGTTAAGTGTTCGTAAGCGCGACTACAGAGCATGAGGAAGTTGGGTTCGATCCCCAGGTCGGGCAAAGTGACTTGGGTTTTATACAAATTTCTGTTTATAGATTTAATATTTAATTTCTATGTGCTAATTATTATATGGGTAGGTACTGTAGGTACCCCTTCAGTAAACACAGACGTGCTGATGCTGTTGGTTATGTTATGTTATGTGAAGAAATGATATACTTACCTAAGATTGAAGAGTCTTGAACACGACGACGGCGAAAATCAAAGAATTTTTTACTTAGGCATTTTATAGTTAATACTGATACTGATACTAAACAGATAACTACACTTAGGGTTGCTTATAAGGGAGCTGTTTCCTCTCAAGAACATGAGCAAGAGCATTCTTATGTTGATATTCTTGACATTTTATTAATAGAGAAAGACCACCGAAGGAATGTTCTGGCCTGTTTACACAAAAGGAATTTCGTATAATGTGCATTCGCTCGTTTGCTCTAACTTCCACCTTTTTTATTTATAAAAAGTAAGTTTAAAAACTAAAACCCGACTTCTGAAAAATCACGCTCTAAAAAGTATGAAACAAGAAAATATTTCGGACAAGAAATCAAGACATACATAGGTACAAAAATGGTCAAAGTAAAGCCGTAGTCGCATGCCATTATAATTTTGTAGCCGACAGGCATGCGACTACGGCTTTACTTTGACCATTTTTGTACCTATGTCTTGATTTCTTGTCCGAAATATTTTCTTGTTTCATACTTTTTAGAGCGTGATTTTTCAGAAGTCGGGTTTTAGTTTTTAAACTTTCTTTTTATTTTATTTATTTTGGAGTTATAATTTCGTAATAAAGTATTTGCAGAGCCGCTTTAATTTTTTTTCGGATAGATTTAATTGTATAATGGTTCTTACTTAATTTTACAGCCGCGCCGTACGTAGCACAGTCTCACTTTTGCATGTTTTTAACAATTTAAACATATTTATTTACTTTGGCAATATGATATATATACATATTTGTAATGTGCTCGTCAAGACCTTTCATTCAATACCAAACATGGTATGATAAAAAAAAAAAATTTTTTTCGTTTGACACTTAATGTCCTCTAGAGGGCGCCATATTGAATATAATGTAACGTCACATAGCCTATAACCAGCGGACGACCAGGACGCTTCCAACGATACCTCATTTGTCAAATTATGATCAGTGGTTTAGAAGTTATGAGGTTACAGATGAACATACATACATACATACATACATACATACATACATACATACATACCGGTCAAAATCATAACCCTCCTTTTTGCTTCGCCGAAGTCGGGTAAAAAGGCTTACCAACTAGATACATACATAGGATTAACTCATAGTCTTCGACATAATCACAGATCTCGCGTGTATCCTATCACCTATCTGTATCCTTTACGGAACAGTTTAATGTAAATTCAGCGTATTTACATTCATATACATTTACAATGGCAGTGGTGGCCCAGTGGTAACGGCCCCGACCTACGAGTTGTAGGTGGAGTGGGTTCGAACCCAAGCAGGCGCTTTACTCTGTGTAAAATATTTTCATCACCACTGCTCTCAAAACGGTGAAAGAAAACATCGTGAGGAAACCCATATGTCTTAGAACCAAAAATTCGAAGACATGTGATATCTACGCACTGGGCCCGCGTGGTAAATTACAGCCCACTCCCTCTCACAGAAAGGAGGCCTGTGTCCCAAAGTGGGAACATTAATAGGCTGATGATGATGATGATGATGACATTTACATTCATTTTAATTTTAGTTTATCTAAGACCCCGTGGTAAACCTGTGTTGAAAGCTGCCGTACCGTGGAAATTCGGGTTTACCTCGAGTGATTGGTTATACATGCAAGGACGGTATTGGAATAAACCGCCGAGTATTACTAAGGTCACTATAAGAATAAGTAAGCTTCTGGTTTCTAACTTTCTACTTAAGACTAGCATATTCACACTCGTTCCTGCGACGAAATGCTGAGAATAATTTTGTGAACTGCCATTTCCGATAAATTCATTGGATTAGTTTAACGAACGAACAGCTGCCTCGTTGGTTCAGTGCTCGCAAGCGTTACTGCTGAGCATGAGGTTCTGGGTTCGATTCCCGGGTCGGGAAAAGTGTGGGTTTTTGTATCAGGAATTGTGGCCCGGAGTCTGGATTTGTGCCCGGTTGATGGCAATAGACTCGCCCCCTATTACATGAGACATGGAACATAACTGGCGAAACGTGGCTGTACCTACTACAGGCACACCTCTGCCCAACCCTTCGGGGTAACAAGGCGTGATGTTATGTTTAATGTTATGTAGTTTAATGTTATGTAGTTTAACGAACTTTTGTTCATATACCTCTACTCGTTGGATAAAATTCTGTAACAGGAACCTTTAGAGTATTACCCACTTGTGTATAATTATTTCAAGATGTAAAGTGTAACTTTTGCCTTTCTCATACGTTTCAGATCACGAAACTGTCTCGAGGAAGATCGTAACACTTTCTAATGGTGAAAAAGTTCCTGTGTTTGTTCATCAATTAAACGACCCTCAAGTAATAATCAACGCAAATTTGTATACATCGAATGGTTTGTGTACTACAATTAGAATTGCAGAAGGAAGAGTCGTCTCCGAAAAATCTGATAAGGAATATCAATGTAAGAGAATGTTATACTATTGTTACAATAATTGAGCTCAATTAAAAAAATAATATGACTTGATAGATTGGTGTTTTTTTCTTACAGATACTGATATTTGTTCCAAAAACTTGACCAATCCCTGCGTGATAGTGAATAACTTCAAGGACGTCATTTGTGACGGTAAGCCTTTACCTCTGCCTCTTGTCTAACTTTTCTTTGCTCTCTACAATATTCATTGAACAGAGATGTCTATCATAACAATCTGATTCTTATTCTGAAACATAACTCACATACAACATGTATAAAAACCCTGTCCGATCCGTGAGCGTGTAGGTGTTGTCAGGTATCATACAGAGAGTCTATAAACGTAGTAATTTAGAGGAAACAGAAAAAAAATGCCAGGAATTTTTACCGGGTTATTGTATACATGGGGCGCAGGCTATCGTCGCGCGTCATTTAGCGGGTGCCAACATATGACCCCTGAAAATAAAAAATAAAACATTTTTAATGGGTTAAACCCATTAAAAATGTTTTTTTAATTAATTAAAATGAGAACTTTAAATAGGAATAACTTTTTCAACAATAATAAGACTTTTTATTACACTTTTGTATATTATTGCAGTACCTATGCGCCCCTTTCGGATCAGACAGGGATTTTTTACATATTGTTTATAAAATTTTTAGATAAGTCCGTAATTTATGAAAAGAAAATTATAACTTGACTACTAACTATTTGTGTTCAGACGTTTCACTTCTAGAAAAAATGCCGAGTTAAAGACTTAAATAAACCAAAAGTGAAGCGTCTGATATCAACTTCGTCTTCGTCTATCGTCTATGCTGACTGGCTTGCCTTTTTTCACAATCACAAGAACTATTCTTGCACCGGAGCAAATAATGGCGTTGTTTGTTGCAGGTCCTTCAAATGTTACTCAAAAGAATGAAAATCTAAATACAACAACGCCTATAACTGATTTAGAAAACAATAATATTACGTTTGTGTCTAACGTTTCATCATCTTCACATGAAAACAAGAAAACATCAACTAACAGCTCTGCAAATAATACTGGTAAGAACGTTATTTATATTTATTCCCATTTCACGACATTTTTAAAGTGTAACAAAATTGGCTTAATGCTAGATAAAAATATTCTTGCGTAAATATTTATCCCAACAACGGAACCCTTCACTGCGCGTGGTCCGACACACACTTGGCCGGTTGTTTGTGAGACCGCTGCCCAACCCTTCGGGGAATACAGGCGTGAGGTTATGTTATTTGTTTCTGCGCTCATTAGACACATGATTGTACACTAGCGTTAAGATATTTTATTTCTTTCCTCATGGATGTTGTATCTTTGTATTTATTAAACACTCTTACGAGGGTAATGCATATTTGTAGCTAATAAGATGCCCTTGATAAAGTCTGTCCGAGAAGGTGCCCTGCCACAACGGACAAAATGTAGAAACGGCCCTTGTGACGTCAGCATACATATTGAAAGTAAGTTGGGTGAGTTACCCATTCATGCAGAGACCACTTACAACAGCACGGTGGTCTCTGCAGGTGACGTCAGGAGAAAGGCTAGCTTCATTTTCTTGCGTTCAGAATGTACAACGATCACCAACCGTTGGTCAAGCGATGCGATTCCTGCGCGAGCGTTCATTAGAAGCTCCGTGTCTAGCACTAGAGGATCACAAACTGATGTGACTAGTATAACAGTTTTAAACTTCTTAAAATACAAAATAAATGTTTTCAGATGTAAAGACTAAAGACGACACAGTCATTATAATTGTTGGATCATTATCTGGCATAAATGGCATCCTGCTAGCAATTATTGTAATATGGAAACGCTGCTGGAGCAATCACAGTCCACAAGGCACACCCGACTTACCAACGAACCAAGTAAGTTCATACGATATTTACTGTTAAGAGACGCAAAATACTGTTAGTTATTAATAGAATGCACCTTAAGTGGCAGTAGTGTCGGGAAGTACCACTAACATGTCCATACATTGATGCGACAGCAAAGACAGTCTTTGGCTGCATTAAGTACTGACCAATAAGACACGCATTTTGTATAATTCAGTTAGTACCACGACACGGACGCCTAAAGTTCACACAAATATTATACATAATAAATAATGTGAACTTTAGGTGTCAGAACGCATTGTATTAGATTTTTTCGTCCTATGAGTACTCTAGTTTTAAAACGTAATTTAGAGGTATGAAGAACAGGGTATAAAGTTCACTCATCCTCTATTGAAAAGGGACGATCCATCGACTCAATGGGTTTGTGTCTAGCGGGCAACTACCCAAATGGTTGGTGTCGGATAGTCTTATAAATGTCGTTCGCGTGGTAAACTCTAATTGTGCGATGCAGGATTTGTATGACATCATGACTTTGATGTGTATTTCGTATGTGGCGGTGTAACCGCTACAGTTAACATTCATAATTTAAAATATGACTTGTATTTTTCAGAATCAGCCTTTCTATGTCAATATGCTCTTCCGAAGGGAGTGCGACGCAGAGATCGCTGAAATTGATGGTCATCATTATGAAGAAATAAATCCTCAAGTTAGTACTGAAGGTGGCTGAGAAGTACAGTGCTATCAGGAGTACTATAATAAGCCTAACATCTAATTTAATTAACATGTTTCGGGTGGTTCAAAGACTACATCGCCATCCAAGGTGGCAATGCCGCCAGTCTTTTGGACACACATGTCGAGATCTATAAATGTTACTTAGCTCGTGTTTTGACTTAGACATGTTCTTTTCTCTATCTTGCACTTGTAGTTTGATAGTTGTGCGATAGTGACAGGAACAACGCTTAGCCAAAGCACGAGCTAAGTAACGTTTCATCTTTGATGTCATCCAACCGATGCCATCTTTTAGATCAGAGTAAAGATATTTTATAGTTTTTTTTTAATTATTTGTATACTGTCGTACCTTAATTAATATTATAATTTTTATTTATAAAATCAAAGATAATTTTTAACTTGAATTAAGATTAAGTTATTTCGTTTTAATTCATCACATTTATAAATTATATTTATTTGTGTAAGTTCACAAAATAACACACTTTTACACGTCAGAAATAACTTGTTTTAAAACTAGATGAGTTTAGTGTTTCATATCTGACTACTCTGAGAAGTATTTTAGTTTTGAATGTGAATAATAAAATTGTGGATTCAGGAATTAGTTTTATAGAGTAGGTTTGATGAAAGAGATTCTGTAGGACTAAGCAAGCAGTATTTTTGTACTCTATTCACTGTCTGTTTAAATATAATGGTTAAATAAAAAAAATTACCCATCATCAAATGACTGTTTCTTCTATTATTTCAAAATGGAAAAATATATAATGGCCAATATACTTAAAACTATAAATACAAAAATGTGTTAGTAAACGTTGTTATTTACGTCTATCGGTGGCGACCTATAAATTAAACTCGTATACTAGAACAGTTTACTTTTAGAATTAAATCTTTAGAAACGTCAAATTAATCTTTTATTTCCTGCACACAAGTTCAGCATGTGATGAGGTTGTCTGAACATGTGATAAGGACGAATGTCGTGAGGAATGTTTTGGCTCACGTGGGTTCGATTCCCAGGTCGGCAAAGTGTTATTGGGTTTTTCCATCAGGAATTTTTTAGTCTCGGAGTCTGGATATGTGCCCGGTTGATGGGAACAGGCTAGCCCCCTATTACTTGGGACTTAAACATAACTAGTGAGGTGTGTAGGTATACCTCTGCCTAACTAGTGAGGTGTGTAGGTATACCTCTGCCTAACATAACTAGTGAGGTGTGTAGGTATACCTCTGCCTAACTAGTGAGGTGTGTAGGTATACCTCTGCCTAACATAACTAGTGAGGTGTGTAGGTATACCTCTGCCTAACTAGTGAGGTGTGTAGGTATACCTCTGCCTAACTAGTGAGGTGTGTAGGTATACCTCTGCCTAACTAGTGAGGTGTGTAGGTATACCTCTGCCTAACTAGTGAGGTGTGTAGGTATACCTCTGCCTAACATAACTAGTGAGGTGTGTAGGTATACCTCTGCCTAACATAACTAGTGAGGTGTGTAGGTATACCTCTGCCTAACATAACTAGTGAGGTGTGTAGGTATACCTCTGCCTAACTAGTGAGGTGTGTAGGTATACCTCTGCCTAACATAACTAGTGAGGTGTGTAGGTATACCTCTGCCTAACATAACTAGTGAGGTGTGTAGGTATACCTCTGCCTAACATAACTAGTGAGGTGTGTAGGTATATCTCTGCCTAACTAGTGAGGTGTGTAGGTATACCTCTGCCTAACATAACTAGTGAGGTGTGTAGGTATATCTCTGCCTAACTAGTGAGGTGTGTAGGTATACCTCTGCCTAACATAACTAGTGAGGTGTGTAGGTATACCTCTGCCTAACATAACTAGTGAGGTGTGTAGGTATATCTCTGCCTAACTAGTGAGGTGTGTAGGTATACCTCTGCCTAACATAACTAGTGAGGTGTGTAGGTATATCTCTTTCTAACATAACTAGTGAGGTGTGTAGGTATACCTCTGCCTAACATAACTAGTGAGGTGTGTAGGTATATCTCTGCCTAACTAGTGAGGTGTGTAGGTATACCTCTGCCTAACATAACTAGTGAGGTGTGTAGGTATATCTCTGCCTAACATAACTAGTGAGGTGTGTAGGTATATCTCTGCCTAACTAGTGAGGTGTGTAGGTATACCTCTGCCTAACATAACTAGTGAGGTGTGTAGGTATATCTCTGCCTAACATAACTAGTGAGGTGTGTAGGTATACCTCTGCCTAACTAGTGAGGTGTGTAGGTATACCTCTGCCTAACATAACTAGTGAGGTGTGTAGGTATATCTCTGCCTAACTAGTGAGGTGTGTAGGTATACCTCTGCCTAACATAACTAGTGAGGTGTGTAGGTATACCTCTGCCTAACATAACTAGTGAGGTGTGTAGGTATATCTCTGCCTAACATAACTAGTGAGGTGTGTAGGTATACCTCTGCCTAACTAGTGAGGTGTGTAGGTATACCTCTGCCTAACATAACTAGTGAGGTGTGTAGGTATATCTCTGCCTAACTAGTGAGGTGTGTAGGTATACCTCTGCCTAACATAACTAGTGAGGTGTGTAGGTATATCTCTGCCTAACTAGTGAGGTGTGTAGGTATACCTCTGCCTAACCCTTTAGAGATTACAGGCGTGATGCTATGTTATGTTATATTTAGTTAAGGTTTAATTATTAAGTTAAAATTTATCGTCCTATTGTTTCATAAAGTAGATATTAAGGAAGATTGTTCTTTATTGATGTAGTATTTTCTGTGTGTAGGTACATAATAGTTAAATAAATAAATTCTAATCTTTCTAAACACATTTAATTAATCTAACACTTTATTTTATTTTAGAATAGATTACTAAAAACATCAGCAAACTGTGTAGAGAGAATGGTTATTTGCGACTATCGGCGGATCGGCGGAATTATTTATAGGCAGAACCTTCTAAAAATAGGTACAAGTTTTTACATAATGTGTGTAAAAACTTAACAAGTGTCGCTGAGTTGGCCTTTTGATCTATAGTTACTGTCTATTGTCTGGCAGTAGGAGTCTGTCATGCTCACTGAAATGTATTGCTGATGATGACGTTGTGTGTCAGCTCGTTGAGTTCCTCCAATATGTTCCTAGCGATGCTATGAGCTCGAAGTCAAAGTCAAAGCATTTATTTCAAATAGGCCTTTGAAGGCACTTTTGTACAAATTATAGTTATTATATTCTTAGAGAATTTGTCAAGAGAGACCGCAGCGATAGTACGTGACCATTGTGACGCAGCGAATGGAAGGGGCGACACGACGTTAGAGGGGCGCTCACGCACCTCAGACACTCTTGCTCGGGCGCTCGGAAGCGACGGACGAGTATTAGGAACTGTAGATTTCAATTCTTTCGGTGTCTAACGGTTTCACGTTATTGTGATTTATTTTCTATTCTGTTATTTTGAAATAAATAATTCTATGTAGTTTTGCTTTTCTTTTAAAATAATTAAATAAGCTTCTGATCCATAAGATCAGAAGTGGGATAGTATTAAAACACGTTGCTTTGATCGTTCGCCATCTATTTTTGCTGTTCTATGTTCTATGTTCTATGTTAGGGGGTTTGGTTTCCGCACTTAGTCCTTCAAGTGGACCATTGTGCGTGGGCCATGGCGGCCGCTTGGGGGGGTTATTCCAACCAGCCCACCTCCCTCCAGAAGCTAATTAAAGCTCCTGGCCTGTTCAGAACATCCGTGAAAGATCTGGGTGACCCGAGGGTTTGTGTTCTAATCTGGGTGACGCCTGTGCATTCAAAGAGCACGTGCGCGACGGTCTCCTCAGCCTCCATGCACGCCCTGCACAGAGGACTGTCCGTTATGCCTATTGTGTGGAAGTGTTTGTTCAGCGAGCAGTGTCCCGTGATGGTCCCCGTCACCAGGCGCAGGCCGTTCCTGTCCAGGCGCAGCAAACGTCTGGTTAGTCCGCTATCCACTGATGGCATAGCTTCCTTGGACTGCCTGCAGCCCGGTGCCGAGGTCCACCAGTACTCCGCTTGTGTGTTGGTGAACTCTTGTAGCCACCTGCGTATTTGGTTGAAGGGGATGGGTATAATAGGCTCGGGTCCACAGACTGCCGTGCTAGATCCCCGTCTAGCAAGCTCGTCCGCTGCGTCGTTGCCTAGCGATCCGCTGTGTCCTTTTATCCATTGTAGTGTCACCGTGTTGCGGCCAGACAACGTTATTTGCTCTAGAGCATTGTGACATTCTAGTGTTAGCTTTGAGGTAATACATTTTTTCTGTAAGGATTGGAGAACTGAGGCGCTGTCGGAGAGTATACGAATGTGTGTGTCCGTAACTCTTCTGGCTTTTAGGGCATGGGCCGCTTGTATGATGCCTACACACTCCGCCTGATAGACGGTGTTGAACATTCCCAGCGGGCTGGATATATTTATGTTGAAGTCGTGTGAGAAGACTCCGGCTCCAGTGCCGGAGTCGGTTTTCGATCCATCGGTGTATACTCTCATCTCTTTCGGGCCTGAGTAGTCACACCGTTCCTCTGTGAGTACAATGTTGTAGTGCCTTTGAAAGTGGTGTGTTTTTGGAGCTTTATCACAAGGTGATGCCATCATTGGTCGTCGCTTGATCGCGTCTTCCTTTATGCGTGTGTGCTTGACTCTGGAGTCATTGCTAAGGGTTCCTGATAAATGGAGCCTAAAGGCGGCCAAGGCCGCCTCCTCTCGCACGATGAGGTGCAGAGGCGGCAGTCCCAGCATTGCTTGTAGGGCGGCGGTGGGTGTAGTTCTCATACTGCTCGTGATTGCGACACAAGCGAATCGCTGCAGTTTTTCGAGATCTCTTTGGGCTGTGCTTAGGTCTGTCCTGGGCCACCAGACCAGTGAGCCGTATGTGATAATAGGTCGGATAACTGTAGTGTATAACCAGTGGGTGACCTTGGGGCTGATCCCCCAATTCCTGCCCAGCAGCCGCTTGCACTGCCACAGGGATATGCTGGCTTTTGTAGTGATGTAGTTTGTGTGTTTTGCCCAGTTTAGTTGCTTGTCCAAATAAATGCCCAGGTATTTGGTTTCTGTTGAAAGGCTTAGGGTTGTTCCAAAGAATCGTGGTAGTTGTAACGTCGCCAGTTTTCTCTTTTTTGTGAAGAGAATCAGTTCAGTTTTTGTGGGGTTCACCGAGAGTTGGTGCTTGTTGCACCAGTCCTCTACAATTTTCAGGGCTTGACGCATTAGGTTGCATAGAGTGTTTTCGTGGGTTCCGTTTATTATTATGGTTAAGTCATCGGCGTAGCCTACGGTGAAGTAACCTTTGTCGTTGAGTGTTTTGATGAGGCTGTCTACTACCAGGTTCCATAGGAGCGGCGAGAGGACGCCCCCTTGCGGGCAGCCTTTCGCTACGATGGCCCTCGTAGTGTCATTTACTGTGACCTGTACAGCTCTCATTTTGAGCATGTTGGTGATCCAGCCGCTCAGGGTTGAGTCTATTCTGTGTCTGTCGAGGGCCATGTTTATACTGTTAAACATGGTCTTGTCAAAGGCGCCCTCGATGTCAATGAAGGCGGCTAGTGCTGAGCATTTGTGGTCCACTGCGCATTCAATTTTAGAGACCACGCTGTGCAGCGCGGATTCTGTTGATTTGCCTGTGGAGTACGCATGCTGTTGTTTGTGCAGTGGTTTTACTCGGAGAGGTCCGTCTCGGATGTGCCTATCACAGAGTCTCTCGAGGGTTTTCAGTAAGAAGGATGTGAGGCTTATAGGCCTATAAGCCTTGGGTTGTGTATAATCGTTTTTGCCGGGTTTGGGTATAAAGATGACTTTCACCTCGCGCCATGCGAGAGGTATGTACCTGAGTGCTATGCAGGCTCGGTAGATCTCCACGAGCCATGGTGTCAGATGATCTACCCCCCACTGCAGCAGGGCTGGGAAGATGCCGTCCAGCCCTGCCGACTTGTATGGCTGAAAGGTGTTGATAGCCCACTTTATTCGGTCTTCTGTTACAATGTTGCGGGCTCTTGACCAGTCGTGTTCCGTAGGGGTCCATTCTGAATCAGCTTCCCACGTCCCGTCCTCTAGGATTCTGCAGTCTGGGAAGTGAGTCTCGAGAAGGACCTTACTGGTTTCATAGTCGGTTAATGTGTATGAGTTATCGGGTTTTTTCAGCGCGCCAAGGGTTCGGTCCTGATCAGTTGATAGGATCTTCCTTACCCTTGCGGCCTCACTGTTTGTTTCGATAGATTGACAGAACTTACGCCAAGCGGTCCTCCTGGCGGTCCTGATCTGCTTTTTGTATGTATATTGGGTCTCTTTGTATATCTCCCAGTCATCCGGGAGTCTCGTGTTTTTTGCTCTGTTAAATTGCTTACGTAGCGCATCTCTGAGTTTACTAAGTTCAGCGTTCCACCAGGGGTTTCTCTCGTTCTTGCCTTGTGGCGCTCTTAGTTTACAGCATGCGTGGTATGCTTCGGTTAGGTATTCGGATAGTTTTGTCACGGTGTATTCTAATTGTGCTTGGTCCCTTATGGTTACTTGTGCTAGATGTCTAGCTAGTAGGGAGGCCAGAAGGCTCTTGTAATTGGGAACATTGGTGCGCCTCGGGTTTCGCCTCGGTGCAGGTTTCCTGGTGTTTGCGGCTAGTGTAAAACGAATCCTTCTGTGGTCTGAGCAGGAAGGTTCGTCCGATACATGCCAGTTTGTGATTAGGTTTGTTGCGGTTTCTGTAGCGAGTGTCAGATCTATAATTGTTTGTCCGCGGACTGTGACCCAAGTGGGTTCCGAACCGCGGTTAACAATGTTAAGGTTAGTAGAGAATAAATAGGTGGATAGTACCTCTCCTCTGGAGTTCGCTGCGGCGCTGCCCCAGAGCGGGTGGTGGGCGTTCGAGTCAGTGCAGATGATTAGGTCCAAGTTGGCGCGCTCGCAATGCTGCACCAGGTCGGCCATCTCTTTTGGCGGGCAGTCTGCGTCCTCGCCCGGCATGTATACCGAGGCCAGTACAACATCCGGAACGCTACTTTCAGTTTGGAGCCTAACAGCTGTCAGGTCTCTGGAACAGAATTGGGTGAGTGGCGTAAAGGGAATTTCTTTGGGTATGTAGACACAGGTTCTAGGTTTGTCTGAGCTGTGCGTGTCTAGAATTATCTTACCTCCGATGTTACCGAGGCCGCATATTCTATTGTTTCTGATCCACGGCTCTTGGATCAGTGCGATGGTTCGGGGTTTTACCTCTAGCGCCCTGCGTAAGCTAGCCGTGGCAGTCTGGCTATGCTGGAGGTTGGTCTGGATTATGTTGAGGGGCGATGACGGTGGTGAAGAGGGGTTAGTCGGAGATGGATCCATCGGATAGCCTCTCCACCACCTCTCTGTATTTGTCATCGTGTAGTTCACCCGGCGACGAAGCGAGTAACCGGTCGCTCCAGCCAGGTGATTCGGGTGGTATGGTGTCGACGTCGTCAGCCATTGCCGCTCGGGCCATGACCTCCTCAAGTCGGTCGATGTCGGTGTCATCCGTCTGTGTCAGCGTCGGTTGTGTCGTCGTCGTCGTTGTCAATTCTGTGCTGTCGGTCTGGACGTCGGAGGGTCGGGTCGTGGGCCAGAAGCGAACGTATATCGAGCCGAGCATGTACGATATGCGTCGCTCCCGAGCCCGGACCTTTACGGCTTCCTCCGGTGGGACACCTAGGGTCAAATAAGTCCCGTAGTTGTCGCCACCGACGGTAGTCGCCCTGTAGAGTGTCCACCTGGCAATGTCGTACCAGGTATTCTGACGGATCAGAATACCTTGGAGTCTAGCTACGTCACCTCTGTAGCGAGGGACAAATAGCGAGACTCGGACACGGGTGGGCACGTCGGATTGTCTCATAACCGTGAGTGTCATGTCTGTAGTCGGGAGTTTTATTGTGGGTACATTTTGTGTCAGCCAGGTCAGAGCATACTCGTCCTCACACCACAACTGTACGGTGCCTTCCGCTACCCGTGGGTAACCGCGGAAGGCAGGGAGTGGTGCTGTCGAGTCTGTACTCATGACTAGGTTCTCTAGGTCCGTCTTGATGTATTCGGCCTCTTCCTTTGTCAAGTCTCTGGAGGGGGGGGGAAGGCAAATTGCTACGGCCAGCCGCGCCGGGATGTCCTTCGTGGCTCGCGCGTAGGTTCTTTGCTCCCCTTGAGCGGAGTGGACCCTCACCCGTTTGGCGTCGCCCTGAAGCATGCTCGGCGAAGCCGTCTCATCAGGGCGCTCCCTCTTCGCCGGCCCTGTACCGCTCGGTCCAGGCTGCGGCTTGGAGGTGCCTGGCTGGGTGTTGTTAGCCGGCAACGCCGGGTGTTGGGTACCACCCCGTTTGCCCCTGCTGTGTCTAGGTCGAGGTCGGTCGTTGGGTCCGTCTGTGTGTCGGGGTCGGCTGTCGGTCCCGGCAGACTCTGTCACGTGCGGAGGCTTTTCACTCTGGGTTGCCCCTTCGCAAGCTTGCCCCCGCACGCGCGGTTCCGCGTCCAGCCGCTTCGCGCGCTGAGTTTCCTCTGCACGCTCTTGCGGCCGGTCGCGTGCGTCCGGCCCCTTTTCGCGCGGAGTTTCCACTGCGCGTATTCGGGACCGGTCGCGCACCTCCTCTTCAGCGTCCGATCGCGCTGCTTCGCTCTGGCTAGTGCCTTCGCGAATTTTGCGCTTTCGGTCGCTTGCTCTCTTCTTCCGGGCCAGGATTTTTTCGCGCTTTGTCAGCGGGCGTACTTCATCGCCGGCCACCAGAAGAGTGCTAGAGGTACCAGGTCCGTCATCTTTCCCCGTCTCTGTCTGTTTGTCTTGGTCTTTGTCTGGGTCTATGTCAGGGTTGGTTTTGCTGTTCCGTACGGCACTCTGTTGCCAGAGGTTCGTAGGAGGCTTAAAACCTGTAGTGGGAGTTGATGCGTTAGTCACAGTTGAAGTTGGGTTAATGGGCGCACTAATGTCAGCCTGAGTTATGGGCGCTTGATCAGCTGCCGGCCGCGTTAAGAAACGCGGCATTAAAGATTCGACGTTGCAGTTGGATGCCCCCCCCATATTACGTTGGGGGCTAACCGCCGGAGCGGTGTGGGATTCCCCGACTTGGTCGGGACCCACCTGGGTAGAAATTTTATCTCGCTGCATGTTCATGGTCGTGGGGGTGGGCTTTTTTGGAATCGAGGTTACCCTTCCTCTGGGACCGACGGGAGTAATAAGGACAGGAGGGAAGGCATTTGGTGGATAGAGGGTGTGGGTTGCTTGGGGGACACCTTAGGCCTGGGAGTTGGCCTAAGGGTTTAGGAACGACAGGATGTGTCAGGATAGGGCGGGCGGGGTAGATTGATCAGGTGATGGATTCATGGGAAGGGGTATATAGGTTACCCTTAACCTGGGATTTGGCTTTCGGGAACTTCTCTTGTCCGGGATCTCTTTAGAAGATGCTCCGAGTACGGGGCCGCCCACTGACAGTCAATGTAACCGTGAGTGGTCGACCCCGCAGTCGGAGTTGGGCTATCCGCAACCTGCCCACCCGCTCGGTTGCATGAGAAGAAGTGCCTGGCAGTCTGGGTCGCTCCACCGCGGATATACGTGTAGATACGCGTTAGAGCAATCCAGCCTCCCCCGAGTCTGTTTGTGTTCTGTTTTAAAGTAATTCGGAACACGTGTTCATGCGAGTTTTAAAGTAAGCGATCAAGTTTAGTGTTAGTTATTTCGATTGCGTTTGGTTATGGGGGGATAACCCCTGCAAGTAATTTATGTAGTAGTAGTAGGGTTGCGAGTGCACACCGCGTGAAATTTTACCTAATCGTAATTTTTCCGGCCACCGTAATGAGTCGCATAGCCGTCGCGATGTTCGTACGAGGCGACGAGACCGTTATCGCGAAACGTGTAGCAGACCCGCGTAACACGCGTCGCCGTGATAGGTCTGAGACTTTTGAAAGTCCGCGTGCACGAGAAACTTACTCACGAAACCAGCTGGAGTGGCTGCCGAGGCACCTGTTACTAGTGTGGGAACACATGGTACGGGAGCCGCGACTGTTAAGAAGTATCACGTGAGGCTGACGCTGCGAACATGATTGTGGGTGCACTTTCTTCGCTGATTCAGGGATCATGCGGGTGAAAGTGGCGGTACACTGCGCGTGCTAATGGTGCAACCAGCTGTACTATCTGTGGCTGAGTTTTGCAATGCAAGTGTGGATTTGACATCAGTGACATCACATCCCAATGAAATGGTTATGAGCGAGGTAACCAAGAACCCTGTAAGCGCAACCAATGCTATTCCGGTAAGATCTAACCATGTTTTTATGTCCAACTTTGATGCCTCTTTGCAATGTGTGGTAATATAGTGACGTTAATCATGTGCGTTCAATAAATCAGTCGGTTGAACGCTAGTGTTTAGCACAAATCAGTTATTACTTGAAAGTCGATTCAAGGTTATGACTAAACGAATGGTTAAGTGACGATTTTAGCTGCTCTAATTTCTAGTGGGAATTTGAAACGTTGTGCCTACTTCAGTTAGATATTGGAAACATTTTGTTCGAAGTTATGAAAACAAATTCCGATAATTAACCGACATATGCGGGATATGCTGGACCTTCTTTGTTACGATTTCGTATCATCAGAGGATTAAGTGACGAGCTGATCACAGCTATTGTTAAGAGTGGTATTACAGATCTCCAAATTCATGCAGCCGGTACTAATGCCCGATAGTTGACTCAACTTTTTGTCGTGAATATGTGAAACCTACTCAGGTACGTAAATGCAGTGATTTTCGTGAAAATCAATCTAATACAAATACGCGAAAACGTGAACATGCTGATTAGAAAGTTCAACGTAAAAGTTTTGGCCATAAACAAATAACGTTTCCCTTATATGTTCAATAAGAAAAACCAACCAGAGTGCAAATGCTACGAATACAAGCGGATAATCTGGTGACAGGTACTGTTACTACTAGGTGCCTACTGTGCAAACGGCTTCTATGCACATTCGTTTACTTAAAAAAACCCCGTTGTTTATCGGTCTTATAAAATGTCTCATGACGAAAAACTATGCGTTAGAGAAATTATTAAAGTTCTTTTACATAAACAAATTATGATGAAGACCGAATTCGAGTTTTTAAGCCCAATGTTAACAAGGGGACAGTGTTGTAGTGACAGACTTTGTGTGAATTTTCGGAGTCTTAAATACGGTACCGTCAACCGTGACGGGTTACTTTCAATTACCTTTAGAGGACGATCATGTCTGATGATGACGCATAAGCGAATCTTATAGAATATTTGGCGTCTGATTCTGTCGGTAATGGTGGATGCCTGAAATTATTGGGCATGGTCAGGTACGGCCGAGCTCAAGTAAGACTTCTTTAGTTAAGTCCACGATTTAATGTAAGAGTGGTACGTCAGTTCTTGGGATTGGCGGGGCCCTATTTTCATACATTGCTCAGAAAAGGCGAGCTTTTCAAATGGGGCGCGGAACACAAGACTTAGCACGTAATGTTGTTGTTACAAGCTGACCACTGAACTTCATACCGACGTCAGTGCTATCCGCAACGGTGGGATTCTAATGCAAAAGCCTGAGGGTATACGTAGACGAAAGTGAGTGGTTGACGATTTTAACAGATCCACAAAGGGTGCCGAATCCCGGTGAGTGAGAGTTACGAATTCGAGAATTTTGCAACTATTGTTCGTGCATTACAAAAATTTTGGCACTATTTAATCGGTGTAAAGATTTAAATAATTACCGATTGCAACTCTCTAAAGTTGACCGACCGTGGAAAGAAATTTAAATATGTGTCGCGCGTTGGTAGATTTACATGTGGTATTTCCAATCCGCGTTAAAGCATCTGAGTTCATGTGAAGGTCACATTTTTCTTTCTCTAAGTGCAAGGGGAAGTAAAATCTTGTAATTTTTGAGCTAACCAACCGTTTAGAAGCTATTCGACATTTTAACTTCTTCACGGATTGTTCGAAAAGGAGTTAAACCCGTTGTTATGAGTTTCAGACAATGCTTCGCGACAGTGAAGTGTCCGCATGGGGTGCCGGCTGATGACCCCGGCCCAAGATAGTACCCATTTATGGGTAGAACCGAGAACTGGTCGCAGTCATAGCCAACACCATGGAGGTCGCAGCCACCGTGGTCGGAGTCCTATGCGCAGCGCCCGTTGTGAGCGGACCGCGAGATGCGCGAGCAAGGGCCAGCGCGAAGCGGATACGCTGGTGCAGCTGGACGCCGGTACAGGCGCCGGTACAGCTAGACGCCAGTGCAGCTGGACGCCCGTGCAGCTGGACGCCAGTGCATTGCACCTGGTGATGGGGTTCCTAAGACAGTGGGAAGCTGAACTCCTAGAGGCGCAGCCCCTGTGGGGTCGTGCAAGCGCTACCACATCACCTATGCGAGCGTGCGCAGCGTTCTTTACGGGTGGTGTGTTGTTGTTGTGATAGCCACGTGCGCTTGCCTTATGGCAGCTAACTAATGGCGTGTGCTGTGTTGTTGTTGTGATAGCCACGTGCGCTTGCCTCATGGCAGCTAACTAATGGCGTGTGCTGTGTTGTTGTTGTGATAGCCACGTGCGCCTCATGGCAGCTAACTAATGGCGTGTGCTGTGTTGTTGTTGTGGTAGCCACGTGCGCTTGCCTTATGGCAGCTAACTAATGGCGTGTGCTGTGTTGTTGTTGTGATAGCCACGTGCGCTTGCCTCATGGCAGCTAACTAATGGCGTGTGCTGTGTTGTTGTTGTGATAGCCACGTGCGCCTCATGGCAGCTAACTAATGGCGTGTGCTGTGTTGTTGTTGTGGTAGCCACGTGCGCTTGCCTTATGGCAGCTAACTAATGGCGTGTGCTGTGTTGTTGTTGTGATAGCCACGTGCGCTTGCCTCATGGCAGCTAACTAATGGCGTGTGCTGTGTTGTTGTTGTGATAGCCACGTGCGCCTCATGGCAGCTAACTAATGGCGTGTGCTGTGGTAGCCACGTGCGCTTGCCTTATGGCAGCTAACTAATGGCGTGTGCTGTGTTGTTGTTGTGATAGCCACGTGCGCCTCATGGCAGCTAACTAATGGCGTGTGCTGTGTTGTTGTTGTGGTAGCCACGTGCGCTTGCCTTATGGCAGCTAACTAATGGTGTGTGCTGTGTTGTTGTTGTTGTAGCCACGTGCGCTTGCCTCATGGCAGCTAACTAATGGCGTGTGCTGTGTTGTTGTTGTGGTAGCCACGTGCGTTTGCCTTATGGCAGCTAACTAATGGCGTGTGCTGTGTTGTTGTTGTGGTAGCCACGTGCGCTTGCCTTATGGCAGCTAACTAATGGCGTGTGCTGTGTTGTTGTTGTTGTAGCCACGTGCGCTTGCCTCATGGCAGCTAACTAATGGCGTGTGCTGTGTTGTTGTTGTGGTAGCCACGTGCGCTTGCCTTATGGCAGCTAACTAATGGCGTGTGCTGTGTTGTTGTTGTGGTAGCCACGTGCGCTTGCCTTATGGCAGCTAACTAATGGCGTGTGCTGTGTTGTTGTTGTGATAGCCACGTGCGCTTGCCTTATGGCAGCTAACTAATGGCGTGTGCTGTGTTGTTGTTGTGATAGCCACGTGCGCTTGCCTCATGGCAGCTAACTAATGGCGTGTGCTGTGTTGTTGTTGTGGTAGCCACGTGCGCTTGCCTTATGGCAGCTATCTAATGGCGTGTGCTGTGTTGTTGTTGTTGTAGCCACGTGCGCTTGCCTCATGGCAGCTAACTAATGGCGTGTGCTGTGTTGTTGTTGTGGTAGCCACGTGCGCTTGCCTCATGGCAGCTAACTAATGGCGTGTGCTGTGTTGTTGTTGTGGTAGCCACGTGCGCTTGCCTTATGGCAGCTAACTAATGGCGTGTGCTGTGTTGTTGTTGTTGTAGCCACGTGCGCTTGCCTCATGGCAGCTAACTAATGGCGTGTGCTGTGTTGTTGTTGTGGTAGCCATGTGCGCTTGCCTTATGGCAGCTAACTAATGGCGTGTGCTGTGTTGTTGTTGTTGTAGCCACGTGCGCTTGCCTCATGGCAGCTAACTAATGGCGTGTGCCGTGTTGTTGTTGTGGTAGCCACGTGCGCTTGCCTCATGGCAGCTAACTAATGGCGTGTGCTGTGTTGTTGTTGTGGTAGCCACGTGCGCTTGCCTTATGGCAGCTATCTAATGGCGTGTGCTGTGTTGTTGTTGTTGTAGCCACGTGCGCTTGCCTCATGGCAGCTAACTAATGGCGTGTGCTGTGTTGTTGTTGTGGTAGCCACGTGCGCTTGCCTCATGGCAGCTAACTAATGGCGTGTGCTGTGTTGTTGTTGTGGTAGCCACGTGCGCTTGCCTTATGGCAGCTAACTAATGGCGTGTGCTGTGGTGTTGTTGTTGTAGCCACGTGCGCTTGCCTCATGGCAGCTAACTAATGGCGTGTGCTGTGTTGTTGTTGTGGTAGCCATGTGCGCTTGCCTTATGGCAGCTAACTAATGGCGTGTGCTGTGTTGTTGTTGTTGTAGCCACGTGCGCTTGCCTCATGGCAGCTAACTAATGGCGTGTGCTGTGTTGTTGTTGTGGTAGCCACGTGCGCTTGCCTTATGGCAGCTAACTAATGGCGTGTGCTGTGTTGTTGTTGTGGTAGCCACGTGCGCTTGCCTTATGGCAGCTAACTAATGGCGTGTGCTGTGTTGTTGTTGTGGTAGCCACGTGCGCTTGCCTTATGGCAGCTAACTAATGGCGTGTGCTGTGTTGTTGTTGTAGTAGCCACGTGCGCTTGCCTTATGGCAGCTAACTAATGGCGTGTGCTGTGTTGTTGTTGTGGTAGCCACGTGCGCTTGCCTTATGGCAGCTAACTAATGGCGTGTGCTGTGTTGTTGTTGTTGTAGCCACGTGCGCTTGCCTCATGGCAGCTAACTAATGGCGTGTGCTGTGTTGTTGTTGTGGTAGCCACGTGCGCTTGCCTTATGGCAGCTAACTAATGGCGTGTGCTGTGTTGTTGTTGTGGTAGCCACGTGCGCTTGCCTTATGGCAGCTAACTAATGGCGTGTGCTGTGTTGTTGTTGTTGTAGCCACGTGCGCTTGCCTAATGGCAGCTAACTAATGGCGTGTGCTGTGTTGTTGTTGTTGTAGCCACGTGCGCTTGCCTCATGGCAGCTAACTAATGGCGTGTGCTGTGTTGTTGTTGTGGTAGCCACGTGCGCTTGCCTTATGGCAGCTAACTAATGGCGTGTGCTGTGTTGTTGTTGTGGTAGCCACGTGTGCTTGCCTTATGGCAGCTAACTAATGGCGTGTGCTGTGTTGTTGTTGTGGTAGCCACGTGCGCTTGCCTTATGGCAGCTAACTAATGGCGTGTGCTGTGTTGTTGTTGTTGTAGCCACGTGCGCTTGCCTCATGGCAGCTAACTAATGGCGTGTGCTGTGTTGTTGTTGTGGTAGCCACGTGCGCTTGCCTTATGGCAGCTAACTAATGGCGTGTGCTGTGTTGTTGTTGTGGTAGCCACGTGCGCTTGCCTTATGGCAGCTAACTAATGGCGTGTGCTGTGTTTTTGTTGTTTAGCCACGTGCGCTTGCCTTATGGCAGCTAACTAATGGCGTGTGCTGTGTTGTTGTTGTTGTAGCCACGTGCGCTTGCCTTATGGCAGCTAACTAATGGCGTGTGCTGTGTTGTTGTTGTTGTAGCCACGTGCGCTTGCCTCATGGCAGCTAACTAATGGCGTATGCTGTGTTGTTGTTGTGGTAGCCACGTGCGCTTGCCTTATGGCAGCTCACTAATGGCGTGTGCTGTGTTGTTGTTGTGGTAGCCACGTGCGCTTGCCTTATGGCAGCTAACTAATGGCGTGTGCTGTGTTGTTGTTGTGGTAGCCACGTGCGCTTGCCTTATGGCAGCTAACTAATGGCGTGTGCTGTGTTGTTGTTGTGGTAGCCATGTGCGCTTGCCTTATGGCAGCTAACTAATGGCGTGTGCTGTGTTGTTGTTGTTGTAGCCACGTGCGCTTGCCTCATGGCAGCTAACTAATGGCGTGTGCTGTGTTGTTGTTGTGGTAGCCACGTGCGCTTGCCTTATGGCAGCTAACTAATGGCGTGTGCTGTGTTGTTGTTGTTGTAGCCACGTGCGCTTGCCTCATGGCAGCTAACTAATGGCGTGTGCTGTGTTGTTGTTGTGGTAGCCACGTGCGCTTGCCTTATGGCAGCTAACTAATGGCGTGTGCTGTGTTGTTGTTGTGGTAGCCACGTGCGCTTGCCTTATGGCAGCTAACTAATGGCGTGTGCTGTGTTGTTGTTGTGGTAGCCACGTGCGCTTGCCTTATGGCAGCTAACTAATGGCGTGTGCTGTGTTGTTGTTGTTGTAGCCACGTGCGCTTGCCTAATGGCAGCTAACTAATGGCGTGTGCTGTGTTGTTGTTGTTGTAGCCACGTGCGCTTGCCTCATGGCAGCTAACTAATGGCGTGTGCTGTGTTGTTGTTGTGGTAGCCACGTGCGCTTGCCTTATGGCAGCTAACTAATGGCGTGTGCTGTGTTGTTGTTGTGGTAGCCACGTGCGCTTGCCTTATGGCAGCTAACTAATGGCGTGTGCTGTGTTGTTGTTGTGGTAGCCACGTGCGCTTGCCTTATGGCAGCTAACTAATGGCGTGTGCTGTGTTGTTGTTGTGGTAGCCACGTGCGCTTGCCTTATGGCAGCTAACTAATGGCGTGTGCTGTGTTGTTGTTGTTCTAGCCACGTGCGCTTGCCTCATGGCAGCTAACTAATGGCGTGTGCTGTGTTGTTGTTGTGGTAGCCACGTGCGCTTGCCTTATGGCAGCTAACTAATGGCGTGTGCTGTGTTGTTGTTGTGGTAGCCACGTGCGCTTGCCTTATGGCAGCTAACTAATGGCGTGTGCTGTGTTTTTGTTGTTTAGCCACGTGCGCTTGCCTTATGGCAGCTAACTAATGGCGTGTGCTGTGTTGTTGTTGTTGTAGCCACGTGCGCTTGCCTCATGGCAGCTAACTAATGGCGTGTGCTGTGTTGTTGTTGTGGTAGCCACGTGCGCTTGCCTTATGGCAGCTAACTAATGGCGTGTGCTGTGTTGTTGTTGTGGTAGCCACGTGCGCTTGCCTTATGGCAGCTAACTAATGGCGTGTGCTGTGTTGTTGTTGTGGTAGCCACGTGCGCTTGCCTTATGGCAGCTAACTAATGGCGTGTGCTGTGTTGTTGTTGTGGTAGCCACGTGCGCTTGCCTTATGGCAGCTAACTAATGGCGTGTGCTGTGTTGTTGTTGTTGTAGCCACGTGCGCTTGCCTCATGGCAGCTAACTAATGGCGTGTGCTGTGTTGTTGTTGTGGTAGCCACGTGCGCTTGCCTTATGGCAGCTAACTAATGGCGTGTGCTGTGTTGTTGTTGTTGTAGCCACGTGCGCTTGCCTCATGGCAGCTAACTAATGGCGTGTGCTGTGTTGTTGTTGTGGTAGCCACGTGCGCTTGCCTTATGGCAGCTAACTAATGGCGTGTGCTGTGTTGTTGTTGTGGTAGCCACGTGCGCTTGCCTTATGGCAGCTAACTAATGGCGTGTGCTGTGTTGTTGTTGTGGTAGCCACGTGCGCTTGCCTTATGGCAGCTAACTAATGGCGTGTGCTGTGTTGTTGTTGTTGTAGCCACGTGCGCTTGCCTCATGGCAGCTAACTAATGGCGTGTGCTGTGTTGTTGTTGTGGTAGCCACGTGCGCTTGCCTTATGGCAGCTAACTAATGGCGTGTGCTGTGTTGTTGTTGTTGTAGCCACGTGCGTTTGCCTCATTATGGCAGCTAACTAATGGCGTGTGCTGTGTTGTTGTTGTTGTAGCCACGTGCGTTTGCCTCATAATGGCGTGTGCTGTGTTGTTGTTGTGGTAGCCACGTGCGCTTGCCTTATGGCAGCTAACTAATGGCGTGTGCTGTGTTGTTGTTGTGGTAGCCACGTGCGCTTGCCTTATGGCAGCTAACTAATGGCGTGTGCTGTGTTGTTGTTGTTGTAGCCACGTGCGCTTGCCTCATGGCAGCTAACTAATGGCGTGTGCTGTGTTGTTGTTGTGGTAGCCACGTGCGCTTGCCTTATGGCAGCTAACTAATGGCGTGTGCTGTGTTGTTGTTGTTGTAGCCACGTGCGCTTGCCTCATGGCAGCTAACTAATGGCGTGTGCTGTGTTGTTGTTGTGGTAGCCACGTGCGCTTGCTTTATGGCAGCTAACTAATGGCGTGTGCTGTGTTGTTTTGATAACCACTTGCGCTAGCCTTATAGCAGCTACCTATGGCGTGTGTTATAGCCTCGCCAGTATGGCTCTCTCTTTGCCCCGACATTGTGGCAGTTTGCTTTGTTATAGCCTCGATACTATGGCTATCTGTTTGCCCCGACATTGTGGCAGTTTGGTTTGTAATAGCCTCGACGCTATGACTATGTTTGCCCTGAAAGTGACTAATTCCGCGACATGCCAGCTGGAAACCCGATAATGTTTACCAGGCGATGTTGTGGTTGTTTCAGTAATGATTGAGGTCCGGAACTCTTTCATTGGTGATACAATTTACAGCTTCTGCCAATATTGGTGTGACTGCTAGAGCAAACGCTTGCTATTTAGCAATGGGTTGTCACAAAAAATTTACCTTTGGGGTTATAATTAACAAATCGGCGGGGTCAGTATTAACGTGTTAATACCTACCCCAGATGTGGTGATAGCGCAAATATCTTATGAACCGGTAGCTGAATCATCAGAAATGCAGAAAGATGCTAGTGATTTCTTGGTCCAAAACCATAAGACCTCTACTGAAAGCTCTAGCACGAGCTCAGTAAAAACGTATAAACGCACTAAAAATGTAGTATCTGTCTATATTTTACTGTGTGTACATAAATAATAAAATACATCAATAAATATTTTTGTGTTTTTTAGGGCGTCTCCTGTAATAAAGATACATCGTGCTGACTAGATTTAATATACCTATCTCTTGCAATGACTAGGCCTAAGCTAGGTGTATCAAAGGCGACATCACATCATTCACTTGCCTGAATTGTATTTGTTATGTATTATAAATTAATAAGAAAATGTTTTTCATACAATTCTGTATTAATTACACTTTTATTAATACCAAAAAATATTCTCATACATATATTTGTTTTCTTCTATATCAGTTGGCATAACATAATTTTAATTGTTGCCCCTTCTGTTAATACTTACCTCAGAGCTGTTAAGCCCCGAAGATGAGGTAAGAATTAACAACTGACTTTTTGGAGAAAAAGTGTTCTATTTAAGACATCATTCCTTTTATGTTGCATTTATGTTAATAACATAAATAATTAAAGCATCATTTAATAAAAAAATCAAGTCTAAATGTTGAATCAGGGTCTCCGTTGTTTCATCTAAAAGAAATTGACAAATTATCACTTCCCAAACAATTTTCTGCATAATTTTATTTGCCAAATTATTACTTAGCAAATAAACTCTTCACAAATAATTGTAACGCAAACCTAATGTTTGGCAAGTGAACGTTTAAACAATAACTTGCTTACCAACTAGTACTTTTACCAATTTTAATTTAGTCAAACATTTCAGTTAAAATAAGCCAAATACTTAATTTCGCTAGTTTTCAATTTACGAAAAAAAATCGATACGAAGTGGGTGTAGTAGGGTGGGGAAACACCATGGGACCCCTTAAGGGTATTGTCCTTGACCTTGATGTTATTGACCTAGGTGTCAAGGTCAAAATTCTGAAAGTCAAGATCCGCGATTCTCAGGAGCATTAACAGGTCAATATCATGATTTGCTTGCTTCAAGCATGCAAGCAGGCATGCAGCGTGCAAGCAAGCATGCAGCATGCAAGCAGCATGCAAACAAACATGCAAGCAGGCATGCAACATGCAAGCAGGCATGCAACATGCAGCAAGCGTTGTTTCTGTCACGGCTCCGGCGCTGCGGGGTTTGGGCGGCTCCACGCGATCTTATTGTCGCAGATGGTTTTAACGCTCACCACCGCAGCTTCGGCTTGCTGACCGGCTTCGCCGGCCAGCCTCAGCCGCGGCAGCGGGCCTTCAAACCACTTCAAACTGCTCCTCAGCTCGCGGGCCGCCTCGCCCCTCCGCGCCTACGCGGGTTGAAATTACACTCTAGGGGTAGGGCAGACAAGACTACGTGGAGTCGGTTTTGCAGCGATTCGTTTCTGAGTATTTGTTTTACGACAAACAGTTGGTCGGAGACAAAAATTACCAAGACGCTTTTAGCCTAACATAAACTTACAAAGAAGTACGCAAATAACATCGCATATAAATGAAAATATTAAAATAAAAGCGCATTTTTTCATTATATAATTACCAAAAAATCTTAATTTTGTCTTTATATTTTTTGTCATAACAAATCAATTGACTAAATGTTTATTGTCTAAAGATAGTTTGCTGTAATAAATCATTTGATTAAAGACCAAATGCCTTAATGACATTATCCTTGGTAATAGTCTGCCAAGTAAAAATTTGACCAAATGAAAATGTGCGTACTAAAATCATTCCAAATATTGCATTGGTATAAAAAATGGTTGCTAAAATTTGTTTGGGTAATGAAAATTTGTCAAAATCCTTTAGGCAAAACGGGGGATCCTGTTGAATCATTTCGAAGATACAACTAAAAGTATTTTTTTTGTTAATTGTGGCCCCTGTCTCCCCTACTTCTCGTACCTGTCAATAAAAAGCCACCCAATCTCAATCCGTGGACCGTATCGTAAGTTGCGATTAGAGGATTACGTTGAGAGGATGTGCAGCAGCGTCCTCCTGTCTGCTAATAACAACATGCTGCGACCACTCCTTGTAGAGATATCTTCAATAACTTCATTGTAGGTGGCATTGGGGGGATCCCCCCGTTTTGCCTAAAGGATTTTGACAAATTTTCATTATCCAAACAAATTTTAGCAACCTTTTTTTATACCAATGCAATATTTGGAATGATTTTAGTACGCACATTTTCATTTGGTCAAATTTTTACTTGGCAGAATATTACCAAAGATAATGTCATTAAGGCATTTGGTCTTTAATCAAATGATTTATTACAGCAAACTATCTTTAGACAATAAACATTTAGTCAATTGATTTGTTATGACAAAAAATATAAAGACAAAATTAAGATTTTTTGGTAATTATATAATTAAAAAATGCGCTTTTGTTTTAATATAATCATTTATATGCGATGTTATTTGCGTACTTCTTTGTAAGTTTATGTAAGGCTAAAAGCGTCTTGTTGTAATTTTTTTGTGTCTCGTTGTAATTTTTATTTCCGACCAACTGTTTCTCGTAAAACAAATACACAGAAACGAATCGCTGCAAAACCGACTCCACGTAGTCTTATCTGCCCCACCCCTAGAGTGTAATTTAAACCCGCGTAGGCGCGGAGGGGCGAGGCGGCCCGCGAGCTGAGGAGCAGGTGGTTTGAAGGCCCGCCGCCGCGGCTGAGGCTGGCCGGCGAAGCCGGTCAGCAAGCCGAAGCTGCGGTGGTGAGCGTTAAAACCATCTGCGACGATAAGCTCGCGTGGAGCCGCCCAAACCCCGCAGCGCCGGAGCCGTGACAGAAACAATGCTTGCTGCATGTTGCATGCCTGCTTGCATGTTGCATGCCTGCTTGCATGTTGCATGCCTGCTTGCATGTTTATTTGCATGCTGCTTGCCTGCTGCATGCTTGCTTGCACGCTGCATGCCTACTTGCATGCTGCATGCCTGCTTGCACGCTGCATGCCTGCTTGCATGCTGCATGCTTGATGCAAGCAAATCATGATATTGACCTGTTACTGCTCCTGAGAATCGCGGATCTTGACTTTCAGAATTTTGACCTTGACATCTAGATCAATAACATCAAGGTCAAGGACAATGCTCTTAAGGTGTCCCATGGTGTTTCCCCACCCTACTACACCCACATCGTATCGATTTTTTTTCGTAAATTGGAAACTAACGAAATTGAGTATTTGGCTTATTTTATTTTGCGTAAAATATGTTATACCAACTGAAATATTTGACTAAATTAAAATTGGTAAAAGTACTAGTTGGTAAGCAAGTTATTGTTTAAACGTTCACTTGCCAAACATTAGGTTTGCGTTACAATTAGTTGTGAAGAGTTTATTTGCTAAGTAATAATTTGGCAAATGAAATTATGCAGAAAATTGTTTGGGAAATGATAATTTGTCAATTTCTTTTAGATGAAACAAGGGAGACCCGGCATTGGGAGTATGTTCGGCAGTGGACGTTTACGGGTTTAAAATAATAATAAATTTTATTTACTGCGGCTGAAATAACCATACAATTAACCATACTATTACCGCTACCGTTTATCATTTGCTGTGGTGTCACTATTAATAGTAGGAGGAAATAACTGGAAAGGTAGGTCTAATAAAAGAGACAACGAAACCATTTTGTGACTAATTCTCGTTTGTTTTGTGCTTGCAGATACATGTATAATCAATAATATTAGTTAAGTGTAAATGACTGTTTAAAAATATTCAATTTCAAGTGCGATAAAATATACCTTTCCTAACCTAACTTATAATTCTATTATAATTTTGTGTCTTTTCTTAAGTGAAGATGCAGAGTTTCATTAATTTTTTTATAGTTCTTGCTATGACTTTGGCTACGGAAGTGTCCGTTTATAACGCTTATGATTTTTGTAAGTAACGCTATCTTAATTCTGAAACATTGACTATCAAATAACTTCTGGGTGTTTGTGTTTGTGAGATTTGTATTTGAAAATGTTCCCACGATTCAGAAGACTGCCTCGTCGGTCTAGCGGTCGTAACTCGTAAGCGTGACTTCAGAGCATGAGGAAGTTGGGTTCGGTTCCCAGGTCGGGCCATGTGACGTTTGGTTTTATACGAATTTTTATGCAAGTGCCGCAAACTCTAGATGCCCGGTGTATGGCAATAGACTAACCACCTGCTACGTTATAACTATTACATGGGTACTGTAGGTACCCTTTCGATAAACATAATAAATATGTGATGTTATTGGTATTATGTTATGTTATGTGAAATATGAAAAATTATATACCTACCAAATATTGAGCTGAAGTTCGCAAAAAAATAAGCTTTAGGCTTTTGGTGTCGCACTATGGATAGTTAATACTGTATTGAACCGATAACTAAACATAGCGTTGCATAAAAGCGAGCTGTTTTCTCTTAATGAGGGTTAGATAAAACGAACACAGAAAAGGAACAACATCAAAAGCATTGTTTTCTCGATGTTATTGACATTTTATGAATAGAGAGAGACCAACGAAGGAATTTTTGTCCGAGAATTCGTAGAGTGAGGATAGAGTGCATTCGCTTGTTTGTTCTAAATCGACCTTTTTATTTATTTTTATTTAACCGCTTACCAACTAGAACTAGATACATATACAGCAAAAACCCATAGTCTTGGACATAATTACAAATCTCGCATGTATCTTATAAGTATAACCTATCATGCATACTTTACAGGATAGTTGAATGTAAATTCAGCGTATTCAATTTTAACACTTTACATAACATTAATTTTGTTTTTAGATTATGAAACTGCTGGACCTGTGTTTAAATCTGCTGCTCCGTGGAAATTCGTGTTCACCTCAAGTGATCGGTTCTATAGGGCACCTATATATTATATTAACAATCCACCGAGTGTTACTAAAGCCAATGCAATATATGAACCAGGTAAGCTTCTGGTTTCTAGTTCTCTACCTTAGACTAGACAGCACATTCACACTCGAAATGAGCGACGAAATGCTGAGAATCATTTTGAAAACAACGTTAGCCGACAAATCCATGGGATTAGTTCAACAAACGTTTGTTAAAATTCAAAGAATTGTTGGATACAATAGGAACATTTAGAGTATTATCCACTTGTGTACAATTATTTCAAGATGTAAAGTGTAACTTTTGCCTTTCTCAAACGTTTCAGATCTTGTAACTGTCAAAAGGAAGTTTATAATACTTCCCAATGGTGAAAGAGAAACTGTTTTTGTTCGTAAATAACGCGGCCCTGAAGTAATAATTAACCTAAATGTGTATACTTCTAGTGGCTTGTGTAGATCAATTAAAGTTGCAGAAGGGAGAGTCGTCTCCAAGAAATCTAAGACGGAATATCAATGTAAGAGTATGTTATACCTACTATTGTTACAATAATAATTAATGAGAGCTTTACTGTTAGGTTTTGCGATGCTTTCGAGTAAATTGTTAGTCAACTGATCGTTTTAGTTGGCATTAGTAAGATCATGCAAGCAAAAGAAAAACATGACTTGATTGATTGGTTATTTCTTACAGATACTGATATTTGTTTCAAAGGAGTCACCAGACCCTGCGTGTTAGTGGTGGACTTGAAGAACTTCATTTGTAGAGGTAACCCTTTGCCTCTGCTTATTTCTCTTACTTTTTTTGCTTTCAAAAATATTCATGGTATAGAGATTTCAGTAATAAATATTTTATAGTTATTCTGAAACAAAATTCAAATGTATAAAATATTTATTTTCGTAATTTATGAAAGGAGAATTTACCTGAAAACGCATTAAACAAAACAAACAACAATGGTGTACCTCAAGGTATATGGACTTTCGCCCACATAATATGGGAGTGGCGCGTGGAGGTAAAACACCGGGGTGTAACTCCGCTGCCGCGAGAAATCACGGCATAGCGGACAGAGCTCCGGCGGGATCTCATGGCGGCCTGGAGAGTGCGATTGCCGCAACCCAGAGCTGGGCACGCCACAATTGCGGCGATAAGTCTCCTCTTTGAGGAGTGGCTAGAAAGGCGCCACGGCGTCCTCACCTTCTGCCTGACGCAGGTCCTCACCGGACACGGTTGTTTCGGGAGATTCCTGTTTTGCATAAAGGCGGGAGGAAACGCCCGGGTGTCACGGTGGTTCAGGCCATAGTACGGAGCGAGAGGGCATGGCAAGCCGTCACCTCCTTCTGCGAAGCAGTAGTGCTCGCGAAGGAGGAGGCAGAGCGCGTGAGTGTAGCGAAAGTGTAGCGTCTGATAACAACTCAATCAGGCACTGCGCTGACTGGCTTGCCTTTTGCACCATCACAAGGACTATCGTCGCACCGTAGCAAATAATGGCATTGTATATTGCAGGTCCTTCAAATGTTACAAAAAAGAGTGAAAATCTAACGACAACAACGCCAGTGACTGATTTAGCAAATCTTAATAATACGTTTGTGTCTAACTTTTCATCATCGTCACATGAAAATAAGAAAACATCGACTAACAGCGGTGCAAATAATACTGGTAAGTATATAGCATTAGGAAGTGGTGGAGGGCGGGCGTTTTTGGGGGACTGTCTCATGTAATTTTGACGTTCGAAAAGTGCTGATTCTCAGGCCTAGTTGGAATAAATGACTTGTATTTTGAATTCACATTTAGGTATTAGCATTCCACAGCGCGGCACTTCACAGGTTAAAATCATGGACGTACATCATACATCACACAGCGTTGCATATTATTCTAATCACCTGCCTAGCTTATTCCCAACTATGTTGGGATCTATGTCGGGGTGTATGGTCTATCTTGCTTACCTGATCTCTAGAACCCAGTTACTGGGTAACTCGATACCTCATGGATAGACTAGGTTCCATTTCTGGTCACAACAGCCAACAGGGGTTCTGTTGGCTGTTGTTACTGAAACAAAGATAGAAAAAACAAGTGCAAGTACCTATAAACAATAGTATTATACGAGCAACTAGTCTCTCTGCTTCGCACGGTGTGATCTACTGATGTGGTGACATCTCATCTTCTGCGCTATATCTTTACTTATAGACTAATATTACAAAGAGGTATTTGTTTGGTTGTTTGTTTGTAAGGTTGTATGTAGAGGGTAATCTCCGGAACTACTAGTCCGATTTAAAAAAATCTTTCTGCATTAGATAGCCCAATTCATGAGTAAGGCTCGAACGTAGTCGCGGGTAGAGGCTAGTCCGAAATAAAACATTAATGTATTTTGCCGTAAAGCTTCCGTAATAAATTCTCTAAATTATAGTAAAAACCTCATCAGTATCCATTTTGTAGTTTAGAAGAACTAAGCGCACACAAAGACGGACCTGAAAAGCGATTTTGTTTTATATAATTTTTATAGATATTATGTAGTGATTGTCTTTCTCACCATCTTACGAGCTAGTCCATTAAGTTAGTATTATTGTTACATAAAATAGTAAAAACCTTATAATAATAAATGTATTTTGTTTTCAGAGACCAACGACCAACAGCCGCGTACTCAAAACAATGTGTTAATATACGTAATACCATCCTTGATAGGGATGTGTGTTATAATATTAGTGATTTATATAAGTGTCAAAAAATATTGTCAAAAATATGGTCGAAATTCGCACCCAGCACAAACCATAGAATTGAATACTTACGTAAGTCATATTATTTAAGCAATCACCGTTGTTTATGCTACAAAAAAACTATCTTGATATGTCAAGCGATTGGTACTCCACCGGCACCCAGACCCACAGCACTATTGACGTGAACCTACTCCTATCACTAGCACGAGGAGGTCGGAAAGCGATATCATTTCAAACATAATTACAAACTGCCTGTGAAGGTTGTGTTAACATCGAGTCAGTCGATACAAACATAAAAAAAAATGAG
This sequence comes from Conistra vaccinii, assembly GCA_948150665.1. NCBI lineage: Eukaryota > Metazoa > Arthropoda > Insecta > Lepidoptera > Noctuidae > Conistra > Conistra vaccinii. The sequence goes on along the minus strand of OX411344.1, from coordinate 4,866,785 downwards.
ATTTGATTTAAAAAACCGTGAAGTTGAAAAGAAGAGACATTACTTCAGATGATGGGGGAAGAAGAAAACTCTTTTTAAGATATTTTAATACTTGTTTTTTTTATTCCAGGCCACTGCAAATGAAGTTGTATATGCGGATCTCAGCTTGATGCATGGAGACAGTCAATCACCAAGACGTAATGAAGAGTCGCAATATGCTGAAATAATTGGGGAGTTCCATCCTAATCGAAATTAAATAGACACTACGCTAGTTAGCAGTTCACACTGTGCTACGACTGGATTGTATACGACATCGGTATTCGCCAGTAGTCGGTTGTTAAGTCAGACAGCGTTTAGAAGTCGCTCTGTGAACAATACTGACAGCCAGGCGCGCCTGGTGAGACTGGTGGCCGACGACAACATAGTTGGGCGAGGCAAAGATAAATATGCAGGGTGGCAGAGACATCGACGCGATAACTGTTACCATACAGTACATGATCCTGAACCTGCGTTGAAATGTTAGGTCGGGTATTTAAAAAAAACTGTATTCTGCTCTGAGGACATTTTGCTGTTATATGCAATGAATAAAAGGTTTATTTTTTATTTTAGGGCTTTTGTTTAATTTTATTCCAAATTGTCGTCTTGTTTACAATAGATATTTAGTTAAAGCTTTTCTCATGACCCTAATATAATAACTTATAAATTCCCTGTAAGCGTATGCTTTGCGATGATTGTCAATAAGTCACAAGGGCCGACACTGAAGGCTGCGGGTGTCGACCTCAGGACAAGCTGCTTCTCACACGAACAACTGTACGTCGCTTGCTCCTGAGTCACCAGTCCTGACTCTTTGTATATTTTGGCTGTTGAGAACAAAACTACAAACGTAGTATACAGGGAAGTTTTATAAAAATATGGCTGTTCTTGTATTATATTGTGGTGTCTTACGACTTTCACGTGAAAGAAGTTGCGGGCCACCCATAGAGGCAAATAACTTTTAAATCACTTTTATTTTCTCGTAGTCGAATTACAGTTTTTGAAACTTAATTTTTTATTTTATACTTTTCCGTTTTACTGCTTGATAAACGTTATGACAACGTTAATAAGAGTGATACAATAGGTCAGTAATTAATCTATTTTAAATTCAAATAGCAGTGCATAGTGCCTTGAACGAAACCATAGTGCGATTTATTTCGATGGCATACCCGTTTATCGAGCTTCGAAGAAAACCAAATGTAAATATTTTGTTGTACTTATTTTAAAAGTGGCATTTGAAATCGTTACTATTTATTAAGATTTGATTAACTGCGCGTTGGTATCATCTCGCACCGTACGTAGGGCAGTCTAAGTTTTGCTAGTTTTAACAATTTCAACAATTTATTTTTACTTTGAGTATATGATATATATACATATGTGTAATGTGCTCGTCAAGACCTTCGTTTTGATACCAAGCATGTCATGATTATCTTAATTTAATTTCTTTCGAGATCTAATATTTATATGTAAAGTCCACCATACTAGGAGATTGGAAATCCTGGGCCCAGTAGTTAACTAGTTCAAATGTGTATTAAAAAAACCGTTATATTTTTCTAAAGGAAATTATTATTATTTATTTATCTTTATTCACTTATATTATGGTAAGTATAACTAAGCCCTACAATACCGTAGTAATGGTTTGACTGTCGGGTCGGTGAGTCTATGAGATGTTTAGGGTTGTAAGGATATTTATAAAGAACAAATCAGATTGGCTGCCAAAAGTATAATGTCTATATTTAATACGAAACAAGTAAAGTAACATAAAACGCTTATCATGCATTAACTTGATACATAATTATAACGGAGCATACATAAAAAATAGTGTAAAGGAGAGCATACACTTCACCTCCGGTAATTAAGAAAAAAAAAATCATAAACAATTTTTTTTTTTTTTTAGTTTTCACAAAACAGTCAGGATAAAAATAGTTTAGTTCGGTTTTTGTGTACAATATCAACTTTATTATTCTTTTTTTAAATTTTAACATTACATCCCAAATCATCTACAGCAGTAAATGGACCATCAAATAAAGGATCTAATTTCTGACCAGTTTCATTTTTAATCAATATTAAATCATCTTTATTATATTGAGTTGGGTTCAAATATTTATCATAATAGTTATCTTTACGATTACATTTGCTTAATATTAAATTATTTCTAGCATCTTTATTAGCTACTTGAAGCTTATACTTAAGACTATTACAATAATTTTCTGGATTATATAGCGGTTCAACATCATTATATATTCTAGAAGGAATAATACATGGCCTACCAAATACAAGTTCGAACGGCTGGTATTTTGTTGCTGAATGGACAGTGGTATTATAACTAAAACACCAATAAGCTAACCAATGTGACCAAGTTTGTGGATTATTGTTGCATTGAATTCTGAGAAAAGCTCCTAAACTTTTGTGTGTATTTTCTAACGAACCAATAGATTGGTGATGGTACGCAGTTGATGATATTTTATCAATGTTTAAAAGCTTACAAACCTGTTCCATTGTGGATGACATAAATTCAGCACCTCTATCAGTTGCTAAAGTTTTTGGTAGTCCAAATCTAAGAATAAAGTTATCTACTAAAGCTTTACTTACAGTTACAGTATCCTTAGTTCTAAGTGGATATGCTTCCACAAATTTACTTAGCTCGCACTGGAGACTCAGTATGTATATATTACCTTCATAATCTTGAGGCAATGGGCCTACAATATCTAAAAATATTTTTTCAAAGGCATAAGTTGCTGTAGTTGTTATACACATGGGTTCCTTAATTGGCTTACCATGCTTCATCTTTTGACATTTCTCACATTTTGATATAAAATCCTTTACATCCGTTTCAAGACCTGGCCAGTAAAATTGTCTTTTAACGTTATTTATCATTCTGTGCACACCAGCATGTCCACTGGTTGGCAGTAAATGAAAATCATGTAAAATAAATTTAATATTTTCATCATTAGTAATTCTCTTGACACCTCTTAAAACATGAAATCGTGGTCCGGACCAAGTTTTCATTGATTCAATTTCTTGACTTAAGTCTTTAAGAAAGCTAGCATTATTTCTATCTTTTATTATGCATATCTCGTTTATATTTAATTTCTTACAAAATTTACTCAATATCGACACAAATTCGGCTCGCGTAAAATGTGAATGATAATCGAGATTTATGTATAAATTCTTTCTCTTTTCTTCATATGCAAAACATTTTTCTGTTAAGGATATCCTATTATTATTATTTAATTTATTTAAATCTTCACCTTTTATTAAAATCATTTCTACAGAATCATTTGGTTTCTTTAATATTTCCGCAACCCTTGGCTGATCAGACCTTGTGTCTGCGGATCTATTAAAAAAATCTGTATTGCTTGCATCATTCACATCGTTCATCCTCTTCTTTTGAGCTCTTGTTAATACAGTCACTACATCATTATTCATACTCTTCAGTTCATCCGATGTTATCACAATTCTAGATAATGCATCCGCAGCGTTATTTGTTTTTCCTTTCACATACACTATTTCATAGCCATATTCCTCTAGACTTAATCTAAATTTTAATAGACGACTTGAAGGATCTTTCATCCCAAATAAGTATATTAAAGGTTTATGGTCTGTTTCTATGACGAATTTTCTACCGTATAAGTATGGTCTAAAATACTTGACTGACCACACAATGGCTAAGAATTCCTTTTGAATTGTTGGGTAATTTCTCTCGGCTTTGTTTAATGGACGACTTGCATACGCAACTGGTTTCATATTTTTATTACATAAAACAGAACCAATAGCTATTCCTGAAGCATCAGTTTTTAATACAAATTTACTTTTATCTGAGATATCTGGGTATTGTAAAATGGGTGGATTAGTCATTGAATGTTTTAAATTTTCAAATGATTTTTGACAACTTTCTAACCAAATAAAAGGTTCATTTTTTTTGCACAATTTGTTTAATGGCACTGTTATATCGGCAAATGAAGGTATAAATTTTCTATAATAATTGCAAAAGGCAACAAAACGTTTAACCTCGTCTGAATTTTTGGGTATTGGATAATTTTTTAAGACTTTAATTTTTTCTGGATCTGGCAAGACACCTTGCGCAGATACTACGTGCCCAAGATATAATAGTTCTTTCTTCAAAAATTGACATTTGTCAGGATTTAATTTTAAATTTACCTTCCGTAGTCTTTCAAATATGTCCATTAGATTACGATTATGGGACTCTAAGTTACGACCAAAAATAATTAAATCGTCTAAATATACAAAACATTTGTCAAAAGTTAAACCAGACAATGCTACCGTCATTACTCTACTGAAAGCACTTGGCGAAATCGTTAATCCCATTGGCAGACGTTTCATCTGAAACTGACCTGAATTAGTACAAAATGCTGTGCATTTTCTGCTTTCTGGTTTTAATGGTACTTGATGTAAATCTAGATGGCTGAATAAAACAGCTCCTGAAAGAGAATCTAAGATTTCAGTAATATTTGGTAGAGGAAACCTATCATGCTGAATTTTTTCATTTAGTTTTCGATAATCAACTACCAACCGCCACTTCCTTTCATTATTGTCGTCACTTTTCTTGGGTACTAGTAAAACTGGACTAGACCATTCGCTTTGTGTTTCTTCTATAATATCATTATTTATCATAGTTTCTATTTGTTTATTTAATTCTTGTTTTAATTTTTGTGGTAGTCTATAGGGTTTTGTATAAATTGGATTAGTATTAGGTTTTAGCGTTATTGTTTGTTCATATATATTTGTTACCGATAGTTTATCGTTCGGTAAGTGAAAAATACCGGAATATATTTGCAAATATCTTCGATAGACGTTTTCTCTTCGGAATGAAGATGTTGTAGTTTCAAAAGTCTTTTTAAAATCTGAGCTCTACTTGCATCAGCATTATGTTTATCGAATGTATAGCATTCATATTCTGATAACGGTTGCACAACTGGAGTAAAGACAGGAACACGAAATTGCTTTTCACTTACATTTAAAAAATTTAACGGTATTTTACATTTATTTTCTCTAACAATAGCCCCAGCTAAAAAAAAATCTTTCCCTAATTCAGTTGCACAAACAACACAATCTTCTTTTAAACTTGAATTTAAATTTACATAGTGAATAGACTCGCTTCGCGCCGGAATAGTCAAAATTGTTGAATTGCATTCTGTTCTATCAAATATTTTAGTGCTAATTTCCTTTTCATTTATATTTAAAGTCAATACATTAGTCTCTAAATTAATATTTGACGAGTATTTACTTAAAAAATCTAACCCAATTATTCCATCGGCCTTGATAGGTAAGTTATTAAACACGTGAAACTTATGTAGAAATACTTCACCCGTCGGTGATGACAATGTAAGACAAACTTGACCTAGTGAACGAATTTGTCCAGCTATGCCGTTGACTATAATATCTTTTCCAAAAATTATAATATCTGTCGGTAAGCTTTCTTTCCGTACTACTGACAAAGAAGCTCCCGTATCCAACAGCCAATAATATTGATTATTATCTAAATTAAATGAAACTAATTTTGTTTGTCCATTAAAAGCTAATATTTCTGGGTTGGTCACGAAAAAACCTATTAGCTTGGTCTACCACTGGGGTTGTCTGTGCTTGGGCGCTATTATCACGCGCCTCAGTTGCTTTAGCTGAAAAAATCTGACGCGAATTTCCCCGATTATATGACTGATAGTTGTTATTTCTAAACTTTCCGCCTCTAGAGTAACCTGAATTGTGGTAACTACGTGAACGGTTACCCCGGTTGCTAAAATTATTTCCACTTACGTACCTATTTGATGACTGACCTCGTCCTTGTGCACCTCGTCCTCGATATCCTTGATTTCTATGACCATTAAAATAATTGTTATACATACCTCTCTTTCCTCTATGGTAAGCGGACTTACCAGAACAATACATGACATTGCCGTTGCTTGTACTCGCACTCGGCGACAGGGAACACTCCTCATCCTTAGCTGCCTGGATAGCGTCCTTCAGTAGGGTATAATTTCGAGCTGCAACTATAGTGCTAAGTTTTGAATTTTTTAAACCCTCAGAAAATTTTCTGATTGCTAATTTTTCATTTAATGGCTTCAGAATATCATATTTATAACACTCGCCATCTGCTTGAGTAATTGTCAAGTCCGTGAATAGTTTTTCAATTTCAGAAGCATATTCATCAATCGAACGGTGACCTTGTGAGACATTTTGTAGTCGCGATTGAATTGCCGTAAATGACTTTCTCGTTAAAAGATGCGTGCGCATGTCCTTGACAAGTTCTAAAACAGATGCATACTTTGAAGCCATTCGTAATTTTGCGTTTTCCGAAAGACTACTTTTCAAAATAAATTTAATTAATAATTCTTTATCCGTTCCGTTAATCATATCTGAATACATCTCAATACCGTCTATTAATCGTTTCGTCACATTTTCCGTATCGTCCATAACAGGCAACAAATTACAAGCAGTTTTCAAATCGAAATCCATTTTGACAGACTCGGTTTTAGGAAAAGTACATAAAGTTTTAATACTTTTATAAAGTTTTCTTATATTTTGTAAAATGTCTGTCGCAGACGAAATAATCTGCGGGTCCTCATTAGACTTTAAAAGTAAAAATAATTCTTTGCATTTATCAAAAATATTTGTCGCTTCATTTAATTTTATTTCAATAATTTTACCTAAATATCTAGACTTTCCCTTTTTTACTAAATATTTCCTTATATTCTCTAATAAAACATAATTGTCAGTTAATGTATTAATCATACTCTAAAACCATAGTAGGTATTACATTTCATTACATTCTAAGTTAATTATTCTATAATCGTGCACTTTAGCTCACGTAACTCGATACTTCGTCGCAAAATTGAAACGTTCGGCATTCATTCGCCGTGCTACTAGTAACTTAACGCTTTTGTTTTGACATCCTTACTTAGAATTATGAAATACTGGAATGTCTAAATGACTATTCTATTTTTATTCTTTAATGTTACTTATTTTTAAGATTATTTTATTGTCCTTATTTCCTAATTTTAGCACTCGCGAGAGATTTAACCGCACACACGACACACACTTTTAACATAGTTTATGCTGGTTACTCACGGTTCCTTAGGCTGAAGTTTCGGCGTTATTGTGTCCTCGGATAGAAGCCCGGATACGTTGCATGGCATTAAGACCAATCTCCTCCTGGATCCACTGACGATGGCACCTTCTGTATAGCCGCACCATAAAGTAGGCAATGGTTATGGTGAATACAGCCAGCAGTACGAACATAACAATATTCATTTGCTCCATGCAATGCTGACCAATGCCCTTCAAAGTGGCCTCGTTGCTACCCGCAGCGTTTTGGGTGATGAATACCTCATCTTTTTCGACCGTTGAGCGGCACATCTTTTATGGTTATTCCGGTAAAGTACAGTTTGGTATGGTGATTATACTTTAAACTTGCAATCTACACTGCCGAAATCCAAGGACAGCCCTAGGCAGGGTCGCCATGAGATGTTTAGGGTTGTAAGGATATTTATAAAGAACAAATCAGATTGGCTGCCAAAAGTATAATGTCTATATTTAATACGAAACAAGTAAAGTAACATAAAACGCTTATCATGCATTAACTTGATACATAATTATAACGGAGCATACATACAAAATAGTGTAAAGGAGAGCATACACTTCATCTAGACACTCAATAAACTTTGCACGTAGAACAAGGTAATTATTATTTATAGCAGATACACCCACATTTCGCCAGTTATGTTCACCTCTGCCCAACCTTTAGGGGAAACAAGGCGTGATGTTATGTTATGCTATGTTATTATGTACAGGTAGCATATCTCCCTATAAACAATAATTACTTTACATATCTCTCTTAACATATCTCTAAATAATATTTCTTTAATTTATTTTTTAAACTATTTTTGTTCACTTCACTTCTTATGTCTGCTGGCAGGCTGTTCAATAGATATACTATTCGTTTTTTTAGGGTTCGGTGACCATAATAATTAGTGACTCTGGGTACATTGAAATCACAAAATACAGTAGCATGTTTCTATCTAGGAAGCGAGAAAAGTTAAATTAAGTTATGAAACTAGATAATTAATCGATTAAATACATGCTTGAATTCTTAGTAATCGATATGGAATAAATCATTAAATTCTCAGAATATGTATGAAAATCGAGTGACAAATGCTTATCGATCGTGTCGTGGAATCGATTCATAGCGAATCGAATTCCTTTAATTTTTCTTCAGTTGGCTACACTGGTCACCGACTTTACATGCTCTATGATCAGTTCGTTTTCTTTCGTTCTGAGTGCTCACATATTTTCCATGTTTTATTGTTTATCCCCACGACCTCGGACGGATCTTGCTACTTTGAATTACCTGGCTCTCTTTTTTGGACAACTGATTACGCCTATCGATCGGATATATAGCGATCCATGTCGTCAACATGGATCGCTGTGTGAATTGTACCATTGCGACTGGTCGCAGTAATTCTATTGGCAGAAGAGTCTTGGACGATGAGGCGATTTTATCAGTTATTCGTCAGTGGCGTGCATCTCAGCCTGTAAGTAACTATTAAAATCGAGCTTTTAGCCTATCAAGCGAACAAAACCAGACTTATGTACCTACTGTTTACAGTCTTCGGCGTCATGTTTGTCGGCTCTATTTCTGTAGGATAGCATATTTTAAAACAATACTTACTTAATAGCTAAGTAGTTGATAAATTAGTCACACGAATCTATGGAATGGGAACCACTTCGGATTATAACCCGTCGCTTTTATATAGTAGGTATTTTTTTTTGGGTAGAATTGACCCTTTTTAGTGAATTTTTGAAAACCGCTAAGTGCGCAAAACCATAGGCGCCGAGAAATAAATCGCCAAAATCGCCAAAAGCTTCTTTGGCGATTTTTTTTTCGGCGCTTAAGTTGGCACCCATGCTCACCTCCGCAGCTTCGACTTGCTGGTCGCCTCCGGTGACCAGCCTTAGCCGCTACGGCTCGCACGGGTTCCTATGCTTTGTTACAGCGGGCGGGGGTTGCTATCCCTCCACGCCTCCGGTTTTTATATACACTCTAGGGTAGGAGCCAAAAGACTACGTAAAGTCGGGGTGCCCCGATTCGGTTTGCAAAAATTAAAAAAACTTACACTAAAACCCATTAAAATCCACTTCCACACTTTGTCTGAACGCAAAACGGAAACACCTAGGAGTGAAATTCGTACATTATCTATGAATTTTGTGAAACTTTAAGAAATTTTTTCTCAAAAACTATGTGTTTGCGCAGTGTAATATTTTGCAAAAGTGTTGTCTAAACATGACGTTATCTAAACACTCTAAAATTGTGAAGCTTCGCACGCGCGGGTTATAATTCGAAGAGCCATGACCGTTTCACTCATAGTAACCTCACTTTTATTATATTTCATATAACTTGATTCCTGGATAGCCATATTTCACCAAATTTTCAGTGAGGCCTTGTTATTATATCCTCTTACAAATAAGGTTAGTTTGATTGAGTTAACACCTGGGCCCAGAAAACTATAAAGCCTTTCCCTTCTCCTTTAGGGAGAATTTATATAGCCTTAAATTAAATTTTTATGGCAGTGTATAGAGTGCCACCAGTGGCACTCTATCCCTATCGGATAAAGTGCCACCGCCTCGGCCCGACCAAAGTGCCGCAAGCATTGGATTGTCATTGTCACTGTCACTAAGTCACGTCACTTGGTATTTTGTTTGATTGTCGAGGTTAAATCGCTGTAAAACACCACATTCCCAAAACATTACATTCTCTTGTGCCTAAAGGGACCCTATGGCACTTCGCCGGCCGCTACCGCGGCACCGCTCGCTACGCTCGCTCGGCTCGTGCGTTGTGTGGTCACAGTTCTAACCTAACCTAACCTAAATAACAAGTGACAGTGACAATGCAACGCTCACGGCACCCTAGCTGGGCCGAGGCAGTGACACTAGAGTGCCACAAGAAACTCGCGGCACTCTATACACTTCGAATTTTTATCTTGGGAATGACACCTGTTTGAAAAATTCAAATTTGATAGAAACCGTATGAAAAAAAAGATTCTTACTTGTTTAATCGTTGTCAGTCATTCTTGGAGGGAGTCGCTTGGAAACATTTTCCAGTTATACATTGAAAATTCTCATAATTTCTCGAGCAAATAAAACAAAATTGTTTTGCGTCCAATGTGCGCAGTTTGCCTCATCTAATTTTCGATCCTAGCTGTACGAAGCGTGGTGTTCACCGTTGTATAATAGGATAGTGAGTAGCTCTCGTGTTGCTGTAAAGTCATGTGAGTATTTATACCAATTGCCCATATACCACTAATATAGCCGCACACCCTATTCCCCGCATAATTAAGCCTGTTTCGTTCCTAAAGCTTTCTTTTTTCGGACCTTGACAGAACAAAGGCCGATATTTCGGCCCCCGGTATCCGGTTAAACCGCTACCCAACCTCTCTGGTGCTCCCGGTGCGAGACAAGTGGTCAACGCGGAGCGGCTTCATCGCTTGGGTGTACGAGCTGTCGTACGCAGTCGCCGTCGCTCTTCTGAGCCGGCCGCGTCTCCCACTGCAGAGGCGTCCACCAGCAGACGCCAGTCGATCGCTGTAATGGTCGCGACGCAGCATCATCAAGGACACAGGCTATCAGATTTACGCTCAATTAACGCCATTCGTTTGGCAATTCATCCGTCGAGACTATTATTATAAATTTTTATTTTAGGCCGTTTACTTAGTCTGACCTTAGGTCAATTACGTGTCACTTCTATTCCACCGCAGTTTTACACATCCGAGGTTTAGTACCAGTAAAGCCCTATACTCGTTTTAACCGCGTTATAATTTCAATCCAATTATTAATCACGTAATCTGCCTATTAGATCGACCAACTAAATCAAATTGACTGACAAATATTATTTTTTTATACCTTAATGTATTTTTTTTTCTCCTTTTAAATAACAAACCTAAATATACTGTTTAAAAATCTTCTTTTCATTATTTTCGTTAATTTAGTGCTGTCGTTTAACGAGTGCGATTATCGACACGACAATTTCTTATCAAGTGGCTGGAATACATCTTCTTATGCTACAAAACCTATTGATACCTCATTCATCAAAATCGGTTCTGTAGTTTAGGCGCTACGGTGGAACACACGTAAAAGCAAATATACATACATACATACTTACATACATAGACTGCTAAAATCATAACCCTTCCTTTCGGCTTTTCCGTAAACAGGTAAAAAATAAATATACACTACGCTATGTGGCGTAGCACTCACTGTGCTACGGCGTAGCTCTCACTATGCTACGGCGTAGCTCACGCTATTCTTCAATTGGATTTGATTGGTTGTTAAGAGCTTTGATTCTTAAAAGTTGGTGTTGTCTTAAATAGCTGTCTAATACATACCTGTTTTGATTAATTTGAGCAATATTAAATAATAGTATGGAAATATGAAATATTGCTACTTTACATTACTAACATTCATATATACGCCCATCACTATGGAAACCGTTCAGTCAACATGTGTTATTGTCCCTTTATCCTAAAAACGAGCAACTTAAAATTCCTCGGGGTAATAATAGACGACACACTTTCTTTTAGAAAACATATTGAAAGTCTTGTTAAAAGAGTGCGCAAACTATGTCATGTTTAAAAAGTTGCGATCAGTTGCAGATTCAAAATTAATCACACTTTATTTGGTCCTATGTCAATTTATAATTCAATACTGTATCACTTCTTGGCGTGGTGCACCAAAAACTAATCTACTTCCTCTAGAAAGAGCTCCGAGAGCAATTTTAAAGGTAGCAAACTTCCATCTCTTCTACTTTCCAACAGATCTGCTATATAAAATCTGCAACGTACTGATGATTCGCAAGCTTTTCATTATGCATTTAGTATTAGAACAGCACACCATTCTGACCTACAATGCTATCAATCTTTTGCTTTTTCAGTCACTGGTGACACTTTCAGACTTCCTGTCATGTACTTATAACTTATTCTATTCATTTGCATAACATGACGCATGGATCAGCACCATTCAACTCAACCATTTTGAAGGGAACTTTTAATGATCCAACACACACGCCACCACCAGTGAGACATTTGAGTGAGCATGACATACTCTCAGCCGCCAGTCAGTGAAAGACATACCCAGTAAATGGTAGCTTTAAGTAGGTACTTAAATAGTGCTCACACTTGTGCTATGCAATTACTAATAGATTGAATTTATACAATGTACGATGGCCCCACCGAATAAACGTGTAAGAGAAAAATGACAACTTTTCAGCAAAAAATAAAAACATTTAAACTTCAATAACGCTCATTTAATTGTAAGTAGGTATAAATAATAATTATTATTATTTATTTATTTATTCAGACAGAGTCCATATTGTTAGTCACAAAAAATATCTTAGAAACTATGTTAGTAGTACAGACATAATTACAAAAAGGTGGGTACATAAAAAGAGTGTAGTCATGAAACCTTCCGCTCGAGCACTGGATAGATTGCTACGCTATCTGACCAGAACCCGAACGAACGCCTTCATGACTGCCGAGTCATACTTCTCGGCAATTACTTGAAGAATACTGTTAGTGCTGCCCCGCACTCTGCTTAGTAGGGAGGCGGTTCGCTTGCGCATTATAGCATGGAAGCCATCAACCCGAGCCTCCACAAACATACCCGAAGCGCTACAAAAGCGGGGCAGCCCTAACAGTATCCTGAATCCATTATTATACTGGACTCGCAAGGCATTGATCGACCTTTGAGTATAGCTGACCCACAGGCTACTCGTGTAAAAAGTTTGGCAGTAAGCTTTAAAAAGTGTAACCTTTACCTGTTTACTGCAGCGAGCGAACCTGCGTGCCAGCATATTACTTTTAACCGCCAATGCCCTGCGCTCCCTTTCAATGTCAACTTGGTCATCAAGATCCTCAGTGACATAGTGCCCCAGGTATTTAAACTGATAGACCCGTTTTAGGTCAATACCATTGATTTTTATGGCGGGCACACTAGTTGGACACTTGCCAGAGGCCCTGAAGACCAAGAACTCACTTTTCTTTGAGTTATACAAAAGACCATGTTTATGAGCATATTTTTCACAAACCTGTAAGAGCTGCCTTATTGCACTGACAGCTGGGCTCAGCAGCACCATGTCATCCGCATAGCTAATATTATTCATGCACACATTATCAATTGAGCAGCCGACATGTGTGCTGCTGAGCTCAGCTAGCAGGTCGTTAATGTACAGGTTAAAGAGCTCAGGGGAGGTCAAACCACCTTGCCTCGTCCCGCACTCCAATCCGTACACTTCGGAGAGGCTGTCCGCCCACCTAACATTGTTAGTCTGGTTGGCGTACCAGTAGTGAAAGATCCGTTGAACCTGTGCATGCACGCCCGTTTTTTTGAGCTTAGACCACAGCAAGTCATATGACACTAGGTCAAAAGCCTTTGAAAGGTCGAGGAAACATGCATACACAGGTGTACGCCGCTCCGTGTAGTATTGCACGGTGTGCTTGAGGCTCAGAATGGCGCTTTCGGTAGAAAGTCCGGGGCGGAACCCAAACTGCGCATCATGAATGCTGAGATGTTTCTCAAGTTCTGAGTCAAGCACAGCGTCCAACACCTTTGCTACTACAGTCGCCAATGAAATTGGCCGGTAATTTTCTTTATCGGATAAAACACCCGTTTTGTTTTTCACAATGGGAACAATTATAGTTCGCAAGAGGTCGGAGGGCAGGTATGAATGACTCATGCAAAGTGTGTAGAACATTGCCAGAACGCGAGGCAAATGAACGCCTGCATACTTTAGATGCTCAATGCTGAGCCCGTCGTGACCGGGTGACTTACCTCTGGACATCTTCATAATTATAGTCGACACTTGTTTGGCTGTAACATTAAATAAGTCACCGGTCACGACTGATTCAGCATCAGGCATCACCTTAGAAGGACCAAGCGGGGAACTCACCCTAAAGTGTTCCCTAAATAGCTCAGCAATGCCCTTACTGTCACTCACACCTCCCACGCTCACAGGGATGCCAGGCCTAGGATTCAAATTACCTGTTGCCTTCCAAAAAACGCCAAAGTTATTAGAGGAACGATGTTGAGCAATTATGTCCATTTTAATTTGCTCCTTGTTGTCTTGGCACCATTTCAACTTTCTTTTAAACAATTTTCTACTCTCACACATATCTATATAGACGTTACCCTGGTTTGGTCTATTATGCCAAACCCAGTTCAAAAATTTAAGTCTGGCATCCCTGTGAGCCTCGCTTACATGTTTATTCCAACCAATTACTGTACGATTTCTACGTGATTTATTGCCACCCTTATGACTGCATAAACAAGCCTCGGATAATATCGTAACGATACTCTCATACAGTTTGTCCAGCCTTTTTTTGTGCTCCACAATATTACAAAGATTAAAACTACATTGTCTAAATTCGTCTGGAAAATCCAGTAACTTAAATTTACTATTACAATAATCTCTGTATTTAATTATTTGCTCATTTGTTTTATTACCCCAACTAACCTTATTACACCTAACCTTATTAAAACTAGTTTTACTTATAATTAAATTTAAGTCACACTCAATAACAAGTGGTAGGTGATCCGACCAAAAAGTGTCGTATTTAATAAACACATTTGTAATGGTTTGCCAAGCGGACCGACTAACAACGCAATGGTCGAGCCACCGTGTGCAACCATGCACGTCACTAACAAATGTATAATTATCAGAACCACATCCTAACTTTTCAATGTCAGCAGTTATCCACTGTTGGTCCTCACATAGACTATCTAACTCATTTCCGAAAAGTTCACCCGGGTGGGCATTAAAGTCTCCTAGCACATATATAGCGTCTACAGAAATATTTTCAACAATGGCACATACCTCACTGAAACAATCCGTAAATTCGGGTAAATTATCCATCCCGTCCGTCGGCATGTAAACACTTAGCACAACACTCACGCGGTTATTTGCCGTAGCTTTTATCGCACAAATACGCGGATTGTTGCACTCAATGACAGACACTTCGCTGAACCTATCTTTGCGCCACAATATCGCCACGCCGCCGAACGGCCTTCCCCTTAGGATGCCTGCAGAAGTATCGACGGCTGAAGTACCGGTGTATGCGAAATCCCGGTCAATCGTGCCCAACAGTGGGATGTCATGTGGGAGCAACCATGTCTCCTGCAGTGCTACGACATCCGCCGACGCACACAGACCTCTCACACAATCAATTGATCTTTTGATCGATTTACAGTTAAAACTTAATAACGTAGCTTTAGTGTTGCTTTGTAGTTGTACATTCATGATAATTGTTTTGTTGTTTCACCATTCGCACTATTCATAAAATTATTCGCTTTGCTAAAGTAAACAAAACGACGAAACGACACACCTTCTGGCCACAGGCTGTCCTCTAAAAACAACGCTAACTTGTGTTGTGGTACAAACATTTTGTAAGCGTTGTAGCTTTTCTGCTTACTCATGTTTATTTTCTTAAGTGTCACTGTTGTCCGTGTCTTAGACAGAATGTAATCAGCGATGTCACTTTCCGATACCTGCTTATCAACATAAGTAATAAACAGTGGAATCTGGATATCTGCCGCACGGAATTTGGAATTAGGCTCCAACGCAGCTTTCCCTCTGCTACCAGAAAAACGATACTTTTTCTTCGTTCCCTGTACAATGGTCCATTCATTCTCATCCTGAATATTGTTTTTATTGCCCGAAGTAAGCGCTTGCGAAACAGACCGCGTATTTAACGCGGTGGGCGGCACACTATCACTTAGCGTCGGAGCAGCGGTGGGGGCTGCGACGTTTGTATGTTGCACGAGCGAGCTAGGGCCATGTTTAATACTCGCGGGCGACAAGGATAAATGATCAATGGCAATCTCGTTATCAGCTGGTATCGCACCCCGGTTTGATTTTTCTATGTAGTGCGGTAGGCCCATTGGCCCACTGTCTAAACAGAAACTATTTCTACTACCACCGCCTCTTTTGAAATTAATTTTGTGTGAACTATCACAAGGTGGATTTTCGTTTTTAGTCAGTTCTTTTTTGAATTCATCAAATTGCTCGTTAGTCACATAGCCTTCTTTCACTGACCGAAGCTCATTTTGCAGCAATAGGAGATCTTTCAATAGCCTTGTAACATCTATATGGTCAAAAGTGACCGGTGGTAGCTTATGCAATTCTCGAGCCACAAAAATCGGTACTTCTTCAGGATCAATCACTTTAAGCAACGCTATAATATCATTTAGATCTCTCTTCGATTTTCCGTCCCTTCTCCGTGAGATTTTGCGCTTCGCTGTAGCAATCGAATCAAAAAGCAGATTTTTCGCGGCTTCTATATCCTCGACGGAGAAAGCTGTGGTGCACAATCTCACCAAACTCTCCTCATCCATCACTTGCATTTTATTTTGGACGAATGCAAGTACTTCACAAATCACTATGTTGCAATTATTACACTTAATTACTTGGGACGTCATTTTTCTAGCTCGGGGGTCAATGACACGTCCGCACGGTAGACGCGCACGCGCAACTGGATAATGTACAATCGAATTATAGGTAAAAAATAAACTATAGATTTGTATATTTACTTTTTTAATAACGTCAGTTTCAGGAAATTCATGAAAAACTATCATGACTAGGCCACAGTATTATATCATAGCACGTTTATTCGTGTAATAATACACAACAAATAAAACGTACTGTAATGTTACACTATTATTCTCCGTAAATCAAGTTTATTTCTGAACCCAGCTATAACTATTTACACGCTTGTTTATAGTACATTGTTATGCTAATAAATGATTGGAAAGATCGTATGCACTTATATTACTGTTAATATGATCAGTTTTCATTTATGTATGATAATATAAATAATTTTGAAAAAGTATGAAATAAAATAGGCAGTGTATAGAGTGCCACCAGTGGCACTCTATCCCTATCGGATAAAGTGCCACTACAGGCACCCTAGTAACATCGCCTCGGCCCGGCCAAAGTGCCGCAAGCATTGGATTGTCATTGTCACTGTCACTAACGCCCGGTTCCTATACTCGCAAAACGATTCGTTTCGTTTACGGATGGTAGTTTTGTCTACGAGACGTCACTCAAAAGTGTTCCTTTAAAAAACGTTTCGTAAGTGAAGTTACCGTTGGCTGGCTACCTACGGATGGGAGGGGAACGAATAACGGATAGTAGGGTAAATGTATGGAGATGACAGCTTGTAGTGTTCCTATAACTTTTTTGAAACTTTAACCAGCTGTCAGAGTTACGAGGCGTATGTGATTTATTTACCGCCCGAAATTGGTCGGTTGAGTACTAAAATTTTACGTGTTTTCCATAATAACGTTAAAATTAATTAAAATGTCTCATTCAGATAGTGAATTGAGTGATCTAGAAATGTTATCCGACTGGAATAGCTCAGATTCCGATAAAGAACGTGGAAGAAATCGTAGTAATTACCAAACGAGGGATGACAATATTTTTTCGTTTAAGTGTTTTCAATTTATTTACTAGTTATCAATGATATTATAATATCATTGCTAGTTATGGAATAATTGGAAGAATTTAGGATAGTATTTATTCTTTGGGAAAGATTGTTTACAAATTACAAACACAGTGTTGTATTGTTATTCATTTTCATCGCCACAGTTGCGTTTTGTTCACTACAGCAGTAATGGCTAAAATATTTTTTAATGATGTCAAATTATTTCTTTAGCAAAATCAGATCAAATTATGAAAGAATATTTATTTTACAAATCAAATTATCATGAATACTTATAATAAGAACAATTTTCATTCCATTCAATTTTAATTAAAAAAAGCTGGTGTGATACAACGAAACGCATGAACGGCCGGACAGATGTCGTCGGAGGGCTTCGGTCAGCGGGTAACCAACATGTGTCCGTCGCAGGTAGAGAACGAAAAAACTTTTAGGAACGTCTATAGCGGCTCGTTATTCATGACCCAAAAACGATCGGTTACCTATGTACAATAACGATTCGTAAAATATAGGAACCGGGCATAAGTCACGTCACTTAGTATTTTGTTTGATTGTCGAGGTTAGATCGCTGTAAAACACCACATTCCCAAAACAAAAACCCCTAAACAAAAAAACACAACAAAAACAAACAAAACAACAAACAAGTTTTTTTTTAACAAAAAAATGTGAAGTACTAAGTACTTTCGTTTTTAATGTTTTTATTGGCAATATTCTTTATTGTCAATGTTAAATGACTGCAGTGCGCGAGTGCAGTTACGAGCAAGGTAGGCGAAAAGCATGTATTAAAGAACCTAAAACTTTACATTTTTTTTCTTATCTGCTATTAGCAACAAAATATAATAGAAATGTTTGTCGTGCTTTAGTTTGTCGAGCGAAAATTGTGTCGCGCTATCGTTCGTCGATCAAAAGTTTCGTCGTCCCATCGATGGTCGTGAAAACAATCAGTCGCAATAACGTTCGTCGATCAAAAGTTTCGTCGTGCCATCGTTTGTCGTGAAAACAATCTGTCGCGCTAACGTTCGTCGAGCTGATGTTCTGTCGCACCGCTGATGGTCGACCTATCGTACTGTCGCTCTAGCATTTGTCGCGCATTTGTTTGTCGCAACTTTGATACGGAGTCCTGAAGTATATTGTATGAAGATGATCATGAGAGAACTTTACTTCTTTTATTTTGTTCCAGTAAATTTTATCGCCGTTTGTATCCCTTAGCCAATTATTCCCCTTTATTAACTCTTTAAAATCCATAAAATCATTTTGTATCATTTGTTTTACTTGTAACTTTAGCATTCTCTATCAAGTCTATCAATCTTTTGTAAAGCCATATTGTTCATTATGAAGGAGGCTATTTATTAAATTAAAATGTCTTAGCAACTGCTTGAGTGTTAACTTTTCAAATATTTTACTAAATGCAGGTAAGATAGAAATAGGAATTAAATTGCCAACGTAATAATGGTATGACTTTACTACTCTTCATGAGGTCAGGAAAAGTTCCTAAGTCAACACATTCATTAAAAGTAACAGCTAGATAGGGG
Organism: Conistra vaccinii; assembly: GCA_948150665.1. NCBI lineage: Eukaryota > Metazoa > Arthropoda > Insecta > Lepidoptera > Noctuidae > Conistra > Conistra vaccinii. The sequence goes on along the minus strand of OX411344.1, from coordinate 4,847,743 downwards.
GCTACGATGTCTATTATATTACTTACAAGTTTAATGGAGATGCCCCAGTAAACACCAGTGTTTTTAGATTTGAGTTAATTAAAAACATTAACTACATCACGAGGCGTTACATGTTCGAAGCCAAAAAACGACTACTTTTAGACAAACTACTAAGCAAAAGGTTTTCAGCTTTAGATGGGGACGAAGTTAAGGAGCGAGTCGTATAGTTATAGGTATGTTGGCAAAAAACTTATTAAACGCCTCACTTATGTCAGCTGCTTTAGTAACTAATTTACTGTCGACCATAATCTCAAGTTCTTTATCTTGTTTAACCGACTTACTCGTTTCGTTGTTAATAATTTTCCAAGAGGTTTTTACTTTATTATTGGAATTTTTAAATTTATCGCTTAAAAATTTAGATTTAGCATAAACACTAACCTTTTTAAATTATTTTGAATAATTTTTATCATACTCTAGGAAAGGAGTATAAAACCTTTTTTTTTTCAAACCATATAACTCGTATAGTCTCGCTCTACTTTTATAAATACCTGGAGTGGCTCATTGGTTAAAGCCAACGGTCGTGCCATTAATTTAAATAGTTTTGGTCTTGAAAGTAAATTGGTACTCTTTTTGCACGACATCAAAAAGGGCTCCATAGATTTCATTAGGACTCTCGTGTTCTACTATAGATGGTGTAATTCTATGAGCTATATTATTTTTAAACTTCTGGCAACGACTATCTGTATAGGGTCTGCATTTTATTTTGCGCGGTTTTTTTATGGGGAAGCTAGCTAATAAACCACAGTGGTCAGAAGTTAAGTCACTTAACACACATTTATTTTTGGCATCACAATCACTAAATATATTATCAAGACAAGTTGACCAACATGCCGTGATCCTACTAGGTTAAAAAAAAAAGTTAATTAAATTATAAGACCTAAACAGATTAAGAAGTCTAATACTTAATGAAGTAACATCTAAAATATTAATATTAAAAAATCCACATAAAATTATACTTTTATTACTTGATTTGTGTTGTACACAGAGCGACTGCTAAGCGTTGTCTGACTAAGCAGCCAATTACTGGCGAATACCGATGTTCTATCCAATCCAATCGCACAGAGAGACCTGCGTAGTAGCGTAGTGTCCATTTACTTGCGTAGTAGCGTAGTGTACATTTCAATGAGGATGTAACACCCCAATTATTTCGGCATATTGCGACTCTTCATCACATCTTGGTGATTGACTGTCTCCATGCATCAAGCTGAGATCCGCATATACAACTTCATTTGCAGTGGCCTGGAATAAAAAACAAGTATGAAAATATCTCAAAAATTGTTTTCTTCTTCCCATTACATCATTGAAGTCCGTCTGAAGTAATGTCTCTTCTTTTCAACTTCACGGTTTTTAAAATCAAATCTCATTTTTTTATGTTAGTATCAACTGACTCGATTTTAAAACAACCTTTATAGGCAGGTTTGTGAGTTTGTAATTATGTCTGAAATGATATCGCTTACCGCCCTCCTCGTGCTAGTGATAGGAGTAGGTTTACGTCAATAGTACAGCGGGTCTGGGTGCCGGTGGAGCACCCGGCGCATGAGCATGACACATCAAGGTAGTTTTTTGGTAGTAAGAACAAAGGTGATCGCTTAAAATAATATACTTACGTAAGTATTCAACTCTAGTGTTTCTTCTGGGGGCGAATTTCGAAGACGATCATTTTTGACACTTATATAAATCACTAATACTATAACACACATCCCTATCAAGGATGGTATCACGTATATTAATACATAGTTTTGAGGAGGCGGCTGTTTGGATTCTGAAAACAAAAACCAATGATTGTTATAAGGTTTTTACTGTTTTCTGTAGGTTAACTACTAGAGAATAGCTCGTGCAGTAAAAAGTATATAAAACAAAGTTGCTTTTCGGGTTTGTCTGTGTGTGCGCTTAGTTCTGCTAAATTACACAATGGATTCACTGGGTTGAATGGATGGATTGTCTAGAGAATTTTTACGGAAGCTTATGGGTATAATACATTATATTTATTTTAAATATAGCGCAGAAATCACCACTTCTGGCATGTTACCACATCGATAGAACATACCCGTACGAAGCAGAGTGTTTTTTTTCTATATCTTCATATTGTGCCGATGTTGAAATATAGGACTTAAAACTACTATTACTCAAACTTTCTAAATCCGCAACTGGCCTCGCTGTCGTGGTCTTCATCTTTCTTTCAGTAGCAACAGGGGTGCCAGAAGTAAAGTCTAGTCTTTCCAAACGGTATCGAGAAACTGGGTTGTGCTGGTCAGATGGGCAGTCGATCTCTGTAATATACAGAGGTAAAGAAGGGTTACCTTTACAAACGAAGTCCTTTAAGTCCACCACTAACACGCAGGGTTTGCCGATTCCTTTGAAACAAATATCAGGATCTGTAAGAAAAAAACCAATCAATCAAGTCATGTTTTTTCTTTTGTAAGCATGATCTTATTATTGCCAACTAAAACGACCAGTTGACTGACAATTTACTCGAAAGCATCGCAAAAACTTACGGTGGTGCTCTCATTATTGTAACAATAGTATAACATTCTCTTACATTTATATTTCATCTCAGTTTTCTTGGAGACGATTTTCCCTTCTGCAACTCTAATTGATCTACACAGGCCATTCGATGTATATAAATTTAGGTTTATTATTGCTTCAGAGCCGCTTAATTGCCAATAAAACATAGGTTTTTTTTACCTTTGGAAAGTGTTACATTCGACGTCTTGACAGTTCCAAAATCTGAAACTAAAATTACATCTTGAAATAATTGTACACAAGTGGGTTATACTCTAAATGTTCCTGTTACTCAATTTTATCGAACAAGAACAAGAACAAGAATTTGAACAAAAGCTCGTTGAACTAATCCCATGAATTTTTCGGAAATGGTAGTTCACAAAAGTATTTTCAGCATTTCGTCGCATGAACAAGTGTGAATGAGATGTTTAGTCTTAGGTAGAGAGTTAGAAGCCAGAAGCTTACCTGGTTCATATGTTACAGTGACATTAGTAACACTCGGTTGTCTGTTAATAAAGTGTATTGTTGCCATATATAACCAATCACTCGATTGGAAATCGAATTTCCATGGAAAGGTAGATTTGATCTCAGGTTCAGAACCGCCATAAACTAAAAACAAAAAGAATGTAAGGTAGTGTTAAAAGTGCATTTGCTGAATTTTCATTCCATTGTCTTTGTCTGTATAAAGCTTGATGTAGACCAAACTAGCGAATGCACTCCCTCTCCCCACTCTACGAAATTCCTTTTTCGTAAACATGGACAGGACATTTCTTCGTTGATCAATCCTTCGCTTACCACCATGGACAGAAGGCGTGAGTTAGTATATGTATCTATTTTACTGACACGACCTACGTCATCTGTTGTACGTTTCTCGAGCGAGAACATATTCCATAGCTAGTTACTTCCTCGTCGGCGGTGAGACAGGTGCTTATAATGCGATCAAAATAATAGTCTTACTTATTAGAATTTCGGTCTGACTAACTTGCTTACATGTGATGTGTTCTTAATTTTCAGTTATTTATAGTTTTCCCTGTTAGGTACAACTAATATGTTCACTACTTGTTTAAGCTGTTTCCAGACCAGCGCGATTTTGACACCGGTTATTGTTATACCGTGAAGTTTTGTATTGTTCGTGTCGCGTCGCGCGACAAATCGCGCTGGTCTGAAAACAGCTTTACTCTTCGGTTTATGAATCTGATTAAAATATTATCAAAATGTAAGTATTATCCAGCCATTACTGTGCCAAACTGGTGGAGCAAAGTAGAATGCCTAAAATTTTGCAGTGAAATCTACCCAACTATTCGACTTGGTTGGGCAGATTCCACTAGTCTTAAATCTTGTGGATTCTGCCCTACTAGGGTTGGCACCTTAGAATTTTTGTAGATATGCTCTCTTTGGAAAAGAAAGATATATTATGTATATCTAAGTAAAATGTAACTAGGGTTGGTAACGTTGGACTTAGAACATAAGTAGTGTTTTTAAATATATTTATTTTAGCTTTTGCCCGCGGCTTCGCCCGCGTGGAGGTCGGACATGATCCCTAGCAATATACTATCGGGATAAGAGTATCGTATGTCTTATCCCAGATCATGGTTTACCCATTTGCCAAATTTCAGCCAAATCCGTTCAGCCGTTTTAGCGTGAAAGCGTAACAAACAAATGAACAAACTCACTTTCATATTTATAAATGTGAAAGTGAGTTTAATTTTTTTTTCTGGAAGGAATCGAATTGGAAATTAATCACAGACTAGCTTCTGCCCGCGACTTTGTCCGCGACCCTATAACCTTTCTTATCTCTCTCAAGAGTTGGGCTATCCAATGCAAAACGATTTTTTCTAATCCGACTGGTAGTTCCGGAGATTACCCCATACATACAAACTTACAAACACACGAATTTTACCTCTTTATAATAATAGTAAGTAGGTATAGATTAATTTCACGATTTGTTACAAATAAAATAAAATCTTAGTAAATATACATACTAAAGTAAATCTTTAAAATCACTAATAATAATACAATGTTTTGTTTTTAGGTAGGTACTTGTTTGTTTATTAATGCTTTTCATACTAAGTTCAAAAACACAAACCCGTAAATAGAAAACGAAATGATATTAATTATTTTAACTACTAAACAAGTAAAGCCATGAGTAAGATTTTTTTGTATATGTAGGTATACTTAGTTGAGATGTGTATGTTATTTATAACGTAATCCGCAAAACTGTATCTTGACATTTATATACATAATTTAGATTCTCCCATAGATCGGTATACGGCACGGCAATTCTCCAACTGCAAATGTAAGCTAGGTATCGCAAAAAAAAAAGTAATGAAACTACTAATTAACAATTTCGAACATTTTCCTTTACTTGTGCTGTGAGACCTTGCGTCTTGTCAAACATGATTCTAGGTCAACGGGAAGTAGGTACCCTAGGTTTGAATTATTTGCGAGTATCAAAATACGTCGCATAAAATAGCCGTATTACCTCCACCCGTTCCTTAGAAAAGGATCTTGGCAGACTGACGTACAGACAACAAAGTGATCCTATAAAGCTTTGTGCAGACCAGCGCGACTTGTCGCGTGACGCGACTACGTTACGTACGTTATTGTTATATCGTGAAGTTTTCTTAGAAATTGTATTGTTCGTGTCGCGTTGCACTACAAGTCGCGCTGCACGCGTAGCATGAGCACCACTTTGTCGACGGAAGAGTAGACAAAAATGACGTTCCGTGTAGACAGTACAACGGCAGCAAAGTAGAAAGAGGCAACTGCACTTTTTACGAAATTCACTCTTTAATATAATTCGACTCAGAATTCTTTGTTTCGTCATAGGATGTTTTTACTGTTTGATTGTCAATTTTTACTGATATTAAAGTCACGTTAAATACAACTACGTACAGCTTATTTTTTTCAGTGTGTCGAAGTACCGTATTTTGGAACAAATAACATTACAGTAATATTGGCCTTAACCATTTCCTTGGTAATATTAACTAAATGATGTAAAATAGGAGAAGATAGCTTTCTTCTTCTATTAGTTTTGCATTTAAAACGCTCTTCTGTAAAATCATGATTTTGCAGATAACCCTGTATACTTTGTGACCGTCGAGTACAATATTTCACTACCATAGACAACTGTCAGTCGTCAGAGTATTTTGACAATTTGGTATAGAAAACTTTCTTCTGACATAGTCTACATATAAAATGACCTAGACAAAGATAGTTAGAAACGAAAGACAAAGTGACAGATTGAAGAAAGATTTCTACGGTGCGATGTCAAAAATGAAGAAAGGACATGTCACTTTGTATAGAAAGAGCTGTGTCTACTCTTCGTAGACATAGAAAGCGCCATGCTACGCGTGCTGATCTGCAAAACCCTTAAGGGTTCTGTTTTTGCTTTTGAGTTACGGAACCTTAAAAACACAAACAGCCGGTACTTATTCGATACGTTTGATGTTAACGCAATGCTTCAGAATTAAGATAACGTTACTTACATACGTCTAAGTCATTATAAACGGACACATCTGTAGCCAAACTCAATGCAAATATCATAAAAAAGCAAATGCGTCTCTGCATCTTCACTTAAAAAAACACAAATTATAAGTTAGGTTAGAGTATATCTCTCGCACTTGTAATGATTATTTTTGAACCGTTACACAACACTTATTTTATTGATTATTATACATGTATCTGCTAGCACAAATTAAACAGGAATTAGTCACAAAATGGTTTCGTTGGCGCTTTTATAAAGCCCGCTCTTTTCAATTATTTCCTTATAATATTAATAGTGACACCACAGCAAATGATAAACGGTAGCGGTATATAATAAAATGGTCAACTGTATCAGTTCAGGCTGTACACACAATTAATTAGGTATTATTTGTACCCACTGCCCAACATTCTCCCATTGCCACACTACAATGAAGTTATTGAAGATATCTCTACAAGGAGTGGTCACAGCATATTGTTATTAGCAGACAGGAGGACGCTGCTGCACATCCTCTCAACGTAATCCTCCAATCACAACTTACGATACCCACGAGTAGAGATAGGGTGGCTTTTTATTGACAAGAATATACTAAATTTAAAATATTCCTTACAAGGGTATATCTAAAGTTCCTTGTTCGACGTAAATGGTGTTCTAGCATTTAACTGTTCGGGTGTGGTCGCTTACTCAAATATACCAAACAAACCCATTTTAGTAGTATCCATAAGCATGATATTTAAGTTTGTTATTAGTCTGTAAGCTATCTTCTATTCCTATAAGCACAATATTAACAATTTTTTTTTTAACTTTGCCATACTAGGAATTTCTCTTGAATTGTGGGTGCGTTTACAAACATTTAAACTCACATACGCAAACAGCCTGACCCGGAACAACTACTTGTAGGTCATACAAATAATTTCTCCGTGCGGGAATCGTACCCGCGACACGCAGCGCAGCAGTCAATCGCTTAAACACTGCGCCAACAGTGCCGTCATCGTCGTTACGTAATACTAGCTTACTGTATTGAGAAACCAGTAATAAGTATATACACTATATAACTATACTACACTGTATAACTATATTGTTCTTCAATAACAGCGTTATTAAAGAACGAATCAATCGTCATCGTTATTTTCAACAACGTCCAACCCCTGAAACTGGACACGGAAATCCAAATTCAATACAGTCATATAAAAAACCACTATGTTACGAATGACTAGTTTCTATGCAGTAAATGGCGTCGCTGCATACAAACTTAAGAGTGTTTATTCTGAAAGTTGGCAACGTCGCAAATAGATGTCAAATATTTCGCTGTTTTGATTAATTTGATAATATTTCTATATGGAAATAAAAAATGTGGCTAACCAATTGACTAGAATATTAATTATGAAATGCAATGATTAATATCGTAACACCGAATAGTTAGTTTTAGATGTAAAAAAAGTATTTGGAAACTTTCCAAATGCCTTTTTTTCACCTAAAACGGGTACAACATCAAATTCAATGTTATAATTGCAATTCATTATTAATATTCTATTCAATTGGTTAGCCACATTTCTTATTTCCATACAGTATTATTTCCAAATTAATCGAAACAGGTAAATATTTGACAGCTATTTACGACGTTGCCAACTTTTAGGATGCACCCTCTTAAACACGGAAAATATCTTTACTACGTCACCGGTTTAATAAATAACATTAATGTAAATGTAAAGTACCCGTTTATCTAGGCACGCGGCTCAGTATAAAACTTAATATAAATACATTAGGTGCATGTTTTAGACATCTTCTTTCTGCCTTCTTATCATGATCCTCCTGCCCTTATTCTAATTTATGTGAGGTCGGTGCGGCATGTCTTCTTCCATTAATCTTAATCAGCCGTCATATCAGCATTCACCCCTTGTCTAACCTTATCATATTTCACACAATCCATCCATCGTTTCTTTGCTCTTCCTCTATTCTTGTACTCATCCACGTTCATACTTACAACTCTCCTCTCGACATGTCTCTCATTCTCGATAATTCTTCTCACAAGATATCTATCATGAAAATGGTTCCGCGACGTTCACGAGCATCACGAGCTCATAGCATCGCTAGGAACATATTGGAGGAACTCAACGAGCTGATACACAACGTCATCATCAGCAATACATTTCAGTGAGCATGACAAACTCCTACTGCCAGACAATATACAGTAATTATAGATCAGAAGGCCAACTCAGCGACACTTGTAAAACTTGACAAGTTTTTACACACAATTAGTGGTGGTATGGGATGCAACCTGTGTCGACACCTTTGCGCCATCTCATGCTCCTAGCAAGGTGGGCTGTGCTAGCGCTGGTGCTGCGGCTGCTGCGGCTGCTGAAACTCTCAAACAGAGCAAATACCGTAACCTTATGGGTAACTATAGTTTTGAGCTGTTTGAGGTTGAAACGCTCGGGTCATGGGGGCCCGAGTGCGCGTTTCCCTTTTAAGGAAATTTCTCGCCGTCTGGACACGTTACACGTAGCCAGAGGGCTGGCTCGTTCTTTGGCCAAAGATACCTATTTCACTCGTGTCTATCACTTTCCTTTACTCTATTTACTTTTATTTATTAATCCAGACATCTTTTTTTCGGGAGATAAAAGGAAATACATATCCATTAAAAAGACACACATTATGTACCTACCTACCAGTAAGTAAAATTATTTTATAGTAAGACTATAAAATAATTTTGTTGTTGTTGTTTGTTAATAATAATACCTTTCAAAGTTTCCAGGTAATCTAAAAATAGTTTGGAAATTCCAAAAGTGCACGCCTCACACTCATTCATAAAGGAAAAAGAAATTCAAAACATAGTTTCTAACAAAAATTAACAATTTATCACTTTTCATGAAGTATGTTTTGACTGCTGTTTTACCCATCAATATGGGTAAATTTCTAACCTCGCAATCCTTACATTATGTCAAAGACCATTTATTTAGATATTTACGTTGTGGGTTGCTAGGCAACACTTTAAGTCAAGGTTGGAAATATTTAGATAAAGATATTATATTTTAGTTAGTATTTTATTAATTATAATTAAACTACTTTGAAGAAAAGAGCCATTTTCAATAGGGTACTTATATGGCCGAAACGAATGTATTAAAAAACAAAATTACTCAATTAATTGATTTTATCGCAAGCTACAATGTTTTCAAGCTTCATAAATTGACGGACAGGACAGACACATTTTTTCAACTATTTAGATGTTTTTTTCATTTCTGCTGCATTAAATCAATTGGTAAAAAGTACAGTATTAATCTCCATTTAATCATCTATACAATGGTATATAAATTAAGTAGGTTCAGTGTACTAGCAGGAGTGTAACAATAAAAACAGTTGCAGAAATGGGGCAAAAAATATTTTTCGATCGTAGAGAGCACACTCTAATGCTTCGCATTATGAGTCGTGCAAAAGTTATCTCTGGATGCGTTATTGCCAAATTCATAAAAATAAAATAAAATAAAATTCATTTATTTGCAAACCAGTGTTACTGTTACATGAAAGCTCTGCCTTCCGAACTATATAGGTAGTTAACCTGTATCTCGGGAGACAGTTCCCTTCCTATACATAGTTCAGTTTGTTTACATGCTAGGTACATTAATAATAATTAAAAGAAAAAAAAAACAATATGATACTATGACAAAAATAAAAATAAAACGAAGGGTTAAAATAAAAAAATACTAAATTAGATAGGTACAAATATTATTGCCCAAGTGGTGTGGTGTGTTGCGCATGATGGTGTGTCTTTGTGTGTAATCGTAAGAACTACGATGTGTGTGTGAATGTGTGTGTGTTGGTAGTGCAATTTTTTTTATTTAAACTGGTATGGTATAACTCGCGCTTCGTCCGTTTGTATGAAGTTGGAATACCGTATACCGTGGTTCTAGCATGTTTGCGAACGGCCGCATTGCGCGCTTGACGCCTAGCTAGTCGCGTATTTAAGTGTATTATCTATGCTAGTCGCTTAGCGTGTATCGAGGTAAATAAACATGTTGGTTTTTTGTCACGAGGCGCGAGGCATTTTAGAAGAAAGAAACAAATGGATGAAATATTAATTAAATCAGTTTTTAAAAGCGCAACGCACTTGGCGAGAGTTCTTGCAATGTTTTTCTCGCTGTGTGTGAGCCACGCCTACCTGCCTGCGGACTTTATGAGAACAGTTGTAGTACCGGTGGTTAAGAATAAAACTGGTAACATGGCGGATACAAATAATTACAGGCCTATATCGCTTGCAACTGTAGTGGCGAAAGTATTTGACGGTGTGCTTAACACGCAATTAAATAAACATGTAACACTTCATGGGAACCAGTTTGGTTTTCGACCTAAACTGTCCACAGAAAGTGCAATACTGTGTTTAAAGCACACCGTTAAATATTATACCAAGAGAAAAACCCCGGTATACGCGTGCTTCCTCGATTTATCCAAGGCCTTTGACCTCGTCTCGTATGACATCCTCTGGCGGAAGCTAGAGAGGACTGACTTACCGCGGGAACTTGTCAGCATACTCCGGTACTGGTACGGGCACCAGGTCAATAGTGTCCGATGGGCGGGGACGATGTCGGACCCTTATATGAACGAATGCGGTGTGAGGCAGGGCGGTCTGACCTCGCCTACATTGTTCAATTTATATGTGAACGAACTGATCGTCTCGCTCAGCAGTCAACATGTCGGATGCTATGTAGATGGAGTTTGTGTCAACAATATTAGTTATGCGGACGACATGGTGCTGTTGAGCGCGTCGATTTGTGGGCTCAGGAGATTACTCAGTACGTGTAAGGAATACGCGCGTGGACATGGGTTAGTATATAATGGGAAGAAAAGCCAATACATGGTTTTTCAGGCCATCGGTGTGTCGAGCCCTATGGACATACCGGCTGTTCATCTTGATGATGTTCCAATAGACCGAGTGGACCGATTAAAATATCTAGGGCATCTGCTCACCGAGGACCTGAAGGACCATGCTGACATGGAGCGGGAGCGGAGGGCGCTGTCGGTGCGAGCCAACATGATAGCCCGCAGGTTTTCGCGTTGTTCTGCTGGTGTGAAGGTCACGCTTTTTAGAGCGTACTGCACATCACTGTACACGTGCAGCCTGTGGGTTGACTATACTGAAAGGGCATACAGTGCCCTCCGTGTCCAGTATAACAACGCGTTCCGGGCGGTGTTGGGGCTGCCCCGTTTCTGTAGCGCATCAGGGATGTTCGCGATGGCACGCACTGACTGTTTCCACGCTTCTATGCGCAAGCGGTGTGCGTCCCTGGTGCGCCGGGTGCGGGCCAGCCCCAATGCCATCCTGGCAATGATTGCAAATAGGCTGGACTGTCCTTATATCCGGCATGGTTGTGGCAGGCATGTTGCTGTTCCGATGCCGGTTAGGAAATTGTAATTACTGTGTTTTTATTTTTATGACTGTATTGTGTCTATATATGTATAATTTTAATCTTAATTTTAATTCAATATAATTTAATGATGAAATTAATTAATTTATGTATAATATATTTTAATTTAATGTCTATGTGCGACCTATTATTGGACCAATGAGTTGTCTTTTTGAATAAATGAAATTGATTGAAAAATTGAAAAGAGAACCTCTTTGGAATCCAGCTAATGAACTCCATAAAAATGCGATAAAAAAATAAGATATTCGTAAAATGTTTCATCAAAATTACGCAATTGTTTATACAGAACATTAAACTCCCCATGACTTGACCGTGACTTATTTATGTCGTGAACCCAACATGACGGATCATCATCATCATCAGCCTATTAATGTTCCCACTGCTGGGACACAGGCCTCCTCTCGGTGAGAGGGTGTGGGCCGTAATCCACCACGCGGGCCCAGTGCGGGTTGGTAGATGTCACATGTCTTCGAATTTTTGGTTCTAAGACATGCCGGTTTCCTCACGATGTTTTCCTTCACCGTTTTTGAGAGCAGTGGTGATGAAATTATTTACATAAAGTAAAGCGCCTGCTTGGGTTCGAACCCACGACCTACAACTCGTAAGTCAGGGCCGATACCACTGGGCCACATGACGGATAAGGCCGTGAAATACTTAGTATATTTTAAAGACGAATTTTCTGTAAGTAGCAGTTTAAGAGCTATTTTTGAAAGTGACATCTCGTCAACGTGCCGACAAGCAAATAACCAAGGCACCAAGCAACCCACCACGCAAACCACCTCTCAGTGCGGCCACCATTCAAATTCAAAATATTTTATTTCACAATAAACCTACATGGGCACTTATGAAACGTCAGAAGCTACGCACGGTTCCAATTGGTCGTTTCCTATGGAGAAGAGCCGGCAAGAAACTCCACGGTTACTCTTTTAAAAATAATTGGGTTTTACAATATTTTCAAAAACAAAAGAAAAACAGTGGTATTAGGTATGCGAGGACAGTGTAGGTCTTTCAACAAGTACCAAGTACTTAAAAAAATAGAAGATGGTCAACAAGTCTACAGTCCACTAAGCCTACAGCGTTCTCACATTCACAAAATAGAAAAGAATCTATATAAAAGATAAATAAATTAATAAAAATAAAAACCTATTTTAAATGAAATGACATGATTGCACATGAAATGAATGACAAATGACACAACTGTAACAAATCTGAATAATTAACATGTCCACAGAAGCCACTAATATAGAGTTGAAAATTAAATAGTAATGTCAAATAAAATTATGATTAAGTATGTCAAGGAAGAATGTAAATAAAACAAAAATATAAACATGGTAATTTGGGAGCAGTTAATAGACTCTTACATATTTTGCCGTTAATGAGGTACCAGGGAAGCCACATGTGCAGAGGGAATTATTGCCAAACTTCTTTGTCTTCAACATAGTCTTTAATTTTATAATATGCTTTCTTGATAAGGACACGTTTGATGTGGGTTTTGAACTTCCCATCGCTAAGTTCTGTAACCGACTTTGGCAACTTGTTATAAAAGCGGATACTGTTTATAAGAAATGACTTGCTTGTTTTAGTTAATCTAAAGCAGGGATGCACAGACCAAGGCCCGCGGGCCGCATGCGGCCCGCCGGTCGAATACTGGTGGCCCGCCGACAGCAAAAATAATACTCTCGTACATTCGAAAAATATTGAATTCTATTCCAGAATAAAACCGAAAAAAATATGTTCGAAAAGTAATTTGAATTTCGCGCGCGCGCTCTTAAAGTGGAACAATTTGATATTTTTTCCATACAAACTTCGGAGTGGTTTTACTCCACTGTTTGACATCGTACATTCAAAGTTAAACATGATATCGTTAGGTCTCATTATTAATTTTGTCTGTACGGACGCAGAATAGTAAAATAAAAAGCCATTAAAAAGTTATGAGCCAACAAAGATTCGTTTTTCTTGCTAATTTTAACGCAACTTTGGGCGTAAATAAGTAATACAAGAAGTGTGAAATCTCGAAAACAAAATCCGTAGCGACACAGCAAAATTATCGAAGATTTCAATAAATTTTATTTGTAATTGATTTATGCAGTAGTTTTTTCATAAAACGCCATTTTCTAAAGGCCTTTTCGTAATTTTTGACGCGTTGGTTTCACTAAAATCGTTCGAAACGGTGTTTGTGTGCGTGCGAACTAGACGTTGTCCATGTAGATCAGCTTCTAACTGCTCATCCTTGATACTATATCTGTCGGACACGATGCCACGTGAGACAGCGTGGTTTTTGGCCATGCCCACCATTGAGTTCGAGCCCGCGACTAGTTCCATCTTAAGTGCGCTTTCGGCGCGTCGTGCATGCGTCGGTAACAGCGGTCGGTAATGTTCGTGCCGATCTCGGTTAAATTCGTTTTCTTGAGGAAGCGCCGCGGCCGGCGGCGCGGCGACGACGGCAGCGCGGTGGCGGCTTATCCACGGGTTATATTGTTAGAGCAAGCGAGATAGCAATAGTCCCGAATTCCCGATTGCTCGCGAAGGTAGATACACGAAGCTTCCAGAGTCGGTTTCGAGATTTCTCCAGACAGTTTTCGACTCTATACGCGCGGTATAAAAGCCACGCTAACCGCAGCGACCGACAGCTCGGTTTTAATTTGAGTGAAGTGTCAATAGTTCTAGTGTAGATTTTAACTCGACTAGCCGGTGTCATATATTTTGATCCACATTCAACGTAGATTTCCCGTCAAGTGCCGTGTATAATTGTGTTGTGAAACCGTAAGTAAAACTCTGTTATTAATAATAAGTGTTTCCCTACATATTTAATCAATTATTTTTGGTAATTTAAAAAAGGATTGGTAATTTAAGTAGGTACTGTAATTGTTTTTAGGTGCTGTGTTAATCCTAGCCAGGATTAGAACGCAACATGGACAAGCCAGGGCCTAGTAAAAAACGTAAGGTTAAAGATGAAAATCGGCAGTTTCAAGAAATTTGGACTGAGAAATACTTTTTTGTATGGTCGCATAACAAAGTCATTTGTTTAATTTGCAAGAATTCTGTTACGATTGCAAAGGAATATAATGTAAAAAGGCACTATGAAACGCAGCATCCTACTTTTACCAAGTTTACAGGCGAATTAAGAAAGCAAAAAATGTTGTCTTTAAAACGGGAGCTTATTGGTCAGCAAGCTATGTTTACAAAACCCATTCAAGATTCAGAAACAGCTACAGAAGTTAGTTATGAAATTTCTCGAATGATAGCAAAGCGAAGTCGCCCCTTCAATGATGGGGATTTTGTAAAAGAATGCATAGAAATTGCCGCTAAGAAAATGTGTCCAGAAGCAGCAAAAAAGTTTGAGAAAATTCAACTGAATCGTATGACTATCCAAAGACGAATTATGTCTTTGTCAGGTAATATTGCGGAACAATTAAATGAAAAAACTAAGATCATTGAATTGTTTTCATTAGCACTCGACGAATCCACTGATATTAGTTCCACAGCTCAACTTCTCATATTCATACGAGGTGTTACTCAAGATTTTGAAGTCTTAGAAGAGTTATTAGGAATGTGTTCATTGAAAGGTCAAACCAGAGCTGTTGATATACTCAATGTACTTTTGGATGAGTGTTCAAAAACTGATTTGGACTTATCAAAATTATCGGGAGTTGCGACTGACGGTCCTCCTTCGATGATTGGTGTCAATTCTGGGCTAGTTACTTTGCTGAAAAAGCATCTGCAAGAAAAAAACATAAACGCTGAAGATCTCATGCAGTTTCACTGCATTATACACCAAGAAACCGTCTGTTCTAAAAAAAAATAATTTCAAAATATCATGAAAGTGGTAGTTTCGACTATAAATTTCATAAAATCACGAGAACTCATTCACAGGCAATTCAAACAATTCCTGGATGACATCGAAAGCGAATATGGAGATTTACTGTATTATACAGAAGTAAGGTGGCTAAGTCGTGGATTGACACTGGAACGATTTCTAAATAGAAGAAATTGGAATATTTCTGGCGGAAAAGCAAAGGGATGTCCCGGAACTTAAAAATCCTGATTGGTTGTGTGATTTGGCTTTTTTAGTTGACATTACAAATCATTTGAATGTCTTGAACACACGGCTTCAAGGCAAAAATCAACTGATATCCCAGCTCTACGCTCATGTATCATCCTTTCAATGCAAGCTGACACTTTTCAGATCGCAATAAAATTTAATTCTGGAAATTACAATCATTTTCCGAATCATAAGAAAATGGCTGCAAAATTCAACAAAACTGCGATTAATTTCAGTTATGTAGAAAAGCTAGATATTTTGATTCAATCTTTTCAAGACAGATTTTCGGAGTTTAAAAAAGTGAAACCTCTGTTGGACATATTCAGCAATCCTTTCACAATTTCAGTTGAAAATGCGCCAGAGTCAATGCAGTTAGAAATTATCGACATTCAAAACGACCAAGATTTACGCAACAAATTCAACGAAAGAGACTTGCTGAACTTTTACCGCTGCATTGATAAAAATACGTACAAAGAGTTGCGCATAAACGCTCTGAAATGTGCCAGCTTATTTGGTTCTACCTATATATGTGAACAAACCTTTTCAATACTAAATAATAATAAAACAAAAAAATCGAAACCGCCTTGCAAACGAGAGTTTGGAAGCATTTTTACAAGTATTGGGGTTCCGACATTTTTGTATGGGGCCTGGCATACCTAACCGTCCGCCATTTTGAAAAAAAACTAGTTTTGGCGGCCAGTGATGAAACAAGTGTCAATCGATAGAGTAAGTGATTGCAAACAAAAATATTTAGTGATGAATATCGTAAGTGATATACTTCCTGAGATATTTGAGTTAAAACATGAGAAAAAAATAAAGCAGTAATTTTTTTTTTTTTTCAGTTTAGTTGATCACTAATAAGTCAGCGAAGTTCGTCCTTGCTGTAAGCAACCGGTAAAAAAAAAAATCCTTGATTTCATTTACCAACATATTATAATTTACATTTTTATAGAAACGTAGTACACCACACCGGCATCAGGAGCAGGGTCCTAGCTACCGGTGGTCAGGGCTCCTGAGACAGGAACCTCCTAACGATTCCGACATTTTTTTATGGGACCTAAGTACCTACCAACCGTACCTGGCGGTCAGTGATGAAACAAGTGTCAATCGATAGAGTAAGTGATTGCAAACAAAACATATTCAGTGATGAATCTCGTAAGTGATATACTTCCTGAGATATTTGAGATCAAAAACGTGAAAAACTAAAGCAATTAAATTATTGAATTTTTGAATTTAGTGTGGGTGCACCAACCGTCATATTATTATTGTTTGATGTTTGTCATACGGCTTCTGTCAGAGTCCACGAATGTTTCTTTCCTCACGCGAGTTTTATTTTTATATTTTGTTGCGTTGTGTTTGTTTTTAATGTTGTATTACCATGTCAAGTAACACCACTGGCCCACCAGGATCACGGTGTTTGTTTTGTGGAATCAGTACGGCCACCCGAAGGGGAGGACGCCGTTCTAGACCGCAGTTACGAAGCTATGAGCTTTCTGACGAATATCTCACTGATCATCCACATGTACAAGCTTATGCCCATCATCGACTTGGTGTGCAAGGGGTTAGTACTTTACCACCATTTTTATGCCGTTTTTCTTATTATTATTTATAATATATGTTATAAACACTAAGCTATAATTAAAAAATAATGGGAATAATATGACAAGAAGCCGTATGACAAACATCAAACAATATGACGGTTGGTGCAAGCACACTAAATTCAAAAAATAAATAATTTAATTGCTTTATTTTTTCACGTTTTTGATCTCAAATATCTCAGGAAGTATATCACTTACAAGATTCATCACTGAATATGTTTTGTTTGCAATCACGTACTCTATCGATTGACACTTGTTTTATCACTGACCGCCAGGTACGGTTGGTAGGTACTTAGGTATGCCAGGTCCCATACAAAAATGTCGAAATCGTTAGGAGGTTCCTGTCTCAGGAGCCCTGACCACCGGTAGCTAGGACCCTGTTCCTGATACCGGTGTGGTGTACTACGTTTCTATCAAAATATTTAAAAATGTAAATTATTTATGTTTGTAAATAAAATCAAGGATTTTTTTTACCGGTTGTTTACAGCAAGGACGAACTTCGCTGACTCATTTGTGATCCACTAAATTGAAAAAAAAAAAAATATTACTGCTTTATTTTTTTCTCATGTTTTAACTCAAATATCTCAGTTTGCAATCACTTACTCTATCGATTGACACTTGTTTCATCACTGGCCGCCAAAACCAGTTTTTTTCAAAATGGCGGTCGGTATAGGTATGCCAACGAAGTCGGATGTCCTTTGAGCCAAATATAAAAAAAAGATTGTAAGCACTATGCAGTGCCACGCTTCAAATTAATAAATTCTTTTTCAATTTTAATACATTATTATCAATTCTTTATTGTCTTTAATTACCTATACCTACTTCTGGCGGCCCGCCATTAGTTCATAATTTGCCCGAGTGGCCCCTAGTCTTAATAAGTCTGTGCATCCCTGATCTAAAGGGTATCACAATTTCATGTCTACTACGTGTATTTATATTATGGAAATCGCTTCTTATTTTGAAAAGTCCTAAGTTTTTCCGAACATACAAAATACTTTCTAAGATATTCATTGTAGCAGATATTCACCTAGCAAGTAGCCAGATTGTAAACCACTAAGCACTAGGCGCTAAGCAAGCCACCTGTCTGTGCGGACGTAACCTTACGGCTCCATAATGATTACTTTTCCAAAATATATTTTTGTAAGTACCTACCTAATAATATTATAGTCAAATTCATAAACCAGTATCCAGTAAGGAAGTGATGTCGTGAGGATAAAAATAAACATTGATTTCATATAATTATAATTATAATACCTAAATGTTTATCAAAAATATTATTTTGATCGCATTTAAGGGGATAACCACGAATAATAATGGTTTTCCTAGTCGTATGAGAAAATAACTTTAGTGTAATTGGGAAATGCCAAAACAATCGACCACCCTCACTAGATATAGGTGGTATTACGATAGCTTGCCACCGAGACAACCCAACATGAACCTCTGCACACGGCCTTACTTGCGTAGTTCTCGAAAGACTCGGCCTAGTTCACACCGTGCTCCGATTGGATTGAATAGGACATTATCGCTATTCGCCAGTAGTCGGTAGTCTAAGTCAGACAGCGCTTAGCAGTCGCTCTGTGTACAATACTGACAGCCGCACCTTAGAGCCTAAACAAGTGACAATCACTTCGACTTTCAACAGTATTGATATATATAAGGTTTTCAGTAACTTATGTCACTCTAATGCATAGATTAGAGTTTTTCATCGTCGTTATCGCTGTTAGAATGTCACTTTGTCTAGGTCCTCTGGTTAGAGGTTCTGGAAACCAAACGCGAATAGTTGGGAATAGACTACAATTATTTTTATGGCCTGAGGACATTTTAGTATTTGGTTCTATGGTTCTATGACGCGGTGGTGAACATTGCTGGGGCTGAAAATAAAAGACTTTATGTGATTATATTTAACGTATTCATTCATACTTTTTCATTCGACGCTAAATATAAATAATTGGTCGCCGATGATCCGCTGATAGACGCAAATAACCATTCTCTCTACACAGTTTTCTATAAATTTTTGGTAATACTTTTATAAAATAAAATAAAGTGTTAGTTTACTCCTATGTGTTTAAAAAGATTAAAATTAATTGATTTAACTATTATTTAGGTACACAGAAAATACGGCGTCAATAAAGGGCAATATTCCTTCAAATCTACTCTATGAAACAATATTACGATAAATTCAAACTTAATAATTAAATCTTTACTAAATATAACATAACATAACATCACGCCTTTAATCTCTAAAGGGTTATGCAGAAGTATACCTACACACCTACATTTCGCTAGTTATGTGTAAATCCCATATAATGGGGGCTAGCTTATTCCCATCAACCGGGCACAAATACAGACTCCGAGACTGAAAAATTCCTGATTGAAAAACCCAAAAACACTTTGCCGACCTGGGAATCCAACCCAGGTGAACCAAAACATTCACGACATTCGTCCTTATCACATGTTCATGACAACCTCATCACATGCTGAATTTTATTCTAAAACTGTTCATAAATACGAAAATTTCTTACGACGACGCTAGTTTATATATAAGTGGCCACCGATAGACGCAAATAACAGCGTTTAATAACACATTTTTCTTATAGTTTTAAGTATATTGGTCATTATTATGCCATTTTGGCTTATAAAATAGAAGAAACTGTCATTATATGTACCTTTGTTTTAATAATTGCGTTTAAATAGATTACGAATAAAGTACAAAAATACTGCTTAGTCCTACGGTATCTATTTTATCAAACCCTCATCGGTCATTGGAGAACTTAAACAAGAAAATGGAATTTTAATTTATGAAACAACTGAACTTAACGGCTGACCTGATTTGGATGAAAGGCACGCAGATAGACGATAAACTGGGTAAGGATTATGATTAGGATTGGATTACGATTTTTTATTTTATTTTATATAATTATGTATTTCGTATTTAATATGGGTCAAGGTCCTGAAAAAGTGAATTTTAATTTTAAAAGGTTTTGCAGATTGAATTTTTTTTTTACTTGTGTGCTGACCTTCTGTCTTAGTTTGATTATTTCATTTTATTTTATTTGTAAATGTAGTAGGTATACCTATTCTTATGAGTCTATGTCACTCGAAATAAATGTTTTTGACGTGAAAACGTCTTCCCGCTCGGAGTGCTGGTGGTATGTTCAATATTTCTGACCGTCAAAAACATGTAAGAATTCAATCGCTAATAACTACGAGAATTTTAATGCTAGAGTAATGGTTGAATACGCAAAAGGTAGGTCATATTTATAACAATTTTTTAGGAAGGATAAAATTTGCTTATGACGTCACATCGTGAAGGCAGGCGCATGCGCGCGACCCTCTATTTTTCACTATATGTCGAAATTCCAAATCGTATAGTTCAAAAACGTGTTCAGCTAGAACGGTAATTTATATATTATGTCGTTGGCAAGGACGTATAAAGGACTACCAGGACCTAAAGAGATACAACAAAAATATTTCGCAAAATAGGGTTAACAATGCATATGAAGTTGACAATAGTAAAATAATTTCATATATAGTCTCATAACAGCCGTAAATAGGCTCAGAAATGAAAAATATCACTATCGAAGAAAGCTTGCATCATTAGAAATGGAATGAGCCTAAAACGTCTAGTGCCGAGCTAATACAATAGCTACGGCAGTATCGGAAACCTTAAGAAAATCTGTTGTAAATAGCAAAAATCTTAATTAATTCGTAAATCTACACTGAATTACAAAAATAAAAAAAACAAATGAAGAATATTGTGTTCAGTTTGCATCGTAAGCAATATAACAAAACCACCAAATCCAATAAAGAGTGAAACCGAGAGCTGCGTCAGCATCAGAAACCACAAAAAAAATGTTGCAAATAGACCGCCCAATAGAAGGTTGTAGAACACGCTGTTCTTAAAGTGGTACCTTAGTGCCGCTTTCTCTGTTTGAATGGTTGCACTCATCCTCAAACAAAGCACCGATGCGTACTACCTCAAAGTCAGCGAGCGAAGCGAGCCCATCCTCAAGCAAAACGACCGCTGCGAACTACCTCAAAGCCGGCGAGCGAAGCGAGCCCATCCTCAAACCAAGCAACCACTGCGTACTACCTCAAAACCGGCGAGCAAAGCGAGCCCATCCTCAAGCAAAGCGACCGCTGCGAACTACCTCAAAGCTGGAAAGCGGAGCGAGCCCATCCTCAAGCAAAGCGACCGCTATGAACCACCTCAAAACTGGCGAGCGAAGCGAGCCCATTTTCAAGCCGCGTGAACGGTGCAAATTGCCTAACAAGCCGGCGAGCGAAGCGAGCCCATCCTCAAACAAAGCATCCGCTGCGTACTACCTCGAAGTCAGCGAGCGAAGCGAGCCCATCATCAAGCAAAGCGACAGCTGCGAACTACCTCAAAGCCGGCGAGCGAAGCGAGCCCATCCTCAAGCAAAGCGACCTCTGCGAACCACCTTCTAACTGGCGAGCGAAGCGTGCCCATCATCAAGCAAAGCGACTGTTGCGAACCGCCTCAAAGGTGGCGAGTGATGCGAGCCCATTTTCAAGGCGAGTGACCGGTGCGAACCACCTCATGAGCCGGCGAGCGAAACGAGTCCATCCTCAGGCATAGCGACCGCTGTGAACCACCTTACAGCCGGTGAGCGAAACGAGGCCATTTTCAAGCCGAGCGACCGGTGCAAACCACATTACGAGCCGGTTAGCGAAGCGAGCCCATTTTCAAGCAAAGCGACCGTTGCGAACCGCCTCACGATCCAGCGAGCGATGCGTGCCCATTCAAGCCTCCTAAGAGTCGGGCGGGCGCAGCTAGTCCACTATCAAGCAGAACGACCACTGCCTGCCTACTTACTAGTCAAGCGAGCGAAGCCCTCTCTCGAGGCAAACAAACGAATCCAGCAGTCTCACGAACCAGTCGGACGAAGCGAGCCCTCTCTAATAAAACCTGTTGATACCATTCTCGAGCAGAGTGGCCAGCACAGTTGCAGATCCAATTAGCGAAGCGATCTAGCGGTGGCACGACCGGAAGAATAGGTACTTACTTTAACCTAACTCCAGTAAAAGATTTATGTGTTGAACAACAAAAAAGCATTATAAAAGTGCAATTGAAATTAACTTGCGTGCTAATGAGTACCTAAAACTCAATATACAGTTAAACTCAAAATTGAGAGATAATATCAAACCCAATGTCAGTGGACAGCTCTAAACTTGTTAACTCTATTTATTACGACTACATAATTATTATCATCACGCCTTTATTTCCACGAAGGGTGAGATGTACAAGTAGATGTACCTACTACCCATAGTCCACCCAAACACCAGATATGAATGTATATATAAAGCCTTAAAAAAATATAATGTATTCTGCACGCTATAACTAAACTATGTCGTAAAAGGGGTAAAAATGCATAAATGAAGTTGACAATAGCTAAATAATTTCATATAAAGACTCATATCGGCCGAAAATCTGCTCAGAAATATAAAAACTCACTATCTTTGTAAGAAAGCTTGCATCATAAGGAATTCAACGAGCCAAAAAATCTAGTGCCGCGCAAATAAAATAGCAACGGTAGTTTATGAAACCGTAAGAAAATCTGTTGTTGATGTCGTAAACTCTGCTCTCTGATCTCTGCTCAGAACTGAAAAGTATCACAATCAATGAAAGCTTGCATCATTAGGAATGCAATAAATATATGTTTTTGTAATTCGATGTAAATATAAAATTAACGAATTCATTACTATTTCACCACACGTTTTCACGAAACTCTGCGGCGCGGGCTTGAACTGCGCCTTACTCATTTTTTTTTCATTTTTTTTTATTACCGGGTTTTTATCCCGTTATTTGTTTGTCACATTCCTGCGGGGTAATTTCTGACTTCCCCGCGGGTGAATCCGAGGGCAAAAGTTAATATTGTCCATAAAACAGTTTAAATAAATAATACAATAATTAATTAATTTTGACAATTTACTTCTAAATATCTAAGCTGGGCTCAGACCTAGTCAAAACTGTTTTATTTATCGTTAACTAGTATCCGTCTCCGATAAAGCTAAACAACTGTAGGTACTGTCTGTACTCGCTAAGCGACAAAACCCTTCAATAAACAATTAAAAAGTTTAAAGGTATCTTAGATTTCACAATATTATGTAGTTCAAAGCTGATTTACTATTTTAGTCATAACAGTTTCTTCAACACAGATTCCTTGTTTAACCTATTTTGGGTCAATAAATGATTTTAGATTGAAATTTAATTGTGTTTTGCTCCGTTTGGTAAATAATTAAAGTACTTTCCTGATTAAATAAGGAAAACAAACATTTAATAATTTTGCGTGACGCATCAAATTGAGCGAAATTATTATTATTTTAACCTAACAGTTAGGGCTTCATATTATTATGTCGCACAATAAAGGTTGAATACCATAACAAGATATTTTTGGCTTCGCTATACATAATCGTATAATATGTAATTGTTAAATAAAAAAAAAATTAAGTATGTACTTCTCGTTGCTGGCAATGAAAAACCACTTCGTCTACCCGAGCATATCGTCAGTTGCGATTAGTTAGATGATTACGTTGAGAGGCTGTGCAGCAGCGTCCTGATGTCTGCTAATAACTGATAATTGTGAACACCACTCCTAGAATATAATATATATCTTGGATACCTTCATTGTAGCTGGCATTGGGCGAATGCTCAGCAGTTGGTTGGTCGTTTACGGGTTCGAAATAACAACCAATTGCGTGTAGGTACAGGCTGATCTAATACAATTTATAGTTGACCATATTAGTATCGCTAGAGCTTAGCATTTACTGTGGTGTCACTACTAATATTAAGAGGAAGTCACTGAAAAATATGGGCTTTATAAAACCGACAACGGAACCATTTTGTGACTAATTGCTTTTTGTTTTGTGCTTGCAAATACATGTATCAATAATATTAGTGTAGTGAAAATAACGGTTTATCATTACTTAGTGTGATAAATATACCTTAACCTTATCAACAATCCTATTATAATTTTGTATCTTTTTTAAGTGAAGATGCAGAGATTCATTTACTTCTTTATGATATTTGCAGTGAGTTTGGCTATGGATGTGTTCGTCTATAATGAACTTTGTAAGTAACGTTATCTTAATTCTGAAGCATTGACTTAACAAACGTATCGAATAGGTTCTAGTTGTTTGTGTTTTTTGTATTTGAAAACGTTCCCACCGTACAGGAGGCTACCTCATTGGCTAAGTGGTCGTAAGCGTGACTACAGAGCTTGAGGAAGTTGAGTTCGATCCCCAGGTCGGGCAAAGTGACGTTGGGTTTTATACAAATTTCTGTTTATAAATTTTTGCCAGATTTTTGACAATAAACTAACGCCCTTCTATGTGCTAATTATTATATGGGTAGGTACTGTAGGTACCCTTTCAGTAAACACAGACGTGCTGATGCTGTTGGTATTATGTTATGTTATGTGAAGAAATGATATACGACGGCGAAAATCAATTTTACTTAGGCATTTTATAGTCAATACTGATACTGATACTAAACAGATAACTACACTTAGCGTTGCTTATAAGGGAGCTGTTTCCTCTCAAGAACATGAGCAAGAGCATTCTTATGTTGATATTCTTGACATTTTATTAATAGAGAGAGACCAACGAAGGAATGTTCTGACCTGTTCACACAAAAAGAATTTCGTATAATGTGCATTCGCTCGTTTGCTCTTATTTCCAACTTTTTTATTTATAGAATGGCTTACCAACTAGATACATACATAGGATTAACTCATAGTCTTCGACATAATCACAGATCTCGCATGTATCCTATCACCTATCTGTATCCTTTACGTACATTTACATTGGCAGTGGTGGCCCAGTGGTAACGGCCCCGACTTACGAGTTGTAGGTGGGGTTTTTTTTTTTGGGTGGGAAATCATCAAATGACTTCTCCCGCTCTGGGCGGAGCGGAAGGGCGTGTCAGACTCTTACTGACTAAAACCCACCCGTCTTCCTTCCCTTGCCTAGACGGGGGCCACGGTTTCCCCTTAGCACTTATCCGCAACCCCGGTGGTAGGCATCGGCCCTAACGGACCCCTTCAGCTTCGCTGACAACTCTTTGAGGCGCGCGTGGAACACTACGCGCCGTCGACCCGGGCTTGGTCCTGATCGGACGGAGAGCTAGCCATCACTCTCCGTCCGCAAGCCCGCGCCTACGGTGGCCGGAAATCGGCGATCGATTCCCGACGCCCGGGGCGTCCACTACGGCGGCGGCTAGGGGCTCGAGGGAGCGACCTTTGTCTCTGCCTCACGCGCCCTGCCTCCTCCTTCACGAGCGTTACTGCTTCGCAGAAGGAGGTGACAGCCTACCCTGCCCTCTCGCTCCGCACCATGGCCTGGACCAGGCCCGGACGCGAGAGGTCATTGCCGCCGATCGCCTGCACGAGGACACGGCGGTGCTCCGCTCAAGCCGGGCAGACCTCCACCGTATGCTCCACCGTGTCCTCCGGGCGATCCACGCAGTGGTGACACCCGGGCGTTTCCTCCTGCCTTATCTGAAACAGGAACCTCCCGAAACTACCGTGTCCGGCGAGGACCTGCGTCAGGCGGTAGGTGAGGGCGCCGTGGTGCCTCTCTAGCCATTGTAGGTGGGGTGGGTTCGAACCCAAGCAGGCGCTTTACTTTGTGTAAAATATTTTCATCACCACTGCTCTCAAAATGGTGAAAGAAAACATCGTGAGGAAACCCGCATGTCTTAGAACCAAAAATTCGAAGACATGTGATATCTACCAACCCGCACTGGGCCCGCGTGGTAGGTTACAGCCCACTCCCTCTCACAGAGAGGAGACCTGTGTCCCAAAGTGGGAACATTAATAGGCTGATGATGATGATGATGACATTTACATTCATTTTGATTTTAGATTATCTAAGACCCCGTGGTAAACCTGTGTTGAAAGCTGCCGTACCGTGGAAATTCGGGTTTACTTCGAGTGATTGGTTATACATAGACGGACTTCATAGGAATAAACCGCCGAGTGTTACTAAGGTCACTACGACAATAGGTAAGCTTCTGGTTTCTAACTTTCTACACATTCACACTCGTTCCTGCGACGAAATGCTGAGAATAATTTTGTGAACTGCCATTTCCCACAAATTCATTGGATTAGTTTAACGAACGAACGACTGCCTCGTTGTTCTAGTGCTCGCAAGCGTTACTGCTGAGCATGAGGTTCTGGGTTTGATTCCCGGATCGGGAAAAGTGTGGGTTTTTCTATCAAGAATTGTGGCCCGGAGTCTGGATTTGTGCCCGGTTGATGGCAATAGACTCGCCCCCTATTACATGAGACATGGAACATAACTGGCGAAACGTGGCTGTACCTACTACAGGTACACCTCTGCCCAACCCTTCGGGGAAACAAGGCGTGATGTTATGTTTAATGTTATGTAGTTTAACGAACTTTTGTTCATATTTATTCATTCATCATTAATTACTGCACTTGCAGCGCACAGACGTGTTCGTTAACAATATTTAATCAATAATTTATTTAATAATAGTGACCTCATTTAGCGCATTACTGTCGTAATGCATCTGTAAAATTTTGCTTAGTGTGCAGTTTGGTAGACAATGGACACAAAATAGTGAACTTGTGAAAACAAAATGGATAACAGCCCCTTTAATCCAAGGGGCCCAGTGCAACCCTCCGCCTCACCTTCGAAGACGACGACGCAAAATCCAGTACTCGAGTCGGCCACGGCTGATATTGTTTCGACGCCCGAGCTTCAAAAATGGATGTCAGCAATCGAACAGCACTTAAATGAAATTTGCTCTATTGCTGCCGATGGAAAACTGAACTCGGAGCAAAAAATTAAAATTTCTACGCTATGCCGTAAAGTAGGTTCTGGCACCTCTCAAATGGCAGTCCTTTACCAGTCGCTCAAGCATAAAGCCATCCTCGCGTATGACATGGTTGATGCCCTTCGAGAAAAGCGCGACCTGATGGAACATGTTTTGGACCTCAAGCAGACGATAAAGGAGTCTGGCTCTACGGGAAATGCTTCTTTTGCCGACATGGTAAAAAAGGGATCGAATGATTTCGTTCGACCCAACAACCTAAGCTCTGTTGCCATATATCCCAATGATAAATTTAAATCTAGTGACGAAACGAAAGAACTTGTGCAAAAAATCATACGTCCCGACCAAATAAAGCTGCACGTCCGTGGTGTCCGGAAAACCAAAAATGGAGGCGTAATTTATCAGTACCGAGACGAAACTTGACGCTGATAAACTGAAGAACGCAGTCCAGCTCTCTACATCTGGACTTACCGCCGACGAGCCCAGCAAGCGCAAACCTCGGATCGTGGTTGTAGGAGTGCCGAATTCCTTGGCTGAAAATGAGGTGTTCAGGTGCATTTTTGAACAAAACGTAGCCGACAAGTTACCAGCACTGTCCTTGGAGTCGTTTTTGACCTTGATAAAATTAAACCACAAATCGGGGAAGAGAGATGCTACGACCTGTAACTACGTTGTTGAAGTTTCAGCCGATATACGTAAAGCCCTAATCGCTCAATCAAGACTTTTTATTAACTGGACGTCCTGTCCTGTCAGGGACTTTACATTGGTAACAAGGTGTTATAAATGCCAACAATATGGCCATGCAGCAAAAACTTGCCGAGAGACCGTGACTACATGTGGTCACTGTGGTGACGCAGGCTATTCGATGTCAGAATGCTCGAAGAAAGCCGAAATCCCGAAATGTGCAACTTGCTTACGCTTTAAAAAGCCCAGTGATCACAAAACGGGAGACGCTGAATGCCCTGCTAGGAAAATATCAGAATACCGATATATAAATTCCATCGATTATGAGGGCACCTAGTGCGTCATACCGCTTGTTGCTGACTCAACAATATACCTAGCCACTGCACTGTCCTACTTACCTTCGATTTGTCGCTGTCTAAGCACATTAGCCGACCGCTTCAAAAATCTAACGTAGCCTTGAAAGTGATTTATGCAGTATTTGTTTCAATCTAGTTATATAATAACATTGCTAACATAATCATAATCGTGTAACTAAGTGCTAACAACTATGTATTTTCCCTTAATATAGAAATCATTTACTTTAATTATTAGTATTTAAGTAGATTATAACATACTAAATTAACTAATTATGTCACTATTCTTAAAAGTTATGCTAAATATTGTTCATGAAATCAGTTGTCCACATAGTAATCGTAAGAACTTTTGCCGCCTGTGACAGGTTTATCCTAGTACAGGCATCATACTTTTGTATTACCTACATTATTTCTAAGATTTATACTGTATTTTACCAATATATATATTTTTTTTTTTTTTTTTTTTTTGAATAAATTGTATTGTATTATTCCTCTACTTGTTGGATAAAATTCTGTAACAGGAACAGTTAGAGTACCCATTTGTGTATAATTATTTCAAGATGTAAAGTGTAACTTTTGCCTTTCTAACACGTTTCAGATCGTGTATCTGCCAAATCGAAGATAGTAACACTTTCTAATGGTAGAAAAGTTCCTGTGTATGTTCATCAATTAAACGGCCCTGAAGTAATAATTGACGTAAAATTGTATACATTGAATGGCTTGTGTACAACAATTAGAACTGCAGAAGGGAGAGTCGTCTCCGAAAAATCTGATAAGGAATATAAATGTAAGAGAATGTTATACTATTGTTACAATAATTGAGCTCAATTAAAAAAAATAATATGACTTGATAGATTGGTGTTTTTTTCTTACAGATACTGATATTTGTTCCAAAAACTTGACCAATCCCTGCGTGATAGTGAATGACTTAAAGGACGTCATTTGTGATGGTAAGCCTTTACCTCTGCCTCTTCCCTAACTTTTCTTTGCTCTCTACAATATTCATTGAACAGAGATGTCTATCATAACAATCTGATTCTTATTCTGAAACATAACTCACATACAACATGTATAAAAACCCTGTCCGATCCGTGAGGGTGTGGGTGTTGTCAGGTATCATACAGAGAGTCTATAAATGTAGTAATTTAGAGGAAACAGAAAAAAAATGCCAGGTTTTTTTATTTCATGGGGAATTTTTACCGGGTTATTGTGTACATGGGGCGCAGGCGATCGTCGCGCATCATTTAGCGGGTGCCTACATATGACCCCTGATAATAAAAAAAAAAACATTTTTAATGGGTTTTTAGAGTATTGATGAACAGGGTGTAAAGTTCACTCAGGATCCTCCAACCAGACGGTTTGTTATGTCTGGCGGGCAACTGCCCATATGTTGATTTCGGATAGTCTTATCTATGTTTTTCGCTTGGTAAACTCTAACTGCGAGATGCAGGAATTGTGTGACGTCATGTCTTTTACTGCGTAGTTTGTATGTGGCGGTCTAACCGCTACATCACTCCCCTCCGGAGACCGGAGGTCGATAGTGGGCTGATCTTGCGATGCTTCACAGTGCCAGCTGTGGTTCCAGTGAGTCGGAACCGGGTGCCGCAAAGTTCACGGTGAGTCGGAACTGTCTGCGGTGATTCCCCAGTGAGTCGGGGTGGCGGTACGTCGTCATCCAGTGAGTCGGATGTGGTACAGCGCCGGGTTGTGGTTGAGGGTGATGACCAGGAATGCGCGTTCGCTGCATACTGGTGGTCAGGATACCCGTTAAAGCCGTGGGTGCTGGCTGGCTGTGTGATTTGCCTCACGAAAGCTTGCGGGAGTGATGATGATGACGTCACGCTGAAGTTGCTGCACGAAGGCTGCGTTGACGTTCATCACGTCGGGGTCACCAATTTAGAGTAAAAAAAAAAAAAAAAATTTATTCAAGTATAAAGTATAACTATGATTTACATTAATTACAATCGAAGAAAATTTAATTCTAACTGTAATGTAGACTTGCCTGAGCTAGGTTTATGAAAACCTGTGTTTCAGGCCGTCAATTTACATCAAACATTTTAAAAAGAAGGCAACAATTAATTTACTAGAAGCTAAATCAAAAAGAAGACATAACATTTGCAATGAATTGAAGAGTAACTATTTGAGTACCTATATTACTTATTTTAAAACTAGATTATGTTTAAATAAAATTACTGAATAATGTTAAAGCAGATAAAGTGGAGACTAAAGTAGGTAAAGGAAAGAAGTTTTATTTTAAAATTTCTAGTAGTTTTTCCGTGTCTGCGTAATTCAGTTTTGCCAAATATTCCTGTACTAGTGACTTACACCTATTATAACTTAAACTATAAATTTTTAGCACTCTGTTAAACTGGTTATACAAGTAGGGTCCTAAAAATAAATAAAATCGATTAGCAAAAGCATGTTTAGTCTGAGAGTTAGCACAAACCAAATCTTTTCTTCTCCTATCTGAAGGTACTGGGTTATAATAAAGTTCAGTGTGTTGGAATAAAACTACATTCAAAACAAATAATTGACGTACTGTAAGCACCTTACATGCCATAAAAAGCTGGTGTGTGGGAAATCTAAATGGACGAAAAGTAGCAACCTTTAAAACTGCTCTTTGGGCGCGTTCTAGGTGCAGTAAAATTGATTTAGCGGCTCCACCCCAGGACGTTATGCAGTAGGTAATAATAGATTGACACAACGCCAAATAAACTTGTCTAATTAATTTAAAGTCGGCAATGTCACGTAAATTTTTAAAAATGTATATTAGTTTACGCACTCTGGTGCATAATAAATCGATGTGTTTGCGGAAATTCAGATTTGTGTCAATCGTGACGCCTAGATATTTAATGTGGTCGGTTTTAGTTAAAGTGGGACAAGTGCATGCAATGTCAGCATAATGTAAATTACAATTGTTATGCGCTTGAATGTTCAGATTAGTAAGCGTTGGATTAGTGTTTCTCATTGTAAACAATAGGTACTTGGTTTTATCTGTATTTAATGTTAAGAGATTTTCATGAAGCCAATTAGACACCGCATTAAAGCCATTCTGTGCTACCTCATAGACCTCGGCTTTTGATTTAGCTGCAAATAGTAGGGCTGTGTCATCCGCATATGACATAATTACACAATTTTGGAGTGTCAAATTGCACAGGTCATTAATATAGATTAAAAATAACGTAGGACCCAAAATACTACCTTGTGGGATTCCATAACAGCTATTCTTAACTTCAGAACTCATGCACCGACCTATTTTTACACACTGATGGCGGTCGCTAAGGTAATTAGATAATAGTTGCAATTGTACTCCCCGTATTCCCATCATTTCCAGCTTGTACACAAGCAAACTACAAGAAATTGTGTCAAAAGCCTTGGCTAGGTCTAAAAATATCCCTAGGGTGTGCATGCCGTTATCCAGGTTTGTGCTTATAAAATTTGTCAGATGGTGAACTGCTTGGCTTGTTGATCTTTTAGGCCTAAAACCAAATTGATGATCAGAGAGTAATTTATTACTTTCAAGATATTGTACTAATCTACTGTTTATAATTTTTTCCAAAATCTTTGAGAGGCCTGTTAAAACTGAAATTGGCCTGTAGTTATTTACACAATTTTTGTCTCCAGCTTTAAACACAGGGGTGACTACGGCTTTTTTAAGCATTTTAGGAAAAATTCCTTTTGTTAAGCATAACTGAAAAATGTGAGTCAAGGGAGGAGCAATGACGTATTTAAATCTTTTGAGTATGCTATTAGGTATGTCGTCACATCCTATGGCACACATTTCCTTTAATCCGTCTATTATCCTTACTACCTCATTAACATCAGTATCTAATAAGACAAAAGAGTTTCGTGTCGCAAATGTCTTAGCTTGGCTTTGGGTGGGAAAACATCTATCAGATGATAAGGATTTTTCTGCTAAGTTTTTTCCTACGTATTGATGAACAGGGTGTAAAGTTCACTCATCCACCATAGAAAAGGGAGGATCCTCCAACCAGACGGTTTTCTTAACTGTTCAGACGGTTAATGTCGGATAGACTTATATTATGTCGTTCGCGCGGTAAACTGTAATTGCGCGATGCAGGATTTGTATGACGTCATGACTTTGATGTGTAGTTCGTATGTGGCGGTGTAACCGCTACAGTAACATTCGTACTTTAAAATATGGCTTGTTGTTTTTAGATTCATCAGCCTTTCTACGTCAATATGCTCTTCCGAAGGGAGTGCGACGCAGAGATCGCTGAAATCAAACTCAAACTCAAACTCAAACTCAAAGCATTTATTTCAAATAAACCAATTACAGGCACTTTTGAATTGTCAAGGGGTCGGTCAGTCAGAAAAGATGAAGCTAGATGCCCATTCCAAAGCGTAGTAGGTACCTATGGAGAAGAACGGGCAAGAAACTCCACGGACACTCTTTTAAATAAAAATTTGGTTACAAAATATTGGTTACATCATTCATGTTGAACTTATACATGTGAGAACGATGCAAAACGTTAAAAGCGTCCGTAATAAAAGATAAAAACAAAAATAAAACAATTAAAAAATTAAATCAAATTAAAATAAGCCATGGCAGCTATGAGATGACCAGTCACAACTGACGGCGCCCGTTCACGAACATGACGCATGGATTAGCACCATTCAGCTCAACCATTTTGAAGGGAGCTAAATGATCCAACACACACGCCACCGTCAGCGTGACATTAGAGTGAGCATGACATACTCTCAGCCGCCAGGGCACATTCAAGTCAATGAAAGACATACCCAGTACCTAAATGGTAGCTTTATAGTCTGTACATAGTACTCACACATGTGCTATGCAATTATACAATGCTAAGAGATTGAATTTATACAATGCAAAGATAGTTTTTAAAATCTTCCGCAGCTCCAACAGTATTTTCAGATGCTATACAATTAGTTTATGTGCCCTTGTGGAGCAGGACCAGCGTTGACCCAAGCATTTTTATCAGCGATGTAATCCCCCAACTTATAATATGCCTGACTGCATAGTGTGCGTTTAATATAAGATTTAAATTTCGTTTCATTCAGCTGAAGTATGTGGGGAGGTATTTTATTGTAGCATTTTAAACAGTACCCCATGAATGATGAGTCTACTTTAGCCAGCCTGAAACCCGGTTGAACTAATTGGTCCCTATTCCTAGTGATATAATTGTGTCTTGAACCTCTTTTACTAAAAAGATGTAGATTTTTCCTTACGTACATAATGTTTTCATAGATATATTGACAAGGTACCGTCATGATGTTAATCTCTTTAAACAGTTCCCTTAGAGAGTCGCGCCTGCGGAGGCCATATATCGCTCTGATGGCTCTTTTCTGCAGAATAAAAATGGACTCGATGTCTGCAGCCCGTCCCCATAGTAGAATACCGTACGACATAATACTATGAAAGTAACTAAAATAGACTAGCCTCGCGGTATCTACATCCGTAAATTGACGGATTTTTCTCACAGCATATGCTGCCGAACTTAGTCGTCCTGAAAGGGATGTTAAATGAGGACCCCATTGAAGCCTAGAGTCGAGCGTGATCCCCAGGAAAACAGTTTGATCGACGAATTCTAGTTTCTCTTGATTTAATACTATCTCACAATTACTACTTTTGACATTTGGTAAAGAAAATCTTATGCACTTAGTTTTTTTCTCATTTAATACTAAATTATTAGCAGTGAACCAATTTTGGACCTGCTGCAGGGCGTTATTTACGTCGTCAAGATTTGATGCACGTCTATTCATTTTAAAAATTAATGAAGTATCATCAGCAAATAACACCATTTGTGGTTGAGTTTTTAACAAATGGGGTAGATCATTAATATATACTAAAAAGAGAAAAGGACCCAATATTGATCCTTGTGGTACACCCATTTTTACTTTTAAACCGAGTGAATTGACACCATTTATTTGAACTTGCTGTTGTCTATCATTTAAATAAGATTTAACTAAACTGAGCGCAAGTTTTCCAAGTCCGTAATGCTCAAGTTTCAAGATTAAGGTTTCATGGTCGACGCAGTCAAAAGCCTTGGAGAGGTCACAGAAAATTCCTATGGCGTCTTGGGCCTCTTCCCACGCCGTAAATATGTGTTTTAATAAGGTGACACCGGCGTCAGTCGTACAACGTCCCTTGGTGAAGCCATACTGTTGATCATGTAAGATTTTATTGGTATTAAAATGATTGAGCATTTGATTAAGCATTACCTTTTCAAACACCTTGCTTAATACTGGCAACACGGACACGGGTCTATAATTATTGGTATCTTTACTGTCCCCGGATTTGAAAAGTGGTATTACCTTACTATATTTCATTAGATCAGGGAAGACTCCTTGATCCACACACAAATTAAATATTAAGGCTAAGTACGGCGCTATAGTCTCAATAATGGAGGTACAAACTTTGATTGACATTCCCCATAGATCTTCGGTTAATTTGATCTTAATTTGCTTGAAAGCTTTTAATACTGTTATGGGGTTTATATGCTTGAATTTAAATTCAATCGGGCAGGATGAAACGTTGGCTCTTAATAAATCAATAGAACGCGAGGGCGAGGAATTTAAGGTTTCAGTAGTTTTAAGTGGGATACTGGTAAAGAAATTTACAAATTCTTGAGCAACTTCTTTGTTAGTGCTTATGACACCACGTGAAGTTTCTAGTGTGAAATCACTGTTATGTCTTTTATTCCTATTTGTTTCGTCATTGATAATTTTCCAAACCGTCTTTATTTTATTATCGGCTGATTTGATCTTGTTGCTAAGGTACAAGGCTTTAGCTACCTTGCAGGTATTTTTAAAAGTTTTAGAGTAAGTAGCAACGTATTTATTAAAAGTGTCAGAGTTAATAAAAGGCTTAAGGCCATACAGCTCAAACAATGTTTCCCTACTTTTCCTAATACCCTTAGTTGCCCAGTCACTGAACAGAAAATTTGGGCAAATCGTTTTAGTTTTCTTTTTTAAAGTATTATCGAACTCGGTGCGCACTACCGAAAAGAATTCCTCATATAATTCATTTACATTGTTTATAATATGACCCGGTATACTTAACTTACTAATTAAGTTATTATTAAATTTACTTAGATTGCTGGTTGTTACTTGTCTAGATTGTATCTGAAATCTTTGTAATGGTGTGTTGCACTTGAAAGCAACAGTTTGACCACTGTGATCCGAAGGCAGATAATTTACAATAGCTTTATCTAAATAGTCGCAGCAACAAAAAACATTATCAATACATGTAGCAGTATTTGTAGTTATGCGGGTTGGTTCTGAAAACACATTTGACAGATTGAATGATTTAAAGAGACTTAATAATCGACTGCTATTTGAACTATTTTCTAAGATATTAATATTGAAGTCACCACAGATAATTATTGATTTTTTCCCCGTTGCAAGTTTTGCTAGAACATCTTCCATTACTGCCTCAAATATGGAGTAGTTTTGATAATTGGGGGGTCTGTAAACGCACACTATGACATACTTATCTAGCTCAACACAGGACAACTCAATGTTATGTTCAACCGACAAATCAACTATATCTTTACGAGTCTTAGATTTAATAGACTTTTTAACTAAGATTAGTGAACCCCCACGCAGCATTGATTTGCGGTTAAAACAACTGACCACGCTATAATTTTTATAATTAATTAACATCTCAGAATCTTTTAACCAATGTTCAGTTAAACAAATAATTTCGAACATAGTTTTTTCTAAAAATAATTCAATTACTAATTGTTTGGAAGAAAAACCTTGAATATTTTGATGGAATAATTTCAAGGTATTCTGCTTAGACTCTTTTTTACAATTAACTATTTTAGAGCCAGAAGACACCTTGTTCTTGGTAGGTATAACTACAGTGTTACTGGTATCTTCTGTTGTCTTACTATCTAGTTTAAATTAACATCCAGAGTGAGCCCCAAGACTCCCATGCCATCACCAGGCAATGAGATCCTACTACTTGTGGACCCCACATTATGACAAGAATTTGCCATAGTGACACATGGATCCTCCTTCGTACAATAATTGTAAAAGTTTATAGCATTAGTGCTACAGTTACTGGTGGCCACCTGTACATTAGAATTATTACTAATAATTGCGGTGTTAATTATAGTACTGCACGTCGACATACTACTTATGTCTGAGTTTATATAAGCTAATAGCCTCGCTATTTGAAGTCTAAACCTAATGGGCAGATACACTGTATTCCTTGTCGATTTCAACTTATCAACAAAATTGTTGGTGTCAAAAAATATAAGTTTGTCACTGTAGTGACTTACTAAGAACTGAATATGCTTGTTAAGCATATGTATATAATTGTTTTTTCTATTTGATAACCTCTCAAAATAGGGAAAAGCACACAAAATAATTTTATTACAATTTAACTTTAAAATCTCAGTAACACTGTCAGTGATATCTTCCTTTTTGACCTGGGAACTATTTCCTACAAATACAGTTATGTTGGTATTAGAATCATATTGAGTCCTTGTAATTGATGTCATTATTTCTTTGAAGGATAACCCAGGTAAACAATAGTTTTGAGTAGAAAAACTCAAGTTGTTACTAACTAATTTCCCTAACCCCCTTCCTATACTATCTGAAAACATAACTGACTGATAGCAAACTTGACTACTACAAGAGGAAATACTACTAGCTACTGACTGTACCATTTGAGATAATTCTTGCACAATATCAGGTTTATCTTGATTGAGGATACAGTCTTGAGACACACTCTCAGTCTGGGACGGGTCCTCCGTTGCCTCAGGCTGGACAGCATCAGGGTTTGAAACCTGACAAGTACACTGACACCTAACTAACTCATTAGCAGCAAGAATGTGTTCTTTAATTTGGTTCTGAGAACCCACATATTTAATGAAAAGGGAACTAAGTCTGCTCTCAAGTACCTGTATGTCGGACTGTAAGCGCTGTGTATCAATTTCATAAATGTTTTTGCTGTCTTCTAATTTTATTTGATAATTATTTAATTTATTTATTAGATCAATACGTTCCTTTCTCCGTGGAATATTTTTGGAAAAGTGTTTTTGTTGTCTCCTAATTTGTTTACATTTTTTAATTATTCTATTTAGTTTAGCATATTTTTTCATTTTCTTATGACTAACTTTATAACTATAATTCTGTTTCAACAAGGAATCTTCAGTAAGGTCAATAGTTATAATGGAATGAGGGTTACAATTAGTATTTAATAGTTCATTATATAGGTGATTAGTTTCTTTGACCTGCGTACATTGTTTTTCTTTCTCTAACTGGATAATACGACTATTAGCGTGAATTAATTCATCTTCTAGGTCCCTAACTTTGCTTAAGGCCTCCTCGTACAAGTTACTACAGTTGCTGAAACCATCAGTGACCACCTTCAGTTGATCGCGTTCATCAACAACATTGAGATATTGTTGATGTAGGTCTACTAGCTCCCGTTTAAGGCTTGTTAAATTGATGAACATCAATATGAAGAGATAAATCCTCAAGTTAGTAATGAAGGTGGCTGAGAAGTACAGTGCTATCAGGAGTAATATAATAAGCCTAATATCTCATTTAATTAACATGTTTCGGGTGGTTCAACGACTACATCGCCATCCAAGGTGGCAATGCCGCCAGTCTTTTGGATACACATGTCGAGATCTATAAATGACACTTAGCTCGTGTTTTGACTTAGACATGTTCTTTTCTCTATCTTGCACTTGTAGTTTGATAGTTGTGCGATAGTGATAGGAACAACGCTTAGCCAAAGCACGAGCTAAGTAACGTTTCATCTTTGATTTCATCAAACCGATGTCATCTTTTTTAGGTCAGAGTAAAGATATTTTATAGTTTTTTTTTTAAATTATTTGTCCATGTCGTACCTTAATTAATATTGTAATTTTTATTTATTAAGTAAATTAAAGATAATTTTTAACATTGAATTAAGATTAAGTTATTTCGTTTTAATTTATCACATTTATAAATTATATTTATTTGTGTAAGTTCACAAAATAACACACTTTTACACGTCAGAAATAACTTGTTATAAAACTAGATGAGTTTAGTGTTTCCTATCTGACTACTCTGAGAAGTATTTTAGTTTTGAATGTGAATAATTGTGGATTCAGGAATTAGTTTTATAGAGTAGGTTTGATGAAAGAGATTCTGTAGGACTAAGCAAGCAGTATTTTTGTACTCTATTCACTGTCTGTTTAAATATAATGGTTAAATAAAAAAAATTACCCATCATCAAATGACTGTTTCTTCTATTATTTCAAAATGGAAAAATATATAATGGCCAAT
The DNA here is from genome assembly GCA_948150665.1 of Conistra vaccinii. Lineage (NCBI taxonomy): Eukaryota > Metazoa > Arthropoda > Insecta > Lepidoptera > Noctuidae > Conistra > Conistra vaccinii. Next base: position 4,809,529 of record OX411344.1, on the reverse strand, counting down.
ATACTTAAAACTATAAATACAAAAATGTGTTAGTAAACGTTGTTATTTACGTCTATCGGTGGCGACCTATAAATTAAACTCGTATACTAGAACAGTTTACTTTTAGAATTAAATCTTTAGAAACGTCAAATTAATCTTTTATTTCCTGCACACAAGTTCAGCATGTGATGAGGTTGTCTGAACATGTGATAAGGACGAATGTCGTGAGGAATGTTTTGGCTCACGTGGGTTCGATTCCCAGGTCGGCAAAGTGTTATTGGGTTTTTCCATCAGGAATTTTTTAGTCTCGGAGTCTGGATATGTGCCCGGTTGATGGGAACAGGCTAGCCCCCTATTGCTTGGGACTTAAACATAACTAGTGAGGTGTGTAGGTATACCTCTGCCTAACTAGTGAGGTGTGTAGGTATACCTCTGCCTAACATAACTAGTGAGGTGTGTAGGTATACCTCTGCCTAACTAGTGAGGTGTGTAGGTATACCTCTGCCTAACTAGTGAGGTGTGTAGGTATACCTCTGCCTAACATAACTAGTGAGGTGTGTAGGTATATCTCTGCCTAACATAACTAGTGAGGTGTGTAGGTATACCTCTGCCTAACCCTTTAGAGATTACAGGCGTGATGCTATGTTATGTTATATTTAGTTAAGGTTTAATTATTAAGTTAAAATGTATCGTACTATTGTTTCATAAAGTAGATATTAAGGAAGATTGTTCTTTATTGATGTAGTATTTTCTGTGTGTAGGTACATAATAGTTAAATAAATAAATTCTAATCTTTCTAAACACATTTAATTAAACTAACACTTATTTTATTTTAGAATAGATTACTAAAAACATTAGAAAACTGTGTAGAGAGAATGGTTATTTGCGACTATCGGCGGATCGGCGGCAATTATTTATAGGCAGTGTATAGAGTGCCACTAGCGGTACTCTATCCCTATCGGATAAAGTGGCCGGCACTTTAAACACCGCCACGGCCTGGCTAAAGTGCCGTAGTCACTGTCACTTAGTCACGTCACTTGGTATTTTGTTTGATTGTTGAGGTGAGATCGCTGTAAAAACACCACTTTCCCAAAACATTACATTCTCTTTTGCCTAAACGGACTCTGGCACTCGCCGGCCGTTACCATGGCACCGCTCGCTACGCTCGCTCGTCCCGTGCGTTGTTGTGTGGTCACAGTTCTAACCTAACCTACCTTTCAGCCATTTTCATTTGCTAAGCCAAGGGATTATGGCACTTAAGTTTAGCCGGCTATAGATGAAAGAAATAAACATTAGCCTCTCCTCACAAATAGACTCATCTTTTGATATTATGAAAAACAAATACGATCAATCAATACGAAGGGCAGCGAACTAACCTCAATAATAAAAAAATAACAAGTGACAGTGACAATGCAATGCTTACGGCACTTTAGCCGGGCCGAGGCAGCGCCACTAGTATGCCGCAAATATTCTAGCGGCACTCTATACACTTTCTTATTTATATTTAGCGTCGTATGAAAAAGTATTAATGAATATAATTTAAATGCTTCATTAAAACAAAAGGTTTAAAAAAAGTCACAATACGTCTTTTATTTTCAGCCCCAGGAATGTTCTCTACCGCTTCATAGAACCAAACATTAAATGTCCTCAGATCATAAAAATCATTGTTAGACTTACAATGATTTTGATGATCTGACCCAACTATTCGTGTTTAGCTTCCATTCTTACCTTTATCCAAAGGACCTAGACAAAGTAACGATGAGTCAAAACAACGTAATAGATTGAAATGAGCTACCGAAAACCTTATGTCAATACTGTTGAAAGTCGAAGCGATTGCCACTTGTTTAGGCTCTAAGGGTCGCGCCACATGTGCCGAACGTTCCGCGGCGGAACGTTCCGTCGCGTCATGTTAGCTTGCATTTCTATGGACGTAACGTTCGGCTGATGTGTCAATAGGTAACTTGAAAAACATTAGGAGCGTATTCAATCAAACGTTCCGCCGCGGAACGTTCGGCAGATGTGGCGCGACCCTTAGGTGCGGCTGTCAGTATTATACTCAGAGCGACTGTTAAGCGCTGTCTGACATAGCAACCGACTACTGGCGAATACCGATAATGTCCTATTCAGTTCAATCGGATCACAGTGTGAACTAGGCCATATCTTTTGAAGACTATGCGAGTCGGGTCGTGCGCAGACACGTCGGGGCGGGTTGTCTCAGGGTCGAGCTATTGTACTAAGTACATACATCTAGTGAGGGTGGTCGATTGTTTCGGCTTATTAGGTACTTAATTTGTTTAGGCATTTCCCTATTACACTAAAGTTATCTTATCATACGACTAAACCATTATTCTATGTGGTTATCCTCTTAAATGCGATTAAAACAATATTTTTGATAAACATTTTGGGATGACTAACTTAATTACATGAAATCTCCTCTAAATATAACCAATATATAAAATTATTTTTATCCTCTCTATATTCCTTCCTTACTCGTTGGTTTTATGGTTTTCTACTGTAATATTATGTAGGTACTTACAAAAATACATTTTGAAAAAGTAAGCGTTATAGAGCCATTACAGTTTGACCTGAGAGGCAGTTCCCGTATTGTTAAGAACGTCGCATTCTAGTCTCAGTGTCAATCTGTTAAAAATATAAATCATATTTACAAAAAAAAAATAGGTACAAGTTTTTACATAATGTGTGTAAAAACTTAACAAGTGTCGCTGAGTTGGCCTTTTGATCTATAGTTACTGTCTATTGTCTGGCAGTAGGAGTCTGTCATGCTCACTGAAATGTGTTGCTGATGATGACGTTGTGTATCAGCTCGTTGAGTTCTTCCAATATGTTCCTAGCGATGCTATGTGCTCGTGATGCTCGTGAACGTTGCGTAACCGTTTTCATGATAGATATCTTGTGAGAAGAATCATCGAGAACGAGAGACATGTCGAGAGGAGAGTTGTGAGTATGAACGTGGATGAGTACAAGAATAGAGGAAGAGCAAAGAAACGATGGATGAATTGTGTGAAATATGATAAGGCTAGACAAGGGGTGAATACTGATATGACGGCTGATTAAGATTAATGGAAGAAGACATGCCGCACCGACCTCACATAAATTAGAATAAGGGCAGGACGATCTTGATAAGAAGGGAGAAAGAAGATGTCTAAAACATGAACCTAATGTATTTATATTAAGTTTTATACTGACCCGCTTGCCTAGATACGGGCACTTTACATTTACATTGATGTTATTTATTAAACCGGTGACGTAGTAAAGATATTTTCCGTGTTTGAGTTAACTGCAAAGAAACCCTGGTCATTCGTAAGTTTCGTAACATAGTGGTTTTTTATAATGTATTGAATTTTGATTTCTGTTTCCGGTTTCAGGTTGGATTGGACATTGTTGAAAATAACGATAACGATAGATGAAAAACGAATCAATTTTCTTTTTCTTAGTTATAACTGTTTCCTCAATGCAGTAAGCTAGTATTCAGAAAATAAGACATTATAATCTATAAAATATTATTGTTAATAATTTGTGTTTTTCTATCCGTATTTATTTAAATAAAAGCTTACAGACTAATAACAAACGTAAATATCATGCATAGGCAGGGGGATATTACCTACACTTTCCGGTTGTGAACAAGCATAACTACTAAAATGGGTTTGTTCGGTACATTTGAGTAAGCGACCACACCCAACGGTTTAACGCTATTACCATTTATGTCGAACAAGAGGTCAAGTACTAACGCTACACTTTAATATACCCTTGTAAGTAATATTTTAGATGAGGTATTACTTCTCGTACCTATCAATAAAAAGCCACCCAATCTCAATCCGTGGACCGTATCGTAAGTTGCGATTAGAGAATTACGTTGAGAGGATGTGCAGCAGCGTCCTCCTGTGAACTCCTGTCTGCAAATAACAACATGCTGCGACCACTCCTTGTAGAGATATCTTCAATTACTTCACTGTAGCTGACATTGGGACTATGTTCGGCAGTGGACTTTAAAATAATAATAATTTTATTTACTGCGGCTGAAATAACCATACAATTAACCATACTATTACCGCTACCGTTTATCATTTGCTGTGGTGTCACTATTAATAGTAGGAGGAAATAACTGGAAAAGGTAGGTCTAATAAAAGCGACAACGAAACCATTTTGTGACTAATTCCTGTTTGTTTTGTGCTAGCAGATACATGTATAATCAATAATATTAGTTATGTGTAAATGACTGTTTAGAAATTATAATTTACAAGTGCGATAAATATACTCTAACCCAACTTAAAATCCTCTTATAATTTTGTGTCTTTTCTTAAGTGAAGATGCAGAGTTTCATTTGTTTTTTTATAGTACTTGCTATGAGTTTGGCTACGGATGTGTCCGTTTATAACGCTTATGATTTTTGTAAGTAACGTTATCTTAATTCTGAAACATTGACTATCGAATAACTTCTGGGTGTTTGTGTTTGTGAGATTTGTATTTGAAAATGTTCCCACGATTCAGAAGACTGCCTCGTTGGTCTAGCGGTCGTAACTCGTAAGTGCGATTTCAGAGCATGAGGAAGTTGGGTTCGATTCCCAGGTCGGGCCATGTGACGTTTGGTTTTATACGAATTTCTATGCAAGTGCCGCAAACTCTAGATTTTTGCCCGGTGTATGGCAATAGACTAACCCCCTGAGCTGCTATGTTATAACTATTACATGGGTACTGTAGGTACCCTTTCGATAAACATAATAAATATAATATGATGTTATTGGTATTATGTTATGTTATGTGAAATATGAAAAATTATATCTCGATATCAGAGGCATTAGGTCGGATGTATGGATCCGACCAAAATGACTTTTTAGTACAGCGATATTAAGGTTTTGTTTCTCTTTTTAACAAACTGACTTTGGTATTTCTATCTCGTACCGTTGACAAGATACACACATGCATAAAGACGGATGTGCAGACTTTTTTAAATGTCTGGGAGGCATAAACTTTTATTTTAACTTACACCCCTGTGCACCAAATAATTAATAGTTTTATGAGCCGTATTTAAGTTTAAGCTATTATGCATATAAAATGTTTGGTCTCACATGCTGGTCGCTTCAGCAGATAAGCCTTTATACATCTAAAGCTTACAATAAAATAATAGTACGTATCTTCAAATACAGCATTATGTTTAAAAAAATGTTGCTTAATGCTACAATGCATAAAGTCTGCTATCGATATGAGACGTTCTTGTTGTAATAACACCAATTTTGTAGTGGTTTTTTGTACTTTTAAGGAATTCCAACCTTATGCCTCCAAAAATGTATTCAATAATTTAAAATACTTGGTCGGTACTAAAGATAGTTTGAATATTTACGTATCACATCGTGTCGTAATGAGCTCTCGTGGCGCGTGAGCGCATGGCGCGCGACATAAACCAATCATTGATAAATGAATGTGAGTTTTTTTTTGTATAACAGTGGTAAAATTATATTGTTAGTATTTGCGTTTAATTACAGTCATGGAGCACAACAGATATAAAGTAAGTCCCTAAATCAGCCTATAATATTATACTTGTGATTGTTGCACTTGGCTGCACAACTAAAAAATATATTTTTCTAACGATCTTTTGAACCTAATATTTTTTATGTATTGTAGTTTAGACACCTAAAGATACTATTGTAAGCAAATTTGGATTGGGCAATAATAAATATTTTGTTATAGAAGTACCTATATGGGTGTGATTGATAATAACATACCTAATATAAATACGAGAGTAATTAACTATTTCGAACCTCCGACACAAAGAAGGGTGATTCAAGTTTAAAACGTCTGCTTGTCTATCTTAGGACAGACATTGGCTTCCAAATGCATGGACCGATTTTTAATGCAGTATTTTTTTCGAACGTCTTTCTTCTTAGAAAGTAAAAGTTAGCATAATAATGACCTAAGTAGGTACTTACAGGTATATTACTTGAGCAGAGGCTCCGATACCAGGATCTCTGTCCGCCTGAAAAAGGACTTTACCTTGCAAACGACCGTAGCTAAATCACGTTGCTCTTTGTAGCAATGTATTCATACGAGTGTGGAAGGTCGTGCACCTTGAGGAAATGGTGTGTTGGCAGTGCTGTGCAACGCTGTTGTATCCACTCTACTGCTGGTGCAGCGATTCCTGTCAAACCTACCGGGTTGGAAATGTGTAAATGATACCTTTGCTATTGCAAGCGCCTATAAGCAGCGGTAACCGCTTACGATCAGGCGAGCCGCATGCTTGTTTGCCACCTCAGGTGTTGTATTAGAAAATACTTAGGTACTTACTTGTTGTATTATTCTTGCAGAACACAGGGCCGTTGTAGATTACGGCAGTAATGACAGCGTTAAAGATAAAAATTATGAACCGAGGGAAGAGGATGACTCAAGTTTCCTAACATCACATAGCAAGATGCCTATTCTCACCAGAAAAGTCTAATAATGTTTTTATTAAAAACAATGCAAAGTTCCAATCAAAAGACACTTAATAACATCACCTAATAAAAATTCAACTAAAGGTCAAGTACATGCAGAGAACGCTAGACTTCTGAATGAATAACAATTGAAGATCTTTGAGGGCTACATAGCTTATTCCTGATTTTTACAAATGTTTTTATTCACCCATCAAGAAAAGATCACGTGTAGAGAGAACAATGATTTACATTCATGAAATTTGTGAATTGAGTATTGATTTCGATGCACCATGCACTGACAATACAATATTTTTACCCAAAACCAAACAGTTCAAAAGCGGTGGTTTGCTATGAAAAAAAAAACGATATATACCTACCAAAGATTGAGCTGCAGTTCGCAAACAAAATAGGCTTTAGGCTTTCGGTGTCACACTATAGGTAGTTAATACAGTGTTGAACAGATAACTAAACTTCCAAGCTGTTTTCTCTCAAGGACGGTTAGACAAAACGAACACAGAAAAGGAACAACATCAAAAACATTGTTTTCTCGATATTATTGACATTTTATGAATAGAGAGAGACCAACGAAGGAATTTTTTGTCCGAGAATTCGTAGAGTGGGGATAGAGTGTGCATTCGCTCGTTTGTTCTAAATCGACCTTTTTATTTATTTTTATTTAACCGCTTACCAACTAGATACATACTCGTATACAGCAAAAACCCATAGTTTTGGACATAATTACAAATCTCACATGTAACTTATAAGTATAACCTATCATGCATACTTTACAGGATAGTTGAATGTAAATTCAGCGTAATCAATTTTAACACTTTACATAACATTAATTTTGTGTTTAGATTATGAAACTGCTGGACCTGTGTTTAAATCTGCCGCTCCGTGGAAATTCATGTTCACCTCAAGTGATCGGTTCTATATGGCACCAATATATTATTTTAACCAACCACCGAGTGTTACTAATGCCAATGTAACATATGAACCAGGTAAGCTTCTGGATTCTAGCTTTCTACCTTAGACTAGACAGCACATTCACACTCGAAATGAGCGACGAAATGCTGAGAATCATTTTGAAAACTACGTTAGCCGACAAATCCGAATGGGATTAGTTCAACAAACGTTTGTTAAAATTCAAAGATTCGTTGGATACAATTAAGTAATAGGATCATTTAGAGTATTACCCACTTGTGTCCAATTATTTCAAGATGTAAAGCGTAACTTTTGCCTTTCTCATACGTTTCAGGTCTTGTAACTGTCGAAAGGAAGTTTATAACCAATGGTGAAACAAAATCTGTTTATGTTAGTAAATTACGCGGCCCTGAAGTAATAATTAACCTAAATGTGTATACTTCTAGTGGCTTGTGTAGATCAATTAAAGTTGCAGAAGGGAGAATCGTCTCCAAGAAATCTAAGACAGAATATAAATGTAAGAGTATGTTATACTTTTGTTACAATACTAATTAATGAGAGCTTTACTGTAAGGTTTTGCGATGCTTTCGAGTAAATTGTTAGTCAACTGATCGTTTTAGTTGGCATTAGTAAGATCATGCAAGCAAAAGAAAAACATGACTTGATTGATTGGTTATTTCTTACAGATACTGATATTTGTTTCAAAGGAGTCACCAGACACTGCGTGTTAGAGGTGGACTTAAAGGATTTCATTTGTAAAGGTAACCCTTTGCCTTTGCTTATTTCTCTTACTTTTTTTGCTTTCAAAAATATTCATGGTATAGAGATTTCAGTAATAAATATTTTATAGTTATTCTGAAACAAAACTCAAATGTATAAAATATTTATTTTCGTAATTTATGAAAGGAGAATTTACCTGAAAACGCATTAAACAAAACAAACAACAATGGTGTACCTCAAGGTATATGGACTTTCGCCCACATATGGGAGTGGCGCGTGGAGGTAAAACACCGGGGTGTAACTCCGCTGCCGCGAGAAATCACGGCATAGCGGACAGAGCTCCGGCGGGATCTCATGGCGGCCTGGAGAGTGCGATTGCCGCAACCTAGAGCTGGGCACGCCACAATTGCGGCGATAAGTCTCCTCTTTGAGGAGTGGCTAGAAAGGCGCCACGGCGTCTTCACCTTCTGCCTGACGCAGGTCCTCACCGGACACGGTTGTTTCGGGAGATTCCTGTTTTGCATAAAGGCGGGAGGAAACGCCCGGGTGTCACGGTGGTTCAGGCCATGGTACGGAGCGAGAGGGCATGGCAAGCCGTCACCTCCTTCTGCGAAGCAGTAGATCTCGCAAAGGAGGAGGCAGAGCGCGTGAGTGTAGCGAAAGTGTAGCGTCTGATAACAACTCAATCAGGCACTGCGCTGACTGGCTTGCCTTTTTCACCATCACAAGGATTATCGTGGCACCGTAGCAAATAATGGCATTGTATATTGCAGGTCCTTCAAATGTTACAAAAAAGAGTGAAAATCTAACGACAACAACGCCAGTGACTGATTTAGCAAATCTTAATAATACGTTTGTGTCTAACTTTTCATCATCGTCACATGAAAATAAGAAAACATCGACTAACAGCGGTGCAAATAATACTGGTAAGTATATAGCATTAGGAAGTGGTGGAGGGCGGGCGTTTTTGGGGGACTGTCTCATGTAATTTTGACGTTCGAAAAGTGCTGATTCTCAGGCCTAGTTGGAATAAATGACTTGTATTTTGAATTCACATTTAGGTATTAGCATTCCACAGCGCGGCACTTCACAGGTTAAAATCATGGACGTACATCATACATCACACAGCGTTGCATATTATTCTAATCACCTGCCTAGCTTATTCCCAACTATGTTGGGATCTATGTCGGGGTGTATGGTCTATGTTGGAATGCAGCTGAATACCAGTATTTTACATGGAGCGACTGCTTACCTGATCTCTAAAACCCAGTTACTGGGTAACTCGATACCTCTTGGATAGACTAGGTTCCATTTCTGGTCACAACAGCCAACAGGGGTTCTGTTGGCTGTTGTTACTGAAACAAAGATAGAAAAAACAAGTGCAAGTACCTATAAACAATAGTATTATACGAGCAACTAGTCTCTCTGCTTCGCACGGTGTGATCTACTGATGTGGTGACATCTCATCTTCTGCGCTATATCTTTACTTCTATACTAATATTACAAAGAGGTATTTGTTTGTTTGGTTGTTTGTTTGTAAGGTTGTATGTAGAGGGTAATCTCCGGAACTACTAGTCCGATTTAAAAAAAATCTTTCTGCAAAACATTAATGTATTTTGCCGTAAAGCTTCCGTAATAAATTCTGTAAATTATAGTAAAAACCTCATCAGTATCCATTTTGTAGTTCAGAAGAACTAAGCGCACACAAAGACGGACCCGAAAAGCGATTTTGTTTTACATAATTTTTATAGATATTATGTAGTGATTGTCTTTCTCACCATCTCCCGAGCTAGTCCATTAAGTTAGTATTATTGTTACAGAAAATTGTAAAAACCTTATAATAATAAATGTATTTTGTTTTCAGAGACCAACGACCAACAGCCGCGTACTCAAAACAATGTGTTAATATACGTAATACCATCCTTGATAGGGATGTGTGTTATAATATTAGTGATTTATATAAGTGTCAAAAAATATTGTCAAAAATATGGTCGACATTCGCACCCAGCACAAACCATAGAATTGAATACTTACGTAAGTCATATTATTTAAGCAATCACCGTTGTTTATGCTACAAAAAAACTATCTTGATGTGTCATGCGCCTGGTACTCCACCGGCACCCAGACCCGCTGCACTATTGACGTGAACCTACTCCTATCTAGTGATAGGAGTAGTGCTAGTGCTAGTGCTAGTGCACGAGGAGGTCGGAAAGCGATATAATTTCAAACATAATTACAAACTCACAAACCTGCCTGTGAAGGTTGTGTTAAAATCGAGTCAGTTGATACTAACATAAAAAAATTAGTTTTGATAAAAAAACCGTGAAGTTGAAAAGAAGAGACATTACTTCAGACACACTTCAATGATGTAATAAGGGAAGAAGATAACTCTTTTTAAGATATTTTAATACTTGTTTGTTTATTCCAGGCCACTGCAAATGAAGTTGTATATGCGGATCTCAGCTTGATGCATGGAGACAGTCAATCACCAAGATGTGATGAAGAGTCGCAATATGCCGAAATAATTGGGGTGTTACATCCTCATTGAAATGTACACTACGCTACTACGCAAGTAAATGGACACTACGCTACTACGCAGTTCTCTCTGTGCGATTGGATTGGATAGAACATCGGTATTCGCCAGTAGTTGGCTGCTTGGTCAGACAACGCTTAGCAGTCGCTCTGTGTACAATACCAACAGTCTACCGCACCTGGTTAGACCGGAAGCCGACCACAACATAGTCGGGCAAGGCCACGTTGAATCAATGTATTATGATCTGAGGACATTCTGTTCATTTTGCTGTTATATGGGATAGTGAAGAAGATAATGTGCTCTTTTATAATTTCTAACGTGACTATTATTATCGTGGACGGAAATGTAAAAGCGTCTTCATATATTTCCATACTTTTTACTTCCCTGTGTTATCGTGATGCCGTGACGTGAACGCGTGGACGTTCACGTCATTATAATTTAGGCAGTGTATAGAGTACCACCATTGGCACTCTATCCCTATCGGATAAAGTGCCACTACAGGCACCCTAGTAACACCGCCTCGGCCCGGCTAAAGTGCCGCAAGCATTGGATTGTCATTGTCACTGTCACTAAGTCACGTCACTTGATATTTTGTTTGATTGTCGAGGTTAGATCGCTGTAAAACACCACATTCCCAAAACATTACATTCTCTTGTGCCTAAATGGACCCTGGCACTTCGCCGGCCGCTACCGCGGCACCGCTCGCTACGCTCGCTCGGCTCGTGCGTTGTGTGGTCACAGTTCTAACCTAACCTAACCTAAATAACAAGTGACAGTGACAATGCAACGCTCACGGCACCCTAGCCGGGCCGAGGCAGTGACACTAGAGTGCCACAAGAAACTCGCGGCACTCTATACACTTCGTATAATTTATCGCCACGGTAGACAATAACGCACAATATTTAATATGAAATACTCACAATAATCACGACTATTGTAAAAGTACACGTCACTGTCTTTGTCACTTATATCTACTATTAAAACGAAACAAATAATCGTTTTTTTTATATTTACGATTAAAAGACAATATTTGGGGCCTATTTCACCACGTACGAATAGCCACTACTTACCGAATAAATTCAAAAATAGAACTTTTGTATGAAATTATCTGCCAAGTAAGTTAATAGGAACTTAATTGTAGGTGGTGAAACAGGCCCTTAATCTCATCTATTATCAGGAGAAACTGACTGACTGACTGACATATCAACTCACAGCCGAAACTACTGGGACTAGGAACGTGAAATTTTGCACACGGCGTCCTAAGAGCAGGAGGCTATGGATCGTCAAATCTAAGAATGGCTTGATTTTGGAATTATCAGGGTGTGTTACTCAGCAGGGCGAGTTACTGGTCCATTAGTATTAATGACAAAAAAGGAAGATGGCGGAGTGTGCAATAAGGAACGGGGAACTAACGATAGAAGTGTTATTTAAGTTTTCTTAGAGTTTTATTTTGCTTACATCAAAATTTAAGAGGTTTAACCGAACCACTATTTTATTTCACCACTCGATCCCACAGTAATGTCTAAAATTTGGTTGTGTGCGTATGGATTGCGTTTAGATTTCCTTACAATAGCTTTCAATGTGTGTATTTATTGAAACTTATATGTGGATTTCGTATCTGGCAATAAAAGATTTCATATCATTTCATTTCATTAACACAGAAAAGTAAATATACCCAGTTTAAAATATCACATAGAGATCAAGTAGTAGAACAATTACATATAACAAAATTTCTTGGTATAACACTTGATGAACATTTCACCTGGAAGCAGCATATCGATGAAATATCTATGAAAATCAATAGGTTTGTTTTTGCATTAAAGAAAGTTAAAAATGAGACATCCAGACAAACTGCTTTGATGGTGTATCACGCCTATGTTTGCTCCATCATCCGGTATGGTATTATTGTCTGGGGAAATTCCTCTGAAATTTCTAGAGTTATGTTAGCACAAAAAAAATGCATACGAGCAATTTTCAATATGGACTGGACTGATTCCTGTAGGCCAGTATATAAAGCTCACAACCTTCTCACAGTTCCTTGTATTTATATATATGAAATCGCTAAATTTGTTAAAACAAATTATTCACTTTTTGAACTAAATAATAATAAAAGTAAACGAAAAGCTACACAATATCTATTAAAAATGCCTGTTCCTAGGATCGAACTATTCCGACGCAGTTGCGTATATATGGCGCCACTTATTTATAATTCAATTCCAAATTTTATAACTGATCTTCCTTACAGAAAATTCTGCGTAGTACTAAAAAAATGGCTCATTTCACATAGTTATTATTCAATAGGTGAATTTCTGAAAAAAACTTCTTGTCAGTCTTATCATTACAGGAATGCATTGTAGAGTAGACTTAGATCTTCCTTCCATTGTTTTCATTGTGAAGTTAGCGTAAGTCTTACTAGCTGTACCAATTCATAATTTGGCAAATTTTTCTAGGATTCATGACAGTAGTTTTTCAGATATACCCTCATTTATCATGTTGTGTAATTAAACTTGCACTTCTTCCAGGAAATAATTCTTGAATTGTATATTGTCATCATCATCCATGTAAGTCTTTTTCAATAATAATATTGATCGGATAAAGTTATCCATAAACACCTTTTTTTCTTGTCTTTCAATATATTTTTATTTTTATTTGTTTATAAGTGTCAGTTCCATAATTTTTTATGGTATTTTGTGGACAGTTGTTTTAATTTGTAAAGTCTAATTTTAGTTTGTCCATTTCTGTAAAATGTCATGTGGGTCATCTTAGGGGCGGATTTTTTATTTTATTTTATAAGATATCGTATAAACTTGACTGCGTTTCTGTAAATAAAGTAAGTTTTGTAAGTATTTTATTGTTTTACAAAAGATTGTTTTATAAAGTATGTACTTACTGCTTTACAAATATAACTTTACCTGTAAATGAAGAAAGAACATTCAAAGCTTTAATAATTAATTTCATGAGTATTGTCTCTTAATTAAATCCTCCAGGTATTTTATTTAACAATATAGGTAGTTTCTCATAACCTCAAAATCACATGATCACAATGACAGATGACATCACAGAATATTTATATACTCTGGATTGGGATAACATGCACAGTGTAAATATTTTTAGTTTACAAAGTACTCTGTGGTAAATGTGTAATATCTGTTCACCAAAGTCATTCATTAAATTCCTGCCACGAAACCACGATCTATCTTATCGGTCATTTTCACTCGCGTTTGAATGACCGCGGGTAAATTAAAATTATAGAAACGATAGCTACATTTACAATACATAAAATCTGTGATTGTAGATATTATTTTATTCTGTTAATTTTTATGTTGTGCCATATGTTTATATCATTAGGTATGTTATGTAAATTGAAGATTGATTTAAATAATCTATGTTTAGTCAATATTTTCAACTATAATATGTAAAGATAATTACTTAATTGAATGTGCCTTCCTATTAATATTTGCATGCCAAAATATGGCGAAATGTGTCATCGTTCAAGAATACTCGTATAACACCTTTATATAACCGCATTTAAAGCAAATAAATAACTTTGACTTTTTTTTGACTTTTTTTGACATTTTCCATGAAAATTAATGGGCCCTCAAGTTGGACAATATAAGAAAGCTAGGTAAGTACCAATTTTAAATTAATTTGTAATTTTGCAGTTCTTCTTCTTCTTAGCGTGTCGATGGCAAAAATAACACGAAATAAGTACATAATATAATTATGTTCTAAGTTTTTAAATTTGTTTGGCCCAAAACATATTTTGCAGTAGTAAGTACATTTTATAAATTACTCACTATGTTGTTATTGCATGCATATTATTATATTATCCTCAAGACATAATATTGTGATCGAATAATGAATTAATTATAAACTGTATGTTAATGTTTAATACGTACCTAATGAGGTTAATAACAGTTAGAATGAAATAAGACTCTCTATTTAGGTAGTAGTTACTAAAAATATGTATAACAGTATTTACCGACGCGGCCTCGCACGTCTGTGCGAGGCCGCGTCGGCCTCCGCTCTTTTGTACCATGCGTCCCTGGTCTCAGGGACGCATCGTACAAAAGAGCGGAGGCCTAACTCAGCAGTGAGTGGAACAACGCTGAAAATGATGACGATGATGATGACGCGGGCGTAACTATGGTTCAGTCAACTGCGCCTTTATTTCGTAGCAGTAAGGGTGAAGTTCCTCCACCCTTTATACTTAGTATCTAATCGTTCCGGTCATATGTCGTAGTCGATCGGTCTTGAGGGCGTCTCAGCTACCGTACGAATCTCGTTCAGATCAGACGGATCAGCTGGTAAACTGACTATGCATCCAAAGACGAATATCTTTTAAAACATTTCTCCAAGTACCTACAGGTTTACTTTAAGGTTCATAACAGCACTTGATTATATTGTGCTGAATCTCTGCTGGAAGGAAACAAGTACTGTAGGGTTGCTAGTTGTAAAATTAAAGCCCCGTTGAACTTGGTGATAATTTATTGGCAACTTTACTTATATTACGTTACACATTAAAATAATATTATATCATGTGGCAACCCTAAGTGGAGGGATGAAAGGGACTGCGTGGCTATCGCCCTTCAGACCTCCCCTAGCTGGCTAGTTTCCTGAAAGACTGCGTGGCTATCGAATCAGGAACTAGTCGTACTAAGGATCCAAGCTGGCTGCGTGGCTACCGCGCTCAGAACCTCTAGCTAGTGAATGATGGTTTGTTCGAAGACGGCTCTGCTTATAAGTCTGCGAAGTTGTTTATAAATCTTCGATACCACGAAGCAGTTTGTAGGAATGTAATCAATTGCTTTATGTTTCTTGGTTTTGATAAATTCGCTATAGCTGAAATCTTTTCTGGATCTGTTTTAATTCCTTCTGGAACTATTAGATGTCCCAAATACTTTATCTCGGAACAAATGAATTTACATATTTTTCTGTTAGCCTTTAGGTTAAATTCTCTGAGTTTTTCAAATATTTCCTTCAGATCCTCAATGTGTTGTGTGAATGTGACTGATCGTATGATCAAATCATCTAAATATGAAAGTACACACTTTGGTCTCGTTCCTAAAGTTTGAATGAATTTATCTATTAGTCTTTGGAACGTAGCGGGTGCGTTCCGTAACCCAAATGGCATGCGTTTAAAACGGAACGTTCCAAACGGTGAGACAAAGCTAGTCTTGTCTTGGTCTTCGGGATGTACCAATATTTGCCAGTAGCCTGATTGAAGGTCGATTGTAGACATATATGGCAGTGCCTTTGCTTGATGTAATAGATCGTCAATCCGTGGCAATGGATATCTATCTGGTTTTGTTATTTCGTTGAGTCGCCGATAGTCGATACAAACTCTAATATCGTCTGTACCTTTAGGAATCATGATAACAGGAGCTGCCCAGGGTGAATCGCATTCTTCTATTATATCATTGCTTAGCATTTCATCTAATTTTTGTCTCAATTGTTGTTGCCTGTGTGGTGATAATCTGTATGGCTTTTGAGCTATGGGTAGATGACTACCTGTGTCTATTCTATGCAAAATGAATGGTGTTGGTTTTGTGTTTTTATCAAATATATCACTATAAGTGGTTAGAAATTGGTTGAAATCAGATTTTTCAACTTCTGACAATAGTTTTCCTTCACAGGAGCTTAATAAAATATCAAAAGAATACAATGACATTTGGTTTATTGTTACATAATCAATGCGTGGATCTTTTTGAGATGCTTCATCCGCTGGTTCGCGAGGACGGACAGGACGAGGCGGTGTGTCCATCTTCTGAACTGACCATTTTGCAATTTTCTCAGGCGGTGGACTGTCTTCAATATTGTTCAATGGTGAGGGGGTTTGCGGAAGTGGAGAAATCATGTACAGTTCTTTGGCCCACTGCATAAAGCTTGATAGGGATTCCGGGCCTGAATTAAATGTTAGACATTCAGCTGCCTTCAAGGGAATCTTTTCATTTTTCAATTGTAGAAAGGCGTGTAACTTACGAGGTTCATCTATGAAGTTCCAAACTCGTTGTGGCAAATTGAGCACTATTCCCGCCGTTTCTAAGAAATCAATACCGAGTAGAGTACGATTATCAGTGGCGTCGGGTATCACTGTGAACGTTATAGGTAGGGAACGTCCACCAACTGTGATGTCTACGGCTGTGGTTAGTAATCTTCGGGTTTGAACCGTCCCATCGGCTAGGATTGTGTCAGCCGTTTTCTCGTTGAACGTCGCTCCACTTCTGATAAACAACTTGTATTTGATAACTTTGTATTGCATGCTTGCGACACTTGTTCTTGCAGCTGTGTCTATATAAGCATAACCTTTTTCATTTTTCCATATGATTTCTATTGTAGGTATCTTAACATGGTCCTGTATTATTTCTATGGTATCCACTGTGTAAAATGCAACCGGTTTTGGTGGTGTTTCTTTATTCTGGCATTTCTTGCAGTTACTTCTAAATACCCCTGCTTCACCACACCCATAACACGATACCTTTGTAGTTTCTGTGGCTGTAGCTGTCGCTGCTGGTTGTTTTTTAGCCTCTGCCAAGCGTTTTCGACATTCTTCCGTTGTGTGTCCTTTTTTTCCACAAAATATACAACGTTTCATTGTTTTTTTTCTCATAGTGTTCTCCCGTCGAAGAAGTATTTGTTTGTGATTCTTTCTCCAAACTTTCTAAATGGCGAACTTTTTCGAGTAGCTCTGCAAATGATTTAAAATCGGATCTGGCGACTTCCTTTTTGATGCTCAACTTCAACAGACCATATACGAAGTCGAGATGTTCCTCTTCTTTGTTACGTTTAGGTGGCAGTTGCGAAAGAAGCGCACGTTTTATACAAACAAACTCGTCGATTGTTTCAGTAGTTTGCTTTTTGCCGAAAAATTCTAAATATATTTCATGTGGCTGCTTCTTCGGAGCAAACGCTGACCGGATGGAATCTAAGGCATTATTCCATTTTTTTATGTCGGCTTTCACACCGTGCCACCATGTTGCTGCTGTGCCGCCTAACAAAAACGGCAATCCTTCCAATGCATCTTCGTCGGTGATGTGTTCCACTTTTTTGTGTACTGAGATACTGTAGCGGTTAGACCGCCACATACAAAAACTACGAAACAAAAAGACATGACGTCACACAATTCCTACATCTCGCAGTTAGAGTTTACTGAGCGAATAACATAGATAAGACTATCCGAAATCAACATATGGGGGCAGTTGCCCGCCAGACATAACAACCCGTCTGGTTGGAGGATCCTCCCTTTTCTATGGTGGATGAGTGAACTTTACACCCTGTTCCTCATACCTCTATATTGGTGACCCCGAGAAAGAACGTCAACGCAGCCTTCGTGCAACTACTTCAGCGTGACGTCATCATCATCACTCCCGCAAGCTTTCGTGAGGCGAGTCACACAGCCAGCCAGCACCCACGGCTTCAACGGGTATCCTGACCACCAGCATGCAGCGAACGCGCATTCCTGGTCATCACCCTCAGCCACGCCACCCCGACTCACTGGGGAATCACCGCAATCACCTCAAGCACCGCAATCACCTCAATCACCGCAATCACCACAATCGCCGCAATCACCGCAAACAGTTCCGACCCACCGTGAACTGTGCGGCACACGGTTCCGACTCACTGGAACCACAATCACCATCGCCGCAATCACTGCAGACAGTTCCGACCCACTGTGAACTGAGCGGCACCCGGTTCCGACTCACTGGAACCACAGCTGGCACTGTGAAGCATCGCAAGATCCAAGACTCAGCCCACTATCGACCTCCGGTCTCCGGAGGGGAGTGATGTAGCGGTTAGACCGCCACATACAAAAAAACTACGAAACAAAAAGACATGACGTCACACAATTCCTACATCTCGCAGTTAGAGTTTACTGAGCGAATAACATAGATAAGACTATCCGAAATCAACATATGGGCAAGTGCCCGCCAGACATAACAACCCGTCTGGTTGGAGGATCCTTCCTTTTCTATGGTGGATGAGTGAACTTTACACCCTGTTCCTCATAGCCCTAAATTGGTGACCCCGAGTATGAACGTCAACGCAGCCTTCGTGCAACTACTTCAGCGTGACGTCATCATCATCACTCCCGCAAGCTTTCGTGAGGCGAGTCACACAGCCAGCCAGCACCCACGGCTTCAACGGGTATCCTGACCACCAGCATGCAGCGAACGCGCATTCCTGGTCATCACCCTCAGCCTCACCAGCAACCTTGGCACAGCACCTGCACTTCCGGCCGGTCTCACAAGCAGAGCCTATTCTACCCTCTCCTGGTCGACGCAAGCAGTCAGCCACAACCCGGCGCTGTACCACATCCGACTCACTGGATGACGACGCAGCGCCACCCCGTCTCACTGG
The DNA here is from genome assembly GCA_948150665.1 of Conistra vaccinii. Lineage (NCBI taxonomy): Eukaryota > Metazoa > Arthropoda > Insecta > Lepidoptera > Noctuidae > Conistra > Conistra vaccinii. The sequence goes on along the minus strand of OX411344.1, from coordinate 4,790,590 downwards.
GGAATCACCGCCGACAGTTCCGACTCACCGTGAACTATGCGCCACCCGGTTCCGACTCACTGGAACCACAGCTGGTACTGTGAAGCATCGCAAGATCCAAGACTCAGCCCACTATCGACCTCCGGTCTCCGGAGGGGAGTGATGTAGCGGTTAGACCGCCACATACAAAAACTACGAAACAAAAAGACATGACGTCACACAATTCCTACATCTCGCAGTTAGAGTTTACTGAGCGAATAACATAGATAAGACTATCCGAAATCAACATATGGGCAGTTGCCCGCCAGACACAACACCCGTCTGGTTGGAGGATCCTCCCTTTTCTATGGTGGATGAGTGAACTTTACACCCTGTTCCTCATTCCCTAAAATACTATTTATAAATTCTTCCACTTTGTTGAAGTCTCGTTCACCGTCATACTTCCTAGTACAACTTGCAAAACTTTTCCCAGACATGGTACTTTGACTTGAAGCGATAGTGTTTATTAATGCAGTGAACTGTTCCTGCGTCATAGTGACTGACATTTTCCAGATTATGTGGGTACTTCATACAATTTGAAGGTAGTCCGACCAAAATTTGAGGGTAGGCCGTCCAAATATGTGGGTAGATTCCATATAATTGGAAGGTAGTCCGTGCAGAATTTTGAGGGTAGTCCGTCCAAATATGTGGGTATCCGTAGATTATTTACGTTGGGCGCCAATGTAGGGTTGCTAGTTGTAAAATTAAAGCCCCGTTGAACTTGATGATAATTTATTGGCAACTTTACTTATATTACGTTACACATTAAAATTATATTATATCATGTGGCAACCCTAAGTGGAGGGATGAAAGGGACTGCGTGGCTATCGCCCTTCAGACCTCCCCTAGCTGGCTAGTTTCCTGAAAGACTGAGTGGCTATCGAATCAGGAACTAGTCGTACTAAGGATCCAAGCTGGCTGCGTGGCTACCGCGCTCAGAACCTCTAGCTAGTGAATGATGGTTTGTTCGAAGACAGCTCTGCTTATAAAGGCGGATTGTTTACATGTGTGCACAATATCTACACGTTGTCGTCTGTAGTTGTGATGCAGATAACTTGTGATGTGGCGCTGGCGCAGATTGACACGAAGCTTGCACACGAACATTGTAGATGGCGTCACTTGTCTTCAGAAATCGTTTGTGGTTGCTGTCTTCTAGTTTATGAAGCCGCTCATCGTAGCGTTTTGGATAGGTTACACTAGATGGCGCTATATGTTTGTTACAGTACTTTATTTCTAAGTTATTCTATTGACAATAAAAAAACAGGTCCTCACTGTCTACCATAATCAGCCTACACAAGCCTCCTGTCGATGTAAGGGAGTGGGCCGTAATCCACCACGCGAGCCCGGTGCGGGTCGGTAGACATGCCGGTTTGCTCACGATGTTTTCCTTCACCGTTTTGGGAGGAGCGTTGATGAAATTATTTACACAAAGTAAAGTGCCTGCTTGGGTTCGAACCCAGGACCTCCAACTCGTAAGTGCGGGCCGTTACCACTGGGCCACCACTGCCACAATGGGCATGTGACCGCCCATATTTTTCTGAATATTCATGAAAAATTATCGAAAATTAACTTTAAAAGGGAGACTCCCTTTTCAAGTTAATTTTCAATAATTTTATTACATAATTTTTTTCTTATATTTTTAATTGCAATATTCCAGAAATTGAAAAAATTGGCGGGGCGGCATTATGTAAAAAATATAAAGCACAAATAAATACAAACAAATATACTAAAACAACCTAAGGAAATTAATTTTTAATATTTCATCAAATCAATCCGCTAGACCTAGAATAAACGTGATTCAAAACATTGAGAGGATTTTTTTCAAAACTATAAATTCAAAGAAATGTTGACGTTCGTAATGCTAATATAATGCAACTAGTTATAGTTATTCAGCTAATAGCTGTTTAATTTGTGCCCACATCAGATCTGCTGCTATCTGTTTGACTGCCCCTTTCGGCTCGTGGTCACAAGCGCGACTGCTGAGCGTGGGGTCCTGGGTTCGATTACCAGGTCGGGCAAAGTGTTATTGGGGTTTTCCATTAGGAACTACTTAGTAGCAGCTCGAAGTTTGGAAGTTGGCGGTATGATACCCCCGTGCCTCGAAAAGCACATTAAGCCGTTGGTCCTGCGCCTGATCTCTCTCCGGTCGTGTCGGATTGCCGTCCCATAGGAATATGAGAGTACGGGAAAAGAGAGTGTACCTGTGACTGCGCACACAATTGTGTACTATAATTATGTCCTGCGCCGAAGGCTGTGGAGGATTATATATTAGATCTGCTGAAACAGCGCTGCTAACGCTCTTATTCAGCAGGTTTTTACAGCTGATTCTATGGAAGACAGTTATTTAGCTGATATACAGCGCTTCGCTGTTACTTGGGCAGGTTGCATATCTCTCGCCTCAACCAAAACGGAACATACTTGAGGATGTCAGCGGCGTTAGGCATGAAACAGGCCGACATGACACAATACACAGTAGCGTTTCTTCGGTCACTTATGTCAGCAGTATTTAGTCAGGCGGTCACAAGGTGAGCACCTTTAACGTATGGGTCATGCCGGCCATGATGTACTCCTTCGACAAGCTCAAATGGACGTAGAGTGATCTTGCTGCCATGTCTTAGTTTATTCTATAAACTAAGCATAATCTACTTTTATTAACATTTTTATTAAACAAAAATTTAATTATACTGTTTTAATTTATCATATAGGTTTGATGTAATAAAAGAACTATGTATGCACCTTATTTTTCCGTTTGTTCTTTAGGACTACACTTTCTGTGTCTAAATAACAGTTACATTAATGCCGATGGTAACCCCTCCACAGCAAGATGTGATCTTTGGCAAGAACTGTATAAGCCCCTTGATTAGTTCATTGAACCATCAGAGAGCCGATCCGGGCACAAATTACCGTAGCCTACTTGGAAAACCTTAAATAGACTTCGTGCCCAAGTAGGTCGTAGCAAGGATAACCTCCACAAGTGGGGGTTCATGGACGGCTCAGACCTTCGGTGTGTATGCGGCGTCTCTCCACAGACAATGGCTCACCTCCCATCTTGCCCCGCATGCCCTGTCACCTGCTCACGTGAGGACCTAATGGCAGCGTCAGTGAACGGCATCCGCGTTGCTGAGTTTTGGGCCAAACAAATTTAAAAAACTCAGAACAATTATGTATTTTATTTCTTTTTTATTTTTGTCATCGACACGCTAAGAAGAAGTTACATTATTTAAATTAAATTAAATAACGTTTATTTCAGAATCACTTCCATATTTGTTAGAAACATTTAAACTTATCAACTAGTGTTAGTAGGTAGGTACTAATATACTAACGGAGAGGCACGCCGATCCCGGGGAATGCCTACTTGACTGCGTGCAGTCGTATCCGCCGCCCCAAGATCGGAGAGTCCCACCTATCAGCCAATGCTCTAAGAATAGTGTTGGGGCTGTCGCGAACACGGCGTATAGCAGAGATGCACATCTCTTGCGCATGATGGCCGAAAAACTATCATCATTCGAGTCGGAAAACATGAGGGACGCGCTACAAAACGCGGCAGCCCCATCAACATCCGGAACGTGTTACTATACTGATTAATAAATGTATGATCTGTTTTAGAAACATATTTCATCAAATTATCACAAATCTAACACATTCTCGAAACACAATGTGACTATTTAGAATGGTTATTTGCATCTATGGGTGGCCATTTATGGTAGGGTTATGACAAATGCTTTAACTAAATATCTAATTAAGATACGATTAACTTTTGAAATATAAGCATATATGTCAATAAACATTTTATTCATTGCATAAAACTTTATTCTCTGTCATATCATATAAGTTTTAAACCAAATACAAAATGTTCTCAGATCATAATATCTGTATTCATCGCAGCCTTTTCCCATCAATGTAGTGTTCGGCTCTCAGTCTAACCAGGTGCGTCTGACCGCGAATACTGTACACAGAGCGCTGTCTGCCTTAGCAACAGCCTACTGACGAATACCGATTTCCTATCCAATCCAATCATAGCGTTGTGTGAGCTACGCCGTAGCACATAGAGTGCTACGCCACGTGGCGTAGTACTTCAGTCTATTTATTTTTTACATTTCAATGAGGATGTAACACTCCAATTATCTCAGCATATGGCGATTCTTCGTCACGTGTTGGTGGTTTACTGTCTCCATGCACCAAGCTGACATCCGCATATACAACTTCGTTTGCGCTGGACTGGAAAAAATAAAAACACTATCAGTATGTCTTTAACAAATTGAACTCCTACTCCTTTCATAGTAAATCTGTAAATATATATATATATATAGTATATTATATGTAGTAGTAATGTATTGATATAGTCTGTAAATATATATAGTGTAAATTATAAAAAGTGTAGTGAAATGTTGAGTGCATACCTACTGACATTTAATTACTCAGACACAGAAAAATTGCTAGAAGTTATGCAATGAGTTTATTAAATGTTAAGTTAATTTTTATTTAAAATTTATTATGTATCAATGATAGCTCTATGTACAGTAACATAATAGTCCACTGAATCACTCAGCGTTGTTAAGTGATGGCCTGAAACACAGGTTTGAATAAACCTACATCAGGCAGGTCGCTATTGTATTCATTGGGCCTTTAATCAATATTATATAAGTTATACACTAGATTTATTTTAGGCATAGTTTAATTTTTTCTACATTTCTACTATTAATATGTAACTTTGTTATGATGTAACTTTTATGTAATTTATATGTGAACTTATGAATAAATGATTGATTGATTGATTGATTGATTGATTGATTGATAGTTGCGACAAACAAATACGCGACAAATGCTAGGGCGACCGTATATGTCAACCATAAGTGCGACTGCACATCAGGTCGCCGTACTTTAGTGCGACTGATTGTTTTCTCGACAAACGACAGGACGACGGAACTTTTGATCGGCGAATGAAAGTGCGACACAACTTTCGTTCGACAAACGAAAGCGCAACAATTGTTAATATTTTGTGGTCATTTTTTTTTAAACAATGTATATGTCGCAGGCATATTGTATGATTCGTCATTTTACAAACGGCGCCGTCCGTTTACAAACGCTTGCGATTTTGCAAAATGCCTAAGGCAAAATGTAAATTGCCTAGTCACTATACAATATGCCGCAACATTTGATGGACAATTCAAACGCCGTTTACAAAATGCCGCAGCAAATTGAAGAATTTAGTTCTATTTTTTACCACGTGTGTCGCTGCTAATCAAAAAAAGAAAAATGGCGTCGAGTAATGGTTTTGTGACAGTGAGATATTGAAAACCGTGCAAATTCTACGTGTGAAAAGGACATTCCACAAAAAAAAAAATATTTGAAAGACAAATAATAAAGAAAATTTTACGATTCACGAACGGGAACAGTGAAAATACCGTGGACCAATGACAAAGTTTTTGAGGTTATCCGGCACGTAAAAATCGCTCAGGTGTCCATGGAATCTGGTGCTCGGAGGACTAATGCGGAATATTATTGGAACAAAAAGTATGAGAGTGTTTTTGTTACTTAAATATTTTTCAACTTACCTGTAACGGTTACTACGTACGACGCATCAAAGACATAACGTCACACAAATCTTGCATCGCGCAATTAGAGTTTACCGCGCGAACGACATATATAAGAATATCCGACATCAACTTTCGGGCAGTTGCCCGCCAGACACAACACCCGCCTAGCCGCCCGGTCGGAGGATCCTCCCTTTTCTATGGTGGATAATTGAACTTTACACCCTGTTCCTTATACCTTTAAATTATTAAGCACATATTATAATTTACTTTTACTTAAGTCTTCATAGGTAGGTACCTCGAATAATAACTGATTTGTCCAAGCTGTGTTTTTGTGATGGTCACCCTACAATAACAATGAATGTCGAAATTATAACAATTGAACGAGTTGCCAATTTGCCTTAGGCATTTTGCAAAACCGCAAGCGTTTGTAAACGGACGGCGCCGTTTGTAAAATGACGAATCATACAATATGCCTGCGACATATACATATTAACCGCACGCTACCAACGGTCCTACGGCCAGATCTACAAGACCTGCTACTGTGTGGACCCTGTGCTAAAAATCTTAGTTTTTTAAACGAGAGTTGTGTCGCGCTTTCATTCGTCGATCAAAAGTTCCGTCGTCCTGTCGTTTGGTGACAAAAAAATCAGTCGCACCAACGTACGTAGAGCAGATGTGCTGTCGCACCTCTGATGGTCGACATATCGTACTATCGTCCAAACATTTATCGCGAATTTGTTTGTCGCAACTATGATACGAAGTCAAAAATCCTCTATTCCTGTCATCCATACATATCTATTGAAGTAATGGTACAAATCTATAGCACGAGAGGGCTTTGTGAAACAACTATTTTCGGCCACTATGGGGTGTGACCTGCGGGTGACAGACTTGAGGAGTCTGTCGCCTGAACAGACAGAGGCTCGAGACGGCAGCGCAACGTGTTCCGCCTGCTCTCAAGAGGAACTGCGGTCGTATGCTGCAGAAGGCGAAGGGGTCTGCATAGAAAACGTGCGGGCTGTCCAACCCGGGGGAGCGTGACAAACTGCCCAATTGCTGCCCAATCACTCCCGCACCCCGGTATATGTAGTTAATGAACACGTTGTGGTTGTAGTCAGTAAGAGTCTGACAGATCCCTCCGCCTGCCCCAGGGCGGCGGACGTACAATTCCAAAGTTTCTTGTCTGTATTGCAGTTGTAGTAAACAAAGGTTTTCGCTTGACACAAGACTTACGTACATAAGTATTCAATTCTATTGTTTCTACTGGGTGCGAATTTCGATGAGAATATTTTTTGACACTTATATAAGTCACCAATATTATAACACACATCACTATGACGGATGGTATGACGTACATTATCACAGCGTTTTGAGAAGGCACCGGTTGGACGAAACGTTCTGAAAAAAAAAATGCACAGAATTAAATAAGTAATACGAACTAAGATATTAAGTTGTTGCCAGTAAAGAAGGCCGGCTATTTAACGGTTCCTGAGGGAATGCAAGTAAAATATCAAAAGATAACCTGTGCTTTATGACTAGAAATCATCCATACGTAGTAAGCAAGCATTGTAAAAATCTTTCATAAAGGCTTGGCATTGAAATATCCACACAAAAGGCGATATAACTGTACCGTCGAACAAAGAGATTGGTATACACTATACAGGCAGCTAACTTACGTTCTACAACAATTTTATGAGTGTGCTCAGTAGTCAAGACTTTGACGTGGCTCGAATAAGTGTATCTTAAACGTAAAAAGTTCATATCATCAGGTCGAGCATTTTTCCATTTTGTGTTGGGGTCGGGGAAGCGTATTATACAATCAAAATAATCACAGTGGAGAGTGGACAGACTTACCTTCAAACGCATTATTTAACAAACTCACTTCAATTACACAGTACTGATCCTTTAAACAAATGTCGTTATCTGTAAAAATATTAAAACAATAAATTAATTCACTGCACGAGAAAGTTGTATTGATGATTTTAACGACTATAATTCGGTAAGAACATAAATAATATGACCACAAATCATAGTTTGCTCAATGCAAACTGAAAATTTGATTTCACGGGTTTCCCTGGCGCTTTCACCATAATACCATAACAAAACATCACACCTGTGTTTACCGAAGGGGTATACTACAGTGCTGTATTGTATATCACTCCCCATTTCGCAATTTATGTGTCAGTCTCATAATTAGTCAGGGCAACTGCCCAAAGTCTGGATTTGAAAATTTCACTGTAGCAACAGAGTATTTTCAGTTGAAAAAATGCAAGGCTTTTCCGGCGACTACAGCCGTACCTCGAGCTCTGTAGTTGCGCTTGCATCAGACTGCATTATCACAAAAATATAATATTTTCTTCTACCTACATGACGTGTCATTTGTCTCGTCCGGTAATCCTGTCACATCTTTCCCTGTAACTATTTGTTTTCTGGTATAAAAGCCAGTTGTTGTAGATAACTCCAGTTCAATGAATATTTTGCTGTAGTTTAAAACACTACGTATCACATAATACTTTTCTCGTTTAGTATTTAAATACATTTTTAATTTTTGCTTCTGCATGTGGACACCTGAAACGTATGAATCAGAAATCGTAATTATGTAATAGTATTTTATAATATCAATGAATTGTCAAGGAAATGAAAATATTATACTTCATATTATGTACAACCAAATTTTTTTTTTTTTTTTCCCTATAAATTAATTCATCTTTCCACTACACTGCCAATATCCGTCTTCCTTGTGTGTGGTAACTTTTAAAAGTTATGGCATTGATAGCGAAATTAAAATATTCACGGGGGAAACTGACATACATACCACCAAAAACCACAAACTTACCTGATGTATATTTTAAATAAACATCTGTGGTCATATTCAGGGTTCCATTCCTTAAATATATTTGCATAGATAAGATATCACCCAAGTGATAACCAAAAATAAATGAAGCACTCGGTACTGGCTTAGCCACAAGTTCATTTTCATCTAAAAAAAAAATAACAATGTTAACTGTTAACAATGTTAGCTCCAATAATACGCGACAGAATCCAGTTTCGTAAAGATGCGTCCATATTTCTAGCATTTCAACGGATTGGATATCGTGACTGTGACAAATACAAGAGGCAAAAACAGTGACTAACAAATGTCACACGGCGATCTATTGAGAGATCTATTGCCTCAAGAGATAATAAATACACAGTTTTTATACAATTTTATTACAATAGCATTCAATGTTTTAACATGACAAGCAATCCCGTCGACAGTACTGTCAATTTCTTTTCTAATTGACTTTTTCAATTGGAGAAGCAAGTGAACATAATAAAAACATTAAAAAAACCACTGAAGGCATTATCATGATCCCCGTTTTGTATTAAGTGTAGTTAGTAGTACAACTGTGTCATTGTCACAGTGTCACATCGTCCGTTGAAAGTCACAAATGTGGCCGCAGCTTAACAAACAGTGTTGTTATAAGTTTATAACTACCCTGAAGTGTTAAATACGATGTAAAAATGAAAACTACACTTCAGGGTATTTGTATGAATGTTACGTATGTTACTAATTAGTCCTTAAGTCTTAAGGACTAATTAGTAACATACGTAACATTCATACCAATAGCGTTATTTGTTACATTTGGCGCATAAGTAACCGTCAGTATTTCTTTTATATATATCGTGAGTGCGGTTGCAGTCACAAACACCTTACTTGATGTATTTATTTTCTCAAAGTTTCGGTCAAAAATAGAGATGTAGGTACTTACAAAAATCATAACCATTATAAATGTATACGTCCACATCCGTTGCTACACCAACAGTTAATATTAAAACGAAACAAACGATCGTTTGCATATTTACGACTTAACACAGTAATTATTTAATTTTAATAATGAAGTAAAAGCTATAGTTTATACAAATCAATTGATATTTTTTAGTGATTTTATTTTAACACATTATACAAACACTTCATATATACGTGCATCTATAAGTACAAAACACACAGAAATAACAAAATTGATTCGATGTCGGTGTACTATTACTATTAACTTATATTATTAGATACAATTTTTTCCTCATAATAAAAGTGTCACTACAGTGAATGCTAAGCAATAGCGATAAAAAGGCAGGCATTGTTGTAAAATATATTTAGTTATTCTCTGACCTGCCTCGTTGAGCCAGTGGTAGCTCTGTTCTCGGAGTTTTGTTCCTGGCTCGGGGAATACGGGCGTGAATATGCGTGTAGGTAATCAATTTAGGGAGAGCAAAATGACAGATTGTTGAAGAACTTCTACGGTGCGGCGCTACGTCAAAAATGGAGAAACGAAATGTGACTTTGTATATAAAGAGATGTGTCTATTTTTGTAGAATAGAGATAGACTTGATCATGATAAGCACGCAGAAAAGAAATTTCAAGGTATAAAAACTCGTAAGTTACAAATATATTGGGGTATAGCTTAGCAAAAAATATCTTGTTATGGAATTAGAACTTTACTGATAGACCTACATGTTTTAAATAACTATTGTTACTACTGTACTAACATTTTTTTAAATATCGAATCATTGTATTAACGAAGTTCATTAATGAATCAACAGACTCTCATACATACCTTTTATACATAGTCCAAAATTATTATTAGAAGATATCCTGTACAATATCCATCCCAATCTTAGACTGCTGCATCGTTCGATCGGTCTCCTATCCGCGTGCTACTCAACTCGTACCCGAGTTGCCCCGATGTCGAAATGTTAATTTGAACAGCTAGAGATTTTGAAATGCGCTAAATTTCATTTTCGTACAAGAAGTAATGTTTAATCCGAGGTGTATTCCCGTATTTTTCGGGTATCGGGTTACGGGATGCAACTACGCACGCCGATTGTTTTAATAATTAGGAAGTCATGCAACCATTCGCACAACCGCGACAGTTTGATTGAACACCTCCATACAAATTAGTTGACAGTCGGCAAGCGGATTTAGTCCCGCATCCCGCGCGGGATTGGCTTCAGTTTGACCAGAGGGGCAATTCCCGTAATTTTTTAGAACGTTCGCATTCTAATCTCATTCGCAATCTGAAAAAAATACAATCAATTTGCCAACATTTTTGACAATTTTGACAGATTGCAACTTGAATGTGAACGTTTTTTAAGTACGAAAATTGGCCTTCAGAGCTTTATGAACGTGCATATTGTAATCTAAGTGTCAATCCATCCAATACCTTTATCTTTTAACCTACATTTTCGAAAAGACTTTTTGACATTGATTGTTGCCGAGATGATATACCGACTAGATTACGAATGTTTGTCGTTTTACAATAAGAATTATTGGCGTTTTGTGATCCGCCCGCACTACATAAAAGCTGGCAAACTCAAAATAGATTGGATAGTCAGTCATAGATGAACTGACTTCACTGACGCAATTGCATAACACACTCACAATCAATGCTATTTACAATATTCATTGCGTTATTTACGATGAATTTTCAAACATTATAATTATGGTGTTTGAATCTATCTGATCGTGATATAAAGTGTAATACGCAATACTCTTATTGCTGATCAGTGGCCTGCAAAACAAACAAACAGTTCTGTTTGAACGATTTGCTAATCGTTCCGACTGTCGTAAGCGATCGATCTTGAGGCCGTAACAGACACGGTACGGGGGTTTTCTGGGTCGGGGTTCAGATCAGACAGATCTGAAGTTAGAACTGACCATGTATTGTAAGATTTAATAATCATATTCCTTTCTGCGATTCCGACAAAGAAAAGTTTAACGAACGTCGAAGCCGCCTTTGCTCAAATAGGTCCTTTATATTAAATTGAGTATTATTGCTTTTGAAACAATATAAAAAGTAGTTCGCTTGTTTTTTTCCTGTTCCTACTCTGACCTCATAGCACCAATCTACTACCAATAAGGAATACATTAATCAAAATAGCAGGAACATATAATTGTTAGTGTTAATCACACAATCCTACACACGCGCACGCGCCGCGCACACTACGCGCCTCGAACGGTACGGACGCGTCACATTCTACGCGCGTGTTACTATAACGTGATTTTCATGTAACCACAAGTGCGCACTTCGTGAATATTACGAGTTGCTCGTGACCCACACGCTAACCGGTCAGGAACATGTCCATAGGTGTCCATACTATGCTCCTAAGAACGAACGCATGCGAACCGCACTGTTCATGCGCGTACGCAGATGCATGTGTATCCACATTTACAGGATAAACAAACAACTTAATTATTTGAATATTAAAATTATGTTCATCAATACAAAATATTAATAACAGGTTTAGTACAATTTAGTTGCAGTAATTAATATATTAATTTTGTGAGACAAACACTATAGTTACAAAAACACATACGTGTGCCCTAAAATAAAATATTCTTTGTATTGTTATTGCGGATAATATGAATTCTGTAATCGTTAATGTGTGTGGAGTTGTTTTAACCGTTCTGGCAGTTAACGCGTCTCACCATGATAACAAGATTTGTAAGTTACTTGTTATCATTCATTTACATTTTAATTTTGGAAGTGTGACAGACAAGTGCTGTTCAATAAAGCAGAAAAGTAAAGTGCGCGCGAGACTGGTGGCGCTGCACGCTGGCGAGCTTAAATGATATAATATTTAAAATATTAAATCTATATTATTAATTTAATCGAATATTATTAATCTTATATTAATATTAATTAATTGAATAATTTTATATTTAATTAATTAATATTAATATAAGCTTCACCCGCGCGGAGGTCGCAAATTTATTATCCCATGGGAACGTACTACTGGAATAAAAGTTAATCCAGGTTATAAACTATCTGTATTCCAATTTTAATCAAAATCCGTTCAACCCTTATTGCTTGATTGAGTAACAAACATCCAAACATACAAACGTTCACAAGACGGCGCGCAGACTTATCTGTATCTTGCGAGCAGTCTATGAAAGAAACTTCTAAGTTTGTCAGATGGTCACAACTTCGCAAGTTACCCGTTGCCTATTTATTTATTTAACACTTTAAGCACACAAATGTACAGAGGCGGACTTAATGCCATAGGCATTTTCTACCAGTCAACCTTTGCCTACCGTTGTTATTAAAAATACCCCTGAATTAGATCGTTCAGAATAAAAATACAAAAAAAAAAAAACATCATAAGAGAAAAAACAAACACGTTTTGAGACTTTTGGTTTGTTAAAAGCGTCAGCCAGATAAAATCCCAAGTCAATTCATCTTAAAAATAATAAAAGATTTTCTTTGTTTTCAGATAACTCTAAAATAACAACAATAACAACATCGAGCCTGCCATTTAATTTCGATAACAATTACTGTTCAAAATTGAATGTCTATTTCAATAATTTGTCTTCGTTTGTGAACTACAAAATATTATTTATAGCAGGTAAGCAGGACCTAATTAAAATCAAATTCAATTCTGGTTGTCAGGAGACAATCCTGAATCTTTTAATTTCTTTGGTAACAGTAGAGTTTAGTTGTGGATTTTTATTTAATAGGGTGTTTGTTTGAATGGTAGTACTGGTCCATTATTGTTCTTCATAATTTCGTAACGATAAAAAATCTTTAAGCTTTCTTAAACAATCCAGGTGTTAAGGGAAGAAGAAAGAGGTTAAAATCGAGCAAAGATAAAAGTGAAAACTGTTTTTCTATAGTCAAGAAAGATAAAGAGGACAAAACAAACCACAAACTTACGTCAATTTACTTAGAAATGGAAACCGAGGAGGCAGACTGGTGTAAGAATATTACAATCTTTGAAGATGGACCTTCGAAACGTAACCTGTCAGCGGACTTAAAATATGAATGTAAGCTTAGTGTCTAAACAGATGTACTGCAGTTGAGATAACTATTAAACATTGAAACTGCCAAACGACTGCCGTTCCGTTTGCAGTTAGCATGCAAATTCTAAGGCAGAAATTCTGGCAGATTCGATGCAGTTTTAGGGGTATGACCATAGAAAAGGGAGGATCCTCCAACCAGACGGGAGTTGTGTCTGGCGGGCCACTGCCCGTAAGTTGATTCGGATAGTCTAATCTATGTCGTTCGCGCGGTAAACTCTAACTGCGCGATGCATGATTTGTGTGACGTCATGTATTTGCTGCGTAGTTCGTATGTGGCGGTGTAACCGCTACATTACTCCCCTCCGAAGACTGGAGGTCGATAGTGGGCTAAGTCTTGGATCTTGCGATGCTTCACATTGCCAGCTGTGGTTCCAGTGAGTCGGAACCAGGTGCCGCTCAGTTCACGGTGAGTCGAAACTGTCTGCGCTGATTGTGGCGGTTGTGGAGATTGTGGTTCCAGCGAGTCGGAACCGAGTGCCGCACAGTTCACGGTGAGTCGGAACTGTCTGCGGTGGTTGCGGTGATTGCGGTGATTGTGGTGATTGAGGTAATTGAGGTAATTGAGGGGATTGAGGGGATTGAGGGGATTGAGGTGATTGCGGTGATTGAGGTGATTGCAGTGATTCCCCATTGAGTCGGGGTGATGAGGCTGAGGGTGATGACCAGGAATGCGCGTTCGCTGCATGCTGGTGGTCAGGATACCCATTGAAGCCGTGGGTGCTGCATGGCTAGCTGGGTGACTCGCCTCACGAAAGTTTGCGTGAGTGATGATGATGACGTCACGCTGAAGTAGTTGCACGAAGGCTGTGTTGACGTTCATTCTCGGGGTCACCAATTTAGGGGTATAAGGAACAGGGTGTAAAGTTCACTCATCCACCATAGAAAAAGGAGGATCCTCCAACCAGACGGGTGTTGTGTCTGGCGGGCAACTGCCCGTAAGTTGATTTCGTATAATCTTATCTATGTCGTTCGCGCGGTAAACTCTAACTGCGCGATGCAGGATTTGTGTGACGTCAGATCTTTGTCGTATGTGGCGGTGTAACCGCTACACAGTTATGTCAACTGCATCCAAACTGTAATGTTGCAGCTAGCGTGTAGTCCAAATGCAGTACGTCTGTTTCGGCCATTTCTTTACAAAGATTAATGTTTTATTTTTCAATACCAACTAGCTGCTATTCTCAGTGACACATTTGGGAATCAGTTAACCGTTCACCGAAACAGTCATGAGGAAAATCATATTATTATTCAGAGGTGATATGTAATTGGCTAATTTACATACACATACATACATACATAAACTCACGCCTTCTTCCCATGGGGGTAGGCAGAAACTACAGAACGCCACCTGCTACGATCCTTACATACTCCTTTTGCCTCGTTTACGTTCATACACGTTCGCCGGTTGCGAGTACTACGCACCGGTCCTTTCTGAAGAACATCACCAATACGGTCAGTATATGTCCTCCTAGGGCATCCCCTCCCAGCGTTACCAGTCCTATCTGCCTTGTAAATACATTTTGTTAGCTTTTCATTCATCCTCTCAACAGGACCAAACCATCTCAGCATACCCTTTTCAATTTTTGTCACTACATCGTCTTTTAACTCAAACCGTTGTCTTATCACATCATTACTCAGCCTATCATTCATAGTCAGACCACACATGCTTCGCAAAGAACGCATTTCCACAGCATTTATTCTACTTTCATGCTTCTTCTGCCACACCCAGCATTCACTTCCATACATAAGCGTAGGCACCAGTACACCATTGTGAACAGCCAGTCGTGCCTTTTTGGACATTAACTGGTTGGTCACAACCGCATGTATAGCACCATTCACTTTATTTCCCGCATTTACTCTCCTTTCCACATCTTCATCAATCTTCCCATCCCTTGTAAACAGACTCCCCGAGTATACAAACTCACTTACATGCTCCACACTCTTATTATTTATTTTCACATCAAACACCGATACATCCTCGTCTCTTTCAAACATCATGACCTTCGTCTTATTCACATTTATATTCATCCCTTTCATCTTATATGCTTCATTCATCACAGTCACCATGTCTTGCAACTGTTCTGCTGACGATGCAAGTAGTACTTGATCATCTGCGTAGAGAAGGCATTTGACAGGCAACTCATTCATTCTCAATCCGCACTCAAATCTGTCAGACAACTATCCATGTACAAGTTGAAGAGCCATGGTGACGCTACACAACCCTGTATCACACCCCTCGAGATGCAGAACCAGTTCGTGTATTGCCCCATTTATCCTAACATAAGCACTGGAATCCTTGTATAAAGATTTCAGTACCCGTACCAAGTGCCAGTCCACACCGTACATGGATAGTGTTGACCACAGTTCTTCCCTCCACACACTGTCGTAGGTTTTCTCCAAATCTACGAAAGCACAATAGACTTTCTTGTGCTTTGCCAGATATTTTTTGGCTATGCACCTTAGAAAGAAGATCTGATCCATACAGCCCATTCCCTCTCTAAATCCTGCCTGCACATCCCATATTTTTTCATCTGTCACTCTTATCACTCTATGTATTAACACCTTTGCATACAGTTTGCCAACAACACTCAAAAGACTAATGCCGCGGTAGTTTTTACACTCCTGCTAAGAGCCTTTTCCCTTATATAGCGGTACGATTACAACCTTGCACCAATCATCCGGTATACGACCATATCTCCAACACATATTAAAGATCTAGCACAACAGGCTTGCTACAACCCCGTCACCGCCCTTCAGTATTTCAGCAGACACTCTGTCGTACCCTGCAGCCTTCCCAACTTTAATCCCTTTCAGCGCTCTTACAATCTCATCTATTTCTATTGCATTTTCTTCATCTACATCTGAGTTTGGGTCTCCAAAACTGGCGTCTACCCAGTTACCCACTCCTTGCACACTATCCTGACAACTAAATAAACTTTCAACCCCTTCCAGCGTTCCAAGACCTTACATTCTTCGCTTAGTAAACATCCATCTTCTGCTCTTATAACATTCATACTAGATGTTGCTGTCACTCCTCGAGCCAATCTTACCTGTTTCCAGAACAGCTTAACATTGGCCCTGAAGTTATCAGATAACTTCCTGTTCCTTCCTTTTCTTCCTTTTTATCCTTCTTCATTTTTACAATCTCTTTCACTTTCTTTTTTATTTCGGAGTATTTCTTCTTCACTCTTTCCAAATCATCTGACACATTCGTTGCCTCATTCATCCTATTTTGGGCCTTATAGGCTAACACATTAAGCCAGGCCTCTTTCTTCTGCCCCACAACCTCTTTTATTTCACCATCTACCTAAGAGTCATTCGTTCTACTACTACACTTCCTCTTCGCCAGACCACATACTTTTGTGGCTACTTGCACCATAGTATTTTTCACTATATCCCATATTTCTTCTAGACTGTAATCATTCGTATCATCAAATATTTTATCCGTCTTCACTTTTACTTCCCTCTTATATTCCTCTTTTACTTTCGATCCTTGCAGTCTTTCTTCTTTTATTCTTTCTAGAACAGTCATAGGAACTCGAACTCGGTGTCGCCAATACCTCAACAGACCACCCACCTGACACATAACCAGATAATGATCAGTCCCTACATTATCACCCCGATATGCTCTAGTATCTGTAACTTTACTCTTTAATCTTCCATCCACAATCACAAAGTCGATCATACTTCTACTGTCTTGCCTTTCCCACGTATATCTGTGAACCTTCCTATGATTAAATATAGTGTTCATTCTAGACAAATTCTTCTCTACACATATCTCTAGTAAATTAATCCCATTCTCATTCACTCTATCATCCCCAAATACACCTAATACTTTTTCGTACCCATTCCTCTTCACACCAACCCAAACATTGGCTAATTTATATCCTAATAAAGGAAAAATGCCTCCTTGGTCCGGGTCACAAGAGCGACTGTTGAGCCCTGGTGCTAGGTTCGACTCACAGGTCGGGCAAGGTGGGGTTATTACTTGTAGAACTTTACAATAACAACGCAGATTGTGCCTGGTGGCTGGCAACAGGCTCACTCCCTTTTACATGTGACTTGAACAAAACTGGTGAAACGTGTACAGCATTGTCTACCCTTTCGGAGAATACAGGCGTGATGTTACAAAGAAAAGTACTTAATGTTTGTATTGATGTTAGACACAGATAAAAGAGAATGTGTCAGTTTCCCAACTTGTACAATTGAGGTGGATCTTAAAAATGAATTTACAGGTAAGCCTAATTCTCTTGATTATGAAAATTCTGAAATGTATGAAATTAAATCAATTCTAACATAAAATACTGAACAGTACTCGTAAATATTTAAATTTCATCCCTTAACTCCAAAAAAAACAAATCTTTATTATTTCGGATATAAAAAAAGAAACAGTTAAGTACCTTTTAGGTTCGGTTCAAAAAGTTTTTATAGGTTGAAATTATATCCTTGGGTCGGCAATCTCCATCCATTACTAAAACAATTATATCCAGAAAAGAGCAGCAAGAAAGGAAATAACTGTATCTTATAATGTAGAGATATTTAATTTTTTAGATTCTGCTACTAAAAAACCACAAACGGAAACTACGACAACTACCGCAAGTGATACACGTGAGTATAGCACACAGTTTGTTATTATTACAGAGATTTCAATACGAGCTTGTGACTGTTTCAACGAACTGTAACTGTCAGGCTACGCGGCGCGATTTCGCGACAACCCGCCAAGCCGCGCGGCACGCCCGCGGCGCGTCAGAGATAAGAGCTCGCTAACATAAACAAAAACTGAGAGCTTCTTGTTACGTAAATAGTCTTATCGTTAATGGTTTTGGGTTCCTGATTAGACAAAGGATTTTTTATAATACTTAGAATCTTTGTAAGCGAACGCTAGTATTGATAAATAAACATTCTTATAAGATTCTTATAAGAAATTCCGTTGTTCATTGTTTTGATTATTTATAATAAAACTACTGGTTCGATTCACATGAAATTTCGCAGGATACATTATGAATACATATACTATCGGTCAAAACCATTATTTACGCATAAACACAATAAATAAAAACACATATAATCAAAAAAGTTCAATAAATAGATAACCGTATCATTACGTAACATTATTTAGTTGACAAAAAAATATTGAACTGTTTTTTTTCTGTATTATGCATTTTTATTATTAATTAGTTATTCAAGAATATAAAATAAATGACTTACCAGCGATTACATGCACAAAACACACACAAAACAACAAATTCCACATCAACACGTTTTTTCACTAACGAGTTTGTTTACATTTTTTGATGGGTCCGTAATAGGTAATTACGATGTTATTTAGTGCAAGTATTAACTATATACGATGACGACACTACTTAATTATTGAATTATCACCATTTCCCGTCGATTTACACTTAAAAAACAATAGAAAACAAATAAATACGACGCGGAGTGCAGCGCGCTGAACGCATGCGCAGTCGCCATTTTGCCGTACCAAAATGTTCAATTTTTACTTTTTTCTAGAATTGTTTCTGCATATTTTGACGTTTTAGTCGATGTATTTGACAAGTATATTACCAAATCCATAGAATAAAATTAACTGTAGACCATATTAGCCCCTATGCATAGTACAAATACAGTTTGAATCAGCGTGAACGTACTGTGTCCGTTCGGCGACAGACCCGCTTTACGGTATTGGAAATTTTAGTCGCCGTTCGGCGACGGCCCCGACTTAGAGGTTAAGCAAAGGAGTGTATACCATCACATATCCGTTATCTAAGTATTCTGCACATCAAACTAAGAAACATTCAGCAAAATTTTCAGAACGCCATTCTTGCAAATAGTTTTTATTTTATTATACATACATGCCATAAACAATCCTACTAATAGTAATAAATTGAAATCTCGTTAAAGATTAGCAATTTCATGAACAAAATTAAATGATCCTAAAGAGTATAGTTGACACCTATAAATAATACCATACTATACCAAGTAAAGAAGCGTACCCATTACAACTTAAACGTCCAACCATGGTACAAAACCACGTGCTTGAGATAATTCACGTTGTATTCCCGGATGAATTTGGTCGTGATATTTTAGAACACGGAATTTTAGTAATTATAAGTTACAGAATTGAATGATTTAGCTACATACGTTCGTAAATTTATACCCAGTTAAAAAAAAACCTAATGATACCGGTATTACTTGGCACCACAGGTGATCATGTTGGCTTAATACATGTTGGTGGTTGCGTTAGTACGCTGTGCCCGTTTAAGGTTAAACGCGTTTCTAACGGAAGGGGTGGTCATTCTTACAATTGCTTTGATAAAATAGATATTCTTCTTAGCGTGTCAATGGCAAAT
The DNA here is from genome assembly GCA_948150665.1 of Conistra vaccinii. Classification (NCBI taxonomy): domain Eukaryota; kingdom Metazoa; phylum Arthropoda; class Insecta; order Lepidoptera; family Noctuidae; genus Conistra; species Conistra vaccinii. Next base: position 4,770,854 of record OX411344.1, on the reverse strand, counting down.
ATAATTTAAATTTCCTGTTTGGTCGAGAACTCGGCAATGCTAACACCATTCTCTGATGCAGATATAAGGGGCGCAAGATGAAAGGTGGGCCATGGTATGCGGGGAAACGCCGCTTATACATTGAGGATTGGAACCATCCGAGAAACCCCATCTATGGAGCGTCGACCATCTATGGTCTCTACTGCAGCCGACCTGAGTGTGGAAACTGTTTAAAGTTTTACAAGACGGCCACGGCAACGTGTGACTAGGTCAAGGTTCAATCTCCTCTGAATCAATGACTTAGCAACTTAAAGTAATTTCGTTTCTGCTAAAAACAGTTAAAATTCAGTTCATTTGTTTGGCACGCCGGAACGAATAATTTCTAATCGCGGGAGTTCTTATGATAATTCAGCTTTTAAGATTTTTTTTATATTTCATTCGAGACCACCGTTTAAAAAAAATACCGGAACGAGTTGAGATAATTATTGATGGAACTAATAAAGTCTATAAATATTCTCACATAAAATTACGTAAAGTACTTCATGGTCCAAATGTTCTGGTAGATAAATATCGTGAAAAATTATGATGACGTGACGGCGGGTAGTGATGATGATGATGATATCCATATTCACGAAACAAGCCACGAGATAATACCAAATCAGAAATAAAACACAATCCTAACAGTAATGTAACTTTGGCAAACAGTGATACCATTGCCTGTGAATAGTGATACTATATCAATTAATAGTGACACAATGTCTGCTGACTCACGTACCTTAATAACTATCGGTGAAAATACGAAACATCTTAAGTCACGTTCTGTATCGACAGTCTCTCAACTCAGATTCAAATGCTATTGTTACTAAAGCAGTCACAATAATTAGCAAAAGAAGTGACCCTGTAAAGTCGGTAATGACTGGTCCAAGAGATGAAGGCTCAATAACGAGGGGTCCAGAATTAGTAGCCCATTCTGAAGGGGTAAACCGGACCAGATGGCTAAAGTCCTGAAGGCTCAATAACGAGCGGTCCAGTATTAGTAGCAAACTCTGAAGGGGTGAACCGGAACAGATTGCTAAAGTCATGAAGGCTCATTATCGAGCGGTCCAGAATTATAAGCGAACTCTCAAGGGATGAATTCTTAGTCAGGATGAACGAACATTAATAATATCGTTCTGTCTTTTTAGATACTGCTTGATGAGACTACGCGTACGAGGACGTCCGCACGTCAGCATGGCCGTGACAGCGTCATATTGTAAACAGCACGTGCAGCGGGCCGAGTAACGCAGGTGCAATGCGTCACGAAGGCCTCCCTACTTTCCCCACTACTCGAGCCGCTCTACATAAGCACAATATAAAGATGGACATAAGCGAGCGCGCAGCGAGGTGGGGATCCCCCCCCGACCCTTGCTCGATAACGATGCGCCAGCTCACGTTTTTGCTGAGCCTGTAGCTCTAAATTCCACGATTAATTAATAATGATCTATCCTTGATCCAGCCTGTCCCTCTTGCTGTCCTCCCCCCAGCGAACGCCCTAAGCCGAGGTTCGTACCCCACAGGGGATGCCCTTAGCGAGCGTTCGCCTAGTTCTATTTAACTTAGTTTGTATGCCCCTGGCTGGAGGCTTTGAGTTCTTTTAGGAGCTTAAGGCAGCCACAGGAAAGTCCGGTTAAGCAGCGAGTACCTTAGTGGTAATCTGCGATATGCCCTAGTCCAAAAAAAAAAAAAAAGAGGTGGGGATCATTCTTGTCGCAGGCTCGGCCCGGTGCACATGTTGTAGCGTTTAGATACTGAATTAATTGTAGTCTGAATAAGAATAAAATTATCGGAAATATAACTTGAATTAGTGTGTTAATAAGCTATGGGAATAAAAGATGATTTCTGCTATATTTCTTACTTTCATTTAAGATGTCGGACCCTCTGCCTTCAAATATATAAATACAATTATTGCTCATTTCATAGTAAAGGATTACCTATTTTATTCGGTAATTACATTTCGTTTTCAGGAAGTACCAGCCCGCAGTCGAAGCATCCTTCAATCGCTGTGATAATGTACGTGATTACACCCGTGACAGTGATGTGTTTCATAATATTGGTGATTTATATAAGTGTTAAAAGATATTGTCATCTGAATTCGGAACCAGTAGAACCAATTGAATTGAATGCTAATGTAAGTTTTATGTTAGACGAAAACCTTTGTTTATTACAAGTAGGGCATGATATTCGGATATCCGGATATCCGAATTATCCGGATATCCGTCGAAAATATTATCCGAATACAATTTGTTTTACTATCCGGATAAAACGGATAATACGGATAGTTACTTTTGTTCCATTTTCCTTTTGATAATATAACATTTAACGTTGTGTTTTAAAATTGGTATTCGCAATCGTGACAATTCATGCTATATCTTCAAAAATCCATCTAATGACACAATTAGTATGTAGATTCATCAAATAATCATAGAGAAAATTTTAAAGTGCTTTTGAACAGAGCTCGACTTCAGTTGACGACAGCGGTGGTGATGACGTAGCACTCAGTGGTTACAAGCAGCAGAAACTGAAATATCATTTACTTTAACAGAGAAAATAAGCAAAGAGATCGAAAGGACTCTGCAGGTTGACCATCAACAGTGAATGCTTTGACAAGCATGGCATTTTCTTTAAAGGCATTGGCAAGAATGATGGCTTTCATTAGTAGTGTTGTTCTCTAGATTCATCTCGGTATTGTGTCTTGCTTGACGAGATCTTACAGAACCAAAATAGAGTTCCTGTTAAATGCAACATAAAGAAAAGGTTAGGCTTTGCTACACTTGAATAACCTGTTTTGGTAACCAAGCCAAAATCAGATTGATATGGGAAGTAGGAATAAGGAGCAGAGGTTTAATCATGATTCTCTGCATTCATGATTTGCTTTCCTGCCTGGAAAGCCCAATCCGGAAAGTCCTCTTTAGGAATATCCAAAATTTCACATATATGTCTAACGGAAGATAGGACTGCACAATCGCGATAACGAGAACTGACCCGAAACGCACAGAAGATAGTTCATATTCAGGGAATCGATGAAAGTACATGTCATTCGCGGCTACTAGTTTGTGCTGATCCAACTTATACATCAGATACTTTGACATCTAGCAATGTCAGTGGTGTGATTTTGACTCATTTATTACCAAGCACTACTTTGTAAGACTTCCAGTCTTTATCTAATGTGCTTTCAATTGTTCTAGCCATCTTAACAAAGATAGCATTTGACCAACTCACGATATATTATACCATTGGTAGATAACCCGTGGATGATAGCTTTTCTCGTATCTGTCAATGACAGATCGGACAGATTTTGCTTTTAGTGCGAACTGAAGTACTTTAGTATACGATTGTTGGAGAGTTTTTGTAATAAAAATGTCGATTGTAAACTAATATAAGTTTGATTTACCTCTTTTACAGTGGTATCCAAAATATCCATATTATCCGGATATATTCGAATAGTTGTCTGGCATTATCCGAAATATCCGAATAGTAAAATGGGCGGATAATTGCATGCCCTAATTACAAGTCAATAGTTTGAAGAAACTAGTTTAAAACGGCCATCGGCACCCAAAACCGCTTTTTAACAGAAAGATAGTTTGAATACTTATTTTTTTCCAGGCCACAACAAACGAACTTTTATATGCGGATCTCAGTTTGGCAGTTTCATTGTAACGCCGATTTTCACTAACACTTACGTAACGCATATACAAACTACCAACAATGCAATGACTCACATTACCAATTTTCGCCGATTTCAATGCAAAAGCTTTGGTTGCCTAAGAAGGCGGTGAACGATTACACAATACCCGCCGTCCAACTGCAGAGCGTTTTTAATAAAATACTGACTAAATGATAGATTTTCAGGACAGCCGTTACAATATGACGGAACCGCTTTCCTGGGAAACCAAAGCATTAAGCTTTTATTACTGAGTTTCCCAGCAACATATTTCTAGCAGTATTGACCACAGACAATAGTGTCAGAAATGTAGATTACGAAGTTTAGTGAAAAATTAATGGTGTCATGGGAGTGGTTTCTTAAGGGGGGGGTATTACACTATCATATATCTAGGATCATATATAGGATACTATCTCTTATCCTACACATATGACCTCTTGGATCATATCTGTGTATTACACTATCCTATATCTAAGATCCTATATTTTGTCATAATATGTGATACTGAAGCCTTTCGTCACACAATATTACAAATAGAACAGCAATGAAGCCAAAACAATGACAATGAACTCCCGGCCGCCTGGCTGTAGTTTCAGTAGTTTGCTTTTTTTTTAGTACAGCAGTGCTGCCAAAAATAATTTTAAAATTCCACTAAGCATAATAAATTGTGAACTTCGCCAAAATTTCGTTGTACTTAATTTTTATCCGTCAATAAAACCGTCAATTAAGAATATCGCAGTAGCAAAACTGAAAAGGCAAAACCATATAATTTTATGGACGGATTTTGTACTAGGAAATAATGAAAATAAATGTGAAAATTGTATTTAAAATATTCAATATGGCAAGACCTGTTTCTTTGACCATATCTAACAACAAATATCAAAAATTTGATCTAATACGATTTGATTCATATGTTTGTATTACATTATCACATAACTATATAGTACTCATAGATATGGGATTCTAGATATATGATAGTGTAATACCCCCCTTAGGGATCTGCTTACGTTACGAGTAGTGCCTACGTGTGAACGTAAAAAAAATTAGATAAAATCTGAGCTAGAAGTTGTTCAAGCAAGTTATGTAAAATCCAAATGAAATTAAATGAAATTTATTTATTTGCATACAGGTATTTACATATTAACATGGTAAAATAATTTTAGTCTCACTATATTCGACTTCACTTATCAGTCGTGCAAATATTTCTAGTACGTGCATAATATTAACATGAAAATACATCAATGTCATTATCATTAGTCATGCACATCATAATCATAATAAAATGTATAGTCTTGGTTCGTTAATACTGATTAAGCACAGTCAAGACAGTTCATCAATATAATGATTAGATTTATAAATAATGTCAATAATTATAATTTAAATAAGTGTTCGTAAATTTATATTGTACATCATATCTGTTTAAAATTTACTTAATCATCTATTGAATAAAAACATCTGCCACAAAGCAAATTGTTTAAAGTTCTATTAAATTGTAAGTTATTCATATTTCTTATTTTTTCCGGTAGTTTATTATAAATTTTCACCGCCATTTATTTTATTTATTTATTTATTTACATCGAACACATGTGATTCATATTGTAGTTAGTAATACTTATAAAACTATGTTAGTAACATTTCTAATTAAAATAAATAAAACAAACTAAAACAAAACAGAAACAAAAATAAACTAGTTTAAAAACCTATAATTACCTCCGCTTCCCACTGCACCAGACCTGCAGCTGTGCATACGGGTCCAGTGCCCCAGGAACGGGCAATCATTATTCACTATCACTTGGCCATGGTATAGCAGTTTCTACAATAAACAAACAAGTACTCGTAAAACATTTGGTGTCGGTGCAGCATACATTGTCGTCTCCTTCAGCTGATCAGCCGTCATCTCGGTATTCACTCCTCCTCCACAAACGAACTCTAAACATTCCTATAGTCATTCGATCTTATTACAAGTTCATGACAAACTCATCACATGCTGAACTTTTGTACAGCCAAAGATAATTTTACGTTTTTAAATATAATCAGCCTTATTTATAAAAATCTCGTTAATCACTGATTAGCGACTGCTTAGCTAAGCAATTGGTTAGCTCTTAATGAATGCTTAAAGGACATTGTAAAAAATGGCCTATGAATCAACACGTAGGAAACCTTTACTATAATTACTAGTTTTTTTTATAATTTACATTACAATAATTACAATAGAACGGACACTTCATAATTTCGAAAACATTTTAAAAAGTAATTCACATCGGTCTTATTCCCCAGCGCCATTATTTTTTGTTTCAATTTGACGTTTTGAATACGCTCTCTCAGCGCTTGATCTGTGAATAAGGTTTTTAGTTACAAACGGAATAAAGCGATTGAAAGCGCTGTGTGAAACAAGCAATAACAACACTGACAGTCGATGAATTGACAGATGATACTTTGACATGTAATAGTAATGACAGTGTCATTTTGTCTCAGTGCATTTTTATAATGGTCATACTCATAACTATAAATAAATTAGTTTAAAGAAATAATGGTTCTGACCAACTAAAAGATAAATGCTGTACCCTCAGTGAAAAGTGATTTATCTCGACTTGTAGCAGTTTTGAGTTGTGTATACAATCTTGAAGCTCATTTTTTTTTCTATTTTTCTATCTAATCGGTTTAACTCTATCTATTATGGAACGGGAAATAAGTTTCGTGCTGAATGATACAAGTTGCATTCTAGATGAATTTTGATGATAATTTTTGTGTCTACTGATATGTCTTTAGTAATATTAAATTGAACTAAAGCTTAAACTTAAACAAGTACGTGTAAATAAGGCTATCTCGATTTGTAATACTTGACACATTTAATATTAATTACATGGGCTTTGTGCTTGTTAATACAATACAATTTATATTAAGTGACACAGAAAATACCACACAATTATCAATTGTGAATGATAATATAACTCAAATGATATCTCTTTAGTTAAAGCAGCATTAAATACCACCAATGTGTTAAGTGATACAACTCAACCTTTATCAAATTACACGTGAAACATTTTTAGTAACACGTTTAGTCTTTTCTTAATAATGTAAATTGATTTATATCGCTGTAGTATAGGATTTTTAGAAACCAATCAATACTGATTATTGTGTAAAGTGATATATGCAGTTTCGTCTTCAAAATGTCTGTCTCTTTCTGTCACGGGCGTCTCCGCAGTAAGAAAGCGAGAACGGCAATGATGGCGTGGGAGGTAATCGCGCTCAAACGGCAGTCGGCCAGTCCCGTTTTGGCGTGAGTAACCAGAGCACGCGTCCATATTTTACCAAAATTAGACAATGGTGACCGATTTTGTGCTTCCCGCATCCAGCGGATTCCTGCGGCCTTCACAAGGTCATCGGTCCATCTTGTGGGAGGCCTTTCAACGCTTCATCTTCCGGTATGCGGTCACCACTGCAGAACCTTTTGGCCCCATCGGCCATCCGTTCTACGAGCAATGTGCCCTGCCCATTGCCACTAAAGTTTGGCAATTCTTCGGGCTATGTCAGTTACCTTGGTTCTCCTGCGGATCTCTTCATTTCTGGTTCGATCACGTAGGGAAACTTCAAGCATAGCCTTCTCCATTGCATTTGGATGACTTTTAACCTTCTGATAAGGCCCACTGTGGGCGACCACGCTTCAGTGCCATACGTCATCACTGGCAACAGGCATTGGTCAAAGATTTTCGTCTTGAGACACTACAGTATGTGGGACGAGAAGATATTGCGTAGCTTCCCGAAAATTGTCTAGTCAGATTCGACGATTGACCTCTTTCTCGAAGTTGGACGTACCTAGCTGGACAGATTGTCCCTAGCTAAACATACTTGTCCACAACTTCGAGAGTAGAGTCTCAGATCTACACGTGATTGGGTGTTACATGGGTATTTGTCATGATTGCCTTTGTCTTATCCATGTTCATTTTTAGACCCACTCTTTTGGAGGCTCTACTGAGTTCACCGAGCATTGTACTGAGGTCGTCCATTGTCTCAGTCATAATAACTATGTCGTTGGCAAACCGACTGTTAGTAATATACTCGCTAATATACTCGCCAGTGATGTTGATGCCTAGATCTTGCCAGTCCAGAACCTTGAAGATATCCTCCAGTGCGGCGGTGTACAGTTTCGGAGAGATAACATCTCCTTGTCTCACACCTCACTGCAGAAAAATATGTTTCATGGCCTGATCCTGGAGTCAGACTGACATAGTGGCGTTTTCGTACAGACACTTTAGCACCTCAATGTACCGATAGTCGATCTGGCAACATTGAAGAGATTGCAGTACAGCCCATGTCTCAATCGAATCGAAGGCTTTCTCGTAGTCTACAAACGCTAAGCAGAGAAGCGGGTTATACTCTTCGGTGTTCTGTATAACCTGCCGCAGCGTATGTATGTGATCTACGGTGCTGAAGCCTATACGGAATCCGGCTTGTTCAGGAGGCTGGAAGTCGTCAAACCTGCGCGCGAGACGGTTCGTGATGACTCTTGAAAACAGCTTGTAGACATGGCTCAGAAGTGTGATGGGCCTATTGTTCTTAAGCAGGGCATGGGCACCCTTTTTAAAGAAGAGTACTACCACATCTCTGTTCCATGCATGTGGCGTTTTACCCTCGAGTATGACGGAATAGAACGGCTTCTGGAGGGCCTTAAGAACGGATTTTCTACCGGCCTTCAGGAGTTCGGCCGTAATTCCGTCATCACCCGGCGCCTATTTGTTTTTAAGCTGCTTCAGAGCAATTCTAATCTCGTACAGGCTGACGGCCGGGATGCCTTCGGTCTAGTGTCGATCCAAATAGCTCTTGGGTCATTTGCCAGATTCGTAACGGGGTTACTGGTTGTCGTGCATAACTGTCCATAGAAACTCTCCATCTCTCTCAATATTTCAGGTTTGGCAGATACGATGCTGCTATCGGTCTTCAGTTTCGCGAGCTGGCTTTGCACAATAGACATTTAGTATGTTTCATCTAGATGACCTCAGGAAAAATGATCGATTAATAAGTAACGTCTAAATCCTGACCCTAATGCTAATGTTTTAAACCACTTAAGGACATAATGTAGTTGTTAACTATTATGGAACTTAGTTTTCGGTTTTTTTTTTCTTAGACGGGCTTGTTGTTTTGTTAAAATGGTTAATGATTTAAGGAGTAATTTCCTTAAATCATTAACCACTGATATGACTGCTGATTATAACAAATTATAAAAATATACTTAAAGTAAATATTCACACTTTTATTCACCCGGTTTATAAATGAAAATAGACCCCGCCAGTATAAATACACGTTACTAGGCCCCTACAAAAGAAATAAAATTGAACTTATATTACTTTACACCTTAAAAGTTTTGTAATTCCTTTGATATAAATAAAGATAAATCAAAATACACTTCGTCGTTTATTGTATTTATTGTGTGTAAAGTGATATAAGTTTGATTTTATTACAGCACACTAAAAAGACACGGTACCAATGAAATCTTAATGTTTTCTAATCAAAATTTGTTCTAGTGTTTTTATTATTGTTGTCTTTATTGTTATCAAAAAGATGTTTAAAAAATACTTGTAACATTCAACACCAGTGCATTATACAATGTGTTAAATGATATAATTTAAGTTATAACATTATACACATAGGAACTTAATTGTGGCTCATGATATAAGTCTAGTTTTTTTTAATTATCTCAAATTCTAATTATTTTTTAACACAATCAAAGCATATCCGATATAAAAATAACAATTTCACAGCGATAAAAGTAAAAACATCAAAAAAATACTCAGTAATAAAAAAGTTGTAGCCATTAAAAAAATGCAAAACTTTAAATTAAAATTTCTCAAAATTAGCATTTCTGACTTGTACCACTTTTCACTGAGGGTACAGAATGCACCTACATAATATGTAATGAAACGTTTGAAGATATAATCCAATGTATTTTCACTAATATACGCTAAGTTAATATGTTTCTATTGTCCTAATTATAACCCCAAAATCCGAAAGTGTTTTAGATTTTTTTACAATTCTCAGTACTGTCCGTCATTTTAATTTGTTTTCAATAGAATATATGTATTATATAGAACACAGAAAGTACATTCACGTCTGTGTTGGTTCTTAGGCGAACGATGTATGGACGCCGAACAATGTCCTTTTCTTTATTTATAAACGCTAATTAGCAAGTAATTAGTTGCGAAACAGAATAGAGGTGAAATTATGAGTTCGGCACAGGTTATAATCAAATTAGTCGACAAAAAAAACAGAATTTTAAGAATAAAGTTGTCAAAACCACGATTTTTGTATCTGTCGTGACTTTGACAGACAAAAGGCAACAATTTCATTGGAAAATTTGAATTAGAATAAAATCATTTAATTAAGTTTATTTCATTGTGTTTGCGATGTTAGCAATGAAAATAATAAGCTCCAATAAATTGGAGTAAACAGGAAAAGGTATTTATCTCTGAATTTATATCTACTTAAACCAATGTAGTCTGACCAAATGAATGTTAAAGCAGAAGATATGTATTTTCATGTCCTTTAAGCTTGATAACATGATTACACTGTTTTAGAAATTTTAGCAGATGCTGCGGTGGTGTCTGCTTTATATTTCTTCCTATTGCTTTTGCACCAGGGTTTCAGTATCTTTTAAAACAGTTCTTGTACTTATTTACAGGTTCAAGTTTAGCTGCTGCTATGAAAGCCACTAGCGCCTAGCACAAATACTATTCAACTTCGTAAAGATGAGGGAGGAGACTATGCTACGTGTAAAAGATGAAGAATACGAGTGGCATGAGAAAAGAAAGGCACCCATGTCTTTTGAGAAAGAATATTGGAAATCAAAAATAATGAATTCATAACAAAAATGTAGCTTTATTATGTATCAAAATAAATTGTTTTCTATAAAATTCTCTTCTTATTTGTGTGCGACTGCCACAACGTGGCTTTTCTTTAGTTCTGGGCCTTAGAGCTAGCGCCATAAGATGAGGGGCACATGGGAAAACACATTGGTTCACAATCACTATCTCCGATGAGCTTCCTCACGAACTCATTCTCCTCAAACCACCTGAGCACCTACTGAGCCTCCTCCTGATTGAGCCTTCCCTATGAATCCTTGTATCATGTGTACTTCGAAAGAAGAATATTATGTAATAGGTAATCATTAGACTCTCGTAGCGGCTATAAATGAGCTTTGTAGGTCTTCCTCCGTCTACTTCGCACCGGTATTTCAAAATTATTTAATTCTTGTAAGTATTCATCATTCATTCATTCTGAATTCCCGTAAAAGATTGTCGAAATCCATATTTACTAAGGCACAACTCGATATTAGGAACAAAATTACCTCGAAGCACACAATAATCCGCGTGGTACTTCCTGGCCGCGCAACAGTCTCATTTTGAATCGGGGTTAATAGGAATAAATGTACATAATATGTTCGTAATTGTACGTAATAATAAAAAAAATGTACTTCAAAGACTCGCGAGAAATTTAACAAAATTGGTGGCGCGGCCAGAAAGGGTGCTTCCTAGCCGCGCCACCTACACCGTGTACACTGCAATAAATAGTCTAATAATGTACAAGTCATTGGTAAACAATTGTACGTCTATTGTTCGTTCTATTGGCAAAGAGAAATACTGCAAAAGTCATTACCTACATGGACAAATTTAATATCGAAAAATCCTATCAAAAACATAAAAGGAGACCATTCATATTGGGCCAAAACCCAAAGCGCCGGCCAGCGAAAAAATTTGTGTTGCCCTGGTCGGTAACGTCTTCCTTATCATTTTTTACTATGGCACTGAATCTCTACAAACATTCCTTTAGCTGTTTTTTAAAGTTGAAAAATCTAGTTACCTTGCAATATTATCTCGTATTATACTCTCGTATAATTGTATAACCTACTCGTAAGTCGGGGCAGTCCACCTAAGCATTTTTCACTACGGCGGCATCATATCTCTACGTAGTTAAAAACAATTAATGTCTTGAAACATAAAAAAAACACATTTATGAAGTTAATAACCCTTCCTTTTGGCTTTGCCGTAGTCGGGTAAAAATAATTAGTGTCTTGAAAGACTAACCGAAAAAATGTATTACCTCGAAGCTAACACTAGAATGTCAATGCACTAGAACCATAGATATAAGAATGATTAGAACAAATAACGGTATCTAGCCGCAACATGGTGACACTATAATGGATAAAAAGACACAGCGGTTCGCTAGGTAACGACGCAGCTGACGAACTTGCTATACGAGGATCCAGCACGGCAGTCTGAGGACTCGAGCGTATCGTACACATCCCTCCTTCAACCAAAGACAGGTGGCTACAGGAATTCACCCACACACAAGCGGAAAACTGGTGGACCTCGACACTGGGCTGCAGACAGTCCAAGAAAGCTATGCCATCCTTGGATAGAAGGCTGACCAGGCGTTTATTAGGTCTGGACAGGAACGGCCTGCCTCCTAGTCACGGGGCCATCACGGGACACTGCTCGCTAAATAAACACTTCCACACATAGGTATAAAGGACAGTCCTCTGTGCAGGGCGTACATGGAGGCCGAGGAAACCGTCGCGCACGTGCTCTTTGAATGCACGGACGTCACCCAGATTCAAACAGAAGCCCACGGGTCACCCAGATCCTACACAGATGTTCCAAACAGACAGAAGATTTAATTATCTTCTGTAGAGAGGTGGGCTGGTTGGAATAACACTCAAACGGCCGCCATGGCCCACGCACAATTGGTCCACTTGACTAAGTGCGGAAACCAATCCCCATAAAACATAGAACATAGACTAACCGGCACGGCGGGCGGGGCGTTGTTATGGGATGGTGCAGGTATGAAGTGAATCCAATCCTCTGGAATTTACTTCTGGACCCTTTGCTAAAGGGGCCGGAAGAACGGGGAGATCACTACCAGGCTTCCGCCGACGTTGTGGTCATGATCTTCGACGATGACCTAGCACTGGAGGTTCAAAGACACAAGGCCCCCTTCGAGTACCTTTATTCGGAATTGGGGCATCCAAAATAAGGTGAAGTTTGCACTGCATTTGTAGTCACTAGGAAGCTAAAGTACGATGTCTCACTCATGAGCAGGGGCGGGGTCGACATAGGCATGTCTAAGGAAATAAAAATACTACCATAAGCTCACATTCAACATGCACGCCGCTAACGTGTGTAAGAGAATGTGGAAGAGAGGTCTGCATCTGGAGGTCATACGGAGCATTTACACGGCAGCGCTAGAGCTGGACGTAGAATGGTGATGAGCGACAAGCGTCTGGGTGCCGGCAACTAAGAAGGTTGGAGTGTAGAAAATGCACTCCAATAATCTTCTTGGTTCACGGTCATACGGTCCAAAGAGTGCTCCGTATTCGCCCAAAAGTTTTGCAAATCCTACAGAACTGTTTCGCTGAATGCATTCCTGATGCTGGCTGCCATACTCCCACAAGACCTCCGAATACAAGAAGCAGCCGTTCTGTATGAGGCAAAGAGTACCCCAGCCAGCCTTTGCGGGCAGAGAGATTGAGCGTGTGCGTTTGCAAAAACTCCACGTCCGGCGAACCAAGGTGGGATCCACTTCCTGGCGGCGGAAGAGAGAGCTTACATGGGCGCAGCTTTACACCGGAGCAAAGATGTTTCCTTGTAAAAGCTCACGCAGGCCTGGAGGACAACGAACGCGCAGACCACCTTGTGAAAGAGGCTAAATCAAGTTGAAAAAAAAATCTGGACTATAACCGCTGCCTGGTTTCATTCGTCAAAATATGTCAGATCCGTATGGGGTCGCTCGACGGTTGGTACCGAAGACAGAAGAACGGCAAAACAGGCTCCGTCCCTAAAATGTTCCTCCCAGACGCGATAGGAACCTTATAGGTAACTTGATTTTTCAACTTTAAAAAACAGCTGACGGAATGGTCGTAGAGATTCGGCGCCATAGTAAAAAATGATGAGGAGGACTTCCCCGACCAGGGTAACACATTTTTTTTCGCTGGCCGGCACTTTGGGTTTTGGGCCCAACTTTGTATGAAACGTGAATGGTCTCCTTTATGTTTTTGATAGGATTTTTCGATGCTTGGCTACTTGGCTCCCAATTTTCACATTTAATGTGAAAATTGGGAGCCAAGTTAAGAATAGGCTTTGTTGTCGACTTCGCCAAAAACAGAATTGAGATCTAAATGGGTGCCAAGTTCTGTAGATTATCCTGAAATTTATTTATAAGAACATACAATACAACATTCTAAAATGAATTTAAAACACAAATTCTTGGTTTTTTTTATATAACAATGGTTGCTATTTAGAAATAGAAATATAACTGCTCAAAGGAGAACATTCACGGTCCATACATTTTTGGGCTAAATGGCTTTTTACTATGGGACCTTTTTATTACGTACAATTATGAACATATTATTCCTATTAACCCAGATTCAAAATGCGACTGTGGCGCGGCCAGGAAGTATCACGCAATAATCCCATTGAATGGATCAGCTGTTTCAAATAAAATCCGCCATCTTGCCTCTTAGCATCCTCTTAGCAGTGGACCGGTGGTGTTTAATTTTGACAGCTACTAATCAATTGTTTAGCGACCTCTTAGCGCTAAATAGCGTTTATGAATAAGAATTTTGCTAATCAATTGCTTAGTAATTGATTAAAATTTAAGAGGCGTTTATAAATAAGACTGAATATTCTTAAAGTAAATTGTTCATAAATACGACAACTTCTTACAACGCCAGATTAAATTATAAGTGGTGACCGATAGACGCAAATAACAACGTATACTAACACATTTTTGTTATAATAGTTTTAAGTATATTGGCCAGTCTATATTTTTCCATTTTTGCTTATAAAATAGAAGAAACAGTCATATGATGATGTGTACCTTTTTATTTAACAATTACGTTTAACTAGTTATTGAATCAAGTACAAATACACTACTTAGTCCTACAGTACCTTTTCTATCGAACCTACTCTACAAAACTAATTCCTAAATCCACAATAATAAACACTCCAAACTAAAATACTTCTCAGTGTAATCAGATAGGAAACACCTAACTCATCTAGTTTTTTTATAACAAGTTATTTCATACGCCATGCCGCCATACATATTGGAAGTCTACGACTTTTATTATTCGTAGTTGAAAGTGAAACCTCCGGGAGGGTTCCCGGCATTACGTTTTGTTAAAATATACATCAGATTTTATTTTCACGGTTTATAATCTGTATTCCCTAAGAAAAACCTTCATTTAAAATGAGCCCTCCGCGAGGGCTCCCGGCATCCCATATCCAAGTAGGTGAACCCTCCAGGAGGGTTCCCGACACTGAACGTCTACATTTAAAATGAGCCCTCCGCGAGGGCTCCCGGTATCCCATATCCAATTAGCTGAACCCTCCAGGAGGGCTTCCGACACTGAACGTCTACATTTAAAATGAGCCCTCAGCGAGGGCTCCCGGCATCCCATATACAATTAGCTGAACCCTCCAGAAGGGCTCCCGACACTGAACGTCTACATTTAAAATGAGCCCTCCGCGAGGGCTCCCGGCATCCCATATCCAATTAGGTGAACCCTCCAGGAGGGCTCCCGACACTGAACGTCTACATTTAAAATGAGCCCTCCGCGAGGGCTCCCGGCATCCCATATCCAAGTAGGTGAATCCTCCAGGAGGGCTCCCGGCACTGAACGTGTTAACCTTTTATTAAATGTCTATTTTCGCTTTTCTCGTAGTCATGGTATAAACTATAGTATGCAACTCTTGAATAAAATGGATTTATATCGAGGGCCATGAATCACTCGCGCTCGCGTCGCTCAGGATTCTAACACTTGAATCCTCCCTACGGTCGTGATTCAGTCGTTAGAATCCTTCACTTGATCGTGATTCATCTATGGCCCTCGCTTTAAATCCGTCCTTTATTCATTAGTTGCATAATATACTATTTTCGCCAACTTACATAAATACACTCGAGAGCAATGAATCCGGGTCACTTAAAGAATCCTAAAAATCTCGGAAACTAAAAATGCTAGGTTAATGCAATAAATTGTATTTAATAGACAATGTAATACTCCTTAAATGAAGGTATTAAAACTTCTTAGTTATTGTAAAGTTATATCATAAAAAAATCAAATTTGAAAAAGGGCCACTTTCGAAGATGGAACTACGAAATTACAGCATTTGGTTTTGCTTTTGTTTGTAATCTGTCATTTATGTGGGTACATAAACCATGTTGATAGTGCTCTATATTCATTATTCAAGCTGAAATTATGTCGCTTACGCCTGAAGAATGCACCAGAATACTTACAATGCTGGAAACCGGCCGGAGTCAGCGCGATACAGCCAGGACTGTCGGTGTGTCGCTGTCAACAGTACAAAGAGTTCTCCGACGTTACGAAGAAACTGGTTCTTACCTACGCAGACCAGGAACGGGCAGAACCAGGTGTACTACAGCACGAGAAGACCGATACTTGGTGAACACCATGCTTCGAAATCGCTTTCTCACAGGTACTGAACTCACAAATCAGTTTCGACGCCTCGGAGGAAGTAACCCAAGTGCATGGACAGTAAGACGTCGGCTTGCTGAATCTAACTTAAAACCCCTTAGACCTGCAAACGGCCCTAAACTGGAGCGTGGGCATCGTATTTCAAGACTAAGATATGCCCAGAGCCACGTAAATTGGAGTATTGAAGATTGGTCAAAAGTTATGTTCTCCGACGAATCAAAATTTATGCTCTACAAGCACGATGGAAGACACAGAGTGTATCGAAGACCAGGGGAAAGATTCAAGCAAGCATGCATCGAAGAAAAAGTAGCCTACGGTGGTGGGTCTGTACTTGTGTGGGCCGGAATTTCTTCTGAAAGTCGCACAGAGCTGGTGATCATAGAAAACGGCTCTTTAACTAGCGTAAGATATGTGGAAGAAATCCTCAATGATCACGTTGGTCCATTTATGGTCAATTTAGGTGAGGATGCTATATTTATGCATGACAATGCCCGACCTCATACATGTAGGATTGTGAATGACTACCTTCAAGAGATGAACATTACTCGTATGGAGTGGCCAGCGCGCAGCCCGGATATCAACCCGATCGAGCATGCTTGGGACGAGCTAGGCAGATGCGTAAAACAACGAAACCCTCCCCCAATCACGCTTCGTGAGCTCAAAATTGCTCTCACAGAGGAATGGGAGAATATTCCCCAAAATCGTATAAGGAACTTGGTGTACAGCATGCCAAACCGCGTAAACGCAGTAATGGAAGCACGAGGAGGCAATACGAAGTATTAAAATTCAAGAAAATCGTAATAAAGTTCAAAAATTTCATGTTTCCTATTTTTGTTTTAAGGAGAGATCAGCAGTTTTTTTCTTTATGTAATTTTGTGTTAATAAAATGTATGGTGACTTATATTTTTTTTACTTTCATTTAAGGAGTATTACATTGTCTATTAAATACAATTTATTGCATTAACCTATCATTTTTAGTTTCCGAGATTTTTAACATTCTTTAAGTGACCCGGATTCATTGCTCTCGAGTGTAAATAAATATAATTTATCAATGTGATAAATTAAAACGAAATGACTTAATCTTAATTCAAAGTTAAAAATTTTCGTTTAAATAAATAAAAATTAGGTTTACCTTTATTAATATTGTACCTAATTTTTATTTATTTAGAATTATATGTGTAATGTCGTACCTACGACATTACACATATAATTAAAAAAAAAACTATAAAATATCTTTACTTTGATTTAAAAGATGGCATCGATTGGATGACATCAAAGATGAAACTTTACTTAGCTCGTGCTTTGGCTAAGCGTTGTTCCTGTCACTAGCAAACTACAAGTGCAAGATAGAGAAAAGAACATGTCTAAGTCAAAACACGAGCTAAGTAACATTTATAGATCTCGACACGTGTATCCAATCCATACACGTGACCAAAAGACTGGCGGCATTGCCACCTTGGATGGCGATGTAGTCTTTGAACCACCCGAAACATATGAATTAAATTAGATGTTAGGCTTATTATAGTACTCCTGATAGCACTGTACTTCTCAGCCACCTTCAGTACTAACTTGAGGATTTATTTCTTCATAATGATGACCATCTATTTCAGCGATCTCTGCGTCGCACTCCCTTCGGAAGAGCATATTGACATAGAAAGGCTGATTCTGAAAAATACAAGTCATACTTTAAATTATGAATGTTACTGTAGGTTACACCGCCACATAAGAACTACGCATCAAAGTCATATAGTCACAAATCCTGCATCACGCAATAAGAGTTTACCGTGCGAACGACATATATAAGACTATCCGACACCAACCATCTGGTTAGTTGTCCGCCAGACACAAATCCATCGAGTCGGAGGATCCTCCCTTTTCAATAGACGACGAGTGAACTTTACACCCTGCTCCTCATACCTCTAAATTACGTTTTAAAACTAGAATACTCATAGGACGAAAACATCTATCAAAATGCGTTCTGACACCTAAAGTTCACGTAATTAAATATAAATATTTATGTGAACTTTAGGCGTCCGTGTCGTGGTACTAACTGAATTATACAAAATGCGTGTCTTTATTGGTCAGAACTTGATGCAGCCAAAGACATGCGACAGCAATGTATGGACATGTTAGTGGTACTTCCCGACACTACTGCCACTTAAGGTGCATTCTATTAATAACTAACAGTATTTTGCGTCTCTTAACAGTAAATATCGTATAAACTTACTTGGTTCGTTGGTAGGTCGGGTGTGCCTTGTGGACTGTGATTGCTCCAGCAGCGTTTCCTTATTACAATAATTGCTAGCAGGATAATCGTTATGCCAGATAATGATCCAAAAATTATAATGACTGTGTCGTCTTTAGTCTTTACATCTGAAAACATTTATTTTGTATTTTAAGTAGTTTAAAACGGTTATACTAGTCACATCAGTTTGTGATCGTCTAGTGCTAGACACGGAGCTTCTAATGAACGCTCGCGCAGGAATCGCATCGCTTGACCAATGGTTGGTGATTGTTGTACATTCTGAACGCAAGAAAATGAAGCTAGCCTTTCTCCTGACGTCACCTGCAGAGACCACCGTGCTGTTGTAAGTGGTCTCTGCGTGAGTGGGTAACTCACCCAACTTACTTTCAATATGTATGCTGACGTCACAAGGGCCGTTTCTACATTTTGTCCGTTGTGGCAGGGCACCTTCTCGGACAGACTTTATCACGGGCATCTTATTAGCTACAAATATGCATTACCCACGTAAGAGTGTTTAACAAATACAAAGATACAACATTCATGAGGAAAGAAATAAAATATCTTAACGCTAGTGTACAATCATGTGTCTAATAAGCGCGAGAAAAAAATAACATAACATAAAATCACGCCTGTATTCCGCGAAGGGTTGGGCAGCAGTCTCAATATAAACAATCGGCCAAGTGCGTGTCGGACCACGCACAGTGAAGGGTTCCGTTGTTGGGATGAATATTTACGCAAGAATATTTTTGTCTAGCATTAAGCCAATTTTGTTACACTTTAAAAATGTCATAGAATGGAAATAAATATAAATAACATTCTTACCAGTATTATTTGCAGAGCTGTTAGTCGATGTTTTCATGATTTCATGTGACACAAACGTAGTATTATTGTTTTCTAAATCAGTTATAGGCGTTGTTGTATTTAGATTTTCATTCTTTTGTGTAACATTTGAAGGACCTGCAATATACAACGTCATTATTCACTACGGTGCGAATATTTCTTGTGATGGTGAAAAAGACAAGCCAGACAGCGCAGTGCCTGATAGAGCTGTTATGAGACGCTACACTTTTTATTTATTTATGTCTTTAAGTCGCATTTTGGACTCGAAGTGAAACACAAGTCTGAACACAAGTATAATCATAAGTGGCAAAACCAATCCAATTTTAGATTTTTGCATTTCACTTTCACTCGCGCTTCGAATGATCGAAAAATGAGCATGAAGTTAGTTTGTAGGTATTGATGAATATTCAATCGAGTGAAGCGTCTTACCGTGTCAATTATGTGGCAAACACTTCTCTCTAAAAATGCTGAATTGTTTTAACATATCCCATGGCTGAACACTGACCCCCAAAATACAGGCCTAGGCCTAGTTTGGGAGTTAGGATCAGATCTTTGTAATACATAAATAATGTAAGATTGTAACTCAAATATATTGATTAATTGTATTGTTTGGATTTCCGCAAAGTCAATTAAATATCTTAAGATTGTAACTTTTAGTGTTTGTCATATTTTAATGTATTTTTAGTGACAAATAAACATTTTCGTTTTTTTTTATTGCTATAACAGATTTATCAGACACAAAAACAATAGACGTAGATATATTTAGTAACCTATATAATTCACCTAGCTATTCCTAAGGAGTCATAAAAAAACCTGTAAGAAATCGACACTTATTGCACCTCTCAACGAGGCATCCTCAAGCTGACGATTGACTTGTCACAAACCCAAACACGGCGTGTGGCCACCCTAAGCGCCGGACGCAGAGTGAGCCATACTGCCCTATACAACCCCACTTATACGAGGTGCTGTTTTGCATCCTCGTCAAATTTCAGGAGGCTGTTATAAAAGACATAAATAATCAAATAAAATTACGATACCTGCACAATAATTAATACATACTTGTTTTTTTAGTCATTTAAGTTTGACATTATTTCAGAATACACCACTTTCAAAGAACAGAATCGCCCCGTTGCACACAGCGACATAGTCGTCCGACACTGCCTGTGTCGCACGACTATGTCGCTGTGTGCGTGCGTGTCGACGACCGGCAGTGTAGGTACGAAATAGGCGCGCCGCTATCAGCTGATTAATAAAATGTTAAGTTTTGCATTACGTACAAATTATTTTATTTTTGATAAACGGGCAGTAAATAATGAAATTGTAAATCACAAATACGAACGCGCGGTGTTTGCTATACGTAATAAAAACAAGAGGCGGTTATCAGGTAGGTATTCTAGTTATTATTGGCGTAGTTAAAAATATGAAATCAACTTATTTACACCAATAATCCGCCAAAGTCCCAGCGTGCCTACTGGCACTCAATTACGTATTTACAAATTATTGTCTATGTACAAATAAAGAAATTACCTAAGCCAGCTAGAGGTATTGTTGGAAGTGTCCACCTTCACGTTCTAGACACAGTCTAGCTCGACGTCGCTGGTTTTCTTTAAGCTTTCGCAACACAAACACATTCGTTTTTACACTGTCGAAAGCACTAACCACTTTTTCACTTAATTCTGTAGTTAACACTTGTTATTTCGTCTCGATCGACAGGCAGACCTCTGCAAGCTGTCTCCACATATCGCGTATAAACGAACCATCTCCAGCAACTCAACATTGGAGTAGTTTTCCGTCATTGTGCCGTATTTAAAACGAAATTAAAGGATTGGGGCGGGAAATCGCGGAAGAGACTCGGGCGCATGCGCTCACGCAACGGCGATATCAATCACACTGGTTGATGTGTGAGTGAGCGTCAGCGAGCGAGCGAGCGTGACAGACAGGATGCGGTGTAGGGATAGGGGCATAGGGCGCGCGGGGGTAGGTAGCGTATTATACACTACACAGCCGTGTTTCTCAGTGTGTAAAAGAGAGTTGAATAAGTGTGGTATTGCACGGGGCGATTTCCGAATATAAGAAAAAAGTAAAAAAAAAAAACCTACTTATTTTATTATTGATTCGTGTCGAGAATCATTAGCATAGTTACCTCCTTGAATTTGACGAGGATGCAAAACGGCACCTTGTATACTGCTCAGTCCACTTCGGCTAGGATCGTCATCAAGATGACCATTGACTTGTCGCAAACCCACTGATAACGGTTTGATATATCACGAACATACTATCTGTCCGATCAGAAAGGGGCGCATAGGTACTACAAAACTAAAAAATACTACTAAGAAATCTTATTATTATTGAAAATAAAAAGTTACTTACTGCTATTTAAAATTCACATTTTTGGTACCAAAACTGCCCCAAATCCATACAAAATTAGGTAATTTTCATAAGTTATGACTTGTAGACACCCGCTAAACGACGGTCGCCCGCCGCGCCCCATGTAATAACTCAGTAAAATTCCCCATTGAATAAAAAAGTGGCGATTTTTTTTTCGGCTTCTTAAAAATTACCACATTTATAGACTCTCAGTACGATACCTAACAACACCCTCAGTGGCAGATCCAGGAATGTCATTTGGGAGGGGCTTAACTCCGCTGAGGGTTAGTTTTAGCAAAGTAAACACTGAAAGAGCACACAACATTTTACAAGTCTCCTCGCGGATTACTTTTCACAAATTCCTCAATGAGTTCGTGAGGTTTCTACACTACGGGGTGTTACTCCGCTGCCGCGACAAATCACGGTACAGTGGACAGAACTCCGGCAGTATCTCATGGCGGCCTGGAGAGTGCGATTGTCGCAACCCAAATTTGAGCACGCCACAATTGCGGCGATAAGTCCCCCTCTTTGAGGAGTGGCTAGAGAGGCGCCACGGCGTAATCACCTTCCGCTTGACGTAGGTCCTCACCGGACACGGTTGTTTCGGGAGGTTACTGTATCTCATAAGGCGGGAGGAAACGCCCGGGTGTCATCACTGTGTGGATCGCTCGGAGGACACGGTGGAGCATACGGTGGAAGACTGCCCGGCTTGGGCGGGGCACCGCCGTGTCCTCGTGGAGGCAATTGGCGGCAGTGACCTCTCGTGTCAGGCCCTGGTCCAGCCCATGGTATGGATTGAGAGGGCATGGCAAGCCGTCACCTCCTTCTGCGAAGCAGTAATGCTCACGACCGAGGAGGCGGAGCGCGCGAGAGAGAGACAAATGTTGCGCCTTCGCACCCCTAGCCACCGCCGTAGGAGACTCACTGGGCGTCGGGAATCGCGAGCCGATTTCCGGCCACCGTAGGCGCGGGCTTGCGGACGGAAAGCAATGGGTAACTCGCCGTCCGATAAGGACCAGGCCCGGGTCGACGGCGCGTCGTGTTCCACGCGTGCCTCAAAGAGATGTCAGCAAAACTGACGGGGTCCGCTAGGGTCGATGCCTACCGGGGTTGCGGGAAGTCCTATAGTTATAATTGCGGGTGTGTAGTAGGCAGAGTATGAAGAAAAGTCAATCTGCTTAGGTACTCACGGTTTATTTTGAGTAACACACACACACAACACAGAAAACAGTCAGAAGGAGAAATAGTCACAATGCGATAGGCACACACAATAGTCACGGCACAAGATACAGTTCAGGGATGATACACGTAAACAATAGGCGTTCAAGGTGTCACTAAAATTATGCACAGCTGAGGGACGCGTGAGCAAGTTCCGACTAAAGGTCGCGGCAAGGTGATCGAACGTTCGCGACCTCACACCTCCCACTTTGGCGCATGCCGGCTACGACATGATGACGTAGCTCGCCGTGCGCGAGTCCAGTAGCTTACGTTACCGGTGGCGCGTCATCAACCGATATACATGTTTGATGGTGGTGAATGTGAATGTATTGTTGACTGATTTATTATGTACTTATATTTAATAATTATTATAAATGAATGTAAATAAATATTATTATTGTGTTTGTATATAAGTGTGTATTATTGTGTAAGTTTATAATATATAAATGAATAAGTGGTATGGTAGGTATGTACCCCACACCACCCCCCTCCAGAGACCGTCAAGGGCGATAAAAATCTGGGAATCTAACACGACGTCCGGAACGAGTTGTGTACTCCTTTTGTTGTACCCCTATATCTGGAGTTGGAGTATCTTCTACCGGGTCAGCTTTGTCGGCCAATATGTAGGCTGGCTTAAGGCGGTCTATGGAGACCGTGACCTCTTTACCCTTAAATAAAATTTTAAAAACTTTATCGCTCCTATGCAGAACTTTGTGAGGACCTGTGTAAGCCGGTTGCAGCGAACCACGTAATGCGTCTTCACGAAGGAACACGTGATCAGTGGTCTGCAGATCCTTAAAAACAAATATGCTCGTCTTGTTGTGACGGGAAGCTGGAGTTGGTTGCAGTTTTTGGGCAAAATTGCGGATGCGCGCGGTAAATTCCGTAATGTCGGTCGTACCGACATCTGATGGAGTAAAAAATTCTCCTGGGAGTCTTAGCTGCTCGCCGTAAACTAGTTCGGCGGAAGACGCTTGGACATCCTTTTTGAATGCGCTCCTTATGCCAAGCAATACCCACGGCAAAGACTCTGTCCATTTGTCATTAGCATGACACATGATGGACGCCTTGAGTTGCCTGTGAAACCGCTCGACCATGCCATTGCACGCTGGATGGTATGCAGTTGTCCGCTTGTGCTGAAAGCCGCAACATTTTGACAGCTGTTCGAACAGAGCCGACTCAAATTGACGGCCTCTGTCCGTAACAATGTCAGTAGGACAACCAAATCTGGAAATCCATCCAGACAGCAACGCTTTAGCTACTGTCTCGGCAGTAATGTCGACAATAGGTACGACCTCTGGCCACCTGGTAAATCTGTCGACTGCCGTCAGACAGTATCTAAAGCCTTGTGAAATTGGAAGCGGGCCCACAAGGTCGATGTGGATCTTGGTGAACCTGGCGCGTGGGAGATGGTACGTCCCTAATGGTGCGGAAACGTGACGGCTCACCTTAGCCCGCTGGCATGCGAGGCAAGCTCGCGCCCACTCCCTGCAGTCCTTCCTGACGCCTGGCCAAACAAAGCGCTCTGCAATTAATTTGGCGGTCGCTGAGACGCCTGGGTGACTGAGGGAATGTAAGCTGTCGAAAATTTGTTTCCGCAGCATTTTGGGTACAAATGGCCTGGGGGACGCTGTACTGACGTCACAGTACACGAACGAACGCTCCCCAGGAGCTTGTACCTTTTTCAGGACTAGTGACGACCCTTCCTGAAGAAGCTTCTTCAGTTCCGGATCTGACGCCTGTGAGTTCGCGAGGATGTCAAGATTGACCGGAGCTTGGAGCTCTTCCACGCGTGATAAGGGGTCAGCCACAACATTGTCTTTGCCGGAGATGTGTCGTATGTCGGTGGTAAACTGGGCTATGAAGTCTAGGTACCGGAATTGCCTTGGCGAACAGTTCTTCTTCCTTTCGTGGAATGCGAAACTGATCGGCTTATGGTCCGTATACACGACGAAGTGTCTAGCCTCCAACATGTGGCGAAAGTATTTGATGGCCTCGTAAATGGCCATCAGTTCCCTGTCATAGGGAGAATACTTTGCTTGCGAAGGGCTGAGCTTTCGGGAAAAGAAAGCTAATGGCTGCCAACCGTCGTCGCTGAGCTGCTGTAGCACCGCGCCGATTGCGGTATCCGACGCATCGGTGACCAATGCGAGTTTGGCATTGCAATCGGGGTGAGCTAATAAAGCAGCGTTAGCCAGGCTTTCCTTGCAGTCCTCGAATGCTTGC
Organism: Conistra vaccinii; assembly: GCA_948150665.1. Taxonomy (NCBI): domain Eukaryota; kingdom Metazoa; phylum Arthropoda; class Insecta; order Lepidoptera; family Noctuidae; genus Conistra; species Conistra vaccinii. Next base: position 4,745,795 of record OX411344.1, on the reverse strand, counting down.
AAAGTATTCTCCGCAAGACATATAGGATGCGAGCCCTTTACGTTGCCGATCAAGAGGTTGTGAAGCGGCGCCTGAATTTGAGCTGCGTGGGGCAAGAAACGCCTATAAAAATTAATCATGCCCAAAAATCGACGCAACTGACGAACATCTTTCGGCGGAGGGAACTTCTTGATGGCATCAACCTTATCGTCAAGTGGTTTGGTGCCCTTTTCGGAGATGTGGTAACCTAAGAAAGTTACTTCCGGAACACCGAAAACACACTTGGACGTGTTGATTAACATGCCGAAGTCCTTCATCCTGCTGAAAATGATGCGTAGGTGCTCCTCGTGCTCTGCTTCTGTCCTGGAGAAGATCAAAAAATCGTCCAAATAGCAGTAGCAGAAGTCTAGCCCTCTGGTCATCTCGTCGACAAAACGTTGAAAAGTCTGGCCTGCGTTGCGCAGACCAAACGTCATGTACGGAAATTCATACAATCCGAACGGTGTGGTGATCGCCGTCTTCGGGATGTCGTCCTGGCTGACAGGTATTTGATTATAGGCTTTCACGAGGTCGATGGTGCTGAAAAATCGACAGCCTGAAATGCTATGAGCAAAGTCGTGTATATGCCTAATCGGGTACCTGTCAGGAACAGTTCGGGCGTTGAGCATGCGGTAATCTCCGCAAGGTCGCCAACTGTTGTCCTTTTTCGGGGCGAGATGGAGTGGGGATGACCAAGGACTCTCCGAGGGTCTGGCAGTTCCGTTGGCCAGCATCAGCTGGAACTCCTGTTGAGCAATTTTTAATTTGTCTGGCGCTAATCGCCGAAATGAAGAAGATACTGGGGGGCCTGGGGTCGTGCGAATATGGTGTACAGTGTTATGTGGTGTAGTGCGTAGTGTACCGGCGGGTCGGGTGATGTCGGGAAAGCTTTGTAGGATTTTATGATACCTTGAATCACCAGAAGTCACCTTTACAGAGAATAAAGAAGAATCTGAGTGATTTGAGGCTATTACAAAAACATTGGTACTACTGTCAATTAACCGTTGATTACGACAGTCAACGGTCAAAGAGTAAAAACACAAAAAGTCTACTCCGATAATCGGTTTTGTCACTTCTGCTACCACAAAACGCCACTTAAAGTCTCTACGAAGTCCTAGATTGAGGTTAAGTTCGAGGAAACCATATGTTGGAATGGGCGTCCCATTCGCGGCCACGAGTTGGTAGTTCGTGGGTGCACGACGATCGCTGAGCAGACGACGAGGGTAGACACAGAGGTCGCTTCCAGTATCGACCAGAAACTGCGTCTTCGTGCTTCGGTCTGCGACGAATAGGCGACCAGTAGAAGCGGGGCAATCGTCTGTCGCCATTACCGACTGCCCGCGGCGTTTCCCTTCTTGTAGTCGCAGGGCTTAATGCAACGCTTGGCCTTCTCACCATGCATTGAATGGTACCAGCATTGAGGGTGCCTCCGGTAGCTAGAGTCGGAGCGGTTTGAGGATCGGTGGCGTGAGTTGCGTCTCGTGTCGCGATCACGGCTGTGCGATCGATTCCGAGGTCGACTGTCACGCAGCTGCACCGTCAGGTCTTTCATGGCACGCTTGAGCTCTGCGATTTCGGCTGCCATCTCACTTACGGAGGGTCCTGCTGCCGAAGTTGAAGCAACGTGGCTTGGTGTTGCGACGATATCCTGGACGCGGTCTGCCAGCTCTGCCAATGCCTCCAAGGTGCTATGGGGCTGCGATGCCAGTAGGGGCTGGATACTGCTGGGCAGACGGCTGCTCCAAATGGTGCGCACGAAATCCTCGGGCACGGTTGGTCCAGCTAATCCCTGCAGATGGCGAAGAAACTGCGACGGCTTCCGGTCTCCCAGCTCCTCATGCATCAGCAGTTGCTTTACCTTCTTCTCCTGGGAGGCTGAGAGGCGCTTCACCAATTCAGTCTTCAGCTTCTCGTACCGGTTGGTTGCAGGAGGGGACATAATGACGTCCTTCACCTCCTTTGAAAATTGTGGGTCGAGATGGCCGACCACATAATTAAATTTGGTGACGTCATTCGTCACCCCTGCGTTCTCGAACTGTGCTTCGATTTGCGCGAACCAGATGTCCGGTTCTTCTGGCCAAAACGGCGGCAGCTTCAGCGACACACGATAAACGTCGTGCACAGTGGAAACGCGCATCCCCTTTTTGTGCGATCGCTGCGTTACATGTTTCGCCGGCTGCGATGACGCGGTGTGCTCGGACTCACTATCACTCATCCTTAAAGTGTTCGACTCGGGGTCACCAGTATAGTTATAATTGCGGGTGTGTAGTAGGCAGAGTATGAAGAAAAGTCAATCTGCTTAGGTACTCACGGTTTATTTTGAGTAACACACACACACAACACAGAAAACAGTCAGAAGGAGAAATAGTCACAATGCGATAGGCACACACAATAGTCACGGCACAAGATACAGTTCAGGGATGATACACGTAAACAATAGGCGTTCAAGGTGTCACTAAAATTATGCACAGCTGAGGGACGCGTGAGCAAGTTCCGACTAAAGGTCGCGGCAAGGTGATCGAACGTTCGCGACCTCACACCTCCCACTTTGGCGCATGCCGGCTACGACATGATGACGTAGCTCGCCGTGCGCGAGTCCAGTAGCTTACGTTACCGGTGGCGCGTCATCAACCGATATACATGTTTGATGGTGGTGAATGTGAATGTATTGTTGACTGATTTATTATGTACTTATATTTAATAATTATTATAAATGAATGTAAATAAATATTATTATTGTGTTTGTATATAAGTGTGTATTATTGTGTAAGTTTATAATATATAAATGAATAAGTGGTATGGTAGGTATGTACCCCACAGTCCTAAGGGGAAACCGTGGCCCCTGGCAAAGCAAGGGAAGGAACACGGGTGGGTTTTAGTCAGTAAGAGTCTGACACGCCCTTCCGCTCCGCCCAGAGCGGGAGAAGTCATTAGATGATTTCCCACCCAAAAAAAAAAAACATGCATGACAACATTCTTATTCTAAAACAAAACTCACATTTGTGTGTGAGTTTTGTTTTATAATAAGAATCAGATTGTTATGATAGAAATCTCTGTTTAATGAATATTTTAGAAAATAAAGAAAAGTTTGAAAAGAGGCAGAGGTAACGGCTTACCGTTACAAATGACGTCCTTTAAGTCCACCACTAACACGCAGGGTTTGGTTATTTCATTGAAACAAATATCAGTATCTGTAAGAAAAAAACAATCTATCAAGTAATATTTTTCTTTTGTTTGCATGATCTTCCTAATACCAACTATAACGATCAGTTTACTGAAAATTTACACGAAAGCATCACAAAAACTTACAGTACCTAAAGCTAAAGCTCAATTATTGTGACAATAGTATAATATTCTCTTACATTTGTATTCCTTCTCAGATTTTTCGGAGACCACTCTCCCTTTTGCAACTCTAATTGATCTACACAAGCCATTCGATGTAAACAAATTTAATTTAAGTAATACTTCAGGGCCTCTTAATTGGTAAATAATCACAGAAACTCTTTTACCATTAGAAAGTGTTACCATCATAGAGTTAGGCCTTACAAGATCTGAAACATATTAGAAAGGCAAAAGTTACACTTTTAATCTTGAAATAATAATTGTACACAAGTGGGTAATACTCTAAATCATTCTGTTACAGAATTTTATCTAATAAAAATAGTTAATTGACTCAGGCGTGACCTTGCGGAAATCCATCATAAAACACAATAGACGATGACGATGACGATTGATGATGATTGACCTGTTGCGAACTCGGACACGAAGTGTTATCAACGCGAGCCGAACAACAGGTCAATCGTCGTCCTGAGGATGCCTCGTTGAGAGGCGAAACACGTGTCGATTTCTTACAGGGTTCTCTAACTCTTTAAGAACGGTTAAGCGGATTAAGTTACTAGATATACATCGTCTATTGTGTTTTATCTAATAAAAAGTAAAGGAATATGGACAAAAAATCGCTAAACTACATAACATTAAACATAACATCACGCCTTGTTACCCCGAAGGGTTGGGCAGAGGTGTGCCTGTGGTAGGTACAGCCACGTTTCGCCAGTTATGTTCCATGTCTCATGTAATAGGGGGCGAGCCTATTGCCATCAACCGGGCACAAATCCAGACTCCGGACTACTACTGAGAAATTCCTGATAGAAAAACCCAATAACACTTTGCCCGACCCGGGAATCGAACCCAGAACCTCATGCTCAGCAGTAACGCTTGCGAGCACTGAACCAACGAGGCAGTCGTTCGTTCGTTAAACTAATCCAATGAATTTGTTGGAAATGGCAGCTCACAAAATTATTCTCAGCATTTCGTCGCAGGAACGAGTGTGAATGTGCTAGTCTTAAGTAGAAAGTTAGAAACCAGAAGCTTACCTATTGACATAGCGACATTAGTAACACTCGGCGGTTTGTTCCTATAACGTCCGTCTATGTATAACCAATCACTGGAGGTAAACCCGAATTTCCACGGTACAGCAGCTTTCAACACGGGTTTGTGTCTTGGATAATCTAAAATCAAAATAAATGACATGAATGTAAATACGCTGAATTTACATGCAACTGTTCCGTAAAGGATACAGATAGGTGATAGGATACATGCGAGATCTGTGATTATGTCGAAGACTATGAGTTAATCCTATGTATGTATCTAGTTGGTAATCCTTTTTATAAATAAAAAAGGTGGAATGAGGATGAAAGGTGGTGAGGTGGTGGAAGTGGTGGTGAGTGGTGGTGGAAAGGTGGTGGTGGTGGCAAACGAGCGAATGCACATTATACGAAATTCCTTTTGTGTGAACAGGGCCAGAACATTCCTTCGTTGGTCTCCCTCTATTACTAAAATGTCATGAAAATCAACATAAGAATTGTTCGCGACGAGGCGTCACCGTCAATTTTAGCTTGTTTAAAATCATTAATTTTAACTTAGCTTAAAATCTTGTATGTATAGGATAGGTATTTCTTCGCAATATGCGTTACAATAGCTTGTAGTATGTAGAATCCTTGTTATACGCAATAATGCGTCATCAAAATATTTTATTAGAAAAGACTTTTCTATTTATCCGGATGCTGAAATACCAAAAATCTGCACACCTATAAATAGGAAAACTAAAGTTGCAATAACGCAAAACAAAATAATACAAGTTGTGGGCAATGCCTAACTCAAATATGAAAATAGTATAGGTAAATTATTAGTAATGCTATCTAGCAGCTAAACAGAAATCAAAATGTCAATTTTGACTAAAAAAGGTAAACAAAGCCATTGCACTCCTCGATTAGGTAGGTTAGACAGATATAACGTAAAATCATTTATGGCATCCAGGTCACCTAGACCGAGACCTAGCCCTGGACCTAACTTCTAGAAATCTAGCCCTTCAGGATACCTACTTAATCGAGCTAGAATGCCGCAAAGCGGATTTGTAAAAATAAAGGCTACCCTACCTGTATTCAGAGGCCTATAACTGGCTGAAAAATCTAGATACAAAAAATAAAATACAAGATTTCTCTAGGGGAATAGACTAGCCTGAGGGTTCTTTTGGTATGGTGGAAATCGGATCAGAACTTTGCCTGAAAAGTCACTTGCAAATAATTAAATATTTAATTAATCATTTTAATACCGATAATCCTGAAATATCTTTTCAACAGGAATAGTTAGAATCCTGGAAGAAACCTCATTAGAAAGGGCGTAATTTTACGAATCTCATGATGTATAACATGATGTATATAGCTATTAAAATAAGGGTGTTTAGCTATAAGAAATGTAATCTTATAAGACTTTAAAAATTAATAAAGTTTTTAAAACAGGAGGCGATTCATGGGTCTCTGTAAGGTAAAGGGCCAGCTAAGCTAACACGCCATCTCTAGAAATTTGTAGTCATCAACATGGAAACTAGTTCCACCTAACCAAGTAATGCAGTAGTCCTGAGTCCTGAAATCGCGTCCTGAATAGTTATGAAGACTTATCAATAAACAGTGTTGTCATTCCTGCCGAAAGCCCGTTTTCCTGCAAAAGGTCGAGTACATAGCTATGTGAGTATTGAAAATATCCAGTACAAATTCGGTGTAGGACGTCAGCGCCGCTTGGACCAGGATAGCCTTACAACCTACCTGAACCCGTATCCAGCAACCACGCCCGTCCGGCACAAGAATGCTATTGCTCTTGTTCTTGAGTGGAAAAAGCTCCCTTATAATCAACGCTAAGTGTAGTTATCGGTTCAGGATCAGTATTAACTATAAATCGACTACTTAAAAAAATTCTTTTATTTTTAACCGTCGACGTGTTCTTCTCTTCAATCTTAGGTAGGTATATCATTTTTCACATAACATAACATAATACCAATAGCATCACGTCTGTGTTTACTGAAGCCTTTTTACCTACAGTACCTACCCATATAATAATTAGCACATAGAAGGGAGTTAGTTTATTGCCAAAAACCTTGCAAAAATCCAGAGTTTGCGGGCAGTTTATACCTAAACCGAAAGGACATTACCAAATTTTGTATGGAAGTTGGACCAAGTGCTGCCTAGAATACTCACATAGTGCATTTTGTTCCTCAGACCATCACTAACCTGTATTTCAAAGCGCATAAAAATCTATCCCAGGAGTCCAAAGAAAAACAGTCTCTTGTTTTGAATATTTTTATTGGAAAAAAATTAACTTACAAATGTACAAAATCAACTATTAAACAGTTATTGTGCATTCAATTATAATTGTAGTAATTGTATTTTGATGTTGTAGTTGGAGTTGGACGTCGGAACCACCGGGGTAACCTACTGGCCAGTTTTATGGAGAAAGAAGGCCTCTTTATGATGAACTCCTTCTTCAAAAAACTTGAGCACAGAAAGTGGACCTGGCAGAGCCCTGATGGGGCAACAATAAATGAGATTGACTTCATTATGTCGACGAAGAAGCAAGTATTCAATGATATCTCTGTGATCAACGTCGTGAAAACCGGAAGCGATCACCGCATGGTAAGAGGCACATTGAACTTAATTATCAAGCTGGAAAGATCTCGACTGATGAAGTCTACGCTCCGTCCAGCACCAATCCAAGTCCAAAACCCCGAGAGCTTTCAGCTCGAACTTCAGAATCGTTTCGAGTGCCTAGGGAGTTCCGTGGACGATTATAACGATGGGTTCGTGGAAACTGTCCATACGGTCGGGTCCAAGATCTTTAAGACCCGTCGTACAAATAGAAACAAGAAGCTCTCTGATCCTACTATTCAGCTCATGAAGGAGAGGCGCGAGATGATCCTCCAATCTTTAGACGATGCGGTCAAGTACCGGCAGCTCAATAGACGGATCTCTAAGTCCTTGAAAAGCGACCTTCACCGCTTTAGTGCAGACCGCATTAAGGATGCGATATTGGGCAGAGCCAGCTTGCAAAACTGAAGACCGATGATGGCAGGATCGTATCCGCCAAGCTTGAACTATTGAGAGGTTCTATGGACAGTTATACACGTCCACCAGTAACCCCGTTACGAATGTGGCAAACGACCCAAGAGCTAGATTAACCCGACACTATACCGAAGATATCCCGGACGTCAGCTTGTACGAGATTAGGATGGCTCTAAAGCAGCTTAAAAACAACAAGGCGCTGGGTGATGACGGAATTACGGCGGAACTCCTAAAGGCCGGTGGGAAACCCGTTCTTAATTCCCTCGAGAAGCTGTTTGATTCCGTCATACTCGGGGTAAAACGCCACACGCATGGAACAGAGGTGTGAAATGAAATGAAATGAAATGAAATGAAATGAAATTGTTTATTCTGTAAATAGGATATCGGAATCACTTTTACACGTCATATTTAAAAAAATGTTTAAAATAAGCTAGATGAGGTCGGCGTTTCCTAACTGACTACTCTGAGAAGAAAGGCCGAAACAAACTCAGAGGTCACGGTCTCTTTTAAAGTCCAGACATAATCTTGGTCAAGCCATATGAGAACCATGTAGATTAGTGTCTGAAATGGTCTTTTGAGGAAAGAACCACACAGATTTGAGTGGACCTGTCCAGTCAGTGCAAGCATTTGTCAGTAATCGTGGAGCTCACTCAGAGCTTAAGGAGCTCAACTCGACGAACAATACCAAAGAAAGGACATTTGGGTAGGCCGCATCAACTACTCAAACTGCCAGACCATCATTAAAACTAACTGTGAAATAAAAAAAATTAAAACACTAAAGAGAAAAAAAATAAAAAATACCCACATAGTCCTCATATTCACAATAATTAAAATAATATTATACTTTACAAAGTAATCATGTCATTTTGTATATAATTTTATTATGTTATTATTTTAAGTATAAGTTTTATTCTTCTATGTAAATATTTTTAAATCTGGTTTAATTGATGATTATAAGTAACAATTAAAATATCAAGTTTTATGGTTTTATCACAAGGTATAGCAGAGCGAGCAGCTCAATCCCAAGCTTTTTTATCTTCTAAATAATCTGAAATTTTATAGTACCCTTTTTTACAAAGTTTGGTTTTGATACAGTTTTTAAATCGTTTAATGGGTAAGTTTCGAATGTCAATGGGAAGTTTGTTGTAAAAGCGTATACATTGACCCATGAACGAGTTGCCTACTCTGTGAAGACGTGTGCGATGTACAGCAAGGTTGTGTTTATTCCTGGTATTTAAACTATGAACATCGGACATTTTCTTAAAATTTGATATATTTTTGTGTACATACAATAGGTTTTCAAAAATATATTGTGAGGCTACAGTCAGAATATTTATTTCTCTGAATTTCTCTCGAAGTGAATCTCTTGGACCTAGGTTGTAAATGGCTCGAACAGCCCTTTTCTGTAGAACAAAGATAGAATTAATGTCCGCACAGGTTCCCCAGAGAAGAATCCCATAAGACATCAGACTATGAAAATAACTAAAATAAACAATTCTGGCTGTATCTACGTCAGTTATCTGCCTAATTTTTTTAACAGCATATGCGGCTGAACTAAGCCTTCCTGACAATTTTTCTATGTGTGGGCCCCATTGTAATCTACCGTCAATAGTTATTCCAAGAAAAACTGTTGACTCAACAGGGTCCAACTCTATTCCATTAACTTGAACATTGGTAGTTAGTTGCCTGACATTTGGCGTTGAAAATTTAATGAGTTTAGTCTTTTTTTCGTTCAGGAGAAGATTATTTACATTAAACCAATGCACAACTTTAGAGAGTGCATCGTTAACTTGTTCAAAGTTGACTAACTGACGTTTGATTTTAAAAATGAGGGATGTGTCAGCTGCGAATAATACGATCTTGTGATTATCCCTTATGTGGTAAGGTAAGTCATTAATATAAATTAGAAATAAGAAAGGACCTAGAATTGAACCCTGCGGAATGCCCATGGTGACCGCAGATCCTGCAGATCTCTTGCCATTAACATCGACCCTCTGAATTCTGTTGGTCAGATAAGAAGTCAGAAGGTCAAGAGCCTTGTCCCTCATACCATAGTGGTGCAGTTTCCTGATGAGTGTATCATGATGTACGCAATCGAAGGCCTTGGACAAATCACAGAAAATGCCAAGAGCATCTTGCGACTCCTCCCAGGCCTCGAATATGCTCTTCAGTAATTCCACGCCCGCGTCTGTAGTGGAACGACCCTTTGTAAAGCCAAACTGTTTCAGATGAAGTAAATTATGTGCATTGAAATGTCCTAACATTTGTTTTAAAATTAATTTTTCAAAAATTTTGCTCAAAGTAGGTAATATCGAAATAGGCCGAAAATTTGTGGGATCAGTTGTGCTGCCAGATTTGAACAGTGGAATCACTTTGCTAAGGTAGTACTCTTCTTTAAAAAGGTGTGTGAGTATGTCAGTCCGACTTTACGACCAGACCTCGAAACCTATCCTTCTGCAGCGAGGTGTGAGACAAGGAGACGTTATCTCTCCGAAATTATTCACCGCTGCACTGGAGGATGTCTTCAAGGTTCTGGACTGGAAAGGGCTTGGCATCAACATCAATGGCGAGTATATCACTAACCTTCGGTTTGCCGACGACATAGTTATCATGGCTGAGGCCATGGAGGACCTCAGTATAATGCTTGATGACCTCACTATAATATATACTAATACTTAAAATGAACATGCACAAGACAAAGGTCATGTCAAATGCCCATGTAACACCCACTCTCATAAAGATCGGAGACGCTACCCTCGAAGTTGTAGACGAGTATGTTTACCTAGGACAAACTGTCCAGCTAGGTAGGTCCAACTTCGAGAAAGAGGTCAAGCATCGAATCCGACTCGGCTGGGCAGTGTTCGGGAAGCTACGCAATATCTTCTCGTCCCACATACCACAGTGTCTGAAGACGAAAGTCTTTGACCAGTGCGTGTTGCCAGTGATGACTTATGGCACTGAAACGTGGTCGCTCACAATGGGCCTTATCAGAAGGCTAAAAGTCACGCAAAGAGCAGTGAAGAAGACTATGGATCACCAAAATGGATCACAAGTGACGTAAGACAGCAAAAAGTAGTCGGTTTTTTTTTAATTCTGGCATCTCGCAGCTGACCACTAAGGTCCTGACTGGTTAACCGAACTTTCCTGTGGTTGTCTTTAGCTACTACACTAAAAGTCTCCAGGGGCATAAACTATTCTAAATTAAAATTAGGCGAACGCTCCCTAAAGGCACGGGAGGGGGGGGGGCGCGGTTGCTGGGTCCATAAGGGAGTATAGGGGGGTATTTATAAATACATTTTTGAGAAAAAATATATCAAAAACGTTGTTTAATGCAAGATTAGTCATTATCACAAAAACTGGATTTATTTATTTTTCCTGGGACCAATTTTTATTTTTTATTTTTTTTAGAGTTCATGTGTATGCTACAGTACCACTAGACTAACTCACATTCCTAGGCAGCACTTGGTCCAAACCTAGGCAATCTCCTTTGTATAAAACCCAACGTCACTTTGCCCGACCTGGGGATCGAACCCAACTTCCTCATGCTCTGTAGTTGCGCTTACGACCACTTAACCAACGAGGCAGTCTCCTGTACGGTGGGAACGTTTTCAAATACAAAAAACACAAACAACTAGAACCTATTCGAAATGTTTGTTAAGTCAATGCTTCAGAATTAAGAATAATGTTACTTACAAAGTTCATTATAGACGAACACATCCATAGCCAAACTCAATGCAAATATCATAAAGAAGTACATGAATCTCTGCATCTTCACTCAAAAAAAGATACAGAATTATAATTAAATTGTAAGTTAGTTTAGGGTATATTTATCGCACTTGTAAATGATTTTTAGACAGTTATTTAAGTAACACAAATGTTATTGATTATTATACATGTATCTTCAAGAACAAAACAAAAAGGAATTAGTCACAAAATGGTTCCGTTGTCGGTTTTATAAAGTCCATATTTTTCAGTGGTTTCCTCTTAATATTAGTAGTGACACCACAGTAAATGCTAAGCTCTAGCGATACTAATATGGTTAACTATAAATTGTATTAGATCAGCCTGTTGATTGTTATTTCGAACCCGTAAACGACCAACCAGCTGCTGAGCATTCGCCCAATGGCAGCTACAATGAAGGTATCCAAGATATATATTATAGTCTAGGAGTTGTGATCACAGTATATTGTTATTAGCAGACAGCAGGACGCTGCTGCACAGCCTCTCAACGTAATCATCTAACTAATCGCAATTGACGATATCCTCGGGTAGGGGAAGTGGTTTTTCATTGCCAGCAACGAGAAGTACATACTTCATTTTTTATTTATTTAACCGTTACATATTATACGATTATGTATAGCGAAGCCAAAAATATCTTGTTATCTTGTTATGAAGCCCTAACTGTTAGGTTAAATAATAATAATTTTCGCTTAATTAGATTGCATTAAATACAATGACTAAATGTTGTTGTTTTCCTTATTTAAACAGGAAAGATACTTATATTATTTACCAAACGGAGCAAAACACAATCAAATTCCAATCCAAAATCATTTATTAGGTCCAAAATAGGCTATACAAGCAAACTGTGTTGAAGAAATTGTTATGACTACTATAATAAAACAGCTTTGAACTGCATAATATTGTCGAATCTAAGATACTCAAACCTTTAAACTTTTTAATTAATTGTTTATTTGATTAAAGGGCTTTGTCGCTTAGCGAATACAGACAGGACCTACAGTTGTTTAGCTTTATCGGATACTAGTCAACGATAAACAAAACAGTTTTGACTAGGTCTAAGCCCAGCTTAGATATTTAGAAATAAACTGCCAAAATGAATTAATTATTCTTTTATTTATTTAAACTGTTTTTTGGTCAATACTAACTTTTTCCCCAGGATTCACCCGCGGGGAGGTCGGAAATTATCCCACAGGAATGTGATAAACAAATAACGGGATAAAAATCAGGAAAAAAAAATCTTTCTTTCGAGTGACATAGACTCATACGAATAGGCATACCTACTACATTTACAAATAAAATAAAATGAAATAATCAAACTAAGACAGATGGTCCAGCACACACAGTAATTTTTTCAGGACTTTGACCCATAAAATAGATACCGTAGGACTAAGCAGTATTTTTGTACTTTATTCATATCTATTTAAACGTAATTATTAAAACAAAGGTACACATCATCATATGACAGTTTCTTCTATTTTATAAGCCAAAAAGTTAAATTTAAAATTTAAAAAACCCCCGTCACAAAAAAAATCCGTTTAAATAAAATATACTGGCCCTTTAAGTTTAATATGATTTGTAGTTAATATTTTGTCGTCGCGTCGGGGGACGGCGAATGAAAAATTGAAAATATATTTTCTACAATAGCATGCCGCGTCCCCCGACGAGAGAGCTTTTTAAGCTTATACGTATTACTAGTACATACGTCGACACGTGCCTCGCTTAAATCTACGCAGCTGTACGTATTTTTCCCACAGTAAAGTTAGTTATTAATTTATCCGGTTTTTATTTTGCTTCTCTATCATCAGACCCTGATAAATATATAATTTTATCTATATCCTATTTATTGAGACCATTCCAATGAGCCAAAACACGATACCATTGCTGTAAATTGTTGAGGAGTTGGGTATCCTGCAAATACCAGGTAATGCTGCAGCATCAGTTCAAGGTTACTATGTTATTCTAATACCATTGAAGTAACAGATTACCAAATTTAAATTCAATGAGACCTGTGGAAGATGCTAAAATCCATTCATCAATAAGAAAAGACCTGATAATCTTCAAACGGCTGAATAGTTTTTTTTTATCATAGCTAAGAACACTCCCGATTAAGTCACCTTTCAAACAAAACAAAAAAAATCTAAATCGGTTCAACCGTTTGGGAGCTACGATGCCACAGACAGATACACAGATACACACGTTAAACTTATAACACCACTTCGGTTTCCGTCGGGGGTTAAAAATGGCAAATTATAATAATAATAATAATAATCCCCACCGCCGTATCTCTACGTTGCCGTCGTGGTGGGGCTTGCGCGCTCCAAACTCTAGGTCTGTGCCGGTAGAGTTTACTTTACCGGAACGGGTCTAGAATGAGGACCCAGACCAAGAGAGATACAGAAAACCGCAGGGCAGCATGTGGCGAGCTGTTGGGCAGTAGCGACCCCACGGACCCTATCTCCCGGGAGAAATCTTGTTCCTCATCTCTGGCTTGCCTTTATTGGCCGGCTGGAGTGAACACTGACGAGGAACAGAGCTCCCACCTCATTCTTGCCTTAATTGGCCGGCTTGAGTGGAGATTCGCAAGAGCAAATGTGCTCGGAGGAAGGAAGTATTCCAGTAAGATGCTGGTAGGGATCTTGACCGTACTTCCGGGATTGTCCTGATAGCCGTGGAATACCGCTCCACTCCTCATAAGCACCTCAGGACATGTTGCCCCCTTGTCGCTACGACACTTTGTGCAAGCGACCGTTTTCGGGGGCCCATTATTGAGTGTGCAAGTCACCCCCTGCCATTTTATCCGTGTATATATAAAACATTGATCAGGCAGGGGCCATAGTCCTTCCATAGTTCCAGGTCACCAGCCAACTTTAGCCACCCAAACCCATAGTCCATTAAATTTGTTTCCATTTCCTGCAATAGTCCTACACCAACCGGGGGTTGTCCTTGGGTGCACTTGCATAGTGCATACAGGGATAATCGCCGGTTGGTGCCTCATTTCATTAAACAAGTCTAACGGGCCTCTGCGAGTTGGCTTTGGCCCCTCGTACGCCTTCCAAAGGTCCGGGACCCCAGGGTCCCGAGATATGTAGACACATATAAATAATAATAATAATAATTTGCCCCCTAAACAACCACACGTCCTGATTGAACATCTAATCACGTGGGGGGCGGACACACGAATGAGAAATTACTGGCGTGGCTAACGTGGCTCTGGAAACCCATTCAAAATGGAGACACGATTGAAAAGTAAACGTATAGGGCCGCTGCCCGGGGGCGATCGCCGGGGCGCACCTGGAGCTGACGCTGGGTGTCTCAGCATGCGAACCGTCAGCGGTGAGGAGTTGAACAGGCGGGCTCCCACCGACAAAGATGCTACAGCCGAAATCATTGACGATGGTGGCACACTGACGGACAGGACAAACACCCCTGTAGAACCGTATAGTCCAAGCACAGTATCTTACACACCTTCTAGACCATCATCACCATCCATACCATCGTCACCCATACCATCATCACCCCCCATTACTAGTTTAAATTCAATTTCACCCACTCCGACCTTGAATGTTGCGCGGGAGGTTAGTTCCTTCTTACCCGCGTCCACCAAGGCTGGAAAAGCAAGAGTTCGCATGAGATGGAGCAAAGAAGTTAACCTATTTATCATGCGAACTTACTTTTATATCACTAAATTAGAGACCGACATGACCACCTACAGACAACAATTGCATGAACTTTTTACCCGACAATATCCTGAGATAAACGTTTCAGAACAAAGAATTTCAGATCAGCGAAGAGCTATAGTTAGAAATAAACTTTTATCTCAAGAAATAATAGAACAATTAAAAGAAGAAACACGAGTAAAATTACAAGAAGCAGAAAATACTACAGGCGCTAACACTATCCCACTATCACAAAACATAACCGAAATTGCTGAACAACCGCACACCCAAGTAGAACCATATACTCGATCTCAGCCACACCATCAATCGCAAGCTTACACTCAAACATCACACTCATCCACACAAACCGAATCTATAACCCTAACTCTAGAAAATGATATTGAAACCTTAACCGTTGCCGATCAAAATCTGACAACAGATTTGTATATCCAACAGATACATGACAAATTCAGAACAACACTAGCACAGTACTCTGGGATGGACCCAACAGTTCGACCAAAACTACCTAAACTTCGATATAGCCCTAATCTCTTTCGTTTAGTTAACTTATTTAATGAAAACATACTTAACCAATTTATTTCTGATGACACACAACTTATAGATATACACACACTTATATATTGCACAGCGGTAGTCATATCTGAAGAACTTAACTTTAAAATCACGCAACACTCAGGAAACACAAGATCAAAACAGAATATCAAACCAGCATGGCAACAGAGGTTAGAAAAAGACATAGAAAAATTAAGAGCAGATTGTAGTAGGCTAACACAATACATTAACAACATCAGGTCAAATAAGGTAGTAAGGAGAGTTGAGGCTATATTTAGGAGCAGTATCACGCACACAAGACACGAAAATAACAACAGAAAACCTGAAGAGTTCTTAGACACCTTAAAACAAAAACTAGCACTTAAAGTTCATAGGCTCAGAAGATACAAAAAAGCACAACAGCGCAAAAACGATAATGCCATATTTGCCACTAATGAAAAAATGTTTTATAGAAACCTACACAAACCAGACACCGACACAAATAATGAGAACAACACAGACGCACCTGATCAACCTACAAAAGAACAACTAGAAACATATTGGTCTAATATTTGGGAAGAACAAGAACAACATAACGACAAAGCAACATGGATAACAGAAGAAGAAACAAAATGGAGGGCAATAGATGAAATGGAATTTGTAGAGATTACAGAAGCCGATATCACATACTTAACAGGCAGGTTACATAACTGGAAATCTCCTGGTATAGACAAAATACACAATTTTTGGTACAAAAAGTTAACTTCATTATACAAACCCATAGCAAAAAACTTAACAGAAATAATATTAGGACAACAAAATATACCCGATTTTATTGCAACAGGTATAACATACATGCTGCCTAAAACAAAAAATTCATCACAACCTTCCCAATATAGACCAATCACATGCCTACCCACGATATATAAAATATTAACATCAGCAATAACAACAAAAATTAACTCACACATTGAACACCACAACATAATGGCAGAGGAGCAGAAGGGATGCAGGCGGGGCCATATGGGATGCAAAGAGCAGTTAATTATTGATTCTACTATCCACAAACATGCCACCACAAAGAATAGAAATCTTCATTGTACCTATATCGATTATAAAAAAGCTTTCGACAGTGTTCCACATTCCTGGTTGATACAAATACTAGAAATTTATAGGATAAACTCAAAAATAATAGATTTCCTACGAAATATAATGTCTCTGTGGAAAACCACACTTCAAATAAATTGCAATCACAATAATGTTACAACGCGACAAATAGCTATCAAGAAGGGTATCTACCAAGGTGATTCACTGAGTCCCCTGTGGTTTTGTCTCGCACTAAACCCTCTGTCTCATCTGCTACAGCGTTGTCGGGCCGGATATTGTCTCAAACACACTACAGAACAAACAACAGTCTCACATCTCATTTACATGGACGATATTAAACTATACGCACAAACCGAAAAAGATATGAAGAAATTAGTAGAAGCTACAGCAGAGTTTAGTTTAGATATAAACATGCAATTTGGTCTGGATAAATGTAAAACACTTCATATCATACGAGGCAGGATACGACCTGGCAACTATGTAGTAAATAACACAGACACCATAACAGCAATGGAACCGACCGAATTATACAAATATTTAGGATACACGCAACTAAAGGGACTAGATCATGTTAGGATTAAAGAAACTCTTACTGCAGAGTATAAAAGGAGACTTAACGCCATATGTAAAACTCAGCTTTCGGGTAAAAATCTCATCAAGGCCTTAAATACATTCGCCATCCCCATATTAACATACTCATTCGGAGTTATTAAATGGACAAAAACAGATACAGAACAATTAGAACGAACCACACGTACCACTCTTACAAAACATAACAACTTACACCCTAAATCTGCAATAGAAAGACTTACTATCAAAAGACAAAACGGAGGGAGAGGCCTAATAGATATCCAGCACCTTTGGCGGAAACAAATCTGTCGACTAAAAACATTCTTTCACTCAAAATCCCGCACCAGTAACATCCATAAAGCCATAGTTCAAAATGATTTCAACTACACACCACTTAACTTAAGTGAACAACCAGATACTCCACAAATTACTAGCGATGACCCGCAGAAACAAAAAATTGAGGACTGGAAGAAAAAGGTACTTCATGGTCGTCATCCTCATGACCTAGAACAATCTCATGTGAACAAAGTAGCATCAAATAAGTTTCTCAAAATAGGCAATTTATTCCCAGAAACTGAAGGTTTTATAATTGCAATACAGGATCAGATTATTAACACTAAAAACTATAGAAAATTTATTATTAAAGATCCTTCAGTAACAAATGATAAATGTCGCAAATGTCATATCCAACCAGAAACAATTCAGCACATAACAGGAGCTTGCACAACTCTCACGCAGACAGACTACACACACAGGCACAATCAGGTGGCAAATGTAATTCATCAAAAATTAGCAATCAAATACACACTCATACAAGACACAAACACTCCGTACTACAATTACACACCACAAACGATTCTAGAAAATGACACACATAAACTTTACTACGATCGAGCCATTCTCACCGACAGGACCATTCACTACAATAGACCGGATATAACCCTACAGGATAAAATAAATAAAATTACTTACCTAATAGATATTGCCGTTCCCAACACACATAATATTCAGAAGACAATATCTGAAAAAATTAGTAAATACGCAGAACTCAAAGATGAAGTAACTAGAATATGGCGCCAACAAAAAGTCTACGTGGTCCCTATAGTCCTCTCCACAACAGGCGTCATCCCGAATCACCTTCTCCATAGCCTTAAATTACTAAACCTAAAGGAAAACCTCTATATAACCCTACAAAAAGCTGCAATTTTAAATACATGTCGAATCGTCAGAAAGTTCATGCAAATAGATGAAAACGAAATAGGTCCTCATCATAACACATCCTCAACCTAACACACCACACGCTGCATTTACTTGGCTTCGGTCCGTAAATGTTGCAATAACCAGCTAAAGAGCTGAGAAGAAAAAACACAACAAAAATAATAATTTTTATTTTAATATTTAAAAATGTAATTAATATGTTTAATACTGAATAAAGGAAATAATAATAATAAGCCCCCTAAACAACCACACGTCCTGATTGACCATCTAATCACGTGGGGGGCGGACACACGAATGAGAAATTACTGGCGTGGCTAACGTGGCTCTGGAAACCCATTCAAAATGGAGACTCGTTCAAAAAGAAAACGTATAGGACCGCTGCCCGGGGGCGATCGCCGGGGCGCACCTGGAGCTGACGCTGGGTGTCTCAGCATGCGAACCGTCAGCGGTGAGGAGTTGAACAGGCGGGCTCCCACCGACAAAGATGTTACAGCCGAAGCCACTGACGATGGTGATAGACTGACCAACAGGACAGACACCCCTGTAGAGCCTTACAGTCCAAGTACAGTTTCGTACGCACCTTCTAGAACATCATCACCATCAATACCATCTTCACCCATACCATCGTCACCTCCCATATCTAGTTTTGATACAGTTTCACCTACTCCGGCCTTGAATGTTGCGCGGGAGGTATCTACCTTCTTACCCGCGTCCACCAAGGCTGGAAAAGCAAGAGTTCGCATGAAATGGAGCAAAGAAGTTAACCTATTCATCATGCGAACTTATCTATACATCACTAAATTAGAAACCGACATGACCACCTACAGACAACATCTGCATGAACGTTTTTCTGAAGAACTTAATTTTAAAATCACTGAACACGCAAGAAACACAACACAAAGAGACACTGCCAAACCACCATGGCAACTGAGGCTAGAAAAGACATTGAAAAGTTAAGAGCAGACTGTGGCAGACTCACACATTACATCAACGGTAGCACATCAAACAAAGTAGTAAAAAGAGTTGAAGCAATATTTAAAAATAATTCTACACACACTAGACACGAAAATAACAATAGAAAACCCGAAGAATTTTTGGACACATTAAAACAAAAATTGGCACTTAAAGTCCATAGGCTTAGGAGATATTTGAAGGCACAACAGCGCAAGAAAGATAATGCCATATTTGCTACGAATGAAAAATCATTTTATAGAAATTTACAGAAACCACACACCGATTCAACAACAGAGCACAACACAGACATACCCTCAAAAGAACACTTAGAAACATTTTGGTCTAACATATGGGAAGAACAGGTTCATCACAATGCTACAGCAACTTGGATTACAGAAGAAGCAACAAAATGGAGAGCAATAGATGAAATGGAATTTAAAGAGATAACAGAGTCTGAAATTACATGTTTAACAGCTAGATTACATAATTGGAAGTCACCGGGTATAAAATTTTTGGTATAAAAAATTAACGATACTACACAAAAACATAGCAAAAAATTTTACAGATATAGTATTAGGAGAACAGAACATACCCGAATTCATTGCTACAGGAATAACATACATGCTACCTAAAACTAAATACACATCAGACCCCTCCCAATACAGACCAATCACATACCCACAATTTATAAAATACTAACATCAGCCATCACTAATAAAATCAACTCACACATTGAGCACCACAATATGATAGCAGAGGAGCAGAAGGGCTGCAGGAGAGGCCACATGGGATGCAAAGAACAGTTAGTTATAGACTCTACTATCCATAAACATGCCACCACAAAAAATAGAAACCTACACTGTACTTATATAGATTACCAAAAAGCTTTTGATAGCATTCCACACTCTTGGCTAATACAAATACTAGAAATATATAAAATTAATTCCAAAATAATTGACTTTTTGCGCATTGTAATGACACGTTGGAAAACCACACTTCAGTTAAATAATCGTCTCGGCACTCTTATAACTCGACAGATACATATTAGGAAGGGTATATACCAGGGGGATTCTTTGAGCCCTCTTTGGTTCTGTCTCGCTCTGAACCCCTTGTCTCACTTACTCAATCGGTGTCGGGCTGGATATAATTTTAAAAACAATACCAGAGAAACTATTATCTCGCATCTCATATACATGGATGACATTAAATTATATTCTAAAACCGAAAAAGAAATGAAAACTCTTATAGAAGTGACGACAACATTTAGTCAGGATATTAATATGCAATTTGGATTAGATAAGTGTAGGACATTGCATATTATAAAAGGAAAAGTAAAACCCGGCAACTGTGTAGGTATACCTCTGCCTAACTAGTGAGGTGTGTAGGTATACCTCTGCCTAACTAGTGAGGTGTGTAGGTATACCTCTGCCTAACTAGTGAGGTGTGTAGGTATACCTCTGCCTAACTAGTGAGGTGTGTAGGTATACCTCTGCCTAACTAGTGAGGTGTGTAGGTATACCTCTGCCTAACTAGTGAGGTGTGTAGGTATACCTCTGCCTAACTAGTGAGGTGTGTAGGTATACCTCTGCCTAACTAGTGAGGTGTGTAGGTATACCTCTGCCTAACTAGTGAGGTGTGTAGGTATACCTCTGCCTAACTAGTGAGGTGTGTAGGTATACCTCTGCCTAACTAGTGAGGTGTGTAGGTATACTTCTGCCTAACTAGTGAGGTGTGTAGGTATACCTCTGCCTAACTAGTGAGGTGTGTAGGTATACCTCTGCCTAACTAGTGAGGTGTGTAGGTATACCTCTGCCTAACTAGTGAGGTGTGTAGGTATACCTCTGCCTAACTAGTGAGGTGTGTAGGTATACCTCTGCCTAACTAGTGAGGTGTGTAGGTATACCTCTGCCTAACTAGTGAGGTGTGTAGGTATACCTCTGCCTAACTAGTGAGGTGTGTAGGTATACCTCTGCCTAACTAGTGAGGTGTGTAGGTATACCTCTGCCTAACTAGTGAGGTGTGTAGGTATACCTCTGCCTAACTAGTGAGGTGTGTAGGTATACCTCTGCCTAACTAGTGAGGTGTGTAGGTATACCTCTGCCTAACTAGTGAGGTGTGTAGGTATACCTCTGCCTAACTAGTGAGGTGTGTAGGTATACCTCTGCCTAACTAGTGAGGTGTGTAGGTATACCTCTGCCTAACTAGTGAGGTGTGTAGGTATACCTCTGCCTAACATAACTAGTGAGGTGTGTAGGTATACTTCTGCCTAACATAACTAGTGAGGTGTGTAGGTATACCTCTGCCTAACATAACTAGTGAGGTGTGTAGGTATACCTCTGCCTAACATAACTAGTGAGGTGTGTAGGTATACCTCTGCCTAACATAACTAGTGAGGTGTGTAGGTATACTTCTGCCTAACCCTTTAGAGATTACAGGCGTGATGCTATGTTATGTTATATTTAGTTAAGATTTAATTTGTTTCATAAAGTAGATATTAAGGAAGATTGTTCTTTATTGACGTAGTATTTTCTGTGTGTAGGTACAT
This sequence comes from Conistra vaccinii, assembly GCA_948150665.1. NCBI lineage: Eukaryota > Metazoa > Arthropoda > Insecta > Lepidoptera > Noctuidae > Conistra > Conistra vaccinii. Next base: position 4,724,046 of record OX411344.1, on the reverse strand, counting down.
AATAGTTAAATAAATAAATTCTAATCTTTCTAAACACATTTAATTAAACTAACACTTTATTTTATTTTAGAATAGTTAATAGTACTTACTTATTACTAAAAACATTAGAAAACTGTGTAGAGAGAATGGTTATTTGCGACTATCGGCGGATCGGCGGCAATTATTTATAGGCAGTGTATAGAGTGCCACTAGCGGCACTCTATCCCTATCGGATATTGTTTCATAAAGTAGATATTAAGGAAGATTGTTCTTTATTGACGTAGTATTTTCTGTGTGTAGGTACATAATAGTTAAATAAATAAATTCTAATCTTTCTAAACACATTTAATTAAACTAACACTTTATTTTATTTTAGAATAGTTAATAGTACTTACTTATTACTAAAAACATTAGAAAACTGTGTAGAGAGAATGGTTATTTGCGACTATCGGCGGATCGGCGGCAATTATTTATAGGCAGTGTATAGAGTGCCACTAGCGGCACTCTATCCCTATCGGATAAAGTGGCCGGCACTTTATTAACACCGCCACGGCTTGGCTAAAGTGCCGTAGTCACTGTCACTTAGTCACGTCACTTGGTATTTTGTTTGATTGTTGAGGTGAGATCGCTGTAAAAACACCACTTTCCCAAAACATTACATTCTCTTTTGCCTAAACGGACTCTGGCACTCGCCGGCCGTTACCATGGCACCGCTCGCTACGCTCGCTCGTCCCGTGCGTTGTGTGGTCACAGTTCTAACCTAACCTACCTTTCAGCCATTTTCATTTGCTAAGCCAAGGGATTATGGCACTTAAGTTTAGCCGGCTATAGATGAAAGAAATAAACATTAGCCTCTCCTCACAAATAGACTCATCTTTTGATATTATGAAAAACAAATACGATCAATCAATACGAAGGGCAGCGAACTAACCTCAATAATCAAAAAATAACAAGTGACAGTGACAATGCAATGCTTACGGCACTTTAGCCGGGTGAGGCAGGCCACTAGTATGCCGCAAATATTCTAGCGGCACTCTATACACTTTCTTATTTATATTTAGCGTCGTATGAAAAAGTATTAATGAATATAATTTAAATGCTTCATTAAAACAAAAGGTTTAAAAAAAGTCACAAAATGTCTTTATTTTCAGCCCCAGAAATGTTCTCAACCGCTTCATAGAACCAAACATTAATTGTCCCAACTATTCGTGTTTAGCTTCCATTCTTACCTTTATCCAGAGGACCTAGACAAAACAACGTAATAGATTGAAATGAGCTACCGAAAACCTTATGTCAATACTGTTGAAAGTCGAAGCGATTGTCACTTGTTTAGGCTCTAAGGGTCGCGCCACATGTGCCGAACGTTCCGCGGCGGAACGTTCCGTCGCGTCATGTTTGCTTGCATTTCTATGGACGTAACGTTCGGCTGATGTGTCATAGGTAACTTGAAAAACGGGTGCGCCAAAGTTCACCTAAATTTTCAACTCCGATAATTGGAAATCCGAAAATGTTCTTCCTAACATTTTTCATCCTAACAATCACAATTCCTAACTACTCTGTCTCTAATGTTCATAATTCCGAACCATTCAACTTCATAATGTCAGTAGCAATAAACATCTATTATACTTTTATTTGTTATCCTATATTTTCTCAACATAACCATTTTACACTATTGTTCAAAGTCATATCTTTTTTGTTTAGATTAGGATTAGGTTAGGTTAGGTTAGAACTGTGACCAATTACGCGCGAGCCGAGCGAGCGAAGCGAGCGGTGCCGCGGCAGCGGCCGGGTTCGAAATTGGTCGCGAAATTTTTCTAAGTATTTTTTTCATAGCGCCCCCAAGACGACACTTTGACCTGAATTTCATTCATTTAAGACAAAAATCAGTGAAACGACCTTTAATCATTCTAAACAGTTGGTTTTTAGACATAATTATCTCAGGTATATTTTCAGGTATTTTATTTGTTAATTATGTAGGTAGACTGGGAAACAGTTCAAGTTCAATTTCAGTTTATTTTAACCAGCCATTGAATGTATTGTAGTATTAATTGGGTAGGTAGTGTTATTTTATTGTAGTAAGTAGTAATTAATTTAGCTAATAGTGATTGGACAAAAAGTAGTAGTTAGCAATGAAGTTAATTTTATTTGGTAGTTTATTCATAGTGATAGCTGTCCTTAGTGTTTAATTTTGGCCACAGTAGTTATATATTTATGTTGTTTTTTATTTGTGAGCCAGTAGATAAGTTATTTAGATTGCAATAATTATGGAGTTTTGTTGCATTTAAAAGATGTATGAAGGTTTATCAAGTTTGAGTTTTGCAAAGTTAGAAGTTAGGTTAGGTTATTATTTTTATACTTAATCACAATGTTTGTAAGTAGTTGATTTTATCACTGATTTAGGTCAATTATGGTGTGACAGCTATCCATAGTTGATTTTAGAAGGCACAAGTCACTTTTTAGAAAAATATGCACTTCACCGCTGCCAGCACAGAGATAAAAGTTTTTAAAATTAAGTTACACAAGAGTTACACATCAGGTGAGTTCCCATTATGTACAGAAGTAGTAGATACACATAATTAGTAGACACAATAGGTTATACAATAGATAGAAAAGACTTAAATCTATACCGCTACGATGTGTAGCGAGGATAGTGAGTGCGAGGGCTCAGTCAGGTCAGCGTGTTAGGTTTGGTAGGAAGATAAAGAGTTGGGCGCCACTGTGGCAGCTAGGGCTGCACAGGGTAGGCTGCGCAGGCTGCCAAGAGATAGGTAGGTAGTTATAGGTAGATAGAATAATAGACACAAGGGATAGGTTAATACATATATTAGGATAAATAGATAGTAACACGGCTAGGTCGCGGATCAGGTCCTGTACGCTGTCTGAGCACTCGCACTTATAGGTAGAGGAAGGGTACCGTCCTTGGCAGCACGTGGTAGACGTGGGGGCCTGTCAGCACAGGCTCCGCAGTAGTAGGGCGGACGGCCCTCGTAGGACGCCAGGTGGTGAGCGTCGGTAGCACGTGGAGACGTGGCCTGCTTAGCACAGGCTTTCGGCGGTAGGCCGTAGGTAGGCGTGCAGTACTGCTACGCGTTAGGTTGAGGCAGCCGGCAGGAACTAGTAAGGGGTCCTGCCCTCAACCCGTATGGTGAACCCCTAGATTCGGGGCTCATAGCTGACCTTAGAGGTTAGCTGTCACCAGTACAGTAAACGGAAGTCAAATGCCAGAGCCAAGAGCTATACTGAGACAGATAGTGTTGTGACATGTGTTTTAGTGTTGTGATTAGTAACTTACTAAATATCATTATAGCAACACTCGACTATTCAGTTGCACAACGTTACAGTAATAAATATGTATCAACAATAACCAAAAATAAAATAGCTAAATGTAAAAACAGTTGTTTTGTAATCACAAGAAATAGTTTAAAAACAAACCTTTTCCTTCAAAGCATCTGGTTCATGATTATGTTCTCTCAGTAGCATAAAAGCGTTTTATGATAAAAAACAGTAGGAGTTTAAATATATTTACATGAATGATATTATTAATTACAATTTTCGGAAACATGAGTGTTATGAACATCGCCGGTAGCACTACAAATAGTATGAATGAAAACTTTAGGATGAAAATGAAAATTTTAGGGAGAGTGATCATTCGGATTACAAATCGTTAGGAAGAACAATTTCGGGTAAAGAACTTTAGGTGAGCCAATATGGACCCTTGAAAAACATTAGGAGCGTATTCAATCAAACGTTCCGCCGCGGAACGTTCGGCAAATGTGGCGCGACCCTTAGGTGCGGCTGTCAGTATTATACTCAGAGCGACTGCTAAGCGCTGTCTGACATAGCAACCGACTACTGGCGAATACCGATAATGTCCTATTCAATTCAATCGGATCACAGTGTGAACTAGGCCATATCTTTTGAAGACTATGCGAGTCGTCAGTCGAGTCGTGCGTAGACACGTCGGGGCGGGTTGTCTCAGGGTCGAGCTATTGTAATATGTACATACATCTAGTGAGGGTGGTCGATTGTTTCGGCTTATTAGGTACTTAATTTGTTTAGGCATTTCCCGATTACACTAAAGTTATCTTATCATACGACTAAACCATTATTCTATGTGGTTATCCTCTTAAATGCGATTAAAACAATATTTTTGATAAACATTTTGGGATGACTAACTTAATTACATGAAATCTCCTCTAAATATAACCAATATATAAAATTATTTTTATCCTCTCTATATTCCTTCCTTACTCGTTGGTTTTATGGTTTTCTACTGTAATATTATGTAGGTACTTACAAAAATACATTTTGAAAAAGTCAGCGTTATAGAGCCATTACAGTTTGACCTGAGAGGCAGTTCCCGTATTGTTAAGAACGTCGCATTCTAGTCTCAGTGTCAATCTGTTAAAAATATAAATCATATTTACAAAAAAAAAATAGGTACAAGTTTTTACATAATGTGTGTAAAAACTTAACAAGTGTCGCTGAGTTGGCCTTCTGATCTATAGTTACTGTCTTTGTCTGGCAGTAGGAGTCTGTCATGCTCACTGAAATGTGTTGCTGATGATGACGTTGTGTATCAGCTCGTTGAGTTCTTCCAATATGTTCCTAGCGATGCTATGTGCTCGTGATGCTCGTGAACGTTGCGTAACCGTTTTCATGATAGATATCTTGTGAGAAGAATCATCGAGAATGAGAGACATGTCGAGAGGAGAGTTGTGAGTATGAACGTGGATGAGTACAAGAATAGAGGAAGAGCAAAGAAACGATGGATGGATTGTGTGAAATATGATAAGGCTAGACAAGGGGTGAATACTGATATGACGGCTGATTAAGATTAATGGAAGAAGACATGCCGCACCGACCTCACATAAATTAGAATAAGGGCAGGACGATCTTGATAAGAAGGGAGAAAGAAGATGTCTAAAACATGAACCTAATGTATTTATATTAAGTTTTATACTGACCCGCTTGCCTAGATACGGGCACTTTACATTTACATTGATGTTATTTATTAAAACCGGTGACGTAGTAAAGATATTTTCCGTGTTTGAGTTAACTGCAAAGAAACCCTGGTCATTCGTAACATAGTGGTTTTTTATAATGTATTGAATTTTGATTTCTGTTTCCGGTTTCAGGTTGGATTGGACATTGTTGAAACTAACGATAACGATAGATGAAAAACGAATCATTTATTTTTCTTAGTTATAACTGTTTCCTCAATGCAGTAAGCTAGTATTCAGAAAATTTTACATTATAATCTATATTAAATTATTGTTAATATTGTGTTTTTCTATCCGTATTTATTTAAATAAAAGCTTACAGACTAATAACAAACGTAAATATCATGCATAGGCAGGGGGATATTACCTACACTTTCCGGTTGTGAACAAGCATAACTACTAAAAAAACTTTTTTGCATCAAAAACAACCGACTTCCACTATAAAGTAAAAAATAACTAAAATTTCGGAAGTCGGTGGCAAAAACGAAAATTCAAAACCAAAGACACGGATATTCGTTACATGCCACCGACTTCCGAAATTTTAGTTATTTTTTACTTTATAGTGGAAGTCGGTTGTTTTTTTTGCAAAAAAGTTTTTTTTTCTCGCTTTTTAGTGGGTCGGTTTGTAATTTATCTAAGTGACAATAGCCTAATCCTAATGTCAACTGCTCATCACCCTTTACAAAATATTGCTTTTCCCGATGCAGGGACGTTCATTGTTGAGGAGTTCTTCTGGTACTTCGCCATCAGCTCCTCTTCACCCTACGCATTGTGACGGGCATAAATTGCTTGGCAACCATATTAAAGTAATCGAATCGCAAGTTCGAAACCCATGAAATACGTATTAATGAGTGGTTCCGGTGGCCATCTGTGGTCTTCATCATCAGTTCCACTTCACTAAATGGTGCTTTTCGAGAGCAAATTCAAGAGTTACTATAAAAAATACCTAAATCGCTATAGGTGTGCCTATAATATTTCAAGAGTTCCCTCGACTTCTCCAGGATTTCATCATCCAATCCTGACTTGATGACAATGGGACCAACTAGAAAGTATATCCTTTCAAATAAAAAAAGAATTTTCGAAATCGGTTCAGCCGTCTTCGAGTAATCGGGGAACATACATAAAAAAAAAAAAAAAAAAAAAAAAAAAAAAAACATCCCGACGAATTGAGAACCTCCTCCTTTTTTTGAAGTCGGTTAAAAATGGGTTTGTTCGGTACATTTGAGTAAGCGACCACACCCAACGGTTGAACGCTATTACTATTTATGTCGAACAAGGGAGGTCAAGACTAAGTACCAACGCTACACTTTCGATATACCCTTGTAAGGAATATTTTAAATGAGGTATTACTTCTTGTACCTGTCAATAAAAAGCCACCCAATCTCTACCCGTGGGTATCGTAAGTTGCGATTAGAGGATTACGTTGAGAGGATGTGCAGCAGCGTCCTCCTGTCTGCTGATAACAACATGCTGCGACCACTCCTTGTAGAGATATCTTCAATTACTTCATTGTAGCTGACATTGGGACTATGTTCGGCAGTGGACGTTTACGGGTTTAAAATAATAATTAATTTTATTTACTGCGGCTGAAATAATACAATTAACCATACTATTACCGCTACCGTTTATCATTTGCTGTGGTGTCACTATTAATAGTAGGAGGAAATAACTGGAAAAGGTAGGTCTAATAAAAGCGACAACAAAACCATTTTGTGACTAATTCTTGTTTGTTTTGTGCTAGCAGATACATGTATAATCAATAATATTAGTTAAGTGTAAATGACTGTTTAAAAATATTCAATTTCAAGTGCGATAAAATATACCCTAGCCTCACTTATAATTCTATTATAATTTTTTATCTTTTCTTAAATGAAGATGCAGAGTTTCATTTATTTTTTTATAGTATTTGCTATGAGTTTGGCTACGGATGTGTCCGTTTATGATGCCCAAGATTATTGTAAGTAACGCTATCTTAATTCTGAAACATTAACTATCGAATAACATCTTGGTGTTTGTGTTTGTGAGATTTGTATTTGAAAATTATGGTTAGGTACCCCCGATTCAGGAGACTGCCTCGTTAGTGTAACAGTCGTAACTAGTTAGCGCGACTACAGAGCATGAGGAAGTTGGGTTCGATTCCCAGGTCGGGCCTTGCCAAGTGACGTTTCCTTTTATACGATTTTCTATGCAACTGCCGCAAACTCTGAATTAGACTAACCCCCTGCACTGTTATAACTATTAATTTACACGGGTACTGTAGGTACCAATTCGGTTATATTACGACAGTCATAATATAACCGAATAAGTTATGTGAAATATGAAAGTTATATACCTACCAAAAATTGAGCTGAAGTTCGCCAAAAAAACAGGCTTGGTGTCGCACTGAACAGATAACTAAACTAAGGGTTGGTTATAAGCGAGCTGTTTTCTCTCAACGAGGGTTAGACCAAATGAACACAGAAAAGGAACAACATCTAAAGCAGTATTTTCTCGATATTCTTGACATTTTAGTAATAGAGAGAGACAAACGAAGGAATGTTCTGTCCCTGTTTACACAACATTTTGCAATTTTGTAGAGTGGGGATAGAGTGTGCATTCGTTTCTTTAATCTAAATCGACCTTTTTTATTTATTTATCCATACTAATATTATAAAGGAGGATGCTTAAAAAAACCCAGCTCCGGGGGAAAAGCGATATATCTCAAATCATCAATAATAAATAATAAGTACTAAAATAATAACCGGTCATGATCGTGATCCTTACTGGCAAACATATAAAAATTGCCAGTTTTATTATGCAGATTATGAAGTCGTCGATATAACAAATTCATAATTAGTTTTAATTACTTTATTCAAAAATATTATGTTAGCCTTTTTGAGGTAGGTACGCAAGCGTAATCAGTCTGTTTCATGCCGTAACGGCTGAACAGATTAAGTTGAAGTCATACGTATAGGCCATGACCTGTTATAGGACATAGGATGCTCTGAATCCCGGTAGTACGTTCCTGTGGCATATTTTCCAACCTTTACGCGGGCGAAGCCGCGGGCAAAAGCTAGTTAAAAGGTATAGACTGACCAACTAGATATATACACGGCATTAACTCGTAGTCTTTGACATGATTACAGGTATCGCATGTATCCTATTACCTATAATGCATCCTATATTATACGACAGTTGAATGTAAATTCAGCGTATTAAATTTTAACACGGTACATAAAATTAATTTTGTTTTTAGATTATGGAGATGATAAACCTGTGTTTGAATCTGTTTTACCATGGAAATTCGGATTCACCTCGAGTGATTGGTTATACATGACAGTACATTATTGGAACCAACCACCGAGTGTTACTATAGCCTTAGTAACATATGAATCAGGTAAGCTTCTGGCTTCTAACTTTCTACCTTAGACTAGACAGCACATTCACACTCGTTCAGACGACGAAATGCTAAGAATAATAAATTATGTGAACTCCGATTTCCGACAAATATGTACATTAGTTCAACGAATTTTTGTTCAATTCAAAGACTTGTTGGACAAAATTGAGTAACAGGAACATTAATACATATTTATGTATGTAAGTAAGTATTATCTCATATTATGTGTTTTATTTTATTAAGTAATGAATTGTTTTGATTATATGTATTTTACTTTCTCTCTACTCTTACACACGGTGTCTACATCTCTTGTATCCCCTGTCCTATCGTAGGTATGCTGGAAGAGATTTCTTTAGAAATAAGCATCACCTTTGTACGTATTTTTCTGTTCTTTTCTTCTTGTCTGTTTATAAATGGTTAAATAAATAAATAAATAATATTTTAGAGTATTACCCACTTGTGTACAATTATTTTAAAATGTAAAGTATAACGTTTGCCTTTCTTACACGTTTCAGATTTCGTAACTGTCCCATGGATGATCCTAACACTTCTCAATGGTAACAACGTTCCTGTGTTGTTTCGTCAATTAAGCGGCCCGGAAGTAATAGTTAACCTAAATTTGTACACAGCGAATGGCTTGTGTACATCAATTAGGATTGCAGAGGGGAGAGTCGTCCTCGAGAAATCTGAGAAGGAATATAAATGTAAGAGAATTGATATTATATTATTTTTACATTTAACTTATCAAGAGAGCTTTACTGTAAGGTTTTGTGATGCTTTCGAGTAAATTGCCAGTGAACTGATCGTTATATGTAGTTGGCATTAGGGAGATCATATAAACAAAATAAAAACATGACTTGATAGATTGGTGTTTTTTTCTTACAGATACTGATATTTGTTTCAAAGACATAACGAGACGCTGCGTGTTAGTGGCGGATTTAAAGGACGTCACTTGTAAAGGTAACCATTTACGAGTAACTCTGCTTCTTTCTCTTAGGTACTTCTTTTCCTCTCTAAAATATTCATTATACAGAGATTACTGTCATAAATGTGTGATTGTTATTCTGAAACAAAACTTACATATATACAATATTTATGTTCGTGATTTATGAAAGGAGAATATATCTTTACTACTAACTAACAACAATGGTATACCTCAAGGTATTAGAACCTGTTATTAATTTAGATATAAAGTTACAACAGAATTGGAGCGAACAATAACATACATTCATAAACTAACACCTTCTTCCTATTGAGGTAGGCAATGATTGGTCTAGTATTACTGTTGTCTGTGAACTGGCCTCTTGAGGCATCTTCGCGCCGCGGTGTGAACTGAACGTTTTGCTAAAGTTTCAAAAAGGCCACACAAAATAATAGTTATAATAACCACAACGACTTACAAATGACCGCCTGTTACTAGTGAGTTCTACATAAATATTTATCGTAAGTCAAATAAATCTGATATAAGACGCTTCATTCGATTGAATGTTCATTTTCGTTTCATTCCACGTTCACACGAGAGCGACAAAATTATATACAAAGTGCCTGCTCACTGTTTGATCATTCGGAGCGCGAGTGAAGGATCCCGAATGCCGCAAGCCAACATCGTTGGATTGGTTCAATAATTAATCCATTTTACCTTCAGGTTCTGTTTGTGTTCAGATGAACACATAAATAAACAAAAAGTGTAGCGTCTGATAACAGCTCAATCAGGCACTGCGCTGACTAGCTTGCCCTTTTCACCATCACAAGGACTATCCTCGCACCGTAGCATATAATGCCATTGTATTTTGCAGGTTCTTCAAATGTTACACAAAATAATGAAACTCTAAAGACAACAACGCCGTTAACTGATTTAGAAAATAATAATACAAAGTTTGTGTCTAACGTTTCATCATCGTCATATGAAAATAAGAAAACATCGACTAACAGCGGTGCAAATAATACTGGTAAGTATATAGCATTAGGAAGTGGTGGAGGGCGGGCTTTTTTGGGGGACTGTCTTATGTAATTTTGACGTTCGAAAATTGTTGATTCTCAGCCTAGTTGGAATAAATGACTTTTGTATTTTGAATTCACATTTAGGTATTAGCATTCCACAATTAAAGCCAGGCAAAATCATGGACGCACATATAGCATGGGGTTGCAAAATATTCTAATCACCCACCTGGGTATACACCCAGGTGGGTGATTAGAATATTTTGCTGTAAATACTGGTATTCAGCTGTATCCCAACATAGACCATACGGTCTATGTTGGGATACAGCTGAATACCAGTATTTTACCACCTGATCTCTAGAACCCAGTTACTGGGTAACACGATACCTCTTGGATAGATTAGGTTTCATTACTGGTAACTCCTGTTGGCTGTTGTTACTGAAAGAAAGATGAAGACAACGACAGCGAGGCCAGATGCGGATTTGGAAATTTTGAGTAGTTTTAAACATAGGACATGTTTCAACATCGCCTCAATATGAAAACAGAAAAAACCAGTAATGATAATATATTAGCAAGTATAAACAACAATAGTAACAATAGTATTATACGAGCAACTAGTCTCTCTGCTTCGCACGGTGTGATCTACTGATCATGTGGTGACATCTCATCTTCTGCGCTATATCTTTACTTCTATACTAATATTACAAAGAGGTAAAATTTGTTTGTTTGGTTGGTTGTTTGTTTGTAAGGTTGTATGTAGAGGGTAATCTTATACACTCCTCCGGAACTACTAGTCAGATTTGAAAAAATCTTTCTGCATTAGATAGCCCCCAATTCATGAGTAAAGTTATAGGCTCCCGAACACTACGCGGGAGCATATAACTTCGAGAAAGACGCCGGTAGAGTCTAGTCTGGAATAAATATTAATGTATTTTGCCGTAAAGCTTCCGTAATAAATTCTCTAAATTATAGTAAAAACCTCATCAGTATCCATCTTCTTTAGAAGAACTATGCGCACACAAAGACAGACCCGTACCTACCCTAATTACGTAATACACAATCAATTCGTTTTGAAACAGATTACTAATCCATTGCTTCATAAGTTCGAAATTTAATTCTGCTCTGCAACGTAATTATCGCATTGAATGTTGTTGAACTGTCAAAATGAAACAAATGATCGCTATCGCATTGCTTCTGCAAGATAGTTAATAGCCCTGCGGAAAAGCGATTTTATTTTACATAATTTTTATAGATACCTATATGTAATGATTGTCTTTCTCACCATCTCACGAACTATTCCATTAAGCTAGTATTATTGTTACAGAAAATAGTAGAAACCTTATAATAATAAATGTATTTTGTTTTCAGAGACCAACGACCACCAGCCGCGTACTCAAAACAATGTGTTAATATACATAATACCATCCTTGATAGGGATGTGTGTTATAATGTTAGTGATTTATATAAGTATCAAAAAATATTGTCAAAAATATGGTCGAAATTCGCACCCAGCACAAACCATAGAATTGAATACTTACGTAAGTCATACAATTTTAAGGAATCACCGTTGTTTATACTACCAAAAACTATCTTGATGTCATTGGCGGATACAGGGGGGGGGCCATGGGGGCCATGGCCCCCCCCAAACGACCGAAGAATTCTATACTTTCGATTGAATTCAGGTGCACTTACTTTTACACAGCATAGGTAGGTATATCAGGAAATATATTCTTTACAACAGGTGTATCAGAGGCGTAGGCAGGGGGGCCAACCAACCCCGCCTAGGGTACCTCCGTACTCTAATACATGTATTTGTAATCTATTTCGCAAAGGCGTACTTTATAATCTACAAAAACAGTAAGAGTACGCTTAAATATTGGTATTTTTATCGACTGTGACTTTGTTTTGATTGACTTCAGTATTCTCTGAGAGAGTCTAACCGTCTAACGTATTCCAGGTGGGGTGCAAAAATTTTCGAGCTCGCTTCGCTCGCTCTTACATTTACAGTTCTCTTAATTATCGCAATTTTCTGCATGAATTTGATAAGTCGATCAATTCGTGTATTACCGTTCGTTACTTATATTTCTGTATGAATGGTCAAAGATAAGTGCACTTTAAAATCTACTAAAGCAGTAAGAGTAAGATCGACTATGACTGAATGACTTTCAGCAATTTCAGCATTGTCTGAGAGAGTCTAATCTATTCCAGGCGGGGTGCTAAAATTTTCGAGCTCGCTTCGCTCGCTCCTGCATCCTACATTCTCTTAATTATCTCAATTTTCTACATAAATCTGATAAGTTGTATGAATGGTCAAAGATAAAGAAAACCTAACGTATTCGAAGGGGCATGCAAAAAATTTCGAGCTCGCTCCGCTCGATCTTGCCTAAGTACTACATTATATTCTCCTAAAGCGACCTTCCCTATTTTGGTAATGATTGCAAAGTGGCGGGAAGAGAGAAACAGGACTTTATTTATTGAAAGAAAACTAGAAATGCAGTTTAGAAAAAAAACAATAATTAAGTTCTAAAAAAAGTTGGCAGACCCACAAAAATGAATTCTTGGCTACGGCCCTGAGGTGTATACAAAGATATAAGAAGCATGCACATACTTAGGATCACTAGCAAGTAACCCTCCTCTTAAATGAAGATAAAACTCTTGGGTTGAATTAAAAAAAATGCAGAAAACGTCTTATTTTGTTTTTATGATTTTAACCCTAGCGCCGAACCTTGTCAGAATGGCCCCCCCCAAAATAAAATCCTGGATCCGCCCCTGCTTGATGTGTCATGGCAGTACCTGGGTACTGACGTGAACCTACTCCTATCACTAGCACGAGGAGGTCGGAAGCGATATATTTCAGACATAACTACAAACTCACAAACCTGCCTGTGAAGGTTGTGTTAACATCGAGTCAGTCGATACAGACATAAAAAAAATGAAATTTGTTTTAAAAAACCGTGAAGTTGAAAAGAAACGACATTACTTCAGACAGACTTCAATGATGTAGTAAGGAGAGAAGAAAACTCTTTTTAAGATATTTTAATACCTTGTTTGTTTATTCCAGGCCAATGCAAATGAAGTTGTATATGCGGATCTCAGCTTGATGCATGGAGACAGTCGATCACCAAGATGTGATGAAGAGTCGCAATATGCCGAAATAATTGGGGTGTTACATCCTCATTGAAATTAAATAGACACTACGCTACTTCACAGCTCACACAATGCTATAGCGTAGCTCACACTGTGCTACGACTGGATTGGATAGGACATCAGTACTCGCCAGTAGTTGGTTGCTTAGTCAGACAGCGCTTAGCAGTCGCTCTGTGTACAATATTGACGGTCAAAAGCACATGGTTAGACTGGAAGCTGACCACGACACAGTTGGGCAAGGCCACGTTGAATCAATGTACCTATTATGATCTGAGCACATTCTGTTCATTTTGCTGTTTTATGCGATAGTGAAGAAGATAATGTGCGCTTTTACAATTTCCAACGTGACTATTACACTATTACTTTTAGTACAATATGTTGTGTTGTGTGCCTTATAGTCTGTGCTAAATAAATGTATTTTCTTTCTTTCTTTCTTTCTTTCTATTATTATCGTGGACGGAAATGTAAAAGCGTCTTCATATATTTCCATACATTTTACTTCCCTGTGTTATCGTGATGCCGTGACGTGGACGTCCACGATTATAATTTTGTCGCCACGGTAGACAATAACGCACAATATTTAATATGAAATACTCACAATAATCACGACTATTGTAAAAGTATACGTCACCGTCTTTGTCACTAATACCTACTAACGAAACAAATAATCGTTTTTATATTTACGATTAAAAGACAATATTTAATCTCATCTAATACCAGGAGAAACTGACTGACTGACTGACATATCAACTCACAGCCGAAACTACTGGGACTAGGAACGTGAAATTTTGCACACGGCGTCCTAAGAGCAGGAGGCTATGGATCGTCAAATCTAAGAATGGCTTGATTTTGTAATTATCAGGGTGTGTTACTCAGCAGGGCGAGTTACTGGTCCATTAGTATTAGTGACAAAAAAGGAAGATGGCGGAGTGTGCAATAAGGAACGGGGAACTAACGATAGACGTATTATTTAAGTTTTCTTAGACTTTTATTTTGCTTACATCAAAATATAAGAGGTTTAACCGAACCACTATTTTATTTCACCACTCGATCCCACAGTAATGTCTAAAATTTGGTTGTGTGCGTATGGATTGCGTTTAGATTTCCTTACAATAGCTTTCAATGTGTGTATTTATTGAAACTTATATGTGGATTTCATATCTGGCAATAAAAGATTTCATTTCTTAACATTTCATTTCATTTTCCATGAAAATTTTTGGTCTCTCAAGTTGGACAATATAAAAAAGCTAGGTAAGTACCAATTTTAAATTAATTAGTAATTTTGCAGTAATAAGTATATTTTATAAATTAGTCACTATGTTGTTATTGCATGCATATTATTATATTATCCTCAAGACATAATAGGTATTGTGATCGAATAATGAATTAATTATAAACTGTATGTTAATGTTTAATACGTACCTAATGAGGTTATTAACAGTTAGAATGAAATAAGACTCTCTATTTAGGTAGTAGTTACAAAAAAAATGTATAGCAGTATTTACCGACGCGGCCTCGCACAGACCAGGGACGCATCGTACAAAAGAGCGGAGGCCTAACTCAGCAGTGAGTGGAACAACGCTGACAATGATGACGATGATGATGACGCGGGCGTAACTATGGTACAGTCAACTGCGCCTTTATTTCGTAGCTGTAAGGGTGAAGTTCCTCCACCCTTTATACTTAGTATCAAATCGTTCCGGTCGTATGTCGTAGGCGATCGGTCTTGAGGGCGTCACAGCTACCGTACGAATCTCGTTCAGATCAGACGGATCTGCTGGTAAACTGGCTATGCATCCAAAGACGAATATCTTTTAAAACATTTCTCCAAGCACCTACAGGTTTACGTTAAGGTTCATAACAGCACTTGATTATATTGTGCTGAATCTCTGCTGGAAGGAAACAAGTACTTTATTTCTAAGTTATTCTTTAGAGTTTGACAATAAAAAAACAGGTCCTCATTGTCTACCATAATCAGCCTACAATGTTCCCACTGCTGGGACAAAGGCCTCCTCTCGGTGAGAGGGAGTAATCCACCACGCGGGCCCAGTGCGGGTTGGTAGATGTCACATGTCTTCGAATTTTTGGTTCTAAGACATTCCGGTTTCCTCACGATGTTTTCCTTCACCGTTTTGAGAGTAGTGTGATGAAATAATTTACACAAAGTGAAGCGCCTGCCTGTGTCCGAACCTATGATCTACAAACTCGTAAGTCGCGAGCATTACCAATGGGCCAGCACTGCTCATTCTATTGCGTCATTGTTTACCGCAACATATTCTATGTTTTTCCTAGCATGGGGGAGCATCATTGATCATTTATTTTGAACGACGCTGTTTACACTCTTCAATTATGTGCCGCTCTATAGCTGTGTACCTCTTTATGTCAAATAAATATTACTATTAAATAAAATGTGTGTGCGTTATTACACCATTCTTCGTTGAAGAGGCCACAGGCCCTGCTGTTACTGTGACTGACAATCACCAAAATGTTAAGATTTTTTAATTGTTTATTTATTTATTCCCTGTAAGCCCCACTGTGATCAACTGGTCACATTCGGTTCCTGTTTTCGGTTCACGCGGCGTGAATCACTATTTTTACTGCTAAATAATGGCTAACAACGTCTGTGGGCTGTTTCATTCTATGGCTACGACGGATATTCTCGTCAATTAGACAAAAAATAATCAAAAAATTACCGGCGGCTTACTTCAAGCACACAAATGTACAGAGGCGGACTTAATGCAATATGTATTTTCTACCAGTCAACCTTATGCTTTGTGCAGACCACGCGACACCGGTTATTGATAAACCGTGAAGTTTTGCATTGTTCGTGTCGCATCGCGCAAAAGCCTTTATGCTATATGTCTCTGCAAGCAGAGACAAACTATGATAGGTGCAAAAGCGAGAATTGAGGAATAAATATTTATCTAATATATAAAATTCTCGTGTCACGGTGTTTGTTGCCAAACTCTTCCGAAGCGGCTTGACCGATTTTTATGAAATTTTTTGTGTTTATTCGGTAGGTTAAGAATAGAACGTAAACAATTTTTCGTACCCCTAAGTGATAAGGGTGGTCCACCCCAAGAATATTTTTTTTTCTTTTTTAGGTCAATTTTTTTTTTTTGTAATTTTTTTATCATTTGGCATTAAAAAATACATACCTACAACCTTAACTTTTCACTCTTCTACCACCAACCGCAATTTTTTTATAGCGATAATAGTAGGTACTTTAATAATTTTCTACTCTTGGCGGTCGATAATTGATCAGTTACCACTCGATCAGTTATTCCCGTCGAAACGGTCGGCGAAGTAACGGCTGGAATAAATTAATACGGGATGAGTTTTATTTTATACTAGCTGCTGCCAGCAACTTCACCCGCGTGGATCCTAATTCTTTTTCTAAAATAAAAGTGCCTAAGTAAGTCAAAATCAAAATGTCAAAATCGGTATAGCAGTTTCGGAGATTAGCCGGAACAAACAGACAGACAAAAATATATAATTTACAGATCCATTTAGAATCTACGCCGTATGTATATGCAACAGATTTGTTAGTTTTAACGATCAAGATCTGTCGACTGCTTACAGATTTTCTCGATCTTTAGAGTCGCCTGTTAACAATCGATAAATATCAAGGTGGAAATCAAGACAGTCGCATCAGTCTTGGTGATTAATGGTGATTTATCAACCAACAAAGACGTTCTAAAGTTGTTGTACACTACCTTTTCTACGTCAGTAGAACTCAAAGAGCACTACGTCAAAATCTTCTTACTACGTTGCCGGTACTCAATGAGTACCAAAGCAAATTCACCTCTATTTTACTATTATTTGTATTAATAATCTGTGCTTATTGCGTGTTCCAGATATAAGTATTTAATCTATAAACCATCGATGACATAAAACATGACATGAATGACATTTGACAATAATTCAATTCAATAATTCACTTTTTATTCAGTTCATTCCGCATGCGCGCAAAATGGCCGCTCGTGTGGTGTTTGTGTGGTGTTTTGATTTCGATTTTATTTTGTTTTAGTTAATTTCGGTAGTCCTCAAGCCTTTGTGTAGTGTTTTCCCATGAGTAAATAACATCATAAGTTCGAATGTACATTCAGATTTGAGTATAGTGCAACGTAATAAAATCTGTGATCCAAATAAAACGTTCGTGTTAAAACTTTTAATGGCGTGGTCAAACGTGGTGTTATTTTTGTTAAAAATAAACAATTATATCAGTTGAATCTCTGTTAGCTATTGTATAAATGACGAACAAAAGATAAACTTCAGTGTAAGAGTGTTTGTGTGTGAATTATTGAAGAGAACAATAGAAAAAACAGGTTCCGTTATCGGGCCGGCGGCCCGTCGGGAGGTGACGTCATCGCGTGGTAAGTCATACATAAATTTTTAATTGAAAATAATGTAGGGGGACGTGTAGTTTTTTATGTAATTCTTTAACGTTAAATAATATATCAATTTAAAAAAAAAAAAATAATTGATAAAAATGTTTTCAATATTTTTCAATTATTTTTTTCTTTACGGTAAAGGGGAAAAAGCCCCCTTCTCGTGACTTTACATTAAAATTAAGAATATAATAGGAAAATAACATTTAGTTATCTAGTTTTATTGTGTTAGCTTATTTTATACCGATTCCAACTACGTAAGTATTATAAATAGCTCCCATACGAAACTTTAGAGATATAGTCGTTCTAATCTCAAGTGGCAGGCTTCGTGGGGGGTCTCGGGACCACCCACGAAGAGTTTGACATGTCCGGAAGATCGCGCGCACGCGCGCTTGACGTATGAGCGGATTTGTCGTAGCATTATTCCTGTCATAGGCACACACAACTGTCAAACTACATGACAGTGCAAATAGAGCTGCCAACTTAAAAAAATACCAGACCCGGGAGGAAAATAATAGAAAGAAAACAGTAAATTCACACTACTGTCAACTAGGTAGACATTTATATAGTACCGAGTAGGGCATGCAATACCGGTTTACCGGTAAACCGCCTATTGACGGTTAGAAAATTACCCCTTGACGGTTAGAAAATTACCGGTAAAAATAAAGGAAACCGGTAATTTACCGGTGTTTAATACGTCACAAACGTCAACGTAAACGTCAAAAAAACAACAACACACATGAAAATAACAAAAAAACACATGAAAATTTTGTCCATAAATATTTTTATGGACAAAATTTTCATGTAAATGGTTCACAGTTTTGACGTTTACGTTGACGTTTGTGACGTATGACAAGATTTCTTTATTTTGTCTTTGTTTTTTGCTTGTGTTCAACGGTGTTGGGTGTTTTATTTGTTACAATCTACGAAGCAACAGTAAGTTTACATAACATAACATAACATCACGACTTGTTTCCCCGAAGGTTTGGGCAGAGGTGTACCTGTAGCAGATACACCCACATTTCGCCAGTTATGTTATGATAAGGTAAGTCTTTGCATTTTTCAGCTGCATCCGGTTAGACTGGAAGCCGACCCCAAGATAGTTGGGAAAAACGCTAGGAAGATTGATTGAAGGTAAGTTTAATTTATTAATTTAAATAAAAAGCTTATTATCACAAAGATTTTTTGATACTAGGTAGTCATCGATTTTGTGTTAGACATGATTATTCATTTGAATGTACTTGTTTAAAAATGTCTGATCATTTTATGGCATAGTTAAGTGTTGATTGCTAATTACTATTTGATCTCAATAATATAACTCTTAATGTTGCATAATTATGCTATATATATGTAAGAAGATTATTAAAAATATAAAATAGACTAATTATTATTTGATAATAACATATTTTGAATCTGAAGCTTTATCTTAATTGCTTAATTGATTGTTGATTGAACGTGAAAGTTTTATTATTAAAAAAAATTGTACTATGTAATTATTTTCATTAAGTATAAAAATATTTTATATTATTGTTTGCTTGTCTTTTATGGCATGAATCGCAACTGTATTATATTTAAAATAAATAATTGCGTTTAAATCCAAGTTTATTTATTTATTTTCTCATTTTAGGCTTCTGAAATAGTTTAATTAAAAAAAAATATTGTCAAAGAATTTTTTTTTAAATACTGCCATTACCGTTTTACCGGTAAAAAAATTATTGTTACCGGTTATTTTAGCGGTAAAAAATATCGACGGTTTTTGCAAGCCCTAGTACCGAGGCCCAACTTGTTTCATAAAATCATATTTTTCGTGGACTGTGATTTCCTATTGTGCGTTTGCACAGGCGAAACATTCACAACAAAACATGTTGTAATCTCTAGTTTCTGTCAAATCTGTCAATGTTCTGTTCCATACAAGATACAATATTTGACAGGAACTACAGATTTCAACATTTTTTGTTGTGATGTTTCGCCAGTGCAAATTCTTGTTCTGAAAGAAAGAAAGAAAGAAAATACATTTATTTAGCACAGACAAAAAGGCTATATTCTGGGTATTTTTAAACTTGAAAAATTCTGTATTAAACTTATTATAATTTATTTTTACCATTAACTCCGTCCGACTTGACTATATCGACTGATATACGATCGATCATCTATATCCATAAATGTTCTATCAAGGAAAAAACGCATTCCACAAAAGAAATCAATCTTCCTAGCCTTTTTTCCCAACTATCTTGGGGTCAGCTTCCAGTCTAACCGGATGCAGCTGAATACCAGTATTTTACATGGAGCGACTGCCTATCTGACCTCCACAACCCAGTAACTGGGTAAATATGATACCCCTTGGTAAGACTGGTGTCAGACTTTCGGGCTTCTGACGACTCGTAACGACTGTCAAAGATCCACAAATGACAGCCGGGACCTACGGCTTAACGTGCTTTCCGAGGCACGGAGGAGTCTCGGTATGTAAAGATGGTCACCCATCCACTGACCAACCGCGGCAAGCGTAGCTTAACCTGATAGATCGACCCGTGCGGCTTGTTATTACTTAGCCACGATCTCCTCATTCCACAAAAGCATTAGTTACTAAAGGGGATGAGGAAAAAAAATCCAAGGATTTTCGATATTTCAGTAAGATTTGCTGTCTTCAATAACCGAACCCACATTTTATCCACCGGTAATATTGTAAGCCCGGAGATGCATCATTCAAACCCGTAGTCTCCAGGTCAAACCCGGAGGGTTGGCAGCCCTATGCAAGATAGATAAGAGAAATCTAAATCAAAACATGTGCTTTACATAGATGTAATAAATATTATATATGGTGCTAATTTATTGTCATCACTTATCAATGTTGGCCTTAATCCCGTTTTCACTAACACCACGCGACACAATACAAATAAACCCACGCTGATTGACTGTTAACCCTCGTTGCTGATCCGAGCGTTGACAATCCAACAGTGCGCTTTTATTAGGCCATAGGTTCATTTAGCTGTGGATTCTTTTATATTACTGAAAACTGGCCTTATACTTACATCTTGCAGGTTGGCAGGATCCTCCTTGCAGCAGAACTTCCGGGTGGGGACCCGGAAGTTCTGCTGCAAGGCAAACACATAGTTCTTCAGATACTCTTCAGGGTCCAGCAGTGAGCGGTCCGTGTAGAACGTGTTGTTGTCAGCAGCAGTGATCCTGGTCCGAAGGCTCTTGTAGTTTGTGTTCCTGAAGTGCCACTCCTTGGTGGTATAGAACTGGAGGACGTTGAGGCCGTGGCTTATGCGCTTTTGGAGGTTTATCATGCTGGAGAAGAAGATTGCGAATTATGAGATTGGAAGAAATAAGCAGTGCTTTGTGTTCAAAAGTTATAATAAAGTTGTTTCTTTTTTGTTTGTTTTACTGTGTATTATAACTTTATTGTGCAGTATAATAAAAATGCGAAAGAGTTTTTTTGTTTGTCACAATTTCACGCTAAAACGGTTTAACGGATTTAGATGAAATTTGGCACATGGTTAGATGGGTAGGTAGGTAGCATACTTATTGTCCCGATGTTCCCACGGGATTGAGCCTTATGCGGGTGCAACCACGGGGCTCAGCTAGTCAGCCCCAGATCTAGATCTTTTTCGAGGCGGAACAAAACCTGCCGAATGCCGCCTCCCCGAATCGTTTTTAACCGACTTTAAAAATGGAGGTTTCTCAATTCGACAGTACCTATATATTTTTTTCGAAGTGTATAGAGGGCCGTCAACGGCCCTTTATCCGCCGCGGATAAAGTGCCTTTAAATGCGGCATACAAGTAGCGCTGCCTCGGCCCGGCAAGAGTACCGTAAGCATTGTATTGTCAATGTCATTGTCACTGTCATTTTGTTTGATTGTTGAGGTTAGTCCAAGTTTGCTATAAACTTCAGTAACCATAATGTTCAAAAATTCGAAATTCTGTTATTGTACTTATTTAACTTTACTTCTATAACTATTATCTCATAATATCGAGTAATATAATAATTGAATCTCCTAATTTTGAATGAAATAAAGTCATATGTCCTAAATATTGTTTTATATAATGTGTTTTAGTCCGAATGTTCATTTAAAATTAAATTGTTAGTCCTAAAACATTTGCTAAAAATTAGGTTTTAGTGACAGAAACGAATCGCTGTAAATCCGACTCCACGCATTCTTGACTGCCCTACCCCTAGAGTGTAATATAGAACCGCGTAGGCGGAGGGGCGAGGCGGGCCACGAGTTGAGAAGCAGGTGGTTGTAACGCTCGCCGCCGCGGCTGAGGCCGCCGGCGTCAGCAAGCCGAAGCTGCGGCGGTGACCGTTAAGCCATCTGCGACGATAAGCTCGCGTGGGACCGCCGGAACCCCGCAGTGCCGGAGCCGTGACAGAAACCATGCCTGCTGCATGTTGCATGTTCGCTTGCATGCTGTAGGTATGCTTGCTTACATGCAATAATAATTATGTTGCATGCATGATGTTGTTCTAAACATGTTTTGTGGTGGTTCCCTGTCGTACTGTACTATATTACCCGTTGCTTTTTTTTAAATAATACCTCATTTTTATAACCTTATTTTTTTAAACATTCAGTTCACGTCACTAGTATGTCGCAAACTGACGGTACTTAATACACTGCTGAGATAAAGTGACGTTAACGGCACTTAATAAACTGCGAAGACAGAGTGCCGTTAACGGCCCTCTATACACTGCCAGCCCCGCCAAGGTACATGCGTAGTCATTTTAAATTATTATGTTGTTTCATTATAATGTGTACATACCTACTTAGTTAAAAATACCGCAGCTAGGGAAATATTAGAAATAATAAGTAATTTTTAATGCTTACATCGCGTACGTCGCGTCGCGTACAAAGTTTTTAGTTTATCCGGTGCTCGACATTGCGTTCTGCTATAGAATAGAAATACATTTTTTTTCTATTACGAGGATATCAAACACAAACAAAAGACTTTTTCACAAAAAAAAACAATTTATCTTAGTTGCAATATATTAATGTCAACTGCTCATCACCTTTTACAAAATACTGCTTTTCCCGATGCAGGGACGTTCATTATTGAGGAGTTCTCCTGGTATTTCGCCATCAGCTGCACTTCACCCTGTGCATTGTGACGGGCATAAATTTCTTGGCAACCATTATTATAAAGTACCTAATCGAATAGCAACCCGTGAAATACGTATTATTGAGTAGTTCCGGTGGCCGTCTGTGGTCTTCATCATCAGTTTCACTTCACTAAATAATGGTGCTTTCCGAAAGCAAATTCAAGAGTTACTATAAAACATACCTAAATCGCCATAGGTATGCCTATAATATTTCAAAGAGTTCTCTCGACTTCTCCAGGATTCCATCATCCAATCCTGACTTGATGACAATGGGACCACCTGTGAAGTATACCCTTTCAAAAAAAAAGAATTTTCCTTCTTTTTTTGAAGTCGGTTAAAAAGGTCGCATAAAAAAATATAGCGTCGTCGCACTGTCACTGGCTGGCAGTGGCAACACTGGCAGCACAGAAAAGTTCAGAAAGAAACGGCGTTTTGCTCGAATGAATGGGTGGGAATTCGAAAATCCAAAAAAAATAGAAGCAAGAGAAAATGGCTAGAGACTAGGTTTAGATTAATTATTATTAGTGGAGGTCATTACAAAAAATGTAAATAAGAATAAAAAGTGTACAGTGTTATTTTATATTACTCCTTTTAGTTCAGAAGTCCTGTATTAGCCACAGTTCTTGAGTTTTGGCAAGTTGAATATTGTTCACAAATGTTTACATTTATAAACGAATTTATACCTATGGTTTCTATTTCTATTGGGAAAGTGTACGTAAGAAAGTGCCTGCATGCAAGCCGTAAGTATTTTTAAGTGTTTATTACAACTGTACCTACCTACCTAATTATTTAGGCTAGCTCAAAATCTGATTCAAGTATTCATATTCATTCATTTCGTTTGTTTCTACATCATAAGTAAAGGCAATATTATAGATTTATTCGAACATTACTAGAATATTATTGAGATAGGTAAAACTCGGGTAAAAATATTTCTTATTGTCCAATACATTGATGTTGTTTTGTTTTTTTGCGGTGTCAGAGCAATGCAGAAAACAAAACAAAAGACGCCGCCCCTAAGGCTACCCACCGACCATAATATATCTAGTCAAACACAAAACAAACTGTAACAAGACAAAGTTCAAAACACAGCAGAGGTGTGAAAATAAGTAAAACTGACCAATTAATTTTTTATTGCAGTTAGACTGTAAGGATATTTTATTGTTGTGGTAGAAAAAAATCTAAACAGCAGAAGCAGGTAAGTAAAGTTGCATAAATTATTCTTCTAGAGTTTGTATTGGAGTAAAAATGTTTTTTTTTTATTGCTTTTTGACTGAGTTCATGTACTTATGGATCATTTAAATGTATTGGAAGAACAGTGGTTACTATTTAATAACACATTGTCCTAATCAGCATTCAGTTTGTGCCGTTATTGATATGTTAAACTGGGGTTTGTCCCACAACTTACTATCCACGGTATTCACACAAGAATTCATCTGCTCCAATGATCATTGTGCCTTCTGCAGCCATGGAAAACTTACTGTTGCTACAGCTTGCTTAGTCGGCAAGCTGTCAGTGATATTGTTTTTCTAAACTGAATTAGACTCAGACCATAGCTAGATTTTTTGGACTTAACAGACTTCTATCTATGTGTATTACAAATTTTAAGCCATTATTTACTGTATATTGTCAAATATTCAATTTTGTAATATGTGTTCTTTTTTGGTGAATAAATTAAATTAAATTAAAAATTAATTCTTTGGTGAACAAATCTGCTGATATTTAAAAATATTTGAACTGTTTATAAAATAAATATCAATGCATGTTAAATAAAAAGTATGCATTATTATTAAAGTAACACATACATAGTTGCAATAAATACAAAAAAATAACAAAACATACCAATTGCAAGGATTGATCTTATAAACAAAGCCATCCAGGGTGTTGACGGTCCGCCAAGTTATGATGCATTCATTTATAGGTACTAATATTATAAAGCTGAAGAGTTTGTTTGTTTATTTTTAAGGTTCCGTACATCAAAAGGAAAAACCGGAAACCATAAAATTAAAAATATTTTATTTCACATAAACCTACATGGGCACTTATAAAACGTCAGAAGCTATACACGGTTCCAATTGGTCGTTTCCTATGGAGAAGAGCTGGCAAGAAACTCCACGGTTACTCTTTTAAAAATGATTGGCTTTACAATATTCTCAAAAAAACAGTGTTATTAGGTATGTGAGGACAGGGTAGGTCTTACAACAAGTACCAAGTACTTAAAAAACAGAAGATGGTCAACAAGTCTACAGTCCACTAAGGCTACAGCGTTCTCACATTCACAAAATAGAAAAGAATCTAAAAAGATAAATAAATTAATAAAAATAAAACCTATTTCAAACGAAATGACAGGATTGCAACTGTAACAAATCTGAATAATTAACATGTCCATACAAGCCAATAACCCAAGCTAATAAAGAGTTGAAATTAAATAGTAGGTGGGTATATAATGTCAAATAATATGATGATTATGTCATAGAGGTTCACTTCGTTGTCCGTCTGTCTCCGTCTGTCTGTCCGTCTGTCTGTCCGTCTGTCTGTCCGTCTGTCTGTCCGTCTGTCTGTCCGTCTGTCTGTCCGTCTGTCTGTCCGTCTGTCTGTCCGTCTGTCTGTCCGTCTGTCTGTCCGTCTGTCTGTCCGTCTGTCTGTCCGTCTGTCTGTCCGTCTGTCTGTCCGTCTGTCTGTCCGTCTGTCTGTCCGTCTGTCTGTCCGTCTGTCTGTCCGTCTGTCTGTCCGTCTGTCTGTCCGTCTGTCTGTCCGTCTGTCTGTCCTTCGGTCTGGCCGTCCGTCTGTCTGTCCATCTGTGTGTTCGTCTGTCTCCGTCTATCTGTCCGTCTCTCTGTCCATCTGTCTGTCTGTCCGTCTGTCTGTCCGTCTGTCTGTCCATCTGTCTGTCTGTCCGTCTGTCTGTCCACAAAAGCCAATAAGCCAAGCTAATAAAGAGTTGAAATTAAATAGTAGGTAGGTATAATAATGTCAAATAATATAATGATTATGTCATAGAGGTTCACTTCGTTGTCCGTCTGTCTGTCTCTGTCTGTCTGTGTGTCTGTCCGTCTGTCTGTCTGTCTGTCCGTCTGTCTGTCCATCTATGTGTTCGTCAGTCTCCGTCTGTCTGTCTGTCCTTCTGTCTGTCTATCCGTCTGCCTGTCCATCTGTCTGTTTGTCTGTCTGTCTGTCTGTCTGTCTGTCTGTCTGTCTGTCCATCTATGTGTTCGTCAGTCTCCGTCTGTCTGTACTTCTGTCTGTCTATACTTCTGTCTGTCTATCTGTCCGTCTGTCTATCCGTCTGTCTGTCCATCTGTCTGTCCATCTGTCTGCCTGTCCGTCTGTCTGTCAGTCTGTCAAGATCCTTT
The DNA here is from genome assembly GCA_948150665.1 of Conistra vaccinii. Taxonomy (NCBI): domain Eukaryota; kingdom Metazoa; phylum Arthropoda; class Insecta; order Lepidoptera; family Noctuidae; genus Conistra; species Conistra vaccinii. The sequence goes on along the minus strand of OX411344.1, from coordinate 4,697,763 downwards.
TTCTCAGGGAACCCGTGCAAGTATCAAGTTGAAATTAATATCAAGTGAGTAGGTCTACAAAGCCTTCGAACTATAAAAAAATCAAGCTTCTAAGCCTGTGGTCATGTATGCGACTTATTTTAATAAATCAAAACTTTCCGTTGACCTAGAATCATGAAATTTGGCACGAAGCAAGCTCTCACAGCTCAAAGGAAAAGTCCGAAAAGCGATAAAGGCTTTGAAAACAGGCGCGAGTCGGCGCGACACGATGGCACGACGCGACACTGCGGTAATTGTTTCACCGATACCGATACAGTGAAGTTTTCTTAGAATTTTTTTATTAGAGTCGCGTCGCACCTGTTTGTAGTTTTATCACTATTTTTTGCGATTATTTTCTTACATTTGCAGTTGGTGAATTGACCGTGACGTATACCTATGTATGGGAGCACATCTTTTTCAACTACAATGTTAGTGGTCGCAAGCGCTACTGCTGAGCATGAGGTCCTGGGTTCGATTCCCGGGTTGGGCAAAGTTTTAGCCGACGTTCGCACGGATGTAATAAAATCGCGGCGATTTTTTTCGCGTATTGCATTTTCGACGCTCTGCTTAGCGCCGAGAGTTGAATAATAGGTTTTTGTCTGTTTTATAATTATGTTGAACTTATAAAAAGTAACCATATTTTCGGCATTATAGTATCGTTCCCGCACCTCATTGCAATTAAGTAGGTACTTATTCTTAAAAATAATCAATGTGCGGTTTACTGTTAAGAGCTCCCTAAATTGTATATCAATATTCTGAAACAGTCACGCATTACAATCAAAATGGAACTTTTAGTATATGATTTATTGGATCTTTTTCTTTCCATGTACTTACAAGACAGTTACGTAATTGTAACATTACCGCTCGATAATTTTTTTATTCGAATTCAAGTCTTTTTTTAATGATTAATTTAAATAAAATCAAGATTACTCGGCTTGTATGTCTAAAATAAATATTTGTAGTGAAAAAGTATAGTTCAGCACAAGATATTTTTTTCTCTAGATCAATTTATTACTCTAGTTTATAAACAAAATAAGAATTGAGATTTACGCCATTTAGTTCCGTGCTCGAACACGATCAAAGAGCACACGCGATATTCAACTTTATTACTGATGTGTTAGCGTTTAGCACATAGTGGAGTGGCGGGGTGCATGGGGGCGGAACTTGCGTGGAAATAGTCTTTAGAGTGCCGGGTCTTAAATTTTTTATTATAAGTAATTATTCAATACTTAAATATATCAATCTAACACAAGCTTGCATAGCATTATGCTGAATTAAAAACCCCGAGTTGTTTTTTTTTACAGCTAAGTAAACTTTACGCACTATTCTCATATAAATAATGTCAAGGGCAAAAACAAAGTTCTTTATTTTATGAGATATTAAAGTCAGAGAGAAATTGAAATGTTGAGGATAAAGACGTATAGTGTAAATTAGTGTCCATGAATGATGATTTCGGTGTTTGTAGGACGGTATGTCGCACCGGATGACAAACAGACTATTCTTTCAAAATCAGCATTATTGTAATAAGAAAATGATATTACATTTTGATTAATATAACATAATTTATTATCTTATCTTTTTATTATTATCAGAATCGTTTACAGACTTATGATTTTAGGTTATTTATTGGAAACTGTTGCTTGTTAAAATATTTTCTTAAATAAAATGTAAAATAATCAAATTATCATAGTACCGCAAATTTGATAGGTTTTGGTCCAACTTGGGTCAGTTATGTGGTTATATCTACAATGCCTCTTGCGAACTAAGCAATCCCACGGACGTCTCGAAAAATCCTGCATCGCGCAAACAAAGTTAACTGCGCAATTAGCATATATAAAACATCCAGACATCATCAGTCCCATTTCTCGTTTGGTTGTAGCCCAAAAGACACAACATTCGTCTGTTCGGACGATCTTCCCTTTTTTCCGGAGGATGAGGATCCTTACGCCCTATTCCTCATACCTCCATAATAATAGGTATAACCTTCCTTCAGCTACTTCATCAGCCTTCGTGCAGCTACTTCATCGCGACGTCATCGTCATCACTTCCTCAAGCTCTCGAGGGGTGAGCCACACAGCCAGCCTGCACCCACGGCTTGAACGGGAATTCTTACCTCCAGCGCACTTAGAAGTAAGTAAGAACACTGTAATTAAAAGTTTGTACGCTTTTTAAGAGATCTTTAGTTTTTGTTCTCAAACCTTCTACATTATATTCCGACTACGAAATCCTTCACTGCGTGAGCCGACACGCATTTGGCCAGCTTTTAAGTAATTATTTGATCTTTATTTTTCATTTCTACCGTTTACGGTTTATAATAAGTATGCGTAGCTGCTAAGTGTGAATTGTTCGTTTTGATTTCACTACTGTTTCATGATGTGCTGAGTTTTTTGGGGTCTGTTGCATCATGAGCGTCATTTGATTTCAGGTTTTCGAAACAAAATTCAACACCCCCTCCACCCATTAAAGTGATGGAAAATTGATCATTACGATCTTTATTTTTTATGTGCCAACGATGAGTAATCAAAGTATTCATACAAATTGTTTTTCCGCTTTTCACCCCGACAAGGCTTGATTTTTGAAAAATCGTTTAATCTTTTCACCGCCCACGTACACTTATTGGCTAGGTATAAGTATAATTATTTGTATAAATTTTCGAGTAAATCGAAGGAAGTTATAAAATCCTCCTTTAAAAACTTGATTACCCCTTCTCAACCATTTATGGGTTGAATTTCTAAAAAACTGTAATTCTTATTCTTTTATCAAGATTATTGATGTTGAGTTTCAAATTTTACGAACCGCATTACGATTCTTCCATACAAACTTTAAAATCCCCGAAAGGAGGGCAGTTTTGAAAACTAATAATGTCAAACTTTTTTATTTGGTAGGTAACTAAACTAGTCGTGCCAAGTTTCCAGTTTATAAATCAAAAGAATAAGATTTTTCATATAAACGAATTCTTTTCCTTAAGGGTCAACTTTCGTAAAGTCCTTTGTTAGTACACGCCTTCGTTTTAAACTGCAACTACTGTCCAAAATTCAAGTTTCTATATTTAGCTGTTTGGGCTGTGCGAGAGTCTTAACAAACGATTTTTATTTTTGTCGTCTACTAATGATGGTACTAATAATGACGGATTGTGCCAAAACATTTTATAACATGTTTGTAAAGTAAGATTTAAAATAAATATTCTCGCGTAAAGATAAACTCAGGAGTGTATTATACAATACTTTCATTATGAACAACAGTGCATTAGCTGCATTACATATTATCTATATAAATGAGGCGACATAAATGACATTTTTTGTTTGTTTTGTTTGTTTTACTGTAGCAAAACAACTGCTTCTACTCCATTCAGCGTATCGGGCACGACTGCCGAATGTATCGTGGTAGGGGCGGGTTGCATTACCTACTGCATTCGTGTTTAACGTCGAAAGATACACTACTCGCAAAGTCGCAAACATTGATGCGACTAATGACGTTTTTTTTGTGACTTTGTTTTAGGTTGAACAAATACATTGTTTTTTTTATTAAATGTATATTTTGATCTTATTATTGACGTGAAAACTTCTTTTCGCTCGGAGTACTAGTAGTAAGTTCAATATTTCTGACCGGCAAAAACATTTAAGATTTCAATCGCTAATGACTACGATTTTTTTAATGCTAGAGTAGTGATTGAACATGCAAAAGATAGGTCATATTTATAACAATTTTGAGACAGGATATACTTTGCCTATGATGTCAGATCGCGAAGGCGACCCTCTATTTTTCACTATATGTCGATATTACAAATCATATTGTGCAAAAACGTAATCACCTAGAACGGTGGGTATTATATTGTTTTCCATAATATTATTTGTCCTATTATTGTTTTTCATAATCGTCCCCACTCATAATATTTACTTGCACTATTATCATTTATACTAATAAGGCTTGCCATATCAACTTATTTGTCATAACTTTTATTTGCCATAATATTAGTTTCCATAATAACATGTGTCATAATCATTAGTTTCTATAAGTAACACATTACATAATCGACACTTGACAAACATAATTTAGAAACGTTACGAACAGATGTCCTCAGTATTGTATTATATGATATGAATTATTCCGAATGTTCATTTAAATACATAGGTACATACGTACATTTGCAAAATAGGATAGGTTAGGTTAGGTTTTCTTGTTCAGACAATAAACAGTTTGTCAAATTCGAAACGGGTAGGTTAGGTTAGGTTAGAACTGTGACCAAACAACGCGCGAAGGCGAGCGAGCGTAGCGAGCGTGGCGCGGCAGCGGCCGCCGAGTGCTAGATTTCCTCTTTTGCAAAGCAAGCATGCATGGCAGATTAGGGTAATTTTTAGGTTTTCTTGTTCAGACAATAAACAGTTTGTAAATTCGAAACGGGTAGGTTAGGTTAGAACTGTGACCAAACAACGCGCGAAGGCGAGCGAGCGTAGCGAGCGTGCCGCGGCAGCGGCCGCCGAGTGCTAGATTTCCTCTTTTGCAAAGCAAGCATGCATGGCAGATTAGGGTAATTTTTAGGTTTTCTTGTTCAGACAATAAACAGTTTGTCAAATTCGAAACGGGTACGTTAGGTTAGGTTAGAACTGTGACCAAACAACGCGCACAGGCGAGCGAGCGTAGCGAGCGTGCCGCGGCAGCGGCCGCCGAGTGCTAGATTTCCTCTTTTGCAAAGCAAGCATGCATGGCAGATTAGGGTAATTTTTAGGTTTTCTTGTTCAGAAAATAAACAGTTTGTCAAATTCGAAACGGGTAGGTTAGGTTAGGTTAGAACTGTGACCAAACAACGCGCGAAGGCGAGCGAGCGTAGCGAGCGTGCCGCGGCAGCGGCCGCCGAGTGCTAGATTTCCTCTTTTGCAAAGCAAGCATGGTACATACTGAACTAGCATTGTTGTGCTAGTATGGGTAAATGAATATTAATAAATGTTATGGAAAACGACATTATTGAAAATAAAAAATATAGCTAATGAATTTATGGATTAAAATTATTATGACACTTGATCGATTATGACCAATGAAATTAGTGAAAATGATTTTATGTCATTTCACGATTATGGCAACTGAAGCGTTATTTCTAATGAAATGATGGCAAATAAAAGTATGGCATATAAAGTTATGGCATTTTTAATTATGGCAAACATCAGTAAATCAGAACGGTGATTCTGGTGTCTTTCCCAGGACCTAGAGAGATATAATTAAAATATTTTGCCAAATATGGTTAAAAAACATATGAAGTTGGCACACTTGATTAATTCACGTGAAGAGAGAGCCTACCCACACTTAGAGCGGATGATATAAACCTACCTACGTGTCAAACGAGCAAACGCACAATCAAACGAGTGAAGCGAGCCCAATGTAAAGCAAAGTGACCTCTACGAGCCCCCACACGAGCCGGCGAGCGAAGCGAGCTCATTCTCAAGCAGAGCGACCGGTGCGATCTGACTCACGATCCGACGAGCGAAGCGAGCTTATTCTTAAGCAGAGCGACCGGTGCGAACCGCATCACGAGCCAGCGAGCGAAACGAGCCTATTCTTTACCAAAGTGACTGCTACGAACCGCTTTATGATCCAGCGAGGGTAGGGTGTCCAGTCTCAAGCCGAGCGAACGCTGCGAACCGCCTCACGAGCCGGCGAGCGAAGCGAGCCAATTCTCAATCAAAGCGACCGCTGCGAACCACCTCAAAGTCGGCGAGCGGAGCGAGCCCATTCTCAAGTCGAGCGATCGGTGCGAACCGCCTTATGAGCCAGCGCCCGTAGAGAGCCCATTCTCATGCCGAGCGACCGGACCGGTGCGAACTGCCGCACGAGCCGAAGAGCGAAGCGAGCCCTTAAGATCTGTGCCTTAAGTAGAGCTACAGCTGCGAGCCCACTTGAGCCATCTCTCGAGCCGAACAAGCGTATCCAAGCCACCTACGAGTCGGGTGAGGAAAGCGAGTCCATTATCAAGCAGAACCAAGTAGTATCAAGTTGAAAATAGCAAAATAATTTCATAAAAAAAAAGACTCTTAGCGGCCGTAAATCTGCTCAGCAATTTAAAAAATCCCTATCTAAGAATGCTTATATCGGTGTCCCCTTGTTTCGCAGACAGAAATTTCATAGAATTTCATTTCGCAACAAATGTTTCATATAATATTTAGTCCTTATATTTTTATTTCGAATATTATTGTTTCAACGACTATTTACTTGAATGAAACATTATTTCACAGAAACACAATTCAATGAATTTTTAATCACATTTTTTTATTTAACAAACTTATCAAACTGTACAATTATTTTTTAACGAATATTGTTTGTTTATTTCAACGAAAATGTAAAAATAGCCGTTATGCTATAAACAACAATAGTGTGTGTGTTTGTGTAGTGTAGTGTCGACCATATAGGTTAGGTTAGAACTGTGACCAACTACGCGCGACCCGAGCGAGCCAAGCGAGCGGTGCCGCGGCAGCGGCCGGCGAGCGCTACATCGAAATTGGTAGCAGTATCAAAATTAGGGCATTGGGGATTTTCTTGGTAATAAGTTTTATACTAACTAAACAGTATGAGGATAAAGAATATTTGATTTGTATGATATGAAGATCCAAACTTTTAATTTTATTTGTAACAAAAATCAATGATTTAAGTTTTTTCATAGTAAGTATTCTGCGTATTGATTATTCTATGAAATGATAATAAGAAAAAAATTATGTGAAACGAAATTCTATAAAACTATTCTCTATAAAACAACGTACAACCGCTTTTATCATATGGAATTTAATGAGCCTAAAAAATGTCGTGCCGAGCAAATAAAATAGCAACGGTAGTTATTAATGTCGTCTCTTACGGCAACATCGTTAAGGAACTTGTTACTATTTTACCACACGTTTTCACGAAACTCTGCGGCGCGCGCGCGTTCGAACTGCGTTTAACTCAATTTGATTTATTTTGAATAGACATTAAAGTTATTGGTTGAAAGTTATCGTCAAATATTTTTTATTCAGTCTCTTGTATAAATTACAACACCAAGCCTAAGTGGTGGGTTTGGAAACATAGGTGAATCACGATTTGCGTAATGCTTTGTTATTCGACAGGTTACATTTATATACATACTAGCAGCGCCCAGCGATTTCACCCACATAAGTCTCTATCCCGTCGGAATATCAGAATAAAAAGTATCCTATGTGTTAATCCAGATTATAAACAGTGTGCAAAATTTTATCCAAATCCGTTCAGTAGTTTTTGCCTGAAAGAGTAACAAACATCTATCCATCCATCCATCCTCACAAACTATCGCGTTTATAATATTAGAAGAGGCCGATAGGATATTGAATAATGCGCCTTCCCATGCAACATTGCGAACCCATGCGAACTTTTTAGCAAAATAGTCAGTGTTGTGTTCAGAAAAAACATGTGCCACCGGAAAGTGGTTTTTCGCCAACACAAACATTCCGTGCGTTGCGATTATCAGTAATAATAACAAAACTGAAACATTCCTTCTGTGGCGGTGATCAGAATAGTTATGAAACTGAAACATTCCGTGAGTTGCGGTGATCAGTCAGTGTAGTTAGTAGACTGAAAGATTCTGTGCGTTGCGGTGATTAGTAGTAATAACGAAACTGAAACATTCCGTATGTGGCGGTGATCAGTGTAGTTATGAAACTGAAACATTCCGTGAGTTGCGGTGATCAGTAAGTGTAGGTAGTAGGCTGAAAGATTCTGTGCGTTGCGGTGATTAGTAGTAATAACGAAACTGAAACATTCCGTATGTGGCGGTGATCAGTGTAGTTATGAAACTGAAACATTCCGTGAGTTGCGGTGATCAGTAAGTGTAGGTAGTAGACTGAAAGATTCTGTGCGTTGCGGTGATTAGTAGTAATAACGAAACTGAAACATTCCGTATGTGGCGGTGATCAGTGTAGTTATGAAACTGAAACATTCCGTGAGTTGCGGTGATCAGTCAGTGTAGTTAGTAGACTGGAAGATTCTGTGCGTTGCGGTGATTAGTAGTAATAACGAAACTGAAACATTCCGTGTGTGCAGTTATAAGTGGCATGTTTCAGTTGCAATCAGGAACAGGACATTGTACACCTCACATCGTGTATTTTCCGTTTTGACTAATAACCACATTCCACGAGCATATATGTTTTTTGAAAACAACACTGAGAGGGTTTTTCTAAAAAGTTGTCATGGGAAGGCCCATTATTCAATATAGCATACTAGCTTTTGCCAGCGGCTTTGCCCGCGTGTATATTGGGAATTATCCTACGGGAACGTACTACCGGGATAAAAAGTATCCCATAAGTTAATCCAGGTTACAAACTATATGTCTTTCATCCAAATCCGTTCAGCCGTTATTGCGTGATTGAGTAACAAACGTCCAAACATACAAACTTTCACATTTATACTATTATTATTATATTATATTATAGTAGGATAAGAATTAAGTAAAATACCTGACGAAAAAAAAGGAACTTAACAAAGCATCACGCCAATCGTCATTCACGTACATTTTTAAACACCGCCCCTTAGTCTTCGTGCCGTAATTAATACAAGCGACTGAATAAAAAAATATTTGACGATAACTTATGTCTTCAAAGTAATTTTTGTTCAACCTAGAACGTTGGCACAAAAAATAGGTACATCATCGATGTTTGCGAGTAGTGTATATCCGTATGTATAGCTGTATGTATAATCCACAAATGCGGTGTGTAATGCAATTATGCAACCCACCCGGCCCGCGACACATTTGGCTGTCGTGCCCGATATGCTGCAGGAAGTAGAAGCACTTGTTTTCCTAAGGCAAATCATAATTTCTAGTTCTAAGAAATGTGTCACAAAAAATGTCATTTATATCACCTAATTAATCTAGATAATGTGTAATGCACTGTTGTTCATAATGGAAGTATTGTATAATACACTCCTGAGTTTATCTTTACGCGAAAATATTTATTTTAAATCTTACTTTACAAACATGTTATAAAATGTTTTGGCACAATCCGTCATTATTAGTACCATCATTAGTAGACGAAAAAAATCAAAATCGTTTGTTAAGACTCTCGCACAGCCCAAGCAGCTAAATATAGAAACTTGAATTTTGGACAGTAGTTGCAGTTTAAAACGAAGGCGTGTACTAACAAAGGACTTTACGAAAGTTGACACTTAAGGAAAAGAATTCGTTTATATGAAAAATCTTATTCCTTTGATTTATAAACTGGAAACTTGGCACCACTAGTTTAGTTACCTATCAAATAAAAAAGTTTGACATTATGAGTTTTCAAAACTGCCCTCCTTTCGGGGATTTTAAAGTTTGTATGGAAGAATCGTAATGTGGTTCGTAAAATTTGAAACTCAACATCAATAATCTTGATAAAAGAATAAGAACTACAGTTTTTTTGAAATTCAACCCATAAATGGTTGAGAAGGGGTAATCAAGTTTTTAAAGGAGGATTTTATAACTTCCTTCGATTTACTCGAATTTTTATAGAAATAATTATATACCTACCCAATAAGTGTACGTGGGCGGTGAAAAGATGAAATGATTTTTCAAAAATCAAGCCTTGTCGGGGTGAAAAGCGGAAAAACAATTTGTATGAATACTTTGATTACTCATCGTAGGCACATAAAAAATAAAGATCGTAATGATCAATTTTCCATCACTTTAATGGGTGGAGGGGGTGTTGAATTTTGTTTCGAAAACCTGAAATCAAATGACGCTCATGATGCAACAGACCCCAAAAACTCAGCACATCATGAAACAGTAGTGAAATCAAAACGAAGAATTCACACTTAGCAGCTACGCATACTTATTATAAACCGTAAACGGTAAAAATGAAAAATAAAGATCAAATAATTACTTAAAAGCTGGCCAAATGCGTGTCGGCTCACGCAGTGAAGGATTTCGTAGTCGGAATATAATGTAGAAGGTTTGAGAACAAAAACTAAAGATCTCTTAAAAAGCGCACAAACTTTTAATTACAGTGTTCTTACTAACTTCTAAGTGCGCTGGTGGTAAGAATTCCCGTTCAAGCCGTGGGCGCAGGCTGGCTGTGTGGCTCACCCCTCGAGAGCTTGAGGAAGTGATGATGATGACGTCGCGATGAAGTAGCTGCACGAAGGCTGCGCTGACCTTTATATTCGGTGTCACCAGTATTATACATACACACATCAAAAAAAGTTTGCGATCAGTTTGAAAATTAGAAATCTCTTTTGTTACAGAAGACTACATTATGATTTCTTCTTCTTTTTAGATTCTTTCAGGCAGTGAATTTGTATTAAAAAAAGATAAAACGTAAACACTGTTTCTTGATAAAGTTAAATTTTACAAATATATCAACTGTTACTAGTGATCAAAAACTTTTTTTGATGTGTGTATTATTATGGAGGTATGAGGAACAGGGCGTAAGGTTCCTCATCCTCCGGAAAAACGTGAGGATCGTCCGAACAGACGGATGTTGTGTCTTTTGGGTTACAACCAAACGAGAAATGGGAATGATGATGTCTGGATGTTTTATATATGCTAATTGCGCAGTTAACTTTGTTTGCGCGATGCAGGATTTTTCGAGACGTCAGTGGGATTGCTTAGTTCGCAAGAGGCGTTGTAGATATAACCACATAACTAACCCAAGTTAGACCAAAACCTATCAAATTTGCGGTACTATGATAATTTGATTAAAATTTTACATTTTATTTAAGAAAATATTTTAAAAAGCAACAGTTTCCAATAAATAACCTAAAATCATAAGTCTGTAAACGATTCTGATAATAATAAAAAGGTAAGATAATAAATTATGTTATATTAATCAAAATGTAATATAATTTTCTTATTTCAATAATGCTGATTTTGAAAGAATAATCTGTTTGTCATCCGGTGCGACATACCGTCCTTTCAATCACTGAAATCATCATTCATGGACACTAACTTACTCTATACGTCTTTTTCCTCAACATTTCAATTTCTCTCAGTATTTAATATCTCATAAAATAAACGACTTTGTATTTGCCCTTAACATTATTTATATGAGAATAGTGCGTAAAGTTTACTTAGCTGTAAAAAAAACAACTCGGGGTTTTTTAATTCATCATAATGCTATGCAAGCTTGTGTTAGATCGATATATTTAAGTATTGAATAATTACTTATAATAAAAATTTTAAGACCCGGCACTCTAAAGACTATTTCCACGCAAGTTCCGTCCCCATGCACCCCGCCACTCCACTATGTGCTAAACGCTAACACATCACTAATAAAGGTGAATATCGCGTGCGCTCTTTGATCGTGTTCGAGCACGGAACTAAATGGCGTAAATCTCAATTCTTATTTTGTTTATAAACTAGAGTTATAATTGACCTAGAGAAAAAATATCTTGTGCTGGATAATAAACTATATTTTTTTCACTGCAAATATTTATTTTAGACATAAAAGCCGAGTAATCTTGATTTTATTTAAATTAATCTTTACAAAAAGACTTGAATTCGAATAAAAAAAATATCGAGCGGTAATGTTACAATTACGTAACTGTCTTGTACATGGAAAGAAAAAGATCCAATAAATCATATACTAAAAGTTCCATTTTGATTCTACTGTTTCAGAATATTAATGCAAATTAATATACAATTTAGGGAGCCCCCTCTTAAGAGGTAAATAATCAATGTGCGGTTTACGCACATTGATTATTTTTAAGAATAAGTACCTACTTAATTGCAATGAGGTGCGGGAACGATACTATAATGCCGAAAATATGGTTACTTTTTATAAGTCCAACATATAAAACAGACAAAAACCTATTATTCAACTCTCGGCGCTAAGCAGAACGTCGAAAATGCAATACGCGAAAAAAATCGCCGCGATTTTATTACATCCGTGCGAACGTCGGGTAAAACTTTGCCCAACCCGGGAATCGAACCCAGGACCTCATGCTCAGCAGTAGCGCTTGCGACCACTAACATTGTAGTTGAAAAAGATGTGCTCCCATACATAGGTGGATACGTCACGGTCAATTCACCAACTGCAAATGTAAGAAAATAATCGCAAAAAATAGTGATAAAACTACAAACAGGTGCGACGCGACTCTAATAAAAAAATTCTAAGAAAACTTCACTGTATCGGTATCGGTAGAACAATTACCGCAGTGTCGCGTCGTGCCATCGCGTCGCGCCTGTTTTCAAAGCCTTTATCGCTTTTCGGACTTTTCCTTTGTGCTGTGAGAGCTTGCTTCGTGCCAAATTTCATGATTCTAGGTCAACGGAAAGTTTTGATTTATTAAAATAAGTCGCATACAAATTACAATGACCACAGGCTTAGAAGCTTGATTTTTTTATAGTTCTAAGGCTTTGTAGACCTACTCACTTGATATTAATTTCAACTTGATACTTGCACGGGTTCCTTGAGTTAAAGGATCTTGACAGACTAACAGACAGACGGACAGACGGACGGACAGACAGACAGATGGACAAAAAAAACAAGATTACTTATTTAAGATTATTTTAGACATAAAAGCCGAGTAATCTTGATTTTTTTAATAATCTTTAAAGAAGACTTGAATTCGAATAAAAAAATAATCGAGCGGTAATGTTACAATTACGTAACAGTCTTGTACATCCACATTGGAAAGAAAAAGATCCAATAAATCGAATACTTACTAAAGTTCCATTTTGATTGTCTGCGTGACTGTTTCAGAATAAATAAATAAATTGTATATTAATTTGTATTAATACAAATTAACATACAATTTAGGAAGCGCCCTCTTAAAGAGTAAACTGCACATTGAATATTTTTAAGAATAAATAATTGCAATGAGGTGCGGGAACAATACCTACTAATGCCGAAAATATAGTTTTTGTCTGTTTTATATGTCCGAGCTTTACGCAAAAAATACTAAATGGACTCTGTTTAAACTTTTCTATTCCCTATAGGTCGGGTCAACTCAACACATAGGCTATAAAATGATGACGTTATTTGTTTTGGGGGATGACGAATAGTGCATTATGCCTGTGTTCTTTTACAGTTTACAACGGGATTGTAATAAGACGAGACAAACTGTTACACAATTGCTGATCAGCAATGAAAATCATCACGCTGTACACTGGGGGTAAAAGGGGCTAGGCAAGCAATCACGGTGGCATGATAGACTAAAATGGTAATAAAATGGAACCTTTATGGTACGAGTGGTGCGACTTGAGTCCGTCTGTTCGTCTGTCTGTCACAGCTGGATATCTCAAGAACTACTTATGCTATCAACTTGAAATTTGGAAGAGTTTTAGATGACGTTTGCCCAACTATTTAACAAATAAGAAAGAAATAAAAATATATAATATTTTTATTTGCAACAGGGACTGAACGGGGTTCTTAAAAATTTGAAGTGGGTCTACTAGGGCATGTCCTCGTATCATGAGCGCTATTTGCACATTCACAAAAATACATTTTTTTTAGGCCAGGTCGTTTTCGAGTTTTGACGAAAACATAAAAACAAAATATCGTTCCCCCCCTTATTAAGTTTTTCGAAGTTTGCATAGAGAAAAATCAGAAATTATTTCTATGTGATAGAAGATTATCTAAAGATTATAAGAATTAAAACAAAAAAACAATTTTCAAAATCGGTCCACAATTGTCGGAGATATCGCGTAACAAACATACAAAAAAAAAAAAAAAAAAAAACATACTGACGAATTGAGAACCTCCTCCTTTTGGAAGTCGGTTAAAAATAGAACGATGTAGAGACATAAATAAATGGCGCTGACCTAAAATTGCAATATTCTACACCGCAGTGTTATAACTCTCTAACGGATATTAGGCCTCGCCGATGAAAACTTAAAAACATTTCACGGTTCACAAGTTACGGAACCCTCGGTGCGCGAGTCCGACTCGCTCCTTAACAGGTTTTTTTTTTTTTCAAATTATTATGTACAGTGCCGGGCAAAAGTCGCTAAGCTATTTTATAAAGGAATCGCTTGACGTTTAGTTTGACTTACGACCTTCTATTTTAAAGAGACATGCATCATCTTCAAGTGATTGTAGTTCATAATTTCAACCTTACAATCTGAGTCAAGTTGACCTAGCGGTTAAGCGCGTTCAGATAAAATCGATGAGCCGTGAGTTCAAATCCCGCGTAGCATTAGACTTTTTGTAAGTTTTTACTTGATTGGAAGTAATGGGACAGAAATATAATGATATTATTCTTTATCTTGTTCGCCTTGTTCACACATTTCGTAAAGTTAGGAAGGTAGATCATATTAAATTAAATGAAGAATTTAGATTTCTGTGAGGTAGACATGCGTTTTAGGAATATTTAACTTGATCGGAATGAATGTTGTCGTTTGGTTGTAGTTGTTGGTTAGTGACGTGTGGTTTAAATAAATACAAATATCTAAAAGTTTTTGTTATAAATACAAATATGGTCTAACATTCACACATTTTATGTGGGATTCGAACTCAAGCCTCATTGATCGCGTATCCATTGCTTTACTCAAACAGCTACGGGCACATGTCAACTATAAGTGAATTTTATCAATGCAATGGTAAGAAAGGTCACCTCTATGACGCTTATTCTAAATGCAACAGAAATATAATGTTGTTTCGCGTTAGTGCGACGGTGTGTGTTACTGATGAGAATATAAATTATGAGATTATATGAAATAAGATATGAATACTCGTAACGAACAGGATCTGTACTCACAGAAATCAAAATGATTAGTAGGTAGACCACAAAAATCGAAGTAAAGTTTTTTTATGGGCTACCTACTAAACTTTATTATTTATGTGAACAAGACGAATGAAAGAAACAAAAAACGAATGATTATTATCGATCTACTACTAAATATTAAATATTAAAAACTAAACTAAATATTAAAAAGAAAAAGTGAACTATAAATAGTAATTATTTAAAAAAAAAATATCCGCAGGAGAGATTCGAACTGTCGGCTCGCTGAAAACACACAAGTATCAAAGGACGTAACCATTGAGCTAGCATGTCATACATTTTGCTGGTTGAAATTATGAACTACTATAAGTTATAAACCAAGTGAGTGTGTGTGCGTGTGGAACAACTTATAGAAGAAGGTCGTAAGTCAAACCGAACCGTCAGTCGATTACTCAAAAAAATGGCCTAGCGACTTAAGACCGCTACTGTACGTATCAAACTATAAACAGCTTGGTGGTTCGGCGACAGCCCGAGAGGCCTTCGTTAGAAAGATTATTCCAATCAATTGGAACTTTTTGCGATTTTAGGTACCACTAACTCACCGTAGTAGGTATACTTTAGTAAAAGTTTCGGTACTATCAGCAGAGCACACAAATGTCAGAATGTGAGGGCTCAGTCGCAAAATGACCACTGTTATGCAGCACTTCCCACCACTTCTCAAAATGCTCCTCGGACTCAAAATGTCAAATTCTCAAAATATCTCTTTCGCAAAATGTCGTCGAAAAATCTTTATTTCTCAGAATGTCTCTTTCGCAAAATTATCACATCGCAAAATGTTTCGAAAAATCTTTATTTCTCAGGATGACTCTTTCGCAAAATTACCGTTTCGCAAAATGTTTCAAAAAATCTTTATTTCTCAGAATGTCTCTTTCGCAAAATGACCACTCCGCAAAATGTTTCGAAAAATCTTTATTTCTCAGAATGTCTCTTTCGCAAAATGTCTTTGCAAATGGTCTAATAGACTTTTTTGATCCTAACAAGAAACAGGATCGATTGGTATCTAAAACCTTTTTGTGAAAACTGCCTATTTTCCTGCTAAATGTACCTACATTGTTATCAAAATCTGTGAATGTAGGTCAAAATGTCTCAAGATTTTAAGTAATTGTTTTCCGACATACACGCGAACGAAGTCGCGGGCACAGCTAGTACCTAATAAATAAACAGTAAGAGTTACATTTCTGAAGTTTGCTGTTACTTTTATTTCATTACTTAGTAGTAATAAATAAAGAATTATATTTCTGAACTTTGCTGTGTTGACTGTACAATTTATTCCAAAATAGGCTTGGTAGTGTCGTTGATTGTAAACGACACTACTGGTAGTGCGGCTGGTAGTGTCATTGCCAACAAATGCCTCAAATCTGCCTAGCCTTTTCCCAACTATATTTGGGTCGGCTTCCAGTCTAACTGGATGCAGCTAAATACCAGTATTTTACATGGAGCGACGCCTATCTGACCTCCACAATGCAGTTACTGGGTAATACGATACCCCTTGGTAAGAATGGTTGTCAGAGTTCCGTGCTTCTGACGATCCGTAACGACTGTCAAAGATCCGCGAATGACCGGCGTGGCACGCAGGAGTCTCGGTATGGCAAGATGGTCACCCATCCACAGACCAACCCCGGCAACCTGATAGATCGGCCCGTGCGGCTGTTATCACTTAGCCACGAGCTCTATGAGTACCTAAATAACAAAAATAAATAGAAGGCAATTATGTATGTACCTACGTGAGCTCGCACTTGGCCGATTTTATGAACATGTATTCATTAATGTTAATTTTTACCAGACTGCCCCAGAAGGAGGGTATGTATCATAGATATAAGAAAGAAGGAGATATGCCCGGTAGTTGAAAATGTATCGGAACCCAATGTCTCTAGCCGCTCCCTTCTCCCGCGCCACAACTACACATGCACATCAGTAAACCCAATAGATATGAAGTCCTACTCACACTTACGAATCATAAATCACAACGTACTACACAATCAATTATAAACCTTATCCCATCAAACACAGCGTGCATTTACCATGCACCGTACAACTCACTCACACGAAGACATCGATCGTTATCGTTGTGCTGTGCAAAAGCAATTTATTTTACATATACGCTAGTGATTGACTAAAAAGGATATTTATCGATTCTCCCATTTAATATCGTATTAAAAATTTTGGGAGTTCTTGAAAACTAATACTTAATAAAAAAACGATATACATATAATAAAGATGATATAAATAAACAATACCCTGCTAAAAAAAAAAATTTTGTAAAACAAAAAATTTCAACATTATAAGAAAATCTAAATGAGTATAAAACAAGATTTCACATCGGTTTTCCAACCAAGCTATAACTGTTGACAAATTGAAGAATAAACTTTAATAGTAATATAAATTCATACGATAAACGACATTGTAGTCGATAACCTACGTTAGTGGATCTGCACAACCGCATCACTAGCTCGGCGCTGGACACAGCGGCCGTACTACGCGATGCAACCGCATATGTGAAGTATCGTTTTGTGATTTTTACATTGCGTGTCGAGTCAGTTAGCGACGTATTTTAGGTAGTGGTTAAGACGCAATGTATTTACTGCAAAAATAGTACAGTCGCTGTGATATGTTAAAAAAAAATTACGTAGTAAAGGCGAGAAATATTTTACGATTTGTTGTTTTTCTTGATTTTCAACACAAATAGAGTCAAATACTTGTGCTGATATATTTTAGGTGGTTCTATGATTTATAAAGGTTCTAGTTTGGCTTCGATTTTTACAAGAAACCACTGAACAACACGGTATTCTTAAATTTTATCACGATCGCGGTCGAAAGCACACTAGTTCGCGGAGACGGCCATTTGCCGAGAACAGGCGCAACGTGATCATGACGCGCGGACACTGACACGCCCCCATGCCACTTCTCCTGTTATTTATATTTCTATGGTATGTATGTATGTCTATTTCTTTGGCACGCTCTGTATCGCAGGCACAAAACAGGTTTTTCCAATAAAAAACTATTTATTTTGGTATTTATTGATAAGTACCGAAATTCTATAGAATATAATGCTTGTTTTTCTCTTTTTAGTTATGTGTTTTTGCAGTCGGGTTTTTTGTTTTTAAATAATTTTCTTTATTGTATCTAATATTACCTTTTTGTTGCACTTACACGGGCAACGCAATTGAGAAAATGAATGTGGTCTGAGCAACATCGAGCAGTTCACAGACAAGAATTGTTCAATTTTAGTTGCACGTGTAAGTGTTGATTTTCAGGCGCCGCCGCACTGTTGGACACGAGGCTCTGACTTCGTAAGATTCGAAAAGGAATCGATTTTCGATACTTTAGATAACTTGGTAATTGAAGTAAAGATGGTATGGTACCTCTTTCTTACTTATTTCCTTCTCTCGAAGGCGGTCTACCTAGTTAATCTTACACTAATGCCCGTTTCTGCCCGGCTCTGCGCCTAAAGTTGAAAATATAACTGTATTTTTATTTAGGCATTCAGTAAGATGTCATCTAGTGTTAGTGAAAACGGGCACGAAAACCTTCCATGTTAATAAATTAAAATACTCGTATAAAAGAGAATAGTTGAGACCTAGTGGTGATGGCCCCGAGTTGTAGCTGTCAGGTCGTGGGTTCTTGTCGAACCCAGGTTCACTTTGTCCATTTATTTCATCACCTCTTTTCTCAAAACGGTGAACGAAAACGGGCATTTCCTACAACCATAAATTCGAAGACAATATGTAACATCTACCAAGCTGCACTGGGCCCGCGTGGTGCTTTACAACTCACTTCCATCTCACAGAGAGGAGGCCTGTGCTGTGTCCCGGCAGTGGGAACATAGGCTGATTATATGTACTTGCTGATGCTCTTACAGGTTATTTATTAACTACTTGGATGTGCGTTTGGCGCGTTTTCTTCCGGGGTTAGGCCCCGCTGCCGCCTGCGTCTACCGAGTGACCGCCACAGCATTAACTGCTTTAATGCCGATACAAGACAATAATATATTGAAGATAGTTTGGAAAATCCTAAAGTGCACGCCTCATAACACTCATTCATAAACGAAAAGAAAAAGAAATTCAAAACATAGTTTCTAACAAAAATTAACAATTTATCACTTTTACCCATCGGTTGCTATTCAGCGGACGTCAAGTCAAGGTTGGAAATATTTAGTTATAGATAATTATATTTTAGTTAGTATTTTATTAATTATAATTAAACTACTTTGAATAAAAGAGCCATTTTCAATAGGGTTCCTTCTATGGCTGAAATGAATGTATAAAAAAATAAACTGAATTATTTGATTTTTATCGCAAGCTACAATGTTTTCAGGTTTTATACATTGACGGATAGGAATTTTTTACAACTATTTTGATACTATTTTCATTTCTGCTGCATTAAAAGCGCCTTAGCAGCTCGCGAAATTAAAAATTTTCTAGGTTTTTTTGCTATTTGCAGGTTAGTTGTATTATTAATTACCGGACTACGGCAAAGCAATAAGGAAGGTTATGAGTTTGACTGGTATGTATGCATGTAAGTATGTTCATTTGTTCCCTCCTTCCCTCATAA
The DNA here is from genome assembly GCA_948150665.1 of Conistra vaccinii. Classification (NCBI taxonomy): domain Eukaryota; kingdom Metazoa; phylum Arthropoda; class Insecta; order Lepidoptera; family Noctuidae; genus Conistra; species Conistra vaccinii. The sequence goes on along the minus strand of OX411344.1, from coordinate 4,678,506 downwards.
TTTCTAAACTACTCATCATTATTTGACAAATGAGGTACACCATATTAAATTGAATATGGCGCCCTCTAGATGACATAGTCATGAACTAAAAAAAAACATGAGTGGCAGTCTTTGGAGACTGCCGATGGAAGTGAAAACTAAGTAACGCCATCTAACGAAAATGTCAGGAATTTATGTGGCTTGCATTTAACATTGTTTACCCATCCCAAAAAAGTGCTCAACGCGCCTAAAGAAGTTTTCACTTCAAAAATTCGAAAACATGTGACATCTACCAACCCGCACTGAGTTGATTACAACCCACTCCTTCTCACAGAGAGGAAGCCTGTGTCCCAGCAGTTCATTTCTTTCGTTATCAGCCTGTTAATATTCCCAAAATTAACAGTGTGAGTCTATCTGGCAGGCCCCAACGAGATTTATCAACAGGTGATAGGTTTACATAAGGACATTATTTTGTACCTATAGAAAATAAATAAGATATATTTTGTACCTCGACAGTTTTTGATTAAATGACGTTTCTATGAAGTGTCTAGCTAGCGGGCCCCTTATGATTATTTTTATTGTTATTATACTTTCAGATCGCCCAGTAGTGCTCGGAGTTAGAAAATATTATGTACCTTACAAATCCGAAATTTCGACTTTCTGTGAGCTATACTTTAGGAGATATTCGTTACTTAGACAAACGTCCAGCCAGCGGGCCACTTTTTAAATACTACTCTTTTATATCATACAATAGCAGTAGAAGCTTGATCCTATTATGTACCTTACAAATCCAAAATTTAGACTTTCTGTGACCTATACTTTAGAAGATATTCGTTACTTAGACAAACGTCCAGCCAGCGGGCCACTTTTTAAATACTACTCTTTTGTAACATACAATAGCATTAGGAGCTTGATCCTATTATGTACCTTACAAATCCAAAATTTCGACTTTCTGTGAGCTATACTTTAGAAGATATTCGTTACTTAGACAAACGTCCTGCCAGCGGGCCCCTTTTTAAATACTACTCTTTTATATCATACAATAGCATAAGGAACTTGATACTATTATGTACCTTACAAATCCAAAATTTCGACTTTCTGTGAGCTATACTTTAGAAGTTATTCCATTCTCCCATGTCAATCTTCAAGCTATCATTTACTCATTAAAGATTATATTATAATTACTAGGTATTACATTTTCTCTTTTAATCATTAACATAGCGCCCTACTTAAAAGAACTACTCTTTTTCTTAATCCCAGTTTTGTTGTAGCACTGTTGAGTGATTATGAAAGCAGGTATAATGTTTGGAAAGAGTAGGGTTTGCCAGCTAGGCGCTTATTTTATTAACGAATACCTTATGAAGTCCATAGGAAGTTGAAATTTTGGATATGTAAGGTACAGACGCCAGCATATCAAGTTACTACAATCTGTCAAATTTCTTTAATAGATTTTTAACTTTATCGCTAAAGAATAAGGTTCAATGTTGATTGGGAAAATTTGACAGATTGGAGTATTGCTGGCGTCTGTACATAATAGTATTACCCAGTTACTGGGTTGTGGAAGTGAAATAGGCAGTCGCTCTATATAAAATACTGGTATTTAGCTGCATTCGGTTAGACTGGAAGCCGACCCCAACATGGTTGGGAAAAGGCTAGGCAGATTGAAGGTACATAATAGCACAGTATCAAAATATACACTAGGACGATGCCTTTGATCTCGTGGTAAATGCAGACAACGTGTAGGCATTGTCACGACAGCTAGGGTTGTCCCAAGTTAACAATTTTTATTTTATTAATTTATTTTAGATCAACATGGGCATCAACATTATTATAAACAATAATTATCAATTATCAAAAAGATCGTCTTTTTGTGTACCAGCCACTCATCTATAAAACTTATCTTTATAAATGGGCGACTAAGAAATATTAGATTTACTAGATTTATTTATTAGATTTTTGGTTTTTAGATTTACTGGATTTGAAATTTCTGTTGTTGAACTTAATTATATAAAAAATCCTCATCCTAATACAAAAAAAATATTGGGAAGCATGAACATGGTTTGGTATTGAATTCTATTTGACTCAAATGCTCAAACAATTTAGACCCAATGTTGTTTCCAGAAAAATTAAAAATCGACATCAATTTTGTTTCCAAGCTGTGGATGTAATCCACAAAATCATCCTGAGGGACTTGTAGTCCTCCGAAGCGATCACGGCTAGTATTTTAAGCTGAAATTGATGAAATCGCAGTTTTTTATTAACGTAAGATGACGACTTGCACTCTTCACAACACACGTCGTATGCACCATTATAATATTATACATAAATTAAAACAACATTCAATTCAACACGATAGCCCTGAAAGTTATTTCCCGAACTACTAACACAGTAGCGTAAGCAGTCCAGGAGCGCGCTTCCCCCGTCTCGCCCCTCACGCCCCGCAAGATTACCCTGTCTTACACGTCTTCATCAGACGACTGTATGATGTATAGACTGATGGGTGATAATAGTATCAAGCTTCTTATTCTATGTATGATATAAATGAGTAGTATTTAGAAACAAACCCACTGGCTGAAATTTGTCTAAGTAACGAATATCTTCTAAAGTATAACTCACAGAAAGTCGAAATTTTTCATTTGTAAGGTACATAATAGGATCAAGCTCCTAATGCTATTGTATGTTACAAAAAAGTAGTATTTAAAAAGTGGCCCGCTGGCTGGACGTTTGTCTAAGTAACGAATATCTTCTAAAGTATAGGTCACAGAAAGTCGAAATTTTGGATTTGTAAGGTACATAATAGGATCAAGCTCCTAATGCTATTGTATGATATAAAACAGTAGTATTTAAAAAGTGGCCCGCTGGCTGGACGTTTGTCTAAGTAACGAATATCTTCTAAAGTATAGCTCACAGAAAGTCGAAATTTCGGATTTGTAAGGTACATAATAGGATCAAGCTCCTAATGCTATTGTGTTACAAAAGAGTAGTATTTAAAAAGTGGCCCGCTGGCTGGACGTTTGTCTAAGTAACGAATATCTTCTAAAGTATAGGTCACAGAAAGTCTAAATTTTGGATTTGTAAGGTACATAATAGGATCAAGCTTCTACTGCTATTGTATGATATAAAAGAGTAGTATTTAAAAAGTGGCCCGCTGGCTGGACGTTTGTCTAAGTAACGAATATCTCCTAAAGTATAGCTCACAGAAAGTCGAAATTTCGGATTTGTAAGGTACATAATATTTTCTAACTCCGAGCACTACTGGGCGAACTGAAAGTATAATAACAATAAAAATAATCATAAGCGGCCCGCTAGCTAGACACTTCATAGAAACGTCATTTAATCAAAAACTGTCGAGGTACAAAATATATCTTATTTATTTTCTATAGGTACAAAATAATGTTCTTATGTAAACCTATCACCTGTTGATAAATCTCGTTGGGGCCTGCCAGATAGACTCACACAAATTAACAGGCTGATAACGAAAGAAATGAATAACGAATTACGTATATTAGGTCGCCCTCTGGCTCCACTAAATGAGGCTCCGAGAGTTGTGAAGGTTAGGTTCGAGGGTGTCATTTTCAGAAATGGGCGATATTCTTAAAAGATTTAGTAGGTACCTAATTAGTACCAAATTGTACCACTTGTAAACTAATTTGTACCTCGTGGGATCGCAAGTTAATGCAATAGTTTTATACACCCGCCATTCTGACGTCAGCTTGGCGGGTGTATATTTGTGTATCCGAGATTACTGAGAAGTTAGATATAAAACATACATGGATATTTAGTACCTAATTGGTACCTCTTTAAACATACCTTAAGTTTACTGGTGACCTGGAACTATGGAAGGACTATAGCCCCTGCCTGATCAATGTTTTATATATACACGGATAAAATGGCAGGGGGTGACTTGCACACTCACTAATGGGCCCCGAAAACGGTCGCTTGCACAAAGTGTCGTAGCGGCAAGGGGGCAACATGTCCTGAGATGCTTATGAGGAGTGGAGCGGTATTCCACGGCTATCAGGACAATCCCGGAAGTACGGTGAAGACCACCACCAGCACCAGCATCCACCAGCACCAGTATCCACGGTACCAGCATCATACTGGAATACTTCCTCCGAGCATGTTTGCGAATCTCCACTCAAGCCGGCCAATTAAGGCAAGAATGAGGTGGGAGCTCTGTTCCTCGTCAGTGTTCACTCCAGCCGGCCAATAAAGGCAAGCCAGAGATGAGGAACAAGATTTCTCCCGGGAGATAGAGTCCGTGGGGTCGCGACTGCCCAACAGCTCGCCTCATACTGCCCTGCGGTTTTCTGTATCTCTCTTGGTCTGGCTCCTCATTCTAGACCTGTTCCGGCAAAGAAAAGAAAGAAGAAAGAAAGAAAGAAAAGCACGATAAGCCGTTGGTCCTACGCCTGATCTCTCTCCGGTCGTGTCGGATTGCCGTCCCATCGGACATTGAGGGGGTGAAAAGAGAGTGCACCTGTGACTGCGCACACACTTGTGTACTTAATTATGTCCTGCGCCAAAGGCTCTGGTGGATTATATATCGCCGTCCCCATCGAATAAAACGGTAATGTGCTATTACGATAGTTTTAACTTTATTGCATATTCTATATTTAGAGGTCCGATTACACTTTGTCAATTTTTTTCAGACATTTCCTACGGTTATTTCAGAACTTACGAGATTTTCATGTGTATTGTAATGAACTTTACAATATTATTTGTATGTGTAAAATTGTTATAGATTATAAAAATACTTTTGATACGTTACGTTTCCAGTAACATGCTATTACCATTATATTCGCGGGAAAATATTCAACTTAATTTGCGTAAAGCTTATTACAATTTTATTCCGGTAACTGACAATTTTATTTTAAAATCGTTGAGGTTTTTTACGATACATTTCATTACAAATCAAAGAAGGTAATATTGATTAGTCGACTGCCTCCGATGCAAGAATGCCTCGACGTCACCCTCTAACCAGTGTTAGAAGACCTCTCGCCTCAACCAAAACGGAACAAAAACTTGGATGTCAGCAGCGTTAGGCATGAAACAGGCTGACATGACGCAATACACAGCAGCGTTTCTTCGGTCACTTATGTAAGCAGTATTTAGTCAGGCGGTCACAAGGTGAGCACCTTCAACGGTTGAGTCATGCCGGCCATGATGTAGGTACTCCTTCGACAAGCTCAAATGGACGTAGAGTGATCTTGCTGCCATGTCTTAGTTTATTCTATAAACTAAGCACAATCTACTTTTATTAATATTTTTATTTTTGTTAAATTAAGATTTATACTGTTTTAATTTATCATACAGGGTGGCAGGGACATCGACGCGAAACCGGTTACCATGGATTCAGTACATGGTTCTGAACCCCCCTGCGTTGAAATTTTTCGTCGGTTATAAAAAAAAAAATCAGCTGTTTCATAGAAAAGTGCAATACCTACGCGGTCAAAATGTATGGAGCAGCAGATTTTTTTTTTAATAACCGACGAAAAATTTCAACGCAGGGGTTTCAGAATCATGTACTGAATCCATGGTAACAGGCTTCGCGTCGATGTCCCGGACACCCCGTATAGGTTTGATGTAACAAAAGAACTATGTACTACGTATGCACCTTATTTTTCCGTTTGTTCTTTAGGACTACACTTTTTGTGTTACACTAATAAATGTATAATCTCTTTTAGAAACATATTTCATCAAATTATCACAACTTTAACACATTCCCGAAACAAAATGTGACAATTCAGAATTATTAGCATCGATGGGTGGCCATTTATAATTATGTTAGGGTTATGAGAGAAGTTTTAACTAAATATATATTTAAGATAAGATTAACTTTTGAAATATAAGAATTTATGTCAAAAAACCTTTTATTCATTGCATAAAACGTTATTCCCTACCATATCATAGAAGTTTTGAACCAAATACAAAATGTTCTCAGATCATAATACCTGTAATCATCGTCATCATCAATGTAGTGTTCGGCTCTCAGTCTAACCAGGTGCGTCTGACCGCGAATACTGTACACAGAGCGCTGTCTGACTTAGCAACAGCCTATGACGAATACTGATTTTCTATCCAATCCAATCATAGCATTGTGTGAGCTACGCCGTAGCACACGGTGAGCTACGCCGTAGCACAGTGTGAGCTACGCCGTAGCACGGTGAGTGCTACGCCACATGGCGTAGTACTTATGTCTATTTATTTTTACATTTCAATGAGGATGTAACACTCCAATTATCTCAGCATATGGCGATTCTTCGTCACGTGTTGGTGGTTGACTGTCTCCATGCACCAAGCTGAGATCCGCATATACAACTTCTTTAGCCGTGGACTGAAAAATTTAAAAAGCCACTGTTAGTATGTCTTTGAAAAGTCCTCTATTCCTGTCATCCTTAATACATAAATCTATAACAGTAAAGGTAATATTCTATGGGGCTGTGCTGAATAACTATCACCAGCCACTATAGGGTGTGGCCTGCGGGTGGCAGACTTGAGGAGTCTGTCGCCTGAACAGACAGTGTCTCGAGACGACAGTGCATGTCTGCCCCAGGGGGCGGCGGACATACAATTTCAAAGTTTCTTGATGGTATTGCACTTGTAATAAACAAACATTTTCGATGAGCTCAAGACTTACATTACGATTCAATTCTATTGTTTCTACTGGGTGCGAATTTCGATGAGAATATTTTTTGACACTTATATAAATCACCAATATTATAATAACACACTTCACAATGACGAATGGTATGACGTTCATTATCGCAGTGTTTTGAGAAGGCACCGGTTGGACGATACTATCTGAAATAAAAACTTTTGCTAATAAGGGTGTATATATATAATTAGAACAGAATTAAATAAGTGATAAGAACTAAGATATTGAGTTGTTGCCAGTAAAGAAGGCCAGCTGTTTAACGGTTCCTTAGGGAAAGCAAGTAAAATATCAAAAGATAAACTATGCTATATGACTAGAAATTGTCCATATGTAGTAAGCAAGCATTGTGAATGCTGCTCTTTCATAAAGTAATGGCACACGAATGGCGATACTTAACTGTACAGTCGAACAAAGAAATTGGTGTACACTATACAGACAGCTAACTTACAACAATGTTATCAGTGTGCTGAGTTGTCAAGACTTTAACGTGGCTCTAATAAGTGTAACTTAGGCGTAAAAAGTTCATCATCATCAGGTCCAGCATTTTTCCCATTTTGTGTTGGGGTCGAGGAAGCGAATTACACAATCAAAATGGAGAGTGGACAGACTTACCTTCAAAGACATTATTCAATAAATCCACTTCAATAACACAGTACTGATCTTTCAAACAAATGTCGTTATCTGTAAAAATATTAAAACAATAAATTAATTCACTGCACGAAAGAGTTGTATTGATGATTTTAACGACTATAATTCGGTAAGAACATAAATAATATGATCACAAATCATACTTTGATCAATGCAAACTACAAAAAACGTTTCTTTGGTGCTTTCGCCATAATAGCATAACAAAACATCACGCCTGTGTTTGCCAAAGGGGTATACGGTGATATATTATATTGCTCTCCCCATTTCGTAATTTATGTGTCATACATAATCAGCCTATTAATGTTCCCACTGCTGGGACACAGGCCTCCTCTCTGCGAGAGGGAGTGGACCGTAATCTACCACGCAGGGTGTGAGTCTATCTGGCAGGCCCCAACGAGATTTATCAACAGGTGATAGGTTTACATAAGGACATTATTTTGTACCTATAGAAAATAAATAAGATATATTTTGTACCTCAACAGTTTTTGATTAAATGACGTTTCTATGAAGTGTCTAGCTAGCGGGCCCCTTATGATTATTTTTATTGTTATTATACTTTCAGATCGCCCAGTAGTGCTCGGAGTTACAAATATTATGTACCTTACAAATCCGAAATTTCGACTTTCTGTGAGCTATACTTTAGGAGATATTCGTTACTTAGAGAAACGTCCAGCCAGCGGGCCACTTTTTTAATACTACTCTTTTATATCATACAATAGCAGTAGAAGCTTGATCCTATTATGTACCTTACAATTCCAAAATTTCGACTTTCTGTGACCTATACTTTAGAAGATATTCGTTACTTAGACAAACGTCCAGCCAGCGGGCCACTTTTTAAATACTACTCTTTTATATCATACAATAGCATTAGGAGCTTGATACTATTATGTACCTTACAAATCCAAAATTTCGACTTTCTGTGACCTATACTTTAGAAGATATTCGTTACTTAGACAAACGTCCAGCCAGCGGGCCACTTTTTAAATACTACTCTTTTGTAACATATAATAGCATTAGGAGCTTGATCCTATTATGTACCTTACAAATCCAAAATTTCGACTTTCTGTGTGAGTTATACTTTAGAAGATATTCGTTACTTAGACAAAGGTCCAGCCAGTGGGTTTGTTTCTAAATACTACTCATTTATATCATACATAGAATAAGAAGCTTGATACTATTATCACCCATCAGTCTATACATCATACAGTCATCTGATGAAGACGTCTACAGGGTAATCTTGCGAGACGGGGGAAGCGCGCTCCCGGACTGCTTACGCTACCGTGTTAGTAGTTCGGGAAATAACTTTCAGGGCTATCGTGTTGAATTTAATATTGTTTTAATTTATGTATAATATTATAATGGTGCATACGACGTGTGTTGTGAAGAGTGCAAGTCGTCATCTTACGTTAATAAAAAACTGCGATTTCATCAATTTTAGCTTAAAATACTAGCCGTGATCGCTTCGGAGGACTACAAGTCCCTCAGGATGATTTTGTGGATTACATCCATAGCTTGGAAACAAAATTGATGTCGATTTTTAATTTTTCTGGAAACAACATTGGGTCTAAATTGTTTGAGCATTTGAGTCAAATAGAATTCAATACCAAACCATGTACATGCTTCCCAATATATTTTTTTGTATTAGGATGAGGATTTTTTATATAATTAAGTTCAACAACAGAAATTTCAAATCCAGTAAATCTAAAAACCAAAAATCTAATAAATAAATCTAGTAAATCTAATATTTCTCAGTCGCCCATTTATAAAGATACCTACAGTTTTATAGATGAGTGGCTGGTACACAAAAAAACGATCTTTTTGATAATTGTTAATTATTGTTTATAATAATGTTGATGCCCATGTTGATCTAAAATAAATTAATAAAATAAATATTGTTAATTTGGGACAACCCTAGCTGTCGTGACAATGCCTACACGTTGTCTGCATTTACCACGACATCAAAGGCATCGTCCTACTGTATATTTTTATACTGTGCTATTATGTACCTTCAATCTGCCTAGCCTTTTCCCAACCATGTTGGGGTCGGCTTCCAGTCTAACCGAATGCAGCTAAATACCAGTATTTTATATAGAGCGACTGCCTATTTCACCTCCACAACCCAGTAACTGGGTAATACTATTATGTACAGACGCCAGCACATCAACCTACTCCAATCTGTAAAATTTTCCCAATCAACATTGAGCGATAAAGTTAAAAATCCATTAAAGAAATTTGACAGATTGTAGTAACTTGATATGCTGGCGTCTGTACCTTACATATCCAAAATTTCAACTTCCTATGGACTTCATAAGGTGTTCGTTAATAAAATAAGCGCCTAGCTGGCAAACCCGTTTTCAAACATTATACCTGCTTTCATAATCACTCAACAGTGCTACAACAAAACTGGGATTAAGAAAAAGAGTAGTTCTTTTAAGTAGGGCGCTATGTAAATGATTAAAAGAGAAAATGTAATACCTAGTAATTATAATATAATCTTTAATGAGTAAATGATAGCTTGAAGATTGACATGGGAGAATGGAATAACTTCTAAAGTATAGCTCACAGAAAGTCGAAATTTTGGATTTGTAAGGTACATAATAGTATCAAGTTCCTTATGCTATTGTATGATATAAAAGAGTATTATTTAAAAAGGGGCCCGCTGGCTGGACGTTTGTCTAAGTAACGAATATCTTCTAAAGTATAGCTCACAGAAAGTCGAAATTTTGGATTTGTAAGGTACATAATAGGATCAAGCTTCTACTGCTATTGTATGATATAATAAAAGAGTAGTATTTAAAAAGTGGCCCGCTGGCTGGACGTTTGTCTAAGTAACGAATATCTTCTAAAGTATAGGTCACAGAAAGTCGAAATTTTGGATTTGTAAGGTACATAATAGGATCAAGCTTCTACTGCTATTGTATGATATAATAAAAGAGTAGTATTTAAAAAGTGGCCCGCTGGCTGGACGTTTGTCTAAGTAACGAATATCTTCTAAAGTATAGGTCACAGAAAGTCGAAATTTTGGATTTGTAAGGTACATAATAGGATCAAGCTTCTACTGCTATTGTATGATATAAAAGAGTAGTATTTAAAAAGTGGCCCGCTGGCTGGACGTTTGTCTAAGTAACGAATATCTCCTAAAGTATATCTCACAGAAAGTCGAAATTTCGGATTTGTAAGGTACATAATATTTTCTAACTTCGAGCACTACTGGGCGATCTGAAAGTATAATAACAATAAAAATAATCATATGGGGCCCGCTAGCTAGACACTTCATAGAAACGTCATTTAATCAAAAACTGTTGAGGTACAAAATATATCTTATTTATTTTCTATAGGTATTTAGGGGTATGAGGAACAGGGTGTAAAGTTCACTCATCCACCATAGAAAAGGGAGGATCCTCCAACCAGACGGGTTGTTATGTCTGGCGGGCAACTGCCCATATGTTGATTTCGGATAGTCTTATCTATGTTATTCGCTCAGTAAACTCTAACTGCGAGATGTAGGAATTGTGTGACGTCATGTCTTTTTGTTTCGTAGTTTTTTTTGTATGTGGCGGTCTAACCGCTACATCACTCCCCTCCGGAGACCGGAGGTCGATAGTGGGCTGAGTCTTGGATCTTGCGATGGTTCACAGTGCCAGCTGTGGTTCCAGTGAGTCGGAACCGGGTGCCGCATAGTTCACGGTGAGTCGGAACTGTCTGCGGTGATTCCCCAGTGAGTCGGGGAGGCGCTGCGTCGTCATCCAGTGAGTCGGATGTGGTACAGCGCCGGGTTTTTGGCTGACTGCTTGCGTCGACCAGGAGAGGGTAGAATAGGCTCTGCTTGTGAGACCGGCCGGAAGTGCAGGTGCTGTGCCAAGGTTGCTGATGAGGCTGAGGGTGATGACCAGGAATGCGCGTTCGCTGCATGCTGGTGGTCAGGATACCCGTTGAAGCCGTGGGTGCTGGCTGGCTGTGTGACTCGCCTCACGAAAGCTTGCGGGAGTGATGATGATGACGTCACGCTGAAGTTGTTGCACGAAGGCTGCGTTGACGTTCATACTCGGGGTCACCAATTTAGGGGTATGAGGAACAGGGTGTAAAGTTCACTCATCCCCCATAGAAAAGGGAGGATCCTCCAACCAGACGGGTTGTTATGTCTGGCGGGCAACTGCCCATATGTTGATTTCGGATAGTCTTATCTATGTTATTCGCTCAGTAAACTCTAACTGCGAGATGTAGGAATTGTGTGACGTCATGTCTTTTTGTTTCGTAGTTTTTTTTGTATGTGGCGGTCTAACCGCTACAGGTACAAAATAATGTCCTTATGTAAACCTATCACCTGTTGATAAATCTCGTTGGGGCCTGCCAGATAGACTCACACCCACGCAGGCCCAGTGCGGGTTGGTGGATGTCACATGTCTTAGAATTTTTGGTTCTAGGACATGCCGGTTTCCTCACGATGTTTTCCTTCACCGTTTTGTGAGCAGTGGTGATGAAATTATTTTACACAAAGTAAAGCGCCTGCCTGGGTTCGAACCCACGACCTACAACTTGTAAGTCGGGGCCGTTACCACTGGGCCACCACTGCACCACTAGACCGGTGAGGCAGTCCGATTTACCTATCACGAAAACATAATATTCTTCTACCTACATGACATGTTATTTGTCTCGTCCGGTAATCCTGTCACATCTTTCCCTTTAACTATTTGTTTTCTGGTACAAACGCCAGTTGTTGTACAAAACACCATTTCAATGAAGATTTTGCTGTAGTTTAAAATACTACGAACCAGATAATATTTTTCTCGTTTATCATTAAAATCCATAATTAATTTTTGCTTCTGCATGTGGACACCTGAAACGTATGAATCAGAAATCATAATTATTATGCAATAGTATTTTATAATCACAATTAATAGCAGAGAAAATGAAAAGATAGAAGATACTCCATGTTATGTTCAACCGAACATGCCATTTTTTTTTATTACACTGATAAAAATATTCATCTTCCCACTACACTGCCAATATTCATCTTTTTTGTGTGCCTTGTAACTTTCTAAGCTTACGTATGACATAGAGAGCGATATAAAATATTCACTACTCTGCAAACGCACAACATTTTTGCCTATAAACCAATTAGCTTGATTGACAGTACGATTTAATGGTCATTAGTCGCCTGCTACCATATCACGGGAGAAACAGTCTGCACATTAAAAAAACCACAAACTTACCTGATGTATAGTTAAAGAACACATCTGTGGTCACATTCACAGCTTCATTCCTTACAATTATATTAGCATAGAAAAGCGATCACCCGAGTGATAACCAAATGTGAATAAAGAACTCGGTACCTACAGGCTTAGCCACAGGTTGACCGATTTGTCCATCTAAAAACAAAAAATAATGTATTAGATAGCAAGAAAATTGATTCAATGATATCGTTTTGTTAACTTCAAAATATGCCCGATAGAATCCAGTTTTGTAAACCTGCGTCCACATTTATAACATATCAACGGACGACACACCGTGACCCCGTGACCACGCGTGTCTTGTGATAGCGACCGTGGAGGACACATAATAATATGAAGGAAGTGGTTTAGAGTATGCCAGCACGAGTCACCGCGACACAACTTGTGCAGCGACGGTAGGGCCGAAACAAGCGACGCGCATGTCGCTTGACGCAAGTCGCGTCACCCGAGGCCGTGACGGGGCCCTGACCGTGACAAATACCTACGAATGGCAAAAACAACAACTTTAAAATATAACAGCGATTTATTCAAATAAGAAATGTGGCTAACTAGCGAACTAGAATATTGATTATGAAATGCAATAATTAATATCTTAACACCGAATATTTAGTTTTGGATGCAAAAAAAGTATTTGGTAACTTTCCAAATGCCTTTTCTACACCTAAAACGGTTACAACCTCAAATTCAGTGTTATGATTGCAATTCATTATTAATATTCTAGTTCGCTAGTTAGCCACATTTCATATTTCCGTTTAAGGTGTAAAAGAGGCATTTGGAAAGTTTCGAAATAATTATGTTTTTTACATCTAAAACTAAATATTCGGCGTTACCATATTAATTATTGCATTTCATTACCAATATTTTAGTTCATTAGATGGCCACATTTCATATTTCCATACAGTTAATATTGCCAATATTGGTAAATTAATCAAAACAGGTAAATATTTGACAGCTATTTGCGACGTTGCCAACTTTTAGGATAAGCGCTCTAAAGGACTAATTAGCTACGGTAACATACCTACATAATATAATAAGCATTATTTGTGATATAAGAAACCGATCCATTTGGCACATACCGTCGCTGTTTTTCTTTTATATGTACCTATCGTGAGAATGGTTACAAAGACGCATATACAGAGCTTGATGAATTTATTTTGTCAAAATAGCGGCCAAAAATAGATGTCACTCAGGATGGCTGGACAAATCTTCAAAATAGCTCGCATTTAAGTAGGTCAACAGGGCACTTTATGTGACGGCTAAACACCCTTATCTCAGAATTTGTGACGCTACAGAATCTTAGATAATCGATCGAAAACGTGTCCAGCCAGCTTGAAAAACCACTTTTCACTGGTCTCTCAATCTCGGTAACGGAAGTGATTTTGACGACTTTTTGCATATCAACGGGCGTCACATAAATTTGTGACAGGCATGGAGCTAAAAGTTTTGAGATACGTACAGTGGTTTAGTAGAAAAATGCAAAAATCTGTGCCAGCCATCTTGAATTTACGTATAAAACTTTTGGCTGGCACTTTCGAATCTCAATAACGATAGCGTTTTCGAATATGACTCCTTTACTAATATTTAGTGACGCAATTTGTGACAGTAATAACGTTTGATTTATGGCGGCACATGTAAGGGTTTACGAGAAATCAATGAAAACTAATGTCCAGCCAACCTGAAGTTCAAGATGGCTGGACACCTGTATCTCCGCTGCCTGATGATCTACGACCTTCAAAATGTGTTCAAAATTTTGTGACGGGGACGATAATGATAACCTGAATTTGTGACGGAGAAACTTTGCGTAGTTTCAAAGATATTGAACATTTTAATTTTCCCATACAAACACTGCAGTAGGGTTACCAATATTGTAGGTTTTATGTAGGACTAAGTATATTTTATGGTGTTTTCTTTAATGGACGAAAATCCGTGTATTGGTGATACTAATAAGAACAACTGTAGATATTTAAATCAATAGAAGACAGAAGTGAGGGGGGTAATTTTTTAATGTTATTGATTATTTACGTGCAGATATCTACTCCTTTTAGTAGGTAGGTATTGGTGTTTTTCATGGAAGTACATGGTAGTTAATGTGTCAGGATAACTAATGCTCTAAGGTATTTAAATGAAAAAATAATGTTTGCTGTAAATAAAATCACATTTATTTATTTGTACTTATAAAGCGTTTCAAATGACGACGATCAACTCCATTTGCACTTCAGTAACCCTCGCCTTGTACCACAACGTTGTTTTTACCACCGCCCTAAGTGCTTGAAGCGCAAATGAAGTCGGTGGTCGTCATTTTAATCATAATACCTAACTGAATATACTTAAATATTCTTCAATACCTATTTATAAAAGACAATTATTACACAAAAACAATCACAGCATCAGTAGCTGCTACCGGCAGATTAGTCGATTAAAAAGAAATCCTTTATTTAAGTAAAAAATATGGTCACCTCACAATATTAGTGGATGTTTGTATGGGAAAGTTTAAATGATCAATATCTTTGAAACTACGCAAAGTTTCTCCGTCACAAATTCAGGTTATCATTATCGTCCCCGTCACAAAATTTTAAACACATTTTGAAGGTCGTAGATCATCAGGCAGCGGAGATACAGGTGTCCAGCCATCTTGAACTTCAGGTTGGCTGGACATTAGTTTTCATTGATTTCTCGTAAACCCTTACATGTGCCGCCATAAATCAAACGTTATTACTGTCACAAATTGCGTCACTAAATATTAGTAAAGGAGTCATATTCGAAAACGCTACCGTTATTGAGATTCGAAAGTGCCAGCCAAAAGTTTTATACGTAAATTCAAGATGGCTGGCACAGATTTTTGCATTTTTCTACTAAACCACTGTACGTATCTCAAAACTTTTAGCTCCATGCCTGTCACAAATTTATGTGACGCCCGTTGATATGCAAAAAGTCGTCAAAATCACTTCCGTTACCGAGATTGAGAGACCAGTGAAAAGTGGTTTTTCAAGCTGGCTGGACACGTTTTCAATCGATTATCTAAGATTCTGTAGCGTCACAAATTCTGAGATAAGGGTGTTTAGCCGTCACATAAAGTGCCCTGTTGACCTACTTAAATGCGAGCTATTTTGAAGATTTGTCCAGCCATCCTGAGTGACATAAAAATAGAGATGATACTTACAAAATTCATAACCATTATAAACATATACGTCCACGTCCATTGCTACACTAACAGTTAATATTAAAACGAAACAAATTATCGTTTGCATATTTACGACTTAACACAATCAATCTTCCTAGCCTTTTCCCAACTATCTTGGGGTCGGCTTCCAGTCTAACCGGATGCAGCTGAATACCAGTATTTTACATGGAGCGACTGCCTATCTGACCTCCACAACCCAGTAACTGGGTAATACGATACCCCTTGGTAAGACTGGTGTCAGACTTTCGGGCTTCTGACGACTCGTAACGACTGTCAAAGATCTACGACTTAACACAGTAATGATTTAATTTTAATAATGAAGTAAAAGCTGTAGTTTATACCTACAAATCAATTCATATTTTTTTGTGATTTTATTTAAACACAAAACAAACACTTCATTTAAATAATTAATTATACGTGCATCTATAAGTACAAAACAAACAAAATTGATTCGATGTCGGTGTACTTCATTATTAAGTTATATTATTAGATACTATGTTTTCCTCATAATAAAAGTGTCACCACAGTGAATGCTAGGCGATAGCGATGAATAGTAAGGCATGGTTGGAATTGTAAAACATATTTAGTTATAGTAACTTGCTCTGACTGGCTCATTGAGCCATTGGTAGTGGTAGTGGTGTTCCCGGAGTTTTGTTCCCGGCTCGGGAATTTCGCGAATTTTGTCAGGCATAAATTAAATATACCTCGCCTGTATTCAGATTGAAGGATCTCTACGTCGCACGGCACTATGTCAAAAATGAAGAAACGAAATGTCTCTTTGTATAGAAAGAGATGTGTGTAGGTATTTTTGAACAGTAGAGATAAACATGATCATGCTACGCATGCAGACAAGAGAACATACAAAACACACATAAACAAACAAAACAACAAATAAACATACTGGTAAACATACTCGTACCTTACAAATATATCGGGCTATAGCTTAGCAAATAATATCTTGTTATGGAATTAGAACTTTACTGATCGACCTGAAAGTTATATTATATAACTAT
Organism: Conistra vaccinii; assembly: GCA_948150665.1. Taxonomy (NCBI): domain Eukaryota; kingdom Metazoa; phylum Arthropoda; class Insecta; order Lepidoptera; family Noctuidae; genus Conistra; species Conistra vaccinii. The sequence continues at coordinate 4,661,796 of OX411344.1, read as the reverse complement.
TGCTAGATATGATAAGATAAGATAATCATTTGCTCAAACTTGAGTACAATACATACAACACTTATGTCAGCATGCAAGAGCTGCTACTCGTATAAGTAGAAATAAAAACAGATCATCACGTTTGCCTTAAACAAAGGCATGCAAATATTTATAAAGTAAAGAATGTCAAACCGAGTCTAATTATTTGAAAATTTCATAAAAAAATAGATCATTAAAATAATAAATTAGTAGATATTAGTTTCTAACATTATTCAAAATATCGAAATCATTGTACCTACCTATTATAGAAATTCATAATGAATCAACAGATGCCGCCCCCTCATACATATTATACATAGTCTGAAATTATTATTAGAGGATCTCCTGTACATTCTTGAACCCAATCTTTATCTGCTGCATCGTTCGATTTGTCCATGCAGCTAGAGATTTGAAATGCGTAAAATTATATTTTTGTACAAGAAGTACCTAATTTTAATCTGAGAGGCTATTACCGTATTTTTGCTGTGACCAAACTCTGAGGCAAATCGCGCGAGGAATACGGGATGCGACTACGTACGTCGATTGTTTTCATAATTAGGAAGTCATGCAACCATTCGCGCCACCGCGACAGTGAACACCTCCATACAAGTTACATTTTGTCCCGCATCCCGCGCGGGATTGGCTTCAGTTTAACCAGAGGGGCAATTCCCGTAATTTTTAAAAACGTTCGCATTCTAATCTCATTCGCAATCTGTAAAAAATACAATCAATTTGCCAACATTTTTGACAAGTTTGACAGATTGCAACTCGAATGTGAACGTTTTTTAAGTACGAGAATTGGCCTTCAGACCTCTATGAACGTGCACATTGTAATCTTAAGTCTCAATTTGTCAACATACCTTTACCCTTTAACCTACATTTTCGACAAGTTTTTGACATTGATTGTTGCTGAGATGAGATACCGACTAGGTTATGAAAGTTTGTTATAACGGGAATTATTGGCGTTTTACGCACTACATAAAAGATGGCAAACTCAAAATAGATTGAATAGTCAGTCATAGATGAACTGACTTGACTGATCAGTGGTCACACACTTACAATCAATGCCATTTGCAATATTCATTGTGTTATTTATGAGAGCAGACAATTTTTTTAAACGTATATGATGCAATGGATTATGAATTTATCTGATTGTGATATAAGTACCTAAAGTGTAATACGCAATACCCTCATTGCTGATCAGTGGCCTGCACAAACACGACACCAACAGACAGAATTTGAACGATTAGCGTTAATCGTTCCGACTGTCATAAGCGATCGATCTTGAGGCCGTAACAGACACGGTACGGGGGTGTTCAGGGTCGGGGTTCAGATCAGACAGATCTGAAGTTAGAACTGACCATGTATGATAAGATTTAATAGTCATGTTCCTTTCCCTGACTCAGATCAAGAAAAGTCAAAAGAACGTCGTAACCACCTTTGCTAAAATAGGTCTTGTTACTGTTAGGTGTTTAATGTTAGATTATATTAAATTGAGTATTAATGCTTTTGAACCAATATAAAAGTAGTTCCGCATGTAATTTCACTTGTTTTTTTCCTATTCGAACTCTGACCGCATTGCCCCAATCTACCACCAATACGGAATATATTCATCAGTATACCTACTCGTAGCGGAAAAAAATATTGTTAGGGTGGACCCACACCAGAACACGCGAACGCGCCATGCACACTACGCGCCTCGAACGACTACGACGCGCCACACTCGACGCGCGTGTTACTGTAACGTGATTCTCATGTGGTACTCATGTAACCACGAATATGAGCACGTCGTGAATATTACAACGTGCACGCGAACCACACACTAACTGGTCGCGAACATGTGTTCATGCGCGTACGCAGCTGTGTATCCACCTTTATTACCAGGATAAACAAACAACTTAATTATTTTAATATTAAAATTATGTTCATCAACGCAAAATATTAAACTAACTAGTTAACTGGTTGTACATTGGTGTGGAATTTAGTTGCAGTAATTATTATTATTACAGTACAGTATATATTAACTTATTGAGACAAACTCTAGTAGCAACAAAACCTACACGTGTACCCTAAAATCAAACATTTCTGAAATCATTGATTTATAAATTGTGAATAATATGAATTTTATAATGTTTAAAGTGGTTTTAACCGTTGTGGCAGTTCAGTCTCAGCGTGATAACAAGCCTTCTTGTAAGTCAGCTCTTATCGTTCATTTTCATTTTTATTTTGGAAAATAATGCGACATTTATGCCAAAAAAATACAAAACTGACACATTTTAATGACAGTGCTGTTTTTTATTAAAGCAGAAAACTATGAACAGGATTGTCAAATTGTATCCTTACACCCAATCGGTTTTATTAAATAGGTCTCTGTATAAGATCGTTCAGATTATAAATAAGTATCAAAAATAATTTATTTTTCCAAATACCTATTTCAAACAAAATTGTTTTGAAAATGGCCTCAAACTAGGCAAGCCGATATTTTGGGCTATTCGGTGTAACACAGTGGCAGTGGTGGTGTGTTCAAATCACAAGTCGAACATAATAAATTTAAATTCATGTTAAAAATAATAAAGGATTTTATTTTTTTAGATAAGTTATCAACAACAACGGGCCTCTGTTCAAATTTGAATGTCTATTTCACTCATTTGTCTTCAATTGTGGACTACAAAATATTATTTAAACCAGGTATGCTGGACCTAATCAATACTCAACCCCAGTTGTCAGTAGACAATCCTGTATCTTTCAATGTCTTTGGAACAGAGTTATAAATAAATATACTCTATCTCTAAAAATTTCGTTGTGAAGGGTGTTTGATTGAATAATAGTATTATTTTTCTGCATTTTCATAAATATAAAACATATTTAAGCTTTCTAAAACATTCCAGGCGAAAAGGAAAAAATAAACTGGTTAAAAGAATATATAAACTTTTGTGTGCTGAACTGTGTTTCGATAGTCAAGAAAGATAAAGAGGATAAAACAAATCACAAACGAACGTCAATTTACTTAGAAATGGAAACCGAGGAGCCAGAATGGTGTAAGAATATTACGAACTTTGAAGATGGACCTGCGAAACGTAACCAGTCAGCGGACTTAGAAAATAAATGTAAGCTTAGTGTCTAAACAGACAAACTGCAATTGAGATAACTACATTGAAACTGCCTACCGACTTCCGTCAACTTTGCAGTTGGCATGCAAATTCTATGGCGTTGGTTGGCACATTCAATCCAGTTACGTGAACTGTATCCAAACTGCGATGTTACAGCTGGTGTGTAGCCCAAATGCAGTACTTACGACTGTTTAGGACATTTTTCTTTAAAAATATTAATGTTTTATTTTTCAATACCAACTGACTGCTATTCTCAACGGCCTATTGGTGACTCGCCCGAATTAACTCGTACGAATCCGGACGAATCGACCATTACAATAAATATAAGTTTTTCTTGAGGCGTTTTGACATTTTTGGTTGATTTTGTTGCATTAAAAGAGGAAACGAATCAATGATAAAAAAAATCACTTGACTTTAATCAATGATTCTACACGCCATACTAAACTTTCGCTATGAAACTTATATACGACTCGGGGAAAATAATTACATATTCCTGTACAACAAGACTATTTCTATACATTTTTTTTTTGACGAGTCTTTTATGAATTGCATAGCGAAAGTGGTTCAGTATGACAGGTAAAATGGCCCCCTTGATGGATGCAGGTGAATAAATTGCCACCCTGTATTATTTTCACAGTTTCAAGTTAATTATGATACCTTTAATGTGAAGATTAATTTATTCATATTTCATCTTGTTTATTTCAACATAATATTATATTTTACCCTAACCACTTCTGTGCACCAGTGTACTTTACTACTACGCTGAAGCTACTATTACTGAAGTTGTCGATTCATCCACAAAAAAAATTAAATTCTTACGAATCGCCTCAAGAAAAACTAATATTTATTGTAATGGTCGATTCGTCCGGATCCGTACGAGTTAATTCGGGCGAGTCACCAGTAAGCCTTCTCAGCGACACATTAGGAAATCAGTTAACCGTTCACTGAAACGGTCAAGAGGAAAATTATAATAATATCAGAAGTGATCTGTGATTGGCTAATTTATATCCTAATATAGGAAAAAAAATTCTCGCTTTGCCTTTATTATTTCAGATAAAAAAAAGAAAAACAAAGTTTGTGTAAATAGAGAGTATTTTCGTGTTGCTACCCCACGTGTAACATGGGGCGTAATCGGTTAATGTAACATTCAGGTTCGGTTGGAAGAGTGTTTTATAGTTGAAATGATATCCTTGTGTTGCCAATTTTCATCTACTACTAAAACAATTTTATCTAGGAGCGGTAATAACTGTCATAAATTGTAGTAGAGATATTTTATTTTTTAGATTCTTTTCCTAAAATACCACAAACGGAGGCCACGACAAGTGATACACGTGAGTATAGCACACAATTTATTATTATTACAGAGATTTCAATACGAGCCTGTAAAGCCGGATTATATACATTACGAAACTAGTTCCGCGAAATTATTTATCCATTGATAGTTTTACGTGTAAATAATTATCTATTGACTCGTGAAACTATCAATGGATAACTAATTTCGCGCAACTAGTTTCGTAATGTAAATCCGGCTTAACTGTGTCAACGAGCTGTAACTGTTTAAGCAAAGGGGTATATACCTACAGGTTGTACGAAGACCCATCACATATCATATCATACTATGACCTGAATGCAGATCTCCTCAATAAACTTGACCGCCTTCTCAATAATTGCATTCGATTCGTTTTCAATCTTCGTAAGTATGACCATGTGTCCGCGCACCGATTGTTTTTAAAGTGGTTACCCATTCGTGAGGGCTCTATCTATGTTGTTCTCTATTCTCGACAAACCCACTTCTCCTTCTTACCTGACTTCCCATGTTCAATACTTATGCTCTGCCCATACTAAAAATCTTCGTTCCACTAACAATCGTCTTCTACGATGTCCTTCTCACCGCTCTGGTTTCATTCACTCTTCTTTCTTTGTCCAGGCGGTCTTTCTTTGGAATGCGCTACCTCTGAACATCAGGACGGCAACCAGTCGGTTGTCTTTTTAAGTGAAAACACGTGAGCATATACTTACGTAAGAAGTTGGCTGAAACATCCCAGCGGGAGCCCTCCCTCCTGGAGGGTTCACCTAGTCGCATATGGGATGCCGGGAGTCTTCGCGGAGGGCTCATTTCCTTTAGTGGTTTTTCTTGTTTCACCTTTATAGTTAAAATAAGGGTGCCTATCTTTACTGGAAACAACTTATTTTATTACTACGTGTTACCTATTTTATTCGGTAATTACAAGTTATATTTTGTTTTCAGATAGTACCGCGGAGCAGTCGAAGCATCCTCCAATCGCTGTGTTAATCTACGTGGCTACAGCCTCGACAGTGATCTGTTTTATTACATTGGTGATTTATATAAGTGTTAAAAAATATTGTCATCGGAATTCAGAAGTAAAAGAAAAAATTCCAATAGAAGCAATAGAAATGAAAACTTTTGTAAGTTTTATGTTAAACGAAAATCTTTGTTTATTATAAATGTAGTATAAAGAAATTAATTTTTAAGTGCCATATTTCACCGGCACCCAGAACCACTTTTTAACAGACTGTTTGAATATGTACTTATTTATATTTTTTCAGGCCAGGACAAACCGCTTATCTCGGTTTAACGCATGGAGATAGTCAACCACCAAGACACGAGGAAGAAGCGACGTATGCTAAAATAATTGGGGTGACGAAACCTGTTGATGGAAATGTAAAAGATAAACTAGAATAAGAGAGCTATTTGTTTAACTAAAAACCTTTTAATTCTCTGCTTTATGTGCCTTGCTTTAAATCACACCCATACATACATTGACTAACGCTAAACGACACCTAGGTACATAAACATTAAACATTTCAAAAACATTAAACATTAACAAAAAATATGGAACGATTAGGCATAGACTAAAGTTAATTTAACTTATAATTGTAATTTTGTTAAATATTGATATTTTTGTATGCTCAAAATCCAATTAATGTAATGTTATGAAAATTATATTTAACCAATAATGTTATTAGGAATGTAATCAACGTAAGCTTATCTAGATTTTTATTATTTATTCATTTTCAGTGTTAATTTATTTTATTAATGTGTTGCCAAGCAATCAATCAATTAGAAAGCTCTATTTTGCATGATGTAATTAAAAATTCTCATTAAAGTGATGTAATTATTTATTAGCTATCTAGTGGCACTCACTATCATACTTTCTTTGTAAATATGCGAATAATGTAGTGGGCTGCAATATCATTAAAATTTTGTATTATGTTTTCTCTGCTCCAACACATATTGTAGCTGTTTATTTATTGTCCCTGAATAAATTAAATATATTATAAATAACACATTCGTCCTTATCACATGTTTGTGAAAACCTCATCACAAGCTGAACTTGTGTACAGAAATGAAAAAATTAAGTATTTTTTAAAGATTTTATTTTAAAAGTAAACAGTTCTTAAATACGAAAATTTCTTACGACTTGCTAGTTTAATTATAAGCCAACGCTAGACGCAAATAACAACGTTTACTAACACATTTTTGTTTTCATAGTATTAAGTTTACCTATTGACCATTATATACAGAGTGGACCAAAAATACACGTCATAAAAACCGGTGCCGGTGGAGCTTCAAAAATTCATATATTTTTTTGTAGTGAGTATTTTCCAGTTTTTTTTTTTGCGACAATATAATATCGTCTTGAATGTTACTTTCATACATAAAATAAAAAACTTGCTAACATTCCTGCAAGTTACACAAAAAAGTATCGATAGCAGGAATTGAAGTTTTTAGTAGTAAGACTGAAATTTTCAACTTCAATTTTAAAATACAAAAATGAGGTTCCATATATTCTAGCTGACTTTAAAAACTATGCAGGTATCCTAAGCTACGCAAAAAAAAAAAGGAAGTTAGTACTTAGCCTTCTAATAATTCACTGTAATCGGCCTTCGAAGGGTAGGCTAAAAATACTTTTAAGCTTTAAAATAGGTGGTCCAAATAATGACGCCATAAAAAAAAACTGAAAAATACTCACTACAAAAAAGACATGAATTATTGAGGCTCCACCGGCAAGAAAATTAAAAAAAAAATACAAAAAAAATAACTCGAAAACTACAAAAAATCGCGGAACATACATGGGGTATTTTCGAATACCCCTGGACATGAGGAATCTATTTTTTTTATGACGTGTATATTTGGTCCATCCTGTATATTGCCATTTTGACTTAGAAAATATAATAAACAGTCAGTTGATGATGTGTACATTTTTTTATTTTAATTACTTTTAAATAGACAATGAATAAAGAACAAAAACACTGCTTAGTCCTACAGTATCTCTTCTATCGAACCGACTCTACAAAACGAATTCCTGAATCCACAATTATTCACATTCAAAACTAAAATACCTTTCAGAGTAGGTAGTCAGATAGGAAACACCAAACTCATCTAGTTTTATAACAAGTTACCTATTTTTGACGTGTAAAATTATTATCTTTTGTGAACATACACAAATAATAGTATATTATGCAACTAATGAATAAAGGACGGATTTAAAGCGAGGGCTATAGATGAATCACGATCAAGTGAAGGATTCTAACGACTGAATCACGACCGTAGGGAGTGATTCATGATGATTGAATCACGAGCGCAGCGAGTGATTCAAGTGTTAGAATCCTGAGCGACGCGAGTGATTCATGGCTCTCGATATAAATCCGTTTTATTCAAGAGTTGCATACTATACTTTATACCATGACTACGAGAAAAGCGAAAATAGACATTTTATAAAAGGTTAACACGTTCAGTGTCGGGAGCCCTCCTGGAGGATTCACCTACTTGGATATGGGATGCCGGGAGCCCTCGCGGAGGGCTCATTTTAAATGTAGACGTTCAGTGTCGGGAGCCCTCCTGGAGGGTTCACCTAATTGGATATGGGATGCCGGGAGCCCTCGCGGAGGGCTCATTTTAAATGTAGACGTTCAGTGTCGAGAACCCTCCTGGAGGGTTCACCTACTTGGATATGGGATGCCGGGAACCCTCGCGGAGGGCTCATTTTCAATGTAGAAGTTCAGTGTCGGGAGCCCTCCTGGAGGGTTCACCTACTTTGACATGGGATGCCGGGAGCCCTCCTGGAGAGTTCACCTAGTCGCATATGGAATGCCGGGAGCCCTCGCCGTAGGCTCATTTTAAATGAAGGTTTTTCTTAGCGAATACAGATTATAAACCGTGAAAATAAAATCTGATGTATATTTTAACAAAACGTAATGCCGGAGCCTCCCGGAGGTTTCACTTCCAACTACGAATAATAAAAGTCGTAGACATCCAATATGTATGGCGGCATGGCGTATGAGTTCTATGAAAATGGGTGGTGTCGAAAGTGTTAAGGAGGTTGTATAGCATTGAGATGGCGGTCGAATATATTGACGTGTTCTAAATAAAAACACCAAAATAGTGATTAAAATAGCTTTTTATTCACTGTTTTCAGTGAATAAAATAAGCTTTTTAGAAGGGGAATGGTATAAATATAATTTATAAATGACATGATAAATTAAAACGAAATAACTTAATCTTAAATCAATCTTAAAAATTATCTTTGATTGAATAAATAAAAATTACAATATTAATTTAAGGTACCTACACCACAAATACAAATAATAAAAAAAAAACTATAAAATATCTTTACTCTGATATAAAAGATGGCATCTCGGTTGGATGACATCAAAGATGAAACGTTACGTAGCTCGTGCTTTGGCTAAGCGTTGTTCCTGTCACTATCGCACAACTATCAAACTACAAGTGCAAGATAGAGAAAAGAACATGTCTAAGTCAAAACACGAGCTAAGTAACATAAGATCTCGACATGTGTGTCCAAAAGACTGGGGGCATTGCCACCTTGGATGGCAATGTAGTCTTTGAACCACCCGAAACATGTTAATTAAATGAGATATGAGATTTATTATACTAATCCTGATAGTACTGTACTTCTCAGCCACCTTCATTACTAACTTGAGGATTTATTTCTTCATACTGATGTTCATCTATTTCGGTGATCTCTGCGTCGCACTCCCTTCGGAAGAGCATATTGACGTAGAAAGGCTGATGAATCTAAAAAATACAAGTCATATTTTAAAGTATGAATGTTACTGTAGGTTACACCGCCACATACGAACTACGCATCAAAGTCATATAGTCACAAATCCTGCATCACGAAATTAGAGTTTACCGCGCGAACGACATAAATATAAGACTATAGGGGAGACCGGGGCCACAATTAACAAAAAAAATACTTTTAGTTGTATCTTCGAAATGATTCAACATTTAGACTTGATTTTTTAATTAAATGATGCTTTAATTATTCAGGTATCATGTTATTAACATCATCATCAGCCTATTAATGTTCCCACTGCTGGGACACAGGCCTCCTCTCTGTGAGAGGGAGTGGGCCGTAATCTACCACGCGGGCCCAGTGCGGGTTGGTAGATGTCACATGTCATCGAATTTTTTGGTTCTAAGACATGCCGGTTTCCTCACGATGTTTTCCTTCACCGTTTTTGAGAGCAGTGGTGATGAAATTATTTACACAAAGTAAAGCGCCTGCTTGGGTTCGAACCCACGACCTACATACAACTCGTAAGTCGGGGCCGTTGCCACTGGGCCACCACTGCTCTCATTAATTTGTTATTAACATAAAAAATTAACAAAAAGTCAGTTGTTAATTCTTACCTCATCTTCGGGGCTAGAATTAACAGCTCTGAGGTAAGTATTAACAGAAGGGGCAACAATTAACATTATGTTATGCCAACTGATATATAAGAAAACAAATATATGTATGAGAATATTTTTTGGTATTAATAAAAGTGAAATTAATACAGAATTGTATGGAACACATTTTCTTATAAATTTATAATACATATCAAATACAATTTAGGCAAATGTATGATGTGATGTCGCCTTTGATACACCTAGCTTAGGCCCAGTCATTGCAAGAGATAGGTATATTAAATCTAGTCAGCACGATGTATCTTTATTACAGGAGACGCCCTATAAAATACAATAATATTTATTGATGTATTTTATTATTTATGTACACACAGTAAAATACATACAGATACCTACTACATTTTTAGCGCGTTTATACGTTTTTACTGAGCTCGTGCTAGAGCTTTTAGCAGAGGTCTTATGGTTTTAGACCAAGAAATCACTAGCATATTTCTGCATGTCTGATGATTCAGCTACCGGTTCATAAGATATTTGCACTATCACCACATCTGGGGTAGGTATTAACACGTTAATACTGACCCCGCCAGTTTGTTAATTATAACCCCAAAGGTACATTTTTTGTATTAAATAACATAACAAAATATTGGTCAATAATTACACCATTATAGCAATGTAGCATTATTAAGTATGAAATATGCTTCTAGGAAAACAAAAAACATAATCATTACACCGTATATTTCGAGAATAAATCAAAAAATTTAAAAGTTAAAAAAGTTCGTTACGTGCGTGAAAATGTCGTCCGGTTTATAATAGATTCGGATGATGCGCAGACCGCAGCTGACCAACCCCGAGCCATGCGGCGTGATCTGGTCGGCATATTGAAACACGCGCTGTAGGTGTAGTGTTTATAGTTTTGGAGAAAATCACTTGTTAATACTTACCTCTGTTAATTGTAGCCCCGGTCTCCCCTACCCGACATCAACCATCTGAGCAGTAGCCCGCCAGACACAAACCCGCCTGGTCGGAGGAGCCTTTCCTTTTCAATAGAGGATGAGTGAACTTTACACCCTGTTCCTCAATTACGTTTTAAAACTAGAGTACTCATTGGACGAAAAAAACTATCACAATGCGTTCTGACACCGCGAACCGCGCCGACACCGCGTTCACACCGCGTTGGCGTCCATGTCGTTGTACGAACTGAATTATACAAACTGCGTTTCCTTACTGGTCAGTACTTGATGCAGCCAAAAACATGCGACAGCAAATTATGGACACGTTAGTGGTACGTCCCGACACTACTTTCACTTAAGGTGCATTTTATTATCTTAACAATATGTAAATATCGTATAAACTTACTTGGTTCATTGGTAAGACGGGTGTGCTTTGTGGACTGTGTTTTATCCAACAACGTTTCTTAATTACAATAATTGCTAGCTGGATAATCGTTATGCCAGATAATGATCCAACAATTATAATGACTGTGTTGTCTGTAGTCGTTACATCTGAAACCACATCATTGACATTTTTTCAGAAGTTTAAGATTGTTATAATAGTCACATCAGCTTGTGATCGTCTAGTGCTAGACACGGAGCTTCTGAACGGTCGCGAGAAAATCGCATCACCTCGCTTGACCAACGGCTGGTGATCGCTGTACCTTCTGAGCGGAAGAATAGGAAGCTGCCCTTTCTCCAGACGTCACCTGCAGAGACCACCGTGCGGTTGTAAGTGGTCTCTTAGTAATCATCTTTGCCTGCTGCCTCAGCTTGCTGCTTCAGGCCAATCATCAAGAACGAGTCTTAGTCGACGCACCAACGTTTCTTAGGCCTGCCTCGGTGACGACGACAAATATGCGTTATCGTTCGAAACATTTATAATAAATACAAAAAAACAACGTCGTCACAGTCTCATTTCCCATCCTTTCATCCCATTTAATTCCCATATAATAGGAGGCGAGACTATTTCAGTCAACCGGAAATAAATCCAGACTCCGGGCTGCTACTGAGAAATTCCCGATCGAAAAACCCAATACCTAGTACATTGTCCAACTCGGGAATCGAACCCAGAACCTCATACTCAGCAGTAGCGTTGGCACACACTAAACCAACGAAGCAGAAAAACAAACAAAAGTATTTATTTTCATGGGCTATTCAACTACTGGGCCCAAATTTTTACATCCATTCTTGAGGGCCTAGCGGGAATCTAGAGTAGGAAAGCGTAGTGTTAGCGTGACTGATAAGATAAATATAATAAAGACACACTTACTATTAGATATCGTTTTTTCAGTTTCACCAACAATAGATCCTTCTATTCTCTCACCTATTACTATGTCATCTGCAATTATAGCAACATCATTAATTTTATGGTAATAAGTTCAAAATCCAATTATGTTATTAATATTATTTCCATTAAGAGAGTTTACGACGACGATTTTAAATTTTCCATAGAAACAGAGATTTCCAGTTATTTGTTTTTAAATAAGACATTTCGAAAATGTTCATGACTAACTTTTTAGACCTTTGTATTTTGCATATGCCTATGAAGTTTCATTAAAATTGGTTTAGTCATTTCGAAAAATAAGGGCTTGAAAGTTTGTATGAAACGCCGTACGACGTTAACGCTTTTAAAAGAAAGTTCTACCGACTATCAATAGACCGAGCAACTCGACGTAGCTTTGAAATTACTCTCTATATTTATTAGTGTTTCTTATTTCATAAACGCCTATAAAAAATGCTGTTTACAAGGAATTGCGTTGTATTTGATCAAGGATCAGGAGATCTATCGAAATCTTTTGCCGCGCAATTATGTAGCGCAAATTAATATGACAGACAGTAGTTGTATCGAACAACGCTTATGGTAAAAACTTGACACTTTGCACGACACCGGCTTTATGTCTACCATCGCTTTCTTCCATTCAGCATCTACAGCATCTGTAGCCTCCGAGCATTGTGCGAATTTCACCTGGATCTAGTCTAAATTTTTCTGTGTCCTATCATTTTTTGACAATGTTACTTCAAATCAACGATAATATCCGTCAGGCCATAGAGAGAAAGAACCCACAGACCATATTAGCTCTTATTTCATAGTAAAAACAAAGATGTAAGCCGCGCGTATCCCGGTGGATACAGTGGGGCTTGACGGAGATTTCGTTTTTGCTATCAATTTGGATACAATGGGACTCTAGCCGTAGAAACAGAATTTCCATTTTTCTTGTTACAACAAAAAAAAAACGATGTCTTATTTTTGGTCTAATCTTGCCTTCGTGTAGGTTTGCAGTGGTTTAATATTTAATATAAAGTTAATTATAAGGATACCTTCACATTCAATTTTATGTAAATCAATCACCATTACACAGTTGCTTACTCCTACACAAAGGTTATCATCTGTAAGAAAAAAAAAAACAACATTTATTCTTCTTTCCCAAGCCCAAACCCTTGGACCTAGAAAGCAGAAATTTTGCACAGACAATCCCTTTATAATGTAGACAAGGAATACGGAAGGATTTTTCGAAATTCAACCCCTAAGGGTGTAAAATAGGAGATATAAATTTGTATGGAAAATCATATTAATTTTGGTAGTTTAAACCATATTTTTTTTTTTTATGGTAGCCACGTGTTTCAGCGTTTTTGGAAAATCATCCGATAAGGGGTAAAATAGCGGATGTAAAACCCGTGTATGGGAAACTCTTTGTATCCTCTGTCCTATCGCAGGTATGCTGGAAGAGATTTCTTTAGAAATAAGCATCACATTTGTACGTACTTTTCCTTCTTGTCTGTTTTTAATTAAATATGTGTGTGCACGTTAAGCCGTTGGTCCCGGCTGTCATTTGTGGACCTTTGACAGCCGTTGCGAGTCGTCAGAAGCCCGAAAGTCTGACACCAGTCTTACCAAGGGGTATCGTATTACCCAGTTACTGGGTTGTGGAGGTCAGATAGGCAGTCGCTCCATGTAAAATACTGGTATTCAGCTGCATCCGGTTAGACTGGAAGCCGACCCCAAGATAGTTGGGAAAAGGCTAGGAAGATTGATTGTTGTGTGCATAAATGGTTCAATAAAATTATTTGAACTATTGAATAAATTATGTATCCCTGTACGGTTCTATTTTGCCATTTTCTTAAGACCACGGCGACCCTTGAATTGTCCATACAAACGTAATACCTAAATCATTTGCAATTTGAGCATATTTCCATCATATTATGTTAATATTCGGATTTAGACAGTATTTATCTAGGCTTGTACATCTTCTTTTTTCCAAAAAACTTACCTAAAATAAAGTTTAAGCAAATTGAATTTTGCACAATTTTACCAGCTAAATGACATGTTTTCATACTGTTTTTTCTGTATTATAAACAACAATATTTGGAATATTGTTTCAGCAGAAGCATAGCTTATATTATCAAGTTACAAAGAATAGAAAAAATTATGAAAGTATATTAAGTTTTCATTCATCATTTTTGGTATTACGGAACACATCCAAATTTATCATAAATTGCGATAGCTAGTAACAACGCTAACAACACACAACACACATAACACACAACAGACACAGGCAACAACAACAACACAAAAATACAACAGAACAGAGATAACAACATTCCAAACGCATTTTCCTCCAATCTCGACTTGCAGTTACGAGCCGTGTTCGCCGGACCCTTAAGTTTTTTTTTCAATTTTGCTTCCATGACAAGGCAAATTGATGATATTTAGTTTTGAACGTACACCGTCAAACAGCAGAGTAGTGATTACTCTCATGCTACGTTTGTACCTATGGAAGAATTACCGGCTAGCGTACCCTTAAGTTATCTTCGAAATTTTGTATTTTTGGAACACTCATTCTATGACCGTTTGTGTTATTTTCACATAAAACATATAACCCTAGAGTTATGGGATATCAAAAGGAACACGTTGTATAAGCCGTGCGAGTTGTGTTAGCACCTGAGGGCAGAACCTCTGATGTAGTATATAAAAAGGTACTTTAAGTACTTTACCCAAAAAATAAACAGTCCTAACCTCCTGTAATTTTACCCTCAGTTCCGGATCTTATAAATTTCTGACTTCCACGCGGGCGAAGCGTACAATACAATACTATATTTTATAGGTACTGGTTCATACCTACCGGCGGCGCGTCCTGTGTTTGGCACTGAATTTCAACAACGACGAATTCAGTGAACGCATATTTGCACGCCATCGCGGACGCATGTTGTAAGCGTTAGTTTGGCCTTACTTTTATACTAAACATAGGTAGTCTTTGTAATATAATTCAAAATAGCGAATGACAGATGATTCCTTCTCGTTTGAAAATTTCCTATGAGGTGTAGCAGAGTCATGAGAGTGTGTTGTAGTCAATGTATTGTTATAAAATAATTTTAACATAAAACATTCTCTTACGTTTTGATGTCGTGTATGATGGTTTTGCACTCCCTTCCGATATGATGTGTGTAGCACACGGGACAGTTCCTCTATATAATTGCATGCCAATAGATATTAATGGGAACTTTAATGTAGTGAAGATTCTTAAACAGTCTGAATTTATACACTTTGATGTACTTTCCACCATCGTGTAACCTGAAATGTAAAAATAAAAACAAAATTACAATTGTAATTTCGGTAAAACTGAAAATAACTGATTAATATCGAAAGTAATTTTTTGCAATCCGCTTAACCGTTACACTGGCCTTCAGGAGGCCATAACAATTAAAAATCTATTGTGTCTCGTTAATGACACCTGGGTATTACGGCCAATGAGGTTAAACCTCATTGATTACGGCACAGCTGGCCGACAAAATCGATTATAATATGTTCGGAAGAAACACTCGTATTGTACCGAGCCGATCCAAACATAATTCAGCGAAATTAGATGCCGAATGGAGTTTACCGATCGAATGTAGTAATTGCTTCGGGTCGGGTTTGGTGTTCAACAAAATAATACTGGTGAATCAAATGTGCCGAACCGAATAAGTGTTTAGCATTTGAGGGCACCAAACTCAAGGAAATGGAAGGGCTGTTTATACTTTGGATATATTATAATTTGGATACTTATTTAGAATATATTTAAATGTATTTGTTTGGAAGAAACCATAAACTCACCTCCTGTTTGTTTTGCTGTCGTACGAGTTATTACATAGGAACTGGCGATGTCATTAGGTGCTTTATTCTTGAATACTAAATCAATCACAAATTCTTCATTCAAATTATATACAAACTCATATTTTTTCTCGACTATACGTACTGGTTCAGGATCTACAAAAAAGATAGATATCCTATATTATTTTTATGGAATAAAACTACATTCTTTGTTGAAAACAATGATTTAAATTATAACCAATAATTCAAATTATAAGGTTATAATTTGACGATAATTTGAGTTTAGGTCGACAACGATCTTTTGGCGCTTGAATGACATTGACAAGGACTTATAAAAAGTTGCCTAAAGTCGGTTACAAAACTTAGCGATGGGAAGTTCAAAACCCACATTAAACGCGTCCTTATCAAGAAAGCATTATTATAAAATTAAAGACTACGTTGAAGACAAGGAAGTTTGGCAATAATTCCTTCTACACATGTGGCTTATGTAAGAGTCTATTAACTGCTCCCAAATTACCATGTTTTATTTTTTGCATTCTACTTTGACATTATCATCATATTGTTTGACATTAGGTATATACCTAGTATTTGATTTCAACTCTTTATTAATGGCTTTTGAGGATATGGTAATTACTCTGATTTGTTACAATTGTAATAGCAATCATGTCATTTCGTTTAAAATAGGTTTTTATTTTTATAAATTTATTTATCTTTTATATACCTAGATGCTTTTCTATTTTGTGAATATAAGAACACTCTAGGCACCTAGACTGTCCGCCTCCGGAGCAACTGGACAGATTCTCAGCTGGACAGTTTCTCAGCTGGACAGATTAGCAACTGGACAGAACGTGTACAGTCCATGACAAAATTAAAGTGAATAAGTTGGGAATATGGACGTTATGAAAAAGTAATCAAGATAGGAAGGTGGACGAATTGCTCCAGAGGGCAAGGACTGACTCTTTTCAAGCTTTGATTTAAACAACTGGGCCCATCAAATTCCTCCCATACCTAATAACACAGTTATTTGAAAATATTATAAAAGCCAATTATTTTTTTTAAACCGAATCTCTCTATCTAGTCTACTGGATGCTTTATCATTTTTGACAACCATTCAAACATCACAAAGGATGAAACGACAAGGTCTATTTGTAAGGTACACGGGGTACGGGTACAGGTAACACGTTCAGTGCCAGGAGCCCTCCTGGAGGGCTAACCTAGTCGCACATGGGATGACGGTAGCCCTCGCGGAGGGCTCATTTTAAATGTAGGTCTTTCTTAGCGAATACTGCATTATAAACCGGGAAAATTAAATCAGATGTAGGTATATTTTAACAAGATTTATTAGTATATGCGTTGGTTTTCAAATCAAAGAGTTAGATTTTTTTAAATAATGTTTTGTTCACGGTTACTAATATTCACAAAAAAATTTAAAAGGTTGGAAACTACGTATAGCGACAAGACCCCCAGAAAACACAACTTCACTTCGTTTTACAGTGTTTTATAACACGGTTTTAAACCTATTGCCGTTGACCATCCGCAATGGTTAACTTTAGCGCAAACGTAATGTCGGGAACCCTCCCGGAGGGTCCACTTGTAATATGTATGGCGGCATGGCGTATGAGCTCGACGAATATGGGTGGAGTCGAAAGTGTCAAAATATAAATAATAAAGTACTTACAAGTCATACGATAATAATCAGCACTATTATAAATAGACACATTGAATGCAAAAACAACTGGAAATAATAAAAAGTAACACACTATCGAAATCATGTTTGTAAAGTTAATTATAATATTTATTAAAATTTAAATTGTTACAACTGTACTGTGTGTACAATAAATAAAATGCAAATATTCAATGATTATTTAAACGTCTTATTACGTCCGTAATATAACTATTTATATATAAGTTTTCGTTGTAAATGCATGAGCTTATATACTGGCCTGTCGGTACATGGCAGTGTGTCAGCGAAGTTCGGAAAAAACGGACGGTAACGCAATAGGTATTTAACGAACCATTTTTAGCTACTTTCAACCTCTTGAATCATTATTTATTAGACCTATATGCGTCTAACCCAATTATTCAGTTTTTTTTTTCTCCTAAATATGCTCTTAGGAAACAGCCGAGAGCTTGTGAAACTATGCATCGAGAATTATAAATAGATAATTAGACTTAAGTATAAAAATCAGAAATCAACGAAAATCATCCCCAAACATTCCCCTCTTGGAGGATGATTTCGACGGGTCCGTCTGTCTTTTTTCAACGAAACCGACAATTCCGCTCGTTCTTTATTCCGAACTTGGCTCACTCTTCATTCATGTTTTCAGTTGGATAAATAAGGTAATTTTCTTACCTATTGCACGTCATTCAACTCGATACTCGGGAACTCTCATTCAGCTGCCTAAGCTGCTACCAGCGGAGATCATCGCTCCACCAAGTCTGAGGGCTTCCTATAACCTTACGTTTGCCGTGAATGTCCACAGCTGAGCATTCTCACAATCTGAGCCCAACAACAAAAAAACAATAATAATAAGTTTTTGTTTTGTTTTTATAAAAATATTTAAAAATGTAAGTTACATGTAGGTATATAGGTAATATGAAATAAAGGAAATAATAATAATAAAGCGATACAGAAAACCGCAGGGCAGCATGTGGCGAGCTGTTGGGCAGTAGCGACCCCACGGACCCTATCTCCCGGGAGAAGTCTTGTTCCTCATCTCTGGCTTGCCTTTATTGGCCGGCTGGAGTGAACACTGTCGAGAAACAAAGCTCCCACCTCATTCTTACCCTAATTGGCCGGCTTTAGTGGAAATTCGCAAGAGCAAACGTGCTCTGAGGAAGGAAGTATTCCAGTAAGTGCTCGTAGGGATCTTGACCATCTTCCGGGCTCTGGGATTATTTTGAAAGCCGTGGAATACCACTCCTCCTCAAACACCTCAGGACATGTTGCCCCTTGTAGCTACGTCACTTTGTGCTAGCGACAGTTTTCGGGGGCCTATTATTGAGTGTGCAAGTCACCCCCTGCCATTTTATCCGTGACCATAACATTGATCAGGCAGGGGACATAGTCCTTCCATAGTTCTAGGTAACCAATCCACTATAGCCACCCAAACCCATAGCCCAATATTTTTTGTTTCCATTTTCTGCAATAGTCTTGCACCAACCGGTGGTTGTCCTTGGGTGCACTTGCATTGTGCATACAGGGATAATCGTCGGTTGGTGTCTCATTCCATTTAAAATTGTCTAAGGGGCCTCTGCGAGTTGACTTCGGCCCCTCGTACGCCTTCTAAAGGACCGGGACCCCATGGTCCCGAGATATGTAGACATAAAAGTAATAATAATAATTTTTATTAGCATCCGTTGTACAAAAACGCAACACAAATGAAGTTCTTCAACGAGTGGTGATGAAGAAGCAGAATTCGCTGTATGATATTAGCAAACATACACGCACATCTTCTCAACGTAACCCTGTAACAGAAACTTACGATACCCACGTGAGAGATGGGGTGGCATTTTTATTGCCAGCAGCAAGCTTAATGATAATTGAAAACATAACAGTTTTATAGGGAAGCCGAAATATCTCGTTATAGTATGCAACTGTTTGAGATAATAATATGAAGCCCTAACTGTTGACCTAAATAATTTTATTGTCGCTTAATTAATTAGATGCATTACACAAAGTTATTAAGTTTTGTTGTTTTCCTTATTTTAAACAGGAAAATACATAAATGTTATTTACGTAACGTGGCAAATTTATTGGACCCAAAATATGTTGGACAAGGAAACTCTGTAGAAGAAACTGTTGTGTGTATGTAGTACAATAATAAAACCGCTTTGAACTGCATTATACTCGTATACTTTAATCTTAGGTACATGAACTCTGGGACTTATCATCTTCAGGTTCTTTTGGAATCAATTCGAAGAAGAAGAAGTTGACGCTCTTCATGCCGATTGATTCGTGGTCGGCGCAATATGTCTAATTATTCGCATATCCGTCATCTCAGTATTCACCCGCGTTTTGGTCATATCATCTTTCACATAATATACCCAAAACCATCTTCGTCTTTCTCTATACAACTTTAGTTTTTGTTTAGGTACTCTAAACCTCTTCGGAGTTGATAGCATTGTACTAATTACCTATTATAAACAACTTTTACTAGAAGGGTCTTTTTTTGAACAACTTTTACATTTTATGAAGTGAAAACTTCTTTAGCGGCGCGGGCGCTGTGCACCTTTTTTGGGATGGGTAAAAAATGGTGTGTTGCGACGCAGCCCGGCCACAGTCGATTTCGTCATTTATAGACGTATCAATTAAATGTTCTTTAATTGTTCTTGCTGTACCAATGAATAGATTAAATGTATGTTAAACTCGCGTCAGGACCCGTGACGTTGAGCATGCCGCGGCGACTTCTGGTAAACAGCTAGCACCGACTTAGGATTGTTAAAATTCGGTTATAGCGCTCCGAAGCAGAAGGTCGATAAGGGAAAATGTCATTGTTTGCAGTACGCCCACATGTAAAAACGTCTATTAAGTGACAATGTCTAAAGTGGCAAAACACTTGCAAGTAAAACGTCCAAGAATCTCCCTCGGTAAAGTAGGATAGGTTTCATAACTTTGTGATCGACCGTTTGTCTGGAACAACACGCTAAGCTAAATATATCTTGTAATTGTTTTTGACATGTTTTAATTTACTCAAATCATTGTGGTTAGTCATAATGGTTTTTCCTAATAGTCGTCTGCCTCCATAAGGAAAACCAATGTTATTTGTGGATATTGTTACTTCGAAATGCAATGGATTTAATAATGTTAATAAAAATTTTGATAATCAGCATATTCATGTTCCCACTGCTGGAACACAGGCCTCCTCTTTGTGAGAGGGAATGGCCTGTAATCTACCACGCGGACTCAGTGCGGGTTGGTAGATGTCACATGTCTTCGAATTTTTGGTTCTAAGACATGCCGGTTTCCTCACGATGTTTTCCTTCACGGTTTTGAGATCAGTGGTGATGAAATTGTTTACACAAAGTAAAGCGCCTACTTGGGTTCGAACCTACAACTCATAAGTCGGGGCCGTTACCACTGGGCCACCGCTACTCCTCATTATCACGATCATCATTACTTAAGTTTATTAAGCAACGTTTATAAATAAGGGGATAGTTACAAGGCTGCCTCGTCGGTCTAGCGGTCGGCATGACTGCTGAGTGTGAGGTTCTGGGTTCGACTCCCAGGTCTAGCAAACTGTTATAAGGGGTTTTCATTAGAAATTTCTCAGTAGCAGCCCGGAGTCTGGATTTGTGCCCGGTTGATGGTAGTAGTCTCGCCCCCTTTTTTTTTTTTTTTTTGGGTGGGAAATCATCCAATGACTTCTCCCGCTCTGGTCGGAGCGGAAGGGCGTGTCAGACTTTTACTGACTAAAACCCACCCGTGTTCCTTCCCTTGCCATGCCAGGGGCCACGGTTTCCCCTTGGGACTACCCGCAACCCTTACATGGAACTTAAACATAACTGGCGTTTGAGTGTACTATAGGTACACCTCTGTCTTACCCTTCGAGGAATACACGCGAGATGTTATGTTTGTAATTTTCCTTGAATTCGTCGTTTTCATTAGCAGTTTTAATAGGTAACATGTAGCCGTGAGGAGAGAATCGAATGTGTTTGAAAATATTGCTCTATCTATTTATAACCGTACTCTGTTCGCAGAGGTGTACATAATAAGTAGTACACCCACATTTCGTCTGTCCTGTTTAAGTCCGTGTAACAAGGGGCGAGCCACCGGGCACAAATTCAGACCCCAGACTGCAACTGAGAAATTCCTGTTGGAAAAACTCAATAAAACTTTGCTATAATAGTATAATATCTATAGACGAGTAGTCGAGTATATAAAAATGAATCCCTATTTCCTTAGTCACGACCAATTTCGCTAATTCTTTTTTTGTTGTGTTTGTTATAGTAAGAAGAAGGTTCTTAGGATAGGTAGGTGAAGGTAGGGTAGGTAGGTAGGTAGGTATGTATGTAGGTAAAATAGGTATGTAGGTAGGGTAGGTAGGGTAGGTAGGGTAGGTAGGGTAGGTAGGGTAGGTAGGGTAGGTAGGGTAGGTAGGGTAGGTAGGGTAGGGAGGGTAGGGAGGGTAGGTAGGGTAGGTAGGGTAGGTAGGGTAGGTAGGGTAGGTAGGGTAGGTAGGGTAGGTAGGGTAGGTAGGTAGGTAGGTATGTATGTAGATAAGTAGGTAGGGTAGGTACTTACCTACCCTACCTACTTACCTACATACCTACTTAGGTAGGGTAGGTAGGTAGATAGGTAGGTAGGTGCGCCGTAGATAGAAGTACTTAGTACTACCCGTGCAAAGCCGGGGCGGGCAGCTAGTCTATATATATAAAAACAAATCCCTATTTCCCTTGGTCATGGCATCATTGGATAATTCTTTTTTTGTTGTGTTCTTTATTCTCAGGACAAGGTTCTTAGGATAGGTAGGTGAAGGTAGGGTAGGTAGGTAGGTATGCAAGTAGGTTGGTCGGTATGTATGTAGGTAGGTCGGTATGTAAGTAGGTAGGTAGGGTAGGTAGGTAGGTAGGGTAGGTAGGTAGATAGGTAGGGTAGGTAGGTAGGGTAGGAGATAGGTAGGTGCACCGTAGATAAGTACATATTTAGTGCTACCCGTGCGAAGCCGGTACGGGCAGCTAGTCTATAATAATTTACCATATTACTTGTGTGTCACTCATATTAAGAGGATATATTAATACATAAGTAATAGGAAAACGAACTAATTCTGTCACTGATTTCTGTTTTGTTTTGTACCCTGTGTAATTAATAATTCAAATATAGTGTTGCAATAAGTGTTTCAAAGTGATCATTAGCAAAGAAGTTGATTGCAATAAAATTAAAATGCAAACAATATTGTGCTTTGTTGTGTTATTATCTGTAAGTGTAGCATACGACGTATCTGTGCGTGACTGTACGTCATGTTTCAGTGAGATGGATTATTGTGAGTAACGTTAATTTTTTTCCGATAAAACCAATTATAGAAAACAGACTGCCCAAAGTACTACTAATGCATAAGAGTATTTTGTAACTATCAAATAAATCATCGAAATTAGAAGAACGAATTTTTCAAACAAATTAAATAGTAGGTAGTGCATGCTGAGCCACCCTTGTTTTATTTTTTCCGGGTGGGTAATTGTCAAATAACTTCTCTCGCTTTGGGTGGAGCGGAAGGGCATGTCAGACTCTTACTGACTAAAACCCACCCGGGTTGCTTCAATTGTCTGTACGGCGCCAGGGGCCACGGTTTCCCCTTAGGACTCCCACAACCCCGGCAGACATTGGCCTCAAAGGACCCCCCTTCCGTTGTGCTGACATCTCTTTGAAACGCGCGTGGAACACAACGCGCCATCGACCCGTCCTTATCGGACAGCGAGCAACCCATTGCTCTCCGTCCGCAACCCCGCGCCTGCGGTGGCTGGAAATCGGCTACCGATTCCCGACGCCCAGGGCGTCTCCTGCGGCGGCTAGGGGCGTGAGGGCGCGAAATTTACCTCTCCCTCACGCGCTCCGTCTCCTCCTTCGCGAATACTAATCTAGCCTAAGCCTATCCACAGAGAATCCACCCTAGGCCTAGTTGGATAATCGGAATTTATGCTGATCCACCCTAAGCCTATAAATTTACTTTTTAATTTACTTACCTATTAATGTACTTTTATACCTACCTATTTTAGTTATAATTGTGTTATGAATTTTTTTTTATAAAAATTTTCTTTGTTCCTCTCAAACAGAGCACCTGCCATCAAATCTCTTCACCACCCTTGGTTGACTGGTAGAGAATGCCTAAGGCATTAAGTCCGCCTTTGTACCTTTTTTTTTGTGTGCGAAAAGTTTAAATAAATAAATAAATAAATAAATTTCGTTTATCCAACTAGGCCTAGGGTGGATTCTCGGACATACGTTTCCGAATATCCACCTTAGGGTGGACAAACGGATTTTGCCGATCTTCTACTAGCTATATTGACTAAACTATTGATTATATTCGATTGAATTGTTGTTTGCAGAATGGGAACGTCATTAGGAACACGCCGTTTAATTTACTTTTGTATTGTCGTCTCCACCTTGTATAGTACAGCATTACGACAAATACGAGTATATCACACCAGGCATCCGATATGTCAATTGTCGATATTGCTAAATTGTCATTGCTTCATAATATTCGCTAGATTAGTCTGCTCAAATAATGCAATGAATGTAGTTAACAAAACAGATTCTGTAGGTAATGAAACAGATTGTGATTGATTGTAAGTTTCAATTACAATCTGAGAGTTTTGAAATATATTTTTAATCCATTGCTTCATATGTTTAATAAATTCGTCTGCTCAAGAACACTGCTTATTTACATAACGCAGTGAAAGTGGGTGAACTGTCAAAATGAAATAAAAACGATCAACAATAAAATTGTCTTTAGTTGCGCAATCAACCGTCAACCGCGGTTGCGCACAATAAATTAAGTATGTCAATACGTAAAATATACAGGACTTGATATAAACTTGGTCAAAATAGGGAATAAACATTGTTAAAACGAAGAAAATAATGTTAACCAAATATTGAACTAATACCTACTATAGAAATAAAATCTTTTTTTTTTGTTTTAGTTAGAAATGTTCGTGTGATCAAACCTGAAACGACTACTAAATTCACTTTTGGTTATCAAATGGGTGATATCTTCGCTACGCGAATATATTTAAGAAACAAAGCAGTGAATGTTTTCACTGATGTTTATTTTGAATATCCCTCAGGTAAGTCTGTAGTTCGTGGCTACATAAAGACCACATGGTATTTTGTTTACCGTCGTCCTTCTTTATTTCAAATCGAGATGGTGTCGAGTAATTTTTATAATTTATTTATCATTATTTATGTATACACAGTAAAATAGAAACAGATACGACATTCAAGGTGGCAGGGACATCGACGCGAAGCCTGTTACCATGGATTCAGTACAGGATTCTGAACCCCCTGCGTTGAAATTTTTCGTCGGATTTTTTTTTAAATCAGCTGTTCCATACATTTTGACCGCGTAGATATTGCACTTTTCTATGAAACAGCAGATTTCTTTTTTATAACCGACGAAAAATTTCAACGCTTCATAATCATGTACTGAATCCATGGTAACAGGCTTCGCGTCGATGTCCCTGACACCCTGTATAAGTATATAAAATATCATTATTATATTTAAGAGCTCATTCACACGGTACCCGTCGTTGATGATTTGTCCAAAAAAAACGATACGTCATGACGGATGTACGTTCACAATGCATACGGAAACGAGTTTTTTCGCGATTCATCAAAATATCCGAATATATATGTTTCACACTTGATTCGTGATTCAGAGCTCAGTCTCGGACGAGTGCTTTAACGGATCCGTCCAAAAAAATCACGATTTATGATTTTTGACGAACGTGATTTTTAAAAGACGATACTGTCCGTAATTTTTTACGATTCATGATGCGTGTGAACATGGGCATATAAAAAGCAGTGCCGAATCGAATCGTAAAAAAAGACGATTCGGCAAAAAACATGAATCGTCACACGAGAGCGATTCGTGTTTTTTGAGCCCTTAGAGTACATATATCTAGAACCCTCGAGAAGCAGGTTAAGCCGTTTGTACCGGCTGTCATTTATGGATGTTTAATAGTCGTTACGGGTAGTCAGAAGTTCGAAAGACTGACAAATAAAGCTGGGAACAAATTATCGGACTCGTCCGCGGACGTTTCCGTAAGCCGCGTCTTATTTGAATTAGGATAGTACATTTAGTACTACTAGTAAGAGCAGTGGTGGCCCAGTGGTAACGGCCCCGACCTACGAGCTGTGGGTCGTGGGTTCGAACCCAAGCAGGCGCTTTACTTTGTGTAAATAATTTCATCACCACTGCTCTCAAAACGGTGAAGGAAAACATCGTGAGTAAACCGGCATGTCTTAGAATCAAAAATTCGAAGACATGTGACATCCACCAACCCGCACTGGGCACGCGTGGTGGATTACGGCCCACTCCCTCTCGCAGAGAGGAGGCCTGTGTCCCAGCAGTGGGAACATTAATAGGCTGATGATGATGATGATGATGATTTAGTACTACACTGTGCAAACTATCGGTCGTAAGTCCCGGACGTGAATTGACGTACCTAATCGTAGGGAACTGACAGTTCGCGACCTCGGACGCGTCCGATAATTTGTTCTCGGCTTCACACTTCCTTGGTAAGGGGGGTATTACACTATCATATATCTAGGATCCCATATCTATGAGTACTAGTTATATGATAATGAAATACAAACATATGAATCAAATCATCTTTGATCAAAGATTTTTGACATTTGTTGTTAGATATGATCAAAGAAACAGGTACTAAATATAAAATACTAAATATAAAATTTACACATTTATTTTCACTATTTCCTGGTACAAAAACCGTCCATAAAATTATGTGGTTTTGCATTTTCAGTTTTGCTACTGCGATATTCTAAATTGACGGTTTTATTGACGGATAAAAATTAAGTACAACGTGGCGAAGTTCACAGTATACTTAGTGGAATTTAAAAATTATTGTTGGCAGCACTGCTGTACTAAAAAAAGCAAACTACTGGAACTACCTACAGTCAGGCGGCCGGGAGTTCATTGTTTTGGCTTCATTGCTGTTCTATTTGTAATATTGTGTGACGAAAGGCTTCAGTATTTTGTTTTAAGAAACGATTGCAACCACATATTATGACAAAAAATAGGATCCTGATATAGGATAGTGTAATACACAGATTTGATCCCAGAGGTCATATATGATACTGTAATACCCCCCTAAGGCTGCCTGTCCACTGGAGCGGAGAGGAGAGGAGCGGAGCGGAGATGTGCCAATATTAACCAATAGAATCTTGACTCCGCCCCTAAGTTAGATTTGATTGGTTAATAATGGCAAATCTCCGCTCCTCTTCTCTCCGCTCCGCTCCAGTGGACAGGCAGCCTAAGTCTTGGTATTGTGTTACCCTGGAAGCCGACTCCAACATAGTTGGGAAAGCAATTCATGATGATTACATAAATACTCGTAGTACTTAATATCTGGAGTATCATAACGACCAGTTATAAAATGGCTATGTTACTTTCTTTCACGTTTCAGGTGGCAACATGGTGCAAGAGCAATTGCAAAAATCTTACGAAGATAATTATTTTCGGATACGTCGTATTTTAAGTTTCCCCAAAATTACCATTCTCGTGAAATTATCGACAGCAACTGGCGTTTGTACCACAAAACGCATAGTTGAGGCAAGAGATGTGTCACAATACTCTGCAGAGATCAATCGCTCCGAATGTAGGTGGAAGAGAACTTTAGGCCGCATTTATGAATGCGGCCTGGTATGCCAAACGTATAGTCGGCCGCCAACTGTGAAAATGTATGAAAACCAACGGATTGTAACTCCCGTACAGCTAATCCGATATTATATATTTGATATATTTGGTCTGAGGACAAGAGATAGGTAGTTTCTTCTAATATACTGCAGAGCCTACCAAGGCGTAAATTAATCACAATGGTACCACAATTTTTTTTCGAGTTGCATTTATTTATCGAAGTGTATAGAGTGCCGCCAGTATTCTTGTGGCACTCTAGTGTCGCTGCCTCGGCCCGGCTAGGGTGCCGTGAGCGTTGCATTGTCACTGTCACTTGTTATTTAGGTTAGGTTAGGTTAGAACTGTGACCACACAACGCACGAGCCGAGCGAGCGTAGCGAGCGGTGCCGCGGTAGCGGCCGGCGAAGTGCCAGGGTCCGTTTAGGCACAAGAGAATGTAATGTTTTGGAAATGTGGTGTTTTACAGCGATCTAACCTCGACAATCAAACAAAATACCAAGTGACGTGACTTAGTGACACTGACAATGACAATCCAATGCTTGCAGCACTTTAGCCGGGCCGAGGCGGTGTTACTAGGGTGCCTGTAGTGGCACTTTATCCGATAGGGATAGAGTGCCAATGGTGGCACTCTATACACTGCCTTATTTTTAATACCTTATGTCATGTACCTACAATCTATGCAAATAATTAAACTTTACTTTACTATGCTCAAACGTCATTATGTAAAAGAAATTCAGTGCGTACACTACTTCGATGGCAGTGTCTGTACATCGTCCGATGACGTCCGATAACTAGGACTATGCACTCACTTTCTTCTACATTTTGATTCGATCTGACGAGTTCGGCCGATGACAGATCCGGTGGCGACGTACATCTCGAATAGATCGTCTGATGTTATTTTTTTCATACATTTTGAAGTTGACGCTGACTAAAACGGCTTGTACACAAAACTGCGAACTGTGAATTCGCAACGCAAAAGCTTCGGAAGAAAATCTTAGGGAGCCTTCGCATATTTTTGTGATGCGATGTCGCTTCGCAGTTTTGTGTACAAGCCCTAAGCTTGGTGTAAACCCGGCTACGCGTCTATAACGAGGTACGAAGGAGTTACTTTATGGAGCAAATAATTTTATTATTTAAACTTTTCTGACAGATAACGACTTGTGTTTAAGATCGCATTGGTGTGAAATTGAAGTGGATTTAGGAAATCAGTGTCGAGGTGAGTCTGTCGAAGTTTGCATCAGTTTACTTAGTTAATTCGTTGCATGTACTACAAATAATATAAATAAAAATAAAAAATTCAAAAGATATAGAAGGAAATCCTATAAGCTGGTTGAAAACTAAAGAAATAAACATTTTTAAGGATAGACCTGGTCGGATATTTCTTTCAACCTGTCATGGCGGTCAAACCCATGAAGTAGATCTTAATAAAAGACCAAAAAGAGGGGCAATAAATAACCCATTGACATTATCAAGGCATTATGAGCAACTTTGGCCACAAGGAAAACCTATTTCTCAACCGAAGCTAGATGATATAAAATCCCTCCTTCATCTCATACCATCTGATGCGAGCAAATATTATGAAAATATAACTGGATCTCGTGATTTAGAAGATGATGTTGAAGGTTTTGATGGATCCATTGATTTTGAAGTATAAGATGAAGAATAAAAAATAATATGGTACAGTGTATAGGTAATTAATAAAAGAAAAAAAAAGGAATAAAAGTATTAGTAAGATGTAGAAGTGTTACAACATTTGTTTTGTTTAACTAAATTTTATTAAAATAACTGGATTTATTCTTATGTTCCAATTTATTTCACCCGAAAAAAATCGCAATAAAGGTGGTTAATTCGATGCTGCGGTTTAAAAACGGTTAAATCAAAAGGCAAAACTGAATTATCTTCATCGTGGACGTGTTTAATTCGTTTATGCAATTTGAAAACTGTTTGTAACTGTAACTTTGACGCATAATTCTTTAATACAAAACGAATGTGTGCACAAATTCTAGCAAAGTTAGAAATGTCGCTTGATTCAACCCCTTATTATAAGGCTGTAAGAGTGATTTTTGAACACAAAAATA
Organism: Conistra vaccinii; assembly: GCA_948150665.1. Taxonomy (NCBI): domain Eukaryota; kingdom Metazoa; phylum Arthropoda; class Insecta; order Lepidoptera; family Noctuidae; genus Conistra; species Conistra vaccinii. Next base: position 4,632,461 of record OX411344.1, on the reverse strand, counting down.
GCTGAATACATAGTTTATCATACCTATAGTCGATCTGCATTCATAACTCTTTTTTTTCGATTTCGTCGCTTAATTCGTTATTACATAACGCAGTCCAATTTTATATACTTTAGTTTTACAATTAATTATGGATAAGGAGTAGAGAGAAATGGCTTTATTGACTTTGTTGTAAAGGCAGCAGTAGTCCCAGCAAACAAAAAAATCGACTGAAGTTGGTTTTGAAGGACCTTGATTTACAGGATGTGTGTTTACAAAATTTATGTATTGCAGGTCCAATTATTCATGAAACTGACGAACCAAAGATGAGGACAACGGCAGAGGGGCCAGTTTCTCATATTTTCGATAGCTTTAATGATAATAATTATAATCGAATGCCTTACGTTTCAACCTACTCCGACGTTCCATCATTGCCACATAAAAATATGAAAACAAACACGTACAAAACAACTACATGGAACACTAGTAAGTATGATTTTATCATTTCCTTTATTTCATTTTAAAACATATTTCTTACATTTTTAAATATTTTTATTAAAAATCATAAAAACATAATATTTAAAAATATCAAAAATAGCGGCCCATCGGCATCAGGAACTCGGTCCAAGCTGCCGGTGGTCAGGGCTCTAGAGAGAAGAACCTCCTCACTATTGATGATGATTACCTCCAAACTACCCGGACAAGTCACAGTAATACAAAAATCTACTAAAAGATATAATGTTGGGTAGGAGATTTAAAAAAAACAATTTAAGAAAAGAAAAAAAATTGGGTGTATAGTGAGTGTGTGGGTATTCAAAACTGGTCTTCTATTATGGCTTAAGTAGGACATGTCGAGCTGCTTTTTTTACGATTACTTCTAAGAGTCCCTCTGTGGCTTCATAATCGTGAGGTTGAAACCAATTTTATATACTTTAGTTTTACAATTAAATATGGATAAGGAGTAGAGAGAAATGGCTTTATTGACTTTGTTGTAAAGGCAATCTCCCAGCAAACAAAAGAATCGACTGAAGTTGGTTTTGAAGGACCTTGATTTACAGGATGTGTGTTTACAAAATTTATGTATTGCAGGTCCAATTATTCATGAAACTGACGAACCAAAGATAAGGACAACGGCAGAGAGGCCAGTTTCTCATATTTTAGATAGCTTTAATAATAATTATTATTATAATCGTATGCCTTACGTTCCAACATACTCCGAGGATCCATCATTGCCACATAAAAATATGAAAACAAAAACGTACAAAACAACTGCAAGGGACACTAGTAAGTATGATTATCATTTCCTTTATTTCATTTTTAAATATTTTTATACAAACATAATATTTAAAAAAATACAAAATTGCGGCCCATCGGCATCAGGAAATCGGTCCAAGCTGCCGGTGGTCAGGGCTCTAGAGAGAAGAACCTCCTCACTATTGATGATGATTACTTCCAAACTACCCGGACAAGTCACAGTAATACAAAAATCTACTAAAAGATATAAAAAATTGGGTGTGTAGTGACTGTGTCGTATTCAAAACTGGTCTTCTATTATGGCATACGTAGGACATGTCGAGCTGCTTTTTTTTGAGATTACTTCTAAGAGTCCCTCTGTGGCTTCATAATCGTGAGGTTGAAGTCAATTTTGTACTTTAGTTTTTCAATTAAATATCGATAAGGAGTAGAGAGAAACGGCTTTATTGACTTTGTTGTAAAGACAATCTCCCAGCAAACAAAAGAATCGACTGAAGTTGGTTTTGAAAGACCTTGATTTACAGGCTGTGTGTTTACAAAATGTATATAATGCAGGTCCAATTATTCATGAAACTGACGAACCAAAGATGAGGACAACGGCAGAGGGGCCAGTTTCTCATATTTTCGATAGCTTTAATGATAATAATTATAATCGAATGCCTTACGTTTTAACCTACTCCGACGTTCCATCATTGCCACATAAAAATATGAAAACAAACACGTACAAAACAACTACATGGAACACTGGTAAGTATGATTTTATCATTTCCTTTATTTCATTTTAAAACATATTTCTTACATTTTTAAATATTTTTATTAAAAATCATAAAAACATAATATTTAAAAATATCAAAAATAGCGGCCCATCGGCATCAGGAACTCGGTCCAAGCTGCCGGTGGTCAGGGCTCTAGAGAGAAGAACCTCCTCACTATTGATGATGATTACCTCCAAACTACCCGGACAAGTCACAGTAATACAAAAATCTACTAAAAGATATACTGTTGGGTAGGAGATTTAAAAAAAACAATTTAAGAAAAGAAAAAAAATGGGGTGTATAGTGAGTGTGTGGGTATTCAAAACTGGTCTTCTATTATGGCATACGTAGGACATGTCGATGTATCTACTACCCATAGTACAACCATACCCATAGTACCCACATTTCGCCAGATATGTATAAATACACCCTTAAAAACATATTATAATGTATTCTGTACGCTATAACAAAAGTATTTCGTAAAATGAGTAAAAATGCATAATAATATTATGAAGTTGACAATAGCAAAATAATTTCATATAAAGACTCTTAGCGGCCGAAATTCTGCTCAGAAATTTTAAAACTGACTATCTAAGAAAGCTTGCATCATACATAAGGAATTCAACGAGCCAAAAAAATCTAGTGCCGCGCAAATAAAATAGCAACGGTAGTTTATGACACCGTAAGAAAATCTGTTGTTTCTGATCTCTGCTCAGAACTGAAAAGTATCACAATCAATGAAAGCTTGCATCATTAGGAATGCAATAAAATATGTTTTTGTAATTCAATGTTAATATAAAATTAACGAATTCGCTATTTCACCACACGTTTTCACGAAACTGCGGCGAAACCAAAGATGAGAACAACGACAGAGAGGCCAGTTTCTCATATTTTCGATAGCTTTAATAATAATAATTATAATCGTATGCCTTACGTTCCACCAACCTACTCCGAGGTCCCATCATTGTCACATAAAAACATGAAAAAAAACACGTACAAAGCAACTGCAAGGGACACTAGTACTTAAGTATGATTATCATTTCCTTTATTTCATTTTTAAACATGTTACTTTTTAAATATTTTTATAAAAAAACATAATATTTAAAAATATAAAAATAGCGGCCCATCGGCATCAGGAACTCGGTGCAAGCTGCCGGTGGTCAGGGCTCTAGAGAGAAGAACCTCCTCACTATTGATGATGATTATCATATTTATTATGACGTAAAAACAATAACAGATACAGTCACATAACTTGGCAAGGTTTTGGCGTATTGGGAGTAAGTTTACGAATGTTACTTACACTTCATCATCATTTCAGCCGAAAGTCGTCCACTGCTGGACATAGCCCTCCCCCAAGCACCGCCACTTCGACCGGTTTTGTGCATCCCGCATCCAGCAGATTCCTGCGTCCTTCAAAAGATCCTCGGTCCTCCGAATGTACGCTTAGTGCAACAAAAAATATGACACTTATAATGCATTATTTTATGGTTATTGCCATAATTTATTTATGAACATGTCTGTTAAGAAACACAAGCTAAAACGAATTCTGCGCATGTGTCAAGTTACGTGCGTGCGACTATACTTTGTTCAAACAGTTAGGAGGAAGATTATTGTTAAGATCCAAAGGGTCACCATGTATCATAGTAGTGCTGCTTGGTACAGAGTTCATTCGGGGAAGTAAGAACCTCAATCGTAATTCATCCGTCAAACAGGATGTTAATCCGTCCGAGTAACATTTCATTCAGAAAAGCTGCCTTTCCACAGAAATTGTCACAGAACTTTATTAATATTATTATCAACCTCCGGATCCAAGTTGACTGAAGCGAGGAAAATCTGTTCAGGTGGAGATTCATAGACGACTCCGCCTTGGTGTGTATATGTGCTGCTGTTCCACAAACGATGGGACACTTAAAGACGTGTCCTGCGTGTACATCAGCTGCACGTTACAGGAACTGATGGACACTAGTGATGGCGCCACACACATGGCAGAATTTTAGCCCGCTAAGAAGAACATTATCAGCCTTTTGGGTTCCACTGCAGGGCAAAGGTCTCCGTGCCCTGCTTCAACTTAGAAAGACAGAAAGAAAGTAAAATGCGTTACTTAGCCCTATCTAGTGCTGTCTGTGTCTACAGAACTCATAAAAAAATGCTACAAATAACCCGATTATATGTTTGTTGCAGTTACTTCTATTTGAAAGGAAGGTTGTAATTGCTTACATAAACATAACATAATCAACCTATTAATGTTCCCACTGCTGGGACACAGGCCTTCTCTCTGTGACCGTGGGCCGTAATCCACCACGCGGGCCCAGTGCGGGTTGGTAGAAGTCACATGTCTTCGAATTTTTGGTTCTAAGACATGCCGGTTTCCTCACGATGTTTTCCTTCACCGTTTTGAGAGCAGTGGTGATGAAATTATTTACGCAAAGTAAAGGGCCTTCTTGGGGTCGAACCCACGACCTACAAACTCGTAAGTCGGGGTCGTTACCACTGGGCCACCACAGTTCTCTGTAATTACGTGTCGAACAAATAATAAATTGATACATTGCAGGTCCTTCAATTACTCATGAAACTGACAAACCCAAGATGAGGACACCGAAAGAGAGACCACCTACTTATTTAAGAACCATGAATAAACATACTCCTATACATTTTGTTCCAACCTACTCCGTGGGTTCGTCATCGGCACATACAAACTTGGAAACGACGACGCACAAAGTTACCTCAAGTGACACTAGTAAGTATGATCATTCAAAAACTTTTAACGTGACAACGTCTAATAAATCGATGAACGCCGGCTGCACGCACGAAAAAGGATGACTCATTGTCCCGTTACGCTCATTGTAACGTTACGATCGGGGCGAGAGCGCTACACGAGTGAGCGAAAGGCACGATCGGCTTTCATCAATTTTTTGTTATGACGTTGTCACGTTAAACTATCGTCCGTAAACCGACTTTACAGACAACCAATTTTTTACAAAAAAATAAAAACCGACTTCCAAAAAAAAATACTACAAAGTGAAAAATAACTATAATTTCGGAAGTCGCAGTCTCTGGTTTTCAATTTTTGTTGTTTGCCACCGCCTTCCGAAATTAAAGTAATTTTTCACTTTGTAGTGTTTTTTTTTTTGGAATTCGGTTTTATTTTTTTGTAAAAAGTTTTTATTTTTCACTTTTTAGTTGTGGTAGGTACCTACCCCACACATATTGGAATACCACTACCTGCTATGCAAATAACAGTGACAGGAAGTTATCATTTTATCATCCATATAAACAAAGTGGGAAAAATATTTATTATTCAGGCTAACTCAAAAACTATCCAAGCAAAGTTAATAAAATTTATATGGAACCTCCTCGGGAGCTTACCCTTTCAAACAAAAAAATTCAAAATCGGTCGGATGAAATACTGGCACTACTAATGCTTAAGAGTATTTTGCAGCTATCAAATAAATCGTAGCATCGAAATTAGAAAAATTATATAAATTGAATATGCGAAGAGCCACAAGTCAAACAAATAATATATTGGTGTTTTGCAGATATCGCTATTGTTAGTAAAACTGACAAACCAAAGAAGAGGACAACGTCATCGACGCATTTAAAAACCTTTAATAACCAAACTTTTATGCCTTACGTTCCAACCGGCTCCGTGGGTCCAACATCGTCCCTGACAAACATAGAAACGAGCACGTACAAAATAAGTGAAAGTGATTCTAGTAAGTATGATTATGTTGTATATTTTATCTTGTCAGTCATCCTTGCTGACTAGCTTATCAACATCCGAAGAGATTTCCAACTTAGTCGCAGCGCAAACATGGGCCGCACCGCATTGCAAAAACTTTCCTACATCATTTTCGTGCAAGCGCTGGCGCCGCTTGGGTTCGAACCCACGACCTACAACTCTTAAGCCGGGCCGTTATCACTGGGCCACCACTGCTCTGTATTGTGATCGTAGAGTGCTCGCAAAATAAATCTGCGCGTGGCTGAAATTGGAACTAATAAGTATGCCGCCGTCTTGTCGTTTATGGTTCAGAATTATTTATTTTAATATAAAATTTAATATAAAGATTATTTATTAATATAGATTTCATATTTTAAATATTACAGTATAGCATTAAGCATGCCAGCGCCACCAGTCGCGCGCAGATTTATCTTGCGCGTACTCTCGAAACATTTCTACAGCACGGTGTCAAAAAAGAGGAAAACAAAATAATGTCACTCTGTCTTCGAAGAGTAGAGAGATACATATTATAATAGACCACTTCTGGTCATCCTTCACGTGCAGAACATACAGCGATCACCAACCCGTTGGTCATGCGAGGTGATGACGGCTTTCCTTCACGAGCGTTCATTAGAAGCTTCGTGTTTAGCACTAGATGATCACAAGCTAATGTGATATGTGATTTGATGTGATGAACAATTTTAAACTTCCGAATAATAAAGAAATAATCATTGTGATTTCAGATGCACAGACATACACAAACACTACAAACTATGTTATCATTATAAATTCTTCAATATGTTCAGCGGCAATGATCGTGCTGGTTGTTATTGCTATTAGGACCCGTTGCTGGGCAAAACCAGCTCCACCCGCCACACCAGATTTACCAACAAATGAAGTAAGTTTTCTACTAGCTTTTGCCAGCAGTTTCGCCCAGGCCAGAGAGATGTATGATTGTTTTTTTTTTAACCTTCGCCCCACACTAGAAATTTTTCATGTATTGTGGGTGCGCCAGAGCCAGACCCGGAACAACTACTTGTAGGTCATACAAATATTTGTTCCGTGCGGGAATCGAACCCGCGACACGCATCGCAGCAGTCAATCGCGTAACCACTGCGCCGTGTCGTCAACCGTGTCGTGATTGATGATTCAGCACGTGATTCTAGGATCCCACAGGCGTAGAAAAATAATAACTGGTTAAAAAATAAAACGAAAAATCATAAAAGCATGTCTATGCTGGAGAGCCTTAAATCATGTGCTGAATTCATGGTAACAGTTTCCGCGTCGATATACCTTACACCATTATAGTTTATAGTATAGAATGCGATCTTCATGCCTATCATACAGATCTCCTAACAAAAGTATGCGCTTCACCAATCATCATCTATCATCAGAACGCATGCGCGATGGTGAGATCTAATAAAGAGCCGTTACAACCATGGAAGTACTTACTTATTCCGTATTACCATAGTTATAAAATTAGAAATTAACAACTCTATACAATCTCAAAAAACTTTCAAAGCTTTTGAGTGACATAAATGACAAGGTGCGACCATAACTGCAACCAGTGATCAGTGAGAGAACTTCAAATAAATGCGCAATGATAAGTGCACTACGATAAACCACAGCGCAGTACAAAACTTACAAGCTTTGCTTCTGTGGGGTTATTCTGCGGCGCATTTGTTGAACTACTTCAAAAACACGAAAATTACCGCAGCGCATTTCTTTTCTGGTTTAACTGTACATTCTTTGATTTTTCAGAACAATTACAAAGCCCATCAAAACTTACGCGTGCGAAGAGAGTCCGAGTATGAAGTTGCATACGCAGAAGAACATATTTATGAGGAAATTCTCTAGAAGTCTGCAACTGAAGGATTTACGTGAATATAAAAAGAGTAGTCTTGATTGAATCTTTAGTTGGAAAAACATTCTGCCTCACTCCTGTTTTTTATAAATGAGCTGTTACAATTTTGGTACGAAATAAATCATATTTTATTATCTACCTATATGATTGTATAGATGTCAGAAGCTAAGTAGTTAAGGTTTTAGTTTCTTATTTAAACAGAAAGAAGAAAATGAGAACATTATTGACTAAAACTAATCAAACAATTTAAGTTACTCTCAAATACATCGGAAAATCTCGTTCGAGGTAGATGACGTAGCAAGTACAGCTACGTCGTCGTAGCAAATGTGGCTACGCCGTAGTACATGTAGCTACGCCGTAGCACATGTAGCTACGCTGTGTAGACATGCTGTAGGATAGCTAAAAAAATGGACAGAAATGTATTTATTTGAGTTGTACATAGGATAATGTAGGTAGGTACAACCGGCAAAAAGTATCATTATGTTAATAATGATAAATAATTATATGTCAGTCATTATCACGATTACCGTTGGGCTACATTTTTTGAAGAGAAAACTTCTGTAGCGGCGATGTGCACTTTTTTTGAGATGGGTAAAAAATGTTAAACTTGCGTCACGACGTGACCGTAAGATCCGTTGCCTAGCAACCGACAAAGTTAATATCAAAATAAATAGTCTTTGACATTCATTACGTAAAGATTGCGAGGTAAGACATTTTATCCATATTGATAGGTAAAAAAAGCAGTCAAAACATACTTCATGAAAAGTGTTAGAGACTATAATTATGTTGAAAATAAATAAATATACTACTATTACTAATGAATGTTGTATTTAACCACATAAACTATAGTACTTTTATACTGATAAATAAAGCAATTCGTGCGAAATTATTCCCTAACCATTCCAAAATATTCAAAAATGCACAACGTTAATGTTCAAGTTTTCACTTCTGCCGGCACTCCCGGAGTGCAACCCGTTGATTTTTTTTGGTTTTTCTGTAAATATTTCATAATGTAATTTATATGTATTTAAATGTTATAAAGTAAAAAATAATAATAGGGTAGGAAGCAGGATTAAGAAAGTAAATAAAAGATGATGTTGTAATAGCTAAGTTTTATTTTTTCGAACATTTTTTTCATCCACTGGTTTCATCACCCCAATTATCTCAGCATATGGCGATTCTTGGTCACATCTTGATGGTTGACTGTCTCCATGCACCAAACTGAGTTCCGCATATATGACTTGGTTTGCGGTGGCCTGGGAAAAGAAACGTTTCAATGATCAGCATGTTTAAATAATTTTACGGCAACCTGCCCACATTTTAATACACACATACATACATAAACTCACGCCTTCTTCCCATGGGCGTAGGCAGAAACTACAGAACGTCACCTGCTACGATCCTTACATACTCCTTTTGCCTCGTTTACGTTCATACATCTGGTCATACACGCACACGCGGTAGCGAGTACTACGCACCTGTCCTTTCTGAATAACATCACCAATAAGATCAGTATATGTCCTCCTAGGGCGTCCCCTCCCGGCGTTTCCAGTCGCCTCACACACACCTTGTAAATACATTTTGTTAGTCGTCTTTCATTCTTCCTCCAACATGACCAAACCATCTCAGCATACCCTTTTCAATTTTTGTCACTACATTTTCACACCGTTGTCTTATAAAATCATTCCTCAGCCTATTATTCATAGACCACACATGCTTCGCAAGGAACGCATTTCCACAGCTTTTTACTTTCATGCTTCTTCTGCCACACCCAGCATTCACTTCCATACATAAGCGTAGGCACCAGCACACCATTGTGAACAGCCAGTCGTGCCTCTTTGGACATCAACTGGTTGGTCACAATCGCATGTATAGCACTATTCACTTTATTTCCCGCATTTACTCTCCGTTCCACATCTTCATATATCTTGCCATCCCTTGTAAACAGACTCCCCAAGTATACAAACTCACTTGCTCCACACTCGTATCATTTACTTTCACATCACACACCGATACATCCTCTCCTCTCTCATACACCATGACCTTAGTCTTATTCACATTTAAAGAATACTGTGAATACTGTGATTAATAGGAGTAAGTAAGTAATCATTTATTTACCAAAAACTTCGCCTTGGTAACATCATTATTGTTTAATTATGGGATGGGCATGGCTATTACAAATGACTAAGACCCCTCCCTGCCCCTACTCTGCCTTCAAGATACAGGATTTTCCTAGTATGAAGATACTAGTGAGAAAATCCTGTATCTTGAAGGCAGAGTTCCTTGTCTAGGTTCACGTCAATAGTACTGTGTTGGCATCCGTAGATGCCAACACAGTACTATTGCTCGCTTTTGTTATTAGTTCGCATGTGACAATGTATTGTCACATGCGAACTACGCATCAAAGACATGACGTCACACAAGTCCTGCATCGCGCAATTAGAGTTTACCGCGCGAACGACATATACAGGTTGTAATGTAGGGTTTTCACAATTTCAGTGTTGGTTCCATTCATAATGATGAATACAATGACCCCTTAAGAGGTATCGCATGAATTAAATTACACCCTGTATAAGACTATCCTAAATCAATCCTTGGGCAGTTGCCCGCCAGACACGACACCCGTCTGGTCGGAGGATCCTCCCTAATCTAGAGAGGGTGAGTGAACTTTACACCCTGTCCCTCATACCTCTAAAGTACAGCCGGTCTAGTACCAGGCATATGACACATCAAGCCAACAAGTTAGTTTCTCGGAGGTATTGCATAGTATAACTCAAAGGTAAAAATTTCGGACTAGGACAAACTTATAAGACTTACGTAAGTATTCAATTCCATTGGTTCTACTGCGTGCGAATTTTGAAGACAATATTTTTTTATACTTATATATATCACTAATATTATAATACTCATCCCTATCATGGATGGTATCACGTATAATAACACGTTTGGAGAAGACTGCTGCTGCTCATTATTTGCTGAAAATAAAACAAAACTTTTGTTAGTACTTACATACATACATACATACATACATACCATCACACCTGTAATACCCGAAGGGTTAGGCAGAGGTGTACCTTACAGTACACCCACGTTTCGCAAGTTATGTTTTAAAGTCCCATGTAATAGGGGGCGAGTCTATTGCCATCAACCGGGCACAAATCCAGACTCTGGGCTGCTACTAAGAAATTCGAGATGGAAGAACCCAATAACACTTTGCCTGACCTGGGAATCGAACCCAGAAGCTCATGCTCAGCAGTAGCGCTTGCGACCACTAGACCAGCAACTTGTTCTGTAATATTGTCAACCTCATATCTGGCTTACCACCCTATGAGAGACAAGTTCTATTTGTTTGTCTACGTGACAGATAGTTTCAACCTTAGCAAAGTTTCAATTTACAGCCCAATTCAAACATAATGGCAGCTCGGAAAATGAGGCGAGTCGCTGCGCAGTAACGAATTCATGGATCAGCGGGGATGAGGTACAAAAATTCAAATTCAAAAGTCATTCATTTTAACTAAGCTGAGAATCAGCACTTTACTAACGTTAAAAAAATAACTTTAATTTCGGAAGTCGGTGTCTTTGTTTTTTAATTTTCGTTTTTTGCCACCGACTTCCGAAATTAAAGTTATTTTTCACTTTGTAGTGGTTTTTTTTGGAAGTCGGTTAAATTTTTTTTTGTAAAAAGTTTTTATTTTTCACTTTTTAGTTGTGGTACCTACCCCACACAATATCCAATATCACTAACTGCAATAAATAACAGTGACAGGAAGTTATCATCATATCGTCCATATAAACATAAACTAACATATACTCATAAACTAAGTGGGAAAAATATGTATTATTGAAGCTAACTCAAAAACTATCTAAGCAAAGTTAATAAAATTTACATGGGACCACCTCGGGAGCTTACCCTTTCAAACAAAAAAATAATTTTCAAAGTCGGTACACAATTGGCGGAGATAACGGTGAAAATACATAAAAAAAAAATTAAAAAAACATACATAAAGTCGAACATAGAACCTCCTCCTTTTTGGAAGTCGGTTAATTACATAAGACAGTCCCCCAAAAACGCCCGCCCTTCCTAGTGCTTTAGCTGGAAAGAAGAAGTGGCGCAACAAACTCCCCAGCAGCACAGCTGTCAGTTCAGTTAGAAAAAAAACTTGATTCTCAATAGTATGCAAAATAATGTACTGCGCAGCGAGTAGGTAACTTCCGAGCCGCCATTAAGTTTGATTCGAACTATACTGGAAATTTTTGTCAAAAGTGGTAAAGTAAATACGTGGTCGACTATACCAGGATCACGGATAACCAGGATGTTCAGACGCTAGTTTTAGAGTTCGAGAATTCAAACTATTTTGCACAATATACAACATGTCCCGGAATTAGCGCACCCCACAAGCACCCCAATGCACCTAGAATGATTATGTTATAAATCATAATACCTATAATAATAACACTGAATGTTTTACTATTTATATAAAACAATGTTTATTTATTAAATTACAAAAATGATTGTGGGAGAAAATCTACGCACGCACGTACACTGTCGCAGACGTATAATATAAGTAGTATGTACTTTGTCCATTTTGGTTTATTTTGACTGTACAGCAGAATTTATGTATTTTTTATTAGTTTAGGAAAAAAGTTTACATATATTAGAAATGAGAAATCGATTCAGTAAACGATTCGCAAGACGAACGTAAGACGATAAAGTGCATTAATTCAGTTACCCATTGTATACTAGAATATATCGTGCATTGGTGAAACAAATAAGTCAGATAGCCAGGGTAGGGTGATTAGAATTTGCTCAGATATAATGTATGTATAGATACCTAATAATGGTTAGGTATATACGGGGTGTCCGGGACATCGACGCGAAGCCGGTTACCATGCATTCAGTACATGCTTCTGAACCCCCTGCGTTGAAATTTTTCGTCGGTTATAAAAAAAAAAATCAGCTGTTCCATACATTTTGACCGCGTAGGTATTGCACTTTTCTATGAAACAGCAGATTTTTTTTTTAATAACCGACGAAAAATTTCAACTCAGGGGGGTTCAGAAGCATGTACTGAATCCATGGTAACCGGCTTCGCGTCGATGTCCCTGCCACCCTGTATAGGTATATTAGGTATACTCACGAGTAGTTTCATTTTTTTCGTGAGACTCTTGAGACTTAAAAGGATCAGGTGTAGATACATCAGTAACTGTAAAATAAAGATATTTTAATTGAATTCGAAGTCGGTGTATCACAGTCGCTAAGGCGCCCGCGCATTATCAGCCTATAATGTTCCCACTGCTGGGACACAGGCCTCCTCTCTGTGAGAGTGGGCTGTAATCTACCACGCAGTCCCAGTGCGGGTTGGTAGATGTCACATGTCCTCAAACTGTTCTAGGATATGCCGGTTTCCTCACGATGTTTTCTTTCACCGTTTTGAGAGCAGTGGTGATGAAATTATTTACACAAAGTAAAGCGCCTGCCTGGGTTTGAACCCACGACCTAAAACACATTAGTCGGGGCCGTCACGATTGGGCCACCTTACGTATTTTTAATTAATTTGGGGAAAAAAATTACATAATTATTATTAGAAATGAGAAATCGATTCAGTAAACGATTCTGAACAAACTACTTTCATAATACGAGTATGTATTAATTTAGTTACACATTGTACACCAATGCACGAGATATTCTCGATATCTCGTGCATTGGTGAAAGAAATAAGTCAAATAGCACGGGTAGGGTGACAGAATGTCACCGTTTGATCGTTACAGTGGGCATAACAATTAAAATTCTATTGTGTCTCGTTAATGACAGCTGAAGGTCTAAGCTATAAAAATGTATCATGACAGTGGAGGGTCGACTTAAACCTTGCTGGTGGTGCCTCAGTGGCTAGGCATAATCTAGATAAGAACAGCTCATGTAATGATGAAAAAGATGACTGATAAGGTAACTATAATATAGACACATCATCATCAGCCTATTAATGTTCCCACTGCTGGGACACAGGCCTCCTCTCTGTGAGAGGGAGTGGGCCGTAATCCACTACGCGGGCCCAGTGCGGGTTGGTGGATGTCACATGTCTATTAATTTTTGGTTCTAAGACATGCCGGTTTCCTCACGGTCACTGTTTTGAGAGCAGTGGTGATGAAATTATTTACACAAAGTAAAGCGCCTGCTTGAGTTCGAACCCACGACCCACAACTCGTAAGTCGGGGCCGTTACCACTGGACCACCACTGCTCTAATATAGAAACACTTACTATTGTCTTTTGCAGTTGTGTTTTGTATGTTTACATTTTGTGGCGAACTTGTAACATTGGGCTTAAAAGTATTATTACTCAAAATTCCTGGATCAGTATCTCGCTTTGCCGATGTTGCTTGTGTGCTTGGTTTTGCACTAGTTTGTGGTTTTGGACTAAGAGGGGTGCCTGCAATAAAACATATTTATCATTACGTTTTTGCCACCTACTTCCGAAATTAAAGTTATTTTACACTATTTTTTTTGGAATTCGGTGGTTTTTGTTTTGTAAAAAGGTTAATCTGTGTTTTTTTTGGGAAGTCGGTTGTTTTATACATTTCAGAATGTTGGTGGTTCTAGAGAGCATCAAAAGGCTTACCTGTGCATTCCTTCATCAAATCCATTGCAATTGTACAGGGGGGAAATTTTCTTAAACACACATTGTCATCTGTAGAAACAATAAAATCAATTAATAGATTTCCTCCATTTGTTTACAAATTGCCCCGTAACAAAGCTCTATCTTATGACCAGTTCAGCAAACGGTAAACTGATAAAATAGCACCCATGTTTATTAACATTTTAAACATGTAGAATAAATTCATGAAGCTATCTAAAATGATCTTACATTTATATCTTGCGACATCTATATCGTTTCTTAAACGGGATAATGATCTCCCTTCGATGATTGTTATGTTTTTACAAGTGTCTGCTGCTTTTGTTATTAATTCTACGTAAATTAATATTTGTTCGTCCTGTACATAATTTGAGAACGTATATACGTCACTTCCTGCACTACTATTCAATGTTTTCTTTGGAAATTCTGAAGTGCCTGTAAATTGAAATAAATGCTTTGAGTTTGAGTTTGAATACTTGTCTCACACACAAAAAATTCGAATAAATTATATAAAAAGTAAAATAATGTTTATTTTGATGAAAAAAAAAATATCTAGACATATGTCAGATATTTGAAGGATTCATGAGATAGACCCACACAAAAATTCAAAACCGGCCAAGTGCATGTCGGACCACGCACAATGAAGGGTTCCGTAGATGGTATGAATAATCCCAAGAATAAACTTAACAGTAGTGTAGTTGAAAAACATGTTATTTCATCTGCAAATTTAACTTGGTCGATTATTACCCGTTAACTTGTATACTTGTAGCCTACTTAGCTGTGATAATTTTCCTTTTAATTTCGTTATAAAGGTCCCATTAAAAAAGATGGACAAATTATAACACAGCGTTCAGTACGTCTAACCAAAGATATCCAAGCAAAAAAAGCAATTTTATTTTGACCAAAAATAATAAATGGCATTGGGTAATCAACATTTTTGGTGTATTTTCGTTAGCTGATTTATTTTTCTTGTAAGTATCACTTTTTTTTTACCATTGTCCTTATTTTGGTGGTTTGAATCATTACTATAAGTTTGTCCATCTATTTTAATGGGACCTTATATAAATACTACTGCTGTGAATGTTTCCACATATCCAGAACCATTCATTTAGTTCGCAGGGGGGGGACACTTGACTGTAACAAAAAAAAGAGTTAGGCGCAGTTCAAGCCCGCGCCGCAGAGTTTCGTGAAAACGTGTGGTGAAATAGTAACGAATTCGTTAATTTTATATTAACATCGAATTACAAAAACATATTTATTGCATTCCTAATGATGCAAGCTTTCATTGATTGTGATACTTTTCAGTTCTGAGCAGAGATCAGTGAGTAGAGTTTACGACATCTTAAAACAACAGATTTTCTTACGGTTTCATAAACTACCGTTGCTATTTTATTTGCGCGGCAATAGATTTTTTTGGCTCGTTGAATTCCTTATGTATGATGCAAGCTTTCTTAGATAGTGAGTTTTTTAATTTCTGAGCAGAATTTCGGCCGCTAAGAGTCTTTATATGAAATTATTTTGCTATTGTCAACTTCATATTATTATGCATTTTTACCCATTTTACGAAATACTTTTGTTATAGCGTGCAGAATACATTATAATATTTTTTTTAAGGGTGTATTTATACATATCTGGGGAAATGTGGGTGTACTATGGGTAGTAGATACATCAACTTGTACATCTAATCATTCGGGGAAATAAAGGCGTGATGATAATGTAGTCGTAGTTAATTGACTCAGGCGTGACCTTGCGGAAATCCATCATAAAATACAACAGACGATGTATATCTAGTAACTTAATCCGCTTAACCGTTCTTAAAGAGTTAGAGAACCCTGTAAGAAATCGACACATGTTTCGCCTCTCAACGAGGCATCCTCAGGACGACGATTGACCTGTTGCGAACTCGGACACGAAGTGTTATCAACGCGAGCCGAACGCAAAGTGAGCTTCAACCGCCCGTCACCCCCACTTATATAGGATCGCTTATCGGCCCACCTCGGCCGGGATCGTTATCAGTGCGATAAGCGAACAATCGCAACAGTGGTGACCTCGGAATACTCGTATTTGAAATTGGAAATTGCAAAAAATAATACAGGAAACGTTACACTGTTGAACGAATTAAATACGAGTATTCCGAGGTCACCACTGTTGCGATTGTTCGCTTATCGCACTGATAACGATCCCGGCCGAGGTGGGCCGATAAGCGATCCTATATAAGTGGGGGTGACGGGCGGTTGAAGCTCACTTTGCGTTCGGCTCGCGTTGATAACACTTCGTGTCCGAGTTCGCAACAGGTCAATCGTCGTCCTGAGGATGCCTCGTTGAGAGGCGAAACACGTGTCGATTTCTTACAGGGTTCTCTAACTCTTTAAGAACGGTTAAGCGGATTAAGTTACTAGATATACATCGTCTATTGTATTTTAATGTAGTCGTAATCAATAGAGTATACTAAACATATCAACTGAGCAAAAGTTTAAACTTATTGCTTATTGCAAACCCCATTGGGTTTGATACTTTCTCTTACTATTGGTTAAGATGTAAACAATTTTGAGTTTAACTGTATATTGAGTTTAACTGTATATTGAGTTTTAGGTACTAGTTATCATTAGCACGCAAGTTAATTATGCTTTTTTGTAGTTCAATACATAAATCTTTTACTGGAGTAAGGTTGAAGTACCTATTCTTCCGGTCGTGCCACCGCTAGATCGCTTCGCTAGTTGGATCTACAATTACTGTGCTGGCCACTCTGCTCGTGAATGGTATCAACAGGTTTTACAACAGAGGGCTCGCTTCGTCCGATTGGTTCGTGAGACTGCTAGATTCGTTTGTTTGGCTCGAGAGAGGGCTTCGCTCGCTTGACTAGTAAGTAGACACGCAGTGGTCGTTCTGGTTGATAGTGGACTCGCTTCGCTCGCCCGACTTTTAGGAGGCTTGAATGGGCACGCTTCGCTCGCTGGATCGTGAGGCGGTTCGCAGCGGTCGCTTTGCTTGAGGATGGGTTCGCTTCACTCGCCACCCTTGAGGTGGTACGCAGCAGTCACTTTGCTTGAGGATGGGCTCGCTTCGCTCGCCAGTTTTGAGGTGGTTCGCAGCGGTCGCTCTGCTTGAGGATGGGCTCGCTTCGCTCGTCGACTTTGAGGTAGTACGCAGCGGTTGCTTTGTTTGAGCATGGGCTCGCTTCGCTCGCCGGCTCGTGAGGCAGTTCGCACCGGTCACTCGGCTTAAAAATGGGCGCGCTTCACTCGCCACCTTTGAGGTTGTTCGCAGCGGTCGCTTTGCTTGAGGATGGGCTCGCTTCACTCGCCACCTTTGAGGTTGTTCGCAGCGGTCGCTTTGCTTGAGGATGGGCTCGCTTCGCTCGCCAGTTTTGAGGTAGTTCGCAGCGGTCGCTATGCTTGAGGATGGGCTCGCTTCGCTCGCCGGCTTTGTGGTAGTTCGCAACGGTCGCTTTGCTTGTGTTGTGACATGTGTTTTAGTGTTGTGATTAGTAACTTACTAAATATCATTATAGCAACACTATTCAGTTGCACAACGTTACAAGGTTGAGCTCGCTTCGCTCGCAGGCTTTGAGGCAGTTTGCACCGGTCACTCGGCTTGAGAATGGGCTCGCTTTGCTCGCCAGCTTTGAGATGGTCCGCAGCGGTCGCTTTGCTTGAAGATGGGCTCGCTTCGCTCGCCAGCTTTGAGAAGGTCCGCAGCGGTCGCTTTGCTTGAAGATGGGCTCGCTTCGCTCGCCAGCTTTGAGGTGGGCCGCAGCGGTTTGCTTGAGGATGGGCTCGCTCCGCTCGCCGGCTTTGCGGTGGTTCACCCATTCCAACAGAGAAAGCGGCACTAGTGTACCACTTTAAGAACAGCATGTTCTACAACCTTCTCAGGGCAGTCTATTTGCAACATTTTTTTTTTGTTGTTTCTTATACTGACGCAGCTCTCGGTTTCACTCTTTATTGGATTTTGTGGTCTTGTTATATTGCTGACGATGGAAACTGAACACAATAATCTTCATTTGTTTTATTCTTGTAATTCAGTGTAGAATTACGAATTATATGAAACGACATCTTGAACTTTTTGCTTTTTACAACAGATGTTCTTAAGGTTTCCGATACTGCCGTAGCTATTGTATTTGCTCGGCACTAGACTTTTTAGGCTCATTCTATTCCTAATGATGCAAGCTTTCTGTGATAGTGATATTTTTCAGTTCTGAGCAGATTTACGGCCGCTATGAGACGACAACTTTAATTTGCAACAGATTTTCTTACGGTTTTTGATATTGCAGTTGTAATTATTTTTTGGTCGGCTCAAGATTTTTTCGGCTCATTACATTCGTTATAGCACAAGCTTTCTGCGGTTGGGATTTTTTTCATTTCTGAGCCTATTACCGGCTGTTATTAGACGATATATGAAATTATTTTACTATTGTCACTTTCATAAGCATTGTTAACCCTATTTTGCGAAATATTTTTGTTATATCTCCTTAGGTCCTGGTAGTCCTTTCGTCCTCGCCAACGACATAAGAGTTACTGTTCTAGCTGAACACGTTTTTGAACTATACGATTTGGAATATCGACATAATAATAGTGAAAAATAGAGGGTTGCGCGCATGCGCCTGCCCTCGCGATGTGACGTCATAGGCAAATTATATCCTTCCTAAAAAATTTTTATAAATATGACCTACCTTTTGCGTACTGAACCATTACTCTAGCATTAAAATTCTCGTAGTTATTACCGATTGAAATCTTACATGTTTTTGATGGTCAGAAATATTGAACATACCACCAGCACTCCGAGCGGAAAGACGTTTTTACGTCAAAATTTGCACTTCAAAGCTTTGTATTTCGCAAACATATCCCTGAATCTAAAAATGGTTTTCACAAATTCTCAACGACACCCCACACTATAGGTTAGACGAGAAAAAAAACCATCCCCACAAAAAAAACAACGGGTTGCACTCCGAGAGTGCCGGCAGAAGTGAAAACTTCAACATTAACGTTGTGCATTTTTGAATATTTTGAAATGGTTAAGGAATCATTTCGCACGAATTGCTTTATTTATCAGTATAAAAGTACTATAATTTATGTGGTTAAATACAATATTTATTATTAGTAGTAGTAGTAGTATATTTATTTCTAACTAAAATAAACAATTTAATTAAACACTTTTCATGAAGTATGTTTTGACTGCTTTTTTTACCCATCAATATGGGTAAAATTTCTTACCTCGCAATCTGTACGTAATGTCAAAGACTATTTATTTTGATATTTACTTTGTCGGTTGCTAGGCAACGGATCTTACGGTCACGTTCTGACGCGAGTTTAACATTTTTACCCATCCCAAAAAAAGTGCACAACGCCGCTAGAGAAATTTTACTTCAAAGATATGTTTTCATGAATTTATTTTACCACTTTGTCGGCGTCCCATGCCAAATATTACAGCTTACTAGTACGGAACCCTAAAAACCAAACACTTCAACCAAAGTCAATGAATAAATTAATTAACGCCGCGAATTAACTCTAGTTAATTCAATAATTAATTCTTCGGAGCCTCCGATGAATTAATTAACGCCGCGAATTAACTCTAGTTAATTCAATAATTAATTCTTCGGAGCCTCCGATTAATATTCTACTCAAATTATTTTCTCCGAATCGTAAGATGATACTTTAAATTGTGTTTCGAAATATGGTTGTGCTTCCAAAGATAGAGTTATTCATTTATTAGTCAACTATTACCTAGCCTACTTGAAGATACATGGTATGCAATACTAAACATTGCATTGTAGTGGTGACCAAAAGCTATATACCTGATTCATAAACCTTATAGACCACATCAGGAGACAAATTAGTGAAATTTACTCTCACGTTCGTAAAGTCCTCCAAGTGGTAACCGTAATAAAATGGCGGAGTCCGTATTACTTCT
Organism: Conistra vaccinii; assembly: GCA_948150665.1. Lineage (NCBI taxonomy): Eukaryota > Metazoa > Arthropoda > Insecta > Lepidoptera > Noctuidae > Conistra > Conistra vaccinii. The sequence goes on along the minus strand of OX411344.1, from coordinate 4,612,355 downwards.
TGAGAGTCTACGGGGAAGACAATACCTAAAACAAACAAATAAAAAAAAGTATATACATCGTAATGAAGGGTTTGAACAGGCAGCCAAATTATACATTAAACATTAAAAATATTGTTAATTATTCCTAGAACTAATCCATATTCCGTACTAATATTATATTATTCGAAAGTAACTCAGTCTGTATGTCTGTCTGTATCCTTTTCAAGCTTAAATCACTGAACAGATTTCGACAAAATTTGGCAAGAAAATAAATGGCATCCTAGGGAAGGAGTTATGCTACTTTTTGTTTAAAAAATAATCCTATAGGGGGTGATATAGGGGATGAAAGTTTGTATGGGAAACCCAGCATTTGTTAAGTTAAGCATATGAAAATTCAAATTTATGCTTGTCATAAGAAAGAAGGAATTTTTTTCTTCTTCGTTTTTATCTTGCGATCAGTCTTTTAGACTATGAGCAGATGAGATGGTTCTGTCGGCATGTGGGGCGCCACTCCCAGTGGAGTCTGCCCTATCTTTCCGTAGTCATTCTTCGCACTGACTGTTCTGGTCGAAAATGTCCCGCCGCTTTTTTAATCGGCGGATGGTTTCTGGGATAGTAAGCTGCCCCGCAAGCTTATTCGGATGCTTTAGCAGTCGGGATTTGTAGTTGTCGCCATGGATACTTATTTCCTCGTTGACCATCGGAATATTGAGAATTTCATGGATCTCTGTTGTCTTGATAAACCAAGGTGCGTTGGATATTTGTTTTAATATATAGTTTTGTGCCCTTTGCACTTTCATTATGTTGGAGGCACTGGCTGATCCCCAAAGTTGGATGCCATATGTCCAAATTGGCTTTAGTATAGTTTTGTATATGAGGAGTTTGCTGTCTATAGCCAGTTTTGAGTTTCTTCCTAGTAGCCAGAATAGACCTCTATATTTCAGGTTCATTTCTTCTCTTTTTGTTTCGATATGTTTCCTCCATGTGAGCCTACGGTCAATATGCATACCCAGATATTTTACAGACTCGTGATGTGGAAGTTGACTGCCGTTTAGGGTGACCGGGTCACAATCATTCTTACGGAGTGTAAATGTGATATGCACAGATTTGGATACGCTGGCGGCAATTCTCCATTTGGATAGCCATTCTTCAGTTTCGTTTAAACTGGTTTGCAAAATGCGAGATGCTTGTGTTGGACATTTGTGCGAGGCAAGTAAGGCAGTGTCATCTGCGAAAGTGGCAATTGTGGTTTCGGAGCTTTGGGGCAAGTCAGAAGTAAACAAGGTGTACAGTACGGGTCCTAGAACCGAGCCTTGTGGTACTCCTGCAGATATTTCATGGAGTCCCGAGGTGGATTTATTTTCTCTTACTTGAAATATTCTGTTTGTTATGTAGGATTTTAGTACGCCATAGAATGTGTGTGGTAACAGGGTTTTTATCTTGAATAGCAAACCCTTGTGCCAGACTCTGTCGAAGGCTTGCTGAATATCAAGGAAGGCAGCTGAGCAGTACTCTTTTTTCTCAAAGGATTTTCTGATCGTCCTGCACACTCTATGGACTTGTTCTATTGTAGCATGTTCTTTCCGAAATCCGAATTGGTGATCTGGGACAATTGACTTCTCATTGAGAACAAGTAACATTCTATGTAGCAGGGACTTTTCGAAAAGCTTAGACATAATTGGCAAGAGACTGATTGGTCTGTATGCGGTGACTTCATGTATCGGTTTGCCAGGTTTATGGATCATTATTATTTGTGATACTTTCCATATATCTGGAAAGTAGCCTACTCGTTGAATGGCATTAAATAGTATTGTGAGATACACAATTCCTTTGCGAGGTAATTCTTGAAGGACTTTTTTGTCAATAAGGTCATAACCTGGGGCCTTGTTGTTGTCCATTAAGTTTATATTCCTAAGTATCTCCTTGGGCGTTACTAGCTTCAAAGGTAGATCCAGTTGAAGATCTTGGTTGAGGACAAGGTCAATATCAGATTCATCCACGTTTGGTCTCGGGTTATTAGGTTTAAATACATTGCTCAGATGGTTCGCAAATGCATCAGCTTTGTCTTGTTCAGTTCTGATCCAGGTTCCGTTTAAGTTCCGAAGCGGTGGTTTCTGGTGCAAGGGACGATCCAGGTTTTTACAGGCTTTCCATAATGAATAATCAGTCGTTTTTGTGGCTGTGAGACCTTCCAAGTACGTATCCAGAGCGACATCATCTGCTTCAGTTATAAGAGTTTTTAGTTCTTTAATAGCTTTGTTTAGGATAGTTTTGTCATTTGGATGCCTGCTTGTGTGCCATATACGTCGTAGTCTTCTTTTTTCCATAATTTTTGACCGTATGGTTTCCGAGTATACTTTATTTTGATGTGAACGTTCTTTAACTTCTGGTGTGGACTTCCAACAACTTTCTTGGATTACCGAGGTGAGATTTCTCGTAGCTACGTCGATGTCCGACTCAGTTTTCAGTGGTATTTTGAGGTTGATTCCATCTTCGACCAATTCGCGGAATGAATACCAATCTGTGCGCTTGTTATATAATTTGAGGTATCTTTCAGTGTTTAGGACCGTTGTACCAATCGTCAGTATTACTGGAACATGATTAGAGTTGGAGTCTAGGCTTGTCTCTACATGGTGAAAAAGCCTGGATAGTCCCTTTACAATGAAAAAATCTATGACATCCGGGAGCTTGTTTGGGTCTGTGGGCCAGTTGGTTGGGCCTGTTGTAGAGATAGTCTTGAGGTGGTTTTTGTCTATACTCTTTTTAAGCTCTCTACCTCTCGTATTTGTAAGTCTGGAGGCCCAGTGAACATTTTTGGCATTCCAGTCACCTCCGGCTATAAAGCGGGTGCCTAGGGTGTTGAAATACTCATTATACTGTTCCTCTTTCACTTTATGTTTGGGAGGGCTATAGATAGCAGATACATTAAATGTTCCATTTCGATCTTCTATTGCGACCGTCGCTGCTTGTATATGCTCAGTTTTGAAATGCGGTTGTTCATAGTGTTTGATAGTAGACTTTACTACTATGGCCGCTCCGGCATGTGCGGTGCCATCTGGGTGATCAGTGCAGTAAGTGTTGTAATTCTGTATTTTAACACTGCTGTTAGCGGTTGTATGAGATTCTGGCACTAGTAGTATGTCTATGTTGTGGGTGTGTAACAGAACTTCTATCTCTACTTTATTCGGGGACAGCCCCGCTGGGTTCCATGTTGCTATCTTGAGGGAAGTCATTGTGACATCTTAGTGACAAGGGTCGTTATGAGATTGATTAACATACTCATTTGTTGAAGGATTATATCAAATTTTTCTGCTTGTTTTAAAAGCATCTCTTCCATACTTTCTGCTTTGCTTGTTGTGGGAACATTATTATCTTTGGAGGTTTTGTCGGCTTTTGTTGCTTCAGCATATGGCTTTTGCATGTTGTTTGGTTTAGGCCGTGGTTCGGCTGGGCAGGGCGCAGGCGGTCTGGTCCATTTATTTGGAAGGGATGGGTTGCCAAAAATATGAGTAGAAGTTCCATCATCACTGTTAAGATCTTTCCGGGTCATGTCTACTTTGTGTGAGGGTACTTTCGTTCTTCGGGCCAGTATTTCTTTATAAACTTCACATCCTTTATAATTTGCTGGATGAGGCCCATTGCAAAGAGCACACATTGCAGGGGTAAGACGATCACGCTTTTGGCACTCCGAAGTCTTGTGAGATAATCCACATTTTACACAACGGTACGGACGCATGCAATAATTCTTGGAATGTCCGTACTGTTGGCATCGTTGGCATTGAACTATCGATTTCTTCTTTTTTGGATCCTCAATGACAATCGACTGGTGATAGATATACCTGAGGTCTTTTACCGCTTTGTTATTTGGCCCTGCCGCTAGGTTAACAAAGAATGTTGAGGTAGGTTTTTTCTCAGGGCCGAATTTGGCGTTGATTATTTCCCCAACAATGGTGTTCCCGGTTGCTTCTATTTCTTCCTTGATTATGCTAGTGGGTGTGGACGAATGGAGATTTCGTATAACCACTCTGAAGGGTCTCAAGTCCTTTGTGTTGAAAGTATGGCCTATGAGTCCATTTTCTCGAACAAGGGATATCAGCTTCTTGTAGACCATAACATCTGCGCTATTTACTCGAAGTTGATTTCTGTTCACACATTTATATGTGAATTGGTCTTTTTCAGCAACTGATTCTAGCAGTTCAGTTAGTTTATTCAGGTCTTCTATTCCGTATAGTATGATAGGTGGAGGCTTGCTGGGTTTCTTCACTCCTTGATCAGGTTCATTTTCAGTTAAGTCGATTGGTAATTCGCTGAACCTATTGGATGTTTTGACAGCATCCGGGGATGGACTGGATGATAACTTGCGTTTTTTAGGGTTACCATTTATAGGCACCCTTTGCCATGTTGGTGGGCAGGGTACATTAGGTTCATCATGTGGATAACTTAACTTGGGGCTATCAGGCTCATTTCTAGGCGGAGCTGGCTGAGCTGAGGTACTTCCTACTGACGAGGACCTTGGTCGTGATAAAAACAAACTTGGATGAAAAGCTTGTTGCACAAGTTTTTTATTACTGTTGTTGCCAGTAGTATTCACCAACATAGGAGCCTGGTCACCTACTCCTGTGCGGTTTTCGGTAACGTTATCCGTAATTTCCGGGGTAATTTAGATTTTTATGTGATAACACTGGATTGAAGATGGCAACCCTTTAAACAGTGACTTAAATGACATATTAATAATTTTGACAAGCGGGCGAAAAATATTAATCCTAATGTGGGTAGATTTTTTTTTTTTTTTCACAGGTTGAATCTTTTATTATTTAGATAGGTTTTTATCGTTTATAGGATTGGAAAACACTAGATAACGATAACACAGTTTCCGAGACACTTCAACTACACTTTCACAATGTTTTGGGACACAACTTCACAGTATTTATCACTAATCGCATAATTTACATAATTATTTTTGTATACTTCATTAAAAGACATTTAAGGTATGGGAAATATAGTGATATTTCCCGTCCGTCCTTGTCTATACCTTGAGATAACATTTTGTCTTTATTTCATTAAAATCGGTCCACTGAGTTATATTATTACAAATCAATTAGCTGTCTGTCGGCGGCTGAACGGATTTGGATGAAAGGTATATGTGCGGATAGGCCATGGTTTGGGTTAAGACAAAGGATACTTTTATCCCGATTTATCTCGACGATATCCGAAATCCACGCGGGCGAAGCCGCGGGCAAAAGATAGTTAACCATAAGTCCAGTTTTCCTAACAATGTATAAAAATTTCCTTCATCGATTTCAGTGTTATCCAATATTAACTCTGAAAGTAAATGTTTATGAATTGAAAAAGTCACATTGGTACTTGCCATGATTTGAACCCGCAACTAGTGACCGACCGAAGGTTTGGTTTCGGCAAGTTTCGGCAGAAAAATCTAGTTTCGGCATAAAATCTGCCGAACCTTCCGCAGCACCGAAACTCTGCGTTCGTGAATTATTGCGTCGTTCGGCTTACTTCGGGCACAGTTAATATAATACTACGTACAGATACCCAATCCCATACAAAGAAATGATACCTCCTTAGTCGGGCTATTGACTGGCTAAAATGTACAACCGTTATGACAAATTAAGTAAAACGTCATCTATTGCAAAGAGCCCTAAACAAAAAGGTTTTATCTTTTTTTGTTGAAAATACGAGATTTATAAGTTACAATAGATAAATCAGCATTAAACAAGGAAGTTTTGATTTTTACTAATCTTACTTCAGCCAAAATCTTCCGTTTATCGCTTTTTAGTGACTGTTAATTTCATACTTGTTACCTATGCTGCCATCTATGATCTCTTTTTAAGACTAATTATAATTTGTTCGAGTTGAGACCCCATGCTTCGGGTGAGTTTGTGGCTCATGTATCACCCGCCAACATCAGCTTTTTGTTACTCACATTATGTATAGTTAATTAAAAAAATATATTATATTTAAAACAATTTTTTTTCTTTACGTACTTCAATTATTGTCTTTTATTTCATTTAACACGTGTTAACTGTCTATATAAGTGTAAAAAATAAGCCAAATTTCAGTAAACAATAGATCTTTAACATGTCCTACGAAGTTTCGGTTTCGGTTTCGATTTCGGCCGAAACTGAGACAGACACCGAAGATTCGTTTTCGGTTTCGGTTTCGGTTGAAAGTCCTGTTTCAGTCGGACACCACAACCTCATGCATGAGAGGCGAGGTCTTAACCAGAGGGCACCATTCACAACATTGCAAAAGCTAGAAAGTAATTAAAATAACTTACTAGAACTATCATTATTATTATAAGGAGGCATGGCTTTAGCCAGGATGGATGAAAAACATCCAAATACACAGAATATGGAATACATATTTAAAACTTTAACACTTTAAAACACAGCTTCAAAAATATTTTATAAATTAATGTACAATATTTCCCCCACAAAATTAATATTATATGACACTGCTACACCAAGGAGTAAACTGTAATGAATATTTTACAAAGAGGAACGTTATGCACGTTATTTATATTAATAATCAAATAATTAAGCTGTTTGTCTATCCTGTAATAATATTTTCCTGCTATTTTGATGCATGTTTACTCCCCGAAATTTATATGTAGTGTGATAATTGGAACAATCAAATGTTTGCGAAAATCCTAGGGTTCCTAGTTTAGGCAAAGAACCAACAGCCTAATAGCGCTACACACTTACAATGGCCACGCCTATCATCCGTTACAAATCAACAATATTCCTTGCGCTATTACTTGAAGGTTGTCAACCGTCCTGTTTTCCCAGGACATGTCGTGATTTTTGGAATGTCCTGGGGTGTCCTGGTTAGTTTTTAAGTAACGTCCTGGGTATTTCAAAGTATCCTGGTAAATTCTGTATTTTAAATTTCACGCCTTCACCCTTACGTTTATTGCCCGGCCCCGCGCCACGCGTTTTACGGTCATATTATTTTAAAAATAAAGATGAAACGTGCACTCTGCTTTTTGTGTGTGAGAAAGAGACAAAAAGCAGAGTACGCGCACTTCGCACTAGAACTCTCTCTGTCTAACGGTTAGATAGAAAGAGGTCTAGTACGCGAAAAGTTTAATTGGATTCGTTTCAGACCGTCGCTGCACGTCGTTGGTGCTCTTATGCCTACCGCATCCTGTTTTTGTTCCGAAATGTCCTGGTATCACCTTCTAATCCGGGTGTTCAAAATTTGGGGATGGCAACCCTATATTATGTTGCTGAGCAGACGAATTTTTGAAACATATGAAGCAATTAATTATGAATATCTTTTGAAATCCTTTGGATTCTGATTGCAAGTGTGTTACGTAATTGAGGTGCGGATAATAAGAAAGCTTTTGTCAGGATTGAAAGAATCCCGGTTTGTTTAGGGCAATCGGAAACTTGAACCCTGATTCTTGAGCTCCTTAAGTTCTGAGTTGAGCTCCACGATTACTGACAAATGCTGCACTGACTGGACAGGTCACTCAAATCTGTGTGGTTCTTTCCTCAAAATACCATTTCAGACACGAATCTACATGGTTCTCATTTGGCCTGACCAAGGTTATGTCTGGACTTTAAAAGAGACTGTGACCTCCGAGTTTGTTTCGGCCTTTTTTCTCAGAGTAGTCAGATAGGAAACGCCGAATTCGTCTAGCTAATTTTTAATCTTGTTTTAAATATTACGTGTTATCGAATTTACAGAATAAACAATTTCATTAATATTCATTTCATTTCATTGGTTAATATTCTAAATAGGACTACGTCTACGTCTGCGTTGAAGTCGAATAACAACATCACAAAAATGCAGATATGACGGAAAAAAAAGTGTGACGACACTTGAGCCGCCATGACAGTATTTAATAAAACCCGGTAGACGTTTTACGTGAGTTTTGTGTGAATGTTCACATTTCGCTGAAATATTCATATTTTGAGGAAAATAAACCACAATGAACATTACTAATTGGTTTCTCGATAACTGTCAACTAGCCTATTAGGGAACGTTAGTAATACCAATATTATTCGTATTTGAGTCGATTGGCGCAATGCGGTCAGAGTTCAAACAGGAAAAAATCAAGCAAAAATACATGAACTATTTAGGTGTTATATTCATTAGGCTCTCGGCTAAGTAATAACAGCCACATGGGTCGACCGATCAGGTTAAGCTACGCTTGCCGCGGTCTGTCCGTGGATGAGTGACCATCTAAACGTACCACGACCCCTCCCTGCCTCGGAAAGCACGTTAAGCCATTGGTCCCGGCTGTCATTCGTGGATCTTTGACAGTCGTGACGGGTCGTCAGATGCCCGAAAGTCTGACAACCAGTCTTACCAAGGGGTATCGTATTACCCAGTTACTGGGTTGTGGAGGTCAGATAGGCAGTCACTCCATGTAAAATACTGGTATTCAGCTGCATCCGGTAAGACTGGAAGCCGACCCAAATATATTTGGGAAAAGGCGACGCCGATGATGAAAGTTACTTAATTATGTAATAATTAATATCTACTTAAACATTTTTTTTGTCATTTAAGACAAAATTAAAGAGGCGAAAATTGATCCACGAAAATCGGTCATCTAAACTACTATTATTCGATTTTTTGTATGTTTGAATATTTGTTTGTTTGTTACGCTTTAAGACCGTTTATACTGAAAGTTGGCAACGTCGCAAATAGATGTCAAATATTACGATGTTTTGATTAATTAGCATTATTACTTTGGAAATAAGAAATATGGCTAACTAGCGAACTAGAATATTGATTATGAAATGCATTAATTAATATCGTAACACGGAATATTTAGTTTTAGATGTAAAAAAGTATTTGGAAAATTAAAAAACGCCTTTTTTACACCTAAAACGGGTACAACATCAAATTCAATGTTATAATTGCAATTCATTATTAATATTCTAGTTCACTAGTTAACCACATATCTTATTTCCATACAGTAATATTGCCAAATTAATAAAAGGATCAATCTCCAAAACGGGCGTATTCGTGTGATCGCTCTGGTGCTTTTCAGATATTGATATTTAATGGTAATTATGTATCTCATTAAAAAGAAGGATATTCAAATAGTACATTTTTACTTTTGGCCTTCAATTTACACAAATAGTTATGGAAATATTTAAGTTCAAAAAATTTCGCGACCAGAGCAATCATAATTGGTGCCAGAGCGATCATAAATGGTGAAATCAGAGAAACAAAAAAAAATTTATTGATAAAATATTATTTATTTAGCCATTTTCAGTCATATTCAGTGTACGTGGAACATGATCACATCAAATCACTCATTGGTAGTACTGTGCCCCGAGCTTTTTTCCTTTGGTAACTCTCTCTTGACTTTACAAGCCATTGTGCGTATAAATCTGCCCCCCAATTACGCAATGCACGATCAATTTTAAATTGAAACCAATTGAAAAAGATTGCCAGTCCATTGCTTCATAAGTTCGACAAAAAGAATCTGCTCAATTTTTTTTGTCGAACTTATGAAGAAATGGACTGGCAATCTTTTACAATTGGTTTCAATTTAAAATTGATCGTGCATTACGTAATTAGGGTGCTGGATCATTTTTTATTTTGGCTATTCTACGACGCTCAGCCAATTTCTTCCTAAGACGTTTTTCTTCAATAGATAATTTATTTCGAGGCATGATTTCAATCTGAAACAATAGTTGCCATTAAATTTTAGAGAAGAAAGGTTTACAGTTGTGGTTAGCGAAATGCCAATATAATAATATCATCAAGGTAAAATACATCAAAATCTGTTTATGGGTTTAGGTTATCCAAAGAAACCCAGGAAAGGTTATACATTAAAGGTTATATGCATAGTTCATCGTTTATCATTGTTACAGTCCGGTACTACTACTTAAAATAGATTTATAACGTACAATTAATGCAAAATATCATCGCTCTGGTCTTTTTGGACAGAGCAATCACAGCCATAGCGATCAGAAAAAGTCACAAAATCATAAATATAGGCGAATTTAAAAGCAGTAGAAAGTTGTGATTACTTCTCATAAAAAACATCATAACGATCACTTAATTCACATAACAAACACATTCACAAGCTTACTATTTAATTTAAATAACGTGCCATAGCAATCATAAAATTCGAGAACCAAATCCAGAGCAATCATAAACTTACCTTCGTAATGTTGGACCGTGGGTACTAGGCACACAGGTATCCTCCTCGGCGGTTAGACCACTACTGGGGTTGCCCCGCGGGAGGGAAATAGAGTGTCTATAACGCGTAACTAGGGATGAGCGCGATGTTTTACCTCAGCGCAGAGCGATGAGATAAAATGCCCGGTCACGATTTTAAATTCAAATTGTGGCAAAAGTATTGTTAATATAACAAAAAAAAAAATATTACTATGAAGATTAACTATTTATTATGTAATCTAAATAAATTGTTTCTTAAGAACCTTCTCATTAAAAAGTTAAAAAATATTTTTTTCATTCAATCGGGAGTTGGGTCAACCCAGAGCGATCAGGATTGAAGGGTTTAAGATTTTTTTTCAAATATTTAAAATAAACTTATCCATAATACTAGCCTTGTTTCACGTAGATTAGGCACCGAACTGTGTATAAAAAAATATTTTGAAAACGTTTTTCGATTTTAAAATGGGTTTATCCAGCCCGACACGAAAAAAAATGCCTCTGGAGGAGATCGACCCAAAAATAGGTACATTTTTTACAGCTATTTGCGACGTTGCCAAGTTTAGGGATAAACGCTGTTAATGCCTTAATTTTTATCGCCTTCGCTTAGCATAGCATTCACTGTGGTCTCACATAACACGTACCACAGTGAACGCTATGCTAAGCATAGATAATATAATAGGAAAACGGACGACGAATAAATTTTATTATTTCTTTACGTCTCGTACTAACAGGTGCACGTATAATTTACAATTAGAATAAAGTGTTATTCATAGTGTTTAAACATAATCATTACAAAAAATATTTAGTTTAATAATCTTTTATTTATTACAAAAATTATATTCTGTCTTCATCAATATGAAAACGATCATTTGTTTCGTTTTTATTATTTTTATAGTAACTGTTAGTGTAGCAAAGGACGGTGACGTCTACGTTTATAATAGTCGTGATTATTGTAAGTATTTTATTTAAAAAATTTATCTACCTCTTTTGGCCTAAGCCTTAATAAAACAATACCTACACAAAATTAGGTATATCATTTGTTTTAGTCGCAAACTCGCAAGACGCTTCGCCGTTCGCACCGCGTGAATTTTCGCTGTAGCGAATGTCCCGTGGCCAGGCGGTAACAGCGATTTTTTTCTTGAATCGTGAATTTGAACTTAGCTCTTATTTTATTTATTTATTCGGGATCTCCAACAAATTAAGGATACACTTATAAAAATATAAATAAAAAAGCCTTTTATTCCTTGCATTTTACAGTATTTTCTTATTTCTAGTATGTTAATTATTTGGTTAACTTAGATTAATTGTTAGTTTTATTGGTTACTATCTAATATCTATAAATCTAATCTAATCTAATTCATGCAAGAACCCCAGATAGGGTGAAGGCCTCCTCCAAAGATGCCCATTTGTCTCTGTCCCGTGCAATTTGTCTCCAGTTAGGTCCAGCGGTCCTTTTAATCTCATCTTCCCAACGTGTCAGCGGTCTCCCTCTGCCTCTTTTGCCTTGTGGGCCTTTCCATTGGGTTACTGTTACGGTCCATCTGTGGTCTGTAAGCCTCGCTACGTGACCCGCCCATTTCCATTTGAGTTTTTGTGCATAGCTCAAGGCATTAGTTGCTTTTGTTATCGTTCTTATTCTTGTGTGTCTTATTTTATCTAATTTCTTTATCTTGAGCATGCTACGCTCTAGTCCTCGCTAGCAGGTATTGATTTTGTGTTTTGCTTTTTCCGTAAATTTCCACGTCTGGCATCCGTATGTTAAAACCGGTAGGAGGCTAGAGTTCATAACCCTAGTTTTCGTGCTTATTGGCATGTTGCTTTTAAAAATTTCTTTGAGACTCCAATACCTGTTCCATGTTTGCTGTACTCTTCTTTCTATTTCAATGTCGTTGATTTTTCTGTCGAAGCTTATTGTTTTTCCCAAATAAATGTATTTTTCGGTGTATTCCAGTGGATTCCCATTAAGTTTTATTGGACTTTTACAAGTATTCGTCATTGCCATAGTCTTAGAGAGATTTATTTCCAGTCCCACCTTTGCACTAGCTAGCTGTAAGGAATTGATCATGAGCTGTCCACTAGCTGACCTATTCAATCTGATTCTACAAAAATCTGAAACACCTACACAATGGTCCGAATCTAATATCATTCTATTATATAAGAAGGGCGACCCAAAGGATATAAGTAACTACAGGCCGATAAGTTTGCTACCTAGCCTATACAAGCTGTTTTCCGCTATTGTTAACGCAAGAATCAGTCCTGTAATAGAAGCTAGACAACCTATAGAACAGGCAGGTTTCAGGAAAGGGTTCTCAACAGCTGACCATATACACACACTTGAGTTAATTATAGAGAAGTACCAAGAGCAGCAGAGACCCCTTTATCTCGCATTTATTGACTACCAAAAGGCATTCGATACAGTAGCACACATAAGCATATGGGAAAGCTTGAGGGAACAAGGAGTAAACGAGGTGTATATAAAGGTCATCAGAAGCATATATAATAACAATAAGGGTAGAATAAAATTGGAAAGCCTGGGACCATACTTCCCCATAGAGAGGGGCGTACGACAGGGGGACCCACTATCTCCAAAATTATTTATATGCATTCTAGAAGCCATCATTAGCAAGCTTGACTGGGGTAAACAAGGACTAAACATACAAGGCGCCTTCTTAAGTCATCTGAGGTTTGCAGATGACATAGTAATACTTTCCGAAGGATACACTTATACAATATAAATCCCAATATTAAAAACGGTGCTTTAACGAGTGCACCTTCAATTACAAGAGACCACAGCCTGCACATTTAACTAGGTGTAAATAGGATAAAAAAAAATAGAGAAAATAAATTAAACAAAAAAATTGAAAACGCGATTTTGTGTTTAAGAGTTGAGGCAAAATAGTTAACTGGAACATTTTGGTTCAATTATGTAAAAAATTTGTAAAACTAATATTATTTTAGATTTAAACATTTTCCTCCACGAAATTTTTAATAAAAATCAAAATTCGGTTTTTTCTTAAATTGCACTTTAAACAAAAATGTTAACAGCGATGTTTTTGCATTATATTACCTAATTAAATGTATATTTCGCTATCCAACAAAATTAAACACATTAAAATAAAGTGTCATATATAAGTACCGTATATTTTTTTTTTTTAAATCGTTTAATGTGTTTCATTTTCTTGTTACTAAGTGAGATAGAAATAGAAAGATAGCCTATAAATAAAAGTTAAACAAAATTTTTTTTTCAGCCTGAACAGCTATTGAAAAATAACTTTGATTAATATCTTGCAATAGTACAATAATTATAATTTAGTTATAATGGATAGCTTTTTTAATATTTAATTAAGTAACTGAATGCAATAAAACTGTTGGTAACATTTTTACCTGAAGTACAATTAAAAAATTTCGTTATTTTATGTTTATCGAAATTTCTGTGGACGGAAATGTTATTTTTTTTACCTACTTATATCTACTACGTATACCTAATCTCTTCGACAAACACTCCATACAAACATGTCTGTTAATATTTTTTTCTACCACGTTAAATTTTAATTAGATGTTTTTTTAACAAAAACGTACACGCGGGGTGAACTTTTCGCGGTATACATTTTAACATACTTCCTTGTCCATACCCTACACGTTAAATGAAAAAAATCGCTGTTTAAAAAAAATGCAAAATTCGGCGTACTGAACCATGTAAGGAGCTACTGCCTGCTTCCACAAAATAAGTAAATAAGCCTACCTAACTATCACTCTGAGGCTGCTCTGCTACTCAAGTTTTGTTTGTGATTGTCTTGACTTTTTAACGTATCAGATTTAAGTAAGCAACATTTTTCAGAAAATAGGCGAGTTACGCCTACAATGTTTAGTTGTGTGCGTTCTTTTGAGTGGGAAATCATCAAATAACTGCAACGAGGGCGTGTCATACTCTTACTGACTAAAAAACCCACCCGTGTTCCTTCAGTTGCCTGTACGTTGCCAGGGGCCACGGCCTTTAGGACTTTCCCGCAACGCCAGTGACTTAGGAACTTTTATAGCACAAATGATTACAAAAACCTCTTTTAGGTTCCAAGAACTCGATACTTTGCTATCATCCTAGGATTGTCGCAAAGAGCTTAAGACGAAGATTATCCTACGATATAAACATTTCTCTGCCACAACCAACAACATAACATTTGCCTACCCCGTTGTTCTAGTGGTCGCATGCGCTGCTGCTGAGCACGACGTCCTAAGTTCAATCCCGAGGGCGGGCAGATTGATATAGGGTTTTCCATTATAAATTTCCACAGTACCGACCCGGAGTCTGGATGGCACTTAACATAAGTGGCGAAATGTGGGTGTACCTATTGAGCACACCTCTGCCAAACCCTGCAGGGAAATAAGGCGTGATGTTATGTTATAAACATTTTAAACTTTATTATTTCCAATCGGCTAAATGGTACAATGAGGACAACAGTTAAACAGGGAAAAAACAGGCATATTATGAGGAATAATATTGTAATAGGTATGTTTCAGTCGCTATGTGTCGCAATAAAGAACAAGACCAGCAATGTCTAAAACTTTTATTTTTTTAAGTGAAAACTTCAATATGTGTGTTGAGCACTTTTTGGGTGAACAAATGTCATGGACCCCGCGTCATCGTCACCGAACGCTATATGTATCGAACGAAAGACATCAACGCGGGAATTAAAAAGTTACTTATTTATCACTTCTATCGGCAGTCCCCAAAGACTGTTTTTGTTAAATTAGGGGTATTTTTGACAGAGTGAGACTGCGATTAGAATGCGAACGTTCTTAAAATACCTACAGGCATTGTCCCTCAAACCTAAATTAGTTAGGTACTCTTAAAGAGCTGCTTTTATCTTCGCACACTTTTTTACTAATACAAATGTCACTACAAGGCTTACAAGAATCCTGTTTTTATTGTCAAAATGTTCCATCAATTTCCTGTTACACTCGTGCGCTTTCCACTTGCACTAGACGCATGCATCAAACTCTGTGGCACTTGCGATGACGCACGCACTCTCTTGCATTTTGAAATCATAATGACGCTAGCGGATAGCGCACCGATCAGCGCATGCAGAGATTACTTTAACACCCCACAAGACGCATGCTACAAGGCACGCGAGCTGAACTGCATGCTGAAAACGCACCAGTATAACTATACTGGTGCGTTTTCAGCATGCAGTTCAGCTCGCGTGCCTACCTACAGCTATTTTATAACAATAAAATATTATTATGTTCTGTGACTCCCGCATTCGCCTTAAACTTAAGGGGAAGATATATAAAACAATGGTTAGACCTGCTGTCTTGTATGGATCAGAATGTTGGGCCACAAAAGGGATGAATGAAAGGCAATTGCATGCAGCTGAGATGAGAATGCTAAGAGGGATGTGTGGTGTTACACGAACGTATGGAATAAGAAATGAGTGCATAAAAGACAGTCTGAAAGTGGCACCGGTGACCGAAAAGTTGTGCGGAAATCGGTTGTCATGGTATGGGCATGTGATGCGGAGGAATGAGGAAAATGTCGTGAGGAAAGTTTTGAGTATGAATGTCGATGGCTATTAAAAATAAGGGAAGACCAAAGAAACGATGGATGGACTGTGTGAAAGATGATATGACTAGAAAAGGGGGGACTACCGAGATGACGACTAATAGAGAAGTATGGAAGAAAGAAACTTGTGGCGCCGACCACAATAAAAAGGATAAGGGCTGCAGGAGAATGATGATGATGATGATGAAAATATTATTATTTTAATTTGTATTTTTTTTAATTTTAGATTCAGTTCACCCCGTAGCAAACCCCAAACCGTGGTCTGTGTTCACATTTGGGTACCATTCGGGAGATATGTTATCTATGCAGATATATTTAAAGAACTTGTCACCGAATGTGTCTGCAGATGTGAATTTAAGATATGCATCACGTAAGTTTGTGGTTTCTAGCAATTGTATCGGCCAAACCTCTCACCCGTAAACTATTCCGAATCAAATTAGCTAGCCTCCTGAAATTTGACGAGGATGTAAAACGGCACCGTGGCAGACAGTTGAAATTTTCATAGATTATGTATTTTTGTTGCCGCTGTAATAAAAAATAATAAAATAAATAAAGAGAGATAAGAAATTTTATCCATTAAAAAAAAGCAGTCTAACCTACTTCATGAAAAGTATTTAAATAAATTGTTTATTTTGGTTAGACTAAATTTTGAAAATAAATAAATGTACTACTACTACAAATGAATATTGTATTTAACCACATACATTATAGTACTTTTATACTGATAAATTAAGCAATTCTTGCGAAATTATTCCACCATTCCAAAATATTCAAAAATGCACAACGTTAATGTTTAAGGTGAAACAATTTGATATTTTTTCCATACAAACTTCGGAGGGGTTTTACTCCACTATTTGACATCGTACATTCAAAGTTAAACATGATATCGTTAGGTCTCATTATTAAAATTGTCTGTACGGAAGCAGAATAGTAAAATAAAAAGCCATTAAAAAGTTATGAGCCAACAAAGATTCGTTTTTCTTGCTAATTTTATCGCAACTTTGGGCGTAAATAAGTAATACTTACAAGAAGTGTGAAATCTCGAAAACAAAATCCGTACCGACACAGAAAAATTTACGAAGATTTCAATAAATTTTATTTGTAATTGATTTATGCAGTGGTTATTTCAGAAAAACCTTTTTTCCAAAGGCCTTTTCGTAATTTTTGACGCGCTCGTTTTACTAAAATTGGTCGGTACGGTGTTTCTGTGCGTGCGAACTATACGTTGTCCATGTAGATCAGCTTCTAACTGCTCATCACTGATACTATCTCTGTCGGACACGATGCCAGGTGAGACAGTGTGGTTTTTGGCCATGCCCACCATTGAGTTCGAGCCCGCGACTAGTTGCACCTTAAGTTTTGCCGGCACTCCCGGAGTGCAGCCCGTTGTTTTTTTTTTCCTTTTGCTTACCTACTTACGTATTGTATCAGTAGGTACAGGTTAATAACTTCCTCTCAACTTATTGAGATGATAAAAGTGCTAATTTACTTTGGAACGTTCCAGGTGTCACCATGGATAAAAAGGAAATAGATATTTACAAAGGCGAAAAGTATTTTGAGATCCATCATCTTTTAAAGTTAAACAAAATGTCCGTTGAACTTGAGCTATCTACTACAGCTGGCTTTTGTACCAGACAGCAAATAGTGGCAGGGAGAGATGTGACAGGAGTATCCGATGAGACAAATGACATGCCATGTAAGTAGAAGATAATACGACGGCACGGTTGGCGCAGTGGTTAAGCGATTGACTGCTGCGCTGCGAATCGCGGGTTCCCGCACGGAACAAATATTTGTACGACCTACAAGTAGTTGTTCCGGGTCTGGCTTTTTGTGTCATCATCGGCCTATTAATGTTCCCACTGCTGGGACACAGGCCTCCTCTCTGTGAGAGGGAGTGGGCTGTAATCTACCACGCGGGCCCAGTGCGGGTTGGTAGATGTCTTCGAATTTTTTGGTTCTAAGACATGCCGGTTTCCTCACGATGTTTTCCTTCACCGTTTTAAGAGCAGTGGTGATGAAATTATTTACACAAAGTAAAGCGCCTGCGTGGGTTCGAACCCACGACCTACATACAACTCGTAAGTCGGGGCCGTTACCACTGGGCCACCACTGCTTTTTGTGTATGTGAGTTTAAATGTTTGTAAACGCACCCACAAAACAGGAGAAATTCCTAGTGTGGGGAAACGATAAAAAAAAACTATTTTTTTTTTAATATTGTTTTCAGATAACGACATTTGTTTGAGAGATGAGTCCTGTGTTATTGAAGTGGATTTGTTAAAATATATTTGCGGAGGTAAGTCTGTCCTCTCCATACCCTTTGCACAGTCATGGGGTACCAATTCGAACAAATTATAATTAGTCTTGAAAAAAGATCATAGATGGCAGCATAAGTAACAATTATGAAATTAACAGTCACTAAAAAGCGATAAATGGAAGATTTTGACTGAAGTAAGATTAGTAAAAATCTAAACTTCCTTGTTTAATGCTGATTTATCTATTGTAACTCATAAATCTCGTATTTTCAACAAAAAAAAGATAAAACCTTTTTGTTTAGGGCTCTTTGCAATAGATGGCGTTTTACATCACTGTACCACATTTATGCTGTAGCCAGACAATAGCCCGACTTAGGGAGGTCGCATTTCTTTGTATGGGATTGGGTATCTGTACGTAGTATTATATTATCTGTGGCACAGTGTTCTAGAAATTCCAACTAAAATGCAACAACTAGCTAGGTTATTAAGAAATACATACATACATACTGGATGCACAAAAACTCATCACCAAGCCGAGAGATCTGTGGTGCATTAAGTATATATAATTAACCAAGGCCCGATTATTCAAACGCCTGATAACTTTTACCTTTTTTTGTGTTGGGATATCATCAAAATAATAACTTCTCGCGCTCTGGGCGGAGCGGGAGGGCGTGTAAACTCTTACTGACTAAAACCCACCCGTGTTCCTTCAATTGACTGTAAGTTGCCAGGGGCCACGGTAACTCTTTAGGACTTTCCCGCGACTCTGGTCAGCTGATAACTTTTACCTGACGGTTAAATACCTACCGACTCCGGTAAGTCCGGTTAGTTAAGTACCAGTAGTGTCACAGCGACACATCGCCGTCGTCTGCTGTTGCTGCCTGCAGTCGGCTATAGGGACTAGTAAACGAAAACCCAAACCGATCTTATGTTGTGACCTTTTTAGTTGGCGTTTTTGTCGTAGGTGGGTTTTAGCTTTAAACTTTCTTACATTTAGAAAAAATGGTGTCTTCGATTGTAATTACTTTTCCATTAACAGTTCTGTTAGTTCCATCCAAGGTACGATCAAGTAAGAATAAAAAAATGCAATGACTGGAAGAATAGAGAATGTCACGTTTGTCTTCGTAAAGGGTCTTTTTACATCTGAACTAGGTACTGCAAGAGCTTAGGTACCGTCTTTTCTGTCACGCTTGTTAACATAATAAAAGACAAGATGGTCTCTGCAAGTGATGACAGTAGTAAGGATACCGTTTCGTTCATTCTTCAAATCGTTTGTCAAGCGAGGCGATGCGACTCCCTCGCGAGCCTTCATTAGAAGTTCTGTATTTAGCATGGAATAAAACAGTTTTGAAACTTCTGAATACCTAACAGATAAATTATGTGTTTTCAGATGTAAAGACTACAAGCAATACTCTCATTATTATTTCATCTTTATCTGGCGTAGCGTTTATCTTGCTAACTGTTACTGCAATCTGGAAACGTTGCTGGATCAAACACAGTCCACAACGCACATCCATCTTACCAACGAACCAAGTAAGTTTATATACTTATTGATAAGATATACTGTGAGTTATTAAAATTGGGTCGGGAAGCACTACCGAAGAACTTCATAACATCGTAACGAAAAAAAAATCTGCAGTTTTCATATCTCGCAAAAATCTGGGAACAGCAGATTTTTTTTTCGCGATTGCAGCGTTGTTCCTATAGTGAAAGTTGTTCATAATATGAGTAAAATGTATATATACTCATACAGTAAAAAATAACGTCGTATATAACTCTTTCGTACGTGTGTTTGTCACCTAACTCCTCCTAAATAGCTGAACCGATTTGGATGAAATTTTGTGTGTATATTTGAATGGGTCCCTGGATGGTTTAAAAAGACAATTGGACCCAGTAGGTGGCGCTGTTCCCGCAGGACAACGTCTGCCAAGTTCGCTAGTATATTTATATTTATGAGAACTTGAGGTTTAGAACACGTTGTGATAGCTTTTTTCGTCCAATGAGTGTTCTAGTTTAAAACCTAACATTCATACATTAAAATAAGCCTTGTATTTTTCAGAATAGTGAACCGTTCTACCTGAACATGCTCTTCCGCAAGGAGTGTGATCAGGAGATCGCAGAAATAGATGGACATTACTATGAGGAGATAAATCCTCAAGTTACTGAAGGTAGCTGAGAAGTACAGTGACGCTATCACGGTTGCCATAATAAGCCTAATATTAACTTGTTTTGGCCAAAGACTACATCGCCATCCGAGGTGCAATTCCGCCAGACTTTTGAGAAATCATGCCGAAATCTTTAAATGTTACTAAGCTCGTGTCTTGAATGTTCCTGTTTCTACCTTGCACTAGTTGCACTTGTAGTTTGACACTTGTGTGAGATTGACAAAAATAACGCTTAGCCAAAGTAACGTTTGTAGATCTCGGACTCTGTCGACAGCGATTCGGAGAAATTTTGCGATGTCATCTTTTAGTTCATGCTCATAGTAAGAAAATTTTATAGCTTTTTTTATATTATTTGTATAATAATGTTGTACCTAAATATTGTATTGTTTTTTATTAATAATAAATAGGATTTTTTATATTAAATTAATTATTTCGTTTTAATTTATCATTTATGTTGGTAGTTTAATAAGCAGAACTTTTGTACTTTATTCATTTTCTATTTGATCATAATTGCTAAATAAACATATTATGTCCGTATCATCAAGTGACTATTTCTTCTATTTTATAAGCCAAAGTTACCAAATATTTTAATGGCCCATAATTAAAAATATAAAGATAAAAATGTGTAGGAAAACGTTATTATTTGCGCCTTTATCAACACACAACTAGCATCATAAAAAGGAAATATAGATAAAGAAAGAAATCCTTGTATTTCTTAAGACCAGTTCACTTTTTGAAAGTGTATTCATTACAAATCTCCCGAATCGAGACGTTAGAAAACTGTTACCAAAACACGCAATAAACCCGCCACTACTTGTACTACACTACGAGTACAAGAATATAAAATGGCGAATCCGAAAGAATGACCGCATGCCCGACCCTTGCCCGCCGATGCACAAGCCCGCGTCGATGCTGAGCCCGTAGCTTTTAATTCCCCAGATAATAATAATATATCCTTGATCCAGACTGTCCCATCTTGCTGTCCTCCCCCCAGCGACACCCTAAGGCAAGGTTCGTACCCCACAGGGGTGGGTGCCCTTAGCGAGCGTTCGCCTAGTTTTGCCCCTGACTGGAGGCTTTGAGTGTAGAAGCTTAAGGCAGCTACAGGAAAGTTCGGTTAAGTAGTCATGGCATCTCGTAGCTAGCCTCTGAGGGCTAGCTACGAGATGCCCTATCTAAAAAAATAATCATATTCATATTCAATATTTTAGCTCGCTAGTTAGCCACATTGCTTATTTCCATACAGTAATATGATAATATTACTGTATGAAAATTAAACAAAGCAGCGAAGTATTTGGCATCTATTTACGATGTTTGCCCGTAAATACTACTTTCAGAATAAAAGCTCTAAGTTCTCTATTATTGCAAGTTTTTTTTAGCTTGTGATATACCTAAGTACCTACTGCAAAGTTTAAACTTTGTGTTTATTTATGTAGTTTTGAGGACACTAAGCATAATTTGTAGCGTGTTTCACACGCTGAAAATAAGGTCAAGTACTCAAATAAAATCAAAATAAATAATTTACAATCTTTTTTATTTGTCAATGTAGGTACAATTTACAATAGATGTTATAAATAAATTGCTTTGCTTAAAAATTTGGAAGCTTACAAATAATGTTCAAATATAAATTAATTATGACTTTCTTTATCTTTATCTTAATAACTAACAAGATTTAGGCTGCCTGTCCACTGGAACGGAGAGGAGAAGAGAGGAGCGGAGATGTGCCAAAATTAACCAATAGAATCGCACCTCTGGAGCAGAGTTTTGATTCTATTGGTTTATATTGACACATCTCATCTCCGCTCCGCTCCTCTCCTCTTGCCATGCTCGAGCCCCTTCTAGCAAGTTCGTCAGCTGCGTCGTTGCCCCGCGAACCGCTGTGTCCCTTGATCCATTGAATGGTTATAGGGTAGTGGCACCAATAAATGAACGATTAAGCTTTTTTGACAACTTTAAATAGCTGTAACTCGGTTATTTTATGACATTCATGCATTTTTTATTTTTTACATTAGGCCATAATCCTCAGGATGTGACTGTTTAAAAAAAGAACCGTCTAGATCTACAATTTATTTTTATAAGTTGCTTTTTGTGAAAAAAAAGGGGATTTACCCCAATAGTTGAACACTGAGCCCTAATTATGAACATTTTGGACCCAATACTTGAACTAGCATTTTAATATTACCGATATTGGTCCACTTTGTGAGGGCGGGCTCCCAACGCTATGTCTTCCAGTACGCAGTCGCAAATCCAGAACCTTTCGGCCTCATTGGCCATCTATTCAGCGAGCAATGTGCCTTGCCCACTGCTGCTTAAGTATGGCAATTCTTCGGGCTATGTCGGGTACCTTGGTTCTCCTACGGATCTTTTCATTTCTGATTCGATCACAGAAACTCCAAACATAGACCTCTCCATTGCCCTTTGGGTGACTTTCAGCCTGCTTATGAGACCCATTGAGAGCGACTACGTTTCAGTGCCATAATAGGTCATCACTGGCAAACACGCACTGGTCAAAAACTTTCGTCTTGAGACATTGTAGTATATGATATGAGAAGCAGATTCCCGAACGCCTCCCAGCCGAGTCGGATTCGACGATTGACCTCTTTCTCGAAGTTGAACCTACCTAGCTGAACAGTTTGCCCTAGGTAAACATAATCATCCAAAACTTGTGAGAGTGTAGAATCTCCGATTTTTATGAGGGTGGGTGTTACAATGGGCTTTCGATATGACCTTCCTTTTGTCCATGTTCATTTTAAGACTCTCTTTCGGAAGCTCTACTGAATTCCTGAAGACATCGAGAATTGTACTGAAACCCTTCATGGTCTTAGTTATGACTAATCGTAGGCAAACCGAATGTGATTGATGTATTCGCCATTGTTATTGATGCCAACCCTTTTCCAGTTCAGAACCTGGAAGACATCCTCCAGGGCAGTGGTGAACAGTTTCGGAGAGATAACGTCTCCCTGTCTCACCACTTAGTCACACAGTTTTCGAGGTCTGGTCCTGGGAACAGACCTCGAAACTTATTCTTCTGCAGCGAGTTTGCTGATGTTTTAGTTCACAAACGCTAAGCAGAGAGGCAGTTTATACTCGTCGGTCTACGGTGCTAAAGCTTTTGCGGAATCCGGGAGGCTGGAAGTCGTCAAACCAGCGCGCGAGACGATTCGTGATGACTCTTGAAAGCAGCTTGTAGTCAACAACTTCTGGAGGGCCTTAAGAATGGGTTTTCCATCAGCCTTCAGGAGTTCGGCCGTAATTCCATCATCACCTGGCGCCTTGTTGTTCTTAAGCTGCTTCAGAGACATCCTAATCTCGTACTAGCTGACGTCCGGGATGTCTTCGGTATACTGTCGAGTAAATCTAGCTCTTGGGTGGTTTGCCAGATTCGTGACAGGGTAACTGGTTGACGTGTATGTAGAACCTCTCGATCTCTCTCAGTAGTTCAGGTTGACGGATACGATTCTGCCATCTTCGGTCTTCTGTTTCGCAAACTGGCTCTGCCCAATAGACAGGTCTTTGCCACTCGCTGCAGGTCTTGAAAAGTGACCTTCGCCACAATACGGACTGTGTTAAGGAATAAGCCCCCCAATTACGCAATGCACGATCAATTTTAAATTGAAACCAATTGAAAAAGATTGCCAGTCCATTGCTTCATAAGTTCGACAAAAATAATCTGCTCAATTTTTTTTGTCGAACTTGTGAAGCTATGGACTGGCAATCTTTTTCAATTGGTTTCAATTTAAAATTGAAAATGCATTACGTAATTAGGGTGAAGGTCCGTCTATTTAGCTGAAAGTATTTGAGTGCATCATCTGAAGACGATTAACAACAATTCAATTCGTTCATTTTTTGGATTAGGTAAAGAACCACAAAATGAACGAATAAAATCACTTCAGCGTTCAGCTTATGGTACGAAACCCAAAATTTGAACGAATAAATTATGAACATATTCCTTAGTTCAAATTTTGGGCATGAATCCTAAAGATGAACAGTACAAGATTTCATACTAAAATAAAGCCTTAAAAACAATCAAAAACACTAAAATAATGTGTTCAACTTTTGGTAACTAAGTTCATACATTTATTAAAATTCATTAGAGTTGATTTGTTTTGGTCTATAAGCGTGAGTTTATAAGTAATGATAGCTGTAAAAATATGCCTTTACTCCATTACCTGAACGCCGTTCATGTATTGGATCAAGCAAACAAAATTGAATCCATTACTTGAACACAAAATTTCTCTAAAAATACGGTATATAATGTTTAAAACTATCAATATAATCAAAGCCAGATATAACAAGATTTTATTCTAACCAAATTCATTGAAATCTATCATTAATTCTTTCTTTAAGCTGACAAAATCCTTAAGTTAGGAGGGCACTTTCCTTAAGTAGGTTTCCATATAAAACTGATTTTTGGTGGGAAGCGCTCACACAATGGCAGATTGCGAGCGCGTCTGAGTGGTCACTGTCAAAGTTGTTATGATATCGGGAAGAAAATATGTTACCCTAACTTGAAAAAAATATTGCAAACATGTATCTAGCGGGGTTTTTTATATTTTTTAATTTTTCGGTCGGTTGTTCATCTATTGGGGGTCGTTCATCTTTTGGTGCCACTACCCTATTATTGAGGCTACCCACCTGGTTAAGGCGCTGGTGGCACTCGTATATCAGCCCGGAGTCAACAGTGTCACTGTTTAGCGCATGCAGAACAGCCATGCTGTCCGAGAGTATGCGTATCGAGTGGTCCTTAACTTCCCTGGCCATGATGGCTGAGGCGGCAAGAGAAAAAGGTACAGATTACAAACAGTGTATGATAGGGGGTCGTCAAAGAATTTTTCAAACTAAGGGGGTCGCATCATGAAAAAGGTTGAAAAACACTGGATTATACTTTAGAGGTATGAGGAACAGGGTGTAAAGTTCACTCGTCCTCATTAGAAAAGGGAGGATCCTCCGACCAGACTTATCTATGTTATTCGCGCGGTAAACTCTAACTGCGCGATGCAGGTATTGTGTGACGTCATGTCTTTGCTGCGTAGTTCGTATGTGACGGTCGCAAGGGCGGATCCAGCCTTCGAGTCAGGGGGGGGTCACATAGTCGGGGTCCAGTCAGAACAGGCCCAATCAGTGGAGGACCAAGTCTGTCAGGGGCCCGGAGTGGCAAAAAAAAATGAGGCCCCCCTGTCTTCTCAGTTTAGGTATGTAGGTATTATATGTAAAATTTTGCAAAAAAAAACGAGTATATCGTGCGTAATTTATAATCCACACACACCATACACCATGGACATCGCAACCCACAGGATTTTTTTTTGAGGGAGTTGCAGTTTCGTCTCCTCAACGAAAAGAAGAATGTAGGGGAGCGAGCAACGCGAGGTCGACATTTTTTGCACCTCGTCTCTGAATTCTCGGTTAGGTTTGTATTGAACAACAAACAGGAAATAGGGAGTTACTTTGTTGACATAAGCAGAAAAGTTTGAGAGTTAGAAGAATATAGAGTTCAAAAGCGAGCGAAGCGAGCTCGAAAATTTTAGCACACCACCGTGTAGGGAAGGTTTTTTTTTTGAAAAGTCATACAGAAATAGGACACGTCTCTTCTCTTCGTCTTTGTTGTCTTTTGTCGACATATGCAGAAAGTTCGAGGATGTAGCGAGCGAAGCGAGCTCGAAAATTTTCATCCTCAGCCTCCAACTTTAAACTGCTTCCTAGCCGACGTTCGCAGGAACGTGTTTTTCGTACACTGGATTTACAACCCTTGGTATTGAGCCAAGCATTGAGAATCCAACAGCGTGCATTCACCGCGTATCCCAGCGCTGCAAGAAAAGACACTGTTGGATATTCAACTCTCGGCGCTAAGCGGAGCGTCGAAAATCCAATAAGTACGCGAAAAAAAATCGCTGTAATTTTAATCACGGCGATTTTTTTCACACGTCGCGTCCGTGCGAACGTCGGCTTACTAAATATATTTTGACCATGTTTGGGATATCATTAAAAAGTACTTCTTAAGATCTAAGGGGCCGTCAGGACCGTGGGCCTGGGGCGGTTTATCTTGATACTATTCTGGGGTATTTAATTTCTACGTCTAGTTGCTAGTTTCAGATAAACCTACAGTAGGAAAGAAAACATTAATACTTAGTTACCTACAACAAAAACAAAAAATTAAATACATATCTCGGCGCTGTTCGAGTCCGCACCGTATGTTTTCGTGAAAACGTTTGGTCATAGCTGTAACTTCGTGCTGTAACCAAACCAAACCTAGTGACAGTACCTAGTTTTCTTAGTCGTTGGTAACAAATGCGTTCGCAACAAATGTTTCATATAAGGTAAATATAATAAGGACTAAATATTATATGAAACATTTGTTGCAAAACGAAATTCTATGAAAGTTCTGTCTGCGAAACAAGGGGACACCAGGCAGATAACTTAGGTAAATGAAAAAAGACCTATGTTGATTCTAAAATGCTTCGTCTTTTTTTTAGAGCACATAGTAGTAAAAGTGCGCAGTGCTGCACACCCCTACTATTGCGGGTTAACGGGAACGCCCTCTGTTAGTTAACATACTGTATATTACTGCTGAGCAAGGTTGGCGTGATAGTGGCTAGGCAAGTGCTACCAACGACTAAGAAAACTAGGTACTGTCACTAGGTTTGGTTTGGTTACAGCACGAAGTTACAGCTATGACCAAACGTTTTCACGAAAACATACGGTGCGGACTCGAACAGCGCCGAGATATTTAATTTTTTGTTTTTGTTGTAGGTAATGTTTTTGTTGTAGGTAATGTAGGAGTATTAATGTTTTCTTTCCTACACATAAGAATAGCAGCATCTGAGCTGGCAGAACAGACTGTCCTGCAACACAGATGAGATTTTTTTCCGATTTGCATAAGGTTCAAAATACGTCAGTAATAAAATTTACAAATTCAATTAAAACATATTTATTAAAACTTCACATAATCTTAATAACAGTAGCAAGAAGTAGGTGCACATCCGCACGCTGGGGCGGCGTACATCGGGGGAGGCGCTGGGGCGGCGTACATCGGGGGAGGCGCTGGGGCGGCGTACATCGGGGGAGGCGCTGGGGCGGCGTACATCGGGGGTGGCGCTGGAGCGGCATACATCGGGAGAGGCGCAGGGGCGGCGTAAGTCACAGTTGGGGCTGCACAAGGGGCAGACATGGCATATGGGGCGGGGAGAGCGTAGGCCGGAGCGGGCAAAGCCAATGGAGCGCCACATCCACAACCGCAACCAGGAGGCAAGGCAGCTTCCAACAAGGGTCCAGCGGCAGACAGCACGGAGGTCAACATTGAAGGTAAAGCAGCACCAAGAAGAGGAGGCAACGACGCAGAAATGGAAGCAGAAATGGTGTTAGCTAGTGCGGGCGCCAGAAGGGGCAAAGAGGGCGCTAGAGCAGCGAGTGCCGGGGGGACGGCGCATGGGTTAGCAGCGGGCGCCAGAGCAGGAGCGGGCAGGATGAGGGGTGCTGGTGCGGCTGCGGGGCAACCGCAGGCGTACTGGGAGTACGCTACCTGAAAGGAGTAACATAAATATTGTTATATAAATTGGTATGGCTTTGGCAATATTTGCTCATTTATTTTATATGCCCGATATATTATAATTGGGCACATATTAAAAAAACAACAAAAATTTCCAGTAAAAAAAAAAAAGAAAGGAATTAGTAGTTTGCAGCAAACACGGTAAAAAATCTGCCAGGCCTTTTCCCAATTATGTTGGGGTCGGCTTCCAGTCTAACCGGATGCAGCTGAATACCAGTACTTTACATGGAGCGACTGCTTAATTCAGACCCCACGATCATGGCTCAAAAATCAGTCTCGAATTAACATCGAATGAATTGCATTATTGTTCCGAACCCACTCGTTTTCACAAGCATAGGTATCGAGCCAAATAGGGATAGCAGGAAAATTGTGTCATATAGTCAAGTTACCTAATAATAGATGGGTCGGTAAAGTTAGGTACTTGGAGTCTTGAACTCTTGGCTTCACTCCACCAGTGAATTTTTTATCTTTATTTATTTATCATCTTATTTTTAACTGATTTTATTTTTATTTAAAGGTATTATTGAAAGTAAAATGTAAAAAAAGTATAGTAATAATAAATAAGTAGTAAAAATTAAATCTTACCTCCACGGCAGCGGCGAAGCAGAAGAGAACGATGAAGGACTTCATTGTATTGTCTGTAGAACAGTTGAGTTCGATATGTCACTGTTCCGGTCTGGCGCCCTATATTCATCCCCTTATCGCGGGTCGCCAGAAAGTTGCGCGATCTGTTACCAATAGTAACAGTATAGAAATGCGTTGCATAGTTCGTTTATCGAAGAATATGGTTGCATTTTGTTTTGAAAGTTTTATACTCGTAAGGTAGGATGGACAGTAGATGGCCTTCAAATCGTACGCTCAACCGCACGTCACTAGCTACGATACGAAAACCGACCTTCTACGAATATTATAGGGCGCAAAATGGACATAGGGTTGACTGTACCTACCTAATCATCACGTTTACCCACACTAATAAAATAGAAAATAAATAATTAAATAAAGAAACCTAGTAAGAAAGGTCACGTATTTTTAGATAAGCTGCACCTATGAAATGTGAATTGTGAAGTAAATTTTACTAGGTACCTATTTGAAGTTTGTAACCTATAATTTATACGTGAGATAGTGAAGAGGCACGAATATTGACCTGTGTGCTATTGTAGGTGGAGGCACCTGTTGTTGGGCATGATAGTCAGATAGAATATTAAGCAACGACGCCGTGCAGTTAAGCTTGGTGGACTACGTCATCGTTCTAGTGGTTGCAAGCGTGACTGCTGATGGTCTTGGATTTATTTTCAAGATCTGATAACGTGTTGTTGGGTTGTTCTATCACGAATTTCTCAGTAGCAGTCTGTAGTTGGATTTGTGCCTGATTGGTGGCAAAATATTATAGAGTCGCATCCTATTACCTACATGAACTTTTTAACGTAGTGATCCTGATCACCTTCGGGAGAGGAAGTAGGTTCAAACTAATTTATCTAGGTTTGGTATAGTCAACCCTACGTTTATTTTGCGCCCATTATTTCGTAGTACTTAGTTTGCTTTTCGTATCGTAAGACAAGTGTTTCCACTGACATGCAGTTGACCGTACGATTTGAAAGCCATCAACTGTCCCTCCTACCCTATAAAACTTTCACAAACAAAAACATGATAAAATTATAACAAAATGCAACCAAATCCTCTGATTAACAAACTATGCAACGCAATGCCATAGTGTTACTATTGGTTGGCTAACAGACTGCGCAACTTTCTGGCGACCCGCGATAAGGGGATGAATATAGGGCGCCAGACCGGAACACTGACATATCGAACTCAACTGTTCTACTGACAATACAATGAAGTCCTTCATCGCTCTCTTCTGCTTCGCCGCTGCCGTGGAGGTAAGATTTCATTTGAATTTATATTACTATATTGTTTTATATTACCTGCTTATATTTCTTTAACTTTTTACGTTCAATAATTCCTTAATAATGTAAAAAATGGGGATTCATCGGTATCGGGAACCAGACCCGCATCTACCTATCCACCTATTATTATAACTAGACAACTTCCTATTTGGCTAAATACATTATGCTTGTAAACGAGTGGGTTCACAACATGTAGGTTATTCATTCGAGCCCGATTTGATAACTAATGACCATTAAGCGTCCATGGAGTCTGAATTATGATTGCTGCAAACTACTAATCTCTTTCTGGACACTTTCGCTGTTTTTTCTCATATGGGCCCAATGACCCGACTTAAAAAAGTACTTACACAAATATCGATATCCGCCTCATGTAGCCAAAACCATGCCAATTAACAGTACAGTATTTGTTTTACTCCTTTCAGGTAGCGTACTCCCAGTATGCCTGTGGTTGCTCCGCAGCTGCCCCGGCGCCGCTCATCCTGCCCGCTCCTGCGCTGGCGCCCGCTGCTAACCCATGCGCCGTCCCCCCTGCACTCGCCGCCCTAGCGCCTTCTTTGCCCCTTTTGGCGCCCGCACTAGCCAACACCATTTCAGCATCCATCGCAGCGTCGCTTCCTCCTCTTCTTGATGCTGCTTTACCTACCGTGTTGACCTCCGTGCTGTCTGCCGCTGGACCCTTGTTGGAAGCTGCCTTGCCTCCTGGTTGCGGTTGTGGATATGGCGCTCCATTGGCCTTGCCCGCTCCGTACGCTTTACCCGCCCCTCTTGCCCTACCCGCTCCGGCGCCATACGCTCTCCCCGCCCCTTATGCCCTGCCTGCCCCTTGTGCAGCCCCAACTGTGACCTACGCCGCCCCATTGGCGCCCCCACCGATGTACGCCGCCCCAGCCTGCGGATGTGCACCGACTTCTTGCTTCTGTTATTAAGTTGACGAGAAGTTTTAATAAATTGATTTAATGTGAATTTGTGATTTTTATTACTGACTTAGGTATTTTGAACCTTATCCAAACTGAAGAAACATCAGTTTAACATAATTATTATTATGTATTGCATAGTCTGTTTTACCAATTCAAAAGCTGGTATTCTGGTGTGTATTAACAAAAATAGTAATAACAAAACTTAAAAAAGAATAACCAACCCAACAAAATGAAAACACTCAAAATAATTAAATAAAATCATTTAATAAACTTTGGTTAAAGAATTTAAACATGGCGCTAAATTCTAAACAATGCTGATCGGCCAGCGCTTATTCGCGCGCGTTTTTGTAACAAAGACAAAAATGGCGGAACGGGCGACCGACCGGACCCACAACCAACATACAACGAAATAATTGATCCCCCGATTAGTGAAAATGATTCTTAGGCCTGCTTTCATCACAAATCACTAATTAGACATAGCGCTAAATCATATTTAAGTCATCAATTTATCTTTTTGCCAGAAATAGAACGATGTTTTAAATAATTTGTGTTGCAAGGGGGCCGTTATAAAAATGATCAACTAATTCGTTCGACAAGAAACAGCAAAATTACTTGTGATTCGGACAGCCCAATCATAGAATATATTAGAATAGTTTTTAAATTTTTAGTTACACTTGTTTGATGTGGTTTACAGTATTTTATACATTTATAATGTAATGACTAAAATTAACATTTGGTGTTCCTAGTAATTATGTCACTTTAAAATTATTATTTACATTTGTACTGGAACTTTGAATGACAATAGAACAACGGCTAGGATTTGAACTTACGACCATTTATTGCAAGTCAGAGTCTCCACCGTTGAGCTAATGTCGCTTTCCACAGTTCATATTAAGGTTAGTAAAAATAATTTAACAATTACATTTTCTTTTACGCAACAAGTATAACTAAAACGTTAATGCACAATCAGGGATTCAAATTGTTTAGCAAATTGGCTATCAATATAATTGGTCCGTATTCAAATCACACACGGAAAAAGGACGTAGGTAGTGCCAATCTGACGAACAATATATTTCCCTGTTGAATAGTCACTGAAAAACTGCTAAAATAACATTAAATACAGATGTCGGGGGAGTCATAAAAATCAAAAATCAAATAAAACAACTAACACTAGGATATGCAATAACTAAGCGACTTCAAGTCGACTGGGGGGACATTTTGCGGTGATCAATCGATAAAATTTGAGGCAAAGTTACCAGCACACCAATTGCATAATATACTTTCAATCATATTCCAAAGGATTTTAAGAAAATTTATAATCCATTGCGTCATAGATTAGAAAAATTAACAACGTAAATAACGCAATTAATGTTGTTGAACTGTAAAAATGAAGGCATTACCCCGTAGTGTTGCCACAAGAAATACCCCGGGGAAATTCGAACAGGAAGTACCCCAAAATGTCCCCACCAGTAATACCACAGTTTGAGACGCTCAACAGTCGATGACTGTCGTTCTGACTAGATTGGTGAACCAATTATTGAACTTTAGATAACTTGAACGAGATTCGCAAATAACTCAGATCATAACAACGAAATAATTATAATTATTGAGGTATTTTTAAAGTTAATTAATCAATTATAAGGGGTGGAAATAATATTTCAAATAAATTATACAAAGATTTTTTGAAGGAATTATTAATTAGTTAATGATAACATTTACTATCTGGCTGAATAATTTTTTTTATATTGATCTGAGCAAGTTTTTAACAGACAGGGGAGCGATTTTGTGACTCTTTTTGTGAAACAAATCTCGAAAACTGCTCTAATTTGTGTAAAAATTTAAAATTTAATACTATAAAGTAGACGGAATTAGTAAAATACTACTTAATTATCTAAATAAATCAGTCAAATTGTAAAATCTACTAACTATTTTGTGAAAGATTGTATAATATCTTTTTTATACAGATTTGGCCTATGCACTGGACTACAAAAAAATTAAATAATATCCAGTGATGCCAGCTCAAAATCACGATTTTTTTGTGTGAGCACACAACCGCCCCCTGTCGCAACAAGCAGAAGGCATCAAACTGTGGCGTCGCTTCATTTGAGACTGTAAAACGGCTTTTACACAATGGCCCACAATGATAAACCAATGTCCAATAACGAGCAATATTTATCATTCTCGTATTCATGTTAATTATTAATGTATCGAACTATCAATCAAATTACTTGGTATCTAGTCTATCTTTGTGCCTTTCCAAAACCGGGTGTTAAGCCGGGTACTCACTAGAGAGCCGTAACCGTAACCGTTGCATGTACTGTTACCAAAAAATAGTGTGTACGTGGTTCACAAGCTGCTGCGAGCGGTACGCGTGCGGCTAGCAGCGAGCTGACGATTACAAAGAACTCTCTCTGTAACCGCGTAACCGTAACTGTTACCAAAACCATACTGTGTTCGTGGTTCGCGAGCCTGCAACGAGCGTTACACAAGCGGGTCACAGTGAACCGCCGACTGTCGGTTTTTGCCGCGAATCAAAGGTTCTCGTACACACTAGAACCTCGTTACTGTATCTGTTTAGTTACAGTTACAGCTCGCTAAATGGGTACACTCGGTGAAAGCGTTTGGGCAACGTCATGAGCCTACACTTTAACACGCGTACACACTAGAACCTCGTTACTGTATCACGCAAGTTACAGTTACAGCTCGCTAGTGAGTAACCGGCTTAAGTATCCTTCGAGCCGGATATCGTTTCATTATAATCGAACGAGTAGACATCGAATTCATGATCCTTTCGATAAAAACTCAAGGCCTTTGCAGATGAGCTATGGTGACAACAACTGTCAAATTTTTTAACAGTGGTCCACGATGGTCGGCCACAGTGTAAACGCAGAGAAATAATAATAACTTAAAAAACTAATTTGGCAACTATATTGCACTAAGATCTAATTAAAAATAACAATGGCTCCAATATGACACGATTTCGTATGCGTTGACACTCTTAGGTTAAGCGATGCTTCTCGAGGTATGAACTTAGATGGGTGACACAACGTTTTTTATGGGATGCTGTAAAAGCAACACAAGGTTGAGCAGCAAAAAATAATCTTAACATTTAAATAATATAAAGGCCTTTTTCAATAGGGATGCTGACAACATTTTTTTTTATCCGTCAGGTAGATTATAAAAAAAATTTGGACACGTATTTTTTTCTTTTTTTACGTTATCAAAAGATTACGGAAATACATTGACTTAGAATGTGGTATGACGTCACTCCCCGGTCGATTTTATACTGACTTGTGACGTAGCGAGCCCCCACTCCTCAACTTTAATGCGTTGCTTAAACTATTTTTATTAATATGATAAAGCAAAAAATACGTGTCTAATATTTTTTTCATTTATTTGACTGACGGACTAAATAGTTTTTTTTTGCGCAGTTAACATCGCTATTAGTTGGCTATGCTTCACAGACGTGATGGTATTAATTAAATACACAAACAGTGGCCGATGATACCGTTATCAGCTGTAGTTAGCGTACCCACGGTGGGGTAAGGTGGGGGGCATCTGCCCCACCCTAGCCCCCGAGTCGAAGATTTAAAAGTAAAAAAAAGAACATTTGTTAAAATTTTAAATTACCGCGCAAAACAATGCCGTATCCATGAATTGAGCGGGCGTAGTTATAAGAGTTTTATCGAGAGAATTTCCTACTACTTATCGAATTTATTTACTTCTGCCCCACCCAAAAAAAATTCTGGGTGCCATTGCCATGGTTACTTGAAACTACTTAGAAGTTTAGAAAATCATATTTTTTTTCTATTTTTATCGATACTCGTCTACGAAGTTTCGCCAGCTAATTTATTTTGACCTTGTATTTGACCAATGATCCAATCATATCGAATTATTTTATCTTTGAGTTCACTCTCGAGAAGTCTTATTTTGGCACGAAATAGCCAT
Source organism: Conistra vaccinii (assembly GCA_948150665.1). Classification (NCBI taxonomy): domain Eukaryota; kingdom Metazoa; phylum Arthropoda; class Insecta; order Lepidoptera; family Noctuidae; genus Conistra; species Conistra vaccinii. Next base: position 4,577,926 of record OX411344.1, on the reverse strand, counting down.
TTTAAGGCATTTTATAATATCTTGTTTACTGAGTGTCAAAATTATGTAGAATGTGGACAAAGTCTGAATTAATTTGAAAGTTTAATAGTTGTTTCTTTCCTCAAACTAAACTAAGTTCTCCTTAGCTTAGATAGGCATAAAACAAAAAAAAAAGAATTAAAAATAATAACAAAAAAACAAAAAAAAGAGTAACTTATCTTTTTGGGCAAAACAAAAAGAAATTACCACATTTAATTGTACACGGATTTAAATTTAAATTGCCTGCTTAATTTAAAACCTGACCAGATTTTTAATATGCTTTCCACATTCTGCAATAGTGCTACCATGGTGCTACCACGTACAGACGCCAGCACATCAACCTACTCCAATCTGTCAAATTTTCCCAATCAACATTGTGAACCTTATTCTTTAGCGATAAAGTTGAAAATCTATTACAGAAATTTGACAGATTGTAGTAACTTGATGTGGCAGCTGGCGTCTGTACTATCGAAGAACTGCATACACAAGGTGGAGACGACATTACGACAATAAACTAAACTACGTTTATCTAATGACGTTCATAGTCTGTGCATACGAAAATTCAATCAAATATATCCAATAGTTTAGTCACTATAAAGTCGTATTTTTAATTAGACGAAGTCAACTGACGTTTACTGTGTTGTCAGTTTTTGATGAAATAAAAATAGTGTTGTGACAAAGTGAATGATTGAAAAAACTCCTGAATGATTGAAAAACTCCTGAATGAATGAAATTGCCTGGATTGTCTGGTGAATAGTTAGTGTGCCGAACTGCCGATATCGGGTACGGGGTTCGAATTTTAGTCGTGCTTTGTACATACCAACGAGTTTTCGACGACTATGTTCCTATAGTATCTACCTATACTGAATACCGAGTGTATTATATCAGAGAAATTTTATACAATTTTATTGTAAAATAGAAATAATATTCTTTTATACTTTGAAATGATTAACTATTCGAATACACTCATTGTTCATTCATCTGATTGAACGAGAACTGAACGCATCACTATTACTTTAAATACGGCAACATTATTTTACAAAGTGACATTAGCTACTGTCAGTTGGCTTCGTCTAATTAAAAATACAACTATAGGTAGTCAAAGATTGACAAAACCCATAGTCGGCCCATCACTACTATTTAGTTTGTTTGCAAAAAATAACTTTTTTAATTTCAATGCTAGGATTTATTTGATAGTTCCAAAATACTCTTATGCCTTAGTATTGCCAGTGTTTTCATTTATTTTCGTATTGTTGTCTCCACATTGTATAAACAGTTTGAAAACAAAATCCCATGTACACGATGACTACATCTGTTACCGCCCCGGTTCTATAACCGCCGAGCGCTGCAACCAGAAATAGTCCTTACAGTGTATATATTCATCAATGAGATGTTTAACAAATTATTGCTTACTTTAAAGTTTCCCTTCCCATATAAAATCATAGAATTTTAAAGACGATCAGATAGTTTCAAACACAATTCCTTGAAAAAACTTTTCTTTAAAAATACTATTGCACCACTTCAGCTTGGCATTACTCCTTCGTCCTCTAAAGGCAGAGACAGAGTTAATATATCTCACATTTCGTCATCATCCAGACTCTGGGCTGCTACTGAGAAATTCTTGAATGAAAAACCCAATAACACGCTCGACCCGAGGATCAAACCCAGGACCTCACACTCAACAGTGACGATTGCGACCACTAGCCAGCGAGGTACTCAGCTCTAAGAAACTTTTAAATAATATCTTTCATATTATATTTATAAAGTCTAGAAATATTCTCAAATGTATTGTAGACAAAAAACAAAATGGCTTATTTCGAAGTGGTGCTATTATTCTATCGATGTATCATCGATATGTGACGACAAATATCAACCTCAAAGAAAACATTACATATTGACATTTTATTTCTTCACTCAAACTCAGAGCATTTATTTTAACGACCAGGCTCTTATGAATTGACAAGGGGTCGGTCAGTCAGAAAGATGAAGCTAGTTGCCCATTCTAAAGCGAGGTGAAGAATGGGCAAGAAACTCCATGGACAAGTCTAGTATGTGCATACATTCATTATATTTACACTGAAAATAATTGACGTGCTGCCACGACAAGCGCCGAACGCAGACCGCGTATCTGCGTTGTCGTGGCCACACGTCGTGTCCGGGTTCGCAACAAGTCAATCATCATCCTGAGGATGCCTCGTTGAGAGGTGGACACATGTCGATATATTACAGGGTTCTTTAAGAACTGTTAAGCGGATTAGGTTACTAAATATAAGTCGTCTATTGTATTTTATAATGGATTTCCGCAAAGTTACGCCTGAGTCAATTAACTAGCTGAAATGATGCAAGTTTTCTTATTGCTATGCACTATAAATATTGAATTTTACGTCAAAATATTACATCATTCTGTTGCAATAACGTTCTATGACGTTGATATTGTCGTCACCTGTCGCCAAACACGTTTCAAACAATTTATCAATGCATATAAACTTTCTACGTGCGTACAGAATATGCTCTATGTAATGTAATGTAATATTTTGTGCGCAATGTAATGTGCTGATTTTGTCAGTTATGTTTAACCCATTTAATAAGGGGCGAAGAAATCAAATGAATTTGTTGACGCTACTCTACTATAATATTGTCTTTTCCCTATAAAAATCTAAAGAGGAACTTATAAGGTCTTTGAAAACCTATTTAATTTAGTGTATACTACCAACATAGCAATTTTATTCGCATTGATAAATGGCATCAAATTCTTCTTACAATACGCCAGTTTCATAAAATTATCATAACCACAAACACGGATAAAAAAAAATGCAACTGACGTTTTGCAAGAAGAACACACAAATAGGGTAGGAACAGACCGGCAACACGCTACACCAATGACTTATTAAGCGAGCTAGCGTGGGGTGTCACAAATATATCCCTAACCACAGAAATACTTTTTTCCGTAATTCCTTTTTACCCCGGAGGCCATCCCATCTGCCTCCCTCCAAGGACGTGTAAATGTAGGTGATACACAGACTGGGCACCATCTCTTCCATTGTTGACGACTAGGCGCCAGCCCGAGGGCGCCCGAGCAGACCCGAGCGAACGGGCGACCAGCATTAGGTGTCCAAGTAACTGGAAGGATAAAGTTGTAAGTGTTAGACGGCTTCCTTAGTAGTCCGATAATAGTCGCATAATATGATGTGTAACATTTGACATTTTGGCTGCCAGTACCAACCTCTCGGAAAATGGGTTGGTACCGTCTGATGGCCAACTCTAGCACAGCGCGCGTTCATTGGTCAAATCAAATCGCGCGAGCTTCAACGGCTTCTTGTTACACACTTCCGTCCCTTTTCACGAAATCACTCCCACGGAGGGAAATCGAGAGGAAAGATGTCACACATTAAAAAAAACAACGGGTTGCACTCCGGGAGTGCCGGCAGAAGTGAAAACTTGAACATTAACGTTGTGCATTTTTGAATATTTTGGAGTGGTTAGGGAATAATTTCGCACGAATTGCTTTATTTATCAGTATAAAAGTACTATAATTTAAGTGGTTAAATACAATATTCATTAGTAGTAGTAGTAGTATATTTATTTTTTAAATATAGTCTAACAAAAATAAACAATATTAAGTATATTTAAACACTTTTCATGAAGTAAGTTTTGCCTGCTTTTTTTTACCCATCAATATGGGTAAAATTTAATCTTACCTCGCAATTTTTACGTAATGTCAAAGACTATTTATTTTGTTATTTACTCTGTCGGTTGCTAGGCAACGGATCTTACGGTCACGTACTGACGCGAGTTTAACATTTATTACCCATCCCAAAAAAAGTGCACAACGCCGCTAAAGACGTACTTTCACTTCAAAAACTCAGTTTTTATTCATTATCTTTTCACAAGTATGTCGGGGTCAGCTTCCAGTCTTACCGGATGCAGATGAATACCAGTATTTACATGGAGCGACTGCCTATCTGAGCTCCGCGACTCAAGATACCCCTTGGTAACTTTACGTCAGACTTTAGAGCTTTTGAATATCCCGCCGTAGGTAAATAATGTCAAATGAGAAGCTTGTGGCTAAGTAATAACAGCCGCACGGGTCGTTAAGCTGCGCTTGCCGGGGTTGGTCGGTGGACGGGTAACCATCTTAACATAACGAGACTCCTCCGTGCCTCGGAAAGCACGTTAAGCCGTTAGTCCCGGCTGTCATTCGTGGATCTTTGACAGTCGTTACAGGTCGTCAGAAGCCCGAAAGTCTAACAACCAGTCTTACCAAGAGGTATCGTATTACCCAGTTACTGGGTTGTGGAGGTCAGATAGGCAGGTCGCTTCATGTAAAATACTGGTATTCAGCTGCATCCAGTTAGACTGGAAGCCGACCCCAACATAGTTGGGAAAACGCTGGAAAGAAAAGGCTATTGAATACTAAATATAAGGAAAAAAAATGGGATTCTAGAAAATGATGATACAATGGGTGATGTTTTAGCTAAGTATCAACAATTTATCTAGCTATCGGCAAGTGTCATTAAAAAAAAAAAAAAGTGTTTACTCGCAGATACAGTTTTTTACATAAAATCATTACTTCCGCCAAACTGCACAGCAGTTTGGTAGCTCCTGTTTTAACACATATAAAATAAAATAGTTATTGTTATTACACTTTTTCACCTATAGGTACGCTAAACTAATCATGCAATTCTTATCTAAATGATACAAACAAACAAGCTTTTTAAATATTCACTACATTGAGCCCTTGACAAAACAGATTTAGGAGGTACTTTTGTATTTTATTTTTAAAAGAGGTTTTTGTGATAGAGCTATCTATATCGACTGGAATGTTCTTAATTAGGAAATTCTTATTATTCTTTACTTTTGTGCAGTTAATTTAATGTAAGGTTCTCCCCGCTATTACATTGGATTCGTTCGACGCGGTTTCGGTTAACTTCGAGCTAAAATGCCTCGCTCTACGTGGATGCATTGATTGGCCCGTTATCAGACAGTGATATTAATCGCATAATAAGTGTTCGGCAAGCAATACAAAACAGTGTTTTTGCTACGAAAGACTTTTGCAGGAACGCATACAAAATGCTACTCAAAAAACAGATAACTATTTCTCATGTAATTCTAAGGATTAATACATAGGTAAAAAAAATCTGTAACAATTAATAGGCTGATTCTGTTTGATTTGTGCAATAAAAGTAGTTTTTTTATTTATTTGGCTTGATATTTCATCATATCCATACGCGAATTTCGCGTAACGCGATTTTGTCCGGAACGCATCCCTCGCGTAAAGCGTATATAACGTACTTTGCTTAGAATGCGAACAAAACCACGGCCACCAGCTAGTGAGAGATAAATAGACTGAATGCCATGTGTTACCTTGTTTGTTTTTATTTCTATTGTAGATAAAAATAGTAATTTCATTTAAAACATTGTACAATGCGTCGCGTTTTATCGCTATCAGCAAATTCTTTAGACAACATTTCGTTACCATGTTTACACACCTCTTTTGCGCAACAGATAACATGATTAGGTACTAATTATTTGAAATGTCTTTGTTACATTAGTAATTAATAACTGCCACTGGCCCGTTGGGCTCGTGGGGTCCCTGGTTCGATTCCCAGTAGGTACAGCCCGGAGTTTGTAAGTTGGCGGTGCCTCGTGTTCGTTAAGGCGACGATAGCCGACTTTTAAAGATTTTAGACTGAAGATCACGTCTAAACGAGTAGTGTATTTGGAAAAATATAAGTTAAATTATAAGTTAAATTAGAGCACTTTATTAATATAGGAATATTTTAGATTATGTTTCTAATACATAGTGAAATTAATTTGTAAGGTTATGTCTAATGCGGACATAAAACTGAGAATCACGCATCTATCAAGCGTATTTACCCCTGAAACCTTTTTCATTTTAAACATAATTTAATTATTAAACTTTTAATATACGTCTTTTATTAAAATACCTGTTTTCTCTATACTAATATTATAATCTATACTAATATTATAAAGAGGTAAAGTTTGTGAGGTTGTAGGGGGTAATCTCTGGATCTACTGAACCGATTTAGAAAATTCTTTTACCAATAGAAAGCCACCTTATTTGTGAGTGTCTTAAGCTATTTACTTATGTTTACAGCAAAACGAAGTGGGCAGGGGTCAGCTAGTGTATTATAAATTAATAATGCGTCTAATTTGTGACAGCGCTCCTTGATGGGCGATGGCCCCAATACATCAATTTATTTACTACTATTTTTGAAGTGAACATTTCTTTAAGCGCGTTGAGCACTTTTTGGGTCAACAAAAATCATGGCACCCGCGTCATCGTCACCGAAGACGCGTTGAGCACTTTTTTGTACAGCGCACTCTGTTTAATTTTTTTGTTTTTTTTTTAATGGAGCTACATCTTTCGTTCTTGTACTGACAGCAAGCCACATAAAATCCTGTAATTTTCGTTAGACGGCGTCACTTAGTTTTCACTTCTATCGGAAGTCCCCAAAGACTGCCCGCATGTTTTTTTTTTAAATGTTAAGTCAACGTTAAGCTATCATTATGTTTGTACGTGTACAGTGTAATAATCGCATTGGCAAAAAAAAACACTAAACAAAGATTAAAAAGAAAACCTCTTCGTGAAAAAATAACTTCTGGCTATATTAATTATAGCGGCTAGATATGTGACGATACGGCATCACACGCTGCGCGCTAAATTCCTTTGTTATCAGCGATCGCGTTATCAGCGGCGTGCCTCGTACGTTAGTCACGGCCGATCAGAGAAAAACGTACGCTAATCGATGTAGTAGTTTTTAAATGATAGAGTTAAGAAAAAGGGAAATAGTTATTTTCATCACACTCATTCGAAAAACGACCATTGCCTATAGAGGATAGCAGGAGCAAAATTCAATTTTGCTCCCATAGGAGTTTGAGCTTTCTCTCTTCTGGTTGGTCCACTCCGTACTTCTGATAGATTTGTGTAGTTAGGTTGGAGGCGCTCGCGTGAAGGTTTAATGTAAAAAAAGTTTCGAGTAGGTACTCCAAGCTTTTTATTTTTCTCATAGGTAGTAATGATGAAAAATAGAGTGTATCGCTCGGGGACAAAATATTTTGCTCTCGGGCGGCGTATATTGAATTCCTCGCTACGCTCAGTATTCTACTTTAGAATCCTTCGCTTCGCTCTGAATTCGAAATAACGCCCTGGAAGAACAAAATATTACTTTGTCCCCTTGGACCACAAATAACTAGTTTACACAACCGGTTTTATTCGGTGGCAGACTGTTCACCAATGTATTTTAGTACTAGCTGCGCCCCGCGGTTTCATCCGCATAAGTCTTGATCTCGTGGGAATATTGGGATAAAAAGTATCCTATGTTAGGACATAGGATACTTTTATCCCAATATTCCCAGGACCCAGGACCCAGGTCATGGTCTACCCATGTCCCAAATTTCATCCAAATCCGTTGAGCCGTTTTTGCGTGAAAGCGTAAAAAACAAAGAAACATTCAAACATATTACAAAAACAAATCGTTTCTCTATAATAGTAGTTTAGATGCCCGATTTTCGTGGATCATCTGCACTGAAGTATTAATATTTCGCCTTTATTGGTGATTAAGAGATAAGTAACAAAAAAAATGGTTCAGTTAACAATAATTATTACATAATTATGTAACTTTCATTATGCCTAGCCTATTCCCAACTACATTGGGGTTGGCTTCCAGTCTTACCGCATGCAGAATACCAGTATTTTACTTGGAGTGACTGTCTGTCTGACCACCACAATCCAATTACTGGGTAATACCATACCCCTAGGTAAGACTGGTTGTCAGACTTTCGAGTTTCTGACGACCCATAAGACAGTCAAAGATCCACGAATAACAGACAGGACCAACAGTTTGACATGCTTTCCGAGACATGGAGGAGTCTTGGTACGTAAAGATGGTCACCCATACCCAAACCAACCGCGGCAAGCGTAAGTTAACCTGATAGATCGATCCGTGCGGCTATTATTACTTAGCTACAAGCCAATTAAGTAACTTTAAGCAACATTCATAAATAAAGGTGATAATGTTTTATTCTCATCAACGAATTACTTACAGATCATTTTTATATGGTCCAATGTGGGTTTTCTTTCACCTCTAACATGGCAACGCCGCCAGCATTTTAGACACTTTTTTCTGTGACAGCGATGCGGATGAATTTTTGTATGCCCAATGAAATGGAAAATGGAAGAGCTTCCCTTTAAGAGCTCAAATGTCCTAAAGACTGATGCAGCTCGATAACAATTAAAATTTTATTGTGTCTCATTAGTGACAGTCAAGCAGATCGGATATTTATTTATTTTATTTTTCCCTTATGTATTTGTACATGATAATATACAGCAGAAGAACAGACTGCAGTGCTGCTGGGGAGTTTGTTGCACCACTTCTTCTTCCCAGCAAAAGCACCAGGAAGTGGTGAAGGGCGCGCGTTTTTGGGGGACTGTCTTATGTAATTTTGACATTCGAAAAGTGCTGATTCTCAGCCTAGTTTGAATAAATGACTTGTGAATTTTGAATTTTTATGAATTATAATTTTGTTAGATTTTATATTATATTTAAGATTTGAGAAGTATAAACACCTAATAAAATGTTGTACAGGTTCATTTCAAGCATGAGGAAATTGCCTTTGTAACTATGAGTCAGTCCCATACTCTTGCTCAAATCCGAATTTATTATTGTTCAGCGCAGCACATTATTTCCTTATAAAACATCTACTAGTTTATAGCTGTCATGCCATTCCATAGTACTTTTCTATCCATTCTATGTTTGGGTTATAGTTTAGTTTTTGGTTTTAAACAAACAATGTAACAATATAAAATTGCATTTGAAGTCCAGCGATGCAAGCAGCTCAATTTAATTATAATCCATTAGGTAGATATAGGTAACTTTATTGATTATTTTTAAATAGTAAGTATACTTTGATGGTATGGACATGGCGAGTGGATAAATGAAAGCCAATTAACAAAATAATGGAATCACCAGGAATAGTGCCCAAAAAGTGTAGTTGTGATTAGAATTTTTTATTTTATTTTGTTGTATTTGGGAAATGAGCAGACACAATATGATAAAAGTTCTGAAAGTTTAATGTTCAGTAGGTATTGCATGTTTGTAGGCTGAATCAACAATTTTTGTGTAAAAATGTAACAATATTATGAAATCTCAGTATTTCGTTCAAGTTGTTTTCAAGATACAGAAACTACAGGTTATTGCCAAGGCTATTCAAAATTGCCGCCTTGTTTTCAAGCACCAGAAACTACTCTAAACAGCCAGGTTGTACTCACTTCCATATCGTTTTGTTCCGCATCCTGCAACCTTGGAATTCTTCGCTTTGGTATCACTAGGAAATGCACGGGAGCTTGCGGAGAAACGTCGTTGAAAGCCAAACACAGCTCATCTTCGTAAATAATATCAGCTTTTATCTCTTTAGAAATTATCTTGTCGAAAATAGTCGGCCCCGGCGCAGCGACGCTTTGCGCTTGCGCGCGGCGCACTTCGTCACTATACGGTCTCCGTACCGCTATTGCCGACCCACGAGATAAATCATATATATTCGTGGGATAAGTCTTCTTCAATCTGAATTTTAGGGCGCGTTGCAGCACTTTATTAAACATTTTTATTGTTTTTCACAGAGGAATTCCATCGTCACAGAATCGCACAAGTTTTGATTTTGACAATTTTGACATTGACAATTGACAGGTTTAGAATTTGACAATGACGTTAGGAGAAATTTATTAATGTTGCAACGTAATAAAAAATTTAACTACTATAATTGGAAATAAATAACCACTGTTTATATGCATCAAAATCATCCTAATCATCATTATAGATTCATGGCATAAAGCACTGCTATTCGTGCCGTAAGTGTACTAGTACTGGTTTAGAGGTACGGTGCTTAGAGGGTGACTACATGTAAGGAAAACGAATTCTGCTGAATAGCTTTGTGGGAATTGTGGTTTTTTAGGAAGAGTGGGGGGAATAAGTTGTATAAGTCAAACGTATAAACGTTAATAACTTTAATACAATTTATCAGTTGTAGACGATGTAGTAGATAACCTTGTATAGAAACCAAAACACATTGACCAGACCTGGTATCGCTATTTGTTCTGCTGTGACTTGAAGTTTATAATGTTGATAAATCTTGTTTTTAAATATAATAATTTTATCAGGTAATGCAAATCCTTAAATTCTCCGCATAAAAAACACCATTAAACTATTAGTTTTTATTTCGATTTCCTATTTTACCCCTTTATATTTTTTTTTTCACGCAAGTAATGTCACATGTCATTGGCTTCAAAGAGTATGTAAACCATAAAACCTTCTTGACTTACGCAAAATAATTAATTTACGCATCCAAATATTGAAATTATAATTGAATAATTAGTAACAAAAGATATTAAAATAACAACTAATTATTATTATTACATTGTAATAATAATCTGTAGGTGTTAAAAGTACCGTAAGGTTATGACAAAGGCAGAATGTATTGAGAGACCTTTGCCTGTTTCATTCATCAATAGAAACTCTTTGAAAACATAACAAACGCGCGCCACGATTCTATGCGCGCGCATCCTGAGCAAAATATGCTGGTGATAGAACGGCGAGTTTTCGTGTACGTTACCCCAGCAAGAAAGTGTCTCCTAGAGTTATATGAGTAGAACGTATAATTTGTGCCTTATTTGCTGTAAATGTGCCCCCACATAAAAAATATGTGCCCCCTGTCGTTTTGGAAAAAAACGGAAAAAACGATTCTTGCTGGGGTAACGTTTTTCTAGCAGGAAAATTCTAAACGAATGATCGGAGAGAGAAAAATTATGCATGGCCATAGAGCTTATTTGTGTGCCAAAATGTGCCCCCAAAAATAAAATCTGTGCCCCTTCAGGTTTTCGAGATATTGCATTTCCTGCTGGAGTAACGTTTTGATGAATCGTATATCTCTAAAACCATTGCATGTGCCCCTGTAGAATAAACATACACGAGTAGCTCTTAATGTGTGTCCCTTAGTGCCCCAATCAGATTTAAGAAAATATTTATAGTTTTCAAGTTATCGCGGTTTTATGAAAACCCAAAAAAACATCGGGCACATTTACAACAAATAAGGCACAAATTATACGTTCTACTCATATAACTCTAGGAGACACTTTCTTGCTGGGGTAACGTACACCGAGTTTTCTCCTTCTAGCATATATGCACGTCCCATTCGTTTAGTTTTAAGTACAGTCTCGAACGGTGGGTATTTACTTTTAATAATAGTTTATTATTATTGTATACTTAATTGAATGATTTAATTTTAAAAAATGTTTTAATGACTTAAGCCATTATTATTTTGCAATTTGGACATAACTTAATAACAGTTATGTTTCTATATCGCATAGATAGTTTTTTAATTGAAGACTGAAATTGTCCCAACACTTACTTACAGCAAATATAAATGCACCTATATTCTGATTCACTTTGACTTTTTGCTTGTCTCGATAGACAAGTAAATATTGTAAACCCATCGGGTTTAAATAACCACCTAAAGAAATAACTAACGGGAACACATTTTGCATAAAGATAAGGTCTGGTCTGGATTGTAGTATATTTATGTACATAACCGTAAACAAGTACCCATATCAATTAAAATAAAATGGGTGCGGGTAAATCTGCGGGCAGAAACCAATGTGTGGTAGAAAAACATCCATTGCGTTTTTTTATGCGACTGTACTTATATGTGCCAATTTTTGGCGCCAGTTTCTACGGTGACTTCTTGTATTCTTTCCACTGATGGTAGGTATTCTTTTTGTTTTTTTTTGGTGTGTATACTTATTTTAATTTTTTGATTAATTTCATTTTCTTGATATTATCATTTTAATTGCGTTACTGTAAGTTGTTCACTATGGAAGACTCAGTTTGTCGGCGTATTAACTGTTCGATTCTTCTCCGTCATTACGTGGGCAGTCATTTAGAGAAGTTAGTGAAAATGTCTACAATACTCTGGCTTTTTGGATTTCTCCAACACCGGTAAGTCGAGAATTCTCGACTCGATTTACTTACTTCTAAAGCCCCTAGGCCTACATCAACCTTTATCTGTCGGAATTGAGGTCGGAATTGACGATCATTCAAAATACTCAAACGTCATTTTGACAAATTCGAATTTTGAATTTACCAGCATACAATGACCAAAAGTCAGTAAGAAATTCGATACTAAACCTAGATTTTGAGACCTAATTACCGTGTAATGCCAAGATTTATGATAAAATGGTAAATTACATTTGAAAGCCCTCAGGTCATTCTCTAAATTAAACCATAAATCTTTGAGTCACAGCATGTTTCGTAGCGATACTAGGTTCCTTAGTCGCTTGGTCAATCTCTTTTGGTATCTAGCCTAGCCTACAAGCTTTGCGAAATCCATATTCGACGGCGACATGCAGGAGTGTTTGAAAAAAAACCACGTGCTTTATAAAATACTTATAATACTTTGATTTACAATACATTTGCTGATTAGCTATCACTACCTTAGCCTATTATTTTAAATCTTTTAGTCAACTTCATACCTTAGTTAGAATACACTCTGTTTAATTTTTCATAAATTGTACTTGTGTAACCATTACCCGTAAAAATATATGCGTTCAAAACTTCAAATCAGAAGATCTAAAAAACATTCATTTTTGTTATGTTATAGATTTCTTCGTATAAAAAATTTGACAATTTAATAATGACCAAATGTCTCATACATCTTTTAAATAAGTACTTATAATTAACTTACATAGTTATTATTTATTGAGCAATATTTTTAATACAATTTAGCAGTTGTTCACAACATAATTTAATGCATTACTCAATTCACTGTAAGATTATCACAACTTTAGTTCAGTAGTTATCATTGAGCACTTACAATAAAACTATCATATAAACTGCTATTAAATGGCATAGCATGATAAGTAGATACCTACTTCAAACGTCATGTCATCATAAGGAATTAAAAACTTACAATATATTTATCTGCATTTATATTTTACACCGACAAGCAAAACTTTCAAGTAGCCTAGGTACCAATACCAAACCAATTAGACCACCAATTTTACAATGTTTGCGAGATATAGAGCCATTATAACCGTAGAATAATACAAAGAATAACGGAATGAGTAACTTATTCTCCCCCTCTAGTGTATATCTACATCTTATTAGTACAGTCAACCGCACGACCATGGTAACTATTCGACTTTGACAGGGCTTTTATTTCGAACGCCCTTTCAGACCACCCATGACCAGTACATATACAAAAACTACTTATGTCTAATTTATTTACACCATAATAATTCTGCTCCCCTATCTTCAGCTCTGTCGTATACTCATGTAAGCTGCGCTGAGAATCGTGAGCAGCATTCTGAAGGTCCGGTAAACAAAGGTTTTAAAGTACTGGTTCTGGAGCGCGAGTCGGCAGAGAAGGGTTATCACGAAGAACAAGACTCCTTGATGTACGTAGTACATCCTGAAATTAAACAAAGTTTGTCAAGTTAGATAAGTGATCATTGGAAATTGCGTGGATAATTTTTTTTCAAGGGCTCTACCACAGATAATATAATACTACGTACAGATACCCAATCCCATACAAAGAAATGCGACCTCCCTAAGTCGGGCTATTGTCTGGCTACAGCATAAATGTGGTACAGTGATGTAAAACGCCATCTATTGCAAAGAGCCCTAAACAAAAAGGTTTTATCTTTTTTTTGTTGAAAATACGAGATTTATGAGTTACAATAGATAAATCAGCATTAAACAAGGAAGTTTTGATTTTTACTAATCTTACTTCAGTCAAAATCTTCCGTTTATCGCTTTTTAGTGACTGTTAATTTCATAATTGTTACCTATGCTGCCATCTATGATCTTTTTTCAAGACTAATTATAATTTGTTCGAATTGGTACCCCATGGCTCTACCTATGCAAAGTTTAAACAATCATAATCATAAATTGGCGGAACGATCGGGATAGGTTCCGTCGAAGCTGGAAGGAGGACGCGAGGGCCGACGAAAGATGAAAGGAGTGGAGAGAGATCTTTGCCCAGGAGTGGGATAGAGTAGGCTAAAAGAAAAAAAACATAAATTACTACCTGGGCTGGGACAAACCCTGAGTCCGTGCTGTTACTGAGAATTTCCGAATGGAAAAATCTTATAAACTATCCACTCAGCAATTGCCCTTGCTTCTCTTGCGACCACTCGACTAACGAGGCAGTACTGTAACTTGAACTAAAAAAAAATACAACTAACATTATAATAAATGTGGACACTTACTTGCGCAAATGCTTCTTAGCAACGTCGATATCTTGGTCTTTCTCTTGTAACAGGTATTTTCTTGTCCCTATTACAAAGTTTTCGTAGTGATCATCCCAACTGTGAATAAAAAACTTTAAATTAGTATTTCACACTGACAAAATATATGGTATTATTAATTATTTTTAACCGTTACGAGGTTCTTTCATTGCTTCTATGTGAGTTTGAATGTTTTGATTTTCTCAAAATTATTATCTTCATACACAGAAGATTGTAAGCAGTTTATGTCCAAATAATAATATACGCTTTAGTTAACAATATTTTGGATAAGGAGCGGGACTGCTTCAAAAATTTGGATAGATTATGAAAATATAAACGACTTCAAAAACCAAAGTTTTTGGTGTCGTACCTACTTACTTGATAGTTTGAGGATCTAAATTATAGATGGCAGTATCTTGAGGCGAAAGTCTGGCTTGTAATTTTCTCACGTTGTCTGTTGCAAAGTGCCATTCACGCACCGAGAAGAATCTCAACACCTCGTTCATAGCTATGAGACGCTGACTGACAGTTATGAGGCTCATTCTAGAACAAAATATTTATTTAAACATCCCTCAAATGAAAAATATTTCCTAAAAATAAATTCCTCTTTTCTTCTAAAAATTTAACTACCATTATAGTAGCAACAGTTTAATAAGGCAACATTATCATAAGAGTTACTTTTAACGCAGAATTCACAAATATATTTCGTTTTAATTAATAATTACCTCGTTTTTATTCCAAGAAGTTTGGTAATATATTCGGCGATGTGAAGAGGCGCAGTTTGCAATAACGTCTCCAAAGTCTTTTGTGTGACTCTGTGGAGAGAAAAGTTTATAATTTAGTTCTGGCTTTTCCTGATAGAGGGCATGAGTGCTTATTTGGTGGCCACTTATGGAAATCTACAATACCAGAAGCATCGCAGTGTTGCGTGGCCGTAACAGAGACGAAAATAAAATGTAATTACCTATAATGTAATATAAAAAGTTTTTAATTGGATTTTTTTTGTGTAGGTTCCTACTATTTCTACTTGCAAGAACCCTTTGACATGAAAAGGCCGTCTTCAACGCTAACCAGTTTTCTCTAGATTGGGCTACTTTAACCAAGTTTGAACCTCTAATTTTCTGTACCTATGTCTTCGTCCCATCTAGTTCTTCTTTCGTTCTTCCTTCTTTCGTCTTGCTTGTGGGCCCATCCATGTTGTCACTTTTTTGTCCATCTCTGGTCCTGAAGGCATGCTACGTGTCAAACCCATTTCCATTTTTAACTAATTCAGTGCTGGGAACCCTCCAAGAGGGTTCACCTATGACGACAGCCCTCGTGGACGGCTCATTTTAAAAGATTTATATACAGGGTGGACCAAAAATAGGTACACGTCATAACAAAAAATATAGATTCCTCATGTCTAGGGGTATTCTAAAATACCCCATGTATGTTCCGCGATTTTTTGTAGTTTTCGAGTTATTATTTTTTATGTAATTTTTTCGATTTTTCTTGCCAATGGAGCTTCAAAAATTCATATATTTTTTTGTAGTATTTTCCAGTTTTTTTTTTTGCGACAGTGTCGTCTTGAATGTTACTTTCATACATAAAATAATAAACTTGCTGACATTCCTGCAAGTTACTCAAAAAAGTATCGATAGCAGGAATTTAAGTTTTTAGTGGTAAGACTGAAATTTTCAACTTCAATTCAAAAATACAAAAATGAGGTTCCATATATTCTAGCTGACTTTAAAAATTATGCAGGTTCTAAGCTACGCAAAAAATTAAAAAAAGTTAGTACTAAGGCTGCCTGTCCACTGGAGCGGAGAGGAAAAAAGAGGAGCGGAGATGTGCCAATATTAACCAATAGAAACTTGGCTCCGCCCCTGAGTGTAGATTTGATTGGTTAATAATGGCACATCTCCGCTCCTCTCCTCTCCTCTCCGCTCCAGTGGACAGGCAGCCTTAACCTTCTAATAATTCACTGTAATCGGCCTTCGAAGGTTAGGCTAAAAATCCTTTTAAGCTTTATAATACGTGGTCCAAATAGTGACGCCATAAAAAAACTGGAAAATACTCACTACAAAAAAGACATGAATTTTTGAGGCTCCACCGGCAAGAAAACTCAAAAAAATTTACAAAAAAATAATAACTCGAAAACTACAAAAAATCGAGGAACATACATGGGGTATTTTCGAATACCCCTGGACATGAGGAATCTATTTTTTTTTATAACGTGTGTTTTTGATCCACCTGTATATGCGTTGGTTTTGAATTTTTTGTTCGCGGTTACATAAATATTCACTAAAGTTTTAAAAGGTTGGAAACTACGTATAGCTAGAAGACCCTATGAAAACACTATTTTACTTCGTTTTGGAGTGTTTTATAACACGATTACAAGCATGCCATAGTCCATCCGCGATGGCTAACTTTAGCGCAAACGTACCTAATGCCGGTAACCCTCCCAGAGGGTTCACTTGCAATATGTATGGCGGCATTGGGTATGAGTTCTTTGAAAATGGGTGGAAATGGTGGAATGAAGTACTTAATACTTACTTATTCTCAACAGCAAGACCGCTGGGGTACCAGAATGTGTTGTCAAGCGGATGTCCTCGCAAGTTCTTGCGCAAGGCCACCTTGAAGTCGCGCCAAGTGGTTGGATTCTCATAAGTACTGCAGTTGTAAACGCGAACTTGCTCTGGACTGAAACAGCATAGGTACAGTCATAAAGGGATAGGCAGAACTGCAGAAGTGTATGTACAGTGTATACAAGTCTCATGTAAATCTAGGTACGCAAGGATGTTTTTTTCCCCGGAGCGATTATTTTTTGCACTCTGTTGCTTCGGTTGCTCTCTGTTGAATTCTCAATGCTCGGCTCAACATCGAGAGTTGAAAATCCAGTGCGCGATAAAATTCCTCCGCGATATTTTTGAGTCCATCCG
The DNA here is from genome assembly GCA_948150665.1 of Conistra vaccinii. Taxonomy (NCBI): domain Eukaryota; kingdom Metazoa; phylum Arthropoda; class Insecta; order Lepidoptera; family Noctuidae; genus Conistra; species Conistra vaccinii. The sequence goes on along the minus strand of OX411344.1, from coordinate 4,560,688 downwards.
AACGCGGGCTAAGAGGAGGTAATGCCTATTGCCATCAACCGGGTCCAAATAAAGACTCCGGTCTAGTACTGAGAAATTCTTGATGAGAAATTGTGAAATTTCTTGTTGAAATTTTTCGTCAGTTACCTATATAAAAAAAAATCTACTGCTCCATACATTTTGACTGCGCAGTTATTGCACTTATCTATGAAACAGCTAATTTTAATTTTAATAACCGACGAAAAGTTTCAACGCAGGGGGTTTCAGAATCATGTACTGAATCCATGATATTATGGTATCAGTTTTCACGTCGACCACCCTGTATAAATCGAATCCTGTAGGCACAGACGCCAGGACATCAACCTACTCCAATCTGTCAAATTTTCCCAATCAACATTGAACCTTATTCTTTAGCGATAAAGTTGAAAATCTATTAAAGAAATTTGACAGATTGTAGTAACTTGATGTGCTGGCGTACGTCACAATCACACGTCACTTACGGAAAAATCATCCGGAACAGAAATAATAAGGACACCCACGAGCCACATTGTTCTCAGACAATGTCGCTCCTTAATATGATGGTTATTAAGTTGTAGACATGTCAAATATGGCATCTGTTTCGCAACTAATTTTCCGTATGTTTTTCGTTATTGCATCCTTCAACTGTAATTATGAGTGTGAAAACAATGACCTCTTTGAGGATCCACAGAGGTAGCCCGCGAAATTAATAAAGAATTAATGATTCTAATGATTATAATACTGTATACGAGTACAAGATGGAGGTGACAATACCACAATAAATTAAACGGCGTGTTTCTAATGACGTTCCCATTCTGCATACAAAAAATCAATCGAATATAATGTATATTCAATAGGTTTAGTCTGGAAATCCATTATAAAATACAATAGACGATGTATATTTAGTAACTTAATCCGCTTAACTGTTCTTAAAGAGTCTTAGAGAACCCTGTAAGAAATCGACACGTGTTTCGCCTCTCGAGGCACGTTGACTTGTTGCGAACTCGGACACGAAGTGTTGCCACACACACGAAGTGTGTTGTGTTATAGCAACACTCGTGTCAAACTTATGACACGAGTGTTGCTATCTTGTTCGCATAGAATAAAAATAAAACAAAGTATTGAAAAAAACAAAGACTCCTCACCGGTCCACAGCAGTCTCCCACGCCACAGCGAGCAGAGTATCGATAGCCATATCAACAGGCAGCATATCGGCCCTCGCATTTTGCTTACAGCAGAACACGTGCAACAGCCCCTTGCCCGCGCCCACCACCACGCCGCTGGGACCGTTCAGGTTCTCTATCCAGCCAGGGTATGGGTTACGGAGAGAGGATATTACTGGAAGAGAGGAAGAACGATGTAAATTAAGACAGTAATACAATTAGGTATATTTTAATTTTTTTATGTAGTAAAATACAATTATAGATACGACATAGTTATAATTTGAGTACCTTTGTACTCATGTTTTGTACTTTTTTTCATGTAGCGCCATCTATACTACTACATATGAACTACGTAGACTGGCAGTGAAGGTGGACACTGACAAGTTGACGACTGACAGTGACGTCACAGAATTCTGCATCGCTACGGGACTCGGGGACTAATCTGATCTACGAATAATTGATTCGTAGGGGACTAATAAAGAAAAAAAACCACTGCTGTGTGCTCTAGGTACTAAGTTTTAAAAATAATTCGCAGTGAAAGCCCGCGAAATTCATTTCTTTTTACGTTTGAAATTTTGAATTTCATGGGCTACCACAAGGATTTTATTATTTTAGTACATACCGATAGTTGGTCTGAAGATAGCGACCGGATATCCTTTATTTCCATGTTCTTGGACTACATTCTCTGCCAGAGCTTTCGTGAAAGTGTAGGTATTGGGTTTCGGAGAAATATATCTGAAATTAATTCAAGTTTGTTTAGATTAGGCACGACATAAATTACGATAAGATGATGACAAGTCAATTATACAGAGTGTTTTTTTAACCATAACAGTACGGGGATATCCGAATCTAAGAGGTACGGGGTAACTGTCTTAAGAACAAGTAGCTTTGTTCATGATTTTTTTTCTCCCGCGGGGAATCGAACCCTGGACCTCTGGGTCTGAAACAGGTGGTCTTACCTGGAGTTACTGCAAGTCTATGAAGCATAATTTGCATCACGATGAGTGGTCTACTGTACTTACTCTGTGTTTATCTTGCCAAGCAGTTCCTCCGGCAAAGTTTCTGCTACAATGAAGGCATTTTCCAGAGGCACAGGAGGAGGATATACGCGCTCTTCTACGTAAGTAAGCTCAGCATTACTGTACGCTGTTGATACGTGTATGAACGCCTGTGGGAAAGCGAGAAGTTCAGTTTTTATTCATTCAAGATACAGGTTTTTCCTGGGTCGAAGGATAGGGGTCTCACTCATCTGTAATAGTCATACTTACCTATTTTTTTATTGATTTTTTATTGACAACCCTTATGTTCCTTATGCTTAAATAAATATTTACATAGGTACTTATGTTTTGTTTGTAGTATTATACAAGGTGTTCCTTTAGATATCCCATAACTCTAGGGTATACAATTAATGAGAGACCATGTCAAAGAATCAACTGGCGTAAGAATTATTTTTCAATATATTATGTTTTTTTTTTCATTTTTCATTCATAATAATTCGAAAAGGTACGATTATTTATATAAAACACCCTTACGTGAAATATAAAAAAAAAGCTTTAATTCAGATAATTTTTGTTCATAAAAAAAAAATATATGTCAACGGTTGAATGAAAATTATTTTCTCATAATTATCAATGAAACTTAGATACACACATCGAGAGTCTAGATTTGTTATACCAAAATAATAATAATAGGCCAGTTGATTTTTTGACATGTAGAGTTATGGGATATCAAAGGAACACGCTTTACACATAGATAGACGAATGGTAGTTAGATATACTGAAATGATCAGTAAATTCAACAATACAGTAGGATAAGGGTAGGGGAAGATCGAAGATATGATGTGAAAGATCGAACGGTTAAAAAGGGGGAGGACTACTGAGGTGAAGACTTATAGAGATGTATGAGATAAGGAAACTAAGGATGATGAGTTGCTATTATACCTGGATGTTAGGCAGCTTATCACATATTTCCAGCAGTCGTTGCACAGAACGGACATTCTGGTCAATAGCAACCCGCAGTGGTTCGTCGAACTTCAGAGTAGCCGCCGAATGGAAGACTATGGACACCTGCAACAAACGGGAAGAGTTTTAGAAAAACAATAATAGATGGCGCTGTTTTCAGTTTTGTTTTAGAATTTATTTGTATTGTTGTAGACAGATGGTGCTGTCTTATTTGAATAAACGTAAAAACGTTTAAAAAAGCGGCGGCGAAGGGTCCGACTTCCGTACCCCTGTATAATATTTAACACAACATTTTTTTTATAGGTTCTTCCGACGAAGCCCCACCGTGTACAAATGTACGCTTGGTATACGCGACTTGAATCACTATTTTTACTGCTAAATAATGACTAATATCGCATGTGGGCTGTTTTTTTCTCTATGGCCTGACGGATATTGTCGTCAATTAGACGCAAAATTACCAAAAAATGACAGGAAACACCAAAAAATTCTGAAAAATTTCAAAAGTGACGTAAAGCGCGCGTCAACGTCAAACCGCAGGGCTTGAACAATAGAACGTTTATAAACGTTGGGCCTTCATCGGTTAAAATAAATCAACGTTATTATCACGTTTGTTTTTTTTTACTTTAAGTGTTTTATTTTTTTTATTTGTTGATAAAGCGGCCATAGTACTCGTAGTTCACAATCTGTGGAAATTTCAAGATGTCTACCTATGACGGTTCAAAAGATACAGCCCTGTGACCGTAGCCTGTGACAGACGGACGAGCGGACGGACGGACAGCGGAGCCTTAGTAATAGGGTCCCGTTGGCACCCATTGGGTACGGAACCCTCAAAAGTTATGATAATACTAGGTGTTGCGGACGGCTACTATACCCAGTGAAGGTATCTCAGTCGCCCTGGGACGTCTCCCACAATAGATTGATGCGTGTCCGTTTTTTCTACCTCTGCTGGTTACACGCACCACCACGTACCCCTGAATACGTACCTCGAAGATTGTACCACAAACCAGTACCTGGTATACCTTGGAGCAAATAAAACTCTGATATCTATCTGAACTTATTCGGAGACTTCGGCTTGCATTCTTGATAGTGTTCTTCTGAAGGCTGGACTGCGACTAAAAAACCTTGCGAAATAGTCCTCCTTTTATACTTTTTTTGTTAACGATTTGCAGGTGCAGGCCGAATTCTCGGAATTTTGTAAGTACTTTATTTAAAAAAAATCAGTACAAAAAAAAATTTATGCTTAACATTACACCCTTATATAAACTATTCTAATACATAAAACCTTACACTAGCTATTTACTTAGGTAATTGAAACTATAAAACATCCAAATTATTTATTACCTTAAGTATATAACACCTTATAAAGCAAAACATTACACCTTAATACTAAGCAAAATTTCCTTATATAAAAACGACTATATCTCTTTATTGCGTGAACCGATTCTTATAAACTAAACATACAAAATGGTTTTAAGTCTATACCTTTCATTTGAGATCAAAAACAACGTTATATCTACATAAACAAAAAAGTAAGTTTTCAAGTTACGTAATTATGTATGAGAATTTTCGTCTAACAAAATTCCTTTGCAATTTTACTGTTGATGCTTCTGATGAGAATTACACATAATTTTAGCATGAATCTAATTGGAATCGACTTGGAACATTACATAATAACAAATTCCTATTAGAATCTAGTTAGATATTGAATATTTACTTAGATTTTGCAACTTTAATGTGAAAAATTTACTGATTTTCCGTGTCGGCCTAGCCGCTAGTTGCGCCCTAGTGCCCCAGATAGGGTCTCAAAAGGAAATCTTATAGCACATTCTAACTGAATTATATATGAAATGCTAAACCTTATTACATAGTTTTTATGTTATTGCGCTAATATTCGTGTAGGATCACCTGTTATTAGCGCCTTGGTGTGTCGATCGAGTCTCGTCGCCGACAGTCTCCCCCTCGTGCGTCGCACAGCTCTCCTGGCTCGGCGACACTCCCGGCACCAACAGCACCACTCTCGAACTGGGTCTTCGCAGCACGCCGCCTCTGGTCTCGACGTCGACGATCCGGATCCGCCCATCTGGTCCTGGATACACCTGCTGGATTCTGCCGCGTGGCCACGTACATCGTGGCAGGCTGTGGTCGACGATCATCACGATGTCTCCGACGTGCAGGTCCGTAGCGCTGGCTCTTCCCGGTGTCTTCCTCGGCAGCAGGGTGGGCAGGTACTCGCGCAGCCAACGTTGCCAGAAGTGATCGGCAAGTCGCTGCGTCGCCTTCCAGGTGTGTCTGCCCACGAGCTCGCTGTCTTCGAAGCTGCCGACTCGCGCCGCGCCGCATGACCGCCCGAGGAGGAAGTGATTTGGAGTGAGTGCTTCCTCCTCAAGGCTCTCGGAGAGATGGGTGAGGGGCCGAGTGTTGACGATGTGCTCGGCCTCTAACAGGAGGGTGTGGAGTACCTCCTCTCGTGGATGCTTCTCGTTGAGTGTGGCGCCTAGTGCGGTTTTGATGGATCGCACCAGACGCTCCCATGCACCGCCCATGTTGGGTGCACCAGGAGGGATGAACTTCCACTGCACGCCGATCTTCTCTGCTTCTGAGGTGAGATCTTCTTGTTTCATCGCTTCTAGGGCTTCCTTCAATTCTTTGTTCGCGCCGACGAAGTTAGTCCCGTTGTCTGTGTAGATTGTCTTCGGCATTCCTCTTCTTGCAGCGAATCTTCGTAGCGCCATGATCATGCTGTCGGTGGAGAGTGACGGAGTAAGCTCGATATGCACAGCCCTTGTAGTTAAGCATGTGAATAGAGCTCCCCATCGTTTTTCATGACGTCTTGCTACGGTGATTGTCATAGGGCCGAAGTAATCGATGCCGGTACACGTGAAAGGAGGGTTGTTATGCATCAGTCGCTCAGCCGGTAGGTTGCCCGTTGGTAGCTCTTGAGGTTTCGCTTTTCTCGTCTTGCACCATTGACATTGATGTTGAGCTATCTTGATCGCTGATCGCAGTCCCAGCACCCAGAAGCGTTGCCTTATCTCGTTCATGACCGTTGCGTGATTTCCGTGATTGAAACGACGATGAAAATCTTCTAATAAAAGTCGTGTCGTTTTCTCCTTACTGTCGAGCACGACGGGCCGCTTGTAGTCTCTGCTTACGCCCTGTATCGCGTCGATTCTTCCTTTCAGCCGCAGGAGACCATCTTCTAGAATTACGTCGAGCTTCTTCAGTTTGCTGCTGCCCTCTACTTGCTTTCCTTGCTGTAGACACCTGATGTCTTCTCTGAAGCTTCTTCCTTGGCTTCTTCTCAGCAGTAGATTTTCAGCTTGCTCTAGTAGTTCGATGTCCAGCGGCTTATATTTCCTTTCTGCTGCTTTTGAAGACTGTCGTTGCTTCTCGACTGTCTTCTTTCTTCCTTGCGTCATTTTCCAGGTGGGATCTTCCTTGCTGACGTTGACCTTTTCTTTGCGTCTGCAGAGTTGAATGAACTGCAGTACTCTCGCTGTAGCTCGCCAAAGTCTCTTCCACGATGAGAACCTCTCAGGATCCGGTGATGGGTGGGTGATATTTGCTGCCGTCGCGACGTCCGCCGTCTTCTCTTCGCCGGTGGTTTCCTTCTTGAAGCTTCTCGCCGCCGGCCAGTGATCTTCTTCTCTTCTTAAGAAGTCCGGTCCGGTGAACCAACGGTGATCGCAGCTGAAGTGTTCTGGCACGTCACGCGTCGCATCATCTGCCGGATTCTGCGCCGTAGGAACCCATCTCCATTCTTGTGGCTTGGTAAGATCTTCTATCTCCGCCAAGCGATGAGCTACGAACGTCTTGAAAGTTCTCGGGTCCGTCTTGATCCAAGAGAGTACGATGCTGGAGTCCGTCCAGTATGTCTTCTTCACCACCTTCAGATCCAATTCTTCTCCAACTGAGTGTGCCAATCTGCTTCCTAGGAGGGCCGCCTGTAGTTCGAGTCGTGGAATCGATACCGGCTTCAACGGAGTGACTCGTACCTTCGCTGCTACTAAGCTGACGTGGTAAGTTCCATCTTGATCTTCCGTTCTCCAGTATACAGTGGCTGCATACGCTGTTTCGCTGGCATCTGTGAACGTGTGCAGCTCCCCCTCGGTGCGATGTGGCGCCAGACATCTCGGAATCTGCAGGTCTTGGAGTAGCTTCATCTTCTCCAAGTAAGTCTTCCATGCTTCGTACTCCTTTTCTTCTATTTCTTCATCCCAACCGACGCCGCTTCTCCATGTGTTTTGAAGCAGCTTCTTGCCTTGGACGAGAACCGGTGATGCTAATCCCAGTGGGTCGAAGGTCGACATGACGGCGCTGGTGACTTCTCTCTTCGTAGGCACCTGGAGTCCTCTTGCTACTTCTTCTGGAGTATTTCGGAGGTTCGCCCTGAAGCCGATGGAGTCCCTTTCTGTAAACCAACGTAGTCCCAATGTCTTCTCTTCCTTCTCGCCCAGGTCCACTTCCGTTTTCTCGGTTGTTTCTGTCTTCAATCCTTGCAGCAACCCAGGTTGATTCGACGCCCATCCCGTGAGTTCGAAACCCGCCTTCTTATGTATGAAGTCGACTTGCTTTGTAACCCTTTTGAAATCCTCTTCTGAATGGAAGCTGTGTAGGTAGTCATCCATGTAGTGATTCAACTCGATCGCTCTGGCCGCCTCTGGATATTCTTCCTTGTAGTCCGCTGCGTTCCGGTTCTTCACGTAGATCGCTGTGCTCGGAGATGATGTTGCACCGAAGATAACCGACGTCATCCTGTACTTTTTCGGTGACACGTCGCGTCGATCTCCTCGCCACAGGAACCTCACGCTGTCTCGATCTTCTGGTCTGATGCGAACTTGCAGGAACATTTCCTTGATGTCAGCCGCCACCGCTAGGGGTCCTCTTCTGAATCGCAGCAACACTCCAAACAGCGACTGCAACAGATCGGGTCCCGGCAGCAGAGCGTCGTTGAGGCTTCTTCCCTTTGACTTGGCTGCAGCGTCGAAGACGATCCTTATCTTCTTCTTCAAAGGATGAACCACGGAGAAGTGAGGGAGGTACCATGTCTTCTTAGAGTCTTCTTGTCCAGCAGGCGCTTCTTCTGCATACTTGCTGTCGATCAGATGCTGGATCTGCTTGCAGTACTCCGTCTTCAATTGAGAATCCTTGTCGATCTTCTTCTCAATGTTGATGAGTCGATTCTTCGCAGAAGTGTAGCTCTCCGGCATCTGTTCTTCCTCGTTTCTCCACAGAAGTCCAGCTTCAAATCGACCATCTTCAAGTCGTCTGCAGGTCTTCTCCAGGATGGTGAGTGCTCTTCCTTCTGAGTCCGTAGTGGGTCTTCTTGGCTGCACGCCGAGCGCTTCGATCGCGAAGTGATCCTTGATAGCTTGATGCATCTCTTCTTCAGGCGTGTTGACATGCAGACATGTGTGTAGGAAGTGTACTGGTCTCGCACCCCCGATGTCCGACCCGTGGAGCACCCATCCGAGTCCCGTTCGCGAAGCTACTGGTTCTCCTGGTTTCCCTCTTCTTATTTCTTGAGTCACGATCAGCTCCCAGTTATCTTGCCCGATGAGTAGCTGCGGTGACTCCCCTTCGTAGTACAGAGAATCGGCGATATTCTTCAAATGTTGACAATCTTGAATCCTCTTCTTGTCGAGAAACTGCGGCGTGAGCTTCAACTCGTCGACGGTCCGGACTCTTCTTAGTGTCTTCTTGCCTTCTTGATGAACCCCCTTCACAGCAAGGTCCAGCACTTGAGAGTCCTTCTTCCTTATCAGCTTGCCGCCAACTGTTTCGATGATCAATTCTTCATTGTTTCCTCGAGCGCCGATATCTTCTGCTACCTTCTTGTTCAGAAGTGATACCGTTGACCCTTCGTCCATAAGGGCCAGTATCTTCTGTGATCCTTGTGACCCGAAGACCTCCACCGGAACTATCTTCAGGTATGCCCTTGCATTGTTGACTGCATTCACCGACGCAGTAACGCTCGCCACCTCATTTGATGGCTCCTTCTTGTTTTCAGAAGTCCTTTCTTCTGACGGGACGTGCAGCAAATGATGATGCCACCTCTTGCATTCCTTGCACGATGGCTTCTTGCAGCTCTCCTTCCGGTGCCTCCCTTGAAGACATTTGAAGCAGACGTGACTCTTCTTAACAGTTGCCCAGCGATCTTGAACCGACGCCTTCTGGAACTTCTGACAATCAACGAGGAAGTGTTCACCCTCACATACAGGGCAAGTCTTCTCAGGTTTTCTTGAATCCTTTTCTTTGAAGTCCTTTGTTGAATGCGTCGCTTGCCGCTGAGTCCTTTTGAAGCCGCTCTTTTCTTCTGAAGTCGCGAAGGCTCCACATTTGTCCGCTTCTGAATTCAGGAATCTTGAAATCGACGACAGGTTGGAGAACTCGCCATCTTCTGATGCTGCAGTGAAGTCGTACCACCGGAACTTGAGAATGGTAGGTATCTTCTCCACTATTTGTTTCACCATTTCAGGTGAATGTAGGTACTGTGGTTTCTTCAGTCCCTTGATCGCTGCTACGCTGTTGTTGATTTGACTTGCGAAGATACAGATGTCTCTCGGGTTTTCTGAAATCTTCGGAAGCGCCTTGACCTTGTCCAATTCAGCCAACACCAGCGCGTCAGGTCTTCCATATCTTCTCTTGAGAGCTTGCATAACTTCCAACGGAGAGGCTTCGGAGTACAGCAGACTCTTGATTGCTTCTCTTGCGTTGCCTTTCAGCGCTCTTCTAAGTCGCGCCACGTTTTGAACATCGTTGAACATCGGCGCCGTATCTTCATAGACGACCTTGAACGCCAACCACTCGCTGCTGCTTCCATCGAAGTAGGGTAGCTCGTGGATGTAACTCGGCTGCGCTGCTGGTCCTCCTCTTGATGTGAAGGCTTCTTTCAACGCCGTTGTCAACGCTTGAATCTCGATCGTAGCTCCTTTCGTTGCGGAGGTAACTTCAGGCTTCACTTTCTGCGGCTCTTCTGGCTCCTGGCCCCGCTGCCTTGGTTGCTCCATGTTGCCATCTTCCAACACCGATGATTGAATCCAGTTCTGCACCTGTGCTGTTCTATCTTCTTGATCTGCCAGGTCTTCATCCACTGAGTCCTCATCTTCACACTGCGCCAGCTCCAATCTGACACGGGCTAGCTTTGCCGCAGCCTGTGCTTGCTTCAGCTCCAGGCGTGCTACCTCTTCTCTGGCTTCTAGCTCGCGTCTTCTGGCTGCAGAACTCGTGGTCTTCATGGACCTGGCTCGACGACCGACCCCCTTCGGCTTCAGGGTCGTGGCGGAGCCATGGACACCTTGTTCCGGAGCATCTTCTGGGATCTTCTTGGTCGTCTCCTTCTGTGCGGCACCTTCCTTTTTCTGTCCGTTCCCGGACGCCGCCGTGGTCGCAGTAGCCACCGTATTCGCCGTAGCCGTAGTCTCTTCTGTGGCCGTGGTACCCGAAGAAGTGTTCGATGTGGCTTCAGTCCCCGATGACCCTGACGCAGACGTGACCCCTTCCGACCCTGACCCTTCTTCTGTCCCGTCCTTTTCCGTTGAACGCGACGTGGGTTGTGAGGGAGCATCCTTCTGCGACCTGGTGACCGGCATCTTGAACGTCTTCTGAACTCTTCTATCTTCAATCTTCGCTTGCAGGGAATCCGGAACTCGAAGGACCAACTGTTGCGGACGGCTACTATACCCAGTGAAGGTATCTCAGTCGCCCTGGGACGTCTCCCACAATAGATTGATGCGTGTCCGTTTTTTCTACCTCTGCTGGTTACACGCACCACCACGTACCCCTGAATACGTACCTCGAAGATTGTACCACAAACCAGTACCTGGTATACCTTGGAGCAAATAAAACTCTGATATCTATCTGAACTTATTCGGAGACTTCGGCTTGCATTCTTGATAGTGTTCTTCTGAAGGCTGGACTGCGACTAAAAAACCTTGCGAAATAGTCCTCCTTTTATACTTTTTTTGTTAACGATTTGCAGGTGCAGGCCGAATTCTCGGAATTTTGTAAGTACTTTATTTAAAAAAAATCAGTACAAAAAAAAATTTATGCTTAACATTACACCCTTATATAAACTATTCTAATACATAAAACCTTACACTAGCTATTTACTTAGGTAATTGAAACTATAAAACATCCAAATTATTTATTACCTTAAGTATATAACACCTTATAAAGCAAAACATTACACCTTAATACTAAGCAAAATTTCCTTATATAAAAACGACTATATCTCTTTATTGCGTGAACCGATTCTTATAAACTAAACATACAAAATGGTTTTAAGTCTATACCTTTCATTTGAGATCAAAAACAACGTTATATCTACATAAACAAAAAAGTAAGTTTTCAAGTTACGTAATTATGTATGAGAATTTTCGTCTAACAAAATTCCTTTGCAATTTTACTGTTGATGCTTCTGATGAGAATTACACATAATTTTAGCATGAATCTAATTGGAATCGACTTGGAACATTACATAATAACAAATTCCTATTAGAATCTAGTTAGATATTGAATATTTACTTAGATTTTGCAACTTTAATGTGAAAAATTTACTGATTTTCCGTGTCGGCCTAGCCGCTAGTTGCGCCCTAGTGCCCCAGATAGGGTCTCAAAAGGAAATCTTATAGCACATTCTAACTGAATTATATATGAAATGCTAAACCTTATTACATAGTTTTTATGTTATTGCGCTAATATTCGTGTAGGATCACCTGTTATTAGCGCCTTGGTGTGTCGATCGAGTCTCGTCGCCGACACTAGGCTTCGCCCGCGTGGAGGTCGGAAACTATCCCATAGGAACGTAGTACCGGGATAAAAAGTATTCTATGTGTTAATCAAGGTTATAAACCGTCTGAGTGCCATATTTCTCCAAATCCGTTCAGCCGTTTTTGCGTGATTGAATAACAAACATCCGAACATACAAACTTTCACATTTATAATATTAACAGGATTATTGCTTGGATAGTTTTTGAGTTAGCTTCAATGATACGTATTTTTTTCCAACTTAGTTTATATGGATGATAATGATGATAACTTCCTATCACTGTTATTGGCATAGCAGGTAGTGGTATTCGAACCTAGTAGGATTGATAAATCGTGGGATTCTGAATCGACTGTCTTTCTGGCTGTCTTTCTGCTATTGATTGTTCGAGGCACATCTAAAAGCCAACTCCCACGGTGCGCCATATCGCGCACGCGCACCAGCCCGCACGAGGACGCACCGCCACGCACGCGTTCAACGCGCGTCTGCGCTACCACGCACGCTAGGTTTCCCACGGTGCGTCGTGCGCGTGCGTCCGCGATATGGCGCACGGTGGGAGTTGAGCTTTAGATGGTAACAGTGCCTAACTGCCTACTGGCTTTCTTTGATTGCGTTTTAATAACTTTTAATCTCGTATGTATCTTAGTGAAAGTAATGCTCCTACACACACGCAACTTAAGGTGAATCCGCAGGTGCAGCCGACGAAATTCAAATTTTCTTACGTTGTTTGCAATTTGCAGGTCAGTGTCAGGTTGTATCTTGATCAAAATGTGATTTGCGACTGTATCAGTTATGAATTCCGCGGGCTGCAACTGCGGATTTACCTTATGAAAGATCGATTCAACATTCATCATTTCATACTTAAACTCAAAGCATTTATTTCAATTAAAAACCAATTAGGTACAAGCACTTTTGAATTGTCAAAGAGTCGGTCAGTTAGTTGAAACTAGTTTCCCATTCCAAAATAATTATCTAGATAGATGGCGGGCAAGATACTTCAAGGACACACTTAAAATATATATTATGCATGTACTAGATATTACAAAATCCTGGGTATCTACTACATTATTCTGGGTACCTAAATCATTAATAACTGACATGACAGAATGCGAAGTTTATAAAAAAAAATAAAGGTACGATGAACTGCACGTAACTAGTAACACTTTGAACTACAAAATCCACCCTTGCTACTACGAAATGAAGGTGCTACCAAAGTAAATATGTTACCCATGGACATGCGGTTGTACTGAATGGGTCGGGTAAACGGCCTTGGCCATACGCGTCGCCCTCACGCACGCCTTCATAGGGAACATTTATTTTTAGTAACGAAACTACGAATATTTGAAAAATAATAGTCTCTTCATACAAAAAAAAAAAACATCAAATAATATCTTTAGTGTTAGAAAGTACCTAATATCGTTTTTTTAATGCTTTAGGTAGATATTACTTCCGAACTTTATTTCATAAAGTATTTTACTAATATACTTAAATATTCACTAAAGAATTGATGTGTTGCGTTCTAATTTAACATACATTTTTTGCATAACCTACTTGAATTATTTGAAGGCGTAATAACAGATTTAAAAGTCACTAAAATCATACCTGTATTTTGCGTCTTACCTAAGTTTCTTAAGACGCAGATATATGTCAGTGACATTGAGTGGTTAGCTTGCGTGTTTTGTACTGAGCTCACGCAACGCGTCGTACGTTCAGCCAGTAATTAGGACTCGCCCATCAAGGAGCGCTGTCCACAATTTGACACACTATTAATTTATTAAACATAAAACATAAGGTCACATAAAACACGTAGGTACTTATATTAAAAGATCAATAATTAAATTATCTTTAAAATGGTGAAGTGTTCAGAAAAATACGCTTGATTGATTTTGCGTCATTCTCAGTTTTGTAACTGAGTTAGACATAACTTTACAAATTAATTTCAATGATAATGATAATGATAATATATTTATTTGCTCAAAACATGGTATAACAGGTCTTACAGTTTAACAACAATAATGTAATATAATCAAAAATATTCGTATATTAAGTTATTTTATTAAGGAAATACTCTAATTTAACATAATTATTTATTTATGTTTCCAAATCATTAACATTACTCGTTACGTGATCTTCAGTATAAAATCACGTCGCCAGCCTATGGCCCAAGGGGGGGCGGAGGGCAAGTTAATATAATGGAGGATGGGAAAAGTATGATTTGTAGATACAGTCAAGAATCAAGAGCACATGAAGTTTTGCACTTGTAGTGGGGCCAAAATCGATGCTGGTGGACATTTGATTTTTAACTCGGTAGTGCCGATAGGAACTGAGAAAAATAATAATTTCCATTTTCACTGTATGGATGGAAACGGACCTTTCGGTCGTTTTTCCCAAAACTATTCAGAACTTTAGAAGTGAAACCTAATAGGTATCTTATCTATTATGACTGGGCGTACCACCAACACATAGATACGAATATTACGTCCCCGGACTCCGGATTAGACCCCGTTTAGGAGATATGGAACTTTAAAAACCAAATAAAAGTCGTACAAATAAACGAAATTGGCTTTATAGATATTGTTAAAATGCCTTGTGTATGACTAAATGTTTTTTATCTCAAGGGGGGCAGCTGCCCCCCCTGCCCTCCCTTGGTGACGCCCATGATATTCGCCTTAACGTTTGTAGTAAGAGATTGTAAACTTCAAACTGCCTACCAATCATGGCAATTTTAAAATAATTGCATAGATTATGATGCAGTCATTACAAAATATAAGTAGGTAGGTATTATGTGGATTAGAACACGTAAAGCATTGGCTTGAGTAATCTAAGGCCTAGATAGACACAATTTTGATACCTATAATAATTCCAATTCTATAAAATAGTTTGTTTAGCAATACTTGTGGTACCGTACACTAAACGTTCCTTTCACTAATCTGTCTATACATAACATACATAATCAGCCTCTAATGTTCCCACTGCTGGGACACAGGCCTACTCTCTTTGAGAGGGAGTGGGCCGTAAGCCGTAATCTACCACGAGGGCCCAGTGCGGGTTGGTAGATGCCACATGTCTTCGAATTTTTGGTTCTAAGACATGCCGGTTTCCTCACGATGTTTTCCTTCACCGTTTTGAGAGCAGTGGTGGTGAAATTATTTACACAAAGTAAAGCGCCTGTCTGGGTTCGAACCCACGACCAACAACTCGTAAGTCTGGGCCGTTACCACTGGGCCACCACTGCTCTCTATCTATGCTGCTGAGCATTTGTTTCTGGGTTCGATTCCCAGAACCATAACTGCGTAATACACAATCACTCAGAATCGGAATCGTTTTGAAACAGAATGCTAATGTTGTTAAACTGTCAAAATGAAACATTTATGAAAATGTGTTGCGTAATTAGATATCATCATCAGCCTATTAATGTTCCCTCTGCTGGGACACAGGCCTCCTCTCTGTGAGAGGGAGTGGGCCGTAATCTACCACGCGGGCCCAGTGCGGGTTGGTAGATGTCACATGTCTTCGAATTTTCGGTTCGAATAGCCAACTCCCACGGTGCGCCATATCGCGCACGCGCACCAGCCCGCACGAGGACGCACCGCGCACCGCCACGCACGCGTTCAATGCGCGTCTGCGCTACCACGCACGCTAGGTTTCCCACGGTGCGTCGTGCGCGTGCGTCCGCGATATGGCGCACCGCGGGAGTTGGTTATAAGACATACCGGTTTCCTCACAATGTTTTCCTTCACCGTTTTTACCGTAATTTGATAGCTGCTATCTAATTACGTAACATATTATTGCGTTATTTAACAACATTCATTGCATTATTTACGTTGCTGAGCAGAATTTAATTTCGAACTTTTGAAGCATGGCAATGGATTAGCAATCTGTTTCAAAGCGATTCAGATTCTGATTGATCGTGAATTACGTAATTAGGGTACGGGTCGGGTAAAGTGTTATGGGTTTTTCCGTCAGGGATTTCTCAGTAGCAGCACGGAGTCTGGATCTGTGCCCGGTAGATGGCAATAGGGTCTCCTCCTATAACGATGAACCTGTCACAGATCACAGATGGGACACTCCGCAGTTTAGGTATGAAGCTACAAGTACGCGGCGGGCCCGTCTTGCTGGGCCAATTCAGTGAGTGTAAAGCCGCCCTCCGACGGTGCGCCATATCGCGGACGCACGCGCACGACGCACCGTGGGAAACCTAGCGTGCGTGGTAGCGCAGACGCGCGTTGTACGCGTGCGTGGCGGTGCGTCCTCGTGCGGGCTGGTGCGCGTCCGCGATATGGCGCACCGTGGGAGTTGGCTTTAACGTAGTCAGAAGATCTAAGAGTCACGCGATAGAAAGAGGCAACGTCTAGGTGAATATAACTGTACTTAGGTAATTAGCGCTGGTTATAACAAGTTGCCAAAGTCGGTTACAGAACTTAGCGATGGGAAGTTCAAAACCCACATCAAACGTGTCCGTATCAAGAAAGCATATTATAAAATTAAAGACTACGTTGAAGACAAAGTTTGGCAATAATTCCTTCTGCACATGTGGCTTCCCTGGTACCTCATTAACGGCAAAATAATAATATGTAAGAGTCTATTAACTGCTCCCAAATTACTATGTTGATATTTTTGTTATATTTACATTCTTCCTTGACATAATCATATTATTTGACATTATAATTATCTACTATTTAATTTCAACTCTTTATTTGTGGCTTTTGTGGACATGTTATTTATTGAGATTTGTTACAGTTGTAATATACAATGTCATTTCGTTTAAAATAGGTTTTTATTTTTATTAATTTATTTATCTTTTGTGTGGAACTTTTCTATTTTGTGAATGTGAGAACGCTTTAGGCTTAGTGGACTGTAGACTTGTTGACCATCTTTATTTTATTATGTACCTACTTGGTACTTGTTGAAAGATCTACGCTGTCCTCGCATAAATACCTAATAAGTCAAAAACACTGTTTTTTTTTAAATATTGTAAAACCCAATTATTTTTAAAAGAGTAACCGTGGAGTTTCTTGCCGGCTCTTCTCCATAGGAAACGACCAATTGGAACCGTGCGTAGCTTCTGACGTTTCTTATGTGTGTAGGTTTATGTGAAATAAAATATTTTGAATTTGGCTTTGAATTCGACCTGAATTGCTTTATTGTGTCGTAGCAAGAGTCGCTTTATATTTAAATGATTATGCGGAGTGTCCCATCTGAATTAATCTGTGCCGCTGTCTAAGCCGACGTTCGCACGGACGCGACGTAATAAAATCGCGGCGATTTATCTAGGCGCTTATTTCTGAGCGTCGAAAATCCAATACGCGAAAAATCGCCGCGATTTTATTACGTCCGCGTTCGTGCGAACGTCGGCTTTGGAGATTAGATACACGTTAACACGTGTGATGCTAAGTTATGTTAAGTTAAAGTTGATGTTCGTGTTTGTCTGTGTGACCGCGTTGTACTTCTAAACAACACAACGTACTTTGATGCGGTTTTCAACATCATTTATTTAGAGAATTTATTCCGGAGGTTTATAACATGTGTACAACATTTTATTTGATTTTGTATGAGTTTTTTATACTACCTCATATTTATTTAATACAGCGGACAGACTCTTCCCTATGTTAATTTATTATTCAAGTGTATGGCACTCGTGGGTTGCAGCTGAAAATCAGCGTCAGGATCACAAATAAATCCCCCAAAACCCCCCCCCTCCCAAACCCCTAACCCCCTCCCCTCTCTCCTCTCGTCCTAATTACGTAATGCACGATCAATCATAATTTGAATCGGTTTGAAACAGATTTCTAATCCATTGCTTCATAAGTTTAAAAAGAAATCTGCTCAGCAACGTAAATAACGCAATGAATATTACTGAACTGTCAAAATGAAACAAATTAATCGGAATCGTTTACGAAAATGTGTTGTGGTACACTTTGTGTTGTCATCTGACATGCTAGCTGAGGCCCTTTTGGCATTATAATAATTTGTTTTCTGTTTTTATTGAATTATATAAATATAGACTCTCAGTACGATTCTTAACAACACCCACACGGATTGGACAAATCACGATTTTTTGTAGACTCGTAAAAACCGTGCGAAGTAGGAGCGGGTCGCTCACTAGCTTTCGCCCGCGGCTTCACCCGCGTGGATGTAGAAAATTATCCGAAGGGAACGTACTACCGGGATAAAAAGTATCCTGTATGTTTAAAAACCTGTGTGCCAAATTTCGTGGAAATCCGTTCAGCCATTTTTCCGTGATTGAGTACTCAATCACGCGTACCTACAAACTTACAAACTTTCACATTTATAATATTATATAATATACTATATTTATTATACTTACATAATTTTTTTTTTTTTTTTTTAGTACTTAATTCAATTTATTTACATGATTTAAAACCTAACAGACTTAAATAAATAATAATTATGTACAAGTATAGGTATGGCGGGAACAATCATAGGGCATCAAAAAATTCGTCCGCATCGCTCTCAACAGGAAAAGTGCCCAAAAGGCTGGCAGCATTGCCACGTTGTATGGCAATGCTTATTCTTTGGCCGAAGAATAGGCCAGCCCTCTGGTCACGTGAAGAGTCGACCAACCGCTTGGCGATGTCTTGAAAAATATATTATATTATAATTATATATACCTATATATATATAGTAGGATAACATAACATCCCGCCTGTATCGAAGGGTTAGGCAGAGATGTACATAAACAGGGTGGCAGGGACATCGACGCGAAGCCGGTTACCATGGATTCAGTACATGATTCTGAAACCCCCTGAGTTGAAATTTTTCGTCGGTTATTAAAAAAAAATCTGCTGTTCCATACATTTTGACCGCGTAGGTATTGCACTTTTCTATGAAACAGCAGGTTCAGAATCATGTACTGGATCCATGGTAACCGGCTTCGCGTCGATGTCCCTGCCACCCCGTATAAGGTACACCCACATATCGCCAGTTATAATGTTTATATTCTATGTAAAAAGTGGCGACTAGTGATGGGTCGGGAGAATATTCTCACACAGAGAATGTTCTCGGATCGAGAATATTCTGCAATATTCTTTTCGACGGAGAATTTGCGAGAATTTCAAATTGGAAGCAAAATTGCTAAAGGGGTTTGAAGATTTTTGTATGGAGGGTGGCCCTAACGTGAGGCCGCCATTTTGATTTTTTTTCTGAATCGCGGTGGTAATCAAAAGTTATATTTTAGATAGATAGAGGACACTTATACAAACAAAAAATGTCATATAACATAATATCCTAAAGCGTCAGGTTTCAGAGTTATTCACTGAAATATAAGTCGAAAACTGAGGAAGGATTTTTTGATTTTTATCCTTTAGTTATACAAAGTTGATAGTTCAATATACTTACCAGTTTATTGAACTATGAAAACATAATTACATCATGTATAGGAGTGAAAGAGACAAAAATATATGTATACCCACCGCCGAATGAGGAAGTGTGTTATATGGTAATATACATATAATTATATTATATGGTGCCTGGCATGGGCGCGACACCAAGAAAAGCCTATTCAGCCTCCCGCTGCCTTCTTGAATGATATTATTTATTCCGAATATGATTAAAAAATCTTGTTTTATCCACTAGGTGTAGTCAGTTAATTCATGATTGTGTAAATTACTTAATCAACATGAAGTAACTACAACATAAATAAATAAATTCCTTATAACAATTGTTATTTTTATCTTTGAATATCTCAAAAACTTGACGCTTTATGATGTTATGTTATAAGAAGTTTTATGTTTGTATAAGTGTCCCCTACCCAAAAATTTGACATTTATTGAGCAC
This sequence comes from Conistra vaccinii, assembly GCA_948150665.1. Classification (NCBI taxonomy): domain Eukaryota; kingdom Metazoa; phylum Arthropoda; class Insecta; order Lepidoptera; family Noctuidae; genus Conistra; species Conistra vaccinii. Next base: position 4,541,003 of record OX411344.1, on the reverse strand, counting down.
CTCGATTTTGAAAAAAAAATCAAAATGGTGGCTGATTTTAGGGCCAAAATCTTCAAACCCCTAATACAATACGTATGTTTTGTTTGATTCAGGGTCTAAAGTCAACATTTTTTCTTGTTATTTTTTATACTTTCAAGGCCGTCTTAGGGCAAGGCTCTGGGCAAACAAGAATTAGGGGCCCCCTTGAAAGTAAAATTAATTAATGGCAAAAAACATTTAAATACAACATTAACATTTTTATGGGTAAATTATTTAGATAAACTACGTTATTGAATAAAATGTTGCCGATATGAGTTGGATTCGATTTAACGATAATGGTTTCTTGCGGGATTTCTGTTCTGCAAAATCTTCTGATACTAATAAATAAGTTATAATAATATATTATTATCCTCAGTAATTTATTTTAACGATATCACGTTCTATGGACATAATTGACAAATTAGTTAGTCGTTCTTGTAACAATGTCGTTCGTAATTCATGTTTAATTCCCTTTTTTGTGAAAATGTGCGCTGTCTGCTATTATTGGTAATCATCAAGTAAAGGAATATTCCGCGCTTCCGGGGCCCTCGTGTGGCGCGGGGCCCTGGGAACGGGCCCCCTTACCTTAGCTTAGGTATATCTCGAAAATGGTGTGTCCTATCGCAAAAATAATGAAAATTTAAACCCCTAAAACTCGACACGTAGGTAATAATTTTTCATATTTTCCATACAAAAAGTGGACAATTCCATATAAAACACGCCGAGGCTAATGCCCTCTCCGCGCCTCCGGCTCTAAAAAAAATCACGGGGTAGGGTAAACAAGCCACGTGGAGTCGCGATTGTCAAATCCGATTTAAGTTGTGTTCAAATTATTTTTAAATTCATACCTATACCTATTGTTTTTATGCAGAATAGCTTTAAGATTTTCATAGCCAAAAGTAAAGAATTTTAGTGATAGTTTATTATTAGTTCAGTGTACAAGAGATCGGCACCAGATTTTGATTGTTATTTTTGCTTTTAATTATTTGCACCGTAAACCTTTCTCTTATAATGTTGTTTTCTTACGATTATTTGAATTATTTAAAGTTCGTTTTAATACAGAAATCGTAATTTAACATTAATACCATAAGAAATTTAAGAGAATTTATGAGAATCTTCTCAGAAATATTCTCAGGAATGTTCTACTGAGAATCATGAGTTATGAAGTAATTTATTTTGACGTAAACTACGTCAAACGTTCAATAGAGTCATCTAATTTTCTATATCATTTAATATTCTCGCGAAGTTAACAGCAAAGTTCTCGCAGGGATAATATTTTCGGGAATTTACCATCACTGTTGGCGACCCTATTGCCATCGACCGGGCACAAAGCCAAACTCCGGAGAAATTCCAGATGTAAAAACCCAATAACATTTTGTCCGACCCGGGAATCGAACCCAGGAAGTCATGCTCAGTAGCGCTTGCGAGAACTAGACCAACGAGGCAGTCAACAAAATGTAACAATATCGAAATATTAAAACATAAAAAGATTGCAATACTTCAGTTTCGCCATTATGTCGATTAAGTTTTTACTTGTTAGTTTCGTAGTTCAAAATGAAGGGCCGATTTCTGGGCTAAGGGCACTCTCGAGTCTCGACAGCATCTATTTAAAAGGGTTCGCAACACGGCCTTGGTCGACTTGGATTAGGAAAATACATTCTCTCTAAAACCGAGAGTCCGACACTTTTGAGACATGCAGGGCAAAACCTTCGAACTTTCATATTTTAAACATTGGTCAACATCTAAGGTACTCATGTACTTTAATTATCTATTGCATAGATCATAACACAAAAAACAGGGCGCCATTACCAGACCCTCTTACATAAAGCGTGTCTTATACCGTGTTTGGTGCAACTCGTGCCACTTTTAGTAAACGATTCCGACTAATTTGTTTAATTTTGACAGTTCAACAACATTAATTGCGTTATTTTCGTCTCCTAAAAGTTGGCAACGTCGTAAATAGCTGTCAAATATTTACCTGTTTCGAATAATTTGGAAATAATACTGTATGAAAATAAGAAATGTGGCTAACCAATTGACTAGAATATTAATAATGAATTGCAATTATAACATTGAATTTGATGTTGTACCCGTTTTAGGTGAAAAAAAGGCATTTGGAAAGTTTCCAAATACTTTTTTTACATCTAAAACTAACTATTCGGTGTTACGATATTAATTATTGCATTTCATAATCAATATTTTAGTTCGCTAGTTAGCCACATTTTTTATTTCCATACAGAAATATTATCAAATTAATCAAAACAGCGAAATATTTGACATCTATTTGCGACGTTGCCAACTTTCAGAATAAACACTCTTAAGATTTTTTTTTTCGAACGTATGTTGTAATGGTTTAGCAATCTGTTTCAAAACGATTCAGATTCTGATTGATCGTGTACTACTTACGTAATTAGGGTACAGTACCTTAATTCAGCTTTTGTCCCATAGTAAAAGTTGTTCATATTGATGAGTACAATGACCCCTTAGAGGTTTAGTAGGTATAAACAAACAATAACGTTGTGTAATTATTTTAAGTTCTATACAAACTTTACTACGCGCGCCCTATTCGGTAGGTCGACTATTTTTTCCTCGAACAAAAAACACATTCCTTTTTTTATTTAAAAATACAAATTGTGAGAATGTTCGAATGCCATTTTCGTAACAGCCTGCACAACATAAGGTTGCTTATCGCATAAAACCTTACAGTACTATCGAAGAACTTCAAATATGCAGTTTGAAAACAAAATCCCGTGAACACAATGACCACATCTGTTACCCCCCCGGTTCTATAGCCGCCGAGCGCTGCAAGCAGAAATAGTCCTTACGGTGAACAGATCTGAACTTCTTAGATGGTACCTATTATACCCATCGTCGTATTACATAATTAATTATGTTTATATTGTTTATGTATGTATATTACCTACATTTATGTATTTTTCTAGCTAGAATTACTTACATACAGAAAATATGCACGATTAGTAGATTTTAGCAATTAATGCATGTTTGCAAATAAGTATAATACATATTTATGCAAACATGCATAGTTGCATAGAATCCGTTGTCTAGTGATACGGTAAAGTACCTACCTCTCTTAGCTGTGAGATCGCCTCAGAATCCATGTTAAGATGTGGCTTGGAGACATCACCGCTGACCACGAACAGCTTGTCCAGCTGTCGGTGGTTGCGAGCGCGGACGCTGTCGAACACCTGCAAATAAACATGGGTCATTGATGTAACATAACATAACATAACATAACATAACATAACATCACGCCTGTTTCCCCTAAGGGTTGGGCAGAGGTGTACGTACCTGTAGCAGGTACACCCACATTTCACCAGTTAGTTAACATTGATGTATTAAATTACTATATCAATGGGTTTTAAATAAATTTATTAGCTTTTGCCCGCTACTTCGTGTGGAAGTCCGCAATATCTTAAAACATCTATACAAACATACAAATGACAAAAATTGAAGTATCTGTTGGTAATGTCAAAATAACATGCAGATTTATGAAAGTAGGTCCTGTTATTTAACAATATTTTTTTTCTGTCTGTCTGTTTGTTCCGGCTTATCTTCTAAACTGCTGGACCGATTTTGACAGGACCTAGCTGATGTGATAAGGAGTAACGTAGGCTACTTTTATTTAAGAAAAAAGCCACACGAAGATCTTTACACGCTCTTTTTGCTTTCTCTTTGAAACTTATTTTCTTTTTTTTATTTCATTTGTATCAGTGTTAGAACTTTCGTAATCGGATCAATAAGTTTCCAGAGATTACCTTTTACAAACTACCTCTTAAAATATTAATGTTAAGTAATGAAAAACGTATTTTACACGAAGAGAGTTTCTTGTTTCGAGAGGCGAGATTATTTCCATTCAAGACTCGACAGGACATCGCAGTGCGATATCGCACTAATTCATGTGTTTTTAAAACGAGAAATAAAAACTTGGAATATAGGTAATGCGGTAATGCCATTTGTGCAGAATCGCTAGACGATTTGCTGAGTTTCGAAAATCATTTCTTTTTTTATTGTAAGTAGGTAAGTATGTAAGTTGACACATGACTTGTGGTGATAAACGATTTAGGGTAAGTACCCAACACCTACTGAGTAGCTACCTACTCAGTAGGTAGCTACTCAGTAGGTACTTCGTATACACCTGCAGTGCTATTCTGTAAAAATCTCACCGTGAAAACTTGGGCGAAGTGATGGTGGAGTGAGCTGTCAATGTCATCTCACTGGTGTTAGGGATGACCAAGCATTACAACAACATTACAAATTACCAACCTGTGTCGACACCCTCGCGCCATCCTATCTTCTCAGCACGGCGGGCTGTGCTGGGGCGGCTGCTGCAGGTGCAGAAAGCCTCACGGCGCAAATATAACAACCTTATTGGTGGCTATATTTTTGAGCCGTTTGGGGTTGAAACATTAGGGACGTGGGGTCCGAATACTCCGAATGCTTATCGAGTAGTTCGGGACATCGCCAAGCGGTTGGTCGACTGTTGCCTTTTGAGCACTTTTCACATTGACATGACAGCGATGCGGACGAATTTTTTGATGCCGTATGATGGTTTCCCCCACTTTTTTATATACTTGTACAGTACGACACAACTTAGATGTAGCATAGATTTGAAAATTTTTATTCATTCATTTCAATTTTACGAATGTATTTGGCTATAAGACTTTACAAGTTATTGTGTTTTCGAAAGATCATTTTCACCTGAAGCAGTAATAAAGATTGGTGATTTTGAAGACGCACTCAGTTCGGATGATGATCGGTTTTACGAATTTTGCCGATGCTACATCTAAGTTGTGTCGTACTGTACTGTATATTATTACTCGTATTATTTTAATGCTGTTAGTTTTTAAATTAAGTAAATACGCGTGTACAAATAAAAAATCCTTAACCCTACCTTAATTATTTTTTTGTTGAAAACAAAATGTAGGCAATAAACCACAATAAACTGAATTTTTAATCATATAAAAGCGTTTGGATTTAGACATTGAAATATCTAACAGCATTGAAATAAATAGATACTAATTATGTCTTAATTATGTTTCCTTCGTATTTGTTTTGATTCTAATTATTGTCTGTAAATACGAATGGGCATAATATGGATATGGCGAAAAAAATGATATGATTCCCGATGATGGGGAAAAAAACCTTAGTGTGATATCTATGCAGCGCCTGGCGCGCAAGCGCGCTGAAGATATCAGAGCAAGTGAAGTGAGTGAATTGCGTGATCTTTATCACGCATAACGAAGTAGGTACGCGTGACGTGAACTTTCTCACGCCGCGCATGCGCGCTGAAGATATCAGAGCAAGTGAAGTGAGTGAATCGCGTGATCTTTATCACGCCGCGCATGCGCGCTGAAGATATCAGAGCAAGTGAAGTGAGTGAATCGCGTGATCTTTATCACGCCGCGCATGCGCGCTGAAGATATCAGAGCAAGTGAAGTGAGTGAATCGCGTGATCTTTATCACGCGTACCGGAGTTGGTACGCGTGACGTGAACTTTCTCACGCCGCGCATGCGCGCTGAAGATTAGTGAAGTGAGTGAATCGCGTGATCTTTATCACGCGTACCGGAGTTGGTACACGTGACGTGAACTTTCTCACGCCGCGCATGCGCGCTGAAAATATCAGAGCAAGTGAAGTGAGTGAATCGCGTGATCTTTATCACGCGTACCGGAGTACGCGTGACGTTAACTTTCTCACGCCGCGCATGCGCGCTGAAGATATCAGAGCAAGTGAAGTGAGTGAATCGCGTTATCACGCGTACTATGTAGTAGGTGCCTATGTTTTATTTTATTTATTGTAGGCACCTGCGCCTCAGACTATTTATATTATGGACTAGTCTAGGAACAAAATATTTAGAATAAAACAAAATTGAGTTTCTGACTGAATATCTGTTTTGCTAGTATTTAATTTAAAACCCCCTAAATAGTAATGTTTAGACACTTAAATACTAGCTTTGAAATAATATAAAATGATCAAATGAATTAGCATAAAAAAATGTAATTAAAATCTCGATTATGATTGTAAATGTAATGCTTGGTCATTCCTAGCACCAGTGAGATGACATTGACAGCTCACTCCACGCTCACTTCGCCTAAGTTTTCACGGTGAGATTGCTGTACCTACGTACAGGTGTCTACGAAGTACCTACCTATCACTACAATTGACTAATTATGAATTGTTATTCCATCAAAGTTTATTTGTCGTGCGAACTGCATGTTATGTCAATAAAATATTGACAAAGTATCTAATTAAACATAATTTTTATTGATTATTATAAAACGTATATTGAAGTTGAGTATTTATCAAACATTTTAATGTCACTCGATGACTCGACATTATAATTATATTGACATTATACAATAATTATGTAAAAAAAAACCCTGTCCGATCCAAAAGGTGCACATAGGTACCTACTGCAATAAAATCACCAAAAAGTTAAAAATCTTATTATTACTAAAAATTAAAAAGTTAATGCTATTTAAAATTCGCTCATCAAAATTACCCCAAATCCACTAAAAACTAGCAAATTTTCAACAGGGGTCATAACTTCATAAGTTATGACTTGAAGACACCCGGTAAACTACGGCCGCCCGCGCCCCATGTACCTAAATAATAACCCGGTATAATTCCCCATTGAAAAAAAATGTGGCGATATATTTTTTTCTTTTTTCTTAAAATTACCACTTATATAGTCTCACTCTCAGTACGATATCATGGATCGGACAGGGTTTTTTTTACATGTTGTATAGACATTGTACTCGTGCGATGCCACATCGAGATTGTGTGTTTATGTTTTGTGATTTGTGGGATTATCGTGGTTGATATTGCAAGTACCTAATAAGCTCGGAGAAATGATACAAACGAGAGCAGAATTTTAGACCTACTTATACGTATTACGTCACAGTCTCTTTTTAAACCTCCACGTCTCATATTAGCGCAATAATGCCTCTACATATATTTAGCATACCTGTGACTGCTTCAGCTGCGCCAGCCTCTTCTGTGGTGAGTGCCCTTTCTTGTCCCTCATCAGTAGATGAAGACGTCCCACATCGGGACATGTCGCTAGTATGCGTTCAACTAGCACCTGTATACAAAGAAGTACTGACATTAGTTCCAAGATCCTGCGAAAGCGCGTAAGTTACGAGCGCAAAATAAACTTGTGCGAATAGGTAGATGCACTAACGTCAGTAGCACATCTCCGCCAACGAAACCTTAACTGGCTCGCGTCATGTTCCACTACCCGAAATTCGAGTAAGTGGAACATGACGTGAGCTAGTTGAATTGAACTAAGTACTGCGGTTTCGCTGCTACAGTGTTATGGCGGAGTTGTACTACCGGCGTAAAGGTTTACAGAAGCTTTCGCGAAAGCCCTTTTTCTGTGATTTGCGATTGCATAATTAAGTTAGAACTTAAAGGTCTATTAACACATATTATTATCAGGGCCCGTTCACGTCCCGGACTGTGGATAGACCTTCTAAACTTTGCTTTTGAGGTGCAAACGAATCTGGCGCGAAGTCTTTTGCATGAGTGTAATTACTCACTTTCGTCAGATCAGAACTGTCTCACTCATCCTACAATACAAGGAGAGATCAATTATAAAAGACAAATCAGATCCCAGCAGCGGCCTGACTGACCGAGCATTGCCTTACTAAAGCGTGCAGACGAAATGATCAGAATTCAGAGAGACTGTTTAACTTTTGATTGTCATTCCGGCCGTCGTAAGCGATCGATCTTGAGCCCGTCAAAGCTACTCATGTATACATACGGATTTTCAAACCAGAGGGATCTGAAGGTAGAACTGGCCAATATACAATTAATACCCACCTTGCCCATGAACCCAGTGGCTCCCGTGATGAGGATGGACCTGCCAGCATAGAAGCGAGGCAGCAGCGGCTCCGGCGGACTTGGGGATACCGGCCGAGGAACCATGGTTGCTGGAAACAAAAGATGGCAGTTAATAGAGAGAGGACATAGAAGAAGGTATTAAGGGGTCCCCCTTAATACCTTCTCTAACAGGTCAATATTAGACGAAAGTGAAGTGTCATGCGATTTTGAACACTATGCCCTGCAACAGTAACTTCAACCTGTCACCTTGACCTCTCCTGCACATCACACTGCTCAGTAAATGGATATGAATGAATAGGTACTCATGACGAAAAAAAAAAAAATTCTCAGACCGAATTTCAGCTATGGCAGCCAATCTCAGCGGACACTAGCCATCTATACGCGAGATATTATTAATGCACAAGTATGTGCGCAGACACCGCAATACCGTGCCGCAGTGGTGCACTGACTCTTTCCTCACTCTCATAGTCCGATGGGACGGTAATCAGACACGACCAGAGGGCGATCTGGCGCAGGACCAGTTTGGGGTCAATTCGTAGATAGGAACCCTCCGTGCCTCGATAAGCACGTTAAGCCATTCGTATCGGTTGTCGTTCGTAGGTCTTTGACAGTCGTTACGGGTAGTTAGAAGCCCAAAAGTCTGACAACCGTTACCAATGGGTCCATGTTTTTTTAATTAGTTGTGTTGTATAAATAGGAAGATTGATTTAAATAATTTCATGTTTACTCAATATTTTCAACTCTAGGTAAAGATAATTGCTTATTGAATAAGCCTTACTATTAATATTTGCATGCCAAAATATGGCTAAATGTGTCATCGTCCAAGAATACTCATCAAGGTATTAAACCTTTGTATTACCGCATTTAAAGCAAATAAATAACTGTGGCTTTGACTTTGTCTTTGAAAATGTAAAATAGGTAGGTACTGGTATTCAGCTGCATCAGGTTAGACTGGAAGCCGAGCGTTTTCACTAAGAGTTCTTCTACTAAATATTAAATTATTTAAATCTAAGTTTATGAACACTTTAAACTGCTTATTTTACTTCACATAAGTACATATATACTTCAGACGCATCCTTGTCACTAAAAATAAACCCAAGTATTGTAGCCGTCAGTCTGTTCTGAGTACCACAAGTACGTACTAGAAGAAAATAATATTAAACCTTGCAGTGCCTTAACGCAAGGTTGGACACACAATACCTAAGCAAACGTCAATGTAAATATAAGTATGTACATAAACGAACAATATTCCATATAAATGGAAATAATGTGACCAGCCGAACTTGGGATTTCATTCCGGAGTTTTGTCAAAATAAATATTGACACAGTCAGACAAACATAATTCGTGAATGTACATAATGGCGGCGTCGATTGTAAAAATCTGTCAAAATAGTTCTCTATCTCGTCACATTCGCATGACCATCTTTGTCCGACTTATGGGGATCGAACCAAAGACCCCATTTTCTTTGCGACTTAGAGGAAAGTTATCTATATTTACTCTTTAATATTATATTATACAGAGGTAAAATTTATTTGTTTGTAAGTTGTATGTGGTGGGTAATCTCCGGAACTACCAGCCGGATTTGAAAAATTCTTTAAGCATTGGTTAGTCTAATTCTCGAGGAAGAAATAGGCTCGCGAACAGAAGCTAATACCTATAACTACCTATACAATATGTTAAAAAACCCCTATCAGATACGAAAGGGGCACAAAGGTACTGTAATAAATAACCATTACCAAAAATTAATAAAAATCTTATTATAATATTGAAAATTTAAAAAATATTGCTATTTAAAATACTATTTAAAATTCACATGCTTTGTATCAAAATTACCCCAAATCTATAAAAAACTTCAAAATTTTCAACAGGGGTCATAATTGTGACTTGTAGACATCCGCCCGCGCCTCATGTAAATAACCCGGTAAAATTCCCCATTGAAAATAAATGCGGCGTTGTTTTGTTTCTTTTTTTCTGAAAATTACCACATAAATAGACTCTCAGTATGATACACTTCCCGTTTTTTTTTTACATCTTGTACATAATTATATGCGACTATTAGTTAGATCAACACGGTAGTTTTTTTATAATTCTCTTATTTTTCTGTAGCTTAGTATTAATGATACACATGAATTTGAATGTAACCTTGTGACTTAAACTAATCGATTAATTGGCACTTAGAATAAACAATAGGATTCAACGTTAACTTAGTGGAAATCCGTGACATAATTTTTTTAATAAAAATATTAGTGTACAGACTACAGACAGCCAGCACATCAAGTTACTACAATCTGTCAATTTATCGCTAAAGAATAAGGTTCAATGTTGATTGGGAAAATTTGACAGATTGGAGTAGGTTGATGTGCTGGCGTCTGTACTTAAGTAATAATATTAGTGTAAAATGTGTAAATAATGCTAATGTGCTAATTCAAAGTTTTAAAAATAGGTTAGCGGAATTGACTGTTGGTTTCTTTGTAAATAAACGATAATGTTTTAGTAGATTGTTTGTTTTTCCAGGTCGAGCACACTGTTTTACCATGGTTTTACCTATCTACTTAGGCGTCAAACAGACGAGCAGCACTTTGCAGTCGACAGAGCCAACTTCAGCTATCGACAGAGCAAACTTCAGCTGCCGACAGAGCCAACTTCAGCTGTCGACAGAGCCAACTTCAGCTGTCGACAGAGCCAACTTCAGCTGTCGACAGAGCCAACTTCAGCTGTCGACAGAGCCAACTTCAGCTGTCAACAGAGCCAACTTCAGCTGTCAACAGAGCCAACTTCAGCTTTCGACAGAGGAACTGCTACTGTTGGTAAAAGCAACTGCTGCAGTATTCGACACGCCGACTGCTGCCCATCACGTCGACAGCATTGTTGACACAGATTCAACTGTAATACCGCCATTGGTCGGCGTTTGCCATCGATACGTGGACAGCAAACGCTGACCAATGGTAGCTGCAGTTGCCTCTGTCGACAGCTGAAGTTGGCTCTGTCGACAGCAAAGTGCTGCTCCTCTGTACTCTGCCCTAATGCTCAGCTCATACATACAAGTGGCACACGTCAACACCAGAGGCTACTGCAGCTATCGACAACGTACCGCTCATGTTGAGTATAGTGCTAGAGTACAGTAGCACGTTGTCGACGGCAGCTTGGATGCGTCATTTATTTATTTATTTATTTCACATGTTTTCTTTGCCATTACAGATAATAATCTAATGCGACAAAGTAACTTAAAATATACTTAACTACTTATACCTTACATGCTACACAGTACGTGGCCCTAGTGAACTCACCCAGTGTACAGGTTAATAAGTCATGTCAGTACCAGCCCTGAATCTGGATTTGTGCCCAGTTGATGGCAAAAGCCAGAAGAATTGCCAAACTTAAGTGGCAGTGGGCAATTAGGCACATTGTTTACAGAACAGATGGCCGATGGGCTGAAAGGTTCGGGAGTGGCGACCGTGTACCGGAAGACGTGCGTTGGAAGGCCTCCCACAAGATGGACCGATGAGCTTGTGAAGGCCGCAGGGATCAGATGCGGGAAGCACAGAACCGGTCGAAGTGGCGATGCTTAGGGGAGGCCTATACTATGTCCAGTAGGTACAGTACGTCTTTCGGCTGAAATGATGATGAATTATATTGGCAAAAGGCTTGCCCTCTATTAAATGCAGTGAGTGGGTGTTCCTTATACCTACCTATCCCTCTCGGGGAATAAGGCGTGAAATTGTTTACTACGACGCAAAATTGCTATTCAGCTTACGTGAACATAGTCACGTAAGACGTAACCAAACGAGATATTATTATCTAATTCAAAAATCGCAACACTCAAGTTGTCATGTCCAATACCTAAAGCTAACAGGCAATCTTCATTGGCAAGCAAATAATAGTTTATTATGTCAATATTTGTGTACCAACGGACGTCAGTGGTCAAGCAAGTTCATTGCTAGCGCATGACATCAACATAACATCACGGTTAGTTCCGCGAACAGGTATTGACAAAGGTGTAAGTGTAAGTACACATACTATTTTTCACCAGGGGCCAGCCAATTGCCATCATCGGGTAAAAGTCATAGGCCACAGAGTCTCGAGTTCGAACCCAAGGCACGCATCTCTGACTTTTCGGATTCATGTGCGTATTGTATAATTATCACTTGCTTTAAAAACGCTGAAGGAAAACATCGTGAGGAAACTGGCATGCCTGAGAGATATTTCTCGATGGCATGTGAAGCCAAGTCAGAGGTCAATGGGCACCTTTAAAACACTGAGACCAGGTTAGTCACTAACAACACGAAAAGAAGTTAGTAATTATGGTGCAGGTTATGGTCTACCTGTGTGGCAAACATCGAATTTCGTTCAGCAGTTTAGGCGTCAAAAGGTAACAGACAGAGAGACATAATCATTTTCGCATTTATAATAATAAAGTAAGGATGCATGTACCTATCGAATTAAAATAGATTACGTAATTTACGTAGTTTATCTTACGTTCTTCACAACATTTGGTTACCCCTTACCCATTTGTAGCAGTTAAAGTCACCATTCAGATTCAAATAATGTTCCCATTCACATAAAGAACGCATAAACGCGTCCATTGTAACTTGAAACACGGATAAAATGGAACTAAACTGCAATTTATATCGTACTAGCGGACCTGGCAGACGTTGTCCTGCCCGAACAGCGCCACCTACTGGGTCCAATTGTATTTTCAAACCATCCAAGTACCCACTCAAGTATTTGTAAACGGCTGGACTGATTTGTGTACATATACACACAAATCAGGCCAGCCGTTTAGTAGGAGTTAGGTGACAAACACACGTATACCAAGAATTATATTAAATAGTTTGGAAAATCCAAAAGTGCACGCCTCATACTTATTATACTTCATACTTACATTCATAAACGAAAAAGAAATTCAAAACATCTTAATATATATAAATCTCGTGTCACAATGTTTGTCCTCAATGGACTCCTAAACCACTTAACCGATTATAATAAAATTCGCACACCATGTGCAGTTCGATCCAACTTGAGAGATAGGATGGTTTAAATCTCAAATTATAGTCGCAATTTTAATTTATTGCAAATTAGGGCTACCCATGCGAAGCTGGGGCGGGCAGCTAGTAGTTTATAAATGAACAATTTATCACTTTTCATGAAGTCGTAATGTCAACGACTGACAAAGATATTTACTTGGCGGTTGCTAGGCAACTTGAGGCCATCAAATCAAAGGTTCGAAATATTTAGTTAAAGATATTATATTTTAGTTAGTATTTTATTAATTATAATTAAACTACTTTGAATAAAAGAGCCATTTGCAATAGGGTTCCTTCTACGGCTAAAACGAATGTATAAAAAAAAAATTGACTCAATTAATTGATTTTATCGCAAGCTACAATGTTTTCAGGGTTCATAAATTGACGGACAGGATTTTTTTTTCAACTACTATATTTTTATGCTTTTTCCATTTCTGCTGCATTAAATCAATTGTTAAAAAGTACAGTATTAATCTCCATTTAATCATTTATAGAATGGTATATAAATTAAGTAGGTTCTGTGTACTAGCAGGAGTGTAACAATAAAAACAGTTACAGAAATGGGGCAAAAATAATTTTTCGATCGTAGAGCACACTCTAATGCTTCGCATTACGAGTCGTGCAATAAATACGTTGAGTTGGTGACGGTTTTCTTACCAAGTAGTGTCACATTGAAATGTCAAAATATATTGGACATTGTCAAATGCACAGATATAGATGTCTATCTATATCTGTGGTCAAATGTCATACATACTTATTAGTACAATGAGTAATTTGCGGTTCGTGTCTTCTACTTGAACATAATTATACAATAAGTAATAGTGAAATTGACGTCAGATTCTTTTGCGTCATTCATTATTTCAATGCTAGCAGCGCCCCGCAGTTTCACCCACATAATTATGTTTCGATCCCGTGGGAAAATCTGGTTAAAAATTATCCTATGTCCTACTAACCCAGGGTCATGGTCTACCTAAATGCCAAATTTTAAGCAAATCCATTCAGCCTTTTTAGCGTAAAAGCGTCACAAACAAACAAACAAATTTTATATACAACGGTAAAGGAAAACATCGTGAGGAATGCATGTCTTAGAACCAAAAAATTCGAAGACGTGACATCTACCAACCGCACTGGGCCCGCGTGGTACATTACAGCCCACTCCCTCTCACAGAGAGGAGGCCTGTGTGCCAGCAGTGGGAACACACAAAAAACTCACTTTCGCATTTAATATTAGTTGGGGATTGTTTGTAGCTAGTTACAATGGAGTAATTCGCAGTTTCATGTTTTCTGTTTGTGTTCAGTGGTGATGATATAATTTACACAAAGTAGGTAAAGCACCTGTCTGTGTTCGAATCTACGACCTACAAATCGTAAGTCGCCACCTTTGCTCTCAAGCTTCATTAGCAGAAAAGAGCTTTTAAAATGAGCAAATTGCAAACACATTTTGCCTTTAATCGTGCCCGCCTAATTTGTTTTAAACTAATACTATAAAAGTTGCGGTTATACAAAAATAAAATTAAATTTTATTAGTAAGTACCTAATAAATAAAATTATATTATAATTAAAATTGTTGTGTGTTTGTTTGTTTGCCGCTAAAACGGCTGAACGGATTTGGACGAAATTTGGCACATGGATAGACCATGACCTGAGTTAAGACATAGGTTATCCCGGTATTCCCACGGGATCGCGACTTATGCGGGTGAAATCGCGGAGCGCAAATAGTTTAAAATAAATTATGTTTATTTCTTATATTGTAGGTTTATACAAACTTACACGTCAGTAATATTTAAAAAAAATAGATATTTTTTGTGGGATTCAACGCCAAAAATAATGCGTTATTATTCTAAGGACCGAAACAAACTTAGAGCCTCAGAGTCAGAGGTCAGTCTCTTTTAAAGTCCAGACATAATCTTGGTCAGGATCATATGAAGACCAATACCTACTGACTGATCTGACCGTGCTAATTAGAAACGCAGTAAGAAAGGATTTTTGTAAAATTTTATCTAAGTACTTATACTTACTGCCGCGCTTAGTTGCAGTACGAAGGTTAATCTACAGGGTGTCAGTGACATCGACGCGAAGCCTGTTACCATAGATTCAGAACATGATTCTGACTGAACCCCCCTGCGTTGAAATATTTCGTCGGTATAAGTAACTCAATTATCCAAAAATCCTTTCTTACTGCGTTTTTAATTAGCATGGCTAGATTACTGTAGGTAGGTATTTAAATAATGTTAACGTCACCAAAAGTAAGAGAAGTACCTACTCGTAGTAGGTAGGTACAGACCATGGAGAGTACAGACAGACAGACAAAGATATTAATTTGACGTGCATTGAATGAACGGTGCAAGGTCAGCGTATTGTGAACTGCAAATATCGATGATTCAAATTATTTATTGTCAAATATTATTTCTGGCACGTTTTTAATTGTTATTTGTTCTAAAGTAATCATTAGTTACGCCATTGTTTGAGCTCCGCGCTCAGGGTCGCGAGTTCGATACCCGATGCTGTAACACAGACAAGTACCTAAGTATTACGATCACTCATTTTAAGCAGGCCACTACCTACTACAAAAAATCGGGCCAAACGCGAGTCACACTCGCACACCGAGTGCTCCGTATGTTGAGAGAAAAAGTATTTAGGTGACTATTTTCAAAGTTATTATATCTTAATTTTTAGGACCACATGCTCATGTCATTCATTTCCAAGTATCTTTATACAATAACCAAAAATGCACTTTCCCTAATCATTATACAGTGACTCACCTTTCAAAGCGTGATCATAGTAATCGATGCGTTTAAGGCATATTTTTATAACTGATCAAACAAATTATTTAGTTAGTTATGGTAATTTACTGATTACCGAGGACCGCATACTAAGATTGTTTGCAGCTGGGATAGTTAGAGAACAGAGACATTATTTTTGTAAGAGTCGCGCGAACTCAAAACTCAAACCATTTATTTCCATCTTTGAATTGTCAAGGGGTCTCGGTCAGTCAAAAAGATGAAGCCAGATGCCCATTCCAAAGCGTAGTAGATTCCTATGGAGAAGAACGGGCAAGAAACTCCACATTAATGAAGGGTTCCATAGCCATACCATCATGTGTGATGGAATCGAATCCTTTATATATGTGTGCTTTCATGCATTGTTTCCGAAATTTCTTATAAGTATATAGTTCCGCTTGAATTTGGACTTAATTTATATTCATTCACTAGCTTCCGCCAGCGGCTGCGCCCGCGTCATATCTTTATAAATTATAGCCTATGTTACTCAGCGATAATATAGCAATAAACTGGTGAAAGATTTTTTTGAGTTTATTCATTACAAACATACAAAAAATCAAATATGTTCTCTTTATTTATAATATTAGTTTAGATTTAAGTAGATAATTGTTATGAACTTACCTATGATACACATCCTACCGACATATTATATAGTTTCAACGGGATAACTAATATGGTTCTAAAGATACAGCTCTGTGAGTCCTTTGACAGACAGACTGACAGACGGTGCGTGGTGTAGACTTTGTAATAGCTAGGAGTCGGGTTCCGTTGTTTATAGAACCCTAACTAAAACCGAACAATAAAAAAAATCGTCTGGAAAATTTTATATATAATATCGTAAATCGACTACAAAGTAAAACAATAATAATTGTAGTGAAATTTTGTTTGTTTTTTATTGTCGTTTATTAAATTTTCGTGACCTTAGTTGTCAACTTAAGAGCGAGTGGGCAACGTCGCAAATAGCTGTCAAATATTTCGCTGTTTTGATTAATTTTACATTATAACTGTATGGAAATAATAAACATGGCTAATTAATGAACTAAAATATTGATTATGAAATGCAATAATTAATATCGTAGCAAAAAGTCGATGTAGAAAAAGTATTTGGTTTCCAAATGCCTTATATACCTAAAACGGGTACAACATCAAATTCAGTGTTATAATTGAAGTTAATTTTAATCAGTGCAGCGATAGATATTTCATATTTCCATAAAAAGGGTGTTAAATTGAATTTAAATTTTTCGTGGATTATTAAAAAAAGATCTGCTGGTTCATAGAAAACCTACGCGGTCGAAATTTATGGAACAGCACGCAAAGGGGTTTAAAATCATGCATCATGTACTGAATCCATGGTACCTAACAGGCTTCGCGTCGATGTCCCTGACATGACACCCTGTAGTAGGTATATTTGCCAAATGAATCAAAACAGGTAAATATTTGACAGCTATTTGCGACGTTGCGAACTTTTAGGATAAACGCTCTTAAAGCGACTACAAAGCAAAAAACTTTTTTGAAAAAATAAAAACCGACTTCCAAAAAAAACACTACAAAGTGAAAAATAACTTTAATTTCTGAAGTCGGTGTCTTTGCAATTGGTTTTGAATTTTCGTTTTTTGCCACCGACTTCCGAAATTAAAGTTATTTTTCACTTTATAGTTTATATTTTTTTTGGAAGTCGTTTTTTTATTTTTTTATAAAAAGTTTTTATTTTTCACTTTTTAGTTGGGTTTCCACACAAATTCGAATACCTAGTGGTATTCGAATTGCTATGCAAATATCAGTGGCAGGAAGTTATCATCATATCATCCATATGAACTAAGTGGGAAAAATATGTATTATTGAAGTTAACTCAAAAACTATCCAAGCAAAGCTAATAAAATTTATATGGGACCACCTCGGGAACTTACCCTTTAAAACAAAAAAAGAATAATCAAAATCGGTTCATAAACAACGAAGTTATCCGCGAACAAACATTAAAAAAAAATATACAGCCGAATTGAGAGACCTCCTCCTTTTTTGAAGTCGGTTAAAAATAAATTGTATTGTAGGATGTGCATTGTTTGATTTTTATTGACATTTATTTTAAGTGTCCGCAGTTGTCAACTTAATCAAGGCATCGACATCGTCGACGAGTGCATGTCAATGGCACGCAGGTCTCCGGTACGTGACCGACAGGTTAAGGTACTAGGCTGAGGTGAGCGCATAATTTGTTTATTATGGTAGGTTAGGTCATAGATGGGTCGAGACTCGAGAATGGGTTGGTAGTCTAAAAAACCAAAGTGAAATTTTTCCCGAACTGGGAGTTGTGTGTCTAAGTGTAGAGCAAAGATTTAAAAAAAAATATTAAAAAGTTTTTGAAGAAAGTTAAGTACTTAGTTTTTTCAAGTTTTTTTTTTGTATTCTTATTTAGAATTAGATATGGTTTACTATTTGCGTGAAAAAAGCACCACATAAAAAAAAAGCATTACATTTTCACATTCAGTTTTATAAATTAGCTTTATCCCACGGGAACGTTATACCGGGATAAAAAGTCCAATGTGTTAATCCAGGTTATAAACTATCTGTGTGCCAAATTTCATCCAAATCCGTTCAGCCGTTTTTGCGTGATTGAGTAACAAATACCCAAATAAACATACTACTTGCTTGATGTTTGTTTGGATATTTGTTAAGTAGGATTATTTCCATCAAAACCCCTGTTACGACCCTTTGTTTTCACCCTAAGCTAATTAAAATAAAATATAAACTAAAAACACAAATAAATAAATAATAGTTAACAAATACTAAGGCGAAAACTTACCAAATTAAAATTGCGGCAAAAATTAACAAAACACTATGTAAATCCGACAACACAATTTAACTAAACAAAAAGTTTTAGATGCGAATAATAAAAAATTTTAAACAATGATTATGTTCTGTATACCTAAATTATTTCCGAAAATAAATCGTTACAGATAGATTTATCTTATGTACGTTGAGTTTGCGCGCCAAAGTTGAACTGGCGCATTCAACGATCACGCAGAAATCACAGACGTATGCGCAGGAGATGTCAGAATCACGGAGCAATGTTTAAGTAGCCAATTTAAGCTATATTGCTATAACGTAATTGTTTTAGTTATTACTTTTACTGAGAATACGCTGCGTACATAGCTACGTTAGTTAAACAATATATAATTATAATTATTTAATTAATTAGTTAGTTAAACAGTTCCACTTGGATCTTTTTAAAACAAGTGTGACCTCGGCAAAAAAGTGTTTAGCAATGAATTTCTTTAAGGCTTGAATTCTTTAGACTTTATTTTGTTTTCTTTTTTTTAAATTGTATCTTAACATCTTGGTTCTCAAGGTAAATAACCTGCTGACATTACATTAGTTTTAACTTATTTTAGGGGATGATCCTACCTGCAAATTTTATTTTTTGTAATTAATTTTTTGGTAAATATGGCAGTGTGTATATTTTGTTCCACAGTACTTTTATATCAGACAAGCTCTAGACGTGAAGACCTGTAATTGGCTGTCAGATTATCATACTGTTATTTATCACCATTGTATTTAGCTGTAAGTCTTCCAAAGTCCTTAAATAAATAAATAAATAATATAATATTAGGTATACAATTGGTTATGTAAAAAAAATACATTGTCCGATCCGAAAGGGGCGCATAGGTATTGCAATAAAATTACCAAAAAGTAATAAAAAAAACTTACTATTACTGAAATTATTAAAAAAAAACTATTACTATTTAAAATTCACATTTTTTTGTACCAAAATTACCCCAAATCAATTTATAATTAAATAATTAGCAAATTTTTAACATGATTATGACTTGTACTATACCCGCTAAACGACGACTGCACGCGTCCCAAATAACCCGCTAAAATTCCCCATTGAAAAAAAATGAGACGGTTTTTTTTTCCTTTTTTCCGAAAATTTTCACAAAAGAAGTAATTAAGTAAAAACAACGCCCTCACGGATCGGACAGGTTTTTTTATACAAAACCTATTAGGGCATTATAATGTGGTGCTTAGGTACCTAAGCACCACATCCACCCGAAATGTTAACATTTTTACAGGTAGGTATTTACCTGTAAAAATGTTGATACTTAGGGCTGATTTCACCAATGAAACTGAACGCGATCAACATTACTAAAACGCGTTCAAGAGCTGTCAGTGTCATAATTGTTATGGATATTGTATACTGACAGCTATTGATCGCGTTTAGCGTTCAATTTCATAAGTGAAGCCGCAGTAAGGGTCTGTTTCACTACCTACGATTAAGTTTCTATTAACTTACTTGGCAGATAATTTCATACAAATTCTGTTCCATTTTTTTATTTATTCGGTAAGTAGTGGCTAAGTATCGGACATCGTGAAATAGGCCCTAAACGATAGTTGTTTGCTTGTTGTATTTAATCGGCTGATATGATGATGATGACATTCAATGTCATCATCATCATATCAGCCGAAAGACGTCCACTGCTGGAAATAGGCCTCTCCAAGCACCGCCACTTCGACCGATTCTGTGCTTCCCGCATCCAGCGGATTCCTGCGGCCTTCGCAAGCTCATCGGTCCATCTTGTGAGAGGCCTTGCAACGCTACGTCGTCCAGAAACACTCCAGAACCTTTCGGCCCCATCGGCCATCTGTTCTACGAGCAATGTGCCCTGCCCATTGCCACTTAAGTTTGGCAATTCTTTGGGCTATGTCGGTTACCTTGATTTTCCTGCGGATCTTTTCATTTCTGATTCGATCACGTAGGGAAACTTCAAGCATAGCCCTCTCCATTGCCCTTTGGGAGAATTTTTGCCATGTTATTTGAAAGTACTTATTAAATCTACTTTTGTACATTACCTGTTTACTATATTGGTGAGCCTAATAAATAAAAAGGTAGGTTTTTAATATTTATTTAATAGGCTCATTATTAACAAATTGTACTATTGTACTCAGTAACTTTGGATATTAAATACAAAGTAACTTAGCTATTTACCTACTTAATAAATAGGTACAGACAGATTAGAGAAGACTGCATCCATAGATCATTGGTCTAGTAGTCGCTGAGCGTCTGGTTCTGGGTTTTATTCCCGGGTCAGACAAAGTTTTAATGGGGTTTTCCACCTGGGGTTTCTCTGAATAGATACCTACGCTAATCAGTGATTTCCTCAGTGCACCACCCGCAGAGAAAGTGTATAAGTGCTGAGCGTCTCATTTATTGCAAAGTTGCGGTGCGGTGGCAGGCGCGGTTCGTGGGGGGGGGGGTCCTAGGTGTCATGACCCCCCCCCAAAATTTGTACATGTCAAATTGACAATACGTCTTGAATTTTTTTTTTTGAAAATGTAATATTTAAATTATTAACTTCCTGTTTTAATCCTTTAACTAAACAAAAACAATGAAATCTATTCAAGTTTTTTGTGCAATAAAGTCCAATTTTTTACTAGATAAGAAGTTTTTGTCTGTGTGACCCCCCCAAAGTCTTTGTCTGCGACCGCGCCTGCTGGGTGGTGCACTTCTCTGCCACCATAGAAATACTTATATCTATGTCTGCCACGCTTAAATTTGGGCTTAGAAATATAAATATTTGGCGCCACCTGATGTTGGCACCCGGGGCACGTGCCCTGGTTTGCCCCCCTAAAACCGGGGCTGGTTTCTCAGAAGCTTTCCGGAGGCTCGATTTGTGCCCGATTTATGGCAATAGGCACGGCCTCGATTACATAACTGTAGATAGGGATGTGGAGGCATCTACATCGCAATGACGTCACGCGAAAACCTGCATCGCGCTAGCAGAGTTTACCGCGCGATCAACATAACTTCCCTACATCAATGGTAGGGTAGTTGCCAGACAACACCCGTCTGGTCGGAGGATCCTCCCTTTTCTATGGAAGATGAGTGAACTTTACACCATGTTCCTCATACCTCTATAGGTACCTACATACCTAGTACACTTCTGCCTATCCCTTTGCGGGAATACAGGCGCGTAGGCGTGATGATGTAGGTACGCACGGCTACACATCAAGCTATACGGTTCCAGTTTATGGTGATCTCGGATTCTAAACGATTTCCGTACAATGCGAGGTCAGCTTAAACTGTGTATATAAATATATTTATTTCAGATCAAATTACAGGATCCATAAGTTGTTAGTAAAGGTCTTAACCGAATGTTAGTAAAAAGCCACACCCTATGTACAAAATTAAAACGACTGACACCTACTTGTGCAGCCGTATCCAGTGAGCCAGCATGGGGCTGTCCCACTTATCACACAATACACTCAAATTCAAATTCAAATTCAAGTCATTTATTCAAATTAGGCTGAGAATCAGCACTTTTCGAACGTCAAAATTACATAAGACAGTCCCCCAAAAACGCCCGCCCTTCACCACTTCCTAGTGCTTTTGCTGGAGAGAAGAAGTGGCGCAACAAACTCCCCAGCAGCACAGCTGTCTGTTCAGTTAGAAAAAAAAAACTTGATTCTATACAATAGTATGCAAATAATTTACATTACTCAACACAAAACATTCAATAAAATATATGCCATAATGACAGCTAGCACGCGCCAATGTACCAACAAAAAAAAATATCGAAATCTAAACTCAAGCAAAAATAAAAACTAAAAACGTAAACAGAACTTAATACCCGAATTATAAAGCCTTCAGGCATAAAGGGCGTGCCCGCTTACATATAGCTAATAAAGCTGTAACTCGAAGTCACTTTAGATATGATAAACTAGGACCATTGAAGTAAAAATAAATCAAAAATAGATCAACAGTTAGGCAAGAATAATATATAATCTACTACTCGACAGTCGCTAGCTAATCACATATTGCAATACAACTCATACGAAAACATTGTAATGAGTAGATCCCCGTTGTACCGTATGCACCATTGACCTGCACCATCAATGGTGCAGAAGAGACTAATTAGTTTCGTTTGCACCATTAATGGTGCAAATGAAACTGCATTGTTAGTATGGTCTCATCTGCACCATTGAGAATGGTGCAAACGAAACCGCGTTGATAGTATGGTTTCATCTGCACCATTGAGAATGGTGCAAACGTTGAAAATGATGAAGTCGCAAATTCCAGAATGCAACCCTTCTAAATTTATATCGGACTACGAACAATCGTTTATCGGTGCCGTCAGAAATGTGTTTTCTTTATCAAAGCATCTTGGATGTTATTACCTGAGGTTATTACCATTTCCAAAACCAATTATGGAGGAAAGCAAAATGTCTTAATTTAAAGAAGTATAATAACAAAAGTGAAATTGTATAGAATCTCTATGCGCTGCCCTGCCTCTTCTGACTGTATCAAGTATTGATGATGGATTGGATTACATCGTTTCGGCAAAATGATGTTGTAGAAGGAGATGTTAATATGCAAAAAAATACAATAGACGATGTATATTCAGTAACTTAATCCGCTTAACTGTTCTTAAAAATTCAGACAGTTAAGCGGTTACTAAATATACATCGTCTATTGTATTTTATAATGGATTTACCGCAAAGTCACGCCTGAGTCAATTAACTACTATGCAAAAGCTTTAGCGGTCCCACGCGAGCTTATCGTCGCAAATGCTTTAACGCTCACCACGCCGCCGCGGCTGCGCCGTCTTGCTGGCCAGCAAGACGGCGCAGCCGCGGCGGCGAGTGTTGCAACCACCTACTCCTCAACTCGCGGGCCGCCTCGCCCCTCCGCGCCTACGCGATTCTAAATTACACTCTAGGGGTAGGGCAGACAAGACTGCATGGAGTCGGATTTACAGCGATTCGTTTCTGTCATTATTTCACTATTTATACCATGGAGTACCGTCCTATCTGTATTTCTAGTCGCTCAATTAGTAATTTAGTCGCACGGCTAGAATTTTAATATCTGAAATGGATTAATCACCATCCTCTTTTTGTAAGCTCGTTCTGGATTTTATTATTAATCAATATTCGTAGTTCGTTTGGTTAATTTTTCGCTTACTCAAATTCATACCGCTAAAGTTATTAAAACAGTATCTCATCATCAGCTAAGGTTTTTTTTATTCGATCGTTTTATAATTCCCCATTAATTAATGGCGACATTGAAGTGCCTTTATTTTTAGAAAAGTGGTATCTCAGTGTTCTTGTTATAAAGTTGCCATTTCTTATTTTAGGCAACAATGAAATATAGGTATGTGTTTGTGGGTCATTATTTTTATATTATTACATGAATTATTTTTGGAATTTATTTGTAAAACATATTATTGTTCGTTGTTGCTTTTTGAATGAAAAAGTGGTTCCGCACACAAACAAAATACGACCTATTATTGATTTTTATTTTACCTATGACTATGAAAGTATGGTGAAGTAGTTGTATTAATATTCATGGTGCAAACGAAACTAATAAGTCTCCTCTGCACCATTGATGGTGCAGGTCAAAGGTTCATACGACAAAAGTATGGTGAAATAGTTGTATTAACATTCATGGTGCAAACGAAACTATTTAGTCTCCTCTGCACCATTGATGGTGCAGGTCAATGGTGCATACGGTACAACGGGAGTAGATCATGTCAACAACACTCAGGTTCATGCTGTGGGAGCTAGCACGTATTCTACCAAGAATAGAAGCGCACCGCTATAGCTTATAGCTTGATTTGTAGCCGTGTGTACTTATGTTTCTTAATCACTGTCGGTTTACGTGCGTAGTTTAAGTGCGTAGTCGCCGTTTCGATGCCCAGATAAGTATAGTTAATAAAATAAAATAATTACCTAGACGATTTGATCATTAATCGCGCTAGTTGAGCAATTTTATGTGGGAAACCTGTGGCTAAGCGCAAAACTCGACAACGACGGCTGGACTCATTTTACTTCTTTTTTTTTTTTAATTTTAATTTAGTTAGGTAGATGTAGGTAGGGTAGGGTAGGTAGGTAGGTGCGCCGTATATAAGTAGTTAATTACGAAGCCACCGTGCGAAGCCGGGGCGGGCAGCTAGTTCGTAATATTAAATTATTTTTCACAACAGTATGTTATGTTTAGTTATGATTATTCATGTGTAAAAGGAATTTCATAAGTTCATTCATCTCCTATTTTTTTACTGCTAAAAGGCTATTCATGGTGAGATAAATCTGAAAGGCAAATCTACTCCAGATCAGCTTGAAGTCTTATCGGATGCGATGCGTAGTTACAGAAGTGCAGTGATCATGATCGTAATTAGGGTGCTGATAACGTAATTAGGGTGCTGCTAACGTAATTAGGGTGCTGATAACGTCAGCTCGCAGGTTGATTTCCACGCGCGCCTCAAAGAGATGTCAGCACAACTGACGCGGTCCGGTAGGGCCGATGCCGGGGTTGCGGGAAAGGCCTAAGGGGAGACCGTTGCCCCTGGCAACATACAGGCAACTGAAGGAACACGGGTGGGTTTTAATCAGTAAGAGTTCTGACACGCCCTTCCGCTCCGCCCAGAGCGGAAGAAGTTATGTGAAGATATCCGACCCAAAGAAAAAAGCACTACCAAACCGGATGTACCTAAAGAATATCAATATTTTTCGCTAAAAATATTCTCCTAACGTAGAACAAAATTAGCACGTGTAAAAAACTTCAAGTAATGTTTGTTGTACAAATATTATGTTCATAGACCGCACGTCAGGCTCAGCAACACGTGACTAAGAAAATGTCAATGCACTTATCAAGTTATACTTACTTATCCTGTCCAATATGCATATTTTACGAACCGTTATGTTTACAGACTCCGAAAAATATTACCTGGAGCAGTCTTCCTTTCACAGTTATTTTTCCTCTGACAGCATCCCATAGAATTATGATTACTTACTTACCAACCATACAATATACAATATAAAGAAATAAGAAATCTACCGTGCCCCATTCCCTTTCAATTCGAATGCTGTGCCATCGAAATAATTAAATTAAACTTAATTATAGTGTGCATATATAGAACACCTACACGCGATGCCACAATATTTTTAAACAATCTGGGACTTCTTGCCAATAAACTTTGTCAAAAGGGTAACAAAAAAATTATCATGTGTGGCGATTGGAATATTGATACACTGAAAACAAATAAAACATCAAATGACTTAAATTCTATAATTAGTAATAATAATTTAATAAACTACGTAAAACTGCCTACGAGAAAAAATGCATGTTTAGACTTAATAGTGAGTAACATACATGACGCTAAATCTGCAATCCACTATCTAGCGCTTTCAGACCACGAATCAGCACAATCAATAACGGTTAGCTTAGAAACTGATTTTCAAGTTAGAGACATTCATAGCTTTTGGTTTAAAAATGTAAGAGATCTCAGTGACGAAAATATAATTAATTTTAATAACTGCATCTCAAGTCTATTTTTTTCCGAAGTTTACGAAGCACAAACAACAAACGACGCGTTTGATAGACTACATGATATAATTACCCTATTCTACAATCTATGCTTTCCTTTAGTGAAAGTCAAAAATACGTGTAAAAAAGTGAAAAATAGGGGTCTAACCAAGGGAATAAAAAGATGCTGCATTAAAAAACGAATATTATATTTAAAATACCATCTCCACAAACATAACAAAACACAAAACAAAAAAAAATATGACGACTACACTCACATACTGAAGAAATGCATACACAAGGCTCAGCAGATTAATAGCTTAGACTACATTAATAAGGCCAAAAATACAAGTAAAGCGGCCTGGAACATGATTAAAACAAACACAAATAATATGACAAGTAACTCTGAAGTTGACGCAGTTAATGCTAATGGTAAAGTTTATGACAATCCAAACCAAATATGTGACTTATTTAATGACTATTATATATCCCAAACGAAGACGACCAATAATGCTCAAAAAAACATGCAGTCACCTATGAAAATAACCACTCCTCAAAACCCGAAAAGTATTTTCCTTACACCAGTAGATGAATCAGACATTTATAAAATAATTCACAGTCTAAGAAACACTAACTCGACCGGATATGATGACCTGAGCACTAAAGTGTTAAAAAAATGTGCAATGAGTTTAGTGTCTCCCTTAGCCTACATTATAAACCTATCTCTTACAGAAGGTGTATTCCCAACACGTCTGAAAAAGTCAATTGTCAAACCTCTTTATAAGAAGGGGGTTACAACTGACATGAGTAATTATCGCCCAATAACATTGATCCCAATTCTATCCAAAATCTTTGAGAAGGTTATGTGCATTAAAATAGAGAACTTTTTATCAGCATGTGATATTCTTAAAAAAGAACAATTCGGTTTTAGGAAGGGCAGATCCACTGCTTTAGCATGTTTTACGCTAATAAAATACATAACTGAAGGTCTGAATCAAAAATCGAAGATAAGTTGTGTGTTCCTAGATATGACAAAAGCTTTTGATTTTGTTTGCCATAAAACACTACTCTCAAAGCTTGAGCATTATGGAATCCGGGGTAAGGCCAACGACTGGATCAAAAGTTATCTTTCTGAAAGAGTACAATGCGTGGAAATAACAAAAACTTGTCAAAATGAAAAAAAAACCCATAGGTCAAAATACAAACAAAATAACTATGGCACGCCACAGGGGGGTATTGTATCCCCACTACTTTTTCTAGCTTACATCAACGACATTCCAGAGGCGATAGGCAAAGATTGCATATTATTCGCTGATGACACTACAATAATGATTAAGAGTGACAATAACAATAATTTAGAAAATGAAATCGTCCAAGCTCTTGATAATGCAATCGACTGGCTGGAAAAAAATAACTTAAAAATAAATATGACTAAAACGAACATAATACAATTTCAGACATACAATTCAAACATAAATAATATAGACATTCATTATAAAGATTCTCACTTGACCACTGTCGATAATTGTGTATTCTTGGGTATAACGGTTGACAAAAATTGCAACTGGAAGGCACACATAGATAAAATTCTTACAAAAATTGATCGTTTTATATATGTCTTGAAAAGAATTCGGCAAACAGTAAACTGTGATACTGCAATGCTGGCTTACCATGGTTATGTATCATCCGTACTTAGATACGGCATTGTAATATGGGGCAACTCAGTAGATTTTGACAGAGTATTTAAGGCTCAAAAAAAATGTATTCGAGCAATTTGTGGAGCTCACTTTTTAGACAGCTGTAAGCCACTATTTCAAAAACTTAAAATTCTACCTCTGCCATGTTTATATATTTTTGAAATATGTATTTTTGTTAAGAGCAACTACAATTTATTTTTAACTAACACTGACAGGCCAAATAGCCGAACACGGCATAAAGATAGACTTCGGCTACCACAAATAAAACTAAAATTATTTAAGAAAAATGTATACTGCATGTCGATTATTATTTACAATCATTTACCAAATAGGTTTCAAGACTTACCGCTGACAATGTTTAAAAAAATACTTTTCAAACTATTATTATTTAAAAGATATTATACTATTAAGGACTATTTAGAAGACAGATCAATAGAATCTATAAATTATAATTTAGATTGAGTGACATAGATAATTGTGAATATATTTGCACGCCAGGTTGTGGCAGGATATGCTGAAACAAACTACTGTAACACCATATTATGTACCATATTCTTGCAAATAAATATTTTGATTTTGATTTGATTTACAAAAACGGCCGTGGGTGTACAATTATTAGATACACCCCTGCCTAAGCCTTCGGGGAATACTTTTACTTTCGTGATGATGTAGCTACAGTATGTTTACAAACATAACTGTGATGCAAAAGTCATTGCAACAAATTGCATTTAAAAAAAATTTGTTCCACAATTTTCTGCCGAACTTCAGTGGTAGGGCGAACTCTACTAATAGTTTTCGGGCAAATGATTAATTAAAGGAAAACATAAAATTATTTTTTGATTGATTGATCCTTTAGAGGCGGAACCCTAAAAAATATCCTCATAAATGGATTAGGGGAATTCGCGCCAAAATCTATTCCTTTTTTTATCTGTCAAACATACTTTGACAACTTCTTTCTCCTCTCCGTGGGCAAAGGTCTCTCCACATTCTTCACAATCCCAGTGTTGCCATGTTGTATCGGGAGTGATTCAAACGGGAGCGTCACAGTCAGCCATACTAAATAAGTTACACTAACAACTGACTAGTTTCCTTATTGATCCTCAAGTGCTAATTACATTATAACCATTGTCAATACTGTGTTAAAACATAGGTAAGTAGATATCTATTCACAAGTCCGGTAGCAGAGACAAACACGTGCTTCTACTTACAAAAGGATTTCTATGAAATGCTTTGTCATAGCTTTTAAAAAGATAATTATTACTGAATTACGGTAAAATACAGGTTGTTGTTAGTTGTTCAGTGGTTACCTATGTTCTAAAGAATAATTGTAAATGGGAAATAATTATACTTACGTCGTGCCCTTTCAGGTATACATAATACAAATTATTATCGTGTTCCATCGCAGAAGTTATCTTTTAAAATAAATAAGTACATTCGCAGCACTCCGAAACCAAGAGGCAGAGTTGGATTATTTATGACTAAAAAGTTAAAAATAAAATATACGCCTCGACTCGAGAACTTCCTTATTTTTTTCGTCGGTTAAAAACTACATGGTCCATGTCGGACGACGACGGCAACCGGACGTCGGCTTCAGGCACAGACTAAGTACCTAATACTGCTTCAGGCCAGATACGGCAGAGGTACATTCCGAAGCACTCGTGTCTGGAGAGCCTGTACGTATCTAGTAGAAAGAGAGAGAGCCATG
The DNA here is from genome assembly GCA_948150665.1 of Conistra vaccinii. Taxonomy (NCBI): domain Eukaryota; kingdom Metazoa; phylum Arthropoda; class Insecta; order Lepidoptera; family Noctuidae; genus Conistra; species Conistra vaccinii. The sequence continues at coordinate 4,511,619 of OX411344.1, read as the reverse complement.
TTTTTGCTTTTTGTATCTCATTTAATCGTTGCAAACCAGCGCTGGCTGTGGCTCTATCTCGCATAGGGTCACAGCACAGCATTATGATGAGCAATGGCCGTTTTGTGTGAATATGACGCATGTTTTCCCCCAACTTGTTCTTTTTTGTGCTAGTGTTTTTTTTTGCGTCATTTTTACCGCATTTTTGAAGTGATAACTTCTTATGGGAGGGTAAACCGATACGTTACGTAACGCGTTACGTCCTGTCAGTTCAACTTAGATTAGTTTAAGTTATGACTTCTGTCGGGCGTCCCGAGACGCACAACTTTTTTTTTTACCTCTTCTTCCTCTTCTATGTCCGTCTCCCCGTTGTGGTGTGCCCTAGCCGACGCGACGTTACACCGTATCTTTTCACCACATTGAGTCGCCTAGTCTACCGCGTACTGAAGGTAAAAGAAAGCTATAATTAATTTCCAATATTTAATATATTTATTCAGCACATACAGGTTTACAAAGTAATAGAAATCACAATATATTATTAATATCAGATATTTGTAGAGACACGCACCGATACACATTATTAATTATTACATATATTAAGTCGCGGGTGTGCACGGAAATCGGACATTTTAGTAAAACACTAATGTCTGTAGTCATGGTTTGTTGATTATCTTGGCTTAAATGAAAAAAAAATTGATTATGGCTTTGGCAGCTCTCACAAGATCTTGTGTACCCTAATTACGTAATGCACGATCAATAATAAATTGAAATGAATTGAAACAGATTGCTAGTCCATTGCTTCATAAGTTCGAAAAAAAAAAACTGCTCAATTTTTATTTCGAACTTATGAAGCAATGGACTAGCAATCTGTTTAGGCTGCTGGTCTGGAACAAACACTTTAAAATCACGCAGGTACGCACAGATAGTTCCGGATTAGAGATGTGTGTTTATGCATAATATGAGGATTTGTGTCTGTAAACTGACCCCAGGAATCCTGGGGTCAGTTTACAGACACCTGGGCACACCTATCCTGGGCCAGGATAGGTCATATGTAGGTACATGATAAAATCTTAATATAGTTACCTATTTCAATAGTGATTTCACCAAATGTCCGATTTCTGTTCATACCCGCGACTTCAGATTTAAACACCAGTTTTAACGTTAGTTTAATTTATATAAAACACACCAATGACAGGCAGTATTGAAATTATCTGTAGTCCAGGGTAATTCAAAAGTGTGGGAGGTAAACACTGTGTTACGAGTAAGCTCTGGCGACACTGAGGTTAATACCACGCGGGAAGCGACGTCACGTGACCATGGGTAGTCACGCAACCTTCCGCACCAGATTGGACATCTCTACAAGTAAGTTGATACCATCAGCGTTAGCGAATTTCGTCCGGCATCCCCCGCAGGATTCGCTTCAGTTTGCCAGGGCGTTAGGTACTTCTTGACCAACATTGAGATATCACACCAACCGGCAAAAAAACAAATAGACATTCCAACATAGTTAAAAACTTTAGCTTAACACACGTAAATTGAAAATTAAAGCTCATTTAAATAAGGTGCATTTCTTGCCTCAAAATAACGTTTTTTTTTTTATATTTTTATAAGTTACTTTATAAATTAGTAGCTTTCGCCCTCGTGGAGGTCGGAAATGATCCCACAGGAACGTACTATCGGGATAAAAAGTATATTATGTGTTAATCCAGGCTATAAACTATCTGTGTGCCAAATTTCACTCAATTCCGTTGAGCCGTTTTAGCGTGATTGAATAACAAACATCTAAACTTTCACATTTATAATATTATATATATATATATGTATATAGTAGTATGTATAACTGCCATGGACTACAGACAACCTTAGAATTGTATAAACTTTAGCAACATCTCATAAAATACTGTAAAACGCAGACAATATCAACATTACCCGGTTAATTATTGCGTGAACTGGGCAATGTTGATACTGTTCTAGATTATTTTAGTCAATTTTTAATCACTATGACGACGATATAAGGTCAGGGTATTACCTACTGAATTCCTTGCGGTATTATTTGTATAATATCCGGTTAATGTTAAAAATGACTAAATATTGACATTTATGCTAATATCCTAATACGCTAATTCCTTACTCTAATTACACATGATATAGTTCATTAGCCAAGTTACTAACATTTTCAGCATTAACCGGATAATGATGTCATTCGATACAATCACTAGCATTTTACACACACATTTTAATATTTATCTTCTATTTAAATACGAAAATGTCAGCATTGGCCAGGCAGTATTATCATGTTGATCGGTCACGTTGTGCTTTGCCCGGGCAATATTAGCATGTACCCGTAAAGGAAATGTAAATATTGTATAATAATCTCGTAATAGTTCTAACATCGTCCATCGAATAATTACAATTATTAATTTACTTATTTTAATTAAATCTATCTAAAAATTTGGTGTTCTTGTTGCATTATAACTAGAAATATATCTAACTTAACCAATAGAAATAAATAAACGCCTATTAATGATCTAATTTAATGTTTACCTTATTTTTTATTTTATTAGTTACGAGGGATTTATTTAATATACGCGAAACGTAATATACGTAACGTAATAGATAATAGTAAAGGTACCTACGTAAACTGTAAGTAGTTTTATTTCATCAAATTAGCTACCTACATAAAATGTTTGAATTCTGACAATCAGCACTTTTATTTTATTATTATTATTTTAATCACTTCTAAGGTCTCATCTGTACATTTACCGGCCAATGTCTAAAATACCTAGCTTACGCGTTTATGTCAAATTAGAGACCGTAACTTCTTCACACGCTTTTTATGACTTGATAAAACATCGGGATAGGAACATATTTCGGTATAATAAGTACAATTAAGCAGCCCCCTAATTACGTAATGCACGATCAATTTTAATTTGAAATGAATTGAAAAAGATTGCTAGTCCATTGCTTCATAAGTTCGATAAAAAAAATTGAGCAGATTTCTTTTTCGAACTTATGAAGCAATGAATTAGCAATTTGTTTCAATTTATTTCAATTTAAAATTGATCGTGCATTACGTAATTAGGCTGCGTGTTATATATACCACCAAAAATACTTTTTATTTTCCAGTATTATTCACTAGCCTAAATTATACCTAAACACAGCGTTTATTTAATTCTACCGGCGACATATCTACTCATTTGCCTATAAATAGAAACTACAACACACAATAACAATAATTTATACATTATAAACTTCGAACTGGACAGGCACGACAATTTTGTTTTAATGCTAAAGTAAAAAGAAAGATAAACCTGGAAAATAAATTTTCGAAAAATAGATCGCACAGAAATCCTTCCCACTTAAATAGTGATATTTTTAAGCTAGTAACCCAGCTTTTTAAAAGAAAGTTCTCTAGTCAGGGAATCAAAGGTAGGGATCAGTAGGGATTAGGGAAATGGAGACAGAAGATTCCGTTTTCAGGAAGTTTTTGAAAGAATTATCAACATTAAAAATTGTTAACACAACCAATCGAATCAATCAACTATCATGATTTTGACTGTCTGTTAGCTAATTTTAGTGTTGATAGGTTTCTGGATTTTTGCCCGGTATTATATCGCAAATACGCTCGCTCCTTATTACATTGAAGCTCTCAAGCAAAACCACAGAGATTGAAAATAACTGGTCAAATATGGGTGTTTCTACTAGACATCTCTGCCTATATCCTTCGAGAAAAACTGGCGTGATGTTATGTTTATTTATATACATGAGTTAATGATTTAGGATGTAGGTATGACCTTGTTCAATAAAAGCCAAGCAGGTAGGTACGTATACTTATAAAGGCAAATAAATGAAATCATCCAATGCATTTTAAATTATTTGTATAGACAATTCAAACTCTTGAATTACAAAAACTGATTAATGAGATATTCAATGAATGACATTCGGTGACCTCCAGAGATAGATCCAATATAATGGTTCCATTCGATCGCAGCGACGTGCATCCGTTATGAAGGCTAGCGGTCTAATTCAAACTGTCAATAGGGATAACATGATGAGGAAAAAATCACTTGGATTGATTGAAGCACTGTACTTGTTAGAAAGGTGAAGGTTTTATAAACTGTGGCATGACCTTTCAAGTCTTCGATATTTGATTGAAGTTTCAAGTACGTACCACCTTATAAGGAGCATCACTTTCAGACTGCAGTATTGTATGGGTAGGTACCTACTTAGTGATTTTGCAGAATTAGAGGCTTCCAAGCTCGGAGTTCCTAAGTTATAATCAGCGTCTAAAGGTACAGGCTACCTTATTTATTTGAATAGGCTCGCGTTTGACCACTATCACAAACTTATGGTAAGCAATCATGGGCGTACTCAGGGATGGTAGGGGAGGACAGCTGCCCTGGATTTTGTATGCATATGTAGCTACCGTTGTCGATAAAAGTTATATTAGAATCACGATATGACTTACTTTACAATTAAAATATAATATGCATTGATTTTTGAAAAAACTGCGCTGACCGGCAGGTCATGTTGTTGTATCATGCAAAATACGCGAACGCAGCAAGCAAGCACACCGTTTATTTATTTTATACTACCTACATAGGTAATTATGCTTAGGATCTCTTGCAGTTGTTTCCCCTACACGCTACATGTAGGGTAAAACATATGCCCCGGCTTTAGAAATTTCTGTTTTGCCCCGCCTGGGCCAAAAGCTGGGTACGCTAGGGTTGCCATCCCCAAATTTTGAAAAACATGATTAGAAGGTGAAAATACCAGGATATTTCGGATTAAAAACAGGATGCAGTATAAGAGCATAGTAGTTAATAGCAACACGCAATGAAAACAGGTTCAACGAAAAACAGTTTTCGCGTACTAGAGCTCTCTATACACCGTGAAATTTGAATCACAGTTTTGCTAGAACAAACGTTGTTCAGACCATGGTCTACTACCATTCTATACCATTCAATAAAAAAAAAACGCAATAATATTTGAAAAAATACTGATTTATTTATTTGCATTTCGGCCCGCATTGGCCGGACATCCTTGTAGTCCACGTGGCCACGTCCTCACTCTTTTGAATGACATATTGCTACCGCGATGAGTCCATTGATTTTACGGTTAATGTATGAACACGTTTGAGCAACATAAGACTTATTTGATAACGCCTAGTTTGTTTTAATAACATATTGGACGGTATAGAATGGTAGTAGACTATGGTCTGAACAACGTTGGTTCTAGCAAAACTGTGATTCAAATTTCGCGGTGTATAACCGTTAGGTAGAGAGAGCTCTAGTGCGCGAAAATAGAAAGAGACAACAGAGTGCACGATAAACGTAAGGTTGAAGGCGCGAAATTTAAAAAACAGGAGTTTACCAACATGCTTTAAAAATCCAGGACATTATAAACTATCCACCAGGACATCTCAGGACATACCAAAAAGCAGGACATGTCCTGGGGAAACAGGTATAAATAGTAATACAATAAGTTAATATCTAGCTTAGCCCATGTAAGTAATGATGTGGTCGAGGATAGACCAAGCTTGCCTAGTAGGTACACTGCTACATCTCAAGTTTTCAAGCAAGCAGGCGGCTGAGGCAGCACACAAAATGTTATACTGAGATAGTGACATTCACGTAGATGCGCCCCACTCCGTAGTTACTTAACTACACCCCGATTCAAACGTAATGGTGGTTTGGAACATGAGGCAGGCGAGCCGCTGCGCAATAACGAATTCATGGATCAGCGGGGGTGAGGGGTGGGGGGTGGTGTACGGCGCAGCGAGTAGCGCACTTCCGAACCGCCATTAAGTTTGAATCGAACTGTACAGCTTACAGTTAGTACAGTAGGTAATCGCGGAGTGGGGCACGTCTTCGTGAATGGCGCTATCTGTAAATGGTCACCCACCGATACCTACAAACATTTGGGTAGGTGGGCAACTAGGAGGTGTCACAGGTGCCTTGTCCCAGAGAAAAACTGTAATGTCTCATGTTCCCTTCCAACCGGAACCACACACACACAGTAAGGGCTTGCACTCACTGGCTGCATGCATGCCAAGAGATTTTTATACGACATATAGGAATAGGTATAACTTATCAGTATGACAGTAAAAGTTATTTCATTGATAATCATCGTAGGTGTAAAAATAAAGCACGACCCGACACGGCATGCTTAGGCATGCCGTGTCGGCTGCGTTCGGAACGCCTTGGCATCCCTCGGGATGCTTCGGCAGAAGTTACAACTGTTGTGAAAAGAACGCGCGTGATGACACATCGGTACGTTTTGGCGTAAGGACATCGCGGGATGCCTAACGATACCGCGGCATCGTTGCAGTCAGTATGCGGATCAGCATGCATGTAGTGATGCCAGTGGGTGCAGGCCCCAACGCTGGTTAGCGGCAGAAATAGGTAGGTACCTATAATTAGTAGTTCCCTAAACGATGTCTAAACTACTACCTACTAATTACCTAGTACTGAACACAGTACTAGGTAATTAGTAGGTAGTATTTTGCTTGAAAGAACTAAGATGACCATAATCATAATGAAATACTTAGTTAAGGCGACGATATATATACCAATAAATGTCACACTCGATAAAAAATACTTTTACATTAAAAGGGTTCCAAATTTCAAGTTAAATCGTTAGTTAATTAACTTAACTAATTCATCAAACAATCAGACTTACCGTAGACCCCACTGAAGTTTCATAAATCAAACCTACTTTTAATGATTTTAAACAGAAAATTACGTCTAAACGAGTAGTATGAATGATTTGGAAAAAATATATGTTAAATTGAGCATCTTCTTAATAAAATAAGTAGGTATACGAATATTTTAGATTATGTTTACATTACATAGTGGAATTAATTTGTAAAGTTGTGTCTAACGCGGATAAAAAACGGAGAATTACGAAAAAGCTTTCAAGTGTATTTTTCTGAAACCTTCACCATTTTTAAGGATAATTAAAATATTAATCTTTTAGTATACGTGTTTTATTAAAATACCTTTTGTCTTATATCTATTAAGTTAATAATGCGTCAAATTGGGGACAGCGCTCCTTGATGAGCGAGTACTATTACTGGCTGGACGTACGATGCGTTGCGTGAGCTCAGTACAGACAGAACTCGCAAGCTAACCACTCAAGGGCACTGGCATGTATCTGCGTCTTAAGTAACAACTTAACTAAGTATTTCATTACGATTATGGTCATCTTAGTTCTTTATTGATTCTGCTGCGCAATAGATGGTACTCTTATAAACTGTCAATCATATGTTGACATTCCCGCCAAATGTACTTAATTCATTTTCACATTGGTCACCTTGTGAAGTGCTAAGCAAAAATATGTTTGCATTACCCGGTACAGAAGTAGCTACTGGCTTCCGTACTTATATTATCACATGCAAATGTGAAATAAATCAGTTTTTTTTTATACAATCTATTTTTGGTTCGTGTATCATTGAGATTTATGTGATCCGGCTCGGTGATCATGGTATGCTAAGGGGTTTAATAACTAGGAACCCTAAAAACTTTTTAGGGTTCCTGAAGGGTGTTAAAGAGTTATGGATCTCTTTTGAGATGGCTGCAGGGTACTCACTAGCGGGCTATGCAATTCTATACTTCGTTCCAAAACATAAATAGCGGACGCTGGCCGCACAGTTGCTGGACTAAAGTGGAACTGGGCTGGCCACACCTGACGCATGTTGGAGCAGCAATACGCTAAAATCACCACTCAGTGGATCCCACATAGCAGGAAACGACTACGCGGCAGGCCCAGAAAGAGTTGAGCTGGACTCCTTAAAGGATTGGTCCGAAATCGCAGTAGACCGAGAAAACTGGAAAGAGGGAATGGAGGCCTTTGCCCTGCCGTGGGACAACACAGGCGTCGGGAATTGGTAGTCGATTTACGTCCACCGTAGGCGCGGGCTTGCGGACGACGAGTAATGGGTAGCTCACCGTCCGATAAGGACGCCCGGGTCGACGGGCGCGTCGTGTTTCCACTCGCGCCTCAAAGAGATGTCAGCACAATTGACGGGGTCCGCAGGGACCGATGCCGGTCCGCAGGGACGGATGCGGGGTTGCGGGATGCCCTAAGGGCAGACCGTAGCCCCTGGCAACGTACAGGCAAGTGAAGGAACACGGGTGGGTTTTAGTCAGTAAGAATCTGACACGCCCTTCCTCTCCGCCCAGAGCGGGAGAAGTCATTTGATGATTCCCCACCCAAAAAAAAAAAAGTTTTCTCAGACGGTGGGTGGGACAACTGTCCATGAGGATTTCATGAACCAACAAAAAACTCTTTTTTAAGTTTGACTGTTCCAACTCTGTGCAATAAATACGAGACCGTAGTTCTACGCGAGCGCGGCTCGTACTTTACCGCGTTTATAATTGTTTGTTATTGTTGCCGATTTTCTTGCGAAGTAGTTAACTTCACAAGAACTTAACATCAGACAATTAAAGTAGACGAGGCACATGAATAAAAAACTATAATTAGTGAATTTTGTGCCAAAAAAATAATCCGCGACATGTAATTATTTTTTTTAAGTTACGTCTAATTAAAATCATTCAATGAATATTCACAAGGTTTTACTGAGGTACGTAAGGTCAAAGTCCTATACAAAAGTAAAAATCGCTTACTTTTGTAACACCACAAAATGTAGATGTATTTACTAACCTTATGCATCACAAATGAGCCTTAAAAATCGTTATTGCGTGCCTGTCCTACGTAAACAAATTAATCTTGTAAAAACAGTCATGCCATAAATAATTTAAAAAAAAGTGAACGTAAATAAATCAAAAAGAAAATAATTTTGTACTACATTTTAATTCACTGCATTAATTTAAAAAAATACACATACACACATAGTATGATATACATTAATATTTTATTTATTTATTTTTAAATGCCGTCTAAAATCCTCGTAGCCTATTTATACAAAGAAAAAATAAATAAAAATAAAAAAATCTATCTACTTACAGAGAATAAATTATTACCCCTATATTACTATTTATAATCTAATAAAATATTAATTTAAAACTATAAAATACACAACGAATTCGCTTAATAAAGAAAAAAATTGTGCGATTTAAGAAAAAAAAGACTAAAAATTATTCTACACACAATTATTTATTATTGATGCTGGCAGCACTGCTTGGTTTTTTGGCAAAATACTTTCTTGTCACTGGCAATTCTAATCTTTGATTTTAATGGAGGACAATCACAAAATACGAGAAACGTTAGGCGCAATTTCTTATGATTTAGTTACGTTTGGTACTTTAGGGGTATGAGGAACAGGGTGTAAAGTTCACTCATCCACCATAGAAAAGGGAGGATCCTCCGGCCAGACGGGTGTTATGTCTGGCGGGCAACTGCCCATAAGTTGATTTCGGATAGTCTTATCTATGTTATTCGTTCGGTAAACTGTAACTGCGCGATTCAGGAATTGTGTGACGTCATGTCTTTACTGCGTAGTTCGTATGTCGCGGTGTAACCGCTACAGTACTCTCAAATCTTACGATTTTGTAAATCAAAATCAACAAAAACTAAACAGATTCATCAATAACATTTGATAGGAAGCAACTTCATGTTCTCCTTCTTCATTAACTCATTTTGATTAACATACGTCAAAAGGAATAGTAGTTTGCAAAAAGCGTAAAAAAAACTGCTGTTGATTTTTAGGGTAATTATTATTATCCTACCGAAAATCTATTTTTATCGAAAATAAAGGTATAGACGAGTTTGTATTATGGCTACATAAAAAAGTAATGAGTTGATTGTTGAATAATACCAAAAAATCTGAAGCATTAGTGGATAATTGCCAGTACAAAAAAAAACAACACTACAAAACCAGTGCTGCCAGCTCTCATAATTATTACTTATTTTTCGTCTTTCACACATGTTGACTAACACAAAAACTTAATGCTAAGGTGAAACGAACAATTGTCGGCCATGACCGTCAAAAGTCAAAAAAATATTCTCATTACAATGAACAATAACATAATTAATTTTAATGAGAATATAAATTCATTCATATTTGATTTTACTTCGCCCATCTTCTCGATAATTATTATTCTATTAATAAATACATGCGTACAATCAAAAAAATATACAATGTAATACATGCTATAAAGTTACATTTTGACATTTTGTAACTGAGTAAATTGCTTGATATGTCAAAGAAATCCAATTTTTTTTTTTAATATATACTGCTTGTCTCCACATTGTATAATTCTTTCCTACGAGAGAAGAATTGAAGTAATGGCCGACACCTGTCCGTCTTTTAGTCTGTCTATCAGCAACAATGTTCTACTAACACGGTGCGTTAAAACAATAATATTTATATAAATTCCAGCTCTCTTACATCACTTGTGCCTGTGTATACTGTGTTTGTTATTATTTTTACGTTTTCAGCGTTTTTTGTACGTCAAAAATGGCATTTGGAATATAGGTTGTTGTGTGGTAAAAAATTATACGTGGTGTCAATTCTGTAAGTATGTATTGTGAAATCCATAAAAAGCGATTAATGGTTTACCTGCTCTTGTACTATAAGACCTTTGTTCCGTAGTTTTAAAATTACAGGCTAATATTTTATTTACAAAATCCACATACAAAAACTGGTAGGGTATATAATAATATAGTCATAAAAGTTTTATAATTATTTTTTTCTCCTATTAAAGCCATGCTATCAACAGGTGTCGCCACCTTAAATCGTCATGGCTGTATATCAAGTGTATGTTAAAACAAAAATTATGTTTATTTAATCATACAATTTTATAGCGTTGTTTACATTATTATTTTGATATATTATATGATTCAGATCCGAATTAATGCGCAATAAAAAGATCACGCCCGTTTTCCCCCAAGGTCTAGGCAGAGACGTTTAGTACACCTACATTTCACCAGTTTTATGTAAATCCCATGTATTGGGCGAGCCAATATCCGGTCACAAATCCAGACACTGTACCGCCACTGAAAAAAACCCAACAAAACTGCCGACCTGGAAATCGAATCCAGTACCCTAAGCTCGGTAAAACATGTTATTCATTATATACGGCACATCTCTAGTCTAAACGAAACGTGCTATTGAAATTAAACTCTATACCAATATCATTAAAGTTGTTTGTTCTGTAGCTTGTTTCTATTGTATTTTAAGTCGCATTTGTACTATTTGTACAATTTATTAACACTGAGTTAATTTTCCTTCAAGGTGTTCTATAGAATATTTATGTTATTATTACTAGTTAGCAGTACATTTATTTTCCATCTTTCTATAGACAAAGTAGAGTATGTGCCCCTAGATTTTCCATAAAGGAATATTCTAGTCGTATATTTATACTATTGAGTACATGAACAAAGTGACATAATTATGCTTATAAAAACTACTAGCTTTCACCCACGGCTTCGCCCGCGTGGAGGTCGGAAATGATCCCACGGGAACGTATTACCGGGATAAAAAGCATCCTATATGTTAATCCAGGTTATAAATTATCTGTGTGCCAAATTTCATTCAAATCAGTTCAGCCGTTTTTGCGTGATTGAGTAACAAACATCCAAACGTATAAAGTTTGTCGAACGAAAATTATGGGAAAATTAATGAGATAAAATTGTTTTAATTGGCTGTGATTGGGTGAATGATTTATTAATAGCCAATTCCAGCAGTTTACGCGCACTTGACAATTTTGTCACATTATTTTTGCGATCATTTTTATTCGAGAAACTGGCTGTAAGGCCAGGCCTCCCTTCGATTTCCGGCCACCGTAGGCGCGGGCTTGCGGACGGAGAGCAATGGATAGCTCGCCGTCCGATAAGGACCAGGCCCGGATCGACGACGCGTCGTGTTCCACGCGCGCCTCAAAGAGATGTCAACACAACTGACGGGGTCCACTAGGGCCGATGCCTACCGGGGTTGCGAGAAAGTCCTAAGGGGAGACCGTGGCCCCTGGCAACGTACAGGCAACTGAAGGAACACGGGTGGGTTTTATTCAGTAAGAGTCTGACACGCCCTTCGGCTCCGCCCAGAGCGGGAGAAGTTATTTGACGATAAACCACCAAAGAAAAAAAAAAACGGTCTCCCTCACTCGTTCGAGGTCACGCGGTAACGTACATACGGCTCGCAACTCCCTGGGGCAACAAAAATCCAGTCGGGTACTCTCGGGCGTCCGCGTGAGGTACATTTTAGCGCAAACGAAACGCCTGTAATATTTTTGTAGATAAATATAGCGTTAGCTATCTATAGAAGTGAAATATCTGTCTTAATCTGTGACTTCACATACTGTACAGGGACAGCGGTCTTGGTCAACTATAGCATAATATATATAACGCAGTATTTTCAAACCACCGTAATAATAATAACAAACACAGCCAATTAAAAAAACCCTAACACAGCTATAAAGGTAAGCAAGCCTGCTCGTACAAACACAAAACCTTATGAATCAATTCGTACTGCTCAGAATTCTGAACCATCCCGCCCCGGTTCAAACGCATATTACACACTATGCCCAGCACATCGACTTTTTGATCTATTGTCAACTGTTTTATACCGTTCAGGATGGCTATAAGACACCCCGTTCGACCAATCCCGGCCGAACAATGCACTATGGTAGGAGGAGTCACCATTTCAATCGAGAAATCAAACGGACTAGACATGTTAACCGTAACTTCACACGCAGTAGGTTGCTCTAACGGTGGAAACACAAACTTAGAATCCTGTTTTGGAGTCTCACACTTACACATGTCATCGTCATAATCTGTTGCACCACTGAAATCGTACACACTGTCTTTCAAAACGTCCAAACTAAGATTTAGTAATGCGTTCACATCCTTAGGACATTTGTGGTCAGCCCAGTTGTGGAACCAGTAGTGGTAGACTGTCAATTCACTGTCACTTTCACACTTTTTATATATCACTATAAGTTTGCGGATGGTGTAACCAGGTTTCCTGATCAGACCACAGTTTTTGATCACAAATACATCAGTTTCATCGGTTATTTCTTCCAGGTTCTGTATTATGATTTCTTCATTTAATTCTAGAGGGAAATACTTTTCGCATTTTTGTCTGTTGTTTTCTATGAAGTTTGTAAGCATGACTATCTTCTGTATGAGTGCTGGGTCTGACCCGTCGGAATTGAGGTCTGACAGACCGCAGTGGTCTTGCATGTTTTGATAGACCATGAGCCAGAAATCGTGGATGGTGTTTTGTAGAGGACCCTGGGTCGCGATGTAAGTGTTTTTCGTGTATTCATGCCCCTGGAAATTATTGAAATAAAAAGATTAATATTGATGCTGAAGTAAACTTGCAAAGTTTTTAGAGAAGGGCCCAATATGAGCATTTTCGGATACGAATATTTGGCCGAATGATCAGTTATAATTAGAGAATGAACATATTTACCTAAAGTTGACGTGTTGGCGATTATGGAAAGCACTTTTGTATCGATAAAATCCCGGGATTCATTGACTAATTTAGAGCTCTGGTTATAGAATAGAATGTAAATATATTTATTTACGTTCAGGTGTTGGCTAATTATGGAATGCACTTTTGTATCGATCGCAAAAATCTCGCGATCCCGGAATTGATCAATTTAGTACTATAGAAATGCTAGCTAATGTTGTAAACTAGGTTGCCAAATTGGCTTAGCACATAGTGACAAACAATTCGGTGCCTTGAGTTTCGTTAAAAAATGTTTACAGTAGGTTATTATATAAATTTTTATGTTAACACAGCTAAACTAACCTTCATAAAAGGGCTGACAAGTCTTTTCCATACCATTTATCAGATTAGTTGTGCAATCCCGGATTTTATTGAATTCCGGGATTTATATTAAGAATTATTTTTATTAAGCAGCCACTTCCTTAATTTCTTAGCCAAAAATTAACTTTAGGTAAATATGAGTTCGAATATCCGATCTCTAGTTATAATTTGACTGGGAATCGAACTAAAAAGTTCATACTTCAGAGATCGCAAGAACTAAATCAAAGATACGGTTGCCTTGGACTTGCCTTGAACTACGATTTGACACATAATTTAATTAAACAGACTTTTAGTAACTAGTCGTTAGGATATAAAAAAATAAAATAAGAAACTCACCTTAATATAATTGGCATTAATATACCCTTCGGGAGACCCAGAATCTGCCCTCAAGATAAACCTCGAATGCTCATTAGGTAGGATCGTCTTATACCGATTCTTAGGATGAGACCCAGAGACTATCGGTTTCTCCTGAAAATTCGTCGGCATATCCCAGAATTCCTGATGCAAGTTCCTTAGTAACATCTTCTGGTATTCAGAACAGGGCTGAGAGGTCACAGGGTCTGGTATAGCCATCTGAGGATTCTCTTTGGCAATATCTTCGACGCGACCAGTACAGCAGTGCTGTCCCTCTCCCAAAATATGACATTTGACCTTCGAATAACCATTTTGGAACACATCGTTTAAATCTTGTAGGTTCTGTCTTGATAAGACGCTAGAAGCAATTTGTAAGTGCTGCATATTTGCTAAATACAGTCTGAAGTCTTCGGAAGTGCTCTGAGGGCTAAGAGGTTTCGTAGTTATGTTTCGCGTGAAACCTGGCTGGAAATTCGGATCGTCTTGTCTGCCAAAAGCGTAAATGATTTCGTTTTCCTGATCACCACAGACGTAGGTTAAGTTTTGAGGGTATTCCTGCTCTGTAGTGTAGGAAGTTGACCAGAGATTGTCGTGGGATCCAAAACCTACTCCCTTATCGGTTGAGCGTAATCGTGTGCGGTTTTTGTAAGATTTTGGTATCAAATTCTCTGTGCTTAACGATTTTCTGTGCTTATCTCTGTGTGGCAAATCTTTAAGATTCGTTTCTATTAACGTTTCGTCGATTTCCAAATCTCTGGGCTCCTCTCTCGGCTGTATGTTTAGCGTTAGCGAGGTATTTGAGCTGCGTCTTTCCAAAATACCTTTCCGGGGTTCCGCCGGCGGATTATCTATACTAATGTTGCTGTTATACCTACTTAAGTTGCATGTTGAGCCGTTTAAGTTATAATTAGATACGCTTAAGCCTCTGTTTACTGAGAGTTGGGGGTTCGACTGGTTAATATTCAAAGTTAGTGAAGTGTTTGAACTCCTACGTTCAAGTAAACCCTTTTTCTGTCCAGGTTTAGCGTCCTTATTCAAGGAAGTATTGCTTGAGTGCCTGCTCAAGTTATTTGAAGATAGTATGTTTAATGTGAGACTGTTATTCGATCCCCGACGCTGTAATAAACAGTTTTTCGACACTTCGCCCGATACATTTGTGTTTGAAGAACAAATGACGCGTCTCGAAGGGGTCAAATGTTCATTGTTCGCCAAAGAAGTGTTGGAGTCTCGCCGATCTATAGACAACTTCTTCTGTCTGCTATCGGAGTTGAGACTAAAGTTCGATATGCTGGTCCTCACTGTTGAGAGGTTATGGCAGGAGGCGCCAGAACTGTTTAGGGAGCAGTTGGAACTTTGCAAACTATGTGTGCTAAGCATTAGACTCTGGTTAGAATTCCTTCTATGTAATTTCTTCGTAATTTTCTCGTCTTCCGCACTTGGTTCGAAATCGTCTGAGGGCACACCTTCAGGCAACGTCTTCAAGTTAGTACTAGATACACTAAGATTCTGCTTATAATTTAACAAATTCGAGCCCAAATTCTGTCCTGTATCTAGAGGGTAACACCTGTTATCAGTCCCAGAAATGTTAATTTCTGGGGTATTTTCGAAATCCGCCATGTTTTCGTCAAACGAACCCATCGTTCGGGAGCCCATGCGGGAAGAACCAGGCTGATATAACATGAGGGCAGCGTGGTTTTCTCTGAGATAGATTCCACTGTCTTGTCCCTTCATGTATAGTCTACGTTGCTCGGCGTTTGATTGAAGGGAGTTATACCCAAGTTTCGCACCAGCAAAGTCATGTTTATTGATATTCTTCTGCGCTAGTATCCTTTTCAGCTGTCTTTTTGGCGTGTTTGGCATGGAAACCGAGTTCTGAGGGACTTCCAAAGTCTTTTTCTGAGGGAGAGAGAGATTGACGGTCTCAGAAGAGTCCAAAGAAGTCGCTTTGACTTTCAAAGTCGGGGTTTTTACTTTCTTCTCTTCAGCATCTGTGTACAACTTCTCAAATTCTAAAAGTTCTTTTTCTAAATCACTGTCTCTTTTCGTTAAATCTATTGTTAAGTTTCGTAGATTCTTTCCTTTCTTTCTAATCTGTGTTTCGGCGGGTATTGTGGCGCCTTCATCGGTCGTGACAGTTATCTCGAATTCTTTCGGTGAAAACCTTGGCATGTCTAAGAAAGATTGTGTGTCCGAACTTTGCCGAAGAGTCTTTTTAAGTTTGACATCAGGAGATTTCGGATCTTCGGTCTCTAGGATTTTTTCTTTCACTTCCCCTTCGAATTTGAAGATAGGCCTTTCGTTCGTCGGTGTTTTCGGAGCGTGGTATCGTTCCATGCTTTCACATGATGTACTGGTTTCCTGATTCTTGTAGGCCTCATTCATTTGATCTTTCATCTGCTTAGCTATAGGCAGTCCTAAGTTTTGTTCTATAATTTTAGCGTTATCGGAGTCTAAGGATATCGATTTAAGTCTCTGTCGTCTTGCTTGAGCTGAGTTTGAGGGACTGGGAGCTGTTTCGGGTTCTTCGAGAACTTTTGGTTCAATTTCTAACGTATCCATTTTAAGGCAGCAATCAGTGACGTCCTCACCTAGTTTAATTTCTGCGTCTTTATTATCTTCGCATTTACTTATATTAAGTTCTATGGTTTTATAGTTAGTTTCGCAGCTGTGATGTCGTCTGTATTTCCGTACTTCTTTATCAGCGGGTGGTGTGAATCGTTCTTTTTCTATAGAATTTCTTCCGCCATACCTTTTCGGCCTGGCTGCTCTATCTTCTAAGCAAGACTGTTCGAAGGTGAAATAGTTTTCTTTATTGTAACTGTGTACTTTAGGACTTGGTTTGTTCAACACTCTTGGGGAACATGGTTTCTCTGTAACCCCATTTCTGTTTAAATGGTCGCCTAAGGCTCTCGGTGACTGTGGTACAGGTACTTCAGCATCGCGAGGAGTTTCAGGGAAGAATTTAGGAGACCGTACTGTGTCGTAATAAACCGATCTCGGCGAGGGATCGGCGAAGAACATTGGAGAGACTGTTTCAGGAGGCGTGAAAAATCTCGGAGAAGCCATTGTTTCTGCCAAAAGTTTTGGCGAAAAGTCGAATTTTGGTACGGAAGACTTTTCTTTTGCTGAACTACATTCTAACACTCTCGGAGAGTTTTGCATCTCTAATCTCTCTTGCTGCCCTTCTAACTGAGGACCTTCGTTCACACTACACATGTTTAGCCTGGTACTGACTGAGCGGAACCTCCTTAAATTGCTCGGCGACGCCTCCTCCCCCTCTGGGGACCTCTCACTCATATTCTCACTTAACTTTTCAACTGCTTCAGAATCAAAACCGAATACCTCTTTATCTGTCTTCGGGGTAGCGCTCACTAAAAACGGAGACTTATCGTCTTTCTCTAACGAAGGAGACCGGGTTGCACTGTACTTTTTAGCGCGAGATTCTTGCGTCAAATCCGCGCCTAGATCCGCGGATATTTGAGCTAGAGGGCGCGGGATGTTTGTGTATTTATAATCTAGTCGTTTATGTAGCCACTGTTCCGGTAAGGGCAGTTTGGGGAGGAATTCTGAGGGTCCGGGGTCTGCTGGCTGTGGGGGTGTTGGCGCGGGGTTGTTGACGATGATAATCTGTGGGGGTATGTTCTGGGGGTCGTCGGCAGGGGCGCCGGAGAGGGCGGCGCGGGCGCGGCGCGGCGCGGCCACCGCGCGGCCGCACAGAGACACGCGCCGCGGCACTACCAGCCGCGGCACTGAGCCACGGACTATGTGCACCTGGAACAGAGAACGGGATAGTTAGAAGGTGAATCTTCTCAACAATCCTTCCCCACATGTCACGCGTCACTATGTCACAAGTGTGTACTCACGTGATGCGTGCTGGAGACACGCTTGCGTGTGTTGCGGCGGCAGCGCGCGGCGAGCAGCAGCAGCAGCAGCGCGGCCGCCGCCAGCGCGCCGCACCACCAGCCCGCCTGCGCGCCCCACATGTCACGCTCACATCTGTAGAGGAAGAGACATAACATGTATGACGTCAAATAGAAGAAAACGATTCGCTGCTATGGGTAAGGTACCATTCGGTGTCCTGCGACAGACGGCAGATGACAGCGGCATCGAATAATAATGAACAGTCGCACGGCACGTGCCGCGAACGAGGGATTCCACTTGGCCTCTGACTTGGCTCCACATGCCGTCGAGAAATATTTCTCAGGCATGCATGCCGGTTTCCTCACGATGTTTTCCTTCACCGTTTTTTAAGCAAGTGATAATTATACAATACGCTCATGAACCCGAAAAGTCAGATGTGCGTGCCTTGGGCTCGAACTCGAGACCTATGACTTGGTAGTCTGTCGGTCACATCACTAGGCTATCACTGCCCTGGTTACATCACTAGGCTATCACTGCCCTGGTTACATCACTAGGCTATCACTGCTCTGGTTACATCACTAGGCCATCACTGCCCTGGTTACATCACTAGGCTATCACTGCCCTGGTTACACGGGGATGTGAGTATTTAGTTGATACTTGAATGAAAACTTCCAAGTTAAAGCCTATTGGGAAGCAAACTCCGGCAGGGAGTTTCGCTCTACGTTTCTATTTCTAATTACCTACGATAAACTTCCAGCAGAGATAACTTACACACAACACTGTTTGATTATTTGCAGCTGAGATTCCATTTCGAGTATTATCGAGTAAATTTTTAAATTATTATTAATTTTAAACTAAATATTTATTTACAATTTTCTTTTAACAAAATAAATATTTTATTTACTATTTTTTAACGAAATATTTATATACAGTTCGGACATTTGTTCCCTCTGATAGTTGCAATGTTATTGAGTGAATGAGCATGAAGCATTTAGATATAAACACAAGATAGTGACACATACATATTGTGCTGAATCACTACTCACCCTCTGAGGGGAACAGGGAATGAGTCATTATACTCATTGTGCAAATTGCAAAATATAGTCACCCTGTTGCATCCCTTTATCACAAAAACTCTTATTTTTATAAATTTTTTTTTTTTTTTTTTTACACGAATTCATGCACAAGTTCCTTTATGCTATAAATATTAGAACATCGTCAATATAGGCGAAGTGGATTAAATACTTTTTAATGATGATGTATAAAAATTACACAATTCCGGCTCTATATAATTATGAGCTTTATAATAAGTATGTGAGGTGAGACCACTCTGTGGGCTGTCAGATGAAGAAAGAATAACGTAAATGACGTAAATCTGTCCAGGACTGATTTGGTTACCGAAAATCGACCTTAGTGTTACGACATAAAGGCACTATCGTCCAATTTATTGTATCATAGATGTGCGGTTAACTAACATAGAAAAACTCGCCAAATGCATAACCTCTTACTTTTTTTAAGTCAGTTAAAAAAATCCCAATGAGCTCTCTATAGATTTTACATGTAGGTATGTTGGGTAGCTAACATTATACATCTGAATGAAAGGGGTGAAATAGGTCTATTGATAGATTTAGACCAGACCGTAGGGACTGGGCTATTTAAAACTTAAATCAATATTCTAGGAACACTAGTAAGGTGATGTTGCAAGCTGCAGAAATATTATAAAGACTTCAATTTTTGTAATGTAACTAGGTAGATAAGTTAGCAGACTGCTGAGAATGGGCTCTGCGATCCGAATACCAGGATAGGCAATGTTATTGGGCTAGTCCATTGGGAATTCCTCATTTGTGCCCGTTTTTTTGCAATAGGCTCATCCCTTATTCAATTATTGTTTATATACCTAGTGAAATGTGACTGGATCATACACCAGCTTACCACATTGGGCCACACAGGCATCATGTAATGTTATGTTATTTAAACAGATCAATCTGCCTAGCCTTTGCCCAACAATTTTGGGGTCGGCTTCCAGTGTCACCAGAGCTGAATACCAGTATTTTACATGGACTGACTGCCTGTTAGACCTTCACAAACCCAGTAACTGGGTAATACGATACCCCTTGGTAAGACTGGTTGTCAGACTTTCGGGCTTCTGACGACCCGTAACGACTGTCAAACATCCACGAATAACAGCCAGGAAGCCGTTGGGCTTAACGTGCGTCGTCCGAGGCACGTAGGAGTCTCGGTATGTAAAGATGGTCACCCATCCACGACCCAACCCCGGTAAGTGTAGCTTAACCTGATGGATCGACCCATGCGGCTGTTATTACTTTAAACAAGTAGTTCATTGAATTGATTCAATTAATTAATTGATGTAGAGGTGTAAGATAAAAGTGTTTAGTTCGCATTACCTTAAAAACTGAAGTATAATATTTAACATGAAAACTGCAACAGTTTAGATACAGAATCACTAACATCAGATAAGTTTACACTAATATTATTACAATTACTTTCTATCATTTTCAATTTATGGACACATTGTTACAACAAGTTTTAAAACAAAGACTAACGGTTACCTGTATAAGTTGTATCAAAACTTGTACAGTCAATCGAACATCAGTGTTGTCAATGTCAAATTATTACCACTGATATGACAGTGGACTGTATTATTATGACATTAATAATCCTCTTTATTATAATAACATTCCATTGCCTAATAATTTGACAAACATGAGTATTTCATTCTTATTGCACAGTCACAATACATTCACAAACAAATTGTTTTTTTTGTAGTATTACATTTACAAATGAAGTAATTAATGTAGAATTGTAAATGAACTAATTAATAGTAATTGTTACCCTAATTAGTAAAACTAATTTTTAAAAGTAAACACCAACTTTGAGTGTTGCCAGAGAAAAAGTAAAGCTCCTTACTCTCTCTGTAGTATAGAGCAAAAATTATTGTGATTTACTTTTTATTACATGAATGACTATACATTTTATTCACAGCCAGAAAGTAACAACCGTGAAATGACAGTAACTCAGAAAATATACACTTATTTACTGGCAAATAAGAGTGAAAATCCCACTTCTTGTGAAAAACTGTCATGCAGATTGACTCAGACATTCTTTCCTGAGAAAATTGAGGACTGAGGATCATCAGTGGGAAATCTGGAGCATTGCTCATACTGTAACATGACATCTTTGAGGAAAACCACTATTTCACAATTGCTGCTAATATGAGAATCAAGCAGGGTTACTAGGACTCTGTAATAGAATCATTTAAATTTTTAATTTTTTATGGCAAGCAAGCTGTCAGTTTACCTGATGGTAGATGGTCAAAGTCACATAAGGACATCCTAACTAATATTACAAATGCGAAAGTGAGTTTGTTTGTTACGTTTTCACTCTAAAATGGCTGAACAAATTTGGATCACATTTAGCACATGGGTAGACTATAACTTGGGTTAGTACATAGGATACTTTTAAGTAACATAAGTCTTGATCCGGATATTCCCACGGGATCAAGACTTATGTGGGTGAAACTGCGCGGGGGAAGCTAGTTAACTATAATTTATCAATGTAGGTTTGCAGGTATTGTTGTCAATGCTGAAATGTCTCTCATCATTACTGTTGTGACCTCGCAAGGACCCATGCTGATTTTATTCACTTTGATTGTAAACTTTTTATACCAGTTTCAATCAAATGGTAGACCAGTATTGAATACACTTCTCCTATTGAGAATTTTCTCAAATGCACTTAGCAAGTACTGATGGACAAATTTCGACAGGCACAATTAAGTAATGGCACAGGTAATGGCAAAAATAAAAGTATAATTTATAACAACAAAAAAAAAACTGGTAGGTAGTAGGAGCAGTGTTGGCCCAGTGGTAACGGCAATGACTTAAGAGATATAGGTTGTGGGTTCGAATGCAGGTAGGCACTTTACTTTGTGTTATATGATAACCACTACTATCAAAACAGTAAAGGAAAACATTGTGAGGAAACCCCTAGAACCAAAAATTCGAAGACATTTGTGACATCCTCCAACCCACACTGGGCCCGAGTGGTGTATTACGGCCCACTCCCTCTTGCAGAGAGGAGGCCTGCGTCCCAGTAGTTGGACTGATATACAACTGATTATGGTTATGCAAAATTTACTACTTTTATGTATTTATTTTTAGTTCACCGACTCCATTTACAAAGCAACAGGTAAAATTCATGTCATGAATGAGCTGTTCTAGTAAATGTAGATGTGCTGATTATTTTAATAATTTTAGAATCTGAAGTGTATCAGCAGCGCAATGAATGTATGATTTTGAGGATATATTTAATTTTCTTTCTTCTATATTGAAAACATATGTTTTAGAAACTAGCTTTCGCCCGCTGCTTCGCCCGTGTGGTGGTCGGAAAATTATCCCACGGGAACATACTACCGGGCTAAAAAGTAACCTATGTGTTAATCCAGGTTATAAATAAACTATCTGTGTGTCAAATTACATCCAAATCCGTTTAGCCGTTTCTGCATGCCTGAGTTACAAACATCCAAAAAACCTCAATATTAAGGATACACGAAAGCTAGGTTATTGGCATAAAGCCGCGTTTTATATTTTTGCATGTATTTTCATTATTGTCATTATACTGCCCCTGTCCCATTCCCATGTTAGTTGGGTTTGGGGCAAAAATTTTACACTGAATATACACACATCAAAAGTGTCTAGGGATCAACATATATTTTTGCAATAACTTTTCTCCTGATTGATATTAATTAAAATTTTCTTTAAGGATTCATCAAATAAAGTGTTTTCGTTTGTCACAGTAACGATAAACCAAGTCACCTTTGCATTAATAAAGAAATTTGCCATTTTCCTAATAAAGGGATTTTTGACATTTGAACCACTAACATTAAAGTTCGAAAAAAAGACTGAAATAACAGTTTTCTTTAAAATTTTATTGGGTAACTTAAACAATTAATAATCCGTGTTTCTACCGCGAACACTAACAACACAAGAACATCGGTTTGGCATACTCAAAATGAGTTCATCCAAATCACGCTGTGGAATGGCCGCCCATGTTCGTTGCAACAACAAAAAAAGGTCTTCTTGCGACTGGATACCCTCCATATTCGGCAGAGCTCTTCTCTGTAGCATATCCCATGCATGCTCAATCGGGTTCAAGTCTGGCGACTGAGCAGGCCAGGGCAGGACATTGATGTTAGCTGCGGCGAGAGTCTGTCTTACAACTCTTGCGGTGTGCGGTCGTGCATTATCATGCATTAACTGAAATAAGGGACCGATTTGCACTTGTAGAGGAACGATGACGTCTGATACAATCGTCTCAGCATAAATTTGAGCGTTGAGGTTGCCTCTAATCCAAATCAACTCAGTTCTTCCGCCGATCCAAATACCCGCCCATACCATGATGGTTCCACCACTATAAGGATGGACTTCCTGGCAGGATTTTAATCGCTGTTGGCGTCCAGGGGTTCTCCAGTGTCGTATACGTCTTGTATCCGGTCTCATACCAAAACGAGACTCATCAGAAAAGCACACGAAACGCCATTGTTCTTCTGCCCAATTTCTGTGTTCAAGAGCCCATTGATATCGAATCCTACGATTGTGCATTGCTATAGGTGGTACCCGTAGCGGTCTTCGGGAATGAAGGTTCACTTCATGCAAGCGGTTTCTGACTGTTTGGTCGCTAATTAAGTTCCCTGAAGAGTGATGAAGCCTCACGGCTAACATCATGGCGGTTATTGTTGGAGCTCTTCGAGCTAAGATTTGAATGTATCGGTCTTGTCTCCGTGTGGTGCAGCGATACCGTCCTCCATGGCGCTCAGCCACGGTACCAGTGCTTCGGTAACGTGTCCAAAGTCGACTGATAACACTCTGACTTGTATTCAGAGCTAAAGCCACAGTACGTTGCCGGGAACCAGCTTCTATCATTCCCACGGCTCTGAGCATTTCTTCCCTGCTTAAATGACGTCGCTGCTCCATAATAACGTTGGTTTTAATCAGTAGTAGGGAAACAGTAGCACTAATAATGTCTTCAATGCGTTGTATGTTTTTATAGGGAAAATATTGACAGCTGATTTTCATCTTTTACTCGAATTTGATTCACAGTTCCTGATTCAAATTATGAAATGCACCAAAAAGGATCCATATAAATTTATAAAATCATAAATTTATTACAAAGCCACATCTCAATCTCAAGAAATCCGCATAAAAATGCTTGATCCCTAGACACTTTTGATGTGTGTATATTCAATAGTTTCAGCACAAATAAATGTGAGTACTGCCTAAACTGTTTGTGATCAAAATCATAATATTATGCACTGATTACCAGCTGATACATTTCAATTTCCCTTTCATTCTAAAGATTATACAGATAATAAGTACTTTTATTAATATTTTGTTATCATCAACTAACAATAAACCTTTTTGCTGTATAATTTAAGCTCTAAACGCTGCGACGGTGACACCAACAGACTTACATGCAAAATATAATCATATTTCTATTTATGGTTCTGACAACTACTACTACCAACGAAAAAAATAAGTCTGAATATTCAAAAGTATAATATTTTATCGCTGTTTTTGCATTCTCACCTCGTTCTATACGTACTATCAAGGCTGGGGCATAGTTTTGACGACGAAACACATCGTTTACGGACATCAAAACCTTCAAAATATACATCGAGAAAATACATATTCAAAGTAATGATTCAATGGATTGAGTTTTAATGGAAATTAACGGAACGGCTGCAGGGTGACGACAAATGAGGAGTTGTAATCCCTTTTAGCGCGTAATAAAAGCGTTATAATGCTAAACATAACATGAAAATACTTACTGTGCATCTATTTAGCAGGTAAGCAACTACACAATAAAATCCGTCACCATACGATTATAAACTGAAAATTCACCGTAGGGCACTTTATTAAAATCACTCAAACACGTCACTAACACAAAAATGCACTTTTTTCACTATTTCAATGGTATTTTACACGTTTTTACAATAATCTCTCGCCCTAAGAGTTTTGACATTACGTGAGTCGGCCATTTTTCTTTCTGGGGACAACAAAAGCGGGGAGTGTTGCCAGTATGTAAAGTGAAATCTTCCTTCAGATATTAGTCATCAGATAAAGGTTTGTTATTTATACACAGTTTGTCATTAACTTCAATGACCATGAATTTGCGCTTTGAACTCATCATGAAATGACTCATTTTTTTAAAATCAAAGCCATCTTTTTTTTCAACTCACAACTATCTTTAAAAACTGATTAGAACCTTATTTAGTTGCAACCTCTACACATTTTCACTTGATAATTTTAATACGCGAATGTTTCCCACAAAACCGAGCAATATTCTAATACTTTTTCACGTTGAGCCATTGTCATGAAGCGTAGTCTGGTTTTCCATTCAGCGCTGTTATGCACATGCGCGGTGTAAGGCCCGGCCACGATTTAGGCCACTGGGGCATCGACTGTCCCTACGAGCGCGCTCCTAGGTCAAAACATACACCGTACATACTTAACTACTATCTAGGTCGCGAGGGCTCTGAACGAAATTCGGTAAAACACATTAAAAACATATTCTGTATCAGAACCAGACGTCAAGCAGTCTGTTTACGTGAACAACGATGTTAATGAAATCACAAAACTTAAATTAACATCAATATATCACGGAAATTAGTAAGACACGATGAGTATTACTGTGGGCTTTATTGTGTAACTTAGCAACGCGTTACTCATCATCATGCAGACTTGCAATATTTTATTCAATGTATCCCCGTCATGACGTGGGCCATACCGTCATGAAACGGTAGGTGTCTCACACCCACTATAGGTACTCCTCTGTAATTTCTTTGGGCGAAACGAGGTGGGTAAGTATGACTGTAGAGTTCGTTTACACGATGGCTCAAGTAATTAGATGTTAGATTAACTAACTGACTTCCTATTAAAAGGCCCCGTTGGTCTAATGATCGTGACTGTTGAGCGTGAGTTTCTACGTTTAATGGGGATTAAACGTAGAAACTTTTGGGCAGTGTTAAAAATAGTTTCTTTCTTAGGAATTTCTGAGTAGCAATCCAGAGTCTGTGCAGAGAGGTGCGTTACGTTTGCAATTAACAATTGCTAAGAAAACTTCACGGTAGAACAATTACCGCCGGTGTCGCGTCGTGCCTGTCTGCGGGACCCTAAGACCTGGTCCAGAAGGGACGAATTCGCCGCGAAACGTTTCGCGCGAATTCATTCGCCCGTTAGCGAGATACTAGGCGCCAGTACATTGCGTCCACAAGCATCGCGCGAGTTCAAAATACGCGCGTAAATCGCGTGCAGTTCGCCAGACTCTCGACTCGCGCTTGATTCGCGCGTATTGCGCGCGAGTCGAGATACTAGAGACTCCTTGTTGCGTCCAGTTGACGCGCGAACTCCAGAGCGAATGCACGTATCCAGGGAAATGGAGCGCCAAAATTTTGATACGGAATTGCTGCTCGCTCGAAATGCTCGCGCGTAGGTACGCTCTTTCTGGGCGAAACGGTCGCGCGTGATACGCACGAGAGAATCGCGGCGAATTCGCCCTTTCTGGACAAGGTCTAAACTCGGCCAAGCACTCGGTGATGTGTTTACACATACCGAGCACTCGGCCGAGAGCATTACCTCACCCCTACGTGTGATCAAAGCAAGTGGGTAGGTCTACACTCATAGACATTCGTTTTCAGTTGTAACAAGAGCAGCTTTAAGTCATGATGTCATTCGAATCGATGCTATGTTGATAAAGGAATGCTGAAAGCTTTCGATTATCAAGTAGTTCTATCTACGTACCTATGTTTACTGAAATAGGTTGTTGACGTTATTGTTCAATATCTGATCGTGTTTACACTCGGATAATGATAAAACACCATTGAGATACGGCACATACCCACTGTCATGGCCCGTATACTTAGTTACTATTGTCATTAGCTGACCTAGGTAAGACAATTGAGAATTGCCTGGTTGGTGTAGTGGTCGCAAGTAACTATGGAGCAATTTGGGTTCGATCCCCGGATCTCAGAAAGGTACCCTAGGTATTTAGGTCCCGTATGCCCAATTTCTGAGGTCCACGTCTACATAAACTTTCATAAGTTACCAAAAGTATTTTATACACAAACAAATGACTTATTATTAGGCCTGTATTCCGAAGGTTATAGGCAGAAGTGTACCCATAGACACAGCACCCACATTTCGCCAGTTATGCACTTTCGACTCCACCCATTTTTCATAGAGCTCAGCTCACACGTCATGCCGTCATCCATATTGCAAGTTGACTCCAGGCTGTGACTCCAGGAGAGTCACCGGCATTACGTTTGCGCTAAAGTTAACCTTCGAGGAGTGTCACCGACATTAAGTTTGTTTTTTTTTTAATATACTTACCTACAACTGATTTATTTTCACAGTTTATTATGCCGAATTCGCTAAGACAAACCTACACTTAAAATGAGACCTCCGAGAAGGATCACGGCATCCCATATGCGACTTGAGTGAACCCTCCAGGAGGCTTCCCGACTTCCCGGCACGGGCGAGCCTACTGCCATCAATCAGGCACAAATCCAGACACCGGGCTGCTACTGTGAAATTCCAGATAGAAACCCCAATAACACTTTGCCCGACCCGGGAATCGATCCCGGGAACTCATGCTCAGCGGTAGCATTTGCGACCACTAGACCAACAAGGTACCTACTTAGGTAATTATTTTATAGTTTTCAGAAACTCAATCCGGAGAAGAAAATCCTACCTACCAAGAAACTATAAGATTAACTGTGCGTTTATTCTGAAAGTGGGCAACGTCGCAAATAGATGTCAAATTTAGCCCTGTTTTGACTAATTTGGCAATAGAATAATAATTTTAACAGTAATGACACAATATAAATATTGTGGTAATGAATTGCAATTATAACACTGAATTTGATGTTGTAACCGTTTTAGGTGTAAAGAACGCATTTGGAAAGTTTCCAAATACTTTTTTTACATCTAAATTAAACATTCGGTGTTACGATATTAATTATTGCATTTCCTATTCAATATTTTAGTTCACTAGTTAGCCACATTTCATATTTCTAGTACCTACAGTAATATTGCCAAATTAATCAAAACATGTAAATATTTGACGGCTATTTGCGACGTAGCCAACTTTTAGGATCGGCTCCTAAATACATCAGAAACCAATGTAAGTGCAGGGTGGAGCTTTGCAAACTGACCTGCAAATATAAAAATAACTTAGGTCAGTAGTCGCCCCATTTAGGTCATAACATGAATGGACCGTGTGCAAGTAATCAATACCCGAGCTTGACTCGACTTTGCTAACATAACATCACACCTGTGTTCTGCAAAAGGGTAAGCAGGGGAGCATGCATATAATACCTAACTATTTAGCAAATTATAGTTCTGTTAAGTTTTTCTGTGGTTCTATACGTGACTTATCAAAAATATATCTACATACATGATCAATATTTGCATACCTATATCTAAATATACAACTTTATTTTTTCTTTATACTAAACCTCTTAAGGGGTTGTAGGTACTGTGAGGGGTGCGTGTTTGTGTGGGGCGTCGAGACGCTTTTAGTATTGGATAAATATGTTATTTGTAGCTATGTTTGTAGTGTGCGGGTTCTCTTCAATGACACAGCAATGCGTTATATTTATAATGGGTATATAATTAGATATTTCAAGTCAAAATATATTACAAAATACGCGCCTACGAAGTGACAGCTAGCCTTCTGCTATTTTCTATATAAAACAATTATTACGAACCTATTCTAAATTAGAAAGTGACTCATCAGATAGTTCGAACTGATATATTCATAACAGCCAGTACAACATAAGGTTGATAATACCATAAAACCTTACATGAGCTACGCCCACCTCGAATAAAAGCGCAGGAAAATTGCTTTTATTCAGAACATTCGAACAATCTGACTTTCCCTACCTATACCTATACGAAAAACTACCTAACAGTGGGAAATCATTTACACGGCTGAGGTCTTTCTCTTACAAGAGATGGCTTAGTTCATGACAAGCGAGTCGCGAAGGCCTGACACTACGCTAAGTGTCAGCCAAATTAAACTATAGCATGTGCTAATGTGCACTTCAAAAATTCAACGCTGTCATGCCTAAACCATACCGCAGCAAAACCACTGTAAAAGCTACGGCAAGCCTCGGGAATCAAACACATTGATGTGACCATTCACATCGACCCAGAGGGGGTTTAGAAGAGATGCGAAAGAAACTTAACATCAGAAACCTTAACCCCATCGGACAATGTTGAGCCAGAGGGAATTCAGGATCAAGAAGTAAGTGTCCAACCAAAATAACTATCTCATGGCCACACTCCAGATGAATAATTCTCGAAAATTCATCACACCGCAATAATATCAAAATCCCAAATTATTAGTTCATGTTGACTGAACTGTCGATCCTCAATCATCGGCAGAAACCAAATGTGTCGAATCGACACACTTCGCGAGGCTATGCCCCTTCAGCGAAGTTGGTATCAGCCTAGATCAAGCATCATCCCCTAGTATAAAACTCAATCCCCATTAAATGTCAGTCACTCCTGACTAAACTGTGGGTCCTCAGTCATGAGTTAACCAATTGTGTTTATCAAACACATTTTGCAAGAGCTATGCCCCTTTTAGCAGAATAGATGTTAACCCAGACGGAGTGCCATCCCCCCCCAGGAGGGACCACAGTATTTCAAAACTATTTACTTCCCTCTTAAACCACAACGATAAATTCTGGAGTGCGTTCATGCTAAGCTAAAACAATAATATAATTTGAAGACGATGAGGTTGACACGTTCCCTCAGGCTCCTTGGCGACATGAGGAGTGACACCTCACTCGCTTCCGGCCGCGTCCGATGTTTATTCCCCGCTTATGTAACGAAAACACACATAACAATGCATTAGTATAATATAATTAATTACTAAAATAATGTGCTATACTATTATGATGTTTACATCTAAATGACATTAGCCTAATAATAATATGAACGCGAAAAAAAAATCACCTGTTCCCTACATTTTGACGAGATGCGAACATAAATGTATGGAACAGCAGTTTTTTTTTTTCGCGATTTCAGCGTTGGTCCCATAGTGAAAGTTGTTCATAATTTTAGTACCTATAAACAAAAATAAGGCATTGTATATTATTGTAACCACGTTCTCGAAAACGGCTCTAACGATTTCAAAGAAAGTTGCGATATCTAGGGGTTTACGGGGGCGAAAAGTCGATCTAGCCAGGTCTCATAGTAGGTACCTAGAGGGTATAAAATATCCTACGCATGAAAAACATAACCCTGTCTTTGCTGTCGCATAGTCGGGTAAAAACTACTAGTCATTGTAGGATAGGCAGCAGTCATCTTAAATCACAACGGTGAATAATCACAATGAAAACAAAAAGCTATTTTATACTTTAGCCTAAGCGAGATAAGACACAAAATTATATTGGTTATCTTAATTTGCACTAAGATTTGTTTAGTGATAATAATGTTATGAACTACTTTATTTATGCTGTTTAATGCTCAATACCGTCATAGGCATAATGGTACACAAAACGCTTGATAAGCATAATCGTAGATACGTTAATGACGTTAAAATTACGATTCGTAAAAGTTAACCATGACTATCAGTAAAATATAGGAACCCGACGTTTTGTATGATTTGTTAATACAACGCAGGGCCGTAGGCAGGGGGCGGGGGGTTTCGGGGGGAGAAACCAGAATCTCGATCCAGAGATCAACCTCACCTATGGTACCTCCGTACCCGTACTACAGATAATTGTAATCTATTTCGCATAGGCGTACTTTATAATCTACAAAAACAGTAAGAATACGCTTAAATATTGGTATTTTTATCGACTCTGACTTTGTTTTACTTCCAGCAACTTCAGCATTCTCTGAGAGACCTATTCCAGGCGGGCACCAAAATTTTCGAGCTCGCTTCGCTCGCTCTTATTGCATCCTGCATTCTCTTCATTCAAACTTTTCCGCTTATGTCTTATAAGTCGATAAATTCACTTCTATTTCTGAATTAATGGTCAAAGATAAAGAAAACATAGATTATTCGAAGCGAGATTAAAAAAACTTCGAGCTCTCTTCGCTCGCTCTTGCATCCTATATTCTCTTAAAGTGACCTTCCCTGTTTTTGGTCATGATTGCAAAGTGGCGGGAACAGAGAAACAGGACTTTTTTTTATTAAAATTGATAATTAATAAGCTCTTCATCAATTTGAATCAGGTAGATAATGGCTAAGATAGTAACATCTTTTTTTTATGATTTTCCGCACTGGGAACAGGATTATGCTGTTTTTAAAAAAAAACTATAGAATGATAGTACTTTTTTTTTTTTTTTTTACCTACCTACTTTTTATGTACCCTCTAAAATCAGAAATACTTTATTTCTTCTAAAAAAAAGTTGGCATCCCCAACTCTCCCCCGAAATGACTACGGCCCTGCCCTGATACAACGACTATGGTCATCAACAGTTGATGACCATAGTCGTTGGACGATAGGCAGTCGCTCAATGTAAAATACTGGTATTCAACTGAAACCGGTCAGACTGGAAGCCGACTCGAACGTAATATGTAGTTGAAAAAAAGGTCAGGCCAGGTAGTGTTGCCAGTGATGACCTAGAGCTATGGCACTGAAACGTGATCGCTCATATTGGGTCTTATTAGAAGGCTAAAAGTCACCCATAGGCAATGGAGAGGGCTATGCTTGGAGTTTCCCTACGTGATCGAATCAGAAATGAAGAGATCCGAAGGCGAACCAAGGCAGCCGACATAGCCCGAAGAATTGCCAAATTTAAGTGGCAATGGGCAGGGCACATTGCTCGCAGAACAGACAGCCGATGGGGCCGAAAGGTTCTGGATTAGCGACCGCGTACCGGAAAACGTAGCGTTGGAAATCAGTTAGATTCGGATTCGGGGAGGCCTATGTCCAGGAGTGGACGTCTTTCGGCTGAATGATTGAGAAAAAGGCTAGGCAGATCATGATGATCACCAATCTGTGACTTGTATTATCGAAGTTCCCACTGCTGACAGGCCTCCTCTCTGTGAGAGGGAGTGGGGACAGGCCTCCTCTCTGTGAGAGGGAGTGGGGTGTTATCCATCACGCTGGCCCAGTGCGGGTGGTGGATGTCAGGTCTTCTAGGGTTTCCTCACGATGTTCTCATTTGCCTTTTTCAGAAAATATTATAACAAGCCTACATTCTTCGAAGGTGTAGGCAGAAAAGTGGTACTTTAGAGCCATGAGGAGGAACAGGGTGTAAAGTTCACTCATCCTCTACAGAAAAGGGAGGATTCTCCGACCAGACGGGTGTCGTGTCTGGCAGGCAACTGGCCAACGATTGATGTCAGGAAGAGATATATATGTAGACGGCGCGGTAAACTCTGCGTGATGCAGCATTTTGTGTGACGTCCTTGATGCGTATAGTTCGTATGTAGATTTTAGGTGTAGGTACTTTCGAAAATGATGTTTTTTTAAGACTCATGTAAGCGAGCCTAGTGCCATCAAACGGGCACAAATCTAGGCTCGCTACTGAGGAATTCCGAAAAAACCCAATATCATTTTGCCCGACCTGTGGGATTGAACCCAAAATCCCAGCAATCGCGGTTGCAAACACTCACTAGCTAAACGAATTAGGCAGTTTTTTAAATATACGAAACTGGGGGTGACCCTGAGCGAAATCCGTAACTTCGGCCGAAATCCACGGATCCACCATCCTTAAACCCAAACACGGAAGCATAAACAAAAACACTTTTTAACTTTTTAAATATTATTTTTTATTAAAATTCATACATTTAACGCGTTTTTACATTCTTAAATTAAATACAAAAACTTATATACTAAGTACATAGGTACGCAATACATACAAGGTTTAGCAGAAAGGTAGATAATACTTTTGGGGATAAAAAAACGACTTCCAATAAAATCACTGCATAGTGAAAAATAACTGGAAGTCGGTGTCTTTGGTTTTGTATTTTCGTTTTTTGCCATCGACTTTCGAAATTAAAAGTAATTTTTCACTTTGTAGTGTTTTTTTTTTCGTTTAAAGTTAAACCTTTACGTACCCTTACAAACAAAAAAAGATTTTTGTAAATCGTTCCAGCAGGCATCGAGTAATCGGCGAACACATATTAAAAAAAAGTTTCCGACGAACTGAGAACTTCCTCCTTTTTTTGAAGTCGGTTAAAAATAGCAACTTTGAATAAGAGAAGAAGAAATACCATAATAATGCATACAATGTATACAAAGACGCACGCTCTTATGGAATCTTTTTAAAGGGTCCACTTTTTGTGACACATCGTATATAAAAGTATACCAGCTACTTTATAAAAAGAGTGTTTTAACATACATACATCAGAATATACATAATATGTTTAACATACACAGATCACAATATACAGGGTGTTAGGGTAAACACCGTTATCCTTCAAACCAGTGGTTTGGTTTCGTTTATAGAACATAAATTCAATGGAAAATCAGAACTTTTTTTTTTAAAGATGTACATTTAGAATCGTCACGCAATTCCTAAGGTAGGTATTTTTGCCTGTCTTAAGCCAGGAAAAGGTTGTATTGTATTTATTCATGTGTTGTGTAGGTAGGTAGGACGGGCGGCGATCGTTTACGTCACTCGGGCGGGCCAATATCCATGAATTTGCGGACGGTGTCGGACAATAACCTTTTTAATATTATTAAAGAAAATAACGTAATTTTTTTTTTACTCAGTTTTTTATGTTTATATTTAAGCCAACTACCCATGGTTTGAGTGACAACGGTGTTTACCCTTCCATCCTGTAGATGAAAAGTTGAAAACAATAGGGTTTCGCGGCGAATAAAAAGAGGTTTCGTAAATTACAGGGTGTACCGTAAATAATGGATCAAACGTAACGGGTAGGTAGCTTACCTCATTTCCAACAACTAATTTGAATAGTTTAAAAAAAACCGGTAAGGTAACAAAGATATTTTTTTTTTCGATTTTTCCGTTTTCTCTTCCATACAGTGTTTTTAATGCTGTTGCTGCAAATGATAACATTTTTAGGTGTGATTTTTGTCAAACATTTCTGAATAGCTTAGTAATGTTATAAGATACCATTTTTTTAAATAACATTTTACTTGCCTTAGAGAAAAAATCTTGAAATAAAAAGTTTTTTTTTTTAGAACGAAAAGACCAGAATTGAAAAAATTGTCCTGTAAATTTTTTTTTTATAAATTTGTTGTGGGTATTGAGGTAACCTACCTACCCGTTACGTTTGATCCATTATTTACGGGACACCCTGTATATCTTGGTGCGCTGTCCAGCTGATGGATGTCAAACGACTCTTGTCAAAATAGGTGTGCGTCGTGTTTTTCACACGGTTTCTAGAGCATTCTAGGTAGAAGCTGTGCAGCTTCTATCTAGAATGTTCTAGAAGCCGTCAAGGGTGCCTTTATTGGACGAGCGGATTGTGGCAGGAGCGGTTTGAAATAAGTTCGCGTTATAGTGTGTAATTTAATTTTTTGTGGTTTTCACCCCTAAAGTATAATTCAATCTTTCTCGTAACATGCTGAACCCATACATAATATAAATGAAAATGAGTAATTCAACAGAAGAGAGAAAACATTTTGGAAATCACAGCCTCTTCCTTTCAATTTAATTTTAACAAGCTAAAAATATTATTTGTCACATTTTAAACCAAGTTACATATCATTCGGATTTACATCGATTATACTAAATTGAGCCTTTAACACTTAAACACGATTAGCTGATCTAAACCGCGTTCAAGAGCTGTCAGTGTCAATATTCCAAAACAATTATAACACTGACAGCTCTTGAACGCGGTTTGGATGTGCTATAGTTTGACCGGTACAGCCCGAATCAAACTTAATGGTGGGTCGGAACATGACGCGAGTCGCTGCGCAGTAATGAATTCATGGGTCAGTGGAGTTTAGGGGTAGGGTACTGCGCAGCGAGTAGCTAGGCTAACTTCCGAGCCGCCATTAAGTTTGAATCGAACTATACCACTGTTCCGCGCCTTAGGTATGTGTGCATGGAGACGGGGGGGCAGTGCAGGCCGCTCATTCGTCAACGCTTAAAGCACGCGGCGTCCCAACCGCCGCTCATTCGTCAACGCTTAAAGCACGCGGCGTCCCAACCACCGCTCATTCGTCAACGCTGAAAGCACGCGGCGACCCAAACGCCGCTCATTCGTCAACGCTTAAAGCACGCGGCGTCCCAACCGTCACTCATTCGTCAACGCTTCCTCCCGCCTCGCCACGCATTCCTAAGGCGTGGATCAGAGGTCTCTGTCAAACTATAATCGCGTTTAATTAACATGGTATAATTCACTCTTATTTACAGCTTCATTCGAGTTTCTTCAATGGAAATAAAAAAAATCCAACGCGAGAATAAAAAAATTACTTACCGAAAGACATCAACGCGAGAATCAAAAAGTTACTTAGTTTTCACTTCTATCGGCAGTCCCCAAACCCTGACTGCCCGATTTATTTTTATCAATTTGAAAATATATTTTATAAAATAAATAAAACATAAAGCACATAGTAATACTTCTTATTTCATAAAGCCTTGTCGGTAACTATAAGTTTGACTAACTTTTAATTAAATAATGTAAAGTCAGGAAAATTTTAATACCAGCTTAAATTGTTCGTTTATTTAAATCACTACTGCGCGAGTGCTAGTCACCACCGTCGGTATGTGAACGGTGAGACGGGGGAGGGCGCCAATGACCAAAATTGAGTTTGCTTGGCCGACGTTTAATTCCCCCGCTCACATACAGTGGGCGGTGACTAGCCGTCGCGCACGAACTATGATATATGAAAAGGGAAACAATAATAAATTGACTTAGGGTGTCAATTTACTTAACAGTTAATTTTCCCGGCTGTACAGCTATCTGTGTCATTACTTCATTAGCTACAAAACATTAACTAAATATTAAAAGGAATATGTGTGGTTCATTATTATTTATCAACATATTAACAATATGGTACATCAAGTTTCAGAAAAAGTTCTGCTTCGTAGAGCATCGTCTCTGTCACTCATATAACGTCCGACCGATCGTCTCTCTCTCTCTCTCTAAAGCTCGATGTGTCATATTAAGCCCGGCTGCGTAAATACAAAGGCGGATGCAACACAGACAGTAGCTCTTCTATAACGCAGCCGTGTCCTTATGAATAAAGTATTACAAACACGATTACACCACAGATATTTGAAAACTGTCTGCAATGTAATCGGGTACGAAAGACAGAGTGCAATACAGCTTACAAGTACTCGTTCTGTCTACACTGCAGATATCAAACTTGCTTGTGACATAACGCACCTTGCGCTATTACTAAATAGCTGCGAGCAACATGGAAGTAACGCTCACGGCCGCTGATGCGGCGCCGCTCGCTCGGCTCGCGGTTGGTACAGATCTAACCGAACCCATTTCACCCAGTTCTAAATTTTTCGACAGTTAATAATCTAACGGAAATAATACTATGGATGAATCCACGTTTTCATTTCCTTACACAAACAAATGCGCCAGCACTACAAACCGCTGTGTTGCATCCGCCTTTGTATTTACGCAGCCCGGCTACAGAAGATAGACCTAAATATTTTTTTATTTGGTTTAGGTTTATTTCTGTTCGTTTCTTGACGAAGAAAGTAACTGAGTGTGGTAAAAATGGTACAAGTATTCGATTCAGAAAAAAATTGTTATCTGTATTACAACACTGAATTTAGGAACTTAGAGAGAGCGCAGTCATATAACTTAGTCGTTGGCCGACTAAATCGCAGAGTATACCAATAGCTATGAAATGAAATGAAATTGTTTATTCTGTAAATAGGATATTGGAATCACTTTTACACGTCATATTAAAATTTATGTTTTATAAACATTAGCTAGATGAATTCGGCGTTTCCTATCTGACTACTTTGAGAAGAAAGGCCGAAACAAACTCAGAGGTCACAGTCTCTTTTAAAGTCCAGACATAATCTTGGTCAGGCCATATGAGGACCATGTAGACTAGTGTCTGAAATGGTCTTTTGAGGAAAGAACCACACAGATTTGAGAGGACCTGTCCAGTCAGTGCAAGCATTTGTCAGTAATCGCGGAGCTCAACTCTGAACTTATACCGATATATCTAGTCCAACTAAATCGTCCAATTAAATAATTGGACACCGATCGTATCAGAATCGAGATTACGCACAATTAAAAAGTTGTCCAACTATCGGCCAACTGCTCGTTAGTACGGCTCGCCAACTATCCAACTTTGTTGGTCAGTCGCAAGGCAAGATGTATGTCTGCGGGCTCTCTAAAACTATTTGTTTTATATTTCTGTCAATATTCTCATAAAGCATGAAACAGACTTTCAACAAAAGACGCGACGCGGCGCGTTTAGTTTAAATCATTATCAATTTATTTTTATGATATCGTCTATATTCATCGGTTATAATCTAAAATGCTTTGTCAGAAATATACTTACAAAAACACTTATTATTCACTAATTCTTAGCTTCGTCGGGTCCAATTTCCAAAAGCCATATAAATCTTACTCCACGCTATAATTATGCCTCTTAAAATATAACAAAATAAAAATAAAATATTCTCTTTTGGTTTAAATGAGTGTGTCAAGTCAAGAATAGGTTCCACACTTGACGCGACACCAACTCAACTGCGTCGTATGCCACAGCATCGTCGTATACAGCGCAGTGTCGTACACCGTTATGAGCAGTGATCGGATATTCGGATGCATATTTACCTAAAGTTGAGGTGTTGGCTATTATGGAAAGCACTTTTGTATCCAAAAAAAACCCGGGATTCCGGGATCGACAAATTTTGAGTTCCGATTATAGAATCGAATGTATATTTACTTACGTGCAGGTGTTGGCTAATATGGAATGATTTTTTGTATCGATCGCAAAAATCTCGCAATTCCGGAATTGATTTGTTTAGTACTTTTTGATTATAGAAATGCTAGCTAATGTTGTAAAGTAGTTTGCCCAATTGGCATAGCACATAGCCACAAACAATGTGGAGCCTTGAGTTTCGTTAAAAAATGTTTACAGTAGGTATATAAATTTTTATGTTAACACCGCAAAAGTAACCTTCATAAGAGGGCTGATAAGTCGTTTCCATACCATGTATCTGATCCCGGAATTCAATCAAATCCGGGATTTATATAAAGAAAAAATATATATTTAAACCCACTTCCATAATTTCTTAGCTAAAACGTAACTTAAGGTAAATATGCATCCGAATATCCGATCACTAGTTATGAGGTCTCCATGAAACGCTCACTACAGCTTAAAAAAATACTCTAGGACGCTGACATCAGACGCATTGACTTATAAATCATATGGACTTGAAATGTTTGACTATAGAAAAAACAGTTATACAAATATGAGGCTTATCGACGCCAAATTCATAAAAATACTGCTATCTCTTTTTAACTTTAATAATTTTGCGTAAGTGAAAAAGGATAATAGTGTTTTTGACAGTTACTATCATGGCAACCCTACATTTCTAACTCATTGAAATACCTATTTGCGGCCGGGTCGCCATTTTATTTTCTCGCTGTTTGGTATCAAAGTTGAGTACGTGAACTGTCAAATCACTCATAAGCTGTGGTAAATATTGTGAATTTTGGAGTTATTTGCTGTGATATTGCGTTTGGACTCGGTCCTATATATTGGAAATCGTCAATAGCAAGATGCCCAATTGCAGTATTATCGGATGTGGCATAAAAAGAAGCGGAAATCACCCGAACATAACTTTACACAAGTACGTACATAATTTCAGTTAAAATATCTTTAGATTTAGATGATAAACAAAAGATTCTGCATTCAGTGAAGAGCTTCAACAGTAAAGCATTCATATTTTCGCTTTTGCCTCTATTTTCAACAGTTTTACTTCATGAAATCATTTTCTTGTTATTGAAGGGATAGAGTAGTGCATTTAGACATTTTTATATTTGTCGATAATGCTATTTTATGGTTCTTTATTGGTTTTATGTTTTACTTTCAAGGCTGCCCTCTAATAGAAGAAAACAGAAAATTTGGCTGGAAACAATCGGTGTGGAAAAGATGTCGACAAAAAGAATACATATTTGTTCTCTTCACTTTGAAGAATCGTCTTTCAATCGGACACAATAAAATAACATTGCGTGACGATGCTTTACCTTCACGATCCTTATTGGTAAGTAACATTGCATTTTGTAAATTTGTCCAACATTATTCTGTTGTGGTTGAAAAATTATGGTGATGTCCTCAATTGCACTTGTCTAATGGACACAAAGAGTGATTGATGTAAAGAATGTGAAATAAAATCAGGAAACATCAAAACTACTAATCATTTTATTGCTTGTTTACAGCCTGCGATTCAAACAAATATGTCTGGCATTTTAATTGAGAATGATCGAAATCAGACAAACTCACAATCAATATCTAGATGTGGTGCTCCTAATAAGGTAACTTTTATTTTGTAATTAATAACAGTAGGATCACCATACTGTTTTTAAAGTCATAAAATTTTTGTGTATATTTTTTTAGTTTTTGACTATTCTCGGAACCCTGGAAGGCGTACGAGGGGCCAAAGCCAACTCGCAGAGGCCCGTTAGACGTTTGTAATGAAATGAGGCACCAACCGACGATTATCCCTGTATGCACCTCAGCTTCGTCAGATTTACCGGTATGACGAGCTTCAGTTTTTTATCTCATTGATTGAATTGAGACTGGGTGGTATCTGTTGCTTGTCTTCAATATCTATTAAAGCTTAATTTTATTTGATTTCAGGTCAGGACATTTGAAATTATAAAAACATTAAAGGAAAAATGTCAAAAACAGTCCAAGAAGATAAAGAGACTTAATGAGAAAGTTAGACGACAAACGAAAAAAATTGCTCATTTTAGTAATATTATAAAAGATTTAAAAGAAAGAAATTTACTAAATACAGAATCCCAAGCTTTACTTGCAGAATGTGCAGGACCCCAAGACTTCTTGAAAAGGCAAGAACAGTTGCAAAATCAACAAAACTGTATTGTTCAGATCAGAAATGAATAATATTGATTTCTTTAATATAACTTTATTATAATTATTGTTGACTTTTATTTAAAACCCACAATCATTGGCGGGTTAGAAACTTAGTATCAAAAATATTTATAACGGTCGTTCCGTAAATTTTTAAAATTGGTTTTTCACTGGTTATCCGTGAAATTCAAATTCAAGTTTTTTGGTAATTGCAGCTCTGTATTATGTTGTATCTTGATCAAAATGTGATGTAATATAAATTATAGTATTTCATTTAAAAATTACCATCTTCGAGCCATTGAGGGAACCATCATAAGCTAACAGTATAAAGAAACCGTGGGGACACTCTGGGACAGCAATCAAGCCAAAAAGTCGGTTGAAAAATTATTTGATGTAAGTAGGTACATGAAATGAAAAGCAGTAAATACAAGTCGTGTCATTAAAGTTGAGACCCAATTTATGGGTCTCTAGCGGTATGAGGTCCCCGCCGCCCTCCGTGGCGGCGTAAAGAGCGGCGAGAGGCGCGGTCAAGTCTCAACTTTAATGACACGACTTGTACTTACTGCTTTTCATTTCTTGTAATAGCTAGAAGCATAAAATAAAAAAATCGACTTCAAAAAAGGAGGAGGTTCTTAATTCAACGGACCGGCATCGGGATTCGGGATAAACTTGTTGCTTATATTATATAATGGAGTGAAATCAGTTACACAATACTAGGTCGATAAAAAGCAGCTTATTATCTGTCCTCCAGGTTTCAACCTATTTCAATGGAAAACATCAAAATAAGTTCTAGCCGTGAAATAATGACGAACCAATACAAACAAATGAAAGGCATGTGTTAGAAAACTTGGGGTATTTCATTGAGATCAATGTAAACTAGAGAAGACACCGTGAACAAAAAATGTGTCCCTCGGATGTCAAGTTTGACAACTGCGGTGCATGCGCGGTGCAAGGAGATTCTCATAGATATCCGTACCCGCAGATGAGATACAGTCTGCTTCTTCTGCCTACTTGATAACTAATTTACCACAGCGCTAGATTGCGCTGCTGCGGAAGTGTATTTATTCTCGGCAAAAAGGTCTAAACTGCGGCGCGATCGCCGCAGTTGAACGAGACAAAGTAGGAATTTACGGTGTCTTCTCTAGTACGTTAGTGCTTATATCTCGATGGGGTATTTTTATTTTACCCGTAGGTAGGTAGATATTGTACCGTAACATTATGAAAACATTCTCACAATCTTTTATCGATGTTATTATATTATAGAAATATCGATAAGGACTACCCTATTAGCCGCCATTTTATTTTCTCACTAAAGTGTAGGTATGCACGTTTTTCTTGTAGGTATGCCAAGTCCATATGATTTATAAGTCATTGATCAGACGTCACCCAAACAACATATGACAACATTTTTTTGTCAGAAACATACTTACAACACTCGACGCGATATCTCACAATTTCAATAAGCTTGAAAACGGTCAGTCACGGGGATAAGTACTTTACACTTATACAAGATTCAAAAACGATTAGCTCCTAAATTATTGATAAGACATATTTTATAGTATTATAAAAGACGAGATCGTCGACAGTTAGCAACATGTTGAATGACAGGAACCGCCGCCGCCGACATGACGTGCCACGAGTCGTGAGTGTCGTACAGTTGTAGGATAGAGCATTCTGCGTAGTGACGACTTGTCTAGAAGGTTTGCAAATTGGCCCTAAGAGTGTTAGCGACGAGATCGTCGACAGTTAGCAACATGTTGAACGACAGGAACATGGCGGCCGCCGACATGACGTGCCACGCGTCGTGAGTGTCGTACAGTTGTAGGATAGAGCATTCTGCGTTGTGGCGTCGGGATTGGGCTGGCGTTTGCTAGAAATTTAAAAAAACATCGTATTACAATAAAGTTTTTTGTAATAGAGAGGGCAGTGTTGGCCCCGTAGTAACTCTTTACTACTTATATGTAAATAATTTCATCACCACTGCTCTCAAAATGGTGAATCAGACCTCCACAAGCCAGTAACTGGGTAATAAGATACCCCTTGGTAAGACTGGTGTCAGACTTTGGGGCTCGTAACGACTCGGAATGACAGCCGGGACCAACGGCTTAACGTGCTTTCCAAGGCAAAGAGAAGTCTCGGTATGTAAAGATGGTCACCCATCCCCTGACCAACCCCGGCAAGCGTAGCTTAACCTGATAAATCGACCCATGCGGCTGTTATTACTTACACGAGCCTCCGAAATACACTATTCATTTATTTCCTTTGGAAGACTTACAGCTAAACAAAACAGACTAAGAACTTGAAAATGTGACTGACAGCCAATTACAAGTCTTCACATATAATTAACAGAAAAAAAAATCAATGATAAAGGTCGTATACTCACCGACCACTTAGTCTTTGAATCCAGGAACAGTTTCAACGCACTAAACCAGGCGACATGAGCCAGCACGAAGTAGAACCAGGTGTAAGCAGCGATCCTCTCCCGATTGAGCAGTTTCATGATCACGTAGAACATTGTGTAGAGGATCGCATTACCCATCAGGATGGCCAGCAGCTGACGCGCGAAGTCCTTGTCGTGCACTATGGCGCTAGAAAGAGATGGATACATTGTCAAATATAATAGACCTAATCCTAGTCACCCGGACACGTGGTGTTGCCACGATAAGCGCAAAGCGTTCAGCGTGAGTTTTTTGCGTTCGGCGCTTGTCGTGGCAACACCTAGTGTCCGGGTTCGCAACAAGTCAATCGTCATCCTGAAGATGCCTCGTTGAGAGGTGAAATATGTGTCGATTTCTTACCTGACAGGGTTCTTTATGACTCTTTAAGAACAGTTAAGCACGAGAGCGTCGCCAGCCTATTGCCCAGGGGTGGGGGAGGGGGGGGGGGCAAGTTGATATATGTTATGTTGATGGGAAAGGTAAGATTTGTAGCAAGAGTCAAGAGCACATGAAGCTTTACACTTGTAGTGCGAGTCTTACCTCTACGGCGCACAATGGGGCCAAAATCGATGCTGGTGGGACATTTGATTTTTAACTCGGTAGTCCCGATAGGAACTGAGAAAAATAAAAATTTCCATTTTCAATGTATGGATTGGAAACGGACTTTTTAGTTGTTTTTCCCAAAACTATTCAGAACTTTAGAAATGAAACCTAATAGGTATTATGACTGGGCCAAATAAAAGTCGTCTAAATAAACAAAATTGGCTTCATAGATATTACATTAAAATGCCTTGTATTATAGAGTACTTAAATGTTTTTGAATCTCTAGGGGAGGGCGGCCCCCCCCCCCCTTGCCTCCGTTTGGCGACGCCCATGGTTAAGCGGATTCATCACGCAGAAGAGGTATAAGTAAAATTTATACGTTCATTTATACGTTCGTGGAATCTAATAATTAATACACAGAGCAGATGTGGAAGTCACAATTAAATAATGAAGTAGAATATTATTTTTCCCTAATTTTGAGGAGTACATTTTAGCTAGCAATACTGAAAGGCAAAGGTAGGAACAGACTTGTAACATTTGGTGCGATGTAAATTAAAGATTTAATAGCGATACTATATTTAGAATGCCAATTGTGATTTGAATAATATACTACTAATATTACCTTGATAGTTAATTTGATTGTTAAACACTCCGTTTTGGATGTTCAACAGTCATATTGAATGGTGTCATTAAAATAGCCGTTAGCAGTTATTTGTTTCGCTCTGGCTACCAGTAATATAGACCCAGTTGCGCGTCCATGGGTTAGCTAAATAATAGTCTGCGCGGATTGGCGGACTGGCAGGGGATTTAAAATGTATAAATTGAATTTAATACTTATCCAATCGAAATAAGGTATATATTTCAATGCTCGATTCAATACACGTTAAACCGCTGGGCTACACACCCCAACTAAGAATTTATGATAACACTTAAATCATTTTAAAAAAGCGACTCTTGCAAATACACAATAAAATGCAATTCAGGTCGCACAGCGCTAATTACCTACAGTTATATTCACCTAGAAGTTGCCTCTCTTTCTATCGCGTAACTCTTATATCTTCTGACTACGTTGTATTTAAAACTATTAGAAGCAAGACCCGACGAGCGTTTTAATCGTGGTATTCAAACCATTATAATTTATATTCGATAATGTCCTGTTGACCGATATTAATATGTGTACTGTGTACAAAACAAAACTTTGCTATAAAACTAGAAAATAAAAAAGCTCGACAAATTAAAAACATTTTAAAAGCATACTTTACTGTGGAAAAGTTTAGAATGGGGGAGGGGCCTACGTGTCTTTTTTTTACCTTCTAACCATACATATGATGATTACCTGTATATAGCGAAGGCCCAGTTGGCGACGTTGGCGATACACACGAGCACCGCGCGCGCTCGGTGCTCCGGCAGCAGCGCGCGCCATCGGTCCGAGCGCAGCGCGAGCACGCCG
The DNA here is from genome assembly GCA_948150665.1 of Conistra vaccinii. Taxonomy (NCBI): domain Eukaryota; kingdom Metazoa; phylum Arthropoda; class Insecta; order Lepidoptera; family Noctuidae; genus Conistra; species Conistra vaccinii. The sequence goes on along the minus strand of OX411344.1, from coordinate 4,467,223 downwards.
CGCGATGCCGCCGACCATTCTGTGGTGAAATATATAAAAATAGAAGAGTGATGGGAAAACTGGATTTTGGACTAGTTTATTCCTGGTATACGGGCAAGGGCCAGTATTGAAATAATTTTGTATATCACTTATATTGAAGTGAAAACTTCTTTAGCGTTGTGCACTTTTTTTGGGATGGGTAATAAAGGTTAAACTCGCGTCAGGACACCTGATCTGATTTTTTTGGATTTTTTTAATGGAGCTACAGCTTTCGTTCTTGTACTGACAGCAAGCCACATAAATTCCTGACATTTTCGTTAGATGGCGTTACTTAGTTTTCACTTCAATCGGCAGTCCCAGACTGCCTCGTTTTTTTAACTTACCTAAATTAAACTTGCCAGCGTAGTATATTTTGAGGGTGAGTACGAAACACGTCAGCATGTGCACTATCGTGAACAGTACGGAGAACAGCACGCTGGGGAACAGGATACCGAATAGACCTGATAGAAAAAAAATATATATATATATATATCTATAATTCAACTAACGCAAAGCTTAGCGTTCGGCGTTTGTCGTGGCAACACGTGTCCGGGTTCGCAATAAGTCAATCGTCATCCTGAGGATGCCTTGTTGAGAGGTGAAACACGTGTCGATTTCTTACAGGGTTCTTTATTACTCTTTAAGAAAAGTAAAGCGGATTAGGTTACTAAATCGTCTATTGTATTTTATCATGGATTTCCGCAAAGTCAATTAACTATAATTCAACTATAAAAAAGCAAAAAAATAAAGCTTACTACATGACACAAGAAAATATTCCTGTCTGAATTGCCTAGTCTTGACGGCTTGTAGTGCCATCGGTCTGTAAGAGTGACAGAAGAGGAAGTGCATCTTTGTTTGCACACACTTGTGTAATATGATATCTTCTCGTTAGTTTCCGTTGAGATTGTAGTCCTATCGAACTCGGGATAAAAGGTATCCTATGTCCTTTTCCAGATCATGGTCAACGCATGTGCCAAATTTCATCCAAATCCATTCAGTCGTTTTAGCGTGAAAGCATGAAAGCGTAACAAACAAACAAAGTCACTTTCGCATTTATAATATTAGTTAGGATCAGGATTATAATAAATAAATAACTTTATATTATTATTAAAAATGCATTAACACGTTCAGTGCCGGGAGTCCTCCTGGAGGGTTCACCTAGTCGCATATGGGATGCTGGGAGCCCGCGCGGAGGGCTCATTTTAAATGTCTATCTCAATGTTTGTCTCATTTTAAATTTTAAATGTAATAAGTTTCTTAGCGAATATAGCATTATAAACCGTGAAATCAAAATCTGATGTATATATTTTAATAAGATTTATTAGTCTATGCGTTGGTTTTGAAATACAAGAAATTAAATTTTTTCAATTTTTTTGTTCTCGGTTACTAATATTCACTAAAAATTTAAAAGGTTTAAGGTTAAAGGTTTTAAAGGTACTGCTTCTAGCGACAATACCCCCCAGAAAACACTATTTCACTTCGTTTTACAGTGTTTTATAACACGGTTTTAAACCTAATGCCGTTGACCGTCCGCGATGGTTAACTTTAGCGCAAACATGCCGGGAACCCTCCCGGAGGGAAAAACTTACCCAAGGTCATGATAAAGGCCAGTATCATGAATGTAGTGTGCGCGCTGGGAATGATGTCGGAGTGCCTGTTCTGATATAACTTGATCATCACTAGGACCGCTATCACGTACATGAATGATGAATCTGAAAACGAACGAGAAATGTCAACATCTTCGCATGCACCAAACATACGAAAATAGCAGGGCCCTGCCCATGATACTGTTTAATAAAGCTGACAATTCGACATGTATGTCAAAATTATAGAATTGTCGCGCTTAAGCTGTTTAATAAAAGTGTCAAATATGTCAAAACTCTACAGGTGAAATCTCGACATATTTGTCATTTAAAAGCGTTTAATAAAACTCGACATTATGTCAAAATACCACAGTCAAATTATTTCTTACAATTGTCGGATTGTCGTGACAATTCGACATATTTAATTAATAAAACTTTTTCAGCGCTGGTGACGTGAAAAATTTGTCAAGTTTGCTTTATTAAACAGAAAATTGTCATGACATATTGTCATGTTTGCGAATTTTCCACCATGACAATTTTGTCGCCTGTAAGTTTTATTAAACAGAAAAATTTACGAATTGTCACTTTTTGACATAATTATGTCGGACTTGTCGAATTGTCACTTTTTGACATAATTATGTCGGACTTGTCGAATTGTCAGCTTTATTAAAACTTGGTGCTTCCTCCATCCTGAGCCTCTTTTCGATCCACAGTGCGACAGATTACAGAGCATTATGGAGAGTGTAACATTTCAATCAATCTGCCTAGCCTTTTCCCAACTATATTGGGTTCGGCTTCCAGTCTAACTGGATGCAGCTGAATACCAGTATTTTACATGGAGCGACTGCCTATCTGACCTCCACAACCCAGTAACTGGGTAATACGATACTACCCCTTGGTAAGACTGGTTGGTTGACTGGTCAAATGGATGAAATTATTGTTAGAATGGGTTGTCGTGTACTGTATTTTTTCTGAAACTTCCTTTGTGTCACTGAGGCACTTTTATTTTCTTTATTATTCAGATCATTTTAGACTGTTCAAAATGCTTATCCCAATTAACCGGTATACGTTAACCGGTAAATACACGTTTTAACCTTCAAGCCCCGCGGTTTGCGTCACTTGAAATTTTTCAGAATTTTTCGGTGTTACCTGTCATTTTTTGGTAACTTTACTTCTGATTGACGAGTATATACGTCAGGCCATAGAGAGAAACAGCCCACAGACGATATTAGTCATTATTTAGCAGTAAAAATAGTGATTTAAGCCGCGTGAACCTTTTGTGGCCACAGGGCCACGGTGGGATTTTAAGGGCAGTGAATTTTTTGTGGCCTCGTGGCCACGGCGGGAATTCAGCGGTATCTGACTCTTGCCCACTCTGAGATGACGCGCTCTACTACCGCATTACCCATAGAGATCTGCATTACTGTGTGCGTAAATGCGGGATTTGGGCGCGGCATTTCAGAGTGGACAAAAGCTTTAATATAACACGACTCATCAATACGTACCGAACTGGAAGTTCATCTTGTTGGGACACAGGTGGTAGCAGCCCGACAGCAGGCCTTCCATCACCAGGCCCAGCCCCATGGAGTAGAGTAGGCCGTAATGTTGAGGAATGCCCATGTTCTGAAGAAAGGAGTCTTATACAGTCAGGGGCGCAAGTGGCCGTCAAATGGCGTGCGATACGAGGCAATGGATTGCTGGTAATGATGAAGAAGAGCAAAAATAGATAAATCTTTCAACCCTTTCCATGTCCCATGCACCACATATGGTTCAGGTTGATTATTTAACTATTGTGTCTACTTTGTGGACAGTGAAAGTGTTAAAATTGTGAGGAATTAAACGAGTGCTCTTTATTAAATAAAAGGGCAATGGGTAATGTTGTATGGGCCCCGTATCCAAAAAAGAATGTCACTGTAGCATTATGAACAATGTCTGTCTTATATGCCCCTCATGGAATAGTTTAATTAATCCTAAGACAGCACTACTGAATCAATATTTGATTCAGTATTCGATACTTGCCTCCAGTTAGTATAATCCATGGAATACACAGTACACACGTAAGTTGCTATTACAGTATTCTGTAATTGACTGTTGGACGGCGAATAAAATGGTAATAGTACATTACGATTACGATATGAGATCGTATCATAATTTAGCAACCAATAACATAGCAATGCATTATTAGTTTATTACGCTAACGTATAACATGAGATTTTACACGAATAATATCGTAATGTTGCTTTACCGTTTAAGTTTGTGCCTTTAATTCATGGTAAATTTAATTTCGTTAATAACTACATTTCTGAAAACGTTATATAATTTAATACAGCATTGTTTTGTAAAAAATCACCGTTCTTTTGGTATTTGAACAATTCCGCTATGTGTATTAGTTATTGAGATATTCACAAAAAACTGTTTTTTATTTTTCCTGTAAAATTTAGTTTTTTACGATTACCATTTTATTCGCCGGGGACGGCGATTATTAAAACAGTCATAAAAAAAAACAAATGATTGCGCAAACTGAGCGTTATTTGTGGATATAAAAGCCCCAAACACAGTTTACATGTTTGGAAATGTATTATAAAACCTTTCTTCTCACCTGCGGCCTGCCCCTGTTCTTGATCTGTCGGTGCCGCACCTGCGCGATGAACACCAGCCCCAGCACCACATAGCCCACGTTGGAGTACACGTGGTTGAAGTCTGAGAGGAACCCCAGGGGGTGGGCGCACAGGAAGTTGTAGTAGCAGAGGTCTTGGTCTCCGGTTTGGAAGACCATCTGAGGTAAAAAGAACACGAAATTCGAAATGATGAGGAAAAAACTATTAAAAAAATTAAACAACGGGTTGCAGTCCGGGAGTGCCTGCAGAAGTGAGAACTTGAACATGAACGATGTGCATTTTTGAATAAACACTTTTCATGAAGTATGTTTTGTTTTGCTTTTTTTTACCCATCAATATGGGTAAAATTTCTTACCTCACAATCTTTACGTAATGTCAAACCCTAATTTTGATATTTAATTTGTCGATTGCTAGGTCCCGCCCTGGTTGTCGCTACGTTTTACCGTGAACGGAATACGCAACGCTGCGTGCACCGCCGCCACGATAAACGTCGCTTGCGTAGGGCATGATATTCGGATATCCGAATTATCCGGATATCCGTCGAAAATATTATCCGAATATAATTTGTTTTACTATCCGGATAAAACGGATAATACGGATAGTTACTTTTGTTCCATTTTCCTTTTGATAATATAACATTTAACGTTGTATTTTAAAATTGGTATTCGCAATCGTGACAATTCATGCTATATCTTCAAAAATCCATCTAATGACACAATTAGTATGTAGATTCATCAAATCATCATAGAGAAAATTTAAAAGTACTTTTGCACAGAGCTCGACTTCAGTTGACGACAGCGGTGGTGATGACGTAGCACTCAGTGGTTACAAGCAGCAGAAACTGAAATATCATTTACTTTAACAAAGAAAATAAGCAAAGAGATCGAAAGGACTCTGCAGGTTGACCATCAACAGTGAATGCTTTGACAAGCATGGCATTTTCTTTAAATGCATTGGCAAGAATGATGGCTTTGATTAGTAGTGTTGTTCTCTAGATTCATCTCGGTATTGTGTCTTGCTTGACGAGATCTTGCAGAACCAAAATAGAGTTCCTGTTAAATGCAACATAAAGAAAAGGTTAGGCTTTGCTACACTTGAATAAGCTGTTTTGGTAACCAAGCCAAAATCAGATTGATATGGGAAGTAGGAATTTGGAGCAGAGGCCTCATCATGATTCTCTGCATTCATGATTTGCTTTCCTGCCTGGACCATAAAAACCCAATCCGGAAAGTCCTCTTTAGGAATATCCAAAGTTTCACATATATGTCCAATGGATTATGGAAGATAGGACTGCACAATCGCGATAACGAGAACTGACCCGAAACGCACAGAAGATAGTTCATATTCAGGGAATCGATGAAAGTACATGTCATTTGCGGCTACTAGTTTGCGCTGATCCAACTTATACATCAGATACTTTGACATCTAGCAATGTCAGTGGTGTGATTTTGACTCATTTATTACCAAGCACTACTTTGTAAGACTTCCAGTCTTCATCTAATGTGCTTTCAATTGTTCTAGCCATCTTAACAAAGATAGCATTTCCCTACTACGTTGGAGTCGGCTTCCATTCTAACCCGATGCACGTGAATACCAGTATTTTACATGGAGCGACTGCCTATCTAAAGCCGTGTCACCTGTGCGTGTTTTTTCGAAACATTACACAAAAACATCGAAACAAGGAGGCGTGGCCATACGCATTTCTATAAGCAAACACGATGTTTTTGTTTTCCGAGCTGCATGGAAAATATTCCCCACGCGGGTGAAGAGGGGAAGGGTTTTTTTCATTTTGAACGGCCGCGCGTACTGCACACATCTGCCACTGTCAATAAACACAGGTTTTGAGGTTATATTGTCCTGTAAATAGTTGCGAACAAGTTCTGATAAATTGACGATGGATTGTAATAGAGATACTGTTCGTCACTTTTTAAGCACGTCTTCCTCGTTGGAACTCATTACTACATCTACACAAAAAATTGCGCAGGAGACAGCTTGTGTATGAAAACAAATGTTTATGTGTAAGGTTTTTTGTGTAATGTTTCGGAAAAACACGCGCAGGAGACACGCCTTGACCTCCACAACCCAGTTACTGGGTAACACGATATACCCCTTGGTAAGACTGGTTGTCAGACTTTCGGCCTTCTGACGACTGTCAAAGATCAACATATGACAGCCAGGACCAACAGCCTAACGTCCTTTCCGAGGCACAGAGGGGTCTTGGTATGTAAAGATGGTCACCCATCCACGGACGAACCGCGGCAAGCGTAGCTTAACCTGATCGATCGACCCATGCGGTTGTTATTACTTAGCCATAAGTCTCAAAAAATCCTGAAGAATGAAACTTACCCTTTGATATGTGAACAGTAGTTGCACGACCGGCAGTGCGTAGACCACAGCTACCGTAAGCGCGCCCCAGAAGTACCTGCCAACCAGTACAATATTTTTAGCAACATCTCTCTTGTCTTTTGTAAGTTGTTGGTATGGGCATGTGATGGGGACGAATGAGGGACATGTTGTGAGGAAAGCTTTGCTGACTATCAATGTATGACGAAAAAGAAAATTAATTGACTCAATCGTGATTTTACGGAAATCCATTATAAAATACAATAGAAGACGTCAAGACGTATATTTAGTAACCTAATCCGCTTCTTAAAGAGTCATAAAGAACCCTGTAAGAAATTGACACGTGTTTCACCTCTCAACGAAGCATCTTCAGGATGACGATTGACTTGTTGCGAACCCGGACACGACTTGTTCCACAAGAAATGTTTTTTTTTAAAATATTCAATGTAAAGACGTCGTTACTATTTTATTATATGGTATAGTTAAAGATGAAGACCGATAGAAAGAAAGAAAGAAAGAAAGAAAGAGAAAGAGTATTCTATCTATCTGATTTCTCTATCTCTCTCTGGACTGACTATGGTAATTATTTAATTCAATGGTTCTTTTATTCTAGACTCATTTTAACACATGTTTCACGAATCATATGAGGGCTACCTTCAGTTATGTTGGTGTCTATCAGATTATGTTATGGAGCTTTACGGTTCCAACGAAAGGTCGGAACTTCTGATTAATTTTACACCTGAGACTCCGACTTCGGCTCCGATATCGGATTTATACCGAAGATCGAAAGTACAATTTGCCACTTTTAAGAGTCGTGGATTTGATTTAAATTAAGTTTATTCAATTGCCGCATGTTAAATGATCACCTCCCTAGGTAGGTATTACTAAGGTTTATTATGATTATATTATTATCGCTAATATTTGACTGATTAAAGAGACTGATTAAAGAGACCGATTAAAGAGACTGATTAAAGAAACTGATTAAAGAGACTGATTAAAGAGACTGATTAAAGAGACTGGTTAAAGAGACCGATTAAAGAGACCGATTAAAGAGACTGATTAAAGAGACTGAATCATATTTTTATTGTTTCATTAAGCCTTCCCTTAACACATATTTCTTCTACTTCCGCCTACGGCTCCGGTTCCGGTAAAACGACTTCCGGAACATCCCTGGTGGTGATGGTGGTATCGAAATTATAAGCCATAATTACCTGCGAGATCTTCTCGTAAACGTCTCAGGCGGAGCTTGCGTCAACCTCTGCACGGTAAGCGGATTAGAACGAGTCCACTTGTCATCTGTAAAGACATATAACTTATAATCCCACAGAAGCTTCACAAGACAAGGTGCTGGAGTGGCGACCGCGTACCGGCAGACGCAGCAGCCGGCCCGCCACAACGTGTGTCCACGACCTGCTGGCGGTCGTGGTCCGATGGACGCGAGAAGCACAGGACCTGTCGTGGCGACGCTTGGGGCAGGCCTATGTCCAGCAGTGGACGACTTTCGGCTGAAATGATGATGATGATGATGATGAAGCTTCTTCTAAGTTGTAGCTTTAAGTGAAAGTTCTCGTCCTGAAGTACTACAACTTAGTTACCGTCAAGCAGCGTTGCTGTTTCGTTGCCGGTGTATAGTCTGTTCGAAAATTATCTTTTAAATGTGGAAACGAACCCTGGTCAGGTTAATTTCTTACGCAATCACTCACTGAAGGGAATTAGTATCACAATCTGTATTTAGAAGGCTTCACTTTACACTTTATATTTCACCACTTTTTCCAACAATTATAGTTTGAATAACATTCAGTCAATCTGCCTAGCCTTTTCCCAACTATGTTGGGGTCCGCTTCCAGTCTGACCGGATGCAGCTGAATACCAGTATTTTACATGGAGCGACTGCCTATCAGACCTCCACTACCCAATAACTGGGTAGACTACTCCTTGGTAAGACTGGTCAGACTTTCGGGCTTCTGAGGACTCAAAACGACTGTCAAAGATCCATGAATGACAGCCGGGACCAACGGCTTAACGTGCTTTCCGAGGCACGGAGGAGTCTCGGCATGTAAAGATGGCCACCCATCTACTGACCAACCCCGGCAAACATAGCTTAACCTGATGGATCGACCCGTACGGCTGTTATTACTTAGCCACGACTACGAGCTCCTCCTATAGTTTGAATAACATTATAAAATTGTAATTGAAAAATCATCGACGAAAATTGAGGTAATAAAGTTAACCTCAATTGTCAAATGAAAATCATCATTAAGGTGATATAAAATAAGATTCGGGTTTAACTATTCAAAACGAAGCACTCAATTAGTAAGTGGCTCTACAAATTGACATCCACAGGTAGGTTTTCTTATCCATTTGTTTATATTTTTATTAGATACTTTTGGAACAGACCATAACTGAGTAGTCCAGCTTCGTGTCAGGGAAGGCAACGCGTCTACGATGTCTCTGGTATTGCAGACGTCCATAGACGACGGTGAACACTTACCATCAGGTAGGCCGTCGGCTTGTTTGCTATAGTTTGACCGATACTGCTGTACGCGGCTTAGATATGTGCGCGGCATGACGGTGGGGGCAATGTAGGCCGCTTATTCGTCAACGCTGCCCCCCACCTCGCCTGGAAACTATACCCAATAACATGGAAAACATGTCGAACAGTTCAAGGATACCCTTACCTTCGGTTCCACCATCAGAATCATCCAGTATCCGGGCACTCTCGGAAGTGCTCGCCTCTCCCGAAGTGGACGCGTGGGCTATCGGCTCCGTCTCTACTATAGTCACTATTTCTGTGAGGAAAAACGAATATAATTAACGTTATAAAAAATAACCGCCTCGTTGGTCTAATGGTCGCAACTGCTACTGCTGAGTTATCCTGGGCTCCATTCTCAGTTCGGGCAGTGTAATTGTAATTTTCCATCTGGAAATTCTCAGTAGCATCCCGGGGTCTGGATTTGTGCCCAGAATCTAGATCTGTGCCCGGTTGAAGGCAATAGGCTCGTCCCTTATTATATGGGATTTAAACATAACTGGGATTTAATAAACAGACACGAGGTGTTGCCACGACAAGCGCCGAACGCAAAGCTCCTACTACCTCCTAGCTTCTAGTACTTTGCGTTCGGTGCTTGTCGTGGCAATACCTCGTGTCCGGGTTCGCAACAATTCACTCTGAAATTCAAGTTGAAAGGTGAAAAACGTGTCGATTTCTTACAGGGTTCTTTATGACTCTTTTTTAAGAACATTAAAGCGGATTAGGTTACTAAATATACATCGTGTATTGTATTTTATAGCCATATTTACCAGTACACTGACAACTGCAAGCAGCCACAGCCAAGGTGACAAGCAACGCCACGACCGACACCAGTGCGAGCGTCACCATCGCACCTACCACGTACTCCCGGTAAGAGATCGTCGCTATAACGCGAAACCTAGAAAAAAATTAACTCAAACTCAAAGCATTTATTTCAAATAAACCAATTACAGGTACTTTTGAATTGTCAATGGGTCAGTCAGTCAGAAAGATGAAGCTAGTTGCCCATTCCAAAGCGTAGAAGTTCCTATGGAGAAGAACGGGCAAGTAACTCCACGGACACTCTTTTAAATCAGTATATTGTTACAAAATATTGGTTACATCATTCATGTTCAAATTATAGATGTGAGAACAATGAAAGACGTGCACGTTAAAAGCGTCCATAATAAAAATAAAAAACGAAAACAATTCTAAAATTAAAATAAGCCGTGGCAGCGCTTGCGTGCGCTTAGCTTAATAAAATCATATTTGAATGATAGACTGCAGCAAGTTCAAATAAACGGTGTAAATTCATTGGGTTTAAAAGTCAAAATGGGTGTACCACAGGGCTCGATATTGGGTCCATTCCTCTTTTTAGTATATATAAATGATTTACCTCATTTACTGCAAAACCGACCACAAATGGTGTTATTTGCTGATGACACATCACTTATTTTTAAAGTTAACAGACATGCACAGGAGCTTGACGACGTAAATAACGCTATGCTTAAGGTCCATAACTGGTTTACTGAAAATAATTTGGTATTAAATGAGAAGAAAACTAAATGCATAAGATTCGCGTTACCGAATGTTAGAAGTAGTGAATGTCACGTTGTATTGAATAAGGAGACACTAGAATTCGTCGAAAAGACGGTTTTCCTAGGGATCACGCTTGACTCAAAACTACAGTGGGGTCCTCACTTAACATCACTTGCAGGGCGGCTAAGTTCAGCCGCTTACGCTGTTTGGAAAATCCGCCAACTAACAGACGTGGATACCGCGAGACTGGTCTATTTTAGTTACTTTCATAGCATCATGTCTTACGGTATTTTGCTGTGGGGACGGGCTGCAGATATTGAGTCTGTCTTTATTCTGCAAAAGAGGGCTGTCAGAGCCATCTACAACCTCCGCAGACGCGAATCTCTAAGGGAACTGTTTAAGAAAATTAACATCATGACGGTACCTTGTCAGTATATATATAAAAACATTATGTATGTTCGAAAAAATCTACATCTTTTTCGTAAGATAAGTGACAGGCATAATTTTAACACTAGAAATAGGAACAAATTAGATCAACCACGTTTTAGATTGTCTAAAGTACACACTTCTTTTATGGGGTACTGTGTAAAATGTTATAATAAAATACCACTCGATATTCTTCAACTTAATGAGAAGAAATTTAAAACATGCATTAAACGCACACTATGTAGACAAGCATATTATAAGTTAGATGATTATATCGTAGATAAAAATGCTTGGCTTAATGCTGGTCCTGCTCCACAGCCACTTGGGCTCACTAGTTGAAATTATTGTATTTGGAAGAGTTGCTACCCCTTTTCTTATTTTTTTATTTTTATTTATATTATTTTTCTGACATTAGGAACAACATGTTTATTTTATTTTTATTTTTTATTAACCAATTTTTTATTGTTGAATATTCCAATATTTGATAATGATTATCTTTCTTTTTGATAGTTTAATACATTGCAAACTATAGTTTTGTATAATTTAGAAGCATTTTTTCAGTTTTTGTAAATGTGAGTACCATGGGGCTGTTTATTCTGTTATTATATTATGTTTTATGTTGACTTGAAAGAGCATGGCAGTTGAGACTTTGTCATGCTTACTTAAATGTCTCGCCGATGGTGGCGAGTGTGTTGGATCATTCGGTTCCCTACAAAATGGTTGAGCTGGATGGTGCTGATCCACGCGTCATGTTCGTGAACGGGCGCCGTCGGTTGAGACTGGTCATCTCTTTTCTGCCAAGGCTTATTTTAAATCTTATACTTTGAATTGTCTCTATTATTATTTTTTTCACATTGTTCTCACATATAGAAGCAACAAGAATAATGTACCCAGGATTTTGTAATATCTTTATTTAAAAGAGTGTCCTGGGAGTTTCTTGCCCGTTCTTCTCCACAGAGATCTACTTTTTGGAATGGGCGACTAGCTTCAACTTTCTGACTAACTGACCGACTCTTTGACAATTCAAAAGTGCCTGTAAATGGTTTAATTGAAATAAATGCTTTGAGTTTGAGTTTGAGTTTGAGTTTGCAGCTAACAGATGAGCAGTCCCCACTGACGGCGCCCGTTCACGAACATGACTAGTATATTGGACAACATTGTCACACTTTTATTAGTTGAATATGAGGCTCTTGGCAACTTTTTTATGTGTGTAGTTTATGTTTTTTTTTATTTAAAGTTCGTTTTCGTAATGCAATATATGTATAATTATATATTTTTCTTATATTTGTTATTTAAAACACCACGTTCAATATGTAAAGCAAAAACTATCGAGAACGTCAGCTGTGATTATTATGTGTAGTTCTGGTCGGGGATTTTACGGAAGTCGTTTTACCAGAACCGAAGGTTTTAAATTTGATTGATCGTAATCGGAAACGAAACCGGAACCGGAACCGGAGTCGTTGGCGGAAGTAGAAGAAAGATGTGTTAAGAGACTGATTGAAGAGACTGATTGAGGAGACTGATTGAAGAGAATCATTGAAGAGACTGATTAAAGAGACTTAATTAAAGAGACTGAATTATATTTCTGTTGTTTCATTAAGCCTTCCCTTAATGAAACAACAGAAATATAATTCAGTCTCTTCAATCGGTCTCCTCAATCAGCGTCTTCAATTTGTCTCTTCAATCAGTCTCTACAATCAGTCTTTTCAATTAGTCTCTTCAATTAGTCTCTTCAATCAGTCTCTTCAATCAGTCTCTTCAATCAGTACTAACCTGAAACTCTGCATTTTATTGTCGTTCCACAGCGGGCGGCGAGTAGAATCACTGGCGCCAGTACTATTAGGCAGTTAATACTAACCTGAAATTCTTCATTCTATTGTCTTTCCACAGCGGGCGCTGAGCAGAGTCACAGCACGTGCCAGTACAGCCGTCATCGTTCTCATTCACAATGAACACTATGTAGAAACCGTTCGGGAACATTGTTTGCTGAAAAAGAAAGAAAAATAGGTTTATTTGCCACAGAAACACGTGTACAAAAAGACAAGAGTAAACAAAATAGAGAACAAAAATAGCCGTCAGCTGCACGTCATAACTGTGACAAGAAGGCTACCACTCAGCATAATGCTGTGCTATGGGGGACCCACAGCACAGCGCTGATTTTCAGTGGTCACCCGAAAAAGACGTACGGAGATCAAATCGGGTTCATCATCATCATCATCATCATATCAGCCGAAAGACGTCCACTGCTGGACATAGGCCTCCCCCAAGCACCGCCACTTCGACCGATTCTGTGCTTCCCGCAAATCGGGTTCAGTCATTTGTAAATAATAAATAGACCTAATGACATAAAATAAACAAAACAAACTACTGCAACAAATATATAATTGTAGTTTATATAATGTACCATCGCGGCCACGCATATAAAACAAAATACCATGCACACCATGACCACATCTCTTTAGCGCTTTTTTGTACGTAAGCTTTACTATGGTGGCCGAGCGCTGCAAGCAGGAATAGTCCTAACGGTGTTCAAATATGGGTGTCCACGATAGTACGTACAGATAGATAATATCTATCTGTACGTACTATCGTGGACACCTACGTACTATCATGGACACCAAGATTATCGTTCATATTATGAACGATAATCTTATGTATATTATGTGTACCTATACTAAAGCACTCCTGAAGGGGCTTGTGTGTGGCTAAGTAATAACAGCCGCACGGGTTGATCGATCAGGTTAAGCTACGCTTGCCACGGTTGGTCCGTATATGGGTGACCTGACCATCTTTATATTATAACGGAAAGCACCGAAAGCACGGTCCTGGCTATCATTCGTGGATCTTTGACAGTCGTTACGAGTCCTCAAAAGCCTGAAAGTCTAACAACCATTTTTACCAAGGGGTATCGTATTACCCAGTAACTGGGTTGTGGAGGTCGGATAGGCAGTCGCTCCATGTAAAATACTGGTATTCAGGCTACATTCGGTTAAGACTGGAAGCCGACCCCAACATAGTTGGGAAAAGGGTAGGCAGATTGATTGTCAATGATAAGTTTATAGCAAGAAAACTGTTAAGTATAAACATGGCGTGGATAGCAATATGAATCCCTATCAAAGTATTAAGACACACACACAAAGCGGGTGCGGGTCGGGCGCGGAGCGGGTCGGGCGCGCAGCGGGACGGGAGCGGGAGCCGCGCACGCTTCTCATCTGCTGACATCCATATAATACAAGGAATCACAAAATATACAAGCCCGTCGTACTCCCGTCCCGACACGCTCCCGACACGCTCCCGCTTTGCGTGTATTTTGAGCTTTAATAAGAAAATTATCTCACCGTTAAAGTTATGCCACCTTTACTCATCATAGTCAGATGGTATCCTTTGTAATAAACTTCCCTTTCGCTGTCAAATACTGGGCACTGTAACAAACATATGTATAATAAATAACATCTTCTTCATAGCGTGTCGGTAAAATACATAATTGTTCTGGGTTTTTTAAATTTGTTTGGCCCAAAACTCAGCAACGCAGATACCGTTCACTGACGCTGCCATTAGGTCCTCACGTGTGCAGGTGACATGCGGGGCAAGATAGGTGAGCCATTGTCTGTGGAGAGACGCCGCATACACACCGGAGGTCTGAGCCGGCCATGAACCCCCACTTGTGGAGGTTGTCCTTGCTACGACCTAACTATAAATAACATAACATCACTAATGCTAAAGATTTATAGTTTCAAGTTATAATAGGTGTAATTTACTAGTACAGGAATATTTGTCAAAACTCAATTATGCAGACACGGAAAAACTACTAGAAATATTTAAATAATACTTTTTCCTTTACCTAATTATTAATTCTCTCCACTTCATCTACTTTAATATTACTCGTTAATTTATTTATACATAATATTATATCTTACATAATCTAGTTTTAAAATAATATAGGTACTCAAATAGTTACTCTTTAAGTCATTGAAAATATTATATCTTATTTTAATTTAGAGTCTAATAAAAAATATTTTCTTCTTTTAATTTTTTTAATGTTATTTGACGGCCTGAAACAGGTTTTTATAAACCTGGCTGGTCTACATTACAGTTAGAATTAAATTTTCCTCGATTGTAATTAATGTAAATCATAATCATACCCTTACTTTATACTTGAATAAATTAAATTAAATTTATTTTTTTATCACGCCTCGTTTCCCCGAAGAGTTAGGCAGAGGTGATCCTATAGTACACCCACATTTCGCCAGTTATGTTTAAGTCCCATGTAATAACATGATCTCATGTAACATGTATGCAGCCACAGATAATATAATACTACGTACAGATACCCAATCCCATACAAAGAAATGAGACCTCCCTAGTCGGGCTATTGACTGGCTAAATGTACTACAGTTATGACAAATTGAGTAAAACGCCATCTATTGCAAAGAGCCCTAAACAAAAAGGTTTTATCTTTTTTTGTTGAAAATACGAGATTTATGAGTTGCAATAGATAAATCAGCATTAAACCAGGAAGTTTTGATTTTTACTAATCTTACTTCAGCCAAAATCTTCCGTTTATCGCTTTTTAGTGACTTTAATTTCATAATTGTTACCTATGCTGCCATCTATGATCTTTTTTCAAGACTAATTATAATTTGTTCGAATTGGTACCCCATGATGCAGCTAAAGCACTAGGAAGTGGTGAAAGGCGGTCGTTTTTGGGAGACTGTCATAAGTAGTTTTGACGTTCGAAAAGTGCTGATTCTCAGTTTGAATAAATAACTTTTGAATTTGAATAGGGGGCGAGCCTATTACCATCAACCAGGCACAGATCCAGACTCCGGGCTGCTACTGAGAAATTCGATAGAAAGAATTCCAGATAGAAAAATCCAATAACACTTTGCTCGACCTGGGAATCGAACCCTGGCCCTCATGCTCAGCAGTAGCGCTTGCGACCACTAGACGTTAATATCGCATACCACTTCACTTTTCGTGTAGTATTGATATGCTATAAGTGTTTGTGGAACACCTCAAATTTCTAAGTAAAACAAGTGTTCACATACCGAGTTGTTCTGTATAGATACCGTAGCACATACATCGTCGTCAGAATCAATCATTAGAATCACACTCTTTGGAATTGTAATGTTAAACCTGCAACAAAATATTATTATACAACGTTAGTTTTTGTTTATACGAAACCTCTTAAGGGGTCATTGTACTCATCATTAGGAACAACTTTTATAATGGGACCAAAGCTGAAATCGCGAAAAAAAAAATCTGCTGCCGATACATTTATGTTCGCATATCTCGTCAGAATGTAGGGAACAGCTATTTTTTTTGCGATTTCAGCCTTTTATTTTTAGGAAAACAAACAGTAGTCTATTAAAATATATTGATCCCATTGATAGCGAAAGTTGTTCATAATGATGAGTACAATGACCCCTTAAGAGGTTTAGTATAAACAAAAAATAACTTTGTATAAGACTATCCAACATCAATCGTTGGGCAGTTGCCCGCCAGACACGACACCCGTCTGGCCGGAGGATCCTCCCTTTTCAATAGAGGATGAGTGAACTTTACACCCTGTTCCTCATACCTCAAAATTTGTGACCCCAATTGGTCGTCCTCGGCCGATAGTTCGCCAACAGTTCTGTTTGAAGACAGTCATGAAGACCATCAAACGTTTTTTATCGGCCGATGCCGAAACGTTATAATGCGCACTTGCATGCAGCTTCATACTGATCAAGAAAACGATCAAACTATCGACCGATAGAAAGTCTGTAGTATACGGGCGCTCTAATACAGACCCTCCAGGCTGTTCCAAAAAAATCCTGATAGAAATACCTAATAACACTTACTGATCTGAGTATCGAACGCAGACCATTTTTTGATGGAATTTGAACTTTCTTATGTATAGCATTGAGGTTGCGTTTACACATGGGGAAGCCGTCACCTCCTTCTGCGAAGCAGTAATGCTCGTGAACTTCGCGCCCTCACGCTCCTAGTCGCCGCAGGATACGCCCTGGGCTTCGGGAATCCCAGGCCGATTCCCAGCCACCGTAGGCGCGGACTCGTCCGATAAAGACCAGGCCCGGGTCGAGGGCGCGTTGTGTTCCACGCGCGCCTCTAAGTGATGTCAGCACAACTAACGGACGGGGTCCGCTAGGGCCGATGCTTGCCAGGGTCGCGGGAAAGTCCGAAAGGGATACCGTGGCCCCTGGCAACACACAGGTAACTGACGAAACACGGGTGGGTTTTAGTCAGTAAGAGTCTGACACGCCTTTCCGCACCCGGAACTGGGAGAATTTATTTGGAAATTTCCACCCAAAAGTATAAAACAGCTGCTTTAAAAGTACTTACCGTGACTGCCTCTTAATAGGACCTGTTCTGGAGTTGTTCCACTGCTGCTGGTCGAAAGAGAAGAAGAAGTACTTTGGACTACTCGGCGTCACGTTTAACGAAATCTCCTGAAAAGCAAGAGCTTAAATATAGTCGTGCGACTTTATAGTCATTGGCATAAGGTTTAAATTGGACGTGCTGGTGGAAAGTAAGAATTTTAGTAGAATAGTATAGTTTTACCGGGACCGCTGTTCACCGCCTTAATTAAGGTCATAGCACATGACATATCAACTCGGAAAGGGATCATCTCCGTATCGCCTTTCACCTCGCCGTCAAACAGGCGTCAACCTTACGTAAGCACGTACCCAAAGCGGATCAGCAGCTCCGATACGTCGACTCCGCTACGGCTAGGTGACGCCGTGCTTACGGCTCGCCGTAAGCGCGCGCGGTAGTAGTGTATTACAGGCAGGCCGCGGGGGGGAGAGAGGGGCAAAGGTGGTCGGAGAGACTTAAGCTCGAGTACGGAGAGACATAAGCGCGGGGCCTATATAGTCGTAGCCGTTGACCACGTACGGCACCGCGGTTTGTGAGCTTGTCTCGAGGCGAGGCGATTACGTTACGATTCCGATTAGTGTGCGTTGCAGCGGGGAGTTTCATACAATGAATACTGAATAGCTCGAGTTGATACGGTGACGCTCCCTTTCCAAGTTGATATGTGTGCTCTGTCCTTATGAAATGCGCGCGTTGACGAATGAGCAGTGCCGCTCGCCGTGAGCTTTGACGAATGAGCGGCCTGCACTGCCCCCCGTCTCGCCACGCACATACCTACGACGCAGAACAGCGGTGTCGGTCAAACTATAGTAGAGTTTTTAGTGAAGGAGCCGGTCCGGGCATGTACTGCCTCCATACCTATATCTGCCGCCAAGCAGAGTTTTTGTAGCCCGGTTTGAAGATAGGTGCCGGTGTCAGTATAGGCACATGACACATTTTAGCGTGATGGCAAACGGATCTTTATTTTGACTTAAACAAATATCAACTATACTCCTGTGCACATAAAGTTGATTTCTGATTACTAGTGCGATTTAAAACGTATTTTTTTTAGTTGCAGCTGAAAGTAAACTTTATGAGTAGGTCTTAAAGTAACTTTTCAAGATTTACCTTATTAACGTCGACATAGAAGTCTGTGACCCTCTTCAACGTGATGTCAACTGACACGTTCTTAGGATTAGAGGTCGTTATCTGTATCATTGGCCGGTTCTCTGATTTTATATCTAAAACAAAACGAGTTTACAGTCAGGTAAATGTATCGTTTAGTAGATTGAAATACTACGTGAATTTCCCGTGTGTTATAGCAATTTAATATGGGTTTTGTCGACGGAAGAATAGACAAAATGACAGATTCACAATCACAATCTGTCATTCGTCGTTTCTATACCCTCTCGTCGGTCAAGCAAACTCTAGAAGGCGATTGTCAAATTTCTTATTGGGGGCAAAGTCTACTAATTTACAAACGTCACAATGGTCTCTCGATGGTGAGTATTTGACAGATTTTGTATGACAAATCTGTCAAAAACTCACCATCGAGAGACGTTTGTAAATTATTAGACTTGGCCCCTTGGTCATGCGACGCGTGCTGGTAAAGAATGACAGTTGTGACTTGAAATACCATCGATTTAAGTTGATAGTAAATTTTTGCTTAACACTACGTGTTTTACTGTACGTACATGACAACCACAAAGTGGATAGTACTTTGTTATGCGAGCTTGGGTTTCCACGTGAGAAGAAATTTTAAACACACTCGTCTAAGCGTCACCCAAAATATAGATTGAAATTTCAATAATAATAATTAGTACGTAGATGTCAAAGATTTGATTAGGATTGATGATTATTATTAAATTCGAGCGTTAATGTACACTCAGTACCTGTTGTATGCCATTATACCTAGAGGAACTTGGCTCCCTAAAACACATGCTTTCGGCCTAGTTTAGGAGACATCAGTTCGCCCTTTAATGCGACTCTATTGTACAATGTTGCTATAATCCTTTGTGTGTTATGTACGTTATTCAAAGTGTACAAATAAACATTTTATTGATTATATATTCTGACATAAAGTATAGTAATCGCCTTTTAATAAACCAACTTAAGGAGTTTAAGAAAAAATTTTAGCTTTGTAGCATCGTCATTCTCACTCTTAGCTATAGATGCAAAAAGAATTTTAAACGTTTTAAACCATTTGGTTTTAAACCGTCTTTTTAGTTTAAAACGTTTAAAACCACACTTAGCGGATTAATAATGGTTTATAACACTTTTGAACAAATCTGTGTAGATTAGGTTTAATGTATGTGCAATACATGCTACACATGTAATATGAGGATACTTCGCCATTATTATTCTCCAAGCAGCCCTCATATTGGCAGCGTTGTCTGTTTAAAACCAAAATCAACGGTTTAAAACCTGTTTTAAATTTATTTAAAACGGTTTTAAACTACGATCACGTGGGCACAATACCGTACATTGATTACGTTGTGTAACTTAACAAAATTCGTTGCAATTATACAACGAATTTTGTAGGTCCGGCTTCTCTGAGAATTTTGATTATTTAATTGCTAAGAAATTCACCAGTTTCCTTTTCTGTTTCGGGGTGTTTTTAAACTTAATTTTTAAAGTTACACAACGTAATCAATGTACGCTATTGTGCCCACGTGATCGTAGTTTAAAACCGTTTTAAATAAATTTAAAACAGGTTTTAAACCGTTGATTTTGGTTTTAAACGGTTTATTTACAACTATACTCATAGCACAATATAAATATGGTCAGTATGGCCTATTTTTTTAAATAATGACCTACACTCCATTTTTAAAAACATCGCGGCGACCACTCGTCTCGACACAGCATCCGCAACTGACAGCACCGCGACAATCGCTTTGGGGTCTCGTCAATGAGCGCGTCTGTATGCGTGTGCCGTTTCGAACCTTTACTACGTAGTTTCTGTCTATATTTATACTGTGCTTATAGTGACAGTTTTAGCCTGAAACTCAGAGTGCCTTCTTGACGCCCGCGCCGCGTACTGTAATGATATGAACAATACACACGAAAAACAATGTAAAAGTACTGACCTGGTCCAGCGTCATGTGGACACAGCGTCCGCGACATATCTGAGAACAGTAGCGCACCACTCTCTGTCTGCACGAGCAGTGGTATCTCCCATGAAGATATACCTAGGAAAAGTAAGTATGAGCGGTTAAATATTGGTAATGGAATTAGGAGTTACTTTGTGGAAATCCACGACGAGTAATGTCTGCTTTTGCGGAATTAAACCTAAATATTTTTACATAACATTTAACTACTACACGCGTAGCATGATAACCATAGAAACGAGTTTTCTATTTAGTATAAGTAGTAATAAGTATATGGTTTTCTACGGGTTTTGTCATGACATAGGTCTCGAGTTCAAACCCAAGGCACTCACCTCTCCCGGGTGTCACCATTGCGTGGATCGCCCGGAGGACACGGTGAAGCATACGGTGGAGGTCTGCCCGACTTGGGCGGAACACCACCGTGTCCTCATGGAGGTGATCGGCGGTGGTGTACTCTCGCGGCCCGCCCTGGTCCAGGCCATGGTACGGAGCGAGAGTGCATGGCAAGCCGTTACCTCCTTCTGCGAAGCAGTAATGCTCGCGAAGGAGGAGGCAGAGCGCGTGAGGGTGATGCAAAATTCGCGCCCTCACGCCCCTAGCCGCCGCAGGAGACGCCCTGGGTGTCGGGAATCGCGAGCCGATTTCCGGCCACCGTAGGCGCGGGCTTGCGGACGGAGAGCAATGGGTCCGATAAGTACCAGGCCCAGGTCGACGGCGCGTTGTGTTCCACGCGCGCCTCAAAGAGATGTCAGCACAACTGACGGGGTCCGATAGGGCCGATGCCTGCCGGGGTTGCGGGAAAGTCCAAATGGGATACCGTGGCCCGTGGCAACGTACAGGCAACTGAAGGAACATGGGTGGATTTTGGACAGTAAAAGTCGGCCACGCCCTCCCACTCCAGAGCGGGAGAAGCTATTTGACGATTTCCCACCCAAAAAAGAAAAAGGCTCGCAACTCTGACTTTTCGGATTCATGTGCGTATTTAACAATTATCACTTGCTTTAAAAACGGTGAAGGAAAACATCGTGGGGAAACCGGCATGCCTGAGATATATTTCTCGACAGAGGCCCATGGGCGGCTTTAAAACTCTGACACCAGGTTTGTCACTGACCACTCGAAAAGCAGAAGTCGACGGAAGCCCCGTTTCTATTGTGGTCATCCTAAGCGTGCTGGTATTCAGCTGCACCTGGTTAGTCTGGAAGCCGACCCCAACTTAGTTGGGAAAAGACTAGGCAGATGATAGCATGATGGAAATGAAAGAATAAGTGGTGATACATTTACTCAATTCAAAGCATGTTAAAACATGCTTTGAATTGAGTAAATGTATGGAAAACGATAAATAAAATAAGAAAGAAAGATAATGATGAAATACGATAAGACAGCTATAGTACGTTAAATTGGTTGCATATTGTATTATTATATCTATCTTCCGTATCACTTAAGGCTTAAATTGGCTGCTCTATAACGTCAATTAACAACTCAGGTGTGAAATTATGTCTTTACATATCGGGTGTAAAAAGACAGTTACCAGTCACTTATACTCCCGTCATTGTGATTTTATTTTGTACTGCACCATACTTGGCAACCTTCTGGTAGCGGAGATATTAAAGGTCGAAGTTCAAACTTAATTTCACGAAAACAAGTTTTATGTAAATTTTATAAGTTAACTTTAAATACCACTACTCCTTTACATGCATCTTATTACTTAGTTTTATATTTTATGGTTCTTGTAGGTATATTTGAGGGCTTGTTTATTAGATAGAGCAGAACAATAGCCAATCGCCATAGGACGCTGTTAGCATACACATACACTGCAATTTCTATAAGTACTAATACTAACGTAGCTTTCGACTGTGTCACCAGGATATTTTGTGTGAATTTCCCGATTTTCCTAACGCTTTTGACTCTGTCGATCATTATAAATCAGAAAATATTTATAAGAATCACAAGAGAATAGAGGACAAGCCTTTTGCACACTCTGAGTTGTTATTGCAAGTAATAAGATCAGAGAATTGATATAAACCATAGCAGAATTTTAACAATAGCTTAGCAGATTTTATAAGCGTTCCGCAGGGTTCAATTCTAAGTCCTGGACATATATTTATGGTACGCGGCCTAATATGGCACATTTTTGACTTAAAGCCCGATGTGCCATATTAGCGCCGGGGTACTTACCCTTCTGTTGCGTTGCGGTCACGAAGATGGGGTTGTCAACGGTAAGCGAATCATTGGTAGAGACGTGCACGCGGGTGGGGTGGTGTGATACCCCGGATTCCTATCACAATAAAGTTGTTAATTTACTTTCTTCGTTACTTTTCTATGGAACCGTCTATGTTTGTTCATCAGGCTGGTGTGTGACATCCAAAGATTGTTGGACCATTACTTGAAGATATTGTAAAACTAGCCGTACCAGTTTTGGAACAAAGTAGGTATAAATTATCACAAGTCGGAAATATTTGATATGGTCAACTGCATAATATGAGTAGCATCTACATCTACATACAATCAAACTACGAAAACAGCCCTTGTTGCTACGAAAAAAGACGCTGACAAAGTTAAATAGTTACCATAGACTTACAGTTGACTATACCGTTAAACATTTTTTTTTCAAACCTTCACGACAAATTGGTATACACAGTTAACTACTACAATTTGTACAATGTGTTAGATAAATTTTTAACTGTGTTTACTCAACACTGTACGAAAATGAGTGCATACCTCATAGAAATCCATGATCTGTTCCGTAGTATCATTGACTGTGACTGTGACCCTTGAGCCATATTTGTAGCTGAAATATAAAATTATAGATGTAGAAAATTCAAACCAAAAGATTTTTTTAAATCATGCAAACTTGTTTTTCAAATACACTTTAGACATTGGCAGAATAGGCGACTATGCTTGCCATTTAATGGGGATGCGCCAAGGTAGCCCGCGAAATTCAAATTTTCTTACGTTTTTTGCAATTTGCAGGTCAGTGTCAGGTTGTATGTTGATCTAAATATGATTCGCGGTCGTATCAAATGTTTATTGCACGACTCGTAATGCTTCGCATTAGAGTGTGCTCTACGATCGAAAAATATTTTTTGCCCCATTTCTGCAACTGTTTTTATTGTTTCACTCCAGCTAGTACACAGAACCTACTTAATTTATATACCATTGTATAGATGATTAAATGGAGATTAATATTGTATTTTTTAACAATTGATTTAATGCAGCAGAAATGGAAAAAGTATCAAAATAGTTGAAAAAAATTTCCTGTCCGTCAATTTATGATCCCTGAAAACATTGTAGCTTGCGATAAAATCAATTAATTGAGTCAATTTTTTTTTTATACATTCGTTTCAGCCGTAGAAGGAACCCTATTGAAAATGGCTCTTTTATTCATAGTAGTTTAATTATAATTAATAAAATACTAACTAAAATATAATATCAATATCTAAATATTTTCTACCTTGATCCGGTGCCGTTGCCTAGCAACTGCCAACGTAAATATCTTTGTCAGTCGTTGACATTACGACTTCATGAAGAGTGATAAATTGTTCATTTTTAAACTATGTTTTGAATTTCTTTTTCGTTTATGAATGAGTGATAAGTATGAGGCGTGCACTTTTGGATTTTCCAAACTATTTATAGAATTATAATCATAAAAGTCATCAATACAACTCTCTAAGTTCATGAAAGTGTATTGAATGACTATTTCATTAAATCATGACATTTGACACCTTTGCTAACTGTTGTGTATCTGTAATGTAGGTATTTGGAAATCTTCTTGACAAATAAGATTTGTACAAGTACCCCACATGTTGAATAATATCACGTTAGTGTAAGGCTACCTAGTGCTTATGCTATCCATGAAATAAAACAGTGAATTACCTAATTCGTGTTTTACTGAACATAATAGTGGCGACGAGGAATAAACTTTTAAGAATGGAGTGTAGGGCAGTGAAGTTTTCGGAATTCGATTCTCAAACAGACAATTGGAACAATTATATAGACAGGCTAACATTTTGCTTTGAAGCAAATGGCATTGTGTTGGACATAAGTAAAAGAGCAAACTTTTACACAGTGTGTGGATCGAAAGTGTTTGACACGCTTCTTGCGTTAATTACTCCTAAAAAAGCTAGTGATGTCTCATTTGAGGAAATCGTGAACGTTTTAACAAAACATTATAGCCCTAAACCTAACGAAATATCAGTGTCATATAAGTTCTATAAACGTGACCAACAACAAAGCGAATCAGCATCGGAATATATTGCTCAGCTGAGGAAGATTAGTTCTGATTGTAATTTTTCGGAATTAGAACGTATGTTACGTGACAGACTCGTGTGTGGAATGAAAGATCACAGACTGCAATATGATTTATTGAAAAGAGATAAACTTAGTTATGACAATGTTGTTGAGGCTATGTTGTCTTCCGAGAGTGCGGTAAGAGATGTTCGCATGATACAAAATGTAAATGGAAGCACCAGCAACATCGCAAGCGGATTCGATTTGACGGCGAGCACATCGACGGCCATGCCGGCAGCTCCTGAGCCCATGGACATCAATGCAGTGCAAACAAACATAAAACTTTGCTACCGTTGTGGTGATCGCCATGCTGGAGAATGTCGTTTTGCCAAGGTTACATGTCGATACTGCAAGAAGGTAGGACATATAGAAAAGGTTTGCATTGCAAAGAAGAAAGCCTCGAACAGTAAAGTCAATTTCACAGAAGAGGACGAGTCACATGTTCAGTTGAATGGTGTATACAACTTCGATAATAGTCAATTGCGGGTGCCAGCTTATGATGTTAAGGTTCATCTGAATGGACTGTCAGTGACTATGCAGGTGGACTCCGGCGCTGGCTTCTCACTCGTGAACGAGCGCACCTGGAGAAGCCTGCGCAACGCAAAGCAGCGCTCCGAACTGCGGCCAGTACACAACAATCTACGTACCTGGACGGCGACTCCGGTTAATGTGCTCGGTCAGACAGTAGTGCACGTAAACTTTAGAGACATTAAGTGTGTTTTACCGGTTATTGTAGCTAGAGGATCAGGTCCCAATTTAATTGGTCGTGATTGGTTTTCCGCTCTTAATATAAAAGTATGTATTAATTTTGTGTCTAGTACTGGCATATCAATGACTAATGAAATGTTACAAAAACACTCTGAAGTTTTCAAAGAGGGTCTTGGTACTTACCGAGGCGATCCGGTGACCATACATTTAAAACCGGACGCTACTCCTAGGTTTCTTAAAGCTCGCCCAGTTCCTTTTGCAATTAAGGACAGAGTTGAAAAGGAAATAGATCGATTGATGACTGAGGGGGTATTACGCCCTGTTTCTTACTCACAGTGGGCAACACCAGTTGTGCCCATTGTTAAGAAAACAGGCGAGATTCGCCTGTGTGGAGATTATCGCAGCACGGTAAATCAGGCTACCGAGTCTGATACTTACCCTATGCCAACTGCCAATGAGGTATTTGCTACAATTGCTGGAGGAAGGTATTTCACGACGTTAGATTTAGAGCGTGCATATACACAAGTCGTTGTGGATGAAGACACGGCTAAACTGTTAACATTAAATACATTGTAAAGGTCTTTACACTGTTCACAGGCTGGCGTTCGGAGTAAAAGCATGTCCAGGCATTTTTCAAAGGTTGATGACCTCTTTACTAGCAGGTATTTCAGGCGTCGCAGTACTAATAGATGACATTATTATAAGTGGGCATACCTTGACAGATATGAGTCAACGACTGGATGCTGTACTAGATCGCATACAAAAAGCTGGCCTGCGACTGAATCCTGGTAAGTGTAAAGTTGCTAAAGAGTGTGTAGAATTTCTGGGCTTTGTTATTGACGCCGACGGCATTCATCCAGCTCCTAGCAAAGTGGAATCGATTGTCAAAACTCCAGAACCACAGAGTGTCCAGCAGCTACAGGCTTTTTTAGGGTTGTACAATTTCTATGAGAGGTTCGTACCTCACAAAGCTACTGTCCTCGAACCGCTGCATAGGTTGCTTGATAAGTCTCGCAAGTGGCAGTGGACAGAACGGGAACGAGAAAGCTTCGACGCGGCGAAACGGTTACTATCGTCAGACATTACTTTAGTTCATTATGATTTAAATAAACCCTTAGTACTCACGTGCGATAGCTCTGAGTATGGTGTAGGCGCAGTATTGTCTCATGTGATGCAGGATGGGCAAGAACGACCAATCGCCATGAGTTCTAGGACATTACATTCACACGAGCGTAAATACTCTCAGCTTGATAAAGAAGCTACAGCAATCATGTTCGGAATTCAAAAATTTCATAACTATCTCATGGGAAGAACTTTTACAATAGTAACGGATCACAAGCCACTGGTCAGTATTTTTGATCCAAAGAAGCCAATACCCAATATTATATCGCCCCGATTAACTAGAATCGCTATTGTTTTGACTTCACACAGTTATGATATAACGTATAAGCCTGGTAAACAAATAGGAAATGCAGATGGTCTCAGTCGCTGGCCACAACCGGTGCCAGAGGAACCTGAACAGCAGCTGTGTGATATTTTATTGATGGCAGAGGCTCCCGAAGACTTTCCAGTTGATGTTAATCAGATCGAGCTGCTCACAAAAACAGATAAGACTTTATCACGAGTCATGCATTACGTGTTGACTGGTTGGCCAGCTAAAGTCACAGAGGAAGCTTTGCACAGTTATTGGTTACATCGTACTGAACTTTCTTTACATGAAGGTTGTATCCTGCTGGGTTGTCGCGTGGTGATACCACCATCGCTACGGAAAGATATTTTACGTGCTTTACATAGGGCACACAGTGGTATAGTTCAAACAAAAGCTGTGGCCAAAAGCTATGTGTGGTGGCCGGAACTAAACAACGACATTGAGGCATTGGTGAACAATTGCACCAAGTGTCTCGAAAATAGGCACATGCCTCCCAAGACAAGTTGCGAGTGGGTAGTACCTACAAGACCTTGGTCTCGCATAAATATTGATTTTGCTGGTCCATACCAAAATAAAGTCTTTTTAATAATTGTGGACTCATATTCACGATGGCCTGAAGTGTTTGTAGTAAATAGCATGACTACAGAAACTGTGGTTCGGCATCTAAGAATGCTATTTGCTACACACGGATTATGTGAGACACTGGTTTCAGACAATGGAACAGCATTTGTTTCAGCTGAAATGAAACAATTTCTGGAGTCTAATAAAATTAAGCATATCACTACAGCACCATACCATCCTGCTACAAATGGATTGGCAGAACGAATGGTACAGACGGTTAAGAATAAGTTACGCAAAATGGATGATGTGTCATGGGACGTGAAGGTACCTAACATGTTACTGGGACTGCGTGTAACACCATGTTCAGGAACAGGCAAGAGCCCTTCAGAACTGTTAATGAACAGACGGTTAAGGACTTTATTGGACAGTATTCATCCAGTCAATAAACAACACATGAGAGTCGAGCAACAAATTACCAATAACGCACAAAAGAAACACAGAGAAACAGGCATTGGTCAATGCGTGATGTACAGAAATTATGGAAGAGGGCCACGTTGGTTACCAGGCACCATAACAAGTAAGGATGGCCCGTCTAGCTATCAGGTGACATCAAACAACGGAAATGTTGTAAGCAGACATATTGACCAACTGATTCAGAAGAAGCCATCAAGCCCAACAACAGGAGAGGAGGAGAAGAAGGATAAGGAACCGGAAGAGGAAAAGGAAGAAAGTATACAGGAGCAGGTGGAAGAGTCAAGTCAAGAAAATGAACAAATAATCCAAATTCCTAGCTCGGAGGAATGGGCAGAGATGCTTGGGATACCTAGTGGGGCAGAGACCAGTTATCCAGGTGGCAAACTGAAGAACAAAGTTTCTTCTTATGCAAAGTCACCATATGCCAGGCCTAGCCACAGCAATTATTTGGTGTAATGTTATTGTTTATGATTGCTTTTGTTCCTGTTTACTTAATTGTTATATTTGTTGAATCGAGAAGATTTTGATGTTTTATGTTTATGTTTTATGTATATTTCAATTATGTTTTTTCGGTGTTCATGCATACTTGGGGGAAAGGTATGTTGTGTATCTGTAATGTAGGTATTTGGAAATCTTCTTGACAAATAAGATTTGTACAAGTACCCCACATGTTGAATAATATCACGTTAGTGTAAGGCTACCTAGTGCTTATGCTATCCATGAAATAAAACAGTGAATTACCTAATTCGTGTTTTACTGAACATAATACTAACTTAAGAAGTTGTATTGCTTATTCTAATGATTATAATTCTGTAAAGCCATTTTGTTACGGTCGCGAATCTAAAACGTAAGAAAATTTGAATTTCGCGGGCTACCTTGGCGCATCCCCCTTAATAAAAATAGAATAGAAACATTATAAATGTAGGGTACAAGATATTAGTTAATATCTAATACATTTAAAGTTTTGATGGAAGTAAAAATAGATTATTACATAACCAATTAACCATAGAAGGAAAACATCCAGAAAACAAAAATTCCTGACATGTAATTTGAACTTTGTCAAGTATGAAATTGAGTTTGTTTTCCCAAAACATGACAAGTATCTAAGATTCTGAATTCCAGTTTGGCTATATTGTTTTCTGTTCTGTTGAGTCATGTTTTTGAAATACAAGTGGCATTGACTGATAACACTATCAAATGATTTAAATGTCAAGGCATTATTTGCCAAAATTGCAGAGCGCATTTTTGAAATGGGGCATATTTGCAACAGGAAAAAGTTCTTAGGAAACTGTCCTTCACTTTTTGAGGTTTCATCTAATTAGTTGTACATATTGTATTTAAAACACAGTACTTACGTTTATAAAGGAAGGAATGAGAAAACTGAATAGTGGAAGAAGATTTACTTCTTGGATAAGATGTGTCTGCGGTTGTATTAATATTCTATAGGGGGCTATTATTGCTTTCAACTTTAAAATTCCTGATGGGAAAACCCCAAAAATGATTTGGCTCACCTGCGGGATGAACCCCAAACTATATCTTTAGCACCCATGACTACTCCAAAAAAATTAATTGTTTGTTCTTATAAAAGGTATTAAAAATTGCTATTTTTAGGGGAAAATATTACAGGCATAATTTCCTGTAATCATAGACTTTTTTTATATGTCTACAAGGAATTATGTTGGATGAATGGATATTAATTTACTTACAAAATAAAGTCAGATAAGATTAGTTTCCTGTTAATTTGGTATCCTTAGACTAATAGTACTGGACTTTTCTACACAATACTTAGAAATGACATACAATACTGTACTGATAACGCGATATCGGAGGCAGGGGATTCCCCGAAAATATTTTTATAAATAGGTGTGACCAAACATTCTTATGAAAATTGGGAACATATAAGCAGTATAGCAGATTTATTATCAATAGAACTGAACTATTTCTTTCCGAACCATAATTTACTACGACTTGATAAAAAAACGACGAGGAAGACGTAAACAAAAATAATCTTGTTAGAATCTACTTACGTATTGTAAATGAAGTTTATTTTTCTCCCTCCACTGTTGTTCTGGGTTGCACAAAGCACTGTTAAGTATAACAAAGCACCGACGATAATTCTAAACATATTTCATAAAATATTTTTGTTTTACGTTCGAACTTTTCATGATCATCAACAGTACTGAAAAGAGGTTTTTCGTATGGCGACTTTACGGTAGACTTTGGATTGTCACTTAAAGGTTTTATTATGTTGCCCAAAAAGATCTGGAACCGAAACGTAATTGTAAAGTTAAAGGATCTTTTAAAAAAAACCCTATGTTTAGTTTTATCAAGAGTATAATATTTTATTTTAATTTATACAATAATATAATTCAAATTATGTGCTCATGTAAAAACCTTTTTACGTCAACTAAATTGACGTCGAACAAAAATGTTGTCATTGAATATTTCGTTCTGAAACATGCACATTAGAACAACACGAGAATAATTTTCTTGAGATTGGGTTATCCGCAAAGGATAATACGGATCATAAAATCATAATAAAATAGGGAAAATTATAAACGCACTTTAAAAATAATGGTTTCCACTTTATTATGCTTAGCATATTACTATGTCGTAGGATAGTCTAATTATCTAATCGCAGCACAAATCGCAGGCAGATTGTATGATTTGTTCTTTTGAACTGGGTGATTCAGGCCCTGAATCACCCTAACCTATCTAACCTGAAAGGGTGATAGGGTGAAAGGGTGATATCACCCTGAATTTCAGGGTGATATAGGTTAGATAGGTTAGGAACTGTGACTGACTGTGCGCGACCCGAGCGAGCGAAGCGAGCGGTGCCACTGCAGCGGCCAGCGACTACTTCCAAATTGCTCTGGCAAACATTTATACCTAAACATAAATATACATATTAATGTTCCAACTACTGGGATACAGGCCTCCAAGCTAATTAGTCTGTGAGGCCCATGGGCGTACCCAGGGGGGGGCAGGGGAGGGCAGCTGCCCCCCCTGGATTTTGTATGAGTAGGTACTGTTGTCGATGAAAGTTAAGTTACAGTCACGATAAGACTTCCTTTACAATTACATATTGTTTTGAATTAATTTTAGAAAAAAACCGCTCTGCGTGGCTTTTTATGTTGTACAGACGCCAGCACATCAACCTACTCCAATCTGTAAAATTTTCCCAATCAACATTGAACTTTATTCTTTAGCAGTAAAGTTGAAAATCTATTAAAGAAATTTGACAGATTGTAGTAACTTGATGTGCTGGCGTCTGTACTATGCATAACCGACATAACCGAAAGGAGGACGTGCTATGTTCGACTGTTTTTTTTTTACTATGGAAATTATATTCGGTCCACAATTGACAAAAATATCGATAACCTTAATATAAAAAAAAGCTTACTTAGGTACGTCCTACTTTTTTGAAGTTGGTTAAAAATACACGAACGCAGCAGCAATATCAAACTATGTAAAACATGTGGGGGGGGGGGGGAATTCTGATTTGCCCCCCCTGGGCCAAAAGCTGGGTACGCCCATGGGAGGCCTCCTCTCTGTGAGAGGGAGTGGGCTGTAATTTTCAGTATGTTATAAAGTAGGTATTCTGTGGCTGTAATCTACCACGTTAGCCCAGTGCGGGTTGATGACACAATGTCTTCGAATATTTGGTTCTAAGACATGGTAGTTAGAGTAGTAGAGTACCATTAGAGTAGGTAGGTACCTACCCATTACCTACCTGACAGATTATTACAGACAATGTTATTCATCTTGTTTGAAGAATCTGCAAGACGTAGCAAAGTGCAAAAATTACAAGTACTTATTCAAACTTTATACAATGCAAAATTATCCGTGCCAAACATAGTGGCGTTGTTAGTATTTGCGTATTATAAACCATGTTTGGCGCCAGTATTTATACAAACGATCACACATTGTCACTCATAAAACATAATTATATTGATTTTCACTTACTTACAACAAACTTGCGCAAAATCCCGTTGTCTGTCAATTTCCTCGAATATTGAAAAATCTTTCAATGAAAACAAATGTTATTTGAAAATTATGTCCGATTCTTATTGTAAATTTCAGATAATCGAATGAATTTTTAGTTACATATTGTTTCTACGGCACAGCATCGTTGATCGTTGTCCATCGCGAATTTTGTTTGTAGTGATCATCACAGAGTACCTACTTTATAACATACTGAAAGTGATCATTCTATATTCAGCAGCGATCCCTTTTCAACAAGGACCTTTTCAACTTCATAAAGGATTATTGGTGTTTTTAGTAGGGATGGGCCGAACATGGGTTTCACCGAACATGAACATTCGGCCGAATGTTTGGTAAAATATTAACCGAACCGAAGCATGATCCCCTTTATAACTGAGTATTTGAAATTTTTGTTTATATAGGAGTAGGTAATTGATTGATCTCTCAAATGAGTACCTATAACAAATGTTGTTTCTGTTTATTTTCAATAAATAATTTTCACTAAACTAAGTAGAAACTACTAAAAATATGATTCCTATTCTGCTAAAATGTTGTAATTTAATCATGCAACTCTTTCTTGCTATGAATATTGATAATAAAAACTTGCTTAAATTCTTACAATAAAAACTTGATTTCTGATTAAGGGTACACTAGAACCTATTATACTCAAAATAAAATTGGGTTGAAATATGGGAGTTTCGACAACTCCCTTAATTCAACCCTAATTGTAACTCGTGTTTGGGCGTAAATAAATAACTTATTTAGTAAGAAAATGGCAAAATAGAAACCGTACAGGGATCGATAATTTATTCAATAGTTCAAACAATTTTATTTTGAGTATAATAGGTTCTAGTGTACCCTTAAAATCAGAAATCAAGTTTTTATTGTAAGAAATTAAGCAAGTTTGGGTTTGAAATATGGGAGTTGTCGAAACTCCCATATTTCAACCCTAATTGTAACTCATAATTTCCAAACCAATTTTTTTCCAATACTGCTTCCATACAGGGCTAGATAATGACAAGACAAATTGATATAATTTATAGTTTTGAACGTACACCGTCAAACAGACGAGTAATCACCATACTACGTTTGTATGGAAGAATGACCTAGCGTACCCTTAATATATTATTTTATTATAAAGTTATCACTGATGCTCGAAACAGCTGCATAGGTACTCATATTTTGTTTTTAATAACCATCTTTTTTATCTACTGTTATTGGAAATAAAGCTACAGTATCGACAAAAACATAAAGCTGCACTGTAAATTACTTACCTAATAAAAATAACACATTTAACACTTAACTCATGATAAATCTGCATACACGGCTCAATACAGTAGAAACTTTCAGTGCCACTTTACCGAACATTCGGCGATATAACCGAATATTCGTCCGAATACGAATATTCGGCAAACCTACCGAATATGCCGAATACCGAATATAAAACGAATATCCGGCCCATCCCTAGTTTTTAACCTCTTGTAAACAGCATTAGGCTAAGTTCACTCATGTGAGCTTTTACGTGGTCATCCACGCAGTACTACTAACCGCGCGGTGCAAGATCTTGCGGGACGGAGTGGCGGCGGGGCGCCGCACTGTGTCACGCACGCTAACACGTGGCAACTCGCGTTTATGTCGACGAGACAAGATAACACCAGTAACGAGCATAAACGAACAATTAATTATATGTAAATAAAATGAGAGTACCACGCGCCGCGTGGTTCGCATCGATGCTGAGCCAGTAGTCATAAATTCCCCGATTAATAATAATATATCTCAGCCAGCTCCAGCCTGTCCCTCTTGGTGTCCTCCCCTCAGCGACGCCCTAATTCGTACCCCACAGTGGGTGCCCTTAGCGAGCACTCGCCTAGTTTTAATAAGAATAGTTTTTGCCCCTGGCTGGAGGGTTTAAGTGTAGTAGCCTATAACATAACCGCTGAAGTCAGCACAGGAAAGTCCGGTGAAGCAGTTAACTTACGACCACTTATTGGTCACTTGCAAGATGCCATAGTTATAAAAATAGCGCCGCACGGTACTCTCATTCACAGACTAAATAGCTTCTCTATAATTATATTAGTCGCGCGGCGCGCGGTTAGTAATTCCGTGCGGTACCGCGCGGTCATATGATATGAACTTAGCCTTAGTTTGCGCAAAGCCTGCTAATAGTGCTAATATGCCTCCTAGTTTTGCAAAGTGGGCCTCAAGCATGGGCGCCGGGGTCTGGCATTATGCTAAAAACTAAAAATAGCGCTCGCACTTTTTTTCTGTATTCTTGTTAAAAAGTATGTACTCTGTGTTTTTCTCCGCCGCGCGCCGTACTCCAAGCTTAGAGCCTAACTCCAAGGTATGAATCGGAACAATTGTCTATGCATTGCTGTCGAACAACGAGAACGGACCAAGACCAACCAATGTCCAATGATAAATAAATTGAAAATGGCGTCGTTTGACCGACCAAATGAATCAAAGAATATATTTTTCAATTAATTCAATTTAGTAATTCGACATTTTACAATCAAACTTTGACAACAAAACAATTTTACTAGTTTACGCGTGTTTTACGCTTTTTAACAATTGTGGACGGTGCTAAGTGCAAGTGAAACCAGAAATGGTGCTGTGTATTGTGTCAGTGTAATAACAAGTCTGTTTACATGATTTCGGCGCGGATTATATTGGTAAAATGTTACCGACGGTGGAAGAGACGCG
This sequence comes from Conistra vaccinii, assembly GCA_948150665.1. NCBI lineage: Eukaryota > Metazoa > Arthropoda > Insecta > Lepidoptera > Noctuidae > Conistra > Conistra vaccinii. Next base: position 4,432,580 of record OX411344.1, on the reverse strand, counting down.
AGGGTACGACTTCCAGGACCCTGAGAATGTGGAAAAGTGGCGCGGAGTGTTTATAGCTGCCCTGCGTAAGGTAAGCACGACGAACGTTCGAAGTTCGGTATCATGTCTTATTGTTTGCAAAATATCGATGGAATTCACAATTGACGTGCCTATAGGCTGCATGAGAGTCTTAAAATGTCCAAGAAAATAGTTTACTGTAGTATTGTATACGAGAGTTTGGTCCAGATGTTAGTAAACTTGTGTTTCGTGATAGCATGCATTGTAGCTATTGTCAAGGTTCCTGATAACTTATCAATCAAAATCAGTTTAAATTGTGATTATAAATGATCGCATTGTCATTGTAGCTTCGTTTGATGCCTCGGAATTACTTTTAAAATTGTAAAATAATAAAATCAATGTTATTCTGTGAATGATAGTCTGGTATGGTAGCTTTTGATCTTTTGCGTAAAATCAATTTATACAGATTTTAGGCATGATTGTCATAAAAACTGTCTAAACTACTCAAAATAACAGTAATCCTGATTCGTATGTAATATAAATATTGTTTTTTTATAATATTTTAATGTAAAAACCCTAATGTCCCAAATGTAAATACTACCTAATTAAATAGTCTCTGCAGCTTTGCTTGTGTTTAGAATTTCGATCTCTCAAAGATTAAAAGCATCCCATATATTACAGCCAGATCTAAAAAGCATAATTATTAATTCTCTGCTAATAATAATTGGTATCATAGCACAGAATCAGTCGAAGTTGCGGTGCTTGGGGGAGGCCTATGTACAGCAGTGGACGTCTTTTGGCTGAAATGATGATTATGCTATCATAGCTCTCACACAAAATCACTTTCAACTAAAAAAATACCTAGATCTATTATTTAACATTCATGTACAGTATTACTATATTCCACAAGGCATTATCTACCTATCAATCTTTTACAGCATCTCTAGATCTCTCAATTATCCCAATTGACCAACGAAAATATTGCACCACATCAAATAATAGTTCACATATTACTCATACTTGTCATGACATTGAATTAATTTGGAGTGATAATACCAAGAAGTACAGTCGACTGCATACCTATATTAGCTATTTGATTTAGATGGCATCATTATTTTGTACTTGTGAGAGCAGTTTTCATAGTTTAAGAGTGCAGTTGACCAATAACTAATGTTAGGGCAATATAGTGTATCTTAGATCTAATTTTAAGTATATATTAAGCCTAAGGTCAGTACACTCTGACCAGCAAAATATTTGCGCAATTTGAACTAAATCACAACCAAAATAGAGTTCAAAAAGGCATGCACAAGAAAATTTCCTGTGGCAAGTGGCTGGCTCAAGCATTTTGCTGCATATTAATTTTTAGCTATAAAAAATTATATTTGCATTATTGCTTTGTTTTTCGATTGTTGTCTATCCACTAAAGGTACCCTCAGGTCTCAACTGCAGACATGCTGCACCAAAACGCAATTTGATTGCCTCAGAATGAGTCCTAATATAAGGTCTAGTTTTTTTGCCCCATTCAAAGAAACCACATTCAGAGCCTTGCATTTAGTGAACTTGGTATTCACTAAAGGCAGTTCTCAAGCAGCCAATTTTTTATTTTTGGTGGTGAAATTATCAAATAACTTGTCCCGTTCTGGGTGGAGCGGGAGGGTGTGTCAGACTCTTACTGACTAAAACCCACACATGTTCCTTCAGTTGCCTGTACGTTGCCAGGGGCCATGGTATCCCTTTCGGACTTTCCCGCGACCCTGGCAGGCATCGGCCCTAGCGAACCCCGTCAGTTGTGCCGACATCTCTATGAGGCGCGCGTAGAACACAACACAACAACCTGGTCCTTATCGGACGGCGAGCTACCCGTTGCTCACCGTCCGCAAGCCCGCGTTCTCAAGCAGCCCCACTATGTCTCAAGTTAAGGCTGTTCATACTGAGGCTCATGTGGCAAAAGCTACAAGACGGTATTTGAAGCTTTTTTTAAGGAAAATCCTGTTTTTGTACAATGAGGTAAAATAGATAGATAGAAAGACATAAATATACTACTCTGTCCTCTTTATGTAAAATATTGTTTTTGACATGTATTACTTTACAGGAGAGTAATAAATTATTGTGTAGAGCAGTGGTTCCCAAAGTTAAGTGGACCGCGACCCACCTAGCAAAAACTTCCAAATTCAGGACTCACCTTTTGGCTGTCATGATGAAAAAAGGAGCATACAGAATGAAGAACTGTTCAAATAAGAAAAATCATGAAGTTACAATCGAAAATATTAATACTTAATTAAATACAAGGAGTGCTGTTTCAATGAAATACTGAAAATACTGGTATTGAGCTGCATCTGGTTAGACAGATTGACTATTTTTTGTTAATAAAGCTTTAGCATCAACTTCGATTTCAGTTACTTTTAATCGCAATGAGTTTTTTACGTCAAAATATTTTGGTGTTTAGTTTTAATATTAATCGTAGCTGAAAATCAGTTTTCTAAGGCCCACTCAATATTCGCTCGTGAACCACCAGTGGGTCGCGACCCATAGTTTGGTAACCACTGGTGTAGAGTATTATAATGTGCATTAAAAGCAGTTCAGTAACTGCCTAGAAACAGTACAGTATTGTCTTTTTATATCATGACTGTGTAATGGGGTATCAGGGCTCATAGCTTAATGATAACAGCTGCACGGTTCAATCGAAGGTTAAGTTACGGTCGTCGCGGTCGGTTCGTGGATGGGTGACCATCCGTTACACATCTATACCCCGCCATGCCTCGGAAAGCACAAGCTGTTGGCTGTCATTTGTAGATCTTTGGCGATTGATACGGGTAGGCAGAAGCCCCAAAAGTTTGACATGTCTTGCCCAGTAAATGTGTTGTGGAGGTCAGATAGGAGGTAGCTTCATGTAAAATATAGATATTCAGATGCATCCGGTTAGACTAGAAGCTGACCTCAACTTAGTTGAGAAAAAGCTAGGCAGATTGACTTGTTTATATCTGCGTGGTACAAATGGAAGCTCGAAAGTCTGACAACCAGTATTACCAAGAGGTATTGTATTAACCAGTTACTGGGTTGCGAATTTCAGATGGGCAGTAGTTCCATGTAAAATACTGGTATTCAGCTGCATCCGGTTAGACTGGAAGCCGACTCTAACATAGTTGGGAAAAGGCTAGGCAGAGTGATTGACTCATGACTGTATAATCAACCTCGTAATTCCTTTATCACCAGGTTGAATGTCACTTCACTTGCATAATATAATAAAATAACATTCTCTATTTGCTTTTGTAACAGTTAGATAGTTTTAACCTTAGTCAGGGTTTCAGTAAACTTACCTACTGGGAATTGTTGTGAATTAGATGTTCCCTTACACCAAGGGAAGGGAACAGGGTGCAAGGTGTTCCTATTACATGGAACTTAAACATAAATGGCGGTGACGCCTCGCCGGCCGCACGGTGACGCCTTGCTTGTGAATAAACAATAAACTGTTACCTCGCCGGTGGCGTGCCGGCAGCGAGCGGTCGCCTTGCTGACGGCGCGTTGGCGAATACCCGTCGCCTTGCTTCCGGTTTGGCGACTAGCAGTCGCCTGGCTTACGGCGCGTTGACTACTAGATTTTTCGAGGCGGTGCCGGGGCGTTACAGTGCTGGAGCGGTGCTGTTATAATGGGCGATGACCTTTAAAAGGCAGGGGAGAGACTTTTCAAAGTTTTTATTGTTATAAAATTACATACAAACATGATAATCTATTCTATACATATTTTCTCTTAAATAAGTGCGAGTTTAAAGCGGTAATTTGTATGGCATGACAAAAAAGATTTAAAACTCAATTATTTTAATTAATACAGCTACCAGATATTGGTTAATGTAACTATGGATTTACCTCAATGTTTTACCCAACATTGTCCTCATTTGCTAGCTATTGAGAACACAGGATAAAGAAACAAATTTTATGCCAATTAAAATATAATAATAATAATAATTAGGTTAGCTGATGTGGCCGAAACCATAGGGAAGTGTAGTTGGTAATATGGCTTCCCTCGGTCAATACGTTTCTATCAACTGTTCTGGGTGAGTCATTAATTATTATTAATTAGTTTTAATTTAAAAATAGTTGTTTCTTTAAAAAGTCGTTGTCAAATGTTATTTCTGTAATATTATTCATATTCATATTCATTTATTTGCGTTCCACAAGGTAAAACAAGATGTTAACAAAAGGCTTAGAGCTAAGAGCCGTTGTAGACCCTGTCAGGGCACAGCAAAATTATTTTTAAATACATTGCTATTACTTACAAATTAAAAATTCAAGTCGTAGAAAAATAATAAAAATTAAATTAAATTAAAAACTGAATTAACATTTACAAATTAAAAATTCAAGTCGTAGAAAAATAATAAAAATTAAATTAAATTAAAAACTGAATAATTTACATTGGCATAAAAAGTCGATAACAATAACATAAATAATTCTATTATTAGTAAATACGCAGCTATTTTCTTAAAATACTATTATTACATTTAGATAAAAAATATAACTATTTACTTAGGTAATATTATCACAACTCTTTTTTAATGAGAGATCATATTTTATGGTTACAAACAAATTAATATCAAAGAGATAAGTTTTACGTGTATCACAATTTCAGACAAATATTTTATCACGATTTCAGACAGATATTATTTGACAATAAGGTGGAGAAATATGTTTTTTTGTTAATAATAAATTTAATTTACAATTAATACATTAAAGAAGCTCCTTACTGAAGGATTAATAGATCAGGCTGTAGGTATTTTTATTTATATGCTAAGTTACCATGCTTTTTATTTTTAGTTAATTACACTTTTAACAATTTTTCTAAATATGTTCTATACATAATAATAAAAATTCAGTGTATGTGTTTTTTATGATTGTAACATAATATTCTAATTGAGGTGTTTAGTGCGTTAATTCCGGGTCATGTATACCATTATGTATATTACAGCATATTAAAATTCCAATTAAACATAAAATGAACAGTGCAATAATTTAATTTCAATGAATTTATATTCTATTAATTAATTATGATTATACTTAATTAATTTACCAACGAATTATTAGTTGTTAAATTAATTAATTATAATCATAAATAATATAGTAACAATGAATGAATACTGAACAACTAATACAAATCTAATAAGAACTTAATTATTAAACAGTGAATAAATAATTTAACAAAATATTTAAGTCCTTCTCTTAAATATTTTGTTAAAATATTTATTCACTGCTCGTGGTTACGTCACAGCCGCACGGGTCGATCCATCAGGTTAAGCTACGCTTGCCGGGGTTGGTTCGTGGATGGGTGACCAACTTTACATACCGAGACTCCTCCGTGCTTCGGAAAACACGTTAAGCCGCTGGTCCCGGCTGTCATTCGTGGATCTTTGACAGTCGTTACGAGTCGTCAGAAGCCCGAAAGTCTGACAACCAGTCTTATCCAGGAGTATCGTATTACCCAGTTCATGGGCTGTGGAGGTCAGATAGGCAGTCGCTCCATGTAAAATACTGGTATTCAGCTGCATTCGATTAGACTGGAAGCCGATCCCAACATAGTTGGTAAAAGGCTAGACAGATTGATTGATTATTGATTTAAGTGTGTTTTATGTATGAGTGTTAGTTTACTTTGCGATTTCCTGTGCTTGTCTCAATAAATACTTTTTCTTTCTTTCTTGCTAAGTAAGTCATAAAAATTCGATTGATCAAGATTGGCCAGCAACAGACTATAAATCACCACGATAAGCCTCAAATAGACTAAAGCTTCGTGCAGACTAGCGCGACGAGACATCGGTTATTGTTATACCTTGAAGTTTTCTTAGAAATTGTATTGATCGAGTCGCGTCGCGCTGGTCTGCACGAGCCTTAAAATTTAATAAATAATAGTAAAAACTTTTATAACCTACATAAATATATAATTGAATTTTGTATAATTAGAGTAGAGACACAGTTAAGGAAAACAATCACGAGGAAAATTGACTCTAAATACTTTTGAATAATAATATTAACAGTTATAGGTAGTGCGCTAACTCACCATGAGCAAGTGTCACATCATCAGTCATCTGTGTCCGAAGCTTCGTTTTCATTTTCGGCTAAAGATCCATTTTCAAAATTCAAAAGTCATTTATTCAAACCAGGCTGAGAAGTAGCACTTTTTGAACTCCCCCATAAACGCCCACCCTTCACCACTTCCTAGTGCTTTAGACACTGATAAAAATCAAAGGCCTTTAGCCTGCTGAATGGGCTTGTTTAATTTTTTATTTAATTATATTTTTCGTTACGCGGATAACAGTTAGAACTGCCCCCCAATTACGCAATGCACGATCAATTTTAAATTGAAACCAATTGATAAAGATTGCCAGTCCATTGCTTCATAAGTACGACAAAAAAATTGAACAGATTTTTTTTGTCGAACTTATGAAGCAATGGACTGGCAATCTTTATCAATTGCTTTCAATTTAAAATTGATCGTGCATTACGTAATTAGGGTGCTGGTATGTGTAGCAACATACCTGCCGAAATTAAGTCGCCGAAATTCGGTGGCTTAATGCTTCGACCCTTTTTCGATGTATTTTCTGTAATGTCAGAAATTACGCGTCCAGTCGTGTACAAGATGTAACGAAACTGAATTTCCGCCCGACCGATTTTAACGCTTGCGCCAAAACGCGACGTATATCGGCCTGATACACGACATACTGACGTACTATCGAAGAACTTATCATATCTAAGCAGTTTGAAAACAAAATCCCTTGAACAGGACGACCACATCTGTTACCGCCCCGGTTCTATAGCCACCGCGCGCTGCAAGCAGAAATAGTCCTTTACGGTGTATAGATTATGAAGATCTTCGAAGTTCTATACAGAATTTTCAATCAGACCCGGTTCTAAAATCAGTTTTTCCATTAAGAACTACACGATTGTTGGAATAAAGTTCAAAATACAATAACTGGGTCGAAATTAGAGCCTGCACTAAAGTTAGAACAAGTAATGTTTTTCGTTTGTAATGAGACGGTTTGTGTCGTACCATTTTGTACCTTGTAAACCTTGACGTGCCCTGCAAAAGTATATGGTAATCCAAGACGCCTTTTTTACGACATCTCCAATAAACATTTAATTTTATCTTTGCAGGTACTCGACCACGAGCACCCAACGCTCACCGCCGAAGAGAGCGCCCTTCAATATGTGGAGTCACTATGTCTACGACTCCTCGCCCTATTATGTGCCGTGCCGTCGCCGCTTACTGTACAGGTAATATTATAATATTATAAATGCAGTGCTGGCCCTGTGGTAACGGGTCTGTCTAAGGGCAGGCGCATATCTGGCGATGCGCAGCGCAGCGCGGTTGTCACTGCCAAACAAATATCAGCACTACCTCGCTTAAAATAAAGTCGAAAATAAATAACCTGAGACGCGTTCCTTTTTCCGCTTAGATACGCTTTCGAGCTAATGGAAATTTATTTATTCTGAACTTTATCTCAACTTTTGCAAGGTCGATATTTGTTTGGTAGTGTAGTGACAACTGCGCTGCGCTTCGCCAAGTAAGCGCCGGGCCCTTACGAGTTGTAGGTGGTGGCCATCATACATTTTAATTTGTGCAATTTATTTCATCAGCACTACTCTTAAAACGGTAAAGGAAAAACATCGAGAGGAAAATGGCATGTTCTAAAACCAAACAGTTAATAACATGTAGGTAACATCTACCAAGCCGCTCCCTCTCACAGAGAGGAGGCATGCGTCCTAGCAGTGGAAACATTATGTGATCTATCGTAGTCGAATCTAACCTACCCTAACTCCAGCACGCATAGCATGACTGCAATAGGTTTTGTCAAACCGACAGATAAACAATCACAGTCTGTTATTTTGTCTATTCTTCCGTCGACAAAACCCGTAGAAAACCCGTTTCTATGGTTGTCATGCTATTCATGCTGGGTTGGCAAAAATAAGATTGAATAAAAAAATGATTGCAGTTCATTTACTTAAATCGGATTTATATGAGTAAAATCCGATTTTTATTAAATTAGTAGCTGCCCGCCCCGGCTTCGCACGGGTAGCACTAAGCACCTACTTACCTACCTACATACATACCTACCTACCCTAACTACCTACCTACCTACCATACATACCTACCTACTTTACCTACCTACATACATACCTACCTACATACATACCTACCTACCTACATACCTACCTACCTACCTAACTTCACCTACCTATCCTAAGAACCTTCTCCTTACTATAACAAACACAACAAAAAAAGAATTAGCGAATTTGGCCCAGCAGTTCACGCGTGATGCCGTGACGAAGGAAATAGGGATTCATTTTTATATATATAGATTTTCATTTTCCAATCTTTTTGAATTATAAAATAAAAAGAATCAACATCGCAGTTCTTCTAAAGTTCTTTCACTAATCAATCACGAATGACCCGGGGCGATAACACATCCAGCCGCTTGTTTACATTTCAGGGAATACCCGAACCACGGGGTCTCAATTCGAACAAATTATAATTCGTCTTGAAAAAAGATCATAGATGGCAGTTTAGAATTAGGTAACAATTATGAAATTAACAGTCACTAAAAAGCGATAAACGGAAGATTTTGGCTGAAGTAAGATTAGTAAAAATGAAAACTTCCTTGTTTAATTAATGCTGATTTATCTATTGTAACTCATAAATCTCGTATTTTCAACAAAAAAGATAAAACCTTTTTGTTTAGGGCTCTTTGCAATAGATGGCGTTTTACTCAATTTGTCATAACTGTACCACATTTACGCTGTAGCCAGTCAATAGCCCGACTTAGGGAGGTGTCATTTCTTTGTATGGGATTGGGTTATCTGTACGTAGTATTTATTATATTATCTGTGCCCGAACTGTGTAGATAAACCTAGCATTGCACGTTGTTGCGTCGTAGTTTATGTTGGGGAAGTCCCTTGACACTTTTTGGTTGATTTTGTTGCATTAATAAAGGCATTGTTGCCTCGCTCGTTGGTCTAGTGGTCGCAAGCGCTTCTGCTGAGCATGAGGTCCCCAGTTCAATTCCCAGGTCGGGCAAAGTGTTATTGGGTTTTTCTGTCTGGAATTTGTCAGTAGCAGCCCGGAGTCTGGATTTGTGCCCGGTTGATGGCAATAGGCTCGCCCCCTATTACATGAGACTTAAACATAACTGGCGAAATGTGTACCTACTGTGGGTACACCTCTGCCTGACCCTTCGGGGAAACAAAGGCTGATGTTATTTGTTGTTAAAAATAGAGTTCAAAAAAAAACTTGGTTTTAATCGCGATTTAAATCACTGATTTAGGTCATCGTTATGAAGGTGGCATAATCTGTCTAGATTAAAACCCTGTTTAAAGGCGGGTATCACACCTCACCCGCGAAACCATAGCAGCGAAACTGCAGTAGTTCCACCAGACTTGTCCGTTGTACGACAAGCAAAACTGCCTGTTCTAATGTACAGATTATGATTCTATCTCTTTCCTGCGTAATTTCGCTGATCAGTCTGAGTTGTGCTAAGGCCCTAAACAAATACAGAAAAAAATAAACGAGCGAGTACCTACAGTAGTCGCATAAGTGTAACATCTAACATCTCACCTTGGTAATAAGCAATATTAAGGTAATAAGCAACACTAAAAGGGGCGGGGCCTCGTCAAGGTCCTTTCTGACGGCTATCTCTAGCACCGCGCGCGCTTATTGGTCAAATCAAATAGCGCGTGCTTCCCCGGCTTCCTGTTACACACTTCCGTCCCTTTTCACGAAATCAGTCCCACAGATAGATTTAAATTTTGATTTAAATTGTAGGAAGGCGACAGGAAAGATGTTACACATAAAAACAACTTGTCGACTGCACAAATACTCAGTTTTTCTGTTTCTTCTTAGGCGGTTTTCATTTACCTTGATTTTGAACTTGCTTTGTCTCCAGGATGTGGAAGAGCGAGTGGCCCGGACGTTCCCAACGCCCCTGGACAAGTGGGCCATCACCGAGGCACGAGATCTCGTCACCATAAAGAGACGGAAACCGATGATACCATGTGATAAGCTGCATCATTTGCTGCAGAAGGTAAGCTATACCGCACATACATTACCCGGCTATTAATATGACACTTCCCGTCTTATTAAAAAACAATGTTTATCTTCTGACCAAGGTTTAAAGCATGGAGCCATTTTTGAATTTCGAACTTTATTCCTTCTATGGTAATGTACACAATTACTACACAACTGACAACTTTGTACCGAACGAAGTTTTCATTTTTGTATAAAGAACTGTATTTCGATCAGTTAGGTTCTTATTTCAAAAACTGCCTCGAAGTTTAGGTTCGCCTATTGCCTTTTACAGGAGACCCTCACCCCCATATTGATGAAGTCGGAGTAAAACTAAACCAAAATTTATGGTTAAACCAATGTTAGTACTGGTGTAACTATACTCCTGGTTAATAAAGAAGTCATGTTCGTTTTCACTAAGACAAGTTGACATCTAAGGCGTGGGATATACAAGTGGCGAGGGGCGCAGGCGAAATATAAAGGACCGGCAACGCCCGCGCTACACCATCGCCACGCCCGCGCCGCGCTGTCGCCGCGCTCGTGCCCCTCGTTACTTGTGTATGTCCCGCATCTTAAAGAATCCTTAAAAAAAGCGTAGTTTTGGATTTTCACCCGTCGTCTTAGCGCCGAGAGTTCAAAATTAAAAAGTGTAATCATTAGAGTAGTTAGCAAAAACGGGCGTTAGACACTTATCTGACATGACTATTACCTTTCCCAGGAGGTACTCCTCTACAAAATCGACGTATCAGTGTCGCAGTTCATAACGGCCGTACTGGAGTTTATGAGCAGCGACATCTTGCGGCTGGCCGGCAACTATGTGAAGAAGATCTCGCAGAAGTCGGGCTATGACACTATCACGTGCCGGGATATCAAGACTGCCATGTGCGCTGATAAGGTGAGTGACGGATTTCAGTCTATTTAAAATAAAAATTGTGTAGAATATTTTAGCGCTGATGGGGAACGTCAGTAGTAACACAGCACTACGAGTACTGCCCTTACTGCTTCGAATGATGTCTAACTCAAATTGTTACGGTTGACTTATCATTATTACTATCAACTATGAAGTATGGAAAAACACTGCTGTTCCATACATAAATACAGTGCCTATCCGATCAGAATATATGAAACAGCAGGTGTTTTTTTCCTGATATTTTAGAGTTTTTTTTACAATATAAATTGTTTACTATTGCATAAAATCAAAAGTTCTTAATTATACATACATACATGTTGTTGAGGAATTTATTGCGCCACGTCCATTTCTAAAACACTTGGAAGTGTTGGTGCGTTGGGAGCTTTCTTTTGTAACTTTTTACGATAAAAAAGTGCTCGCCTAATTACAATAAATATGACTGATATTAAAATACACTATAACCAGTAACACACCAGCTCCGCCTCGCAATCGTAGCAGCGAAACCGCAGTAGTTCAATTCAACTGGCTCGCTTCATGTTCTGGCTACTCGAGTTCCGCAACTCAAATTTCGCGTAGCGGAACATGACGCCAGCCAGTTGAATTGAACTACTGCGGTTTCGCTGCTATGGTTTCGCGACAGAGGTGTGCTACTTCATATGTATTCAATTAACTAACCATTTGCCATCCCCAGGTGCTAATGGACATGTTCTACCAAGAATCCGAGCTCGCATCATCAGAATCGTCAGGTAGCGGCACCGAACGTCGCGGTCGCCGCGGCTCGCTGTCCTACGCAGAACTAGTGCGCGACCTCTTGACTGACGAGAAGCACTTCTTGAGAGACCTGAACCTCATCATCCGGGTGTTTAAGGATGAGCTCGAGAAGATCCTTGATAGGGATAGTCGGGTGAGTAAAGGACATCGCTCGTTAAAACTGCACCGCTCCGACACGGCAAATAACTTGTCATTCAAGTTAGGATTTTAGATCAAATGTATTGAAGTCTATTTTACGATGGCTATATAAAATAGTGGACGGCTCGCCGGCCGCTCACTGCTCGCGAGCCGTCGCACGTAAAATAGACTTTGGCTTAGGACTATATGTCAAATGGCTATATTTATGTAACATAATAATTTGACTGTCACGGTGGTGTCGTGGTCGCAAGCGAGACTTCCGAGCATTGGGTCCTGGGTTCGATGCCCGGGTCGGGCAAAGTGTTATCCTAAACAAATTCCTGTATAAAATACACAGCGGCAGCACTGTCTGACGTTTCACCCCGGCAGCACCATTCCATGGGAAATAGCGTAGCAAGGATTCACGTACGGACAGTTCAGCCTGTTCGAAATAGCGTAGCAAGGATTCACGTACGGACAGTTCAGCCTGTTCGAAATAGCGTAGCAAGGATTCACGTACGGACAGTTCAGCCTGATCGAAATAGCGTAGCAAGAATTCACGTACGGACAGTTCAGCCTGATCGAAATAGCGTAGCAAGAATTCACGTACGGACAGTTCAGCCTGATCCAAATTAGGGACAGGATACTGTTGTTGCCGCCCCACACCCCACGCACCAGGGATGCACTATATTATGTCAAAGCGATCAAACCTTTCTAATAAGTAGTTTTTTTTAACTATTATTTCACAAACATTATACATAGGTAATTAATTCAGAAAATTCAATAAGTAGGTACTTAATAAGTTTTCGTATAAAAACAATTAGTAAATTATTTTCCCTATCACACGCACACTTTTGTAACTATTTCAAGTTTTTTTTGTAATGTTGTCCCCAGGCGATATCACTAATATTCGGTAACATAGTGGACATCTACGAGCTGACAGTGACTTTGCTCGGTAACCTGGAGGACGCTATGGAGATGTCACAGGACTCGCCCACTCCTTACATCGGCAGCTGCTTTGAAGGTACGTTTATATGAAAAAACAACGGGTTGCACTCCGAGAGTGCCGGCAGAAGTGAAAACTTGAACATAAACGTTGTGCATTTTTGAATAAACACTTTTCATGAAGTATGTTTTGACTGCTTTTTTTACCCATCAATATGGGTAAAATTTCTTACCTCTAATTAATGTCAAAAGACTTTTGATATTTACTGACATTTACTTTGTCGGTTGCTAGGCAACGGATCTTAGGGTCACGTCTCCTGACGCGACTTAAACATTTTTGACCCATTCCAAAAAAAGTGCACAACGCCGCTAAAAAAGTTTTTACTTCAAAAAAAAGAAAGTAGGGCAGAGACGCAAAAAAAATAAAAAATATTTTATGGTATAAAAAAGTTCGACAACATTGTAACAGCAACAAAGTTTTTTGTGTTTCTGGCAACATTGCCAATATATTCACAATTTTTTCTCGAATGCTTCTCAAAAATTGGAAATAATACATCGTGATAAAACCAGCATTCCCAGAACCAGGCCTAGCCCAGCTGTGGGAACGCTAAAGGCTGTTTTTGAAATGAAACTAAGACCCTGTGCACACGATGCGTTGGATATTTGTATGTAAAATGCCGCAGCGACACCGCTATGGCGCAGCACCTACGCCGCAACGCATCGTGTGTACAGGCTCTTAGGCTGTATAGTCAAGGTTAAAATATACCCTAATCTTTAATTTTCCGTCTATAACTAAGTGTATTTTGTTACAGAACTGGCAGAAGTAGAAGAATTTCGTGCGTACGTCCGCTACGCCAACATAATCACAAGAAAAGAGTCGCGAGAAGCGTTGCAGAGCATTGTGGATGATCCTGTGGTAAGTTGCGAGAGTCAACGTTAAGTTATGACCCAGTAGAGCAGTAGTTGCCCAGTGAGGAATGGTGGCCCAGTAGAGCAGTGGTAGCCCAGTAGAGCAGTGGTGATCCAGTGGAAGCGGGCGCTTTACTTTGAGTAAATAATTTCATTACCACTACTCATAAAACGGTGAAGGAAAACATCGGGAGGAAACCGGCATGTCCTAGAACCAAACATTCCAAGACATGTGACGTCTACCAACCCGCACTGGGCCCGCGTGGTAGATTACAGTCCACTCCCTCTCGAAGAGAAGCGGCCACATATCAGTCAGTGTCAACATATCGGCTGACGGCACCTCTGCCCGCAGCTGTCGGAGCGCCTGGACACGGCCGGGCACGGCTTCCGGCTGGCCGTGAAGTACTTCCTGCCCAAGCTGCTGCTGGCGCCCGTGGCGCACGTGTTCCTGTACCACAACTACGTGCTGGCGCTGCTGCAGATCGCGCCCGCCAGCGAGGACCGGGAGAGCTTCAAGCAGGTCAGTCCACAGTTAAGGGTGTACTTTAAAGATAGCAAACATATCAACTTGGAAAGGGATCATCACCGTATCACCTTTCGCCTCGCCGTCAAACAGGCGTCAACCTTACGTAAGCACGTAACCAAAGCGTATCAGCAGCTCCGATACGTCGGCTCGCTACGGCTAGGTAGTGGTAGTAGTGTGCTACAGGCAGGCCGCGGGAAGGGTGAGAGGGGCAAACGCATGGGCGTACCCAGCTTTTGGCCCAGGGGGGGGCAAATCAGAATTCTCCCCCCCCACATGTTTTACATAGTTTGATATTGCTGCTGCGTTCGTGTATTATTAACCAGATATTTTTGTCAATTGTGGACCGAATATAATTTTCTTTATACCATTCCCCCTCTAAAAAGCTTATTTTATTCACTGAAAACAGTGAATAAAAAGCTCTTTTAATCACTATTTTGGTGTTTGAATTTAGAACACACCAATGTATTACAATGTATACAACCTCCTTAAGAGGGTGCATCCTAAAAGTTGGCAACGTCGTAAATAGCTGTCAAATATTTACCTGTTTCGATTAATTTGGAAATAATACTGTATGGAAATAAGAAATGTGGCTAACCAATTGACTAGAATATTAATAATGAATTGCAATTATAACATTGAATTTGATGGTGTACCCGTTTTAGGTGAAAAAAAGGCAATTGGAAAGTTTCTAAATACTTTTTTTACATCTAAAACTAACTATTCGGTGTTACGATATTAGTTATTGCATTTCATAATCAATATTCTAGTTCGCTAGTTAGCCACATTTTTTATTTCCATACAGAAATATTATCAAATTAATCAAAACAGCGAAATATTTGACATCTATTTGCGACGTTGCCAACTTTCAGAATAAACACTCTTAACACTTTCGACTCCACCCATTTTCATAGAACTCATAACTCATTATTCCGCCATAAAAGTCTATGACTTTTATTATTCGTAGTTGGAAGTGAAACCTCCGGGAGGTTTCACTTCCAACGTCCACGAGGGCTCCCGGCATCCCATACCCAAGTACGTGAACCCTCCAGGAGGACTCCCGACACTGAACGTCTACATTTAAAATGAGCCCTCCGCGAGGGTTCCCGGCATTCCATATCCAAGTAGGTGAACCCTCCAGGAGGGCTCCCGACACTGAAAGTCTACACTTAAGATGAGCCCTCCGCGAGGGCTCCCGACATCCCATATCCAAGTAGGTGAACCCTCCAGGAGGGCTCCCGACACTGAATGTCTACATTTAAAATGAGCCCTCCGCGAGGGCTCATGACATCCCATATCCAAGTGGGTGAACCTTCTAGGAGGGCTCCCGACACTGAACGTCTACATTTAAAATGAGCCCTCCGCGAGGGCTCCCGACATCCCATATCCAAGTAGGTGAACCCTCCAGGAGGGCTCCCGACACTGAATGTCTACATTTAAAATGAGCCCTCCGCGAGGGCTCCCGACATCCCATATCCAAGTAGGTGAACCCTCCAGGAGGGCTCCCGACACTGAACGTGTTAACCTTTTATTAAATGTCCTTTTTGCGCTTAAATCTTTCTTTTTCTCGTAGTCATGGTATAAAGTATAGTATGCAACTCTTGAATAAAACTGATTTATATCGAGGGCCATGATCACTCGCGTCGCTCAGGATTCTAACACTTGAATCACTCGCTGCGCTCGTGATTCAATCATCATGAATCACTCCCTACGGTCGTGATTCAGTCGTTAGAATCCTTCACTTGATCGTGATTCATCTATGGCCCTCGCTTTAAATCCGTCCTTTATTCATTAGTTGCATAATATACTATTATACCATTCCCCCTCTAAAAAGCTTATTTTATTCACTGAAAACAGTGAATAAAAAGGTCTTTTAATCACTGTTTTGGTGTTTGAATTTAGAACACACCAATGTATTCGACCTCTATCTCAATGATATACAACCTCCTTAACACTTTCGATTCCACCCATTTTCATAGAACTCATAACTCATCATTCCGCCATAAAAGTCTATGACTTTTATTATTCGTAGTTGGAAGTGAGCCCTCAGGAGCCGGGAGCCCTCGCGGACGTTGGAAGTGAAACCTCCCGGAGGTTTCACTTCCAACGTCCGCGAGGGCTCCCGGCATCCCATACCCAAGTAGATGAACCCTCCATGAGGGCTCCTGACAATGAACGTCTACATTTAAAATGAGCCCTCCACGAGGGCTCCCGGCATTCCATATCCAAATAGGTGAACCCTCCAGGAGGGCTCCCGACAGTGAACGTCTACATTTAAAATGAGCCCTCCACGAGGGCTCCCGACATCCCATATCCAAGTAGGTGAACCCTCCAGGAGGGCTCCCGACACTGAATGTCTACATTTAAAATGAGCCCTCCGCGAGGGCTCCCGACATCCCATATCCAAGTAGGTGAACCCTCCAGGAGGGCTCCCGACACTGAATGTCTACATTTAAAATGAGCCCTCTGCGAGGGCTCCCGACATCCCATATCGAAGTAGGTGAACCCTCCAGGAGGGATCCCGACACTGAATGTCTACATTTAAAATAAGCCCTCCAGGAGGGCTCCCGACACTGAACGTGTTAACCTTTTATTAAATGTCTATTTTCGCTTAAATCTTTCTTTTTCTCGTAGTCATGGTATAAAGTATAGTATGCAACTCTTGAATAAAACGGATTTATTTAAACATTTGTGCTATCTACTTACCACCCCCTGTGACACAGCAGCACCTAGACATGTTTCTGAGTTCGGTCACGAGTGTTAATGAAACTATTGGCGAAGAAATTATAGTAGTCGGTGATTTTAATCTTGGCTTTGTCGAATGGAACCAGGACCCAAGTCACTCATATGTAACTTCTACTATTCCGTCAAACTATAGTAACAACCTAGGGTACTCTCTTGTAGATTTTATGTCTTTAAACAGTCTGTTTCAATATAATGTTATTAAAAATATGAATAGTAGAACGTTAGACTTAGTTTTTTCAAACATACGTAATGCAATGGTCAGAAGGTCTGCTTCACCTATCTCTAAAGAAGACTGTCACCACCCCTCTTTAGAAATTGAGTTTATTTTAAAAAAGTACGTGCCACTTAAACATGAAAAACAAGCTAGATTAAATTTTAAGGCAGCCGACTATGTACTAATCAATAAAAAATTAAGAGAGTTGAATTGGAAAGAGCGACTGGAGCAATGTGCAAATGTTAATCTTATGATAGAAGTGCTATATGAATCCGTTCAAACAGTTATTAATGAGAATATTCCTAAAATCAAGTACGTAAACAAAAACTTTCCTCCATGGTATTCCAAAACCTTAGTAAAAGTTCTCAATGAAAAAGAAAAACTAAGACAACGTTTCAAAAAATACGGTAATCCGCGTGATGATATTGAGTACAGGATGCTTGATGAGAGGGCACGGTCGATAATTAAGAGTTGTTACAAAAAATATGTCCACTCTGTGGAGAATAACATCCAGTCAAACCCCAAAGCGTTCTGGTCTTTCGTTAAGACCAAAAATTCAAAATCTAGCTCTATACCATCCGAAATTAAATTAAATGATTCAGTAGCTACGACAGGCGACGAAATATGCAAACTTTTTTCAACTCAATTCTCGTCTACGTTTTCTGCCGCTAGCAGAAATACTAGAGCAACAAATTCCGAATTGTTTCCTCAATTTGTTCTTAATAAAATAGCTTTTACTGAGAGGGAAGTTTTTAAGGCACTAAACAGAATTGATGTTGCCAAGGGTGCTGGTCCCGACGGGTTGCCACCGCTCTTCATAAAAAAGTGTGCTCGTAATTTGACATATCCCCTTACCTTAATTTTTAATAAATCGCTCGAAACATCTACATTTCCCACAGAATGGAAAAAAGCTAACGTGGTTCCGATATACAAAAAAGGCGATTGTGCCGATGCTAAAAATTATCGACCAATCTCTATCTTGTCCATATTCTCAAAACTTTTTGAATCAATGATCTGCCCTATATTAACATCGCATGTTAAAACTCAACTTTACCCTCAACAGCATGGTTTCTGCAGCAACAAATCCACTGTCACCAATTTGGTACCATACCTTAACGAAGTCTGTATGAGCATTGACTCTGGCCAACAGATCGATGCTCTGTATACCGACTTCAGCAGCGCATTTGATAAGGTTGACCATGAAATCTTGCTGCTGAAATTACATGGTTTTGGCATACACGGGCCCCTGCTGGAGTGGTTCAGGTCGTACCTATGCGGGCGAAAACAAAGAGTGGTGGTAAATGGCTATCAATCTCCGGAGTACATCGCAACCTCCGGTGTGCCCCAGGGATCTCATACCGGGCCCATTCTCTTTGTTATATTCATCAATGACATAGTAAATTGTATCAATCATAGCCAATGTTCCCTATTTGCCGATGACCTTAAAATTTATCGTCCAATAAAAACTCAAGAAGACATTGTTCTACTCCAAACTGATCTGAACTCAATACAGAGTTGGTGTGTGGTGAATGGGATGGTTCTGAATGCCAGCAAATGTTATCACATAACATTTACGCGGAAAAAGCATCCCATACCATCAACTTACTCCCTCAACGGTTCGTCACTGCAACAAGTCACAAACATACGGGATCTAGGTGTAGTGCTTAGCAGCGATCTCTCATTTACCACACACATCAATAATATTATTAAAAAAGCAATGAAAACGGTTGGGTTTATCAATAGAATTGGCAAAGAATTCAAGGGAACCTTGGCATTGAAAGTGCTCTATAACACCTTTGTACGCAGTCTAGTAGAATATGCATCTCCTGTCTGGAGTCCCACTTATAACATTCATATAGAACGAATTGAGCGCGTTCAAAAAAAAATGACGAGATGCTTGCGGTTTAAAGACCACAAATGTCCATTTAGAGCCAATTACGCAGAACGGCTAAGCTACTTCAAATTAGACTCATTGAAGCGACGGAGGGTTCTAAATGATCTGTCAGCACTTCACAAAATTGTAAACGGTATAACATCAACTCCGGATCTCCTTAACAAAATTAACATAGACGTCCCTCGTCATTCTCACCTCCGGTCCAAGCGTACTCCTAGGACTTTTGCTACTAAACCGTGTCGCACAAACCTGGGCCAGCATGCTCCCCTAAACAGAATGTTAACTTTTTACAATAGAGCCTGTTCAGTTGACAACAGTATAGATATTTTCTTCGATAGTCTGCCCATATTTAAAACCAAAATTATTAAAATTGACCTGTAATCGGCTGCCTGGGGTGCGTTGACAGGAAACCTCCCCGTGTGCCTGTGGACTGGAGTTCCCTTACGGATCCGTCCGGGGGGAAGATCAGTCTACGGGTCGGTGCACCCTGGGATGCGGACAATGACTCGCCATTAGGTACTTTGTGCCTAATGGGGTCTCGTTGTCCGTATGCTAATATCCTGTCACAGGAACGCTCTAACATGTACTCGGAGAGAGTACACGTTAAGCAGCGTTCGGGTAGGAACGGGCTCGGCGTGCACTAACCCTGCCGTCGGGCAGGCAGAAGGAAGCCTTTTCTTCTGCCACCGTTGGTCTCGTAGCCCCGAAGAGTGTGTAGGTCATGTCTCTGGCATTTGACGGGGGTCGAGGGTCTTGGCTTAATTGCCCGGGCCGCGAGGAAGAAAACCTCTATAAAAAATCACCCCAAACCTCCAAGCGGCGGCGCACCGTGAGGGAGGTTGATAGCTTGACTAATGGGTAGCTAAATTAGTAGTTAGTGCGAACCACGTTTTTTGGTTGGTTGGTTGGAAAATTTTTATACTCGTGGGAACAATATGGTCAAAAATAAATATAAAAGCAGAAGTGTGGTGGAGAGCGATACGGGGTCGGACTCCGACGCTGTATCGGGCGCGGAGAGCTCTTTTCAGAGCTCGGAGCGCGAGGAGGCAGTGAAGACTGCCGATAGGAGGAAGGAATTCCGGAAGCGGTCGAATTCGGACGGCCAGGGGTCGTCCGCCGACGAGAGGCGGAAAATCCACTCCAGCCGGCGGGGCGGGGCCCGGAAAAAGGGCGCGGGTAGGGGGCTCACCAAGGAGGTCGGTGAGCCGAGCCAGCCCAGCTCGGGCGAACTGTCGAGGCTCGCCACAGTGGTACACCCTGAAGGGACCAGCGCGGTCCTCTCGGAGTCTCCCTGTGGCGAGCCGGACGCCGCAGCGGCTAAATTTAGGGAGGCCGTGGAGGCCGCTTTCAAGGGAGCGGCCTTAAAGAAACTAAAGGCCTCCAGGGAGGAAGCCATACCTGAGGCCACGGCCTCCATCTTGGCGGCAGCGAGGGCCTGTTTCCTCGGGCCTCCGCCGGACGAAATGTCCGGAATGCGGGCGGAGGTCGCCCGCTTGGTAGCCGCCATGGAGCTTCTCCGAAAGGAGAACGAGGAGCTCCGAGCGGACCTGGCCAGGCTCCGAGGAGCCGGCCCTCGCGAGGTGGTGCTGCAGGGGGGAGAGCAGAAGGGGCAGGAACGGCCCGTGCCTGCTGAGGACCGGGTCCTGTCCCTGGTGCGGCAGGAGATGAACGCCTTTCGGGCGCGGTTTTCCGCCCTAGAGGCCATCGTCCTGCGCCCCCCATTAGCGGCGAGCCAGCCGGCCTCGGGCCAGCGGAAGGTGGCATCATATGCCACCACCGCAGCTGCCCCGACCAAACCAGGGTCGTCGGGGCAGACCAAGGGCAGGGCGGCTACAGAGGCGGCGAGGGAACCAGCCCAGGCGGCGAGGGCACCTGCCCAAGCGGCGAGGGCACCGGCCCAGGCAGCGAGGGCCCCGGCCCAGGCGGTGAGGGCCCCGGCCCAGGCGGCAAGGGCCCCGGCCCAGGCGGCAAGGGCCCCGGCCCAACAGCCGCCCCCGCCTCCCGCTTCTTCTCCGGCCGACGCCGAATGGCAAGTCGCCGGGGAGAGGCGGAACGCGGGTAAGGCCAAAAGGGCGGCCAAAAGGAAGGCGAGGCGGCAGCGGCGCAAGGAGCGAGGCGTCGCGGCTAGGCTCCGCGCCCCGAAGTCCGCAGCTGTAGTGATCACACTACAGCCGGAGGCGGAGAAGAAGGGCGCGACCTACCAAAGCGTGCTCGCCAAGGTGGGGCAGGTTGTGGAAGGGAGCCTGGAGGCGCTCGGGGCCAAGAATGGCCTTAAATTTAAGGTCACCGCGACTGGGGCCCGAATGCTGGAGGTCCCCGGCGCGGCCAGTGGCCCGGCCGCTGACGCTCTGGCCGATAAAATCCGAGAGACAATAAGTCCGGACGAGGCCAGAGTGTCCAGGCCCACCATGTGTGCTGACATGCGCATTTCGGGCCTGGACGACTCGGTGACGGAGGGACAGGTAGTGGCCGCTGTCGCTAGGACGGGGGGATGCTCTGCCGAGCAGGTTAAGGCGGGCACCATCCGTCCTGGCTCCAAGGGAATGCGAGCCGTGATGGTGAGCTGCCCCGTGTCGGCGGCCAAAAAGCTTGCTGAGGAGGGCCAAAGGCTTTTGGTGGGCTGGGTATCCGCGCAGGTCAAACTGCTGGAACCCAGACCTCTGAGGTGCTTCCGCTGCCACGTGGGTCACCATGTGGGAGTGAAGTGCGACTCGGAGGTGGACCGCAGCGGTAACTGCTACCGCTGTGGTCAGTCCGGTCACGAGGCTGGCTCGTGCACTGCCGCGCCGCACTGCGTCGTATGTGCGGCTGCTGGCAAGCCAGCCGACCACCGGATTGGGGGCAAGGCCTGCGCCAAACCCGCCAAAGCCGGAGGCAGGGGCAAGCCCTCCGCCACCGCCGCCACCGCCGTCACCGCCGCAGCCGCCGCCACTACTGGCGCCGCCGCTGCCGCTTCCACCGTCGTCGCCGCCGCCGTTGTCGCCGCGGCAGGGCCCTCACAGGGGGCTCGGGAGGGGGCTGAAATGGACTGCCAATAACGGCTCCATTACGCCTCCTCCAGGCGAACATCAACCACTGCGCTACAGCTCAGGACCTATTGCTCCAGAGCATGGCACAGTGGTCGATTAACATCGCTGTGGTCGCTGAGCCGTACTTTGTCCCGCCCAGGGATGACTGGGTGGAGGACCTGAGCGGCTCAGTGACCCTAATATCGTCGGCCGCCGCCGGTACTCCGTCCCTCGAGGCTGTCAAGAGAGGACGGGGTTGCGTGGCAGCACGGTTCGGGGAGATTGTCGTGGTAGGGGTGTACTTCTCCCCGAACCGAACTCTCGCCGAGTTCCACAACTCCCTTGCGGAGTTGAGAGTCGTCGTTGTCGGGTTCGGTTCCCTCCCTGTGCTCGTTCTCGGGGACTTCAATGCCAAGAATGTGGCTTGGGGTTCCCGGTATACAGACACACGGGGCAGGATGGTGGAGGACTGGGCACTGGAGACAGGCCTGGTCGTCCTTAATCGGGGTTCTGTCCCCACGTGTGTGCGGATGCGGGGTGAATCAGTGGTGGACCTTTCGTTCGCCAGCCCCGCTCTGTCGCCGCGTGTCGCCGACTGGCGCGTCATGGAGGGGGTGGAGACGTATTCCGACCACCGGTACATCCGGATTGACGTCTCCGCCCAGTCCTCGAGCGCGCCGGTCCGACAGGCCCCGAGTGGTCCGCGATGGGCGCTGAAGCAGCTGGACCGGGAGCTAATCCTGGAAGCCTCGATCGTGCAGGCCTGGGTGTCATCACCGGACAGGCCTGCCGATATCAACGATGAGGCGGAGTGGTTCCGGGAGGCCATGTCCGATATATGTGACGTGGCAATGCCCCGGGTCCAGCCCGGCCGTGCTTCGCGCCAGGTGTACTGGTGGTCGCAAGAGCTGACGACTCTGCGCGCCGCGTGCGTTGCTGCGCGACACCTGTACGCCAGGCACCGCAGGCTTCGTATCCGCCCTCCGGATACGGAGGCCATTCAGGCGGAGTTGTACGAGGGGTACAGAGCGGCGAAGACCGCCCTCCAAGCGGAGATCCTGCGGGCCAGGGGACTGGCCCGTGAGGAGTCGCTGGCGACTCTGGACAGGGACCCGTGGGGACGCCCATACAAGTTGGTGCGGGAGAAAATCCGCCCATGGGCTCCCCCGCTGACTCAGAGTCTCCGGCCACAGCTTGTGGAGGACGTGGTGAGCGCTCTGTTCCCCTCGAGAGGGGAACACTCCGCCCCGCCCATGGCCCCGCCTGTTGCGGTGCCCGCTGCGGACCACACCGCCGACGACGACGACGACGATGCTCCGGAGGTGACCGAGGTAGAACTGAGAGTGGCGGTACGTAGGCTGAGTGCCAAAAATACCGCCCCAGGACCCGACGGCTTACCTGGGAAAGCCTGGGTCCTGGCCATGGAGGCTCTCGGGCCTCGACTAAGGGGGCTCTTTAGCGCGTGCATGGAGAGGGGCCAGTTCCCACTTCGCTGGAAGACGGGGAAACTGGTCCTCATCAGGAAGCCGGGGCGCCCTGCGGACTCTCCGTCCGCTTACCGGCCCATCGTGCTGCTCGACGAGGTGGGCAAGCTCTTTGAAAGAGTTATTGCAAACCGCCTCGTCGGGCAGCTGGTGCGAGTGGGGCCGGATTTGGCGGACAGCCAGTTCGGCTTCCGCCGAGGGCGCTCCACGGTGGACGCCATCATGCGCGTGCGAGCCCTCACGACGGGGGATGCTGTGGCCCGGGGTGGGGTCGTCTTGGCGGTGTCTCTAGACATCGCCAACGCCTTCAACACCCTACCCTGGAGTTGCATCAGGGAGGCACTCCGGTATCACCGGATGCCGACCTACCTCTGTCGGTTGGTCGAGGACTATTTGACGGACAGGGCCGTCATCTACCCCGGTCACCAGGGAGAATGGAACCGGCGAGAGATGTCGTGCGGTGTCCCACAGGGATCGGTCCTGGGGCCGCATCTGTGGGACATCGGATACGACTGGGTGCTGCGCGCCGACCTCCCTGGTGGTGTCAGCGTAGTGTGCTACGCTGACGACACGCTGGTCCTGGCGCAGGGGAGGTCGCACGAGGCGGCGGCCGAACTGGCGATACGCGGGGTTGCGACGATCGTCGACAGGATCCGGCAATTGGGACTCGAGGTGGCCCTGCACAAGTCCGAGGTCATGTGTTTTCATGGCCCTCGGAACGCGCCACCGTCGGGTTCCCAAATAACGGTAGGAGGGGCTCACATCGGCGTCGAGGTGACGATGAAGTACCTGGGACTCGTCCTCGACAGCCGGTGGAACTTCGTGGAGCATTTCCGACGTTTGGCTCCCAAACTGGAGCGGGCCGGGGCTGCCTTGAAGCGGCTTCTGCCCAATCTAGGGGGTCCAAACGCCTCCTGCCGGAGGCTCTACGCGGGGGTCGTGCGGTCCATGGCCCTTTACGGGGCACCGGTGTGGGCGCGAACCTTAAGGTTGCGGCCAGCCCGCCGGTTGCATGCAGCCCAAAGGGTCATGGCTATCCGGATGGTCCGGGGATACCGTACGGTCTCCGGCGAGGCGGCGAGCCTCCTTGCCGGAACGCCGCCATGGGATCTGGAGGCGAAGGTCCTCGCCCACATTTGGGAGTGGCGCGAGGAGATGAAGCGCCGGGGTGTAACTCCGCTACCGCGAGAAATCACGGTACAGCGGACAGAGCTCCGGCGGGATCTCATGGCGGCCTGGAGTGTGCGATTGTCGCAACCCAGATTTGGGCACGCCACAATTACGGCGATAAGTCCCCTCTTTGAGGAGTGGCTTGAGAGGCGCCACGGCGTCCTCACCTTCCGCCTGACGCAGGTCCTCACCGGACACGGTTGTTTCGGGAGGTACCTGTTTCGCATAAGGCGGGAGGAAACGCCCGGGTGTCACCATTGTGTGGATCGTCCGGAGGACACGGTGGAGCATACGGTGGAGGTTTGCCCGGCTTGGGTGGACCACCGCCGTGTCCTCGTGGAGGCGATCGGCGGCAGTGACCTCTCGCGTCCGGCCCTGGTCCAGGCCATGGTGCGGAGCGAGAGGGCATGGCAAGCCGTCACCTCCTTCTGCGAAGCAGTAATGCTCGCGAAGGAGGAGGCGGAGCGCGCGAGGGAGTGGCAGAGGCCGCGCCCTACCAGCCCTAGCCGCCGCCGCCGTAGGAGACTTCCCGGGCGTCGGGAATTGATAGCCGATTTCCGGCCACCGTAGGCGCGGGCTTGCGGACGGAGAGCAGAGGGCAGCTCGCCGACCGATAAGGACCAGGCCCGGGTCGACGGCGCGTCGTGTTCCACGCGCGCCTCAAAGAGATGTCAGCAAAACTGACGGGGTCCGTTAGGGCCGATGCCTGCCGGGGTTGCGGGTAGTCCCAAGGGGAAACCGTGGCCCCTGGCATGGCAAGGGAAGGAACACGGGTGGGTTTTAGTCAGTAAAAGTCTGACACGCCCTTCCGCTCCGCCCAGAGCGGGAGAAGTCATTGGATGATTTCCAACCCAAAAAAAAAAAAAAAAAAAAAAAAAAAAAAAAAAAAAAAAAAAAAAAAAAAAAAATCGGCTGCCTACTTATACTTATTCTTTAATAATAATGTAATTTTAGTATAATAATGTAATTTTAATATAATAATGTAATTTTAATATAATATTGTAATTTTAATATAATAATGTTATTTAATATAATAATTTAATTTTAATATAATAATGTTATCTACTTTTAAAAATTGTCACTTCATTTTTGAATACTTAGCCTATTTATTTTATTTTATTCCTTAATTAGTTTTGTTACCTCAAATGCGAATATTTTATTGTGATTAAGTAATATTATTTTTTCGTGATGGTTGTTTGTTCACATGCAATGTAACGAAGTCTATCATTTTTTATTTCTTTTATAATCTAATCTGATTTCGTAACTAATGTATCAAATATTTTAATTATTTCAAAATTTGTCGAATTTCACTGTTTCATGAGAATGTTGTGCATGCCTATAAGTGATGTATTTACACAGTACTGAAGACTTGATATTAATTATTGCGACTATCTTTGTAAATATGTCGTTGGTGTGCCTTGCTTAATAAATAAATAAATAAATAAATATCGAGGGCCATGAATTACTCGCGTCGCTCAGGATTCTAACACTTGAATCACTCGCTGCGCTCGTGATTCAATCATCATGAATCACTCCCTACGGTCGTGATTCAGTCGTTAGAATCCTTCACTTGATCGTGATTCATCTATGGCCCTCGCTTTAAATCCGTCCTTTATTCATTAGTTGCATAATATACTATTTTTTTAATGATACACGAATTTTCAAAATTGCTTCACATGTTTGATGAAAATATCGTTACTTAACCATAGTAAAAAAAAAAACAGTCGGACATAGCACGTCCTCCTTTCGGTTATGTCGGTTATGCATAATACAACATAAAAAGCCACGCAGAGCGGTTTTTTTCTAAAATTAATTCAAAACAATATGTAATTGTAAAGGAAGTCTTATCGTGACTGTAACTTAACTTTCATCGACAACAGTACCTACTCATACAAAATCCAGGGGGGGGGCAGCTGCCCTCCCCTGCCCCCCCCCTGGGTACGCCCATGGGCAAAGGTGAACGAAGAGACGTAAGCTCGGGTACGGAGAGACGTAAGCACGGAAACGACGATCCGTAAGCGCGGCGTCGCCTAGCCGTAGCCGTTGACCACGCACGGCACCGCGATTCGTGAGCTTGTCCCGAGGCGACGCGATTACGTTACGATTCCGATAAGTGTGCGTTGCAGCGGGGAGTTTCATACAAAGAATACTGAATGGCTCGAGTTGATACGGTGACGATCACTTTCCGAGTTGATATGTGGGCTGTGTCCTTAGGCGGAGACTGAATCGCATCGCTTGTTTGTAATGTATCGAGTTTTTGTAACGCGTTGCAGTAGTCAGTGCAGCGAGCCGACCCGCTCGATGCGAGTGCCGGATCCTTCAGTCGATTATCGGCTTCTTTGTGACTTCCTTTGAAAAGCGTTAAAATTAAAATTAAAAAAACATATTAAATAACACAACACAACACGTCCGCCTGAATAAAAATGGAGCATACATTAGGATTTCCCCACAAAAAAAAAAGCAAGTACTATCGCAAAAAAGTAAGGACTATTCCTGCATGCAGCGCTCGGCCGCTATAGTAATGCTTACCAATGAAAAAAAGGGTCGTGTGCATAGGATTAAAGTGGTTAAATATGCGTGACCGCGATGATGTGGTACATCCGCTCGACCCCTGCATGTCGAGCTGACTCTGACGCAGTTCGATATCAGTCCAACATAAATCTTCCTTTATCTACCTGTTATTTCTGATGCTCACTGTAGTCGCTGCAGTGCGCGTTTACTTAAGACCTCTTCATCATTTACTTTATATTATTTGACATCTGTTTTATTTTTTTGTTTACAACTCATGTGTGACCAATTTGATACGTGTCCACACAGCAGCCAGTTTTACATAATGATTATCCATAATGGGTTTGGATATGACAAAAATCACAAAGACAAACATTAATGCCCCATTACGTAATGAATCATTAACGCTAATGATTTCATTAATTTCATCAAAGAACCATTAAAATCGAGTTTAATGTTGTTTTCTGTAACAGTTAAAACAAGGTAATGGAAGATGGTATTTAATGACGGCTTTAAAAGTTAAAGTTCGTTTCTTCAACTGGCTGTGTAACACTTATTTTAACGACACCATTTCTTGATACTTCTGAAAGTAAAGATTTTTAAAACACAAAGGGAATGGTCCTTTTCAAAATGTAATTAAAGAGTATCCTCAGAAAATTGAGAAAATTATTACTGTAGATAGATATTAGTCTACAAATATTTTGTAAATGGTCATCATATTTCAGTTTTTCTTTAGCAAACAATAATTTGAATAACGAAACCTATTGAAAACCTTACTAACACACAACCTAACACGAAATCTTCAAAAGCTTGTAAAAACCGAAGGGTATCATTTAAGCTATCACCAATTTAATTAGTTTTGTGTTTCTTAAATAATAGGGTTTGTCCTCAAAATAGTAGATCTGTCACCAAAATGTAGTCACCAAACAATGCAAAATCAGTTCCACAATAAATCACCTAAAATCCTGAGATATAAGGTCTAGTACCAAATAAATGTTTTTGTATGTATTATAATAGGTGTGTCCTAATAAGTATTTAAGCAAACTAATTTAAAGAGATCACCAATAAATCATATTATGTTACTAGAAAATTGCATTAAGTTATAAAAAATTAGGGTTGTCATCATCGTTTCAACCAAAAGATTCTGCTACTTAACTAGACTCCCAAGGTTTTAAATTTCCACTGGTAGTATAAATTATATTTAAATAAAATTTTTAGCAGAGTAGTAAATAAAACAATTAAAGTCAAAATAATCAATATTTATTGTTTAAAATAATTACCACTGAACAATCAGCGCTGGTTTAAAATAGCTGGCTTATGGCTAGCAGAATAATAGATAAAACACTTAATTAAAGTTAAAATAATCAATATTTATTCTTAAAAAACAATAATCACTGAATAATCAGCGCTGGTTTGGATTTCGAAGGGCGCCCCCTTTTTCTGGCCGATAAGCACATTTTTTGCTTCTGGTGGGGGGTTGGCCAGCTTTAAGCGTATGGCTAATCCGATAATATGTTTGCACATATATTTCTTGTAAAACGCAGGGCAGTTGCATTTCCCATGCATCCAATCAATATTGTGCGGTAGATCCACTCTCCATTTGCTGAACCATTGGACTTTGTATTCATCAAAATCAGTCCATGTATTTTCAAAGTTTTGTATTTTGTTTGCCTTACCAGCCGGTACTTCGTAGTGTTTAAAAGCATCGTCACTATACGTCAGTATTACTTCTTTAGGCAACTTAGCCCATTGGTAGGCTTCTGTCCAGTCTTTCAGAGTCATAGTTGGTAATGTCGCAAATACTTCATCGACAGCTAACGACCATCCATTTACAAACTCTGAAGCAACTGTCAAAAAACGAGACAGTGGCAAACGTTCACGGAGCGTGTATTCATCTTTGATTACTCGGTTATGTGATTCTAGTGCATTATTAGTCGCTGGTGAACCCATGTGAGCCCCCAAATACCAGTTACGGTTTTGTATGAGCCATTGCTCCTTAAAATACTGGATGAAAGTTGTCTCATCCTCCCATTTCTTCAAGAATGCTTGTGAAGCTAACTCGAACGTTTCTGAATCAGTCACTGCTTGGAAAGAATCCACATCTGTCAACAAATCTTTGTGAACATTTTTTCGCGTATCTTTCTCTACATGAGCCTGAATTTTTTTTTTAGCATGTGCCCAACACATTCGAATTGTGACATCTTCACCAAATACCTCTATAAATGCATTTTGTATTGCTTTCGCTGCGTCACATACTAGAACTTTTGGTTTGAAGGTTTGTGAGTACAAGTTAAAGATATTAGTCTTGATGGCATCGAACAACAACTTAAAGTCTTCTTTTGCCTCATTAGTGGCAACCCCAAGCCCGAATGGATGAAATCGTTTATTTTTGTCTGTACTTCCAACGACAAGAACGGGGAATCCTTGCCACAACAACTTGTATGTAGCATCAGCATGAATAACTTTTACGTCACGTGCTTTTTGCAGCAAATATTTTGTTGATAGTACAAATCTAAAGCGTGGTGAACTAGTTTCTTCAATCACTTCATACCCAATAACATAAACTTCATGTTCGTTGTCAGGAATGGTGAATGAGACCTTAGCCAAGCTTCCAATTCGCCTAGGCTGATCGTGGGCTGTCCGTATTTACAACGGCGTCTGTCAATTAAATACGTCCTTACTTGGGACAATTTTGGCACTTTAATACCATCAATTTTAGTCAAATTTGCAAGTATGGCTTTTGGTTTGAGATGTAAGTCGTATAATTTGTTTATTTCTTCCTTTACTCTGTCACTAAGCCCATAACAAGCGAGCGTTTTTGAATCGTGGTCATGATCAGAATCTGTCCGAAACAACAATACTTCATCCGAGAATGAGTACATGAGTAAATACAACTGAGCTGAACACTGTGGTCCCTTCCGCACCACTTTATTACATCTAAAGTACTTTTTTCTCCCTTCCTCTACATCATGCGTTCGCAGAAAAGACCAAATTTTTTCAGCCTTTATATACTCCTCAGCACTGTGTTTGTCTTCAAATTTTTTAACGAAAATCCAATCCTTGCTTTGCGACCGTTTCTTCTTTGGTATGGTGCCTTCATCAGTGTCAGTACCTTCCTCATTTTCCTCATCAGACTCCAATATCGGCACTTTCTCCACGAATGATTGCTCGACAAACGACGATAAACTTTTTGAATGACTTGCATTACCTTCACCACTACTTGATGCCATAATCAAAAATAAACATTTAAGAAATTAACTAAAACAACAAATTATCCACAACGATAATAAAATGCACCTACAACAATGAACGTGAAATCGCGAATGAAGTAAACTTGCATCTCTCTCGCACGCGCCGCCGCCCGCGTCGCGCATCGTGTGATCGAACCTAGTTACCTACAACCCATCGTTGAGGCCGGATTGGTCAATTTTTAAAGCGCGCCAATTTGTCTCCGCCCCTTTGATCATTTTTTCATTAAAATGATAAATGATGGTAACGAATACTATTAATTTAATATCTGAACGAAATAAAATGTTACTACTGTATTGGTGACAAAATATCAAATAAAAAGGAGTCGCAGTCAGGGATCGATAATCGATTTATTTGGTGACAGATCTACCATTCTGAGCACAGAGCTATTATTTAAGTAACAAAACTGTTATTATAAGAACGAAGTTTATATTCATGTAATGCAATATAATTTTATTGGTTATCGATCTCTTATTTTACACATATATTAACATTAATTTGATAATTCATACCTGGGAACAATTTTTGTTTATCTGAGAACGAAAATATTTCGTGGCGATAGATGTATTTATTAGGTGATACAACTTGATGACAAATATAAATTTTGGTGATAGAAAATATAGTTCCCAAAACCGAAATTGGTTTAGGCTGATTATTATTTTTTATGTTTTTTTATTATTTATTTTTTGTTATGTTCATGTTATTACAGATTACCCCTGCAGCTGAAGACAGAGAGAGCTTTAAACAGGTCAGTTGGGTCATTTTAGGGTACTTAGGGTCAAGTTAGGGTTCTTCGGGTCAAACAAAAAAAAACATTTTTATTTCAATTTTTTTTTTTTATTTGTGGTTATGTAGCTCGTCATTCATTAATATATGTATTTTTGTCGTCAGGTGGAATGCAATCTACATCCGATCAAAAAGTTATTGATAAAAGCACTAGGAAATGGACCAAAAATGTGAGTATATACCTCTGCTTACCCCTTCGTAGCATGATATCTTTTTTTTTTTCATTTGGTTACTGACTAGCCTTGTATCAGAGTTTTTATGCCGCCTATCATTATGGGTCTCTGACGTGGCTTCACATGCCGAGAAATATATCTCACTGTGCGTTTGCACTGGCGAAACATTCACAATAAACATTTTGAAATCTCTATTGCCTGTCTATAATTGTATGGAACATTGACAGAAAATATAAATTTCATCTCTTGTAGATTATTAAAAAAATATTGGATTACGATTAGAGCGGTGGTGGCCCAGTGGTAGCGGCCCCGACTTACGACTTGTAGGTCGTGGGTTCGATCCCAAGCAGGCGCTTTACTTTGTGTAAATAATTTCATCACCACTGCTCTCAAAACGGTAAAGGAAAACATCGTGAGGAAACCGGCATGTCTTAGAACAAAAATTCGAAGACATGTGACATCTACCAACCCGCACCCCGCGTGGTAGATTACAGCCCACTCCCTCTCACTGAGAGGAGGCCTGTGTCCCAGCAGTGGGAACATTAATAGGATTATTATGATGATGATGCATTACGGGGCAATACATGGAGTAGGCAGTACGTTAAAATGTGGTATGACGTCACTAGCCGGAGATTTTATACCGACTTGTGACGTAGCGAGCTCCCACTCTGCAACTTTAATGCGTTTTATCTAAACTATTTTTTTTTCATTAATATGATACAGCAAAAAATACATGTCTAATATTTTTTTATTATCTGAATGGCGGACTAGTTTTTTTTTTCCAGTCAGCATCCCTATTCAGGTCACACAGCGCTAGTTACAGTTATATCACAGATAATTTAATACTACGTACAGATACCCAATCCCATACAAAGAAATGCGACCTCCCTAAGTCGGGCTATTGTCTGGCTACAGCATTAATGTGGTACAGTGATGTAAAACGCCATCTATTGCAAAGAGTCTTAAACAAAAAGGTTTTATCTTTTTTTGTTGAAAATACGAGATTTATGAGTTACAATAGATAAATCAGCATTAAACAAGGAAGTATTGATTTTTACTAATCTTACTTCAGTCAAAATCTTCCGTTTATCGCTTTTTAGTGACTGTTAATTTCATAATTGTTACCTATGCTGCCATCTATGATCTTTTTTCAAGACTAATTATAATTTGTTCGAATTGGTACCCCATGGTTATATTCACCTAGAAGTTGCCTCTCTTTCTATCGCGTAACTCTTATATCTTCTGACTACGTTACGCTCGCTGAATTGGCCTGACACGACGAGCACGCCGCGCAATTGTACCTTCTTCATACATAAAATGCGAAGTGCACCTTCTGTACTATTCAGTGACAATGCGCACATAAATCCGAAGAGTCTGAGGTCCGTGTCTTGGGTTCGAACTCGACCTATGACTTAGCAGTCCGTCAGTTACACCACTAAGCTATCAGTGCTGTTTTTTCCTCGACTGTTAATTCAAGACTGCATGTCTTTATGTGGCTAAGCGTATGCTAAGACGCAGGTCCACGCAGCGCAGGGCAGAGCAGATTTTGTAATGCATGGACAAACTGACAGCTGCGTACGCTGCGGCGTGCCACGCAGTCATGTGTCTGTACCCATATGGGTCTCGTTGTAGAACCTTCACAGATTTCTGCGCGACTCGTCGTCACTTGTTTTTTACCACTGATTCATATAATTTTGTTTCAATGACAGATTGTTTGTACTAGCTAGGAGGCAAATGTGTCTGTGTAGCTGCGTCGCAGCTTGCACTCGCGGCCTATGCCTGCCTCGCCTGCCCTACCCTGCAAAATCTGTACTGTGCTGTGCTGCGTTACCTGCGTCTCAGCATACGCTTAGCCTGTTTGTTGCCTATTTATCTTTCTCTCTTTAAATTTATGTTATTTTTCCATTACAGGGACGCAACTCTCCGCATGGCGAGCCGAGCGCGTCGACAACTCGCCATAGAGAAATGTAACGAGTTAGCTCGGATAGTAGATAACTGGGACAACAGGGACATTGGACAGTGCTGCAATGAATTTATCCGAGGTATGTTATGTTTATTCCCATAAAAAAACAGCATATTGAGTTTCGAAAAAGTTGTAGGGCATCGAAACGAAATGAAATGAAATGAAATTGTTTATTCTGTAAATAGGATATCGGAATCACTTTTGCACGTCATATTAAAAATAAGCTAGATGAGTTCGGCGTTTCCTATCTGACTACTCTGAGAAGAAAGGCCGAAACAAACTCAGAGGTCACAGTCTCTTTTAAAGTCCAGACATAATCTTGGTCAAGCCATATGAGAACCATGTAGATTAGTGTCTGAAATGGTCTTTTGAGGAAAGAACCACACAGATTTGAGTGGACAGTCAGTGCACGCATTTGTAAGTAATCGTAGAGCTCAAGTCGACGAACAATACCAAAGAAAGGACATTTGGGTAGGCCGCATCAACTACTCAAACTGCCAGACCAACATTAAAATTAACTGAGAACGAACATAGTCCTCACATTCACAATAATTAAAATAATATAACAAAGTTATCATGTCATTTTATATATCGTCCTTGTTACGTGGCCGTGTTTCTAGACCTAGCATTCTGCTGGGGAGTTTGTTGCGCCACTTCTTCTTCCCAGCTAAAAGCACTAGGAAGTGGTGAAGGGCGGGCGTTTTTGGGGGACTGACTTATGTAATTTTGACGTTCGAAAAGTGCTGATTCTCAGCCTAGTTTGAATAAATGACTTTTGAATTCGTCCAGATTCGTCCGGACAAAATGAATAGTGTCAACGCGCACACTGTGTGTCGCATTACCTCGAACCCACTGTGCAGTTGGGAGAACCCGCGAGGGGGGAATTTTTGCAATCTACTTGTTATGCGTTTAAAGTTACCTTTTTTCGTAAACCATATTCGAAAACTTATTGTGAACGCATTTAACGTATTTTATTTGTTGTTCCAGAGGATACGCTGTCTAAGATCGGCCCGGGCAAGCGGATAGCGGAGCGACGAGCGTATCTGTTTGACGGGCTACTGCTGCTCTGCAAGCCTATTACTAGCATTGTGAGTACATTTATATTCATTTATTAATAGTTTGTTGATGTAAAATGTATAACGGTAAGGGAAAGGGTTCTGTTTAGGTTTTATATATTATGTATTTTCTTTTTACGTACTTTGAATGCCGAAAAGTAAAATATGGTGATACAAAGACTGTCATATACAATTATTACATGAATGTAAAACATCTGCACATTGTTTACCCATATTTGCAAATAAATGATGTAGCAATTTAATTTAAAGAAGTGTTTTTTTATTTTTTATTTATTTCTACGGGGTGTCCGGGACATCGACGCGAAGCCGGTTACCATGGATTCAGTACATGATTCTGAACCGCCCTGCGTTGAAATTTTTCGTCGGTTATTTAAAAAAAAATCAGCTGCTCCATACATTTTGACCGCGTAGGTATTGCACTTTTCTATGAAACAGCTGTTTTTTTTTAAATAACCGACGAAAAATTCCAACGCAGGGGGGTTCAGAATCATGTACTGAATCCATGGTAACCGGCTTCGCGTCGATGTCCCTGACACCCTGTATATTCACTTATGGTAAGTATAACTAATAAACTAAGCCCCACAAAACCATATTCAACCGTGTTGAATTTACATAGCTTGGGATCAAATATTGAGTTCGCTACCCAACTCACAAAACAAAAGTACGGTAGAACCTACGTTAGACTCAAGTGTAATGTATGAAATATGGGTGTTTATATCTGTCTCCTAGAAAACAATAATAGCAAGCGTCAAACGTTTAAAATTCTAGAGCAAACTGTATGTTAAAACAACAAATAGTAATTATAGCCATTTTTCAGTTATTTAACACACGTATACCAACCCTTACTAAAGTCCCCGTCACGAGAAGCCATAAATTTTGTAACGCCAGTAACACACCTCCGCCGCGAAATTGCTACTGCGGTTTCGCGACGCAGGTGTGCTAATGGCGTTAACAAAGAACTTCTACTAAGTTAGGTGTCGACAATTCAATCAACAACAAATAATCCCAAATTCAATTAACTCACAGTAACATACTTGTAATACGAAACTAACGAGTAATTTAACTTGTTCGGGTTATATTTTAGCGATATAAATCTCTGTCGTCTAATGTTTTGTAGCACTGAACGCATGAGAATATTATGATCGTAATAATACATAATGCACATAACAACTTTGTACAATATTCTGACAAATAAATGCTTTCTATTTCTTGAGTTCCAGTACCACAACACATTAGACGACAGCGCTTTATATCGCTAAATAAAATGTGAAATTGCTCGTTAGTTTCGTATTACATGTATTTTACTTTGAGTTGATTGAATTTGGGATTATTGGTTTCGCTACGTAACTTAGTAGAAGTTCTTTGTTTACAAAATTTATAGCTTCTCGTGACGGGGACTTTACACGAGTCTAGCTCGCTGATATCTTATCACGCTTATATCTTCATCCCTACAGGTAGTGAACAGTAGCGGCAGCGGCTCGGGGTCGGGCGGCGCGCAACAACTCAAGCTCAAGGAGAAACTGCACATACGGAAACTAGAGCTTGTTGATAGACCTGACACTGAAGGTATGTGGATACATAGAATACTGTTTATTTATGTACGGTTCACACCTGTTACTGGCCCAGATCTATAGCCGCCGAGCGCTGTTACCGATCCGGTTCTATAGCCGCCGAGCGCTGTTACCGGTCCGGTTCTATAGCCGCCGAGCACTGTTACCGGCCCTATTTTATATCCTCCGAGCGCTGTTACCGGCCCGGTTCTATAGCCGCAGAGCACTGTTGCCGGCGCGGTTCTATAGTCGCCGAGCCTTGTTACCGGCCCGGTTCTATAGCCGCCGAGCGTTGTTACCGGCCCTGTTTAATAGCCTCCGAGCGCTGTTACCGGCCCGGTTCTATAGCCGCAGAGCACTGTTGCCGGCGCGGTTCTATAGCCGCCGAGCGCTGTTACCGGCCCGGTTCTATAGCCGCCGAGCGTTGTTACCGGCCCTGTTTAATAACCTCCGAGCGCTGTTACCGACCCGGTTCTAAAGCCGCCGAGCGCTGCAAGCAAGAACAGTCTTTACGGTGGTTAGTTATGAACTTATTTGATGGTACATATATACAGGGGTTAGTCCGTGGATGGGTGACCATCTTTACATACCGAGACTACTCCGTGCCTCGGAAAGCACGATAAGCCGTTGGTCCCTGCTGCCATTCGTAGACCTTTCACAGTCGCTACGGGTCGTCGGAAGCCCGCAAGTCTGACACCAGTCTTACCAAGGGGTATCGTATTACCCAGTTGCTGGGTTGTGGAGATTAGATAGGCAGTCGCTCCATGTAAAATACTGGTATTCAGCTGCATCCGGTTAGACTGGAAGCCGACCCCAACATAGTTGGGAAAACGTTAAGCAGATTGACTTGTTTATATCTGCATGGTACAAATGCCACATTTTTTTTTTATTGTCCTCTAATCAAATATCCTTTAACTCGCAGAGGGCCGCCACATGGTCGAGCTGTGCCCGCGCGTGGGCCCCGCCGTGGTGCTGTCGTGCGCGTCGTGCGCTGAGAAGAGGAACTGGATGTGCGACCTCGTCATGCTGAACACCAAGCCCATGCTGGACAGGTTCCTGGATAGGTGAGGACCAGCATCATCATTCTTCATTAGAAAGACGTCCACTGTGGATTCCTGCGATCTTTATCAGGTCGATGGTCCTTCTGGAGACCTTGTGGGGGGCCTAGGGTACAAGCAGAAACACGACATTCGCAAGGAAATTAATCTAAACGAAAATGGGGGAGAATTTTAAAAAGTAAACTACAAAAGTTAAAAGTATTAACAAGCTCCAATAAAATAAAAAATATTAATATTGTAAATGAGCTGAGAGCAGTGGTGGTCCAGTGGTAGCGGCCCCGACTTACGAGTTGTAAGTCGTGGGTTCGAACCCAATCAAGCGCTTTACTTTGTGTAAATAATTTCATCACCACTGCTCTCAAAACGGTGAAGGAAAACATTGTGAGGAAACTGGCATGTCTTAGAACCAAAAATTCGAAGACATGTGACATCTACCAACCCGCACTAGGCCCGCGTGGTATATTACAGCTCACTCCCTCTCACAGAGAGGAGGCCTGTGTCCTAGCAGTGGGAACATTAATAGGCTGATTATGAAATAGCTGTGTCACAATCGAACAACGTATTACATAATAATAAAAAATCAAGTTTCGGTTATTTAAAAATGGTTTTGTTATAAAACTTTGTTGCTTGATTGGGCCACTCAATCCTAACTTAATATTATATATGCGAAAGTAAGTTTGTTTGTTACGCTTTCACACTAAAACGACTGAACCGATTTGGATGAAGTTTGGCACACGGGTAGACCATGACAGGATTAGGACATAGGCTACTTTTTATCCCGATATTCCCGCGAGTTCGAGACTTATGCGGGAGAAACCGTGGGGCGTAGCTAGTCTATACTAATATCATAAAGAGGTAAGCTTTGTGAGGTTGTAGGGGGTAATCTCTGGATCTACTGAACCGATTCAGAAAATTCTTTTACCAATAGAAAGCCATGTTATTTGTGAGTGTCATATGGTGCTCCCACACTGTTGTTATAAAATGTTAACAAACATTTTCTAACATAGTTTTTTAAAGTACTAAGGTTCAGTTCTGTTTAAAAACTATGTTATATAACGTTATATAACTGCTGTGTGGGAGCACCTTTAGGCTATTTATTTATGTTTACCGCCCTACGAAGTGGTTAGGGGTCAGCTAGTTAGTTATAAAATAAGCTTCTCTCGCCTTCCAATTAATGATGGTGTTTGGTAAAGCATATTGAATCTAAAACAACTCCCTTCCCTCTGGCCAGCATCCTGCTGGACCTGGAGCGGCGCCACCCGCTGAAGCTGCCGGCGGCGTCGCTGTACCGCTTCGCCGTGCCCGACGGGCCCGCCAACATCGTGCTGGAGGAGCACGCCGCGCCCAGGCACCAGGGGAACGCGCCCGTGCCGCTCATCAAGGTACATATTCGTTACGGCGCCCACGACCCTCCGCTATCAGCGGTAGCAGCGAGCGGCGCGGCGGGCGGTAAAAACAAATGCACAGAAATGTACGAAGCATGCCACGGCGCGCCGCTCGCAGCGGCTACTTTTTAGTTCTAACACCGCGCCGCTTGCCGCGCCGCCCAAAGTCATGGCCAGGCTCTTATACTATTATACACCGTGGCATTTTAATCGTCTTGAAAACCCCCCTTAATGTATCCAATGACTGTTAACATTCATTTGCAAAAAAATATATATAAGAAGCCACGCCGCGGGTGAATGAACTCTGTTGCTTGTCACCGCTCCATTATTCCTCGAATCCGCGCTGCCCATAGATTTAGAGAAGGCTAGATACCGCATGTTCATTCGATAGTATGAAAACCAAGCGTGTCATCTTTTTTATACCCACGATGACGTCACCCCAGCCGTTTAGTGATGTTCTCAACGTAAACAGAATCGTTTCAATCGCTAAGCGTAATTACAATTTATTTGGCATTTTTATATCCTCGACCACACAACTTGCCACTGGCGTCAAGTTTGTGAACTATACACAAACTTGACCACACGCTTAGTCGAACGGCTTGTGGTATTTAGCCTACTCTAAATCTATGACGCTGCCCTTGAACGCAAGGATCGGACCACGCTCGCAACAGAGTGTTTCAAACTACGTCATAATAATGAATAATATTTTATTTTTTTAATGTTCTTAATTTTTTTTTTGTAGTGAATGTTATTAAAAATACGAGAGATCATTTTGTTAAACTCTCTTTCTATAGCGAAGATTCTCAACTCCCAATCAAGCTGATTTCAACCTTAATTTCTTGTCCACAGGGTGC
Source organism: Conistra vaccinii (assembly GCA_948150665.1). Taxonomy (NCBI): domain Eukaryota; kingdom Metazoa; phylum Arthropoda; class Insecta; order Lepidoptera; family Noctuidae; genus Conistra; species Conistra vaccinii. Next base: position 4,393,249 of record OX411344.1, on the reverse strand, counting down.
AACATTACTCAAGCTGGTCGAACGGCTAACCTACCACATATACGCGGACCTCAACTTGGTGCGAACATTCCTGACCACGTACAGATCATTCTGTTCGCCTGGAGAACTGCTAGAGCTGCTGATTGAAAGGTTCAAGATACCGGAGCCCAGTGAAGTGTATGACACGCCACGGACTGGTGAGTACATACATACTCAAATAATCAGCCTATAATGAGCCTGGGCTACACTTCTGCTTCTCGATAACATTTTATCCCTGGCTACAATAGGGTATTACACCCATTTCTGAAAAGTGTCTCAATTGGATTCTGTAGTGCTAATGTACCACAAAAAAATTCACAAAATTTTTATTCAATCGTTAAGTGCCATAAAATTGCATTTAAATTTTTCATTTTCAAATTTCGCGCGTAATTTGACGGAAACGCTGAACGCAGTGGACGCCATATTGCTCTGTTGTCATGACGTCAGTTGGCTGTGTAAACAAATGCAGTGATTGGAGGTACACTGATATTTTGACAGTTGACAATTCTAAGTTTACATAGCCGTATGACGTATTAACATGGCGAATACTATTTGGTGTTATGAAACAGATTAAAAAAAGCTGAAACCTTTGAATTGAATTTAAAAATTTAGTTTGCTATTTTATGAACTAAGACTCACGTTTTCAGACTGCTTTTTGCCTAAACTATCTCAATAATATATTTTTAGATTTTTTCTCATATAGAGTAAAATACCCTATTACAACCGAGAGGGCTATAAAAATGTTATAAATATATTATCTGCTATTAACTTGATTATAGTTAGCCCAGGTTGGCACGGACGTGTTTTTATCGCGGCTTTTTTTTTTTCTTACACTGGATTTTCAACCCTCGGTATTGAGCAGAGCATTGAGAATCCAACAGAGCGCATTCAGCGCGTCAAGAAAATACACTGTTGGATATTCAACCCTCGGCGCTAAGCAGAGCGTCGAAAATTCAATATACGAATAAAAATCGCCGCGATAAAAACACGTCCGTGCGAACCTGGACTTAGTGCCATATAAGGTGACGATAGCGGCCCTTGCCGTTTCCTTAATATTTAAATATGTTAACAAATTTTTCAAAATTATTTATTTTGGGACAACGAGATCCAAATGTTAGTACTTATACAAAAACTAACTACAAAACCCAAATGTTAACGACAAGGATTAGGGTATTAAAGGAATTTTTATTATGGCACTAGAATCTGTAAAGAAACGTAGCTAACACCGCTATTGCCACGTTAGCTTATTTTCGTATTTTTTTCGCACACTGGATTTTCAACGCTCTGCTTAGCGCCCAGAGTTGAAAATCCGAGTATATTTTTTCGACGCGCTGGGTTACCCTCTGATGAATTCCCAACGCTCGGCTCAACACCAAGAGTTGAAAATCCAGTGCGCAATTAACCTCGTCGCGATATTTTTACGTCGCGCGTCGGTGCGAACGTGGGCTTATTTGGAACAGGCTATTAAAGCTCAAAACACACAAAGCGGGTGCGTGTCGGGCGCGGGTCGGGAGCGGGAGCCGCGTCTCTTCGTGTGCTGACATCAGTTTAATACAAGGAATTTCTATATATACACACCCGCCGTACTCCCGTCCCGACCCGCGCAAGACAAGCAACCGCTTTGTCTGTATTTAACTTTAAGGATGATACAAAATGTTATTGCTCGGTTAATTTATAAGTATTATGTATATTTGCGCACGCTAGTCCCAAGGATCAAGACACCTAAAAAGGACGTGAGTCCGAACTCTTCACTGCTGGATATTGATCTAGGTAACGTTTGTAATTATAATATATAAGTATTTTTAGTTTATGTAGCAACACACCTGCTGAAATTACGTCGCTGTAACTCGGCGGCTAATTGTATGCTGCGTTATTTACTTACACATCTCCATTTCCCTAATCCGCTTAACTGTTCTTAAAGAGCCATAAAGAACCACGTAAGAAATCGACACGTGTTTCACATCTCAACGAGGCCATCCTCAGGATGACGATTGACTTGTTGCGAAACCCGACACGACGTGCAACAAGTCAATGGTCATCCTGAGGATGCTTCGTTGAGAGGTGAAAAACGTCGATTGCTAGAAAACGCTCGACGCTCAACGAACTGCTAGAAAGGCTATAAAACATTAATTTCTTTAACAGCGGAGAGTATAGAGAGCGTTGCAAGCAGCGACGCGGAGAAACTTAGTAAAAATACGGCGCGGGAAGACTGGAAGAGGTATCGGAAAGAGTTCCAGCAGCCGGTCAAGTTTAGGTGAGTTTACTTCGCGTACTCTTTTATTTTTGCGATCTTTTTATCTTTAGGGCGTTTGCACACATATCCGTAACCGGTTCGTATTCGTGTTCGTTTCTGATCCAGTTTGGCCATTTTAGTAATTGTATATGGACGTTTGAGCACTCATGCGTATACGATTCTTATTCGATTCTTAAATTCGCTTCGAGTCGTTTTTTGACGGATCAAAACCAAGTATGTCAAGTGAATCAAAATCGGAATCAAATACGGGTAAGTGTGCAAACGCTAGGATGTGAATTTCTCGTCACGCTCTCGGATGTGTGTGAAACTAACGTTGTTGTTGGTTAGTTTCACACACATCCCTCGCTACGCATCCTCGCTCATCTCTGGTGGAAACGCAGCTCAACTCTCGGAAGGGAATGCATCTGCGATGGCTTTGGTATTGCATATGTCCATGTTGTTACGCCTGCTTCTGAAAGTACGTTAATTAGGAGACCTTACTAAAATGCAAAAAAATATATAAATAAGGCAAATTTAATGCGCTTTGAGAAAGCACACTCAGAAGTGGTGAAGGGCGGGCGTTTTGGTGGACTGTCTTATGTAATTTTGACGTCAAACCAGTGCTATTTCTCAGTAATTTGACTTGATTTTATTGTTTTACAAATAGTTACTTTAATCATTTCTAGGGTAATAAACGTGCTTCGTCACTGGGTGGACCAGCATTTCTACGACTTCGAGCGCGAGCCGGCGCTGCTGGACAAGCTGCGCGAGTTCTTGGAGTCCGTGGACGGCAAGCCTATGAAGAAGTGGGTGCAGAGTGTGCTCAAGACGCTGCAGAGGAAGGTGGGTGTCACTCTAACTGCAGAGGGCTAAATGCTACCGTATGTGGTCAGTTCTACCTTGAGATCCGACTCGATCGAAATTCTTACCGTGTGTAGTTTTTACGGCCTCAAACTCAAACTCAAAGCATTTATTTCAATTAAACCATTTACAGGCACTTGAATTGTCAAAGAGTCGGTCAGTTAGTCAGAAAGTTGAAGCTAGTGGAAGCTCAAGATCGGTCGCCTACGACAAGTGGAACTAATCGTTGAAACTGAACAGCGTGCTTGGTCTGTGTGATTGATATCATCCTATATGGTGGGCTAAATGATTTCTTATGCGCCTCGTTGGTCAAGCGGTTGCAAGGACTGCTGAACATTCTCTTGGATCTTGGGTTCGATCACCAAGTCAGCAGTGTTATTAGCTTTCTCTCCAGGAATTTCTTAGAAGCCAACTTGAGTTTGGATATGTGCCTGGTTGATGGCATGAGAATTTAATCGCCCCACATTTAGTGGGACTGGTGAAATGTAGGTGTCATAAACACCTGTTAACTGTTATTTTTTCTATTTGATTCAGAGCTTGCCATCGGACTGCGAGTCGCTGTCCAACCTGTCGGTGCTGTCGCTGGTGTCGCACGTGTTCGACCGCCTGCCGCCCACGCCGCTGCGACACGTGGCCGAGCCCGAGCGCGCCGACTGGCACCCGCTGGCGCTGCACCCGCTCGAGCTGGCCCGGCAACTCACGCTGCTGGAGTTCCATCTGTACAGACAGGTACGACTGGCACCCGCTGGCGCTGCACCCGCTCGAGCTGGCCCGGCAACTCACGCTGCTGGAGTTCCATCTGTACAGACAGGTACGACTGGCACCCGCTGGCGCTGCACCCGCTCGAGCTGGCCCGGCAACTCACGCTGCTGGAGTTCCATCTGTACAGACAGGTACGACTGGCACCCGCTGGCGCTGCACCCGCTCGAGCTGGCCCGGCAACTCACGCTGCTGGAGTTCCATCTGTACAGACAGGTACGACTGGCACCCGCTGGCGCTGCACCCGCTCGAGCTGGCCCGGCAACTCACGCTGCTGGAGTTCCATCTGTACAGACAGGTACGACTGGCACCCGCTGGCGCTGCACCCGCTCGAGCTGGCCCGGCAACTCACGCTGCTGGAGTTCCATCTGTACAGACAGGTACGACTGGCACCCGCTGGCGCTGCACCCGCTCGAGCTGGCCCGGCAACTCACGCTGCTGGAGTTCCATCTGTACAGACAGGTACGACTGGCACCCGCTGGCGCTGCACCCGCTCGAGCTGGCCCGGCAACTCACGCTGCTGGAGTTCCATCTGTACAGACAGGTACGGGTAACATCGGCCTAGTCTTCTCCCAACTATGTTGCCGTTGGCTTCCAGTCTAACTGGATGCAGCTTAATACCAGTATGGAGCGGCTGCCGATCTGACCTCCACAACCCTTGGTAACACTGGTTGTCAGTCTCTCGAGCTTCTGAATTTCTCGTAACGACTGTCAAAGATCTACGGAAGACAGCCGAGACCAGCTCTATGATTTCAGTTAAGTACGACTAATTTATTGTTGTCTTGATATTATGTCCTTCAATTGAAAGTCTTATGGGATTTCTAAAACTTAAATGAAATGTTTTGTAAAGATTTGATCCTTGCTAATGACATTATCTATTGATGGCATAAAACTCTCAATTAATCTTTGAGTTCAACAAACTTTTTATGTTTTAATAAAAGATTCCTTTTTAGTAAATATTGGTAACTTCAACATTTTGGGCACTTTCCCTTCATGTCCTGTACCCCATGGAGTATGAGGGAGGGCTAGTGCAAATCTTGGGATTTTTTTATTTATCGAGTCTAGTTAAACCACGCTAGGATCTGTGCATTTCATTTATTCATTCATACTTTCCCTTCATGTCCCGTACGACCTTACCCTAGTATGGATTTTACACAGAAATAATGGTAAAATTTTGTGTTATTGTTACTTCTAGTCTAAATAATTTCTTATCGTCTCCAGGTTAAACCTTCGGAACTCGTGGGCGCTGTGTGGACCAAGAAAGATAAGGACAAGACCAGCCCCAACCTACTTAGGATAATTAAACATACCACCAATGTGAGTACTACATAATTATTGTTAAACAAAGTCCGCTCGCCGCGTCTGTCCGTCTGTACGCGATAAACTCAAAAACTATTGAACGGATTTTCATACAGTTTCCATCAAATTTTTTTTTTACTGGGGCATCTCGCTGGTGACCACTAAGGGGTCGTAACTGCTTCACCGGACTTTCCTGTGGCTGCCTTTAGCTTTAGTACGAACCTCGGCAGGGCGTTCACTGAGGGGAGGACAGCAAGAGGGACAGGCTGGATCTGAGATATATTTTTATTAATTGGGGAATTTATGACTCAGCGTCGGCTGATTCGTGAGGAAGGTTATAGGCTATCTAACATCACGACCCTTAGGAGTCGAGCAAAAATACGAAAGTCAGCCCGGGCGGGCCATGCGACGCGGTGGGTCGTAACCGAGGGAGTTTTATAAAAATTTGACTGTTATTTTAGTATATTGTGTATCTTACGACTTCCACGCGAACAAAGTCGCGAGAAAAAGCTAGTTAAATATCAACCAACCTTACAGGGGAAAATATAAGGGTAATTTATTTATATTTTTACTTCAAGAGACACAAACGTCTTTGTAGCCCTGACTGTTGTGCTAGGAGTTGCTGTATCACAAGAACCTCATAAAGCACAACATACACACAAAACGGGTGTGGCGGGAGGCAGGGGGGTCGGGAGCGCTGCGTACGCTTTTCGTGTGGTGACATCCATATAATATAAGAAATTATAATATACATCGACGCGAAGCCGGTTACCATGGAGTCAGTACATGATTCTGAAGCCCCTGCGTTGAAATAGATCGTCGGTTATTAAAAAAAAAATCTGCTGTTCCATACATTTTGACCGAGTAGGTATTGCACTTTTCTATGAAACAGCAGATTTTTTTTTTATCACCGACGAAAAATTTCAACTCATTGGGTTTCAGAACCATGTACTGAATCCATGGTAACCGGCTTCGCGTCGATGTCCCTGCCACCCAGTATACAAGCCCGCCGCACTCCCGTCCCGACCCGCGCCCGACACGCACGCTTTGTGTGTGTTTTGAGCTTACTTCTTGTTTTGTTTATCTTGGTTTACTTGGACTGTCCAGCACATCACCCGCTCTGCATAAGATTATGGTTGTGTTCTTCATATTTTTATCCGGCTTAAAAAAGGGTTACGTTTTTATCTTTTCTCACAAACATCTGAAACATCAAGCTTATATTTATGAGTCGTAATGCACAACTAGGTCGTGGGTTCGAACCCAAGCAGGCGCTTTACTTTGTGTATATAATTTCATCACCACTGCTCTCAAAACGGTGAAGGAAAACATCGTGAGGAAACCGGCAAGTCTTAGAACCAAAAATTCGAAGACATGTGACATCTACCAACCCGCACTGGGCCCGCGTGGTATATTACAGCCCACTCTCTCTCACAGAGAGAAAGAAAGAAAGAAAAGAAAGAAAAATTGTTTATTCTGCACAAACTAAACGCACATTTCAAAAAATACATTTATGGCTCCTTTATAAGTTAGCCAAAAGCCTCGTATTCAAGATTCATAACATATAAAAGTTTAACAAATTTTGGCTATTGCTTGCTGTCTGTCAGTACCAGAGGCCAAAGACAATTTACAATCTGTAATCTGTGATATAATACATTGCGTAATGCGTACTGTGTTGTGACAATAACAAATCAAAACAAACAATCAAACTTATACAAAATGCCGATTGCAAAGTGGAAAATTAACCATTTTTGTAACAGCAAACAGAGGAGGCCTGTGTCCCGGCAGTGGGAACATTAATAGGCTGATTATGAATGTACAACTTGTTTGTCTAGGAGTGGGGCAGAGCATGATAAAAAAAAATTACGACTAACATTACTCTTTCGTTCTCAGTTCACCCGCTGGATGGAAAAATGGATAGTAGAAAGTGAAAACCTAGAAGAACGTGTCGGCGTAGTCTGCAGACTACTCGAGGTGTGCGTCGCCTTGAGGCACCTCAACAACTTCAACGGCGTGCTGGCGGTCGTCGCGGCCTGCGGCAGCGCCTCCGTGCACCGGCTGCGGGCCACCTTCCAGGTGAGGGGGGGGGAGATGTACAGGTCGTCGCGGCCTGCGGCAGCGCCTCCGTGCACCGGCTGCGGGCCACCTTCCAGGTGAGGGGGGGGAGATGTACAGGTCGTCGCGGCCTGCGGCAGCGCCTCCGTGCACCGGCTGCGGGCCACCTTCCAGGTGAGGGGGGGGGAGATGTACAGGTCGTCGCGGCCTGCGGCAGCGCCTCCGTGCACCGGCTGCGGGCCACCTTCCAGGTGAGGGGGGGGGAGATGTACAGGTCGTCGCGGCCTGCGGCAGCGCCTCCGTGCACCGGCTGCGGGCCACCTTCCAGGTGAGGGGGGGGAGATGTACAGGTCGTCGCGGCCTGCGGCAGCGCCTCCGTGCACCGGCTGCGGGCCACCTTCCAGGTGAGGGGGGGGGAGATGTACAGGTCGTCGCGGCCTGCGGCAGCGCCTCCGTGCACCGGCTGCGGGCCACCTTCCAGGTGAGGGGGGGGAGATGTACAGGTCGTCGCGGCCTGCGGCAGCGCCTCCGTGCACCGGCTGCGGGCCACCTTCCAGGTGAGGGGGGGGAGATGTACAGGTCGTCGCGGCCTGCGGCAGCGCCTCCGTGCACCGGCTGCGGGCCACCTTCCAGGTGAGGGGGGGGAGATGTACAGGTCGTCGCGGCCTGCGGCAGCGCCTCCGTGCACCGGCTGCGGGCCACCTTCCAGGTGAGGGGGGGGGAGATGTACAGGTCGTCGCGGCCTGCGGCAGCGCCTCCGTGCACCGGCTGCGGGCCACCTTCCAGGTGAGGGGGGGGGAGATGTACAGGTCGTCGCGGCCTGCGGCAGCGCCTCCGTGCACCGGCTGCGGGCCACCTTCCAGGTGAGGGGGGGGGAGATGTACAGGTCGTCGCGGCCTGCGGCAGCGCCTCCGTGCACCGGCTGCGGGCCACCTTCCAGGTGAGGGGGGGGAGATGTACAGGTCGTCGCGGCCTGCGGCAGCGCCTCCGTGCACCGGCTGCGGGCCACCTTCCAGGTGACGGGGGGGAGATGTACAGGTCGTCGCGGCCTGCGGCAGCGCCTCCGTGCACCGGCTGCGGGCCACCTTCCAGGTGAGGGGGGGGAGATGTACAGGTCGTCGCGGCCTGCGGCAGCGCCTCCGTGCACCGGCTGCGGGCCACCTTCCAGGTGAGGGGGGGGGAGATGTACAGGTCGTCGCGGCCTGCGGCAGCGCCTCCGTGCACCGGCTGCGGGCCACCTTCCAGGTGAGGGGGGGGGAGATGTACAGGTCGTCGCGGCCTGCGGCAGCGCCTCCGTGCACCGGCTGCGGGCCACCTTCCAGGTGAGGGGGGGGGAGATGTACAGGTCGTCGCGGCCTGCGGCAGCGCCTCCGTGCACCGGCTGCGGGCCACCTTCCAGGTGAGGGGGGGGGAGATGTACAGGTCGTCGCGGCCTGCGGCAGCGCCTCCGTGCACCGGCTGCGGGCCACCTTCCAGGTGAGGGGGGGGAGATGTACAGGTCGTCGCGGCCTGCGGCAGCGCCTCCGTGCACCGGCTGCGGGCCACCTTCCAGGTGAGGGGGGGGGAGATGTACAGGTCGTCGCGGCCTGCGGCAGCGCCTCCGTGCACCGGCTGCGGGCCACCTTCCAGGTGAGGGGGGGGAGATGTACAGGTCGTCGCGGCCTGCGGCAGCGCCTCCGTGCACCGGCTGCGGGCCACCTTCCAGGTGAGGGGGGGGAGATGTACAGGTCGTCGCGGCCTGCGGCAGCGCCTCCGTGCACCGGCTGCGGGCCACCTTCCAGGTGAGGGGGGGGAGATGTACAGGTCGTCGCGGCCTGCGGCAGCGCCTCCGTGCACCGGCTGCGGGCCACCTTCCAGGTGAGGGGGGGGAGATGTACAGGTCGTCGCGGCCTGCGGCAGCGCCTCCGTGCACCGGCTGCGGGCCACCTTCCAGGTGAGGGGGGGGAGATGTACAGGTCGTCGCGGCCTGCGGCAGCGCCTCCGTGCACCGGCTGCGGGCCACCTTCCAGGTGAGGGGGGGGGAGATGTACAGGTCGTCGCGGCCTGCGGCAGCGCCTCCGTGCACCGGCTGCGGGCCACCTTCCAGGTGAGGGGGGGGAGATGTACAGGTCGTCGCGGCCTGCGGCAGCGCCTCCGTGCACCGGCTGCGGGCCACCTTCCAGGTGAGGGGGGGGAGATGTACAGGTCGTCGCGGCCTGCGGCAGCGCCTCCGTGCACCGGCTGCGGGCCACCTTCCAGGTGAGGGGGGGGAGATGTACAGGTCGTCGCGGCCTGCGGCAGCGCCTCCGTGCACCGGCTGCGGGCCACCTTCCAGGTGAGGGGGGGGAGATGTACAGGTCGTCGCGGCCTGCGGCAGCGCCTCCGTGCACCGGCTGCGGGCCACCTTCCAGGTGAGGGGGGGGAGATGTACAGGTCGTCGCGGCCTGCGGCAGCGCCTCCGTGCACCGGCTGCGGGCCACCTTCCAGGTGAGGGGGGGGAGATGTACAGGTCGTCGCGGCCTGCGGCAGCGCCTCCGTGCACCGGCTGCGGGCCACCTTCCAGGTGAGGGGGGGGAGATGTACAGGTCGTCGCGGCCTGCGGCAGCGCCTCCGTGCACCGGCTGCGGGCCACCTTCCAGGTGAGGGGGGGGAGATGTACAGGTCGTCGCGGCCTGCGGCAGCGCCTCCGTGCACCGGCTGCGGGCCACCTTCCAGGTGAGGGGGGGGGAGATGTACAGGTCGTCGCGGCCTGCGGCAGCGCCTCCGTGCACCGGCTGCGGGCCACCTTCCAGGTGAGGGGGGGGGAGATGTACAGGTCGTCGCGGCCTGCGGCAGCGCCTCCGTGCACCGGCTGCGGGCCACCTTCCAGGTGAGGGGGGGGAGATGTACAGGTCGTCGCGGCCTGCGGCAGCGCCTCCGTGCACCGGCTGCGGGCCACCTTCCAGGTGAGGGGGGGGGAGATGTACAGGTCGTCGCGGCCTGCGGCAGCGCCTCCGTGCACCGGCTGCGGGCCACCTTCCAGGTGAGGGGGGGGAGATGTACAGGTCGTCGCGGCCTGCGGCAGCGCCTCCGTGCACCGGCTGCGGGCCACCTTCCAGGTGAGGGGGGGGAGATGTACAGGTCGTCGCGGCCTGCGGCAGCGCCTCCGTGCACCGGCTGCGGGCCACCTTCCAGGTGAGGGGGGGGAGATGTACAGGTCGTCGCGGCCTGCGGCAGCGCCTCCGTGCACCGGCTGCGGGCCACCTTCCAGGTGAGGGGGGGGGAGATGTACAGGTCGTCGCGGCCTGCGGCAGCGCCTCCGTGCACCGGCTGCGGGCCACCTTCCAGGTGAGGGGGGGGAGATGTACAGGTCGTCGCGGCCTGCGGCAGCGCCTCCGTGCACCGGCTGCGGGCCACCTTCCAGGTGAGGGGGGGGAGATGTACAGGTCGTCGCGGCCTGCGGCAGCGCCTCCGTGCACCGGCTGCGGGCCACCTTCCAGGTGAGGGGGGGGAGATGTACAGGTTGTAGTGGAGGAGCTGGTCCAGAGAACTGCTACCACACACAGACACATGCTGTCTACGGTACCTGGATTATATTAAATAAAAGACTTATATTGCGCATAGCATAATTATTCCTAGAAACGGAACTACATCTTTATTTTATTTATATAATTATTCCATACGTGTGTTTGTCACTTAACTCCTAAACGGCTGGATCGATTTGAATGAAATTTTGTGTGTATATTTGAATATGATACCTCCGTGCCTTGCGCGCACGTGTCGCCTGCCCCGGCGCCTGATCTCTCTCCGGTCGTGTCGGATGGCCGGCCCTGAGGACTGGGAGAGTGAGGGAAGAGAGAGTGCTCGTGTGCGCGCCTGCACTATAATATCTCCCGCGCCGAAGGCTATTCTTCGTTGAGATTGGCCGCCATGGCCGAAATGCGGTCTGGAGGACTATTATTATATTCCTAAGACTTTTTATTTATTTAACATATCTCGGGACCATGTAGTCCCGGTCCTTTGGAATGCGTACGAGAGACGAAACTCGCAGAGGCCCCTAAGACAATTTTTATTTATTAAATACATTTTTAAATACTTTTATAAAAATCATTTAACAAAAAACATTATTTTTTTTCATAATGCTTATTATCCCTTTTACAGATGGTACCTCTCCGCCTAATCCGAGCACTAGAAGAATTCCGCGAACTAAACTCGGACCACTTCCGAAGATATCAGGAGAAGCTGCGCAGCATCAACCCGCCCTGCGTGCCCTTCTTCGGCATGTACCTCACCAACATACTGCACATCGAGGAGGGGAATTTGGGTGGGTAGAGACCGTAGTCCATATAAACGGAAAATTAAGTAACTTACAAATTTACTTAATTTTTTGTTTATGTGGACAGCGTTGATACTTTTCGTCGGTTATTTAAAAAAAAAACTGCTTTTTCATAGAAAACTGAAAATACCTACACGGTCAAAATGTATGGAACAGCAGATTTTTTTTTTAAACCTGACTCCCTGTATATAACTTCCCCGACATCAATCGTTGGGCAGTTGCCCGTCAGACACCAACATCCGTCTGGTCTGAGGATCCTCCCTTTTCTATAGAGTATGAGTGAACTTTACACCCTGTTCCTCGTACCTCTAAACAATATAGAAATATTCCTATCTGAAATCATATCCATGGTCGTTATTGTGTTTTATATTATTAATATTTTTTTACAGACTACCTCCCCGACTCGGAACTAATAAACTTCTCGAAGCGCCGCAAGGTGGCGGAGATAACTGGCGAGATACAACAGTATCAGAACCAGCCGTACTGCCTCACGCCTGAACCGAAGACCAGGGTATGTAGTCCATTTAGATAACCTTGAGAACTTGTCACTGTTGTCACACAAACATTTGCGAGTACATTTCCTAAAGCTATGGAAAATTTTATTAAAAACAGTGTTAGAAGCATTCTTGCAAATTAGTGCGAAGGCTAAAAAGGGTAAAACCTTTGCGTTAGTTTAGTGCAGTGTAAGTGAACTTAAACTAGTGCAAGTGCTGACCTATACAAAGAACACGTGAATCAAGTGTCTTACCAAGGGGTATCGTATTACTCAGTTACTAGGTTTTGTAGGGCAGATAGGCAGTCGTTACATATAAAATACAGGTATTCAGCTGTATCCGGTTAGACTGGAAGCCAACTTAAACATAATTGGGAAAAGACTAGGCAGATTTTTTGACGTGAAAGCGTCTTTTCGCTCGGAGTAGTGGTAGTAACCTCAATATTTCTGACCGGCAAAAACATTTAATATTTCAATTGCTAATAACCATTTTATTTGAAACAGACACATCTGCTAATTAGCAGCTAGTGTGTTTTACCAAATAATAATAATAATTGTTGTTCCAGGCATTCTTAGAATCCCTGGATCCGTTTCCCGGCAAGGACGACAACGAAATCACCAACTACCTCTACGCGAAGAGCTTGGAGATTGAGCCGCGCCTCGTCAAACAGATGCCCAAGTTTGTGAGTACATCATTATATTCTTTAAACAAAAATCTAAATATTCAAACTAGGCTGAAAATCAGCACTTTTCGAAAGTCAAAGTGACATAAGACAGTCCCCCGACACGCCCGCCCTTCACCGCTTCCTAGTGTTTAAGCTGGGCACAAGAAGTGGTGCAACAAACTGTCCAGCAACTGACATAGCTGTCTGTTCAGTAAGAAATAAATTATTTTATATAATAAGTATGCAAAATTACGCAACACATTACGCAATACAAAACATTAAATTATTTGCTATATGTCAGCTAGCACACACCAATATACCAACAAAAATCATCGAAATCTATACTCAAGCGAAAATAAAAAGTAAACAGAACTTAATACCTGAATGAAAGCCACCAGGCATAAAGGGCGTGCCCGTTTACATAAAGCTATTAAAGCTGTAACTCGAAGTCACAAGTGATAAACTAGGATAGGACCATCGAAGTCAAAAAAATATGTAAATAAATAGTTAATTACTAATAACAAAACCATCGTCCGATCGTAACCCACGAAAAAGAGCGCGCCTTGCATCAAAGGACTTTTCTTTTCTGAGCCGTATTTTTGAGAACTACGTGAATTTTGTATAGGACCATTTTGTTAGATAAGAAAGCGTAATAACTTAAATTAGACTTAAAAATATTGTTAACTTTTTTCGTTTACAAAATATTTAGAACAACCATTTTGCGCGCAGTATTTCTAATGCATATATGAACTTAGACGCGCAAACGGTCACCATGAATTTAGCACATGATTAGTACAGATGGTCCACTCCGCAAAATCATTTAAATAAAAAGCGACTCTTGCTACGACACAATCAAGTGCAATTTAGGTCGCACAGCGCTAATTACCTTCAGTTATATTCACCTAGAAGTTGCCGCTCTTTCTATCGCGTAACTGTTATATCTTCTGACTACGTTACACTCACTGAATTGGCCCGACAAGACGAGCCCGCCGCGTACTTGTAGCTTCATACCCAAAATGCGGAGTGCGCCTACTGTACTATTCTGTGACATGGTATCAATGTCCCTTACACTCAGGGTTTAGGTGGACTTTCCACTGAAGCGGAGAGGAGAGGTTCAGAGTGGAGCTGTGCTATTATTAAGAAAGAAAGAAAGAAAGAAAAATATTTTATTTGGGACACGCACAGGAAATACAAACAGCAATTCTAAAAACATAATAAACAAGAAAATATAAACAAAACGGAGTATTTGTGAAATTTACAAAATATAATCACCTGTGCGAGGCCAAAAAGGCTCCTATCTCAGCATAATGCTGCGGTATTTAAAGAAATAATAAATACCGCAGCGGTGGTATTCTGATAGGGCCCACTGTGATGTCACTGTGTTAACCAATGGAATTGCATAAAATCTTTAGTGGAGAGGGATTTGCGAATTAGTTTAAAAATTCATACAAAGCGGAGCGGAGAAACGGAAAAACAGCTGCGAGGTATTGTAGCCGGTTGAAATTACTCGTCGCGTGAGCTCGGCCTAGCTCCGCACAGTCCGCAATTCCCCTCCACACTACTTCGCTCCGCATCGATGGACATACACAGACCGCAAATCCGCTCCGCATTCCTCCCTCACTCCGCTCCGCTACCTAGCTCTGCGTCAATGGACAGACAGCCTTAAAGATAATCTTGGCAAGATAGTTTCATTGGTAGTATTCACAGTCTTGCCTCTAATTTGTCTTATGTCCATGGGTTGGAAGTCATTACATGACGTAGTTAGTAACAATGACATTTTGTCTGTTCCCAGCCCCGCAGGTACCCGGACCTATCCCTGAAGCAGGTGAAGGTGTCCCGGCGCGCGCACGCGCACCTGGACAACCCGGCCGGCTCCACGTCCTCTGTCGGCTCTAGCAACACATCGCACTGTGATGATACCATGAGTGAGTATAGTTTGACCGACACCGCTGTACCGCGCCTGTTACGCAATTATTCCGCCAATTATCAATTGATTTTGATAATTCTTTTTTTTTTTGTTTGGTAGGCCATACTTCAGAGGTGGTTCCATATGTTGCGGGTAGTCCCAAGGGGAAACCGTGGCCCCTGGTATGGCAAGGGAAGGAACACGGGTGGGTTTTAGTCAGTAAAAGTCTGACACGCCCTTCCGCTCCGCCCAGAGCGGGAGAAGTCATTGGATGATTTCCCACCCAAAAAAAAAAAGATGTGGTTCCATATAAATTTTATTAACTTTGCTTGGGTAGTTTTTGAGTTAGCTTCAATAATACGTATTTTTCTCACTTAGCCTATGTGGATGATTATGATGATAAGTTCCTGTCACTGTTATTTACATAGCAGGTAGTGGTATTCGAATTTATGTGGGGTAGGTACCTCAACTAAACTGTAAAAAATAAAAACTTTTCCCAAAAAAGACAAAAATAACTTTCGGAAGTCTGTGGCAAAAAACGAAAATCAAAACCAAAGACACCGATTTCCGAAATTAAAGTGGTTTTTGAGTCTGTTGTCTTTTTTGGAAACCGGTTGTTTTTTTTTTTCTATAAGTTTTTTAGTTACACACACATTGGGGAATGTAATAAACTATTGAGTATTGGGTAGAGTAAAGTTATATATCACATAATTTTATCAACTTACTAGCTTTTACTCGCGACTTCGCTCCCATGGTTTATCCCACGGGTACAGTGCATTTTTCCAGAATAAAAAGTAACATATTATGTCACTCTCCGGCCCATATCATTTCATCATTCTCCTGCCCTTATCCCAATTTATTTGGGGTCGGCGCAATATGTCCCTTTTTTCCATAGTTCTCAACCCCTTTCTATCCATATCATCTTTCACACAGTCCATCCATCGTTTCTTTGGTCGTCCCCTACTTTTATAGCCATCGACATTCATACTCAAAACTTTCCTCACGACATTTTTCTCATTCCTCCGCATCACATGCCCATACCATGACAACAGATTTCCGCACAACTTTTCGGTCACCGGTGCCAGTTTCAGACTTCCTCTTATATATGTACTCATTTTTACTCTATCCATTCGTGTAACAATCTCCGGCCCGTATACTATCACTATACAAAAATCACGTCGACTCGGAATAAATATTATAAATATTTATAAAATATTTGCATTGCAGGTATGACGTCACAGATCTCTCCGACTAGTATGAGCCAGTGGGATGGCGGTTCTCTACAGTCGCTGCCCCTGGATCTACGTAAGTACTGTTAAAAAAACTACAGTCGTATGTTGAGACGGTTTTAAACAGGCTGTATTTTAACTCTTAAGAGCGTGCATCTTTAAGTTCTTTAGCTGTTTTAATTAATTTGGCAGTATTACTGATATTGCCAAATTAATTAAAACAGCTAAAAATTTGACAGGTATTTGCTACGTTTTAGAATGAACGATCTTAAATAAATTATTTATTCATTAATTTTCATGAGATAAGTGTGTCAATAATGCCCGCTTTCACGAAATAAAATTGCACTGTTGGATTTTCAACGCTAGGCTCAGCGCATAGAGTTGAAAATCTAACAGTGCAATTTTATTTAGCGATTCTTTTAAGTGTCAGTTAGCTGTCGGTGAAAACGGGCATCCGTCTACAAATAGTTTTTTTTTCTTTAGTTTCAGGTAGTAAACAAGAGCTAGTCAGCCCCCGGTTAGAACGATGTTCGCTGTCGCAACTCAGTCAGCTGAGCCTGTTCGACAAGGGACTGGCGCTGTTCGATAAGAACAAGCCTACGAATAATAACAAGTACGTTTATTGCACGACTCATAATTCTCCCCCCCTTTCTGCAACTATTTTTATTGTTAAACACAATTTTACCCATATCTGCTTTATGCTACAACGTGCAGCGTCCATTTCCCGTCCGAGTCTCGTTCCCTACAAATCGAGACACGGACACGACTCGCGCCAGGCACGTCTTGGCATAAATTATCCCTTAACATGCTTTTCGAGGCACGGAGGATTCTCGTTCTGAACGAGGTGGACCGTGCCCAGGATAACTTAACCCTGTTACTTAGCCACGAGCCCCTTTTTTCAATATAATGAGTAAATGTTAACATGCTTGTTCTGTATAGAAGCAGTACACGAGACGAGCCACCTTCGCCCAGAGACCGACATTCGCCTAGACATGATCGGTGAGTACCTATAAATAATTAACTATTTGAATATTTTTTTACTAAAATCTTTTTAAGAGTGTGGAGATTGGATTAAATCTTCAAAAGTATAAAATATTGTAGGTATAATCCTTACAGACATATTATAAAACAGTCCCTCGCCGCGTCTGTTTGTCTGTCTGTACGCGATAAACTCAAATACTATCGAACAGATTTTCAAGCAGTTTTCAAAAAAGGAGATAATAAGGTTTTGTGTAAATTGGCTGAAATATGACGATTATTATTTAAGATGTCGGAAAAAATCATGCCGACTGGGAGCTAACGAAACCGTAAGAGATACATAAAATGAATGTTGAACAGGGATTGTACATCTTAAAAAGTTCAACAAAAAAGTTCGCGATAGCTGCAGATGTCTATCTTCTAAGGATGACCCACAGTAAACATTATTTGATAAAATCTTAATTATTATATTCCGAAGCTATTTTGACCGGTGTAATATTAATCCTTTTCCTTAAATCGAGCATTTAAATTAGATTAAAATATACCTTGTCATCATATCATTAAATGAATACTTTAAAAGACATCACAGATTCAAAATTACGCGTAACAAAATAATTATGGTTGATTGGGATGTATTTAGCGATAGTCCTTTTGCTAATTAAAGAACACAGCTCACATATCAACTCGGAAAGGGATCGTCACCGTATCAACTCGAGCCATTCAGTATTCTTTGTATGAAACTCCCCGCTGCAACGCACACTAATCGGAATCGTAACGTAATCGCCTCGCCTCGGGACAAGCTCACGAACCGCGGTGCTGTGCGTGGTCAACGGTTACCGCTAGGCCCCGCGCTTACGTCTCTTCGTCCACCTTTGCTCCTCTCACCCCTCCCGCGGCCTGCGTGTAGCACACTACTGCCGCGCGGCGTCGCCTAGCCGTAGCGAGTCGACGTATCGGAGCTGCTGATCCGCTTTGGTTACGTGCTTACGTAAGGTTGACGCCTGTTTGACGGCGAGGCGAAAGGCGATACGGTGACGATCCTTTTCCTAGTTGATATGTGTGCTATGACCTTAACGATAACGTTCTGTCAACAGAACATCGTCGACGTGCGAGCGCAAGCCGGCCGCGCTGTCGCCGCGCAACGCCATCGTGGACGCCGAGCTGTTCTACTCGCGCACGCTCGACCATCGCCTCACTGCCAAGAAACCAGAACAGGTGAGTGAAATACTCAAACCATAACAACTTTTATTATGGAACCAACTCTGAAATATCGAAAAGAAATTGCTGTTTCATACATTTTTAATCAAATGAGGCTTTAAAAAAATTAATGAGCCTTATTTTAACTCTCTTGCCTTTTCTCAAAGTTGATCGCAGTAAATAAGCTAGAGGACACCCCGACCAAATGGGTTTGGTTAGAACTGTGACCAACCATGCTTCATCTAAGTTGGTTTGTAGTTAATTGGGTATTTATGATCTATCCACACATATATCAGGGTCGTGCCCGGGACGTGGACGGGCTGTGCTCCGTCCGCGTACTAATTCGGTATCGCGTACCTATTCGGTATCGCGTACTAATTCGGTATCGCGTACTAATTCGGTATCGCGTACCTATTCGGTATCGCGTACTAATTCGGTATCGCGTACTAATTCGGTATCGCGTACTAATTCGGTATCGCGTACCTATTCGGTATCGCGTACCTATTCGGTATCACGTACTAATTAGATATTGGGTACCTATTTGGTATCGCGTACTAATTCGGTATCGCGTACGAATTCGGTATCGCGTACCTCTTCGGTATCGCGTACTGATTCGGTATCGCGTACCTATTCGGTATCACGTATTGATTCGGTATCGCAATCGAGCGCGACAGCGATATCTTATCTATTAACTCGTTCACACTTTTCCGTGTCGGGCCGGGGTCGGGAGTTTCAATGCCTGCCTTGTGTGTGCCACGGCCCTTTCATGTCTCGGGCACAGCCCTGATATATTTTGTGTGGATAGACCTTTAGTGTTTTAGGATAACAAGATGGAAATTATGTGGAGTTGGATTAGAATACATATTGCGCGCGATAGGATTTTCCTTTGGCGAGAATTACGAACTTCCATCCTTTATTTACCCTTTTAGGGGATGATTTTTCAAATATCCTTTTAAGTACATACCTTCGTTACATAAGGAACTTGTGAAAATCCATGTTTCTACACCCAGCGGTCGAGTCTGTGCGTTGTCTGGCAATGCATTTAAGATTTTTATTAATTAGCTAAAGTTTAAATGAGTAATCATGCTGTATTTTTTAGGAGCGAGTGCCGCCCTTGCTGCCCCGCAGCGGCGAGCCCGAGCGGCCGCCCGCGCCGCCGCGCAGGCCCTCCTCGCCCTCGCACCACGCCGCGCACTGTAAGTACTGGACGAGCCCGAGCGGCCGCCCGCGCCGCCGCGCAGGCCCTCCTCGCCCTCGCACCACGCCGCGCACTGTAAGTACTGGACGAGCCCGAGCGGCCGCCCGCGCCGCCGCGCAGGCCCTCCTCGCCCTCGCACCACGCCGCGCACTGTAAGTACTGGACGAGCCCGAGCGGCCGCCCGCGCCGCCGCGCAGGCCCTCCTCGCCCTCGCACCACGCCGCGCACTGTAAGTACTGGACGAGCCCGAGCGGCCGCCCGCGCCGCCGCGCAGGCCCTCCTCGCCCTCGCACCACGCCGCGCACTGTAAGTACTGGACGAGCCCGAGCGGCCGCCCGCGCCGCCGCGCAGGCCCTCCTCGCCCTCGCACCACGCCGCGCACTGTAAGTACTGGACGAGCCCGAGTGGCCGCCCGCGCCGCCGCGCAGGCCCTCCTCGCCCTCGCACCACGCCGCGCACTGTAAGTACGAGCGGCAGGCCCTCCCAACATCTGACATCTTGACTGACAGTACCAAACTCTCAGAAAATGGGTTAGAACCATCAGGTGGCCAACTCTAGCACCGCGCGCGCTCATTGGTCAAATCAAATCGCGCGCGCTTTCCCGGCTTCCTGTTACGTACTTCCGTCCCATTTTACGAAATCACTCCCACAGATTGCACGAAAGCGAGAGGATTAAAGATGTGTCATCAATAGCTATGTTGTGGCACCGAGTTACTGTGTATGATATACCGCTGTTTGCCTTAGAACAATAAAATAGTTTGAGAGGGTTTACGTCGTACGGTATTTCATACAAATTTTCAAGCCCTTGTTTTTCGAAATGACTGAACCGATTTTAATGAAACTTCATACGCATATTGCAGGATGCAAAGGTCTAAAAACTTACTTAAGAACATATTCGAAATGTCTTATTTAAAAACAGATAACTGGAAATCTCTGTTTCTATTGTAAATTTTTAGACCTTTGCATCCTGCATATGCGTATGATGTTTCATTAAAATCGGTTCAGTCATTTCGAAAAACAAGGGCCTGAAAGTTTTTATGAAATGCCGTACGACGTAAACCCTCTTAAATGAATGAGATTGTCATAATGATATTTCGAGCGTGCTTCCAAATTAAACTGCACGTATACGTTTTGAGCCAATCTCGTTATGTGTACAGTATCGTCGTCCACGTGCGAGCCTCCGCCCGAGCCGCCCGACCGGCCGCTGCCCAGTCCCAAACATCACGATCTCTTCAGGTTAGTACTACTTACATAAACCACTTACCAGTTGTAGGACGGGTTCGAAGATAGGCACTTTACTTTGTGTAGATTATTTCATCACCACTGCTCTCTAAAAGGTGAAGAAAAACATCGTGAGGAAACCGTGTCTTAGAACCAAAAACCTCCGTTCGAAGATATGTGACATCTACCAACCCGCACGAGGCCCACTACCTCTGACAGAGAGGATCAGAGGAGGCCTGTGTCCCAGCAGTGGGAACATTATAGGCTGATTATGATGAATACTACTACAGTCAAAGTCAAATAATTGATTTCAAATAAGCACATAAAAGTCACCTTTGGATGTCAAAATTAAAGATAGTAAATTTTTTCAGGCGTGAATTCATTACAAAATACAATAGAGTAAGAGTGGGCCATACCGCCCGACAACTTCACTTATATAGTGCTCGGTGTTGTAGGGCGGTATGGCTCACCCTGCGTCCGGCGCTCGGCGTGGCAACACGCCGGGTTTGTGTTCGCGACAAGTCAGTCGTCATCCTGTGGATGCCTCGATAGGTTTATAAATATATCTGTCGTCTATTGTATTTTACGTCAAAATTTACAAAAAAAATAGAATTGTTTCTAGTCGCCCCTTCCAAAAGGTAGTTTTCGTACGCAGAAGAATGGGCGAGAAACTCCACCGTTACTCTTTTAAAATAACATAACATCAGGCCTTGTTTCCCCGAAGAGTTGGGCAGAGGTGTACCCATAGTACACCCACATTTCACCAGTTATGTTTAAGTCCCATGTAATAGGGGGCGAGCCTATTGCCATCAACCGGACACAAATCCAGACTCCGAGCTGCTACTGACAAACCTGCTACTGAAAAACCCCAATAACACTTTGCCCCGCCCGGGAATCGAAACCAGGACCTCATGCTCAGCAGTAGCGCTTGCGACCACTAGTGGTCGCAAGCTGAGCATGAGGTTTTAACCGCCTCGTAGGTCTAGACCTACGAGGCGGTTAAAACTCTTTTAAATAAAATACAAAAAACGATGTATAATTAGTAACTTAATCCGCTTAACTGTTCTTAAAGAGTCTTAGAGAACCCTGTAAGAAATCAAACAACGAACGCAACAAGTCAACGAGTTCGCAACAAGTCAATCGTCATCCTGAGGATGCCTCGTTGAGAGGCGAAACACGTGTCGATTTCTCTAAGACTCTTTAAGAACAGTTAAGCGGATTAAGTTACTAATTATACATCGTCTATTGTATTTTATAATGGATTTCCGCAAAGTCACGCCAACTATGTTTTACAATATAAAAGTTACAATGTAAATAAAGAATGGATATAGGATATCATGATAACATGCATTGTACATCATATTACACAGCTGCCTATCCCTACGGGGAATACTCGCGTGATATTTTCTAATGTTCTATGACCTTCCAAAATATCGATTATAGAGATAAAACAACACATTGCCGTGTATATAGTTTCACTAATATAACAGCGCAATGTTTTGGTAATTCGATTCTAGGACAGAGGTAGACAACATTAAGTCCGGTTAATTTAGACATAAAAATAGTAGTGAAATAATAATAATTCCCGGAGAGCCAAATATTGGTGGAGAGCTGGGGTTTACCATTACAAGTAAAGTTTTAAAAATCCCCATCGATCCTATGTGTGCTACAAAAGTTATTCGGGGTCAAACGTCAAAATTTGAGGTTTTTTAAATTTTTCTCGAAAACGGTAAGTTTATCAAAAAAAAAACCTTAAACCAAAGTTGTAATCTTAATCTTTTGGCTCTCCGGGAATTTTTGTTATTTGAAATTATATAAAGTTATATTTATTTGCTTAGATTGTAGGTACTTAAAATAAGTTGTTACAATAAAATGGGCGATCACACGATACAATCTAGAGTGCGCGCAAGATAAGTCTGCAATCGGCTGAAATCAGAACTAATCGTTTACCGCTGTCTTGTCGTTTGTGAGGTCAAATTAAGTATCGGATCTTCAGGATTTATTCCATTAGATTCAGATATCATGTGGGCAGAAGATGGGTTTCTTGCAATGACAACACGCTGGATACGATACACGGTGTTTATTAAACATCACAAATTAACACAATGATCACAAATTACAATTAACTACAACGCACAGAGCACAATGAATCGAGTACAGTTCCGAGACGTCTTAACTCCGATGCGATCAGACACTAGGTTTACGACACAACAAAACGAAACGTAGGACAGTTACTAGACTGGAGGTTCTGTTCTCTAGAACGGTCGGAAGGCAAGTGCAAGTGCCCTCGCCCTGGCGCCCCTTCATTAGCTAGGCTCTATCGGGTTGCGGATAAGTCCTAAGGGGAAACCGAGGCCCCCGTCTAGGCAAGGGAAGGAACACGGGTGGGTTTTAGTCAGTAAAAGTCTGACACGCCCTTCCGCTCCGCCCAGAGCGGGAGAAGTCATTTGACGATATCCCACCCAAAAAAATAAAAAAATAGTAGCACGAAGTTAGCCGAGTGTTAGTGTTGCCACTACTCGTGTCACGTGCCGCGCTTCTTTTAGCGACTACTAATGACCGTCTCCGACATATAGGATAATTTAATTAATTAAAAATATATGATTAAAAAATATAATATAAAATTTTAAGGGGGTATAGTTTGTGAGGTTGTAGGGGGTTATCGCTCTGTTATTAGAAGCCATTTCAAGCAAAAAACCGACACTTTAAAATTTAAGCTTAAATGTTTTCGAGATACTTTCGTTCTAGAAACAGTGCGTCGTCGTTAAGTTTGACATCCTGAAATAGAATGTTCATAGGTTTAACACCCCTGGATTAGCACTATCATAATATAGTGATAGCTTGTCTGTCTGTGAACCTGTTGTTTTGTGTTCTTAATTGACTGGACTGAGCTTGTCTTGTGCTAGGAAAAGATACAAGGATTTGTGTTTTCAAAATAAAGGTGTGTTCTTGTTTCGGTTATTCGTTAAATTATATGTTTTTATCTTTTCAAAAGACTTAAGAGCGTTTATTTATAAAATTGGCAACGTCACTTGGGGATATTTTGATTATCCTCATCATTTTCACCTCATCATCAGCCTATTAATGTTCCCACTGCTGGGACACAGGCCTCCTCTCTGTGAGAAGGAGTGGGCCGTAATCCACCACGCGGGTTGGCGGATGACACTTGTTTTCGAATTTTTTATTCTAAGACATGCCGGTTTCCTCACGATGTTTTCCTTCACCGTTTTGAGAGCAGTGGTGATGAAATTTACACAAAGTAAAGCGCCTGCTTGGGTTCGAACCCACGACCTAGAACTCGTAAATCGGGGCCGTTACCACTGGGCCACCACTGCTCTCATTTTCACCTAAAGCAGTAATAAAGATTGGTGATTTTGAAGGCGCACTCAGTTCGGATGGTGATCGGTTTTACGAATTTTGCCGATGCTACATCTAAGTTGTGTCGTACTGTACCGAACTTGTAGAAGTGTAAATCTGCTTTTACTGTGGTATTGCCAAGACATCAGAATAGTAGTAAGAGTAAGTTTAATACGTGTGTATTGTTTCAGAATGCCCGCGGTGTCTCCCAAACGGTCGCCGGCGCCGCAGCCGCCCGCGAGCCCGCTCGTACCAGCCGACAGGTAAGCTTTACGTTATAATTAGAGATCGGATATTCGGATGCATATTTACCTAAAGGTACGTTTTGGCTAAGAAATTATGGAAGTGGTTTTAAATATATATATTGTCTTTATTTATCCCGGATTTGACTGAATTCCGGGATCAGATACATGGTATGGAAACGACTTATCAGCCCTCTTATGAAGGTTACTTTTGCGGTGATGACATAAAAATGTATATACCTACTGTAAACATTTTTTTACGAAACTAGCAGGCTCCGAATTGTTTGTGGCTATGTCAATTTGGCTTTGAACTACTTTACAACATTAGCTAGCATTTCTATAATCAAAAAGTACGAAACAAATCGATTCCGGTATACAAAAGTGCTTTCCATAATAGCCAACACCTCAACTTTAGGTAAATATGCATCCGAATATCCGATCACTGGTTATAATACATATTAGGTCGGGGAAAAAGTTTTTTCGTATTTTAAAGATGATACCATTTTTGAAAAAGTGGAGCAAGATTTGCATATTAAGTAGTTACGACATATCTGTTGACATAATACATAATGTTTAATGTATAATATATATGCTGTTGGCGTACCTATTTTAAATAAATAAATAAATATCTGAAGAGTTACCACAAAACAGTTTTCAGCCATTTGAAAAAGTCTGGTTTAATTGGTTGTTTAAATAAAGTTGTAATTTGGGTGCCACACGAGCACACTGAAAGAAACGTAATTAATCGTTTACTTATTTGCGATTCTCTGTTGAAACGTAATAAAACCAGACCATATTTTTTTAAACATTTATCACTGTTGATGAAAAATTATTCAAAAAACTAAAAACCTGACTGCAAAAACACACAACACACTGAAAAGAGAAAAACAAGCATTATAATCTATAGAATTTTGGTATCGCAGGCGGCGTGGACAAACAAAAGTTACACCATATTTTCGGTTGTTAGTTTTCCTTTATTTCAAGCTTTTTAGTTTTATTAATATATCTAAAGAACATCCGACTTCGTTGGCATACCTATACCGACCGCCATTATGAAAAAAACTGGTTTTGGCGGCCAGTGATGAAACAAGTGTCAATCGATAGAGTAAGTGATTGCAAACAAAAAATATTTAGTGATGAATATCGTAAGTGATATACTTCCTGAGATATTTGAATTAAAACATGAGAAAAAAAATAAAGCAGTAATATTTTTTTTTAATATCTCAGGAAGTAGTATATTTCCAAATGGCGGACGGTTAGGTATGCCAGGTCCCATACAAAAATGTCGGAACCCCTTTGGAATTGACTCATTAGTACTCATACTTGTAATGAGTATTTTATTTGATACAAATATTGTTATAATTTAATTTTTTTTTAAACCTTCCCCTCCTTTTTTTGTATTTGCAGATGCAATATATAAATATTAAATAGCGTATGTCACTCCCACAATTAAGACGAATCTAATGTCACCTCGTATGTTAAAATCCATCAAGCCGTTTAGGCTACAGAGCGTGCGAAAGAAATAGACATACATACATACATAGAAACATACATACTCTCGAAAAACATTACTCTCCTTCTGGGACAGTCGGGTAAAAAGTGGATCACCTACGACAAAAACGTGCGAAAAAGATCATGGTCAAAGGGCAGTCAAACTCTCACAAACTATAGCGAAACCCGAATGAGCTCGCAATAAGGTGATTCTGTGTGTATGGTGGGATTTACCGCCAGGCAAGACAAATGTTCCACAATTCATCGACGACATCGTGAAAAGGGATGTCCGGCGACTTAGATAAGATAAGATAAGATAATTTTATTTGTCCAAAACATGAGTATACACACACATAGCATGCAAGATGTTATAATTAAATTATGTCACAGTCATGTTTTGCCTTAACGGCGTACAAATTTCAGGTTTTTACTTAATCAAATAATTATAAATTTATACATTATTCAAATTATTAACAGTCCAAAATAGAAAAATTCAAATGTTATACGTAATAATGTCAAGAAATAATGCCTCTTGTTTCTTATCTACATAAATGACCTCCCTAAAATGATAAATGGACCATGTGTTCTATTCGCCGACGATATCTCTCTGCTCACCGCATGCCAGAACGATGACAATATAAACGCCAAATTAAACTCACTTCTTTCTACAGCTGTAAACTGGATGGAAAACCATAATCTAGAAATTAACTTTACCAAAACAAAATTAATCACTTTTCATCCCCATCAAAAATCCCCATTAAAACTAAATTTCATTTTTAATAATACAAGACTTGAACAAGTAAATGAATTTACTCTTCTTGGTTTGTCTATAGATACCCACATAAATTGGAAATCCCATATACAGAAAATAAGAGCTAAACTTTCAAAATTTTCATATGCCCTACGTGAAATTAAAAAAACAACTAACCTGCAAACTGCACTTGTCACTTACTATGCATATGCCCAAGCATGGCTCAGCTATGGGGTCATGCTGTGGGGTAACAGTACAGATTCACAAACCATATTTATTTTACAAAAGAAGTTAATTCGAATAATAACCAACATAGAACAAACAGATAGCTGCAAACCACATTTCCTAAAACACAAAATACTCACACTTCCCTGTTTATACATGTTTGAATTATGTAAATTTGTCCGAAATCACCCAGATTTTTACACTACTTGCGAAGAAACACAAACAAGATACACCTTTCGACACAACAAAAACAAAATAAACATACCTCAATCCCGACTCAAAATGCACTCAACCAGCCCTTTAGTTATGTCTATAAAAATTTATAATAAATTGCCAAATGAAATAAGAGAAGTAAGCAAAACAAATATATTTGTTAATAAATTGAAACAATTCCTAGAATCAAAGTCATACTACTCAGTAAAGGAGTTTTTAGATGACAAATCGATTGCAAAATAAAATTATTCTTTCTTATACACGAAACATTATAAAATGGACATAAATAATAATAACATAATAATAATAATAAAAATACTTCAAATAATTTCATAGTAATTACCTGCAATATTCTTAACAATACATAAAATAAAAATAACTAATATACTTACTATACTTTTATACACAAACCCAATATTTTTATATATACCTAGTTATACACCCAATTAAACAGCTCAAATTTATATTGACATTGAATTGCTTGAATTGTTACTTAGCCCTCTTCCTCTCTCCTAATCTTGCTGTGCCCGACAGGGTCCATATTGGTCTTTTACTTTGTTATACCATCTATGTAATACATATGGAATGCAATAAATAATTGAGTATTGAGTATTGAGTATTGAACTCATAATATATGTATAATAAAATTGGTCAATTGAATGTCAAAGTAATTAAGAATACACAATTACACGAATTAGATTAATTTATCATTCACTTAGCGCGAGGTCTCTTAGAGACCCGTCTAGGGACATTTGTTCCCTAATATAATATTCTTCCATTGTACCATTTCGTTCCAAACATTGTCAGTGTCAACTTACGGAAAAGAATATGTTCTTTATTTACAGAGGCGTAGCGTTCAAGTTCGAGTGGCGAGGCGCGCCCACGCCGTCGCCGCCTGCGCCGCCGCTCACGCCGCATCATCGTGAGTAAAACAAGATACTCACAGAATTTCACAAACCTTCATTATAGTCTTAAGATCTCAGCTAACATCGCCGTCACTTACGTGTATTTCAATTGTTTTATTTTTCTTGTTTATCATGTTTGTACATAATTATGTTACGTACGTGTTTTTTTTTTTTGTTTATTTGATAATAAACAGGCTGACTATGAATGCATAAGGACTGGCAATCTTGAATGCTACGGGCACGAAGTTTGCAGCAAGGAGCGGTAGCCAAGCGGGGCGTTGGCGACGGAATAATTTTTTCATCACACCTATTCGAAAAACGACAATTGCCTGTAGAGGATAGCGGGAGCAAAATTCAACTTCCTCCCTAGGGAGTTTGGGGTTTCTCTCTTCTGATTGGTCCACTCCGCGCTTTTGATAGCGTACTGATTTGTGTAGTTAGGTTGGAGGCGCTAGCGTGACGATTTAATGTAAAAAAAAAAATCGAGTACGTAGCTTTTTATTTTTCTCATAGGTAGTGATGAAAAATAGTGTATATCACTCAGGGACAAAATATTTTGTTCTCGGGCGGCTTCTATTGAATTCCTCGCTAAGCTCAGGATTCTACTTTAGAATCCTTCGCTTAGCTCTGAATTCAAAATAACGCCTTGGACGAACAAAATATTAATTTGTCCCCTTGTAACACAAATAACTACGAGTATATACCATTTCCGTCGCCCCGCTCGGCCACGGCTCGCCGCTAGTTTCGTGCCCGCAGCCCTAGTGCGTACTGTAAAGGCGTCCGCCATGATTTCAACTAAACATATTATTATCTCCAATACTAGCACCAAAGTTCACATTTCATATGTCGTCCCTACAGCAGTGTCGTGCGGCACGCCCCCCCCTCTACCGCCGCGCCGCCGCCGCGACTCTGCCGCGCCGCCCACTCCGCTACCGCCTGTAAGTATATACTAAAGTTCCTATTGTTGATATAACTTATAAAAATAAATCGATAACGTTTTGGTGCTGTATCCAACTTGGTTGTATGATACTACTATGAGTATTAACGTCTGCATTAATCGCGAAGTTTCTTCTCACATATGATTTAAAAAAAAACAAAATTTTCGTAGTGCTTTAGCACTCTCGAAAACCATGAAACTGACACCCAAGACGGAAACATTAAAAATTTCGTAGCCGCCATCTTGGACTTTTATTTTGACTTCTCTTTTGGCTTTAGCACCCTTGAAAACCATGATCCCGAAACTATGAAAAAAAAAAATATTTTCACAGTCGTCATCTTGGATTTTCATTTTGACTTCACTGTTGGCTTTAGCACCCTCAAAAACCATGAAAACAACTCCCATGATAGTACAGCGGTCAAACTATAGTACTGTTTAAATTGTAGTCAGTCGTAACCCAAGTTGTGTCCGCAGTCTTCGTCAGTGACGGCGAGCTCGCCGCCCGTGTACGGCACGTCGGGCGCGCCGCCCGCGCACAGCGCGCCGCCCCCCCTCCCGCCGCGCCCCGCGCCGCCGCCCGAGCTGCTGCGGCCCGCGCACTCCACCATCCTGCAGCGACGACACAACACGTGAGTTGACATGCCGTTGAGTTATTTAGGACAGGTGGAGTCACCTCCTCGGGCGTCTTCATCTTTGACCGTCACCCTCGAAAAAGCCCGATTTGGGGCCATCATCCTTAACAGCGTTTCCATGTAAAGTCAACTCTTAGGCCGCCTTCATTTTTAAAATAGGAGCGTGGACGAAATACGATTAAGAAAATTCGTCATAGGATTAAATTTTTCTGGATTCCAAACCATCTGCAAAACGATTGCTTGCATAAAAAAAAAAATACGTACGTTAAAAATTGTTTTTTCTCCCACAGCGGCGCCCCTCGCCTGCCGCCCAAGCCGGCGCCCAGCAACACGGCCGCGCGCACGTAGCGCACACATGCGCACACACACACACACACACAGCGTACACACACACAAACCAATCCACCGTAGGACCACCACACCCCCTGGTACATTCATAGGCTAGCGTAAAAATGCACGAGAATTTCCGTGCTCAAACCG
Organism: Conistra vaccinii; assembly: GCA_948150665.1. Classification (NCBI taxonomy): domain Eukaryota; kingdom Metazoa; phylum Arthropoda; class Insecta; order Lepidoptera; family Noctuidae; genus Conistra; species Conistra vaccinii. The sequence goes on along the minus strand of OX411344.1, from coordinate 4,363,613 downwards.
CAAGCATCAAGCCTTATCAAGCATACTTGCCTAATACGTAAATGCTTGTCTGTCTACGCCCTAGAACGTCCGTATAGAGCCGCATCACAATATAAAATGACGGATGTATAAATTCGATAGCCTTTAAACCTCCATTATATATCGCAGATAAATTACATAAATACTTTATTCATAAACTTCTTTCTTAAGACTACCTGTGTCAACGGACCTGGGAGCCTACCACAACCTTTAAAGCAGTATTATTTCCGGTAAAGCCCGCGCGTTTTGACATTCACGCGCGCTTTACGTCACTTTTGACATTTTTCAGAATTTTTCGGTGTAACCTGTAATTTTTTTATTATTGTGCGTCTAATTGAAAAGAATAACCGTCAAGTCATAGAGTGAAACAGCCCACAGACGTTATCAGCCATTATTTAGCAGTAAAAATAGTGATTCAATCCGCGTGCACCGAGTGTTATTTTGTAGCCAATTGGTAACAGTGGGGCTTACACGGTTAATCTTACTTCAGTGGAGGAAACATATGGAACTATACGTCCTGTAGAGCTTTATCTCTTTCCCACACTAAAGTAATATTAAAAAATTCTGCTGTGGAGGTGGTGGTAGTCTCCCTGGACGTTGCGGCAAAGTTAAGTTTATGAGTAAATGGAGAAATCTGGCTCCCTTGAACCAGCCAAGTTCACTCACGTATATTACATTGTAAAGATATTGTACATTGCAGACATTCCAATGCAAAGTTACGGTTACAGTTAACTGTTTTTTTCATAAATATTTGACGATGGTGAATTCAGGCCTAAACCATTTTTTTTTAATTTTCCTGTGATCACGAAACCTAGTTAGAAGAAAAAACAATAAAAAAAAAAATGATGTGCATTGTGCAGTGCCAATATGCAATAGTAAAACAATATAGTTAAGATTACAGAACTTTTAGATAAATATAAAATGAAAAACAAAAATAGGCGTGGCTTACACCCGGTTTATTATAAAAACAATTTGACGCTTATTGTAAATATCGCCAATACTGTTCACTGGACGATATATCAAGTTATAATTTCTGGGTATAAGCTGACTACGCTTTCCGTATAATGAGAGATCACCTCATACTGTAAAATATAATATATACAAGGTGCAGACGACAATACAACAATAAATTAAACGGCGTGTCTCTAATGACGTTCCCATACTGCATACAGCAATTCAATCGAATATATCCAATAGTTTAGTCAATATAGCTAGTAGAAGATCGGCTAAATCCATAGTCGGCTCGGGTTATTCCGTTTATCCACCCTAAGGTGGATATTCGGAAACGTATGTCCGAGAATCGGCCTATTCGGTACTATTTAATTTGTTTGAAAAACTTATTTTTCAAATTTCGAAGCTAGGATTTATTTGACGGTTCCAAAATACTCTTATGCATTAGTATTGCCAGTATTTCCATTTATTGTTGTATTGTAGTCTCCACATTATAAAGCTTGATGTGTCTTGTGTACTTACAATGAAGTGAAGGAGGCTTAATATACTGGAGTTTACATCGTTTTAGAGGTATGTACAATTTTTTTTACATAAAAATTATGTCCATATTCCCCGTATGAGTAGGCATTACCACATATTAATCGAAGTGTATAGAGTGCCGCGAGTATTCTTGTGGCACTCTAGTGTCGCTGCCTCGGCCCGGCTAGGGTGCCGTGAGCGTTGCATTGTCAGTGTCACTTGTTATTTAGGTTAGGTTAGAACTGTGACCACACAACGCACGAGCCGAGCGAGCGTAGCGAGCGGTGCCGCGGTAGCGGCCGGCGAAGTGCCAGGGTCCGTTTAGGCACAAGAGAATGTAATGTTTTGGGAATGAGGTGTTTAACCTCGACATTCAAACAAAATACCAAGTGACGTGACTTAGTGACAGTGACAATGAAAATCCAATGCTTGCGGCACTTTGGCCGGGCCGAGGCGGTGTTACTAGGGTGCCTGTAGAGGCACTTTATCCGATAGGGATAGAGTGCCACTGGTGGTACTCTATCCCTGCCTATATTAATACAGATGAGAAACTCCGCAGTTTAGGTCTGAAGCTACAAGTACACCCGTCTTGCTGGGCCAATTCAGTGAGTGTAACGTAGTCAGAAGATCTAAGAGTCACGCGATAGAAAGAGAGGCAACTTCTAGGTGAATATAACTGTAGTTGATTAGCGCTGTGCGACCTGAATTGCACTTTATTGTGTCGTAGGAAGAGTCGCTTTTTATTTAAATGATTTTGCGGAGTGTCCCATCTATATTAATTTGTGGCGTTAGTATTACTGAAGCACGAGCACACTGTGAACGAGTACACCCACATTTCGCCAGTTATGTTTAAGTCCCATGTAATAGGGGGCAAGGCTGTTTCCATCAGACGGGCACAAATGCAAGCTTCATTTTACTACTGAAATATTTCTAATAGGTAAACTTTACCACTGCTACTATTTCTTCATCATAATCAGCCTATTAATGTACCCACTGCTGGGACACAGGCCTCCTCTCTGTGAAAAGGAGTGGAGTGTAATCTACCACGCGGGCCCTGTGTGGGTTGGTAGATGTCACATGTCTTCGAATTTTTGGTTCTAACATGTCGGTTTCCTCACGATGTTTTTCTTCACCATTTTGAAAGCAGTGGTGATGAATTTTTTTAGACAAAGTAAAGTGCCTGCTTACCTACGATTTACAACTCGTAAGTCGGGGCCATTACCACTGGGCCACCACTGCTCTACTATTGCTTATATCCAACTTAAAAAAATCTTTAATTTTTTCAAAATCTTTAAATTCGTGTCTTTGGTCCAATTCAATTACGCAGGAGTCTCCGTCTTCAGTAGTAAAAACTACTGAAATATTTCTAATAGTAAACTCTACTACTGCTACTATTTCTTATGTCCAATTAAAAACAAAATACTTTTATTTTTTCAAAATCTTTTCATTCGTGTGTTCTGCGTATTCAATTACGCAGGAGTTTCTTGTATATCTCATTTATTTATTTATATTCCTTCTTAGGTGTCTCGTTCGGTAGTGTTGAGACCTCTCTCTCTTCTGCTACAAAGAACAAATAATATTTCCCAAAAAGCGGTTTCTTGTTAGACGAATTCTTTTCACATGCAAAGTTGTGTTAAAAACACGAATCCGTGTAGGTCGCTCTTAAAACGCATTTTATTTCCAATTCAAAGGAATACCAATTCTTTTTATTTTTTCAAAATCTTTACATTCGTTCTTCATATCCATTTCAAGTAGGTGTTCAACTTCCGTTCTGATAATGTTGAGACGGCTCTTCCTTCTGCTACTATTTATTGACGACAAATATTGTGATGAAAAAGCCTTTGATAAACGAATTATCTTTTTCACGTGGCAAGTATGTATGTACTTACACGAATTTGTGTAGGTCTTAAAAACATTTTTTATTTCCAATTTTCCTGAATATATTAATTTTTCAGATCAATTACTGATGAATTTATTTTATTTATCATAACATTGAAATTTCTTGATGTGTCCCTTTCGTTCGGTAATGTGGTTAGAGGGGGTTGAGACCTCTCCGTTCTCTCGTTTTGTAATTTTGAGACATCTCTCCCTTCTGCTACTATTATTGATGACAAATAATATTACCCAAAAAGCGATTTCTTTATAACCGAATTGTTTTTATCACATGTCAAGTATTGTTAAAACACTAGTTCGTGTAGGTCGCTCTTAAAACGCATTTTATTTCCAACTCAAAAGAATACCAATTCTTTATAATTTTTTTCAAAATCTTCGCATTCGTTCTTCAGATCCACTTTAATTAGGAGTACTTTATGTTCTTTGCTCGTTCGGTAATGTTGAGACGGCTCTCCCTTCGGCTACTATTATAGACGACGAATAATATGTCCAAAAAGTTTCTTCTAAAACTTTTTTTTTTTTCAAAATCCTTCGTTTTCATTTCCTATATTCTTGAAAGTGATAACAGTTATTTTTTTCAAAAAACTAACATTGATTTTTTAAATCCACCAGAAGTACACAGGGACGTCTGTTGCCGCTTCTCTTCTCGCCGACAGTATATTTTCTCTTTTTTTAATTATGTGTCATGTCAGTGATCTCGTCCGGTAATGTGGCCACATCGGAAAGGTTCGAGCTCTGATTCATATGTTACATTGATCTCAGCCGTCTCATGCTGAAATTAGATGCATTTTTCATCATTAGATCCAACATAATCATTTCAAGTATCAACTAGTATTACTAGTTAAATTAATAAATTACTCTTTTCTACTGTTATGTCCCAATTATTATTTCCAACTTTCCTGAAAATCATTTCGGTTCATTTGATTCGATTTTTTTCAGTTAAAAAATGTTTACATTAATTCTTCCACAATATTATTTTTTCGTTTAGTTTCTTGTTCCTAGACATAGTTGCCTACATTACGGCTTAAGACATTTATTTCTCAATTGAGTTATAATGATAAATACAAGTTAATCTTAATACTAAATACACGAACTTATGAAGAACGGTAGGTACTCGTAAATTATCTATTAGTAGATGCACAAACAGCATTTTTTGTGGGTAATAAGAAAAAGTTAGCGTGCTATTACATATCGTATCTCGATGGCAACATACATTCTGTATTTATTTGTCAGTGACTTCGTTCGGTAATGTTGCGACATCTGAAAGTCCCGTCATCTAGTTTATATTTTACATTGATCTCAGCCACGTGCTGTGATTAAATTTCGATATAAAATGTTACTGCATTTTTCAACATCCATACATAAGATATTCTGATTGATGTTTTAATTAGATATTGCGGTTACATTCGGTGATTTATTTTTCCAATTTATAGTCATCTTTCGAGTTGAATCCGAATTCCCATGGAATGCCTATCGACACAAGCGGTGATTTATTTTCTTTTTTTCTATCTACTCTCAATAAGCTATCACTCGAGTGATAACTGAACTTCTATGGAAACTTCTTTGGTCGGCTGTAGTATTAGTGGTGGTAGTAATTCTTGATTACACGAACCAACTTTTTTTTTCCTTCAAAGTACGGGTCCGCTGTTGACCTCGTCTGGTTGAAAGCGACTACAATTGAGCGATCGTATACAGAAGATACTGTTCGCTCTACTTCTACAGTTTTTTTTAATACTTTGTAATGTAGGTGAGAGTTCAGACACATGGTAACACGTTTTAAACGCAATTTTCAACACGCTTGTGTTGTTTTCTTTTTGTTTCTACGCTTAATTGTGTATCTTTTCTTTCAAACCTGAGGTCACATAATAGGGATTCGTTCTTAAAATTTATTTGCATTAATTATTTCGCCAGTTTTCATCTAACGGGTACAAATCCAGTCTCCGTTTTACTACTGAAATATTTCTAATATGTAAACTCTACTACTGCTACTATTTCTTATGTCCAATTAAAAACAAAATACTTTTATTTTTTCAAAATCTTTTCTCTCGTGTGTTGATGTAGTCAATTACGCAGGAGTTTATTGTATATCTCATTTATTTATTTATATTCCTTCTTAGGTGTCTCGTTCGGTAATGTTGAGACCTCTCTCTCTTCAGCTACTATTAGTGACTACAAATAATATTTCCCAAACGCAGTTTCTTGATAAACGAGTTCTTTTGTTCATATGCCAAGTTGTGTTAAAAATAAGAATTCGTGTAGGTCGCTCTTAAAACGCATTTTATTTCCAACTCAAAAGAATACCAATTCTTTATATTTTTTCAAAATCTTTACATTCGAAGTAGGTGTTCGAAGTCGGCTCTTCCTTCTGCTACTATTTATCGATGACAAATAATGTGATTAAAAAGCCTTTGATAAACGAATTCTCTTTTTCACGTGGCAAGTATGTTCGCATTTAAATCTTCGCATTCGTTCTTCAGATCCACTTCAATTAGGAGTACTTTATGTTCTTTGCTCGTTCGGTAATGTTGAGACGGCTCTCCCTTCGGCTACTATTATAGACGACGAATAATATGTCCAAAAAGATTCTTCGAAAACTTTATTTTATTTTTCATAATCCTTCATTTTTATTTCCTATATTCTTGAAAGTGATAACAGTTGTTATATTTGCAAAAAAATTACATTGATTTTTTAAATCCACCAGAAGTACACAGGGACGTCTGTTGCCGCTTCTCTTCTCGCCGACAATATATTTTCTCTTTTTTTAATTATGTGTCGTGTCAGTGATCTCGTCCGGTAATGTGGCCACATCGGAAAGGTTCGAGCTCTGATTCATATGTTACATTGATCTCAGCCGTCTCATGCTGAAATTAGATGCATTTTTCATCATTAGATCCAACATAATCATTTCAAGTATCAACTAGTATTACTAGTTAAATTAATAAATTACCCTTTTATATGTTACATTGACCTCAGCCACATGCTGTGATTACATTGCGATATTAAAATGTATAAACATTTTTCAATATAATCATTTCAAGTGCCAGCAGGTACTGTCGGTACTCTTGGAATCTATATTAAACAAAAATATTTCTGTTTTCTACAGTATGACAGTGATCTTTATTTTCATTACATTAAGGCTTCTGTTGGGTGTCTGCTGTCAGAGGTATAATAACTGCGAAAGGTCTGTAGATTACCTTACATACTATAAAAAAAAAATTAACCAGCTTTCCAGAAAATGTTGACAGTTAATTTTTCATCAGCTTCTTTGGTTTCGTATCCACACATGAACTTATTTTTCCCTTTTTGTATTCAATTTCGTAATAGTTCAATGTCGGTTAGTATTTCGTGGTAATTTAAATGACGATTTATCTAAAATCAATTTTTTCCTGTATATTTTTATGTCGTGTCGTTTGTTTCGTCCGGACGATTCCAGTTACTACGTACATAATACTGATTGATATTTTAATTAGATATTGCGGTCACATTCGGTGATGTATTTTTCCAATTTATATTCGTATATAAGTCATCATTCGAGTTGAACCCGAATTTCCATGGAATGTCTATCGACACAAGCGGTGATTTATTTTCTCTTTTTCTATCTATTCTCAAAAAGTTATTACTCGAGTGAAAACTGAACTTCCATGGAAACTTGTTTGGTCTGCTGTAGTGTTGGTAGTAGTAATTCTTGAGTACACGAACCAACTTTTTTTTCCTTCAAAGTACGGGTCCGCTGTTGACCTCGTCTGGTTGAAAGCGACTACAATTGAGCGATCGTATACAGAAGATACTGTTCGCTCTACTTCTACAGTTTTTTTTTAATACTTCGTAATGTAGCTGAGAGTTCAGACAAATGGTAACACGTTTTAAACGCAATTTTCAACACGCTTGTGTTGTTTTTTTTTTGTTTCTACACTCAATTGTCTATCCTTCCTTTTTAACCTGAGGACACATTTGGGGATTCGTTCTTAAAATTTATTTGCATTAATTATTTCTCCTGTTTCCATCAAACGGGCACAAATCCAGTCTCCGTTTTACTACTGAAATATTTTTAATTGGTAAACCCTACTACTGCTACTATTTCTTAAACAGAATACATAATTTTTTCAAAATCTTTACATTTGTGCCTTTGGTCCTATTCAATTACGCAGGAGTTTCTTGTATATCTCATTTATTTATTTATATTCCTTCTTAGAATTCTCATTCGGTAATGTTGAGACGTCTGTTCCTTCGACTACTATTTTTCCTGTATATTTTTATGTTGTGTCGTTTTTCCCGTACAAACGGTATTTAAAACAAAAAAAATAATGACTACGTTTATGTCACATCTTCCAGTTACTAGAATTGACGTATATTCTGATTGATGTTATAATTAGATATTGCGGTCACAGTCTGTGATTTATTTTTCCAATTTATATTCATAAATAATGTATCATTCGAGTTGAACCCGAATTTCCACGGAATGTCTATCGACACAAGCGGTGGTTTATTTTCTCTTTTTCTATAAGCTATCACTCGAGTGATAACCGAACTTCTGTGGGTACTTCTATGGTCGGCTGTAGTATTAGTGGTGGTAGTAATTCTTGATTACACGAACCAACTTTTTTTTTTCTTTAAAATACGGGTCCGTTGTTGACCTCGTCTGGTTGAAAGCGAATTGAGCGATCGTATACAAAAGATACTGTTCACTGTATTTCTGCAGTTTAAAAAAAAAGCGTACCTAATGTAGCTAGACAAATGCTAACGCGATTTAAACGACGTTTTTCAACATACTTCTATGTATTTTTTTTTGTTTCTAGAAGTAATTGTTTATCCTTTCTTTCAAATTTGAGGACGATTCGTTCTTAAAATTTAGCATAAATTAGTTCTCGAGTGATACCCGAATTTTAAAGGAAAATGAATATCAACAAAAAAAAATATTTCTTTAAAATCCTTACATTCGTTCTTTAAGTTCGAGGGGTCAAGCTCTACAGTTTTTATTATATATCTTCCAGTTACTAGAATTGACGTATATTCTGATTGATGTTATAATTAGATATTGCGGTCACACTCTGTGATTTATTTTTCCAATGTATATTCATAAATAAGTCATCTTTCGAGTTGAACCCGAATTTCCACGGAATGTCTATCGACACAAGCGGTAACTTATTTTCTCTTTTTCTATCTATACTAAGCTATCACTCTACTTCTGCAGTTTTTTTTATTAATACTTCGTAATGTAGCTGAGAGTTCAGACAAGTGGTAACGCGTTTTAAACGACGTTTTTCAACACGCTTGTATTTTTTTTTGTTTCTACACATAATTGTCTATTGATGTTTTAATTAGATATTGCGGTCATATTTGGTGATTTATTTTTCCAATTTATGGAAATGGAATTTTATCTACTCATTAAGCTATCACTCGAGTGATAACTGAACTTCCATGGAAACTACTATGGTCGGTTGTAGTGTTAGTGGTAGTAATAATTCTTGATTACGCGAACCAACTTTTTTTTCGATTGATTGATTGATTTTCCTTTAAAATACGGGTCCGCTGTTGACCTCGTCTAGTTGAAAGCGACTGTCAATTGTCTATCCTTTCTTGCAAATCTGAGGACACATTCGGCGATTCGTTTTTAAAATTTATTAGCACTGATTAGTTCTCCAGTGATATCCGAATTTCAATGGAACATTAATATCAACAATTTGATTTAATTCTTCAAAATCTTCACATTGCCATTGGTCCATTAAGTCCACTTCAATTTTTGAAATTCCTTCTTAAGTTACTCGTTCGGTAATTTTGAGTCGTCTCTCTCTTCGGCTACTATTTTTCCGGTATATTTTTATGTCGTGTCGTTTCGTTGAGTCCAGATGGTATTTATTATTTTTTATAATAGAGATAAAATGGCTACGTTTATGTCACATTTCTCCTTCCAGTTACTAGGATTGACGTACATAAGATATTCTGATTGATGTTTTAATTAAATTTTGCGGTCACATTCGGTGATGTATTTTTCCAATTTATATTCATAAATAGTCATCATTCGAGTTGAACCCGAATTTGCATGGAATTTCTATCGACATAAGCGATGTTTTTTTTTGTATCTATTCTCAATAAGCTATCACTCGAGTGATAACTGAACTTCTATGGGAACTTCTTTGGTCTGCCGTAGGTAGTATTAGTGGTAGTAGTAATTCTTGATTACACGAACCAACTTTTTTTTTTCTTTTAAAATACGGGTCCGCTGTTGACCTCGTCTGGTTGAAGCAACTACAATTGAGCGATCGTTTACAGAAGATACCGTTTACTCTACTTCTACAGTTTTTTTTAAATTATTCGTAATGTAGCTGAGAGTTCAGACAAATGCTAACGCGTTTTAAACGACGTTTTCAACACGCTTGTGCTGTTTTTTTTTTTGTTTCTTGATTTAATTGTCTACCCTTTCTATCAAATCTGAGCACACATTCGGCGATTCGTTTTTAAAATTTTGCATTTTCGGAATTTCAATGGAAAATTTAATATCAAAAATTTGTTTTAAACATAAAGATAATTTTATTTGTCAAAAAACTTGCATACACATACAAATTAAGCATGCAGGATGTCACAATATTTCGTTCGTCCATGTTTCACCAATAAGGCGTACTTTATAAAATTTACAAAAAAATAATTAAAGAACTAAATTACAAAATAAGTTATATGGTAGTGTCATTTAAAAATCACTTATATTATAATAACACGTTTTATTTCTTTAATATCTTTGCTTTGGTCCAAAGTCAACTTCAATTTTTGAAATTCCATTTTAAGTTGCTCATTCGGTCTTTTTTGAGACGTCTCTCCCTTCTACTACTATTTTTCCGGTATATTTTTATGTCGTGTCGTGTCGTTGAGTTCAGATGGTATTTATTATTTTTTATAATAGAGAGAATGATTGATTACATTTATATCACATCTCTCCTTCCAGTTACTAGGAGTGACGTACATAAGATATTCTGATTGATGTTTTAATTAGATATTGTGATCACATTCGGTGATTTATTTTTCCAATTTATATTCATAAATAATTTATCATTCGAGTTGAACCCGAATTTCCACGGAATGTCTATCGACACAAGCGGTGATTTATTTTCTATTTTTCTATAAGCTATAACTCGAGTGTTATACCTGAACTTCTATGGGAACTTCTTTGGTCGGCTGTAGTCTGTAGTGTTAGTAGTCATTCTTGAGTACACGAACCAAATTTTTTTTTCCTTTAAAATACGGGTCCGCTGTTGACCTCGTCTGGTTGAAAGCGACTACAATTGAGCGATCGTTTACAGAACACTCTACTTCTGCAGTTTTTTTTAAAATAATGCGTAATGTAGCTGATAGTTCAGACAAATGCTAACGAGTTTTAAACGAGGTTTTTTAACACACTTAAATGATTTTTTTTTGTTTCTTGATTTAATTGTCTATCCTTTCTTTCATATCTGAGGGCACATTCGGCAATTTGTTCTTAAAATTTAGCATTTTCAGAATTCAATGGAAAATTAATATCAACAATTTATTTCTTCAAAGTCTTTACATTCGTTCTTTAAGTTCACTTCAATTTTTGAAATTCCTTCTTAAGTTGCTCGTTCTGGTAATTTGGCGACGTCTCTCCCTTCGGCTACTATAATTGACGACAAATAATATTTCCTAAATTCTTTTTCATATTCACCTGATGGATACTTAATTCGTTTTGTATATGAATATTAGTTTATCACTCGAGTGATAACCAAATGTAAATGAAGAACCGAGTTCCCATTAATTTTGACATTTATTATTTTATATAATATATATAAAATACATTTTTAAATATAAAAACATTTAAAATATTAAAAAATTGTTTTCCCCCGGTGTCGCGAGCAAGGTCCAAGCTACCGGTGGTTCGGGCTGCAGAGACAGGAACCTCCTCACAATGCAAGCCGTATCCGTTCTGCCTTCTGAATCAGGCCCTTGATCCAACCGCCTAACGAGAGCCTCGAGAGATGTTGCTCGAGGCTTTCAGCCATCAGGCCATTGGCCGTTACGACAATCGGCACAATGATAGCTGACCTCACATTCCACATGTCGACAACCTCGTGTGCTAAGTCGAGATATTTTAATTGTTTCTCTTAGCTTTCGCGAGGTTCCCGTCATGCGGAATGGTAACATCGACTATTATTGCGCGGCGCACTAATCGGTCTCTCACCACCAGTTCAGGCTTATTGGCAGCATTCCTGTCAGTTATGATTACGATCCCAGTACAACGTGACATGGTCATTTTCGAGAACTGGGTTAGGCACATACCTCAGAATCCACAAGTTTATATTTCAAAGCAAGTTGCTGGTGAAAAATGTTGGCCACTTGGTTATGCCTGTGCAAGTACTCGTCGCCGTTAGCCAGACGAGAACAACCAGAGATAATATGTCTGCTGGACTCACCCGGATGGACTTAATAATTATTATTAATTATATTATAATTATTAATCATTTCCTTTATTTCATTCATAATATTCAATTACATTTTCAAATATTTTCATGAAAAACAATAAAAAAAAACATATTAAAATTATTAATATCTCTCCTTTCAGTTATTCTTTTCAGACATTTAGATCTTTATTAATTCCTTAAATTTTCTTACTTGATGGATATTTAAAATATACATCCGCAGACCCATACGGTGATTTGTTATTCCAATGTATTAGGAATGATCCGAGTGATTTTTGAATTTCCACAGAAACCTAAAATCGTTTAGGTTCTTAACAGCTTTTTTTTTGTTTTTATTTGTTCCGGGGTGGAAAATCTTCATGGATGTCCTGCGCCCTGGGGCGGGCGAAGGGGTCTGTCAGACTCCTACTGACTAAAAACCACCCCGGTGTTCCCTGCCCACACTTGGACCGGGGATCATGAGAGCTAATGCGCCTTCCACGATCTCCGACTGGTGCCAGCACCTCATGTCGTCGGGGTGAAACTCCCCCCACGATGTCATATAGGGGCGCACGTGGAACACCACGCACCGCCACCTCGGGGAGTTCTTAACAGCTGCTTTAAAAAGCGAACCAGTCTTTTTATTTTTATAAAAATTTTCTTTTTTTACCTCAAGCTCATCTGATGGATATTTTAAATAAACATCTGCGGTCACATTCGGAGATTTATTTTCCCAATGTATAAAATAAAAATAAGTTTTCACTCGAGTTGAACGCGAATTTCCAAGGAAAGCTATTATCGATATTTCATTCAATTTTTTTTGGTACACAAACCAGTTTTACTATTACAATTTTCTTTCAATACTATTTTACAAGACTGCCGACACAAACGGCGATTTGTTCCTAAAATATATTTCCATATATAACCTATCACCCGAGTGATAACCAAATATGAATAGAGAACCAACTACTACGACTGGTTCTGGATCAGTCCCATAGTTTTAAAATGTATTCTAAATCTAACACGGGCTTCTTTCTTCAGTTCAAGTTATTTTCTTCAGTTGTTATTTTTTTACATTTTGTATTGTAACCTTAAGGCTTAAAGGCTGCCACGGCATGCATTGAACATTATTCTTTATTATAAGACATTTTTTTAATAATAATTCTATGTAAATTAATATTTTTCGTTAAATAAATCATGATGGATCCAAAACAGCCGTCTGTTAAACATTTATTTGCTTCGTTAAAAGTGAATAGACACTTTAAATGCTAGACTTGGTCAAGGGTTACAAAAAATTTTTTATTCAACCTCCTATTTCTTTCAAATTAATTTTTCTTCACATTTCCTTTCACTTTAAGTGGACATTTTGACAGTTTTCTTTACAAGAGTAGCAACTAAGTTACTGTTTTAAAATATAAGTTTTCTACATAGCGTAAAACAATATCGTTTGTTGTATTCGCTTAATACATATTATACATACTAATAAACTTCCTAATTTCGATTTGATGTTTCTCTGTTCGTTGATAATTATGATGATTTATATCAAGCTTAAATAAATTGTTCTAATCTCGATTCATTATCGTGGCTATTTTGTTCTTCTTCCCAAAGTATTTATAAGCGATTTTATTGGGTCTGGATTTGTGCCCGGTTAAAGGCAAATTTTTCATTTTCAATGTGCTTTAAAAATATATTTTTTCACCAATATGACTATTTTCGCGCTTCACACGAGCAGCTCGTGGCTAAGTAATAACAGCCGCACGTGTCGATACACCAGGTTAATTAAGCTACGCTTGCCGTGGTTTTACATACCAAGGCTCCTCCGTGCCTCGGAAACCACGTTTAGCCGTTGGTCCCGGCTGTCATTCGTGGATCTTTGACAGTCATTATGGGTCGTCAGAAACCCGAAATCCTGATAACCAGTTATACTAAGGGGTATCGTATTACCCATTTACTGGGTTGTGGAGATCCGATAGGCAGTCGTTCCATGTAAAATATTGGTCCGGTTAGACTGGAACCCGACTTCAACATAGTTGGCTAGGCAGATTGATTGACTACTTTCGCGCTTATAAACATTCTAAAGTATGAACTGCACATTTTTCCCTCCTTCGCACGTTTTCTCTTAACACAATTATGACGTTGGCAGAATTGTCGACATCGGCACCATTGCCATAAAGAAAAATAGAATAGAACTGCACATGCCATCTCTAAAACTATGCAAACTCCAGTCAGCATACCGAACTGAAAACTATGACAAAACATGCATTTATGTACATACTAAATATATGCGTTAATATAGCTGCGTGCACGACGCTGCTGGACTGACCCCGGTGGGTCGACCGACCGCCGCTGTCATTTAGATGTAACATAATATAATTATATAAGAACTTGCTTAGAACCAGCGGAGTCTGTCCAACAGTTTAAAAAAAAGGTATAAAATAGTATAAAATTAGTATGAAATGCTCTTAGCTATAATGAATATTATATATTGTTTTTAAAACTGTTAAAACAACAATAAATTCCTATTATGTTGCCATAGTTAAATAATATTCGAGAATATTATTGTTATACAATGTTAATTTTTAGTGTGCAGTGGCCGGTCAGTGTGTGAAATTATACGTAATTTCGGAGGGCGAGAAATAGGTAGCTAATTCGCATATTTATCGGCCAATATTGTTAAAAAGAAACTTATACAGCAGCATTGACTATTATGAAATATAAATATATATGTATAATAAAATCCATTGTATATTAATACTTGTAAAGTAAATGACAATGTTTTAGTGAAATTTAAATAAAATATAATGTACAGTTAGTTTTTAAGTGAGAAACAATAAAATAATGCGAATTAATGTAAATGAAATAAAATTATATAGATGTGATTTACCCACTAAAGCTGTAACAGCCGATTTATTATGGTGCTTAAGTGATGGGCTGCTAGCTGTCACATTCACAGGTCATAGTTTAAATAAATAGAAGAATGAATGGGAAATCTGCAGCTTACAATAGCCAATGTATGAAATGTTTGTCTTTTATATAGAGTGATAATTAGTGACCGATACTTAAACACGTGACTTTACTCATTTACTCATAATTTTGAACAACTTTTACTATGGAACCAAACCTCAAATCGCGAAGAAATAATCAGCTGTTCCATACATTTTGATGAATTTTGCGAACAAAAATGTATGGAACAGCAATGTTTTTTTTGCGTTTTCAGGATTTGTCCCATAATAAAAGTTGTTCATAATGATAAGTAAAGTCACGTGTATCGGTCACTAATTACCAGTCACCCTATATAAAAGGCTATACATGTGACAGTGTGCACCACATCGCCGTTTTCAAACAGTCCCTGTGACTCGAACCCCGAATGCTTCACCGATGTTATGGCATAGATAAAAACACATACGGACAATATAATGTAAGTCGTAATAGTGGTAATATACGGTTCATTTTTCAAAGGACAAATGTGAATCATCCTTTTATTTCTGAGAGTTTTCAGCCAATGTTAAGTATTTCGTAGAACCGTGTGTTTCTGTCATTATAGTTGAAGCTTGCTTTGAAGTCCGGACTATTAGGTATATGTACAAGGTGGCGTGCGCATTCGATCGACTTCTTTTTTGAAGTCCGAAATGTGGCTTTCATAGAGTTTGATTTTGAAAGTCTTTCAGTTCTAGTGAAATCTTTATATTGAAACATATTTTCAAATTTTTGCGATGAGATTAACTCGAAAAATATCCGCTGTTTCATATAAAAATGCAACACTTGCTGAATGTATAAAACAGATGCTTTTATTTGCAATTTCACAATAAAATTGCTCCATAGCTGTTGTCAATCAAATTATAATGACAAAAGTTAGAAATTATAAATCGGGTGGACTCCACACTGCCTACTATTCGTTTTATGAGTTACAATTTGATATACACACTAAAAAAAAGTAAGATTTTATTCATTCGTCTGTTTGCGCGCGCCCTGTAGTTACAAAATGTCAAAAAAATTACAGTGTATGATAGATGATAATTTGTACATAATATAAAAATATATGAGTAGTTGATAGATAGGGGTGGGCTATACGACCTTGTTGACCATTATTGTAGTACAAATAATAAGCATGTAGTATGTAACATTGCCCATGCGATGGCAATAATTTCAATAAAATCAACTTGATGTAATTAAAATGGATTCTAAAACTTGAAGTTGAAAGGCGATTTTCTTTTAATGGATTGAAATTATGAAGTTACAAATGAAAGGGAATTCTATAATTTAGAAGGAAATCACTTTTGAATTTTTAATATTGAATAAGTAACTGTAAACGCACTACGAATAAAAACATCATAAATAAGTATTTCACTGGTTCCGTTCGTCAGATATATTTATTAATATTTACGGTTTTAGCAAGTAAGTATTTATATCGGGTTCGCCCGTTTTTCATTTCGAAGAATAATGAGTTCGTAAATATTAATGAATATTTTTGAAAAATCATAAAAAAACACATTGACAGCTATACAAACCGACCAACATGAGAGGGCGGTTGAATACCACACGCCCTCTCATTTTGGTCGGGTTATTCCATTTAAATAAAATTGTGTGTATCGGTCCCTTTTCACTTCTGCAGACTAAAACTTAAAAGTTATTCGCAGTGCGGGCCAAATCTTCTGTCGGATTAACTGCCCACCCCCCAAAAGTAAGTAAAACAGTAGAAAAGACGATATTTGGCCTAAGCATGGATCTATACATACATATATATAAGATAGCAAGTTGTTAGCGTTAAGTGAAGCCACCTGTGAATATACTGTAAATATTATATCAAAAGAATTCATATATACAGTTTTTTGTTGTTTCATTTCTCTCTGTACCTCCACAGAGCCGCAGAAAACAAAATAGTACAAGTACTGAAGATTCTCTACGCAAAATCATTTATTTAAATAGCGACTTTTGCTACGACACAATGAAGTGCAATTCAGCTCGCACAGCTCTTAGCAGTTGCCTCGCTTTCTATCGTGTAAATGTGACACTGAAAAAAAGTATTTGGAAACTTTCCAAATGCCTTTTTTACACCTAAAACAGTTACAAACATCAAATTCAGTGTTATAATTATTGCAATTCATTATTAATACTACCGCCTCGTAGGTCTAGTGGTCGCAAGCGCTACTGCTGAGCATGAGGTCTGGGTTCGATTCCCGGATCGGGCAAAATATTGGGTTTTTCTTGCTGGAATTTCTCAGTAGCAGTCCGGAGTCTGGATTTGTGCCCGGTTGATGGCAATAGATTCGCCCCCTATTACATGGGACTTAAACACAACTGGCGAAATGTAGGTGTAGCTGCTACAGGTACACCTCTGCCCAACCCTTCGGGGAAACAAGGCGTGATGTTATGTATATGTTCATTATTAATATTGCCAAATTAATAAATTTGCGACGTTGCCCACTTTCGTAATAAACGCTCTTAATCAGTCAATCAATACTTTAATTCTTCTAAAAAAAATTGGCAATCCTAACCCCCTCCCGAAATGAACTCCTGGCTGGTCCTGGTCGAAAATTATTTTTAGCACTTCGTCACATCCCTAGGACGTGTTTAACCTTTAATTGACCTAAGCGTGAGCTTTGTCTAATTACTGCTAAAAGGTACATGGCGTGAAGCCGTGATCACATTATTATTATTCTATGGTCATTCAGCAACTCATCAAAATCTCTAAAGCGCTTATTCCACGTAGCTGACGTCTATGATTCAGGTAAATAATAATCGTAAGTTGCATCCTAAATTATACAGTGAAACATACGCAGCGAACATCAGTATAAGGCTGCCTGTCCACTGGAGCGGAGAGGAGCGGAGATGTGCCATTATTAACTAATCAAATCTAAACTCAGGGGCGGAGTCAAGTTTCTATTGGTTAATATTGGCACATCTCCGCTCCTCTTTTCTCCTCTCCGCTCCAGTGGACAGGCAGCCTTAGGGTTCCCACACAAAACTGCGAATTCGCATCGCATCGCAAAAATCTGCGAGCTCCTAAAAATAACGCTTTTAGGATGCTGTTGGGGCTGCCGCGCGGTTGGTATGTTTGCTGAAGCGCGTACGGATAGCTTCTCAGAGGATAGCTTTCAAGCCACAATGCGCAAGCAAGCAAACTCCTTGCTGCAACGTCTACGAATTTTAAATAGATAACTTGGAAAACACTTGAAACTTGTTTGTATGTAGTTTAGTGTAGAAACTTGCAACTAGGTGGATAGCATTTTGACAGAAATATAAAGAAATGTCGATGTTTTTCAAGTCATAAAACCCGTGCTAATCAGGGGTGTGTCACTAGTTTACTTAGGTACCCACTAACTCACTTTTACATCAAGGTAAATGTGTTCTATATTACACTAGCTTTTACCCGCGGCTTCGCCCGCGTGGATGTCGCAAAATATCCCACGGGAACGTTCTACCGGGAATACATACCTAATAGCCAAGGAAAAGATAATTGACTAACTTTCAGCGGACGCAGTGGTAGGCTACTACAGCTCCCGCGTGGTCAACCATAATTATTTTGTTACGCGTAATTGCACGACTCTTAATGCGAAGCATTAGAGTGTGCTCTACGATCGAAAATTTTTTTTTGCCCCATTTCTGTAACTGTTTTTATTGTTACACTCCTGCTAGTACACAGAACCTACTTAATTTATATACCATTGTATAGATGATTAAATGGAGATTAATACTGTACTTTTTAACAATTGATTTAATGCAGCAGAAATGGAAAAAGCATCAAAATAGTTGAAAAAAAAATCCTGTCCGTCAATTTATGAACCCTGAAAACATTGTAGCTTGCGATAAAATCAATTAATTGAGTCAATTTTTTTTTTTATACATTCGTTTCAGCCGTAGAAGGAACCCTATTGAAAATGGCTCTTTTATTCAAAGTAGTTTTATTATAATTAATAAAATACTAACTAAAATATAATATCTTTATCTAAATATTTTCAACCTTGGTCTTGATGTTGCCTAGCAACCGCCAAGTAAATATCTTTGTCAGTCTTTGACATTACGACTTCATGAAAAGTGATAAATTGTTCATTTTTGTTAAGGGCCTACCTTGAAAATAAATATTAGTTTGATGGGTGTGGCTTATTTCCCCCGCACGCGGGGAGTGGCGGTTCCATCTTTAGTGGTCGGCTGCCACGTCACCGATACAAACTTATCTGAACCAGTGACCAAAAGTTGAACTAACGAAATCGCAGACCGGAATTTCAAATATTACTTATTTAGCATGCTTAGCATTATTTTTGTCACTACCGCACAACTGTCAAACTAAAAGTGCAAGATAAAGACGGAAACATTTATCTATGAAAATAGTGCGTGCTGAGTACGGAACGTTAGTTTATCTCGGTCTATGAAACTTTTGCACATAGCGAGATAAGGAGTACACAAATAATACAAAATATATAATTATCAACTAAAATATTTATTAATTATAGTTATACAACATGAAATTAAAAATTGTTAATTAATCTTCTGTATTATTTATATAAAAACCGGCACGGCATGCACAATGAAGGGTTCCGTAGTTGGGATAAATTTATCCTTATTTAATTTATATTTTTTTACCGCTTGTGTAGCAAATTATAATTTACTAGCTTTTACCCGCGGCTTCACCCTCGTGGATGTCGCAAAATATCTCACGGGAACGTACCACCGAGATTACATACCTAAAAGCCGAGGAGGTCATAGACTCTTACCTACCGCTGCGCCCGCGTTCGCGTCAACGATAAAATTATTTTGTTACGCGTAATGTTGAATCTGCGATATCTTTTAAATTATTTATTTAAATGATATGATGTATGTGTGTGTATGTGTGATGGGATATTTTAATCTAAATTAAATGTCCAATTTAAATAACATATTTTATTGGATAAGGATTATTAAAATAACGGTCATAATAGCTTCGGAAATAACAATTAAATTTTTATCAAGTTGTAAAAGATAAAAGCTATGCTTCAAAGAAGAGCTCAGTCAAATATGGGTGCTGTACAAACACCAGAAAACCTTGGGCACAAACTGGGTCATGTACCTGTATTTAGAAGAAAATATGTTATGATTGTGCAGAATATTAGAACTATTGGACAATAATTCATGAATATAAATAAAAACGTGTGCGGTCGGGGAACCCCCGTCAAGATCGATGTTCCCTCTTACGTATGATTTAAAACAAAAACAAATATTTCATAGCCGCCATCTTGGATTTACATTTTAACCTCGCAATTGGCGACCCTTTAGCACCCTCAAAAACTATGAAAGTGACACCAATGACGAAAAGGAGATGTTTCAAAATGGGCCAGGTCTATGTACAGTATCTCAAAAAAAAGAGGAAAATCCGTAGAATTCAGGAAAAATACAGATAATTCAATTAAATGTTTACTGTTGTGGTAGTAAATTGATATTTATTATCAATTTTTATCGACTTTCAACATGGCGTCTCACGGATTTAGTTACTCTATGCTTAAAAACATTGACAGTAAACCATAGATCATAGAAACAGAACTGTCAGCTGTCACAACAGTGTGAAATAAACATGTCAAACGTGACAAACGTCAATCGAAATGACAGCAGATCATAGAAACAGAACTGTCAGCTGTCACAACAGTGTGAAATAAACATGTCAAACGTGACAAACGTCAATCAAAATGACAGCTTACCGCCATGACGGGTTTTTGTTGTGTTACAATTTCAAGTGTAATTTCTTGTGTTTACCAGCAAACCAAGCCATTTTAAAGTAATTGGACAATTAAGAACTGTTTTAAATGAATTTCCCTATTTTTTTGTATAGTGTACAAGGACCTGATATGTATACTCCTCACCGAATGAGGACGTGTGATATATGGTATATGTATTATATGGTGCATGGCATGGGCGCGACACCAAGAAAATCCTATTCAGCCTCCTGCTGCCTTCTTGGATGATATTATTTATACCGAATATGATTAAAAAATCTTATGTTTTATCCACTAGGTGTAGTCAATTAATTCATGTGTAAATAACTTAAAAACATGAAGTAACTACAATATAAATAAATAAATTCGTTATTAACGATTGTTATTTTTATCTTTGAATATCTCAGAAACGTGACGCTTTATGTGTATGTTATATGAAGTTTTATGTTTGTATACCTAAGTGTCCCAAATATATGACATTAGTTGTGCAACTCGATTTTCTTTTCCTGTTAACTATTTTGCCCCAATTTAATTCACAATAACGAGTTTTTGTTTTTTACCTTGATGCAGTCCTAGAAAACGATTATGCTTTTTTATATATGTTACTGTAAAAACCCGAACTACGGTAAATCTTAGGATCTACCGGTAAATCCTAAGATTTACCAGGTTTCACCGGTAAAAGTCCGAATTGGTCTATAATCATCTTTAATTTCGGACTTTTACCTGCATTCAGTCGGTAAATCCTAGGTTTTACCGCAGACACCGGTAAATGTCCGAAATGAAAGATTGAAATATAATAATAGTCGTGTCAACTCGTGTCTCACTCGACACCCGCTCGGCTAGATATTATATTAGTGAGAGGCTCGGTGTTATATTAGTGAGAAGTAATTTTTATTTGAGTATTTTTTTCTGCAGTTTATTTTTCTAAAGCATGTTAGAAAAATAAACGCATGTCTTAAACATCTTTTAAGTCTTGACTAATAATAATAATAACTATAGTCATGTTGAATAAATCGTTTCTGATTATTAACTGCATTGTTTTACTCTGAAAACTAACATTTACCGGTATCTGTGGTAAAACCTAAGATTTACCGACTGAATGCCGGTAAAAGTCAGACATTGATGATTATTATAGAACAATTCGGACTTTTACCGGTGAGACTTGCTAAATCTTAGGATTTACCGGTAAATCCTAAGATTTACCGCAGTTCGGGCTTTTACAGTAACATATTTATATCTCCATACATTTTTTTCAAGCAAGTGCTATAAAGTAAAAGAAAAGGTTTATTGTAAAACTGAAATAGCATTAAATTGATCAATATACGATACCTAAACCCATTTCTGCCGAAAAAAGAAAAAAATTACTAAGTAGATCACTAAGTCTATGAAGATCGATTTTCAGCCCACTGTGCGCCCTGAAGCCGCTCTGAAGTAGATTACAAATAACTGCGCACTAGTCAATCTGCCTTATAAAACAGTAGCGCGCATTGCCAGCACGCATGCGCAACCTAACTTCAGAACGACAAATTGACACAATTTTGAAGTACCTTTTTGTAACATCAATAGTAATACGTTTTATCCTGTTTCTTTATAATTACTAAAAATAAAACAAACATTATGTTCTAGAAAATTGAGTGCTTACCCAGTATTACTTTGTAATGGTAGGATATATTATTGCCAGTTGTACAAATTGATGAGTGAAGGTGGTGACTCCGATTCGTTATCATCATGAATTTCTATTGATTCCCTGTAATAAAATGAGTCTATTGTTACGAATGGATTGGATGGGAATTGGGCATCTATCAACAATAGAACAATCCCACAACAAAAGTAGCTCATGAGCCCATTAGATATTGTAAGTATGTATATAGAAACAATTATTGTTTACTTACCTTTTACATTCCCTCATGTACTGAGCCCTCGCCCTCATGTGTTCCAAATGTTGTACTTTATTTAGTTTTGCTTTGGTTTTCCTTCCCATATTTAATAAATAATTTATATACCTATATGACGTCACAAATAGCCAAAAATAATTGTTATTTTGTTCACAGTCACGTAAATTTATTCTATTATACGCAGTTTATATGCCTATTCGACACTAATTTTACTTTAAAATAACTTTAATCTGCTGAACTCGATTTTTCCTGTAAATATAATTATTCAAATTACGTACATCTGACAGCACCGATCTGGAAAAAAATGACATAGATTCATCGTCGAAGAGCTCCACCGAGCTACTGATTTATGAACGAACGAAAGTGATGACAATACTTTTTATAGGCGAAAGAAGAGATGACGATACTGTGTGTTCGGTCGGAATAAAACAGCATATGTGCCAAAACCAAATGCCGTCTTTTATAAATTAAAAGTATTATTAAAACTAAAACTGCTTATCTTAAAACTAGATATGATTACTCTCTATGTTATAAAGTAAAATCCATTAAATAACTCATAAGCGATACGCTTTGATACTCAAAAAAACATAAAAATAGATGAAATTTTGCAATTTTTTTTTATCGAGAAAATTTCATTGTATCGTGTATTCCTTTTGCAGGATACTAGGCCATATAGTCAAAAAACATACACCGAAATATTGAATCCCTATTCCTTAAACCTAATAAGGTACACGAAAAAGAAAAAGACCCCTTTTTTCAATATATCACCTTAAAAACTACGTTTTGAATTTCTTTTTCGTTTATGAATGAGTGTATTGTATGAGGCGTGCACTTTTGGATTTTCCAAACTATTTTGAAACTGTGATATCTCTTAAACTATTCATTTAAATGATGTGATGTAAAGGCATATTTTAATCGAAATTGAATGCCCAATTTAAATAACCTATTTAATTGGATAAGGATTAATAAGATACCGGTCAAAATAGCTTCGGAAATAACAATGAAAATTTTATACAATTTTGAAAGATAAAAATGGTTATTGTGGGTCACCCTTAAAAGATAGACATATGCCATCGCGGACTTTTTTGTTGCAATTTTTAAGATATAAAATACTCTAGAACATAAATTTGATTTATCTCTCACGGTTTACGCAGCGCACGCCAGTAAAGCTCCCAGTCGGCATGATTTTTTCCGACATCTTCAACAATAATCGTCATATTTCAGCCAATTTACACAAAACCTTAATGAATTATACACTAAAACCTTCCACATGAATCACTCCGTCCAATGGTGAAAACCGTTTGAAAATCCGTTCGGCAGTTTTTGAGTTTATCGCGTTCAGACAGACAGACAGACAGACAGACAGACGCGGCGGGCGACTTTGTTTTATAATATGTAAGGATGACAAGTAAAACCGGACAAAAAGATGCTGTATCCACCGTTTTCGATTCTTGTTTACTTACACCTAAAGTTGTGAAGATGGTATTCAAAATTGTAAAACTCGAAAAATAGTAAGCAAAACATGGCTGAGATTATGTCGGTGGTACTGCTAGCTTAAAACATGATTACATGACAGGTATTCACCAACCCTCGCTCGATAACGAGTATTCTATTCTATTGTCCTGGTTCTGTCTACTGGAGCCTGTGCCAATATTAACCAATAGAATCTTGACTCAGGATCACTGATCTTATCCAATAGAATCTTGATTCTATTGGTTAATATTGACACATCTCCGCTCCAGTGGACAGGCAGCCTAAGACATGGGAATTCCGGTGTATTCCCATACGTTCTCTAACCACGGTAATGGACAACGACAGGTAAAAATTATTTTATTCAATTCCCTTTGTCACCTTTAACGGGGACGAAGGGCATACATACACCATACACCAGAATTACAAGGGGACGGCGCGTACGCAGTCCCCACTATCAAAAATTACGCATCCGAGTTATCCACATTAGGGATAATCGCAGGGGTCAACCCAACCGCAGGTGCAATGGGAAGGCCTCGCCCTGGGGGAACCGCCTGAATGATCACGGTATCCCCTATGCCAGGTAAGTATGAATTTGTTACAGAAATTCGAGAGGGTCGTTCAATGGCGGAGAATCTTAACACCGCGATTCAGAAACGTGACGTAAATGTAAAGCGCCATCTAGTGTATAGAAACTGTACTAAGCTACTATTCCTCTCATGCCCACAATTTGAAGTAGGTATACCTAACTGTGGTTTCGGCGGTGATACCTACAATCGACGGTCTTCAGAAGTAAAAGATACTGCTTCATTCAACGGGTTAATTATTGTACCTATTGAGATATTTGCGAAACGATAATTGAGTCATTGCAGTTTAGGGTTACACTAGTGCTGCATGTGTGAATTAATAGAAGTTCCACTTGTACTGACTAGATGGCGCTTTCATTAAACTCTAAGATCCGATGGACCGTAAGCATTAGTTTGGTTCTGATCCAAGAAAATTTTACTTAAGAATAAATAAGCAATAAGAATTTGTTTGTAAAATGCTGTTTTGAGGCAGCACAATCTTGGTAGTTTTATGAGACAGAAATCTAGCTGTTAGCAAGTAACTTCAATAAATTAGGCACTAGGTCAGATATTTTTCACTTTGTAGTAGGTACCTATAATATTTTTTTGGAAGTCGGTTAATTTTTTTTTTGTTAAAAGTAAATGGCATCTAACTATGAAAATGAAACAATTTCCTCACGATGTTTTCTTTCACCGTTTTGAGAGCAGTGGTGATGAAAATATTTACTCGTAAGACGGGGCCGTTACCACTGGGCCACCACTGCTCTTCCTCTTGATCTTTCTTCACTGATCATTGACTAGAAGAGCATAACAAAAATTGAGTTTTATTCGTATGTAGCTAAGTTCTAGAGTTCCTGATAGTTTCTAGAAAAAGTTAAATCGAACTAAACTGAAAAAAAAAACAATATATTCCCGGAGGTGAGAGAGATAAATAAAACAATAATTAACGATGTTCGTACAAGTTTATTAATAATTATTTATAATCAGCGCCGTCAGCGCCCTCTACTACAGTTAAATAATAATATATATATTATTGTACATTTAAATATACAACAGATGTGGGCGCTACGTCTTATCATACTTGAATACACGGCTGGGCTCGAACGCGTTACCTTTAACAATAATACCAAACTGTTAACAATTTTACTCATATACTTACTGTGAACGGCTCCTGCCTGACTTGAAACCATCGCTTTTGTAAAAAACATGTTATTTTACTCAAAAGAAACATTCCTTTACTTTTTTAAAGAAAACTGCATTCAAAGTTTATCGAAAATTCGCTTGCCGCACTCGAGAATCGAATCGGCTAAAATCCGAAAAAATATCACCCTATACTTTTATGGCATCAATCGATAGAGTTAATCATAAGGATAAAATCTGTCTAACAAACATGATAAATTAAATGAAAGGAAAACCATCAAATCGAAACTTATAAATTCGATGGGACAAGATAAAGCAAGTGTGGCAAGCGAATTTACGAAAAATTTTGAATGCAATTTCCACCCTGTATATACACGATGATTTTTAATTTACTATTAAGTTTTCAGGATATGAAAGGATTAATGATTATAAACAATTTTCACTATAGGACCATCTACGAAATACAGTCAAAACCGTTTATAATGACATCGCTTAAAACTACGTGTCGGTTATTACGACGAACTTTTGAGGTCCCAGCATTTCTGTGTACTTAACATAGTTTTTGGTTATAACGACTATCTAATCCGACAGTCCCTTCGAAATTGTTATAAACGATTTTGACCGTTGCAAAAAAAGAAAAAAAAATTAAAATTCATTTTCATCGGGTAAATATTGCATATTCGTATGAAACAACAGTTGTTTCATACGAAAATGCAATATTTACCAACCAACGACCTTAGTGTTGGTCTCAAATTGAAAGTTGCTCATTACCGTGACTACTTTCTCATCCTAAAAGGTTAACAGGGAATTAAAAATCACCGTGTATAATATAAATGTATTACATTTACATACAAAATGACAAGATTAATTATTTATTACATAAACATATTAAAAATTAACCCTAGAAAGGTAATTTGTTTATTTTATTTGTTAAAAATCTGTATTAGGAGGATGTGTAATGGTGCTCCCACACTGCTTGTTAAAAATTAGTAAACATTTTTAACAAGCAGTGTGGGAGCACCATAATGATTACTGGTCATTTAAATTATCAACATACTAAATTACATTTGTAAGGAAATAATAATATTTAATGTAAAAACATGACATTCCTTATCAAATACAACTTAGAGCGACTAGAAATACATGATACAATTTTCACCTTTTAATTT
This sequence comes from Conistra vaccinii, assembly GCA_948150665.1. Classification (NCBI taxonomy): domain Eukaryota; kingdom Metazoa; phylum Arthropoda; class Insecta; order Lepidoptera; family Noctuidae; genus Conistra; species Conistra vaccinii. The sequence goes on along the minus strand of OX411344.1, from coordinate 4,336,906 downwards.
GGCTGACCGGTGAATCAATGAAATAGTTTTAAACATTGTCGAGCCCAGCCCAGTCTAGGATTGAGAATTAAAACTTTAATTTAAATCTTTACACAAGAGTCGATTGACATAATTACCATACAAAACTAAGTGTTGCCAGACTTGTGATAAACGTGCATCGATTAGATTGATGGATGTTGAACATGCACATCTACAAATGTAAGCACAGTCAACTTTAATACACATAGGCGTTTACAATTTGAATTGAACAGCGCTTTTATGTCGTAGCTGGCACTGATTTGCTGTTGATCGTACCATACATAATTGATGATTCGACGACATCAATAAATATCAATTTAGATGGAGAATATTATTTAAATCTTGATATCGCGCGTAAAAAATAATTATTATCAATACGATTCACAAATCGTGATCATTTAATTCAATTCAATTTATTTATTCAGTAACAATTCACATTGCTTTCGTATATTATTAATTTATTAGGTATCAGGTGAATATAATAAAAATCATTAAACTAATATTAGAAAATATAATTTAGATTAAAAAATACCAAATTATAAAACCAATGGTCAATAAATTAAACACAATAAAACACCACAGATACCAAATAAATAACAATTTAAATTCAACATCAAAATTCATAGATCGATTCAAATCGATGCAACGTCGATCGTCTAGCAATACCCTAACAGACACAATATCTACCGAGGTTATGTCGTTTGGAACTATGCCCCTAGCCCATACAAATATAGAAAAACAAAATATATTGCGAGACAATATCAATGTTAACTTCATTACTATAACGTTCAATTTTGTATGACAAACTATTGTAGACATGCTACAATGTAAAATTAACTGTATAGTTAAAGTTTTAGGTTCGAAATTTGGAAGCATGTTTTATTTCTAAGATTAGAGAGGCTACAGTGTAGTTTATGTTTGCACTTTAGTACATTTTTATTATTTAATGAATCAGCAGCAAAATTGTACTAAAATGCAAATAAATTAATTGTTACAGTACTATAATGTTGCAATAATAGTTGCATGTCGTCTACAGTCGCTGTCAACCATTTAAAAAAAAAAACACGAGGGCAGTCTTTGGGGACTGCCGATGGAAGTGAAAACTAAGTAACGCCATCTAACAAAAATGTCAGGAATTTATGTGGCTTGCTGTCAGTACAAGAACGAAAGCTGTAGCTCCATAAAAACAATTCCAAAAAAATAAAACAGAGCACGCTGTCAACAATTCTCCCTCCGTCTTACGAATTTTCGATTAGGTCACGTGACCTGACGCGGTGTCCTGACGCGAGTTTAAATTTTTTTACCCATCCCAAAAAAAGTGCACACCGCCGCTAAAGAAGTTTTGACCAAAAACAAATACATAAGTCCATTATATTGAGCAAGTGTGGTGATCAATGCTCATGCTCAAGGAATATTAAACTTAATTCCAATCAAGATAAGATTGATTATCCCACAAGTTTTGCTTCGAATAGAGTTCAGTTTGCCTATAGACAAAAAAGTACTATTCGGTAAAAGTACAGAAATATACAATTTGTAACTAGCGAACTAGAATATTAAAAATCAATTGCAATCACAACACTGAATTAGATGTTATAACCGTTTCAGGTGTAAAAAACGCATAACACTTTTTTACATCAAAAACGAAATATTCAGTGTTACGTACGATATTAATAATTTCATTTCATAATCAATATTCTAGTTCACTAGTTAGAAGCATTTCATATTTCTATACAGTAATATTCCCAAATTTAATCAAAACAGGTAAATATTTGACAGCTATTTGCGACGTTGCTAACTTTTAGGATAAACGGTCTGTCCTATGTAAGAGGGGGGCGAGCCTATTGCCATCAACCGGGCACAATACCGTCATATAGGCATTCATCACAAAACTATACAATGTCGCCCATGCGCATGTGACCGCCCGTAATTTTCTGAATATTCATGAAAAAATATCGAAAATAAACTTCAAAAGGGAGGGTCTATCTATAACATTTTTCACTAGTTTAAAAAAAAATACATACACAATTTTTTACCGAAAAAATGACTTCGATTCCGTTTTTTTTTCGGAGTCGATAATTTTTTGTAGAAATTTTAATTAACCTGTTAAAATAACTCATAAGCTTTTGGAAATAATAAACAGAATCCAAATCGACCCATAAACTTCGGAGATGTGTCAAAAAACAGAAAGCAAATCTTTAAAAAATTAAAAATTGAATAACATGAAAAATGTTATAGATAGACCCCCCCTTTTGAAGTTTATTTTCGATATTTTTTCATGAATATTCAGAAAATTACGGGCGGTCACATGCGCATGGGCGACATTGTATATAAAGGAAAAACTCGTGGAGCTGTACTCTATTTGAAATAAAATTAGACATTTAAACAAACCTTTTTTACAGTCCGTTCAACCGATTCCGACTTCTATACCGTAGGCATAAGGATGGCACTAAAAGCAAAAAAGTGGTTACAATACCAACTGTTTACTGCAGCTGTCATTTGTCATGCGACTAACGCAATAGAAGTCAAAATCGGTTGAACGGACTATAAAAAAGGTTTAGTTAAATGACTAATTTTATTTCAAATAGAGTACTTTAAAAAAATATTGGTTGACAACGACCTTAAGTTATCCTAGTGAGTTTATAAAATTTACAGATTTTACAGATAATTATCCAATACTTATCCATAACATCTACCATATCATAACCGAATTAGCACGATATTTACTTGTACCAATTATATTTATAACAGAACATCATGCTTCAGAGCCGTAGCCAGGAATTCATTTCGGGGGGATGGGTTAAGATTTTTTTTTAGGAAAATATAGTACCTATTTCTGATTTCGAAAGGGTAAATAAAGAGTATAGATTTATAAAAAAATGTACTATCGGGGGCCCGGCAATCAAAATGGGGGCCAGGGGCCCACGTAAGCAGAAAACTAAAAGAACTAGAATAACGTACATGAGCGAGCGAAGCGAGCTCAAAAATTTTGCACCCTACATTTATATTTAGAATACATAGGGGCCCCCGCGGACCGCACCTGCCACCACCCCCCCCATTATATATAGAGAACTATGGAGAATATAGGATGTAAGAGAAAAAATGCAAAATTTTTAGCATGATATTCTACTCGAATAAGTTAGGTTTTCTATTTGAACCCCCAAACCCCCCCCTGCCTACGGCCCTGTCATGCTTGCATATCTCGGGGTAGGCAGATTTCATGGCTCTCTAAACAACCACACCAGCGCGCTCGCACGAACCGTGCACGCTAAGCGCCTCGAATGACTATGGACACGGCACTTTAAACGCGCCCGCGCATGTTGCGAATGGTTCGCGTTCAAGGATCTACTGAGCACATCCGAGGTAGCACAGGTACACAGCAAGCACGCGATGTGTTCGCGAATGAGTGTTGTTACTGTCTCTTACGCGCGAACCATTCGCTAACGGCTCGCGAACATGTACAAAGGTGTCCATACTATATTCCTAAGATGCACGCGAACGACACTGTTCGTGTGCGTGCGCAGATGTCGACCCGCCTTAAGTGGTTACTAGCAACACATCAGCCAAAATTACGCGACAAAACTTCGGTTTACGCTTGCAATGCTTTTTAAATTACCTATATACATAAACACGCGGAAATTCTGTCGTGTAATTTTCGGTTATTTATTTAGTAGCAAAATACATTGTGTTAAATATATGATGATAAATAAAAAAATATTATATAATTCAGTACGCATTTAGAATTTATCAATAATACCATAAAAAATTATAACAGTGAAAAAAAAACTAGCAATTTTTTTAAATTATTCTTTATTATATTTAAACATAACAAATAATTCACAAATAATTTTACTGTGGCTTTCGTTTGTCACCTATGAACTCATCAATACTATAAATATGTGTTTAATTTCTTTTTACATAAGTTTATGCTTTTGAATTCTATCGGCAACTTGTTGTATAGAAAAACAGATTGAACTATCTAAAGGGTAAGAAAGAGAGCCACAATCATGATATTAAATAGTACATCTAATCCAGTGATTCGAGAGTTTGTTTATTAAGATTATTACAAGTAAATATCACACAAAACCTCCAATTTACTCGTGTTGCATTAAAGTCGTCGACAATGTTGCGCCACACTGAGCAACATTGCGCTACATCGCGTCATAAATAAGTATTCTACAAAAAACCTAGTTACGGCACAGATAGACAAATGGTGCACTCAGCATTTTAGGTCTGAAGCTACAAGTAGATAATTGACTTAGGCGTGACTTTGTAGAAATCCATTATAAAATACAATAGACGATGAATATTTAATAACTTAATCCGCTTAACTGTTCTTAAAGTGTTACAGAACCCTGTAAGAAATCGAAGTGTTGCCACGACAAGTCAATCGTCATCCTGAAGATGCCTCGTTGAGAGGCGAAACACGTGTCGATTTCTTACAGGGTTCTCTAACTCTTTAAGAACAGTTAAGCGGATTAAGTTATTAAATATACGAGTACATCGTCTATTGTATTTTTTTAGCTACCAGTAGGTACGCGGCGGGCTCGTCTTGTCAAACTCAGTGAGCGTAACGTAGTCAGAAGATATAAGAGTTACGCGATAGAAAGAGGCAACTTCTAGGTGAATATAACGGTAATTAGCGCTGTGCGATCTGAATTGCACTTTATTGTGTCGTAGCAAGAGTCGGTTTTTATTTAAATGATTTTGCTGAGTGAACCATCGGTCCTAATCTGTGGTTACGGTGAAGTTTCCTATAAACGTTGTCGGTCGCATACAGTGTCTGGTCGTCAAGATGCTTGCTGTGTGAATTTTGACTAACAAAATACTACACACAATAACATGTTTAAATTCGAAAAGCGGACTTTCTAAGGAAACCGACAAACTATGCGTTTTATACGCGTGTACTCCCAAAGTTTATTGCAATTTTAAATCCTAAGCTAATTACATAAATAGGCACGGGCTTGCGGACGGAGAGCAATAGGTAGCTCGCCGTCCGAAGGACCAGGTCCGGGTCGACGGCACGTCGTGTTCCACGCGCGCCTCAAAGAGATGTCAGCACAATTGACGGGGTCCGCTAGGGCCGATGCCTGTCGGGGTTGCGGGAAGTCCTAAGGGGAAACCGTGGCCCGTAGATAGGAGAGGAACACGGGTGGGTTATAGTCAGTAAGAGTCTGACACGCCCTTCCACTCCGCCCAGAGCGGGAGAAATCCTTAGATGATTTCCCACCAAAAAAAAAAATGCTAATTACATAAAGCTTATTTTCGCTGTGACGACTGCGCGGTTGCTACCTGGTGGCTGTGCGTACGAGATGTTTGTAGGAGGATTTCAAAATAAGCTTTATGTTATTAGCATAGGACTCAAAATTGCAATAACCTTTGGGAGTACACGCGCAGGCATCCTCCCTTACATAATTATATGGTAACCCTACCAGCAAGTGACATTCATGACGGTGATAAAGCAATTACGAGGTCGGGTATACTGATGTTCTCGAAAGGCTCACTGTAGCTTAAAACTTACTGACGCCAAATTTTACCGATAGCGTTTAATAAGAGACTTCAGTCCGCATTTGCCGATTACAAAACAGCGCAACATTAGCGCCACAGTCGCGCCACAGTGGCGCCACAGTGGCCCACTCACCTTGTCTACGCGAGGTAGGAGTAGGTGTCGAGCGCGGCCGGGGCCCGCTCTAGGTACTGCTTGTCTATGAGCGCCTCTATGCACTTCTTGATCATGGCGACGGACGGCGCGAACGAGCCGCGCGCTTGAGAGACCACTTCTTGTATCAGTTCAGTGTGGCGGAGGACCTGGGAATGTAGTTTATGCACATAATTGTAGAACATAATATAAATAAATAATAGACGACGTATATTTAGTAACCTAATCCGCTTAACTGTTCTTAAAGAGTCATAAAGAACCCTGTAAGAGATCGACACGTGTTTCACCTCTCAGCGAGGTAGGCGAGGGAAGCTTGTCGTGTCCGGGTTCGCAACAAGTCAATCATCATCCTGAGGATGACGATGATTAAAATATTCCACGTTGAAAGATAAGTGCGCGTGTACAGGGTATTTCTTTTACGTATTATTGTCATATTGTTTGTCAGTATTTTGAAATAAAAAAAATACGTTTCTTTTTTTTTGTTATTTTTTTTAACATGTATTTTTTTTTTTTGAAAGGTTGTTAAAGAAAATGCCCTCCGTTAGTCAGTCAATGTGGCGACGACGCTTGGGGGAGGCCTATGTCGAGCAGTGGACGCGTTTCGGCTGAAATGATGATGATAAATGTAATCTATAGATACAATAATCAAATCTATCAATCTATGTGTCAGGTGTGTGTGTGTTGTGTGTGGTGTGTGTGTGTATATCTGTGTATCTATGTGTTTTTATATATAGATGTATGGTATGTCACCTTCCGCTGCTTCATGATGCGCACGATGGCAGCCTGCAGGTACATCTTGCGGTCGTCGTCGCAGTGCGCGGCCGCCTCCCCGGCCTCCGGCGCCGCGCCGGGGTTGCTTGCTCCGGTACCGCCTGGGAACGGTAACGTTCGTCAGTCAGTTATACTAATATCAACTTTATTTACATGGAAATTAGGTTGATTTCAGAAAGACAATTGAAAAGGTATTGGAGTTGTAACGGCAAATTGTGTAACATCTTTCCTTTGGCTTTCCTGCAATCTGTGGGAGTAATTTCGTGAAAAGGGACGAAAGTGTGTAACAGGAAGCCGGGGAAGCGTGCGCTATTTGATTTGACCAATGAGCGCGCGCGGTGCTAGAGTTGGTCGTAAGAAACGACCTTGATGAGGGCCCACCTTTTAATGTTGCTATAGACTAAAAGCGTGCGCGGCTCCCGCTCCCGACCCGCTCACGCTTTTCGTGTGCTGACATCCATATAATTCAAGGAATTACAATATATACAAGCCCGCCGTACTCCCGTCCCGACCCGCGCCCGACGTGCTCCCGCTTTGTGTGTTTTGAGCTTTTATATATATATTGAATAGAGCAGTGTTAGTACAGTGGTAACGGCCCCAAATTACGAGTTGTAAGTCGTGAGTTCGAACCCAAGTAGACGCTTTACTTTGTGTAAATAATTTCATCACCACTGCTCTCAAAACGGTGAAGGAAAACATCGTGAGGAAACGGCATGTCTTAGAACCAAAAATTCGAAAACATGTGACATCTACCAACCCGCACTGGGCCCGCGTGGTGGATTACAGCCCACTCCCTCTCACAGAGAGGAGGCCTGTGTCCCAGCAGTGGGAACATTAATAGGCTGATTACGATACGTACCTGGGTGGTTGGGCGCGTTGGCACACGTGAGGCGCACTTTGGTCCGCTTGCAGCTGAAGGCGAGGTTGAGCGCGATGCTCGCGTCGGCCGACGTGTCGTCCTCGGTCTCCGAGCCCACCTCGCCCGTCGCCGTCAGGAGGCCTGCAAGGACAATTATTCACCAATGTAGGAATGGTTACGGTATTTTAAACCTTAAAACAATGTTACGGAAGCCATTTTTCCAATACCGATCCGATTTATTAGACAGACAGACTTGACAAAGTCCGCAATGAATGTCGAGGCAGCTTTAAAGTCGCACCAATCACTGACAAAATGGCCGAAAACCGCCTAAAATGGTATACATATTAAAAGACGCAATGAAGATCTTGTGGTACAAATTGCACTAAATCTGCAGGAACAAAAGAGAGGCAGAGGCCGCCCGCCATTGACCTGCAATCTGAATTGCTAATCCATTGCTACAAGACTTCGAAAATAAATTCTGCTCAGCAACGTAAATAACGCAATGAATGTTGTTGAACTGTCAAAATGAAACAAATTAATCGGAATCGTTTACGAAAATGTGTTGCGTAATTAGACAGCTGGTGGTCAATTATAAAAAGAGACCTCAAGAAAGCCCAATTGCCAGAACCGACAACCCAAGCCAGACTAACTTGGCGCAGAAAACTGAGGAGACCCGACCCCAAATAACGGGACCAGGGACGGAAGAACAAGATGTCTCCCACATCTGAGAAACATCATGCTTCTATTACACGATACTTGATGGCCCAAAGAATTGACATCGGCACAAATTAACACAGATGGGACTCTCCGTACAGTTTAGGTATGAAGTTACAAGTAGGCACGCGGCGGGATCGACTAGTCGATTTGAGTAGACATAACGTAGTCAGAAAATATAACAGTTACGCGATAGAAAGAGAGGCAACTTCTAGGTGAATATAACTGTCGGTAATTAGTGCTGTGCGACCTGAATTGCACTTTATTGTGTCGTAGCAAGAGTCGCTCTTTATTTAAATGATTTTGAGGAGTGAACAGTCTGTGCTAATCTGTGCATATAAGCTATTTTTATCGGAAAAGTTTTTTTTTTTTTTTAATAGTAATTATTAATTTACATAAATATTTTCAATATTAATGGTATATAATATGTAATTGAATTCTGCCTGAACTAGTAATGAAACTGTAGCGGTTACACCGCCACATACGAACTAGGCATCAAAGACATGACTTCACTCAAATCCTGCATCGCGCAATTAGAGTCTACCGCGCGATCTACATGACAAACTCCCGACATCAACTTTCAGGCAGTTATCCGCCAGACCAGTGCCGGATTAACCACGTAGCAAGAGTAGCAATTGCTACGGGCCCCGCGCAAATGGGGGCCCCGCGTGTCTAAACCCTGACCTCCGCCTGAATCTAATTCTTTGAGTGAAACTGAGTAAGACGTGGTAGGTTTATTGACTTTACTTGATGTGACAATAACGTGAAACGTTTGGACAGAAGTTACAATGAAATATTATGTAAGAACGGTCAAAACTAATCGAATCTCCAAGGCGCGGTATACATAAATTTGTCGAGCTCGCTTCACTCGCCCTTGATCCTAGTTTCTCTCAATTCTACAGCTTTTCTCCATAGTCAACAATGCAACTCCTATTTATGTATGTATTGTCAAAAAAACCTCTCACGAGTTGAGATGCTAAAAATTTTCGAGCAAGTTTCTCTTCATTCATAAAGATTTTTTAATAAGCTATTTCAATATAAATGATGAGTAGATACTAACCTAACCAATCAGAGGTTTTAAAAAAAAATCGACATCGCATCGCTCGCTCTTGCATCTTAGTTTCTCTTCTTTCATTAACTTTTCTACATTAGTCGACAAAGTAACATAACACAATAGTAAGCCTAGACTATCCGAAGTGCAAAAATATATCAAGCTCACTACGCTCGCTCTTGCAATGAAGGGTCTCTTATAAGAAATACAATTAAATCACTGCCAGCATCAGATATTCTAGAAATGAATCTTAGAGGATTTTAAAAAGTAGGTTCCTACTTCAGTTAGCATTGTTTGTCTAGAAAAATTTATTTGACTAGCTTATCTCATAAACTTTAGAACTTAAAATAAAACAAGTTCTACCCACTAGGGTAGAAAGTTCTATCAAAGAACACCCCCTAGGGCCCCAAATAGCAAATTCAAATGTAGCAAATTCTACCTAGGGGCCCCCGCCCCTAGGTAGAATTTGCTACAGGACCCGCGCTGGCTTAATCCGGCACTGCGCCAGACACGACACCCATCTGGTCGGAGGATTCTCCCTTTTCTATAGAGAATGAGTGAACTTTACACCCTGTTCCTCATACCTCTAAAAACCTGTAGAAGACCGATCCTGTGCTTCCCGCATCCAGCGGATTTTCTCGACCTTCACCAGGTTATCGGGCCACCTAATGGGGGGGTAAAGGGGAAGGGGGGATATAATAGGTATAGTTAAGTTACCAGCGTCCAGCAGAGGTCGCAGGTGTCTGTGCCACGCGTCGCCGGTGAGCTGCAGCGAGTCGCGCAGTTCACGGGCGTTCCAAACGTCTACTGTCTCGAAACTTAGCAGGAGGGCGCACTGGGAACAAAATAAAACATGGTTTATTCTAGTAAAATCACAAACAATCTGCCTTTTCCAACTATGTTGGGGTCGGCTTCCAGTCTAACCAGATGCAGCTGAAGTCCAGTCTGACCAGTATTTTACATGGGGCGACTGCCTATCTGACCTCCACAACCCAGTAACTGTGTAATACGATACTCCTTGGTATGACTGCTGTCAGACTTTTGGGCTTCTGACGACTCTAACGACTGTCAAAGATCCACAAATGACAGCCAACGGCTTATCGAGCTTTCCGAGGCATGGAGGAGTCTCAGTATGAAAAGATGGTCACTCATCCACTGACAAACCCCGACAAGCGTAGCTTAACCTGATAGATCGACCTGTGCGGCTGTTATTACTTAGCCACGAGCTCCTCCATTTCTTAAGTGCCTGTAATAGATCTGTAGTTTAATAGGCTCCCTCACGTACGACAAAAACACGTTTTTACGTCAAATCCCTGCGTTTTGTCACTGACACGCCCCATTACATCAATTATGACATTTTTCAGAGTTACCTATAATTTTTTGTCTATTTTACTTCTAATCGACGATAATATAACTCAGGCCATAGAGAGAAACAACCCACAGACCAAACGGAATATCCGTGTAGCCCCACCGTGTCCACCGGGCTACGCCGTGACGCGCGTATCCCGGTGGATACGGTCGGGCTTGAAGGGGGTGTTAGTTTTCTATCAATATGGATATAGTCGGGTTTTAGAGGTTGACATAACAGTTTAAGTCTCGTCTGTAACCTGTGGCGTGGTGGCACTGATGTGGTAGAGCCGCGGCGTGTAGCGCGTGCGCAGGTCGCCCGTGCACAGGTGGTGCAGCCAGGCCAGGCGCCGGCCGCTGAAGGAGGCGCGGTAGAAGGCCTCGAACAGGCGCGCCGGCCGCTCCAGCTGCAGCGGCGGGGCCAGCGGGGCCATGGCGCCGCCCAGGGGCCACGCGCCGGCCTGCAGGACCTGGGGGAATTACATTTAAAAATAAATTATGACTAATATTGTCTCGTTGATTCGAGGTCGAATAATGAGCATCTAATCTCAATCAAATCACACAATGTATTTACTCTGAATACTAACTTTTCATTTTGACAATATAACAAAATCCAGAAAAAGTTATTTGCAAAGTATTAGTACTTATACCATTAGAAATTTCTGAGTAACAGCCCCGAATCTGGATTTTTGTGCGTCACTAAGGCAAAGGTAAATAAAATGTCTTCTCTTTTATTATAATTGGCCACAAAAAACCACTGTGGCCCAACTGTTGCGCAACTATGGCTTACCCGTATAAAGAACCCAGTGCTAGCAGCCAAGTTTTTATCTCGCAGATGTTCAATCATGACATACAACACACAGCCAGTAATAGTTATTGTAAATGATTGTTGTTGTTGTTGTTTGTTATTATTCTTGCTCTTATATCGCTAACTTGTATAAAGAAGCCAGTGCTAGTAGCGAGGTTTTTATCTCGCAGATGTTGAAACTTGGCAGTAAGGACATACAATACACACAGCCAGTAATAGTTATTGTTAATGGTTGTTGTTGTTTTTTGTTGCTTCTTGCTGTTGTTTTTTGTTGCTTCTTGCTGTTGTTTTTTGTTGCTTCTTGCTGTTGTTTTTTGTTGCTTCTTGCTGTTGTTTTTTATTATTGTTGCTATTATATCGCTAACCTGTATAAAGAAACCAGTGCTAGTAGCGAGGTTTTTATGTCGCAGATGTTGAAACTTGTCAGTAAGGCCATACAATACACACCACACATACACACCCGCATACACACAGCCAGTAATAGTTATTGTTAATGGTTGTTGTTGTTTTTTGTTGCTTCTTGCTGTTGTTTTTTATTATTGTTGCTATTATATCGCTAACCTGTATAAAGAAGCCAGTGCTAGTAGCGAGGTTTTTATGTCGCTGATGTTGAAACTTGTCAGTAAGGCCATACAATACACACCACACATACACACCCGCATACACACAGCCAGTAATAGTTATTGTTGTTTTTTGTTGCTGTTGTTTTTTATTATTGTTGCTGTTGTATTTTATTGTTGCTGTTGTATTTTATTGTTGCTGCTGTTTGTTGCTATTATATCGCTAACCTGTATAAAGAAGCCAGTGCTGGTAGCGAGGTTATTATCTCGCAGATGTTGCTGGAACTTGGCGTTAAGGTCGGCGGACACGGCCACGTCTGTGAACATCCTGTGCAGTTTATTTGTGAACTCGTAGCCGCAAGCGGCTTTCAGACGGTTTATCATTGCTTCTTCCTGGAAAAAAAATAATGCCCGTCAATCAACTGTGAAACCTGAAAAGATTATAGCTTGCGAAAAAATCAAATAATTGAGTCAATTTTATTTTGTATTAGATTCGTTTCGCGCGTTTTTATTTTGTATTAGATTCGTAGAGCAGTGGTGGCCCAGTGGTAACGGCCCCGACTTACGAGTTGTAGGTCGTGGGTTCGAATCCAAGCAGGCGCTTTACTTTGCGTAAATAATTTCATCACCACTGCTCTCAAAACGGTGAAGGAAAACATCGTGAGGAAACCGGCATGTCTTAGAACCAAAAATTCGAAGACATGTGACATCTACCAACCCGCACTGGGCCCGCGTGGTGGATTACGGCCCACTCCCTCTCACAGAGAGGAGGCCTGTGTCCCAGCAGTGGGAACATTAATAGGCTGATGATGATGATGATGAGATTCGTTTCACCCATACTAGGAAATCTATGGAAAATGGCTATCTTATTCAAAATTGTTTTTTTTATACGAACAAAATCTACGTGATCAAATCAGAAATGAAGAGATCCGCAAGAGAACCAGGGTAACCGACATAGTCTGAAGAATTGCCAAACTTAAGTGGCAATGATCAGGGCACATAGCTCGCAGAACAGATGGCCGATGGGGCAGAAAGGTTCTGGAGTGCTGACCACGTACCGGAAGACGGAGCGTTGGAAGGCCTCCCACAAGGTGGACCGATGACCTTGTGAAGGCCGCAGGAATCCGCTGGATGCGGGAAGCACAGAATCGGTCGAAGTGGCGGCGCTTGGGGGAGGCCTATGTCCTGCAGTGGACGTCTTTCGGCTGATATGATGATGATGATGATGATGATCAAAATAGCATTATGAGTCGTGCACTTTTTTATTTTCCAATTTATTTTTTTAAATGTGCAGTTGCTTTCCCACCATCTAAATATATATAAATCAATGCCACTTTTCGTTGTAATTTTATAATTCGAGAATGGCTGGGCCAATTTGGCTGATTTTGGTCTTGAAATGCTTGTCGTAGTCCAGGGAAGGTTTATAGGGTAGGTAGGGTAGGGTAGGTAGCCGTAGATAAGTACTTAGTGCTACCCGTACGAAGCCGGGACGGGCAGCAGGGCAGCAGTAATGTATAAAAAAGCAGATAACTTTTTCAACCTTAGTTCTATTGTAAAGTTGTTAATTTTCATAACTACTTATTAAAATGTTTTAAACTTTGAAGGTGGAGAAATAAGTTGGAAATGTTCTTCCATTAAAAACGGACTGAGCGACTCGACGGGTGTCGTGTCTGGAGGGCATTGCCGCGTTCGCGTCATTCTTTAGTAATGTTTAGAGGTATGACGAACAGGGTGTAAAGTTCACTCATCCTCTATAGAAAAGGGAGTATCCTCAGACCAGACGGGTGTCGTGTCTCGCGGGCAACTTTCCGAAAGTTGTCGCGAGTTTGTATATATGTCGATCGCGCGGAAAACTCTAATAGCGCGATGCAGAATTTGTGTGACGTCATGTCTTTGATGCGCAGTTGGTGGTGTAACCACTACAAGTACTTATTAAAATGTTTTAAATTTCGAAGGTTGGGTAATAAGGTGGAATGTTCCTCCATTAACACTCTACCGCCATGGGAACCGCCGGCGACCCCCAAAGCTTTGGCTCAGCAGGCCAAAGCATTGTACACGCAAGAGAAGTATCACATTTTCCATAACAGCACGCCAGTAGTTGTAAAAAACTATTTGAATTCGGTTAGGGCGGATCCCACGGCGTCCTAAAAATATTTTTTTTTTGGACTTGCCGGCGTATCCCACGGCTTCTTGTAATAATTTTGACTTTTGATTACAAGCAGTAATTTTGCGACTCGCCGGTGACCTCGATGAGGTCATCGAGGTTGCCGGCGAGCCTTAACTTAAAAAGTTTTATATATTGTCGGTACGGAGAGTTAAAAGGCATTGCCACGGTCACGTAATCCTTTTGTAGATAGAGGTACATACGCAAGTAGTTTTTGTGACGTCAGTTAGACGTTTACAATTCGTGATTATGACTACGTAGTGTTTATGTGTCCTACCTGTTCCATAGAAGCACTGAGCTGATGTATGAGCCTGCGCGCGAGTGCCCGGGCGTAGTACTTCTGGAACACGTCCTTGTCGTCGACGTATTTGAACACCACGATGGCGGCGGCCAGCTTGTCGTCCACGTCGGCGTCGGCGCCGGCGCGCTTGCGCAGCAGCGCGTCGCAGTAGCGCGCCAGCAGCTCCGGGGCCCGCGCGGAGCCGTCCGAGGGCAGGCGGGAGTTCACTACCGCGCTGCAGGCCTGGGGAGAGTAAAAAATTAAGTAAGACTTAGCTCGTTTAAAAACTTTACATATCATATCATAGCCCGAAGGGATAGCTGGACAATGAAAGCACATAAATATTTTGTTAAAAAAGACTGTCTGAAGTAGAGAAAGACAAATTTTGTAAAGGGATTTAAGCCAATTTAGCAAATTTTAGATTTATTTAATATATTTAAAAAAAAAACAGCTGTTTCATACATTTATGTTCGCATATCTCGTCAAAATACAGGGTGTCAGGGACATCGACGCGAAGCCGGTTACCATGGATTCAGTAGATGATTCTGAACCCCCTACGTTGGAATTTTTCGTCGGTTATTAAAAAAAATAATCAGCTGTTTCATAGAAAAGTGCAATTCCTCCGCGGTCAAAATGTATGGAACAACAGATTATTTTTTAATAAACGACGAAAAATTTCAACGCGGGGGTTCAGAATCATGAACTGAATCCATGGTAACAGGCTTCGCGTCGATGTCCCGGACACCCTGTATAGGGACACTGGGGGGTGGTGATTTTTTTTTTGAAAGTTGTTCATAGTTATGAGTACAATGACCGATTAAGAGGTTTAGTATAAACAAAAAATAAGGTTGTATAGTACATAAAAAGAACTACATTTACCTTATCCAGAGCGCCGACGAAGGCCTGCGCTCCGCCGAAGACTTCGCCAAATAACTTGCTGTATTTACCGTGAAGAGACAGCATCGCGTTCACGAAGTGCGTGTGAGCCTGCGTATTGAAATATTATGTTTTATACATTTACTTGTTATTTGATTAATAGAGAATATTCACCTATCAAACTGCCTGAGTGTGCATTCTGAAAGTGAGCAACGTCGCAAATAGCTGTCACATATTTCGTTGTTTTGATTAATTTGGCAATATTGTATAGAAATAAGAAATGGGGCTAACTAGCGAACTAGAATATTAATAATGAATTGCAATTGTAACATTGAATTTCATATTGCACCCGTTTTAGGTGCTTTTTTACATGTAAAACGAAATTTTCGATGTTACGATATTAATTATTGCATTTCATAATCAATAATCTAGTTTGTTAGAAAGTCAATTTCTTATTTCCATAGAGTATTATATCCAAATTAATCAGAACAGGTAAATATTTGACAGCTCTTTAAGACATAGCCAACTTTTAGGATGCATGCTCTTTAGACGGGACACTATCACAGACAGAGCTGGGCAAAATACATGCTTTGCTTTAATTAAAATACAAATTACAAAATACTATCTCGCACTTATTTAAAATACAAATTACAAAATATTTTTAAGTCGTGTATTTGAAATATAAAATACAAAATACAGTATTTTGACTATTTTTATTTAAAATACAAATTACAAAATACAGTCTGGTGTTAGGTTAGGTATATAAATAGAATAGAACTAATCCAGCCCAGCCTAGGGCAAAGGGAATATATTCTTACCATCATATTTTACAAAATGGCGACCTCTAAATATGTATGTCACAGCATTCACAGGATTCACTCCATCGCCGAATGAAAATTACAACCTGCAGTACAGACTACAGTACAGAGTTTAAGTGCAGTGTTGCCAACTTTAAAGATATTACATATTTTGCGGTCACCATTTTGCTTACGAAAGCTATCGAGCGCTATTTTCTGCAGATCGCACCCATTCATAAGATCGCTAAATGTATTTATGTTCAAATGTATTTTGGAGCTATAAGTATTTGAAATACTAACTACAAAATACCTCAGCGTCAGGTATTTGAAATACTAATTACAAATTACATTTATAAGAAGTAATTGAAATACAAATACCAATTACGTATTTGTATTTCAATTACGTATTTCAATTACAAGTAATTCAAATACTGCCCAACCCTGATCACAGATGGGACCTTCCGCAAAATTTAATTATACGATTTGGGGCTAAAAAAGAAACGTAAACCAAGCAGTATCGTGAACAATGACGTCACATCATGGCCGCGACAGTGAAACTACAGAAATTTTCTACTACAGAGGGCTTAGTGTGAGTTTCATTTTACCATCTCGATCAAACGCATCGACCGCGTTTGGCGCTCCGATTGGCAGCCAGCCGGCCTTCACCGGTGAAGGGCCAATCGGAACGCCGAACGCGCTCGATGCGTTTGATCGAGATGGTTAAATGAAACTCGCACTAGGCCCTCTGGTCAAAAGTCCGTTATTTGAACTGTAGTCGAAGGAAATATTGGAGTTAATTTTTTTTTTTTGAGCAACGATCAGTACCTAGTTGAATTTGACAATATTATTTATTTTAATACTTTTTTATGGGTTTTTAATAGAATAAGCGAAACAAAAAAACATGCATGTTCCCAATTATGCATATCAAGGCTGGAATCTTCTATTTATCAGCTATCGGTGACATCTGTCGTCAGCGTAAACGTCTCAGAGTATTTGCTAGCCAACGTCCGCATGGACGTAAAAATATCGCAGCGGTATTTTATCGCGCGCTGGATTTTCAACTCTCGGCGCTAAACAGAGCGCTGAAACACGACAACACGCTGCATGCGACCGATGACGTTAAAAGGAGACTTCACCCTAATAGAACTACGAGTACTATTTAAATTATACAAAAATGCAAAAAAATACCCTGTAAGCACCGATATATGAAACAAGAAATAGACGGAGGAAAAAAAAGGGCTCTAGTGAAAAAACAATAACAACGTCGGTTTCTGAAAGCTTCTCAAACGAATATGTTGTAAAATCTTATGTAACATATACAGGGTATCCCTGGAAGAATGGATCAAATCGATTAGGGGCGTGGGCAAGGACATTTCCAAACTTTTTAACTCTGGTAATGTCAGTGCAATTTTCTTCGGTTCAAAAGTTATGACCGATTTTTATTTTTTTTTCTATCATTTCGCAGTGCTCAACAAAAAAAAAAGCAAAAAATAACTATCAGGGCTATCAATTAAATATTTTTTTTCAGGACGTTGTAGAAGAGTGGGCCTTTCCTGTGGTAATACCTTTACGCAGCTACAAAACATGTGTTCAATAAGAAAAAACATGTACGCAAAAGCTTCGGTCTGGCAAAAAAAAAAACTCAATTTTAGAGAGAGTTTCATGGGAAAAAGTTACACTAGCGAAAATTCACCACATGCTAAAAAACTTGCCCGAGTCATAGAGAATCTTTGGAGGTATGAATCACCGGGATATTCTTATTAGTAAAACCATTTATTTTTACATTGTTCATATTTTCATTTGTTTCAGATGAATTAACCATTTTGTTATTGTGTACGACCCGTTCAAACTGGCCGTTTTGTATCCTTCTCCCGGCATATTTCTAGCTAGGGCAAATAACATGACTCATGAGATAGCAAAAAGTTTACCGCAAAGAAAAGAAATTAAATCGTTAGTATAAGAATTTTCGGAATCGGACGGACCTCTTCATAATATTAAGTATAGGAACTGGCTTTATACTGAACAGAGACTTCAGAAGGCTTTCAGAAACCGAGATTATTTAGATTAAAACACACCTCAGCTCCATTTCCATAATAATCGGCTGGCTGTGAAAAGAGATAGCGATATTTTCAAGTAAAGGTGGTGTTTTTCGTCTCACTATATTCATCAAGAGTAGTAAATCTCTTAATATATTTATACAAGGTGTTCTTTTTGATTTCCCGTAACTCTAATTAAAAATAATACAACAAGTCCTAGAACAAGTGTTCCAAAAATACATAGTTTCGAAGATAACATAACACTAGACGCTAGATGTGTGTATCTAAGTTTCATTGATATACATACATAATCAGCCTATTAATGATCCCACTGCTGGGACACAGGCCTCCTCTCTGTGAGAGGGAGTGGGCTGTAATCTACCCCACGCGGGTTGGTAGATGTCACATGTGTTCGAAGACATGCCGGTTTCCTCACGATGTTTTCCTTCACCGTTTTGAGAGCAGTGGTGATGTAATTATTTACACAAAGTAAAGCGCCTGCTTGGGTTCGAAACCACGACCTACAACTCGTTAGTCGGGGCCGTTACCACTGGGCAACCACTGCTCGCCCCTTAGTTTAATTGATAAGTACGAGTAAGTTATTTTCATTCCAACCAATCAGTTTTTTTTTTTATGGACTAAAATAGTCTGAATTAAAGGTTCTAAATTAATTACTGACCGGTAATTAGTGACCGATAATTAAACATGTTTACTCATCATTATGAACAACTTTTACTATGGGACCAAACTTGAAATCGCAATATTGTTCCGTTGCGTGCTATGCGAACAGTTATGTAGGGAACAACTAATTTTTTTTTCGCGATTTCAGGTTTGGTCCCATAGTAAAAATTGTTCATAATGATGATAAAGTCACGTGTTTAAGTATCGGTCACTAATTACCAGTCACCCAATATATTTAATGTAACATGAATAATCGTGACTTGAGACGAAAACACCATGCTTAACTATGAATAAAGTGAGCTGTTGTTAATTTTATAATTTTAGGTGAAGCGTAGTTGGGAATCAGCTTGCGGCAAGAGGTAAATATGGTACTGACTAGGAGGCCTACTCTCCAAGTCCGTCAACGAAGATACGGGCCCGTTCGTAACCTACGCCCTATTAATTTACTTTTTAGGACGGGCTAAAATACATCGGGAGTGTTACTACACTTCCGATGTATTTTAGATTTGATAGTTGACTACTGTCAACTGTCAAATCGTGGTGTCATTCAGTCTTAGGTCGGACCCCAAACTAATCTTCTGTCCGTAGGTGATACGGAGTAGTTGCCCGTAACTTCGGCCGTAATTGGGACGAATTTCGTGTTTAGAGAGTAGACCTCCTCAGCCGTGTGTATGCGGCACTAGACACGAGTCCCACCGCGATTAACGTGAAGCGAGTGCGCGAGCGATTACTAGCTAGTATGTGTATGTACCAAGCATGAGTCTCTCAGCGAGTGTTCTGCCTGTGAAGCGAGCATCGCTGAGCGAATACCCTCTTTGACAGCTCTTGTCGCTACGATAAACAAGTACTCGCCGATGCAGCGATGGTGTGAACAGTCATCGATAAACTACAATTTTCGTTCGTTTCTTGAGCAAGAAAATCGTTGAGAGCTATTCGCTTTCTCGTCGGGTGGTGGGATTGGTGCCCAAGGTTGAGATCTATCTGACCACACGCCAACCGCGAGGCCGTGATCGACGACGTGTAGTCGTCCGTCACCGACGACGGCCGAATGCTATGTTCTTAAATACTCGTACGCCGCCCGCGACTTAAGCTCAACGCACACACAAGGCGGGTGCGTGACGGGGGCGGGTCGGGACGGCAGTACGGCGGGCTTGATGGTACACGAAACGCGTGCGCGGGTCGGGCGCGGAGCGGGTCGGGAGCGGGAGCCGCGCACGCGTTTCGTGTGCTGACATCCATACAATACTAAGAATTACAATATACAATAGCAAAAAAGTTGTTCCCTACATTTATGTTTGCATATCTCGTCAAAATGTAGGAAACAGCAGATTTTTTTTTTTTGCGATTTCAGCTTTGGTCCCGTAGTGAAAGTTGTTTATAATGATGAGTAGAATGACCCCTTAAGAGGTTTAGTATAAACAAAAAATAGCGTTGCATACACGCCCGCCGTACTCCCGTCCCGCCCCGCGCCCGACACGCCCCCGCCTTGCGTGTGTTTGTTGAACATTACAGTTGCGACGGCGGCCACGCACATTTAGCAACCGGCGCGCGGCGGCGTGTCAGCCGTCTGTCGTGACGTCATCACACGCTATCGGTTAGCATTAGGTGTTGTAAAATGCACGTGCTGAGTGAGTGTGTGTGGCGTGCGAACTGTGTAGTGTACCTCGTCCTTGTTGTGCGACAGCGCCAGCAGCGCCTGGCCGTCGGCGGCGGCCTGCGCGTGCGCCGCGTCCACGAGCGGCCGCAGCGCGCCGGCGCCCAGCGGCCGCAGCAGCGTGTACATGCGGCGCAGGTCCACGCGCCGCTGAGGACGTATAAATACGATTTAAAATTAATCATAGATATAGGAATGGAACGTTGACGAATGCATGACTCTGAAAGAGATCAATGGTAAGGTGTAAGTGAGACAGATGATATATGCCAAAGAAATATTTAAAAAGGTAGAATGACAGTTGGTTTTGAATGATGGACAAATGACGATAAGACGTTATTTTTTCCTAAGATTTATTTTTATGTTTTCTACTAGCAGAATAAACCGATTTGTGATAATTCTTTTACTTTTCCTTTGATCTCGGCCCTCATTCCGATATAAATTTCAGAAAAAAAACAAATTTTTGTTACGAAAGAAATGAGGCGAAAGATGAAAACAAAAAACATCCTGTATATTATATATAATATAGGATGTAGGAAATATTATTAGAGTGTCTGCAAAAAACAAAAATAAAAATGTTAGATTTTCTTCGGCACTATTTTTTACCCAACTAGCAAAGTCGGTTGAAGAGTTAAAAGTAAAAGTGGGGGGATCTATAGATAATGATCGGGGGCTTTTCTAAATTTGAAATTTATAAAGTAGTTAGTATGTAGCGCTGCGTGTCGTGCAGTAACCTCGGCGGCAGTGGGCAGGTCGGCGGCGGCGTCGCGCATGAGCTGCTGCACCGTGGCGTGCAGTGCGGGCAGGTGCGCCGCCACGCAGGCGCGCTCGTAGCAGCCGCGCACGGCCTCCGCAGACGACGAGTCCAGGAAGCGCGCGCCCAGGGACACCTGCACACGAGAACAAGGCCATGTAATATATTGTATAGAAAAGGCATGCGCTTCAGTTTTCGAAACGCCATGTTGGATTTACATTTTGACCTTACTATCGGCTTCAGCACCATCGAAAACTATGAAAACGATACTCATAAAGAAAACTTTGAAAATTTTCGCAACCACCATCTCGGATTTACATTTTGACCTCATTATCGGCTTTAGCACCCTCGAAAACTATGAAAACGATACACATGACGAAAAAAAAAAAAAAACACAGCCACCATCTTGGATTTACATTTTGAACTAATTATCGGCTTTAACGCCTTCGAAAACTATGAAAACGACACCAATGACGAAAAATTTGAGCAGCCGCCATCTTGTATTTTCATTTTAACCAAATTCACACTTTCTCTTGCCAGCCTGTTACTAGTTCATACAATGTTCGTGATTGATCTCTTTGGTGATTGGAACGTTTACTAACAATATCCACATTCCAAATTCAAATCACTTTTAGTCCCTAGGGATTAAATAAGTTATTTTAGTCCCCCTTTACGAAGAAAATTTTTTCAATTGCCATTCGGAACACGCAAGCCGTTCTCGCACACGCAAATTTAGAAAATTTAAAAAAAACTTTATGACACACAGAAAAAATGTTTTTTTGGCGACTTTGAAAGGTAACTGTGTCGTAGAGGCACTGATGAGGTACAGTCTCGATGTATCTGGTCCTCAGATCTCTAACATATTTGTGTAAAGATAGGCTGATGATGTTGCGGGAAGGTCCGAAGTTGCGGGAAGGTCCTAAGGTTGCGGGAAGGTCCTAAGGGGTAACCGTGGCCCCTGGCAACGTACAGGCAAGTGAAGGAACACGGGTGGGTTTTAGTCAGTAAGAGTCTGACACGGAGCGGGAGAATTCATTTGATGATTTCACAGGAAAAAAAAAAAAAAAAACGGTTAGGCTGATGATGGCGATGATTACCTCTCTGTCCAGCCCGGCGAGTGCATGCTTGGTGTAATGCGCGACGTCGCCGCTGGCCAGCAGCTCGGCCGCGAGCTTCGCGTGGGCCGCCGCCGCCGCTGTGAGGTAGGGCTCCAGTACTAGTTGCTGTGAAGTAAATACAAGAAGTATTTAATTACCAGAAGAATCACGTTGTCTAACATTTACGACCCTCTGTAGTTACGTCTAGAATAACGCTAATAAAGACAATTATAGCCATTGTAACAAAAGGGTTCAAATCCGGGCAAGTACCAATGTGACATTTTTTTTTTCATATCTACTTTCTGAGTTTATCTTGGATATTACTGATATCGGTGAAGGAAAACATCGTGAGGAAACCTGACTTGAAAGTTAATATTAGTCTCATGGTATAAGAAAACAAGGTTTGGCATTCCGGGAGTGACACACGTTTACGTCACTATCCAGTTGCCATTTTATTGCAACAAAACACGAATAAGAAAAGATTTTAAGTCGCCAGTCTGTTAAAAAATATATACAAAGCATTTAAATTGTCGTTTGGGTTGTCTTAATCAAACGAAACAATTCAATTTAAACATATACCAAAGTAATTGTTAATTAAAACCTCATTGTTTTCTCGGATTCGCACAGGTAATAAAGGTGGTTGGGGAGTTATTATTACTCAATACTGGTAACACAGAGGTGATGACGTAGACGTGTGTCACCCCACGTGACCACTGTGTCTCGGAATGCCATACCTTGTTTTCTTATACCATGATAAGTCTGAAATTACAAACCTATCTTGAGCAAGCGAGGTGATCAATGCTCGTGCCTTCTCTGTATATGAAGAGGCCTTCGCCCTTCAGTGGGACAATAATAGGTTGGTATTATTAAGAATCATGTTATCTAAATCTTGCCTGGTACAGCTGCAGCGGCGCACGCACTCGGAAAGCCCTCACTTGCACAGTCGAGTGGATGGCTTCACGTAGTATGGACGCGTGCGCCGGGTCGGGGGGGGAGTCGCGGGCCGCTGCCAATGCGTTTACTATGCGACCTGTATAGCACAATTAACCATTTATAAATACAGTACTCAATCATGGGCCCAATAGTGGGTAATTTTTTATAACGGGCCCAATTTACAAGAGGTAAGTACGTCGTTAGTTAGCGGAATATTGCATAATACATGCTGGGGAGTTTATTGCGCCAGTTCTTCGTCCCAGCTAAAGCACTATGAAGTGGTGAAGGGTGGGCGTTTTGGGGCACTCTCTTATGTAATTTTGACATAAGAGCTGATTCTCAGCCTAGTTTGAATAAATGACTTTGAAATTTGTGTTTTTTGACATAATTATAATATACAAGTTATAAGAAAATCCATCACTAAGCCGAAGTCTCAACATTCGGTACATCTAAGTAAGATTGAGAAAAAATATTGCTGAGAAGTGTGAAAAAACTAAAATTCTGGTATATACTTCCTGAAAAATGTTGATTTGTTACCTGTGAGCGCGGAGGTGAGTGGCTTGACCAGCACTCGCTCCCAAATCTCGAGTCCCAGCTCGCCAACCTGTACAGAATTATTTATATTATTATTTTGAAATCTTATTGTCTTTCGACCTAATTTGTACATGGTCAAACATGTTTTGTGCAAATAATTTCATCACCACTGCTCTCAAAGCGGTGAAGGAAAACATCGTGAGGAAACCGGCATGTCTTAGAACCAAAAATTCGAAGCCATGTGACATCTACCAACCCGCACTGGGCCCGCGTGGTGGATTACGGCCCACTCCCTCTCACCGAGAGGAGGCCTGTGTCCCAGCAGTGGGAACATTAATAGGCTGATTATGTATTCTGTAAACATGTAGAGCCAAAAAATACCTTACAAAACCTACAATCAGCATCATACCATGTATATTATCTACACATGTTTTTGAAAATAAATGAATCTGAGTTATCAATACCTATAATTTGTGACGTTCCTCATAAAAAAAGGTATGTAGTTTAGAATCCAAGATAGACAAATGACAATAACATGCCCTGACTGAAGGCCTTTACTTATTAAGATTGGCCAATGAGAGTAACATGCCCTGGCTGGAGGCCTTTACTTATTAAAGCAGCCCAATGGGACTAACATGCCCTGGCTGGAGGCCTTTACTTATTAACGCAGCCCAATGGGACTAACATGCCCTGGCTGGAGGCCTTTACTTATTAAGGCAACCCAATGGGAACAACATGCCCTGGCTGGAGGCCTTTACTTATTAACGCAGCCCAATGGGACTAACATGCCCTGGCTGGAGGCCTTTACTTATTAAGGCAACCCAATGGGAACAACATGCCCTGGCTGGAGGCCTTTACATATTAAGGCAACCCAATGGGAACAACATGCCCTGGCTGGAGGCCTTTACTTATTAAAGCAGCCCAGGATAGGTTAAGCAACCGACAACCTACTTTACTACTTTTTTTTTCATTATTTATATGGAACTTTCACCCATTTTTATTTTTTATTTATTTCATTAGATGTTTTGACCCAAACCTCCTAGGATGACCTGCAAGACGCCCTATAAAAAAAAAGCAATCTACATTCCAACAGTGAATGAATTCACGCCTTTTTAAGGAGAGGTGAAAGAGGTGCCATGAAGAATATGAATTAAAAATCTCGACTTATAAAAACATTATGCAACAACGCGAAATATCGCGGGTATTCTGGTAACATCAGTATCTGGAACATGAGTATAGTTTACCTCAAGCTGACGCGCGTCGTGTTCCGGGCACGTCACGGTGGCCGACGAGCCGTAGATGATCTCAGCATCCGATACCTGACGACAAATAGAGGAAGCTTAGAACTAACAGCTTTTACAAGAGTTTTCACCGAAATCCATTGCTTCTTGTGGTTTAAAATACGTCTGCCCGAAATCAAGAACGAATCAATCATCTCAGACGCAGGAGACGCAGGTCCACGCAGCGCAGGGCAGAGCAGATTTTGTATTGCATGAACGTACTGACAGCTGCGTACGCTGCGGCGCAGGCACGTGCGCGCAGGCATGTGTCTGTTCTGCTCTGCGTCTCGTTGTAGAGCCGGCACAGATTTCTGCGCGAAGCGTGCCCGTCGTCACTTGTTTTTTTACTGAGACGCAGGTCACGCAGCACAGCTGTCTATTGTTTGTACTAGTTAGGACGCAAATGTGTCTGTGTAGCTACGTCGCAGCATACGCTCGCGGTCTGTCTTCCTCGCCTGCCCTACCCTACAAAATCTGTACTGTGCTGCGTCACCTGTTTCTCAGCATTCACGTAGCCTAAAAGTTGCATCGTCTGAACAGTATTTCGAAGACTCAATACAATTTATTGTTTCCCACAGGTCAGAAACTTGCATCGTGCAAATGAGGCTTAAGGCGAACACGTCAGGGTAGACCGTAAAATTCTAATTTTCTTACGTTTTTTGCCATTTGCAGGTCAGTGTCAGGTTGTATGTTGATCTAAATATGATTCGCGGCCGTATCAAATGTTTATTTATAGAATTATAATCATAAAAATCATCAATACAACTCTCTAAGTTCATATAAACCCATTGAATGACTATTTGATGAAAGCATGACATTTTAGGATTATTCCAACATAAGGAGTTGTATTGCTGATTCTAATGATTATAATTCTGTAAAGCCATATTTTGTTGTCGTCGCAAATCACATTTTAATCAAGATACAACCTGACACTGACCTACAAATTGCAAAAAACGTAAGAAAATTTGAATTTCGCGGGCTGCCTTGGCGCATTCCCCTTAACGCAATGGATAATGTCGATAGAGATGTATCTAAGAAGACATCATGAGGGCTGGAGGACCATGATGATTGTTGAATTGTCAAAGGAAAGGGATTGCTAATTCGTTTGTGATGACGTAATGATTGCCTAGTATACTTATCAACTCTATCAATTTCATAGACCTACTAGCTGCGCCCCGCGGTGTCACCTGCGTAAGTGTCGAACCCGTGCGAATATATGGATAAAAAATATCCTACTTCCTAATCCAGGACATGGTCTACCTATGTGCAAAATTTCATCCAAATCTGTGCAGCCATTTTAGCGTGAAAGCGTATCAAACAACAAACTTACTTTCAAGATAGTTAATTAACTCAGGCGTCACTTTGCGGAAATCCATTATAAAACACAATAGACGAAGTATATTTAGTAACTTACTCGTCTTTGCGTACGGTTCTTGTCGTGGCAACACGTCGTCTGACGTCGTGTCCGGATTCGCAACAAGTCAATCGTCACCCTGAGGATGCCTCGTTGAGAGGTGAAACACGTATCGATTTCTTACAGGGTTCTTTATGACTCTTTAAGGTGAAACACTTTGATATTTTTTCCATACAAACTTCGGAGGGTTTTTACTCCACTGTTTGACATCGTACATTCAAAGTTTAACATGATATAGTTAGGTCTCATTATTAAAATTGTCTGTACGGAAGCAGAATAGTAAAATAAAAAGCCATTAAAAAGTTATGAGCCAACAAAGATTCGTTTTTCTTGCTAATTTTAACGCAACTTTGGGCGTAAATAAGTAATACAAGAAGTGTGAAATCTCGAAAACGAAATCCGTACCGACACAGCAAAATTATCGAAGATTTCAATAAATTTTATTTGTAATTGATTTATGCAGTGGTTTTTTCAGAAAAACCTTTTTACCAAAGGCCTTTTCGTAATTTTTGACGCGCTCGTTTTACTATAAACTATTGTGCGTTTCACTCAATAATGTTCCCCCGGCGCGGGTGGCGCGGTGCGGAGGGTGACGCTCGCGCACACATGCACGAAATGTCACACGCCTGAAGCTCTTTCGTTTGATTCAGGCACACACGTGCGTGTTGTAATGTTTCCACTTTTACCTACTTTATCTGTTTGACTTCGCCCTGAGAAAATGATCGTAGGTATCGTTTGAAATTAGAATAAAATTGTTGGTTTGAGTGGACGCTGCTGTGTCAGTGAATTTGTGTTGGTTGATTGATTGAACCTACCTACCAATCAATCTTCCTAGCCTTTTCCCAACTATCTTGGGGTCGGCTTCCAGTCTAACCGGATGCAGCTGAATACCAGTATTTTACATGGAGCGACTGCCTATTTGACCTCGGTACCGATACCCCTTGGTAAGACTGATGTCAGACTTTCGGGCTTCTGACGACTCGTAACGACTGTCGTCAAAGATCCACAAATGACAGCCGGGAGCCCGGGACCAACGGCTTACGTGCTTTCCGAGGCACGGAGTCTCGGTATGTAAAGATGGTCACCCATCCACTGACTAACCCCGGCAAGCGTAGCTTAACCTGATGGATGGACCCGTGCGGCTTGTTATTACTTAGCCACGAGCTCCTCAGAAGATTGAAGAACAGTACCGTAATTACGTAATACACGATCAATCAAAATTTGAATCGTTTTGAAACATATTACTAATCCATTGCTTCCTATGTTCGGAAAAAGATCTGCTCAACAACGTAAATAACGCAATGAATATTATTGAACGGTCAAAATGAAACTGATTAGTCGGAATCGTTTACAAAAATGTGTTGTGTAACAGACGCCAGCACACCAACCTACTCCAATCTGTCAAATTTTCTCAATCAACATTGAACCTTATTCTTTAGCCATAAAGTTGAAAATCTATTAAAGAAATTTGACAGATTGTAGTAACTTGATGTGCTGGGGCGTCTGTACAATTTATTATACGTAATCTATTTTCGTAGGTACCTACCTACCTCCTCGAGCATATTTTCTGTTATAAATTATAATATAATCATATCTTCTTTTGGCCAATACATACTTAGGTACCTACATTTTCTACCTTACTGCTCGGCCACGACTTGCTTGAGGCTAAAGTGCCTGCTACACGGTTGCCAACCACGTCCCTGACAGAGGTGACCTTGGTTAGCGACCCGCAAAGTTGTTTCAACGTTTGGTCGTATAAACATCATCTTCACGGTTGTAAGCCACCAAGGTCACCTCTGTCGGGTCGCGGTAGGCGACCGTGTAGCAGGCGTTTTAGCGACCGGCGCGGCGCGGCGCGGCGTTGCCGCGTTGTGTAGGTACGTTGGTTTGGTAGGTACCCTATGTAGGCAAGAGAAGACGTACGCTCTTTGCATTCACACTCTTTACCGACGCCGACGACGGCGCGCTATGGCTTTTATTTTGTGGTCGTGGAAATGGGGGGGAGTGCTCGAGTAGGTAGGTATTTAGTAGGTACAGTAAGCGGTCATAATTTCATTATCATGCTAAGAACTATTTTGCTTCGAACACGCGTAGGCCGGTCTGTGTGCGGTTTCTACATCTGTGTGTTTAAGTGATGTGTTCACAAACTAGCGTCGAACGAAACAAAACGTACCGTCGCTTTCACACCCAAGAGTAAGTAATTACGTGTGACCTTGGTCGGTTCATACCATTGCTAAAATTCACTACTATTTATGAAGTCCTAATAGCTGATAGCGTATAGTATCGGACTGTCAGACACATAGGGTCTGGGTTCCAATCTCGAAACGAGATTTTTAGTTTTCTTTTCAACAATAATCTTTATCTGTTCTTTTATTATTAGATAATTATTATTATTATATTATTATTCTCGTTTATTAAAACGAAAATAATAATTTTCGTTTAATAAAAATAATTGAATAAACGATGTAATAATTACTATATTGTTATTGAATTATGGGGTTAAGAATAAAAATGTTCAATAAGTGATAAAAAAAATGTTTATTCGATGTAATTATTATAAGAAGTATAGATAAATAAACTTCTAGTTAAAAGAGTTTATTTTCTCATAAAGAACAAAAGTAAAGTAGCTAATCAGTGAACTATGACAATCAGGCTTAAAATATTGTATCTTAGTAATATAACAATATTGTGCTTTAATTACTCCGTGTGTGGGTAACATACCACAAGTTTAGCAAATCTACCGACGTAAATATAACAAGTGCGGACTCGTTGTCACAATACAATTAAATTACTCAGTATTACTACTTTAATTTTATTCTACTGCGAGTGAGTTCGTTCTATCTCAAACCTCAAAGTTAACAAAGGACATAATGAGGTTATAGCTTAAGTATTCATTTTCATTACGAAAAGAAGATTGAAACTAAACCTCTAAATAATTCTTATTACGGTTAAGACACAATATAATTTGAATATTACTAAAATCAATATTTGTAATATAATAACATAATCCTTGGTATAACCCCCATTATTATCAATGCAATTAAGTAATCGTTGACGCATGGATCCCACAATATTGAAGCACATATCTGTTCCCCTTAAATCCCATATTTCCATGCAATGCAACTTCAACTGGTCATCAAATCGCTCATTCCGTGCTTCCCATCGCTGTATCATCAAACCCCATATGGGGTTGAGGTAAGGAGATTGTGCTGGCCAAGGTGTAACTTTTATATCCGGGTGTTTATAAAAAAGTATGGTTTTTGAGCTGGTTTTCGATGATGTAAACCTTCTGCGTGAAGTGCACGGCGAACGGTTCGTATAGAAGACGTGTCGAATAATTCGGCAAAATGTCTTGTCGGTTTGAAACCACTTGTTTCATATTGGCTGACCATGCAATGTGCTGTCGCTGCGCGTTTTTTATGAGCTGGGGTCTTCCACTTCGCTTTCGACTGGCAAAGCCCCTCTTCCTCATATCTTTCCACCCAACCACTCACAGTATTTCTCTAAAACAAAAAAGGAGTACTGTTAGGCTACTAAGCAAAATACTATTATGTATTACTATTTAAATACAAAATTATTTAAAGTAAAAAAAATAAAATTATAATATTTATGTGAAACTATTTCACATAAATATTATAATTTTATTTTCATCGATAAATAATAAAAAAAGGTAAATAAATTTACTTTGAAATTATATATTTTTTCTTCAATGACCTTATGGTAGATTAAAACGTTTCAAAAAATAACTACGAGGATCAGCAGTTAGGGATACTTTAATTAGATGTTTGATAAAATAATTAAATCATAATACTTACACTCAGTCCGGTTTCATCAGATATTTGTGATATACTTATAGGCTGCTTTTACGCAGCGCAATAATATTCGCTTTCATTTCTATATTTATACATATTTCCTTTCATTTCGAAATGAACTATAACACCCATAGATATAAGAAAGAATGTTATTTATATTTCTATGATAACACCACTAATATATTAAATATACGTCACTAACTCACAATAACAACCAACCAACAACGTTCTATTTAGTCGCGGTGAATGAGTCGTATCGTAAGTTATCTACATCTGTCTACCTTAATATCATTGTTTATTTAGGTTTCTGTGGGTATAATCATAAAGTTTGATGAGTTTAGTGAACAAGGCGAACGAAAGTAACAAGGAACTACTTATAGTCAATAGCGTGATCATTCGAGTGATTTTTAAAACATAAAAAAAAACTATCACCGCGCGTGAGATTCGAACCCGCGACTCGCTGCACATGAACGCGCTAACCCAAACTTGATAACCGCTTAGCTATCATGCCATATACCAAACTGTTTGAATTTATGGAATACAATAATTTGTAAACTAATGAGAGTGTGTGTCTACAGTATAGAAATGACTTATTATAAGAAGGTCGTAAGTTAAAGCGAAGTGTCAATCTACTATTTTTTAAAGTTGTAACTGCACTAATGACCCCTACTGTACCTATCTCTATCTGGATTTAAAAAAATATTTTCAATGTGAACTTAGGTGGTAGGTACATAAAGACATACATTCGTTTTGGAGAAAAAGATATTTTTGCATTGGTTAGCTCCATTCTTGAGAAAGACTGTAGGCCACCACGCAACAACACGCTAACATCACGCTACAACCCTTAGGAGCCGAGCAAAAAGAAAAAAGTCAGAAAGAACGCTAAGCGAAAACGAAGTAAAAGCGCGGGCAGGGCGATAGGATGCGATGCGGTGGGTCGGGGGCCCAAATTTCACACGGACGAAGTCGCGGGCAGAAGCTACTGTATATGTATTATAAAGGTTTATGTAGGTACTTATAACATTTATCGTAAATCAATATTACAACGATATGAAAAAAAAAATATATATAGGTAAGCCTCCTCTGGCAGTCGGGTAAAACTTTATTCTATTGATAACGTATTTAGGTATGTACTATATGTAGGT
The DNA here is from genome assembly GCA_948150665.1 of Conistra vaccinii. Classification (NCBI taxonomy): domain Eukaryota; kingdom Metazoa; phylum Arthropoda; class Insecta; order Lepidoptera; family Noctuidae; genus Conistra; species Conistra vaccinii. The sequence goes on along the minus strand of OX411344.1, from coordinate 4,305,668 downwards.
AGGTACATACTTATACCAACTGTTCCCCACGCTTTTACCCGCGTTCCCGTAGGAACCTATCCTACTGCTCGGCTCCCACGAGCAGCAGTGTGATGTTTTATAGCCTAAAACATAACCAAAGGCTACAAAAAAATGATTAAACTGGTAAGTACCTACCTAGTTTGTGAGATTAGCGCATTCAAACATCAAACTAATAAACTGTACAGCTTTATAATATTAGTATGTTTAGATAAACCTAGTATAGTACCTATCTATAGATTACTAAATCAACAAATTGGCAGCAGCTGATTATGAGGTAGGAAAATACCTACGCCGCGTCGCGTCGCATCTTCGCCTCGCGCTTTCGTTCGAGCTGCGTGATAGCGTCTTCGTAAGCCGACGCGACGTTCGCGATTGGATTTTCGACACTCTGCTTAGCGTCGAGAGTTGAATATCCAACAGTGTATTTTCTTGACGCACTGGGATACGCGCTGAATGCGCTCTGTTGGATATTCAACTCTCGGCGCTAAGCAGAGCGTCGAAAATCTGATACGCGCAAAAAAATTGCGAATAGGTTTGCTGTTTTAATCATTGTCCTCATAGCTTCCGTGGTCGAGCGGTGTAATGTGGCACTTGCGAAATCAGAGGGTCTAAGTTCGCACCTGGTTAGTCTATAATTTATCTGTCGGTTTTTTTTATCTCTTTGGTTTTTTTTTTTAATCTTATCAAAAACAAAACAGTTTCGTCACATTTGCATTCTGCTTAGTAGAATACCTAATGAAATAATTACCTCGACTGTTTGTGATAATTTTGCTTGTATGAAGGTTAGGTATACAAGCAAAAATATCACAAACAGTCGTGAACACTAAAATGTAGGTAAGTAGGTACCTACCTACCTTATGCGTACGTCCATGAATAGGTAACTAAGTAAGTAGGTACCTACTTACCTAGAAATAAGAAGATAGTAGTAATTTTGTAAACAATTTATAGACCGTAGTCAACTATAACAATTAGGTACACATAGGTACATATCTATAATTCTCGTCGGCGCGGCGGCGAGCGACACAGCGGCGGCGGCGGTATCTTATAAAGTTCTCTGTGGCGGCGCGCGGCGGGGCGGTGCACTATTGTGTGCTTCGTATAACATCGTTTCAGTTCGGAACGGTGTTTGTGTGCGCGCTAACTAGACGTGCGGCTAGACTAGCGTCTAACTGCTCATCACTGATACTATCTCTGTCGCACAGATGCCAGATGAGATAGCGTGCTTTTTGGCCGCGCCCACCAGTGAGTTCGAGCCCGCGACTTGTCGGTTCTTAAGAACAGTTATGCGGATTAAGTTACTAAAATATACGTCGTCTATTGTGTTTTAAACTCACTTTCGCTTTTATAATATTAATTAGGATGGCCTTAAGTCCACCCCTGTACATTTGTGTCCTTAAAGTATAAAATAAATAAATAATTTGGTATAACTACGTTGGGGTCGGCTCCCAGTCTAACCGGATGCAGCTGAACACAGTATTTTACACGGAGCGATAGCCTAACGAGCGGTGGTGGCGGCCGTTCGAACCCCGACAGACGTTTTACTTTGTGTAAATTATTTCATCACCACTGCTCTCAAAACGGTGAAGGAAAACATCGTGAGGTAACCGGCATGTCTTAGAACCAAAAATTCGAAGACAAGTGACATCTATCAACCCGCACTGGGCCCGCGTGGTGGATTACGGCCCACTCCCTCTCACAGAGAGGAGGCCTGTGTCCCAGCAGTGGACACATTATGGCTGATTGCCTATCTGACCTCCATAAACCTTCAGCTGTCATTAACGAGACACACTAGAATTTTAATTGTTATGCCCACTTGATGTCCTGTAACGGTCAAGCGGATAACCCAGTTACTGGGTAACACGGTACCACTTGGTAAGACTGGTTGTCAGATTTTCGGACTACCAGAAGAGATACTATTACACTACACAGTAAAGGCAGAAACCTTATTTCGCTTTCGATTGGCCGCTTTTCGGGGAGGATTGCACACCGGGCAACCTCGCTGTGACCTGGATTCGTAGTAGCCGTATCTTCTATAAACATCCTAAGAAATGAAAATTTTGAATTTAGCTTCAGACTGGAGGATATTTCTTACTATTTGCTGTTTCTGGTCGAGGGGCTTGTGGCTAAGTAATAACAGCCGCACGGGTCGATCCGTCAGGTTAAGCTACGCTTGCCGCGGTTGGTCCGTGGATGGGTGACCATCTTTACATACCGAGACTCCTCCGAGCCTCGGAAAGCACGTTAAGCCGTTGGTCCCGGCTGTCATTGGTAGATCTTTGGCAGTCGTTACGGGTCGTCAGAAGCCCGAAAGACTGGCGTCAGCCTTACCAAGGGGTATCGTAATACCCAGTTACTGGTTTGTGGAGGTCAGAGGCAGTCGCTCCATGTAAAATACTGGTATTCAGCTACATCCGTACCCTAATAATCAATTCGTTTTGAAACAGATTACTAATCCATTGCTTCATAAGTTCGAAAATAAATTCTGCTCTGCAACGTAATTATCGCAATGAATGTTGTTGAACTGTCAAAATGAAACAAATGATCGCTATCGCATTGCTTCTGCAAGATAGGTAATAGCCCTGCCGGCTAGACTGGAAGCCAACCCCAACATAGTTGGGAAAACTTAACATCACGGCTTGTTTATCCGAAGGGTTGGGCAGAGTATTTTGGTATTTTTAACTTATGAAAAACAATATTTTATTGTTCGGGTAGCGTGATGCAAGATTTGTGACGTCAGGTCAAAGGAAAGGGCAATGACCCCGCTATTGCCTTGCTAAAACGCAAATGGTATAATAATCGTAGAGTTGTTAATACGTTACCTTCTGCCTCTTGACATGCTGCAGGTTGAGGTAGGAGTACAGACTGTTCAGGTAGGCCACGCCCTGGCTGTACTCGCGCCACGCCGTCACGTATCTGAAGCAAAAAAAAATAAAAATTGTTTGGAAAATCCAAAAGTGCTGTGCACGCCTATAACACTCATTCATAACCGAAAAAAAATTCAAAACATAGTTTCTAACAAAAATGAACAATTTATCGCTTTTCATGAAGTATGTTTTGACCGTCGCGGTCGGTGCTCCATGGACCAATTGAAATTTGACCAATTGGTCTATGGGGAAAATTACATGTTTCCATCGTCCAACTACCAACTGAACTATGGAGAACACTGGACTTAAACAAAAACTATGTTCCATTATAACATTATAACCCTAAGTTCACACCTGTTTCCTATACCTGAAAATACAATTCTTTTTAACCGGAAAATACAGGGTCAAATTAAATTAACTCTGGAGACGTGATGGTATCGATATCTTAACACGATAAAGTTATAAAAACTTTTTACAAAAAAAAAAACAATCGACTTCCAAAAAAACACTACAAAGTGAAAAATAACTTTAATTTCGGAAGTCGGTGGCAAAAAACGAAAATTCAAAACCAAATACAAACTTAGGGCTATAATGTTATAATGGAACATAGTTTTTGTTTAAGTCCAGTGTTCTCCATAGTCCAGTTGGTATTTGGACGATGGAAACATGTAATTTTCCCCATAGACCAATTGGTCCATGGAGCACCGACGGTTTTGATTGCGTTTTTACCCATCAATATGGGTAAAATTTCTAATCTCGCAATCCTTACGTAATGTCAAAGACTATTTATTTAGATATTTACTTGGCGGTTGCTAGTCAACTTACGGACGTCAAGTGAAGGTTGGAAATATTTAGTTATAGATATTACTAGCTTTTACCCGCGGCTTCGCTCGCGTGGATGTCGCCAAATATCCCACGGGAACGTTCTACCGGGAATACATACCTAATAGCCAAGGAAAAGATCATTGACTAACTTTCAGACGCAGTGGTAGGCTACAGCGCCCGCGTTGTCAACCATAATTATTTTGTTACGCGTAATTTTGAAACTGTGATATCTCTTAAACTTTTCATTTAAATGATGTGATGTAAAGGCATATTTTAATTGAAATTGAATGCCCAATTTAAATAACCTATTTAATTGGATAAGGATTAATAAGATACCGGTCAAAATAGCTTCGGAAATAACAATGAAAATTTTATACAATTTTGAAAGATAAAAATGGTTATTGTGGGTCACCCTTAGAAGATAGACATATGCCATCGCGGACTTTTTTGTTGCAATTATTAAGATATACAATACTCTAGAACATAAATTTGATTTATCTCTCACGGCTTACGCAGCGCACGCCAGTAAAGCTCCCAGTCGGCATGATTTTTTCCGACATCTTCAACAATAATCGTCATATTTCAGCCAATTTACACAAAACCTTAATGAATTATACACTAAAACCTTCCGCATGAATCACTCCGTCCAATGGTGAAAACCGTTTGAAAATCCGTTCGGCAATTTTTGAGTTTATCGCGTTCAGACAGACAGACAGACGCGGCGGGCGACTTTGTTTTATAATATGTAAGGATATTTTAGTTAGTATTTTATTAATTATAATTAAACTACTTTGATTAAAAGAGCCATTTTCAATAGGGTTCCTTATATGGCTGAAACGAATGTATAAATAAAAAAACAATTAATTGATTTTATTGCAAGCTACAATGTTTTCAGGGTTCATAAATTGACTTTGAATTTTTTTTCAACTATTTTGATGATTTTTCCATTTCTGCTGCATTAAATTTTAGGGGCATGAGGAACAGGGTGTAAAGTTCACTCATCCACCATAGAAAAGGGAGGACCCTCCAACCAGACGGGTTGTTATGTCTGGCGGGCAACTGCCCCGTATGTTGATTTCGGATAGTCTTATCTATGTTATTCGCTCAGTAAACTCTAACTGCGAGATGTAGGAATTGTGTGACGTCATGTCTTTTTGTTTCGTAATTTTTGTATGTGGCGGTCTAACCGCTACATCACTCCCCTCCGGAGACCGGAGGTCGATAGTGGGCTGAGTCTTGGATCTTGCGATGCTTCACAGTGCCAGCTGTGGTTCCAGTGAGTCGGAACCGGGTGCCGCATAGTTCACGGTGAGTCGGAACTGTCTGCGGTGATTCCCCAGTGAGTCGGGGTGGCGGTGCGTCGTCATCCAGTGAGTCGGATGTGGTACAGCGCCGGGTTGTGGTTAAGGGTGATGACCAGGAATGCGCGTTCGCTGCATGCTGGTGGTCAGGATACCCGTTAAAGCCGTGGGTGCTGGCTGGCTGTGTGACTTGCCTCAGGAAAGCTTGCGGGAGTGATGATGATGACGTCACGCTGAAGTTGTTGCACGAAGGCTGCGTTGACGTTCATACTCGGGGTCACCAATTTAGGGGTATGAGGAACAGGGTGTAAAGTTCACTCATCCACCATAGAAAAGGGAGGATCCTCCAACCAGACGGGTTGTTATGTCTGGCGGGCAACTGCCCCGTATGTTGATTTCGGATAGTCTTATCTATGTTATTCGCTCAGTAAACTCTAACTGCGAGATGTAGGAATTGTGTGACGTCATGTCTTTTTGTTTCGTAATTTTTGTATGTGGCGGTCTAACCGCTACAAAATCAATTGTTAAAACAGTATTAATCTCCATTTAATCATCTATACAATGGTATATAAATTAAGTAGGTTCTGTGTACTAGCAGGAGTGTAACAATAAAAACAGTTGCAGAAATAGGGCAAAAAAAAAATTTCGATCGTAGAGCACACTCTAATGCTTCGCATTATGAGTCATGAAATAGTGTTGAAATACAGATGAATGTGTTACGTCAACGGTACAAGGATATTTTGGCGCCAAAATCGGCACGAGGGCACTAACACCGCCATCTTGTTAGAGTTCCGTATGTCCGAATGAAAAACGGAACCCTGTAGGAAATCATCAGCCAGAGCGGGAGGGCGTGTCAGACTCTTACTGACTAAAACCCACCCGTTTTCCTTCAGTTGCCTGAACGTTGCCAGGGGCCACGGTCACCCTTTAGGACTTTCCCGCAACCCCGGCAGCCAGTTGTGCTGACATCTCTTTGAGGCGCGTGTAGAACACAACGCGCCGTCGACCCGGGCCTGGTCCTTATTGGACGGCGAGCTATCCATTGCTCACCGTCCGCAAGCCCGCGCCCTGTGGCTACAAATCGGCACGCGATTGAAATGAAATGAAATGAAATTGTTTATTCTGTAAATAGGATATCGGAATCACTTTTACACGTCATATTAAAAAAAATGATTAAAATAAGCTAGATGAGGTCGGCGTTTCCTAACTGACTACTCTGAGAAGAAAGGCCGAAACAAACTCAGAGGTCACAGTCTCTTTTAAAGTCCAGACATAATCTTGGTCAAGCCATATGAGAACCATGTAGATTAGTGTCTGAAATGGTCTTTTGAGGAAAGAACCACACAGATTTGAGTGGACCTGTCCAGTCAGTGCAAGATTCCAAAACGGAACCCTAAGGAGATCACTCGTGTGTCTGTCCGTCTGTCACAGTCAATTTGCTCCGAATCTAATGGACCGATTAAGTTGAAATTCGGTACACATATCATTTTTTTGTATGTGTTTTCCCCGATTACTCGAAGATGGCTAGACCGATTTCGAAAAAATCTTTTTTTGTTTGAGAGGGTATACTTCCCAGGTGGTCCCATTGTCATCAAGTCAGGATTGGATGATGGAATCCTGGAGAAGTCGAGGGAACTCTTGAAATATTAGAGGCACACCTATAGCGTTTTATGTATTTTTTATAGTAACTCGTGAATTTGCTCTCGGAAAGCACCATTTAGTGAACTGGAACTGATGGTGAAGACCACAGATGGCCACCGGAACTACTCAATAATATACTGATACGTATTTCACGGGTTGCTATTTGATTACTTTGATATGGTTTGTTGTCAAGCAATTTATGCCCGTCACAATGCATAGGGTGAAGTGGAGCTGATGGCGAAGTACCAGAAGAACTCCTCAACAATTAACGTCCCTGCATCGGGAAAAGCAATAACCGTGTCTTTTGTTTTGTATTTTCGTTTTTGCCGCCGACTTCCGACATTTTAGTTATTTTTCACTTTATAGTGAAAGTCGGTTGGATTTTTTTTTGTGAAAAAGTTTTTATTTTAAAATAAATTGTTATAAAGAAAATAAATGAAAATTGACCATGACCCCTTTTTTTTAAGTGTCTTTTATGAGCCTAATTGAAATAAATGATTTGACTTCAACTTGTAACTCACCTGGTAAGTAGTCCATCATTGTGATCGTTATTGTCAAGGGCGACAGTCCCGCGAACACGCTTTAGCAGTCCTTGCACATGCTCCTCCAGAAAGTTCCTGTAACAACAGTGATGCGAACAAATGTCAACTTTATGTATGTGTGAATGAAGTTCATTTCAGAATGACTAGTACTGCTGAAAATGTCATAAAAATATTAAAGTTTGAATTTAGTTTTATGTGAAGGCATTAGAGTTTCAATTACTTAAATTGTGTACAGTGGACCTTTGAGAATTTTTATACAAAACTGAACCTTTAAATTGAAGAGCTTTTTATAAGATGTCAAACTATTACATAATATTGAAGTTCTCATGAAGTTGGTGAACAACATAATAAATTCTACTCAAATATTTAAATCGTAGTTCTGCCATACTACGTCAAAAAATGATCACTTTTCAGTTACGTTGTCCGTTGAATAGTATTGTCTCGCTCACGCATAATGAAAATCGTATCTATCGTTTCACGCGGGATCTTTCTTTCTTCTGAGCGCAAACACTTTTTCACGAGCCCTAAGTAGGGTAAGAGCAGGCCCGCCACAAGGGGGGGGGGGGGCAGTTGGGACAAATTGCCCCGGGCCCCTACGTTGGGGACTGCCCCAAATTGCCCCAAAATTCTTTTTTCCACTTGTCGATTGACATTTTCGTTTGAAAAAATGAGCATTTTTTCTATTTTGTATGTGGTAAGATTGTCCAGGGCCCCCGTTATCATGTGGCGGGCCTGGGTGAGAGCACATCTAACCATTGCTCTATTATGTGGTTCTGCTTACCTGGTCTCGTCATACAGCTTGTCGGCGAGCGGCTCGGGGTGAGCCACGCACAGCGCGTACACGTCGGAGAAGCGAGTGTTCCACACGGAGCGCTCCACCGCCCGGAGCCCTACCACGCCCGCCACCTGTAGCACAGACACACACACTTTACATATATCATACTCCTGGGTAGGGGCTATGGGTACATATTACCTATGGGCCCAAGCCCCCTCCAAAAGCATCTGTGTTCTTCTATGACAAATCTTTAAAAAATCTTAAAGTGAACCTGATATTATTCTAATTATACTTTTTAGCAAGCATTACATTACTAACTAGCTTTACCCGGCCCGGCTTCGCACGGGTGGCACTAAGAACCCTACCTACCCTACCAACCCTACCTACCTCGCAGCTTATCCATATTTTCTCAACGTTTAAACCTTCCCTGGACTACGACAAACATTTCTAAACCAAAATCAGCGAAATCGGCCCAGCCGTTCTCGAGTTTTAGCGAGACTAACGAACAGCAATTGATTTTTATAGATGTACAATACGACGGGACGATTTTTATTATCTAACTGACGGACTAAATAGAATTACTATTTTTTGACCCAGGCATCGTCATCAATTATCCTTAACTTAATAGGTATTGTGTTCAAGTTTTTTTTCCAGATGATGTTTTGTTTACGGGACGAATTTTGAATCTGCGCGCCACTCATCCTACTACTCATGCTGCCCGGTCTGTGTGGCCGCCATGTACGAGTATACGTACGTCGTACGAGTATACGACATGTACGTGTATTCACAGATATATCTCTAGTAGTCTACAACTTACGAAGTCATTGAGGAATTTGCGAAAAGTAATCCGAGGCACTCCTATGCGTTAAGCAAAATAAAATGTTGTCTGCTTTTTAGTGTTTACTTTGCTAAAACGTACCCTCAGCGCGGTCAAGCCCCTCCCAAACGGCAAAGGACCATACTCGTAACAACAACTTTGCAGAAGACCGCATTAGGTACGCCTCATGTGTATGTGAACCTCGAGTGTGACAAGGATCTACACTAGTATCATTTTGTTGTATCTCGCAATGCAAAATGAAACGTTGTCGTATGCGAGTCATTTTGCGTCCAAACTAGCGATAGTGATATGAGACAACGCCTAATTTGGAGTCGCATAGTATGGTAACGTGATCGCCAGCATTGAGGAAACGATGAAGAAGAAAAATATCGGACCTGGATTTATTAATTATTTACAACTTTTACAGAGTCAAATTAAATTAACAGAAACTGCAAAGATTACACGGGTATCAATATCAAATTAATCATGATTATATCAGGAAAATCAAATCAATGATTGATTCAGGGTGCTGATGATGGGGTTGCCTCGATACTGCAGCGCACCAGGGATGTTTGCTTCACTGTGATGCGGAAGCGATGCGCATCCCTGGTTAGTAGGGTGCGGGGCAGCACCAACAGCATCTTGTCTATGGTAGCAAGCAGGCTAGATTTTGCGTTTGTGAGCCACTACTGCAAGGTATTGGCTGGGCTTGTCACCTTGCAGCAGTGCTGCAGTGATGTCACAAATTGTTTCTGTGTTAATGTTTTACTAACATATTTTGTAAATTTTTTATTGTTACTAACACTATGAGTCTTGTTGCTTGAATAAAATAAAATAAATAAATAAATTAATTAAATACATTTAATAAATTAAATAAATAATAAAAAAGTACGATTTTCTATTGATAGCTCGTGAGTCTCGCTGACGTTGACCCCGAGCAGCTGTAATTGCTTAAGAAAATCATACTATTTTAATTAGTTTTATTATTTGATTTATATATGCGTGAGTTTTGCTAACTAATTATTAAATGAAACTCTTTTTACAGACTACATCACTGCAGTATTTTGTTTCACAATGAATTTTGCAACTCCTAGGAATGTGTATGACAAGGTAATAGTAAATATCTTACCGTCTCCTTGAGGTGCGCCCATGTCTCCGTAAAATCAACGTTCCGGGGCTTGAGTGACATCATCACAAATAGCTACCATGTACCTGCAACATAATGATAGTACCTTGTTAACATTATGTGAATATACCTTCCATTAAAGCCATTTTATATTTAATTTTTCATTGTCAAAACTTTTTTAACTTTATTCAATTTGTAGGATTTGTATTATAACTTTTTTGTTTTTTAAATAATAAGTGTTACTTAAAATATGCATGCTAGATTATAGATGTCAAACAGACTTATTAAAACAATAAGTCTGTTTGACAAACACAAGTCTGTTTGACAAGCAATTTTATTACATTTTGTGATTGTACATCAGTTTTGGGAATTAAATTCAAAAAACAGCCTTGGTCCCTGGTCGGGCAAAGAGTTATTCTGTTTTTCCATTAGGAATTTCTCAGTCGTAGCCCGGAGTCTGGATTTGTGCCCGGTTAATGGCAATAGGCTCGCTCTGTATTACATGGGAATTTAAGATACTTGGACATTTTACCAAGTAGTAGTAGTTTCACTGTATCATAGGGAACACATCTATTATTTTAATTTTTTTTTTTTTTTTTTAATATATTAAGCTGAAGAGTTTGTTTGCTTGAACGCACTAATCTCAGGAACTACTGATACAATTTGAAAAATTATTTCAGTGTTAGATAGCCCATTTATCGAGGAAGGCTATATATCATCACACTAAGACCAGCAGGAGCGGAGCACCAATGAAGAATGTTTCAAAATCGGGGAGTTTTTTAGCATTAGCCCAAACTAACTATTCCATGTGGACAAAGTTGCGGGCAGAAGCTAGTAACCCAATATGACCACAGGATTGAACCTATGACCCTATCCTAGGCAGTTGGACTTGTGATCAGTAAACCAATGAGGCAGTAACTGTGAAACTACGTGCCTACATTTATATTATTATTTGGACCAAAAAGAATAAGTTAATAAAGCTGCAGAAATAAACCAGTAGGTCTAATAATGAATGAAGAATTTTGTGTTTCAGCATTATGTATTAAATATGCATTACCTACATATTGTACATATTGTAGGTAATATACATTACCTACATTATTTAAATACCATTTACCATACCATTATATTTGTACACCTAAATAGTTTTTACCACAGCAACAAAACAACCAAGTGTTATTAAATGGAAACAAAGGGAAAACCTCAAACTGTTTTATTTTCTTTTAGGGGCATCATTTTCATAAGGAACATTTATTATTATTCTGTTTACTAGGAAGTGCTTAGATACAGTCTACTTTGGTTCTTATTTTGGACATTTGGTTGACAAAGAAGTGAGTGCTGCTACAGCAGCTATCTGAACAGCCAGTGCCAAAACAACCTAATTATTTACAAATTACATTTTAATTGTGTCGTCGTACAAATGCTGAGTAGTATTCCTACATTATATGGGTCAATAACATGACGAAAAGAACGCAAGTCATTGTTAACGTCCATTGTTTATGACCGAATTCAGGGCCCAGGGGTGCAAGGTGGCGACCTTGCTCCCCATTCCACCCTGAACACCACTTCCGTAGCTACAAGACGGCTTGATTTTTAAGATTCGCCCATACGGCTGGTTGACAGAAGGAACGCAATTTTCACGCAGTTTCCACTCTGACAAAATTGGCACGCTGACAAGTTCGCAGCAACAAAGACCGCGCTGAACACGCAGCTTACTAGCCAGAAATTACTCAGCAGGATTGGCACAAAACAAAAATAATATATATCGATGCAATGACAGCCACATACAAATAACCGAAATTTATCACTTTTTATATGATTTTATTCATCTCACCTCTGCTTTATAGTGTAATCCAGTAACGCACACGTAAATTTACAAGGCAACCGTGAAACTTTCAGCTTATTTTAACGATAAAATTAATCATAATCAAATAAAATTGGGTTCGCAATAATTCTGTAGCACTCTAATTTGAAGTCTGGTCGAATGTTGCCAGTGTAAATAAATATGTACTAGTTTACGTTTCGTTTCATTCATAATCATAAAACAAAAATGATTTTGAAAAAAAAACCACTAATGCATCTATTCATTCATGATTAAAATCTTAGAAACCGCTCGATTAAAATACTCTACTGCAATCTTTTTTATTTATAATGTTCTAAGCCACACCTCAAGCCACACCACTCTAATCGACAAACAATACCTAAAGTCATGTAACGTTCACAGATTATTTAAAGAGTTGTAACGTTATCGATCGTGTATGTAGGTACTCGTAGGAGTAGGGGCGTTTGTGCACTACACGGAATTTTCGAATGTTCGATGTTTTACGGTCCTATAAAATGTTAGTTACAACTAGTATATACAAGTTATATACTAGTTTGGTCGGAATCAGACCATTCGAACTACAGTGAGTCGCAGTACAGTTTTGTCGCACAAGCGTTGATCGCACATTCATTTGTCGAGCTCACGTAGTACACTCGTAAAATTCCGTGTAGTCCACAAACTCCCTAATATTATCAATCTCCATAATGCGAAAGCGTCAGGGTAGCCCGCAAAATTCAAAATTTTCTTATGGTTTTTACAATTTGCAGGTCAGTGTGTACGAAGTGTATAGAGTGCCGCGAGTTTCTTGTGGCACTCTAGTAGTGTCACTGCCTCGGCCTGGCTAGGGTGCCGTGAGCGTTGCATTGTCACTGTCACTTGTTATTTAGGTTAGGTTAGGTTAGGTTAGAACTGTGACCACACAACGCACGAGCCGAGCGAGCGTAGCGAGCGGTGCCGCGGTAGCGGCCGGCGAAGTGCTAGGGTCCGTTTAGGTTAGGCACAAGAGAATGTAATGTTTTGGGAATGTGGTATTTTACAGCGATCTAACCTCGACAATCAAACAAAATACCAAGTGACGTGACTTAGTGACAGTGACAATGACAATCCAATGCTTGCGGCACTTTGGCCCGGCCGAGGCGGTGTTACTAGGGTGCCTGTAGTGGCACTTTATCCGATAGGGATAGAGTGCCACTGGTGGTACTCTATACACTGCCATTAAAATTAATGATTCGCGACCGTAACTAATTATATATAGGATATATTATGTAATATAATAGAGAATTAGAATCAGCAAGAATAATCCTCAAATGTCATGATTTCATAAAATAGTCATTCTCTTTGGCTAAATAGGGTTACCGTAAAACGCTGTAACTTTGCCAACTAGCCCCAACTTAGCCTATTACGTTTCGATTACGATATTTCGCGTTTGCTTAGTTTTTTTGTATTTTTTACCATTTGGTATTGATTTTACATTATTTGGGCAACATATTTTTCATTTTTTATAATGGTAACTTTATTGTTACTCCGTGTCCGTCAGTCATTATATAGTGCTCTGTGCCGTCAGTTGTGCGACAAACACCGGTGCGAGTGGGTGAGTATTTTTAGTGTCCTATAACTTTTGCAGTTTTAACTACAGAAATGGTGTTTTCGTGCAAGTATAACATTCCAGGGTAAGAAAATACTATCTATTTTCCGTATGGCTTGATATTTTTATGAAGAGGACACGATTTCATTAAAATAACTTAGAAGGCAATGTTGTGCACTGTTTTGGAAACTTGAGTGACACAACTTTGCCTGGGTCTAGGGTTGTCACTAGTCGAATTTTATTAATGATATATTTTTATTATGTTAGTGTTATATTTGCATGCAATTTATCCAGTTTGGAACCAGCCCCCCAATTACGCAATGCACGATCAATTTTAAATTGAAACCAATTGAAAAAGATTGCCAGTCCATTGCTTCATAAGTTCGACAAAAAAAATCTACTCAATTTTTGCTGTCGAACTTATGAAGCAATGGACTGGCAATCTTTTTCAATTGGTTTCAATTTAAAATTGAAAATGCATTACGTAATTTGGGTGCTGTTCGAATCAATGCATGCGCCGCTCGGCTCCACCCGTGCGTGATCCGTTCGGTTGGCTCCGTTCGGCTACGACCGAGTACGCTCAAGTGTCGTCAGGCATTGAAATCGCTATTGGTTGATCTAGGCATGATAACTTGCCTAGATCAACCAATGGAAGCGCGTGCACGTGCCTGGTAGGCCTAACATGACACACGCGACAATTTTTCTCTCTCGCGCGAGTAATTGTCGTCTATTGCTGCACTTTTATGTTTTCTGACAGCGCTGCCATACAAAATAGTCGACTCGTTCTGTCAAACTTGATGTTTTATCGACAAACCCTAACATGGCACCTTAGTTATCTCGATTTTTGACAATTCAATACGAGATAATCTGCGATTTTTCTGCCATTTAGTCGTTCTTGATTTTGACGAGAAGAGTAGACAAAATTATTATACAAAAGAAACTCCAAAATAACATGGCAGTTTCACAATTAAAAAAATAAAATTAATTAATTAAAATCATAATCTTACTTTATACTTGAATACATTTTATTTTATTTAATAAATAAATAATAATACTTAATAAAATCTTTATTATTATTCATTATTATTATATCTTTATATTTATTCATTATTATAAGTACTGTTATCTACATAATTTACAAGATTTTTGGTTTTTAATTTTATTAAAAGATAGTATTTTATTTTAAAATACTTTGCATTACCTATTTATCTTATAATAAAATTAAAAACCAAAAATCTTGTTAATTATGTAGATATACTTAACTCTAATATTTTTAGGTAAAGCCATTTTATAAAACATTGCATTTGTGATTTTTACTCATAAGTACTGAAGTACCAATTGAAAAAAGTTAATAAATTTGATTTTTTTAAACACGTTTGTTTTTTTGGGACAACCCTACAGGCAACGACATTTTTGTATGAAAAGTTTGTGGTACCTGCTACAACATTGCCTATTAATTATGAAAAAAAAAATACTACCTTCATGGCACTAATGTAACTGTCGGGGACAACCATGGTGTGTCATGCGCACGGAATTAAAATACTGGAAAGATCAACAATATATTTATTGAGATATCCTTCTAGGCAAACTTGTGTCTTTTACCTACAACTTTGCCTACGACTTTGAGCGTTTGTAATTCGGTAAAACGGCATGATTTAAATAGATTTGAGTTCTACTATGCTATGCATAAGGTCTGTTTTCCATCTGAAATTCCTTAAAAGCCATAATAATAAATAGGTTCAGAGATACCAACAAAAAATGTCAAAATCCAGGCAAAGTTACAGCATTTTACGGTACATGAACTTACGAGAGTTGTATTGATGATTTTTGTGGTTATAAATTATTATATGGTCGCGAATCATATTTAGATCAACATACGACGAAAATTTGAATTTCACTGGCTACCCGTTTTCGCCTTATGATCCCAAACGGTATTGTTGGCCACATAACAGACGATACCGACAAATTGTCGTATCGTCATTATGGCTGCTACACACTGCCCGCCGGCCTTGCTATAAAACCGCAGAAAGAAACGCAAAGAAAATGGAAGGCGCAAAAGCCGGAGGCACGAGCCGTGCGGCAAAATCCGGCGGCCATGCCGCCGGCTCTGTGTGTAGGAGTAGGAGCCATTGTATATGTCAATGCGTATCGTGTGTAATTCGTGTATGATAGCTATGGTAAGGGTAGAGAGGTTTGAGGTAAATAAAACACAATTACTGTTTAAAATTATTTATTTACTTTATGTATTACAAAATTATTATAAAAATCTTATTGTTATGACTTTTCCATTAACAATACGACTGCAATCTAAGTATACCTACTTACTCATTGTACGGTATATTCTATACTCAGTACCTATACGGTATTTATGAACTGCCTGTGCACACCATGTTTTTTAAACGTTTTTATCCTACAGAGCAGTTTGTAAGGTCTAGAGGCTGCGTCTAACTTGCGTGCGTATCGCGTCTGTATCGCTACAAACGTGGCCCTAAGTATTACTGTACCTACCTACTACCTAATCATACAAAATCCAATACTCTGACTAAGTAAACTCGTAAGCCCAATCAACTTGTCATTGGTGTGTTATCTGCACATTATAAAACAAAGTACACATAAGGCGGCGAAAATAAAAAGAATTTTGACAGTAACTGTTACAACTAGCCTGTCAAAATATAATGACAAACTTGCAATAACTACAGAACGTGTTCTCTTTATAGTCTGTGCTCTACAGTAATAACTAGCTTCAGCCCGCGACTTCGTTCACGTGGAAGTCGTCTCGGAAGATACACAATTTAATAAATTAACAGCTACATTTATGTAAAACTTCTTCAGCCCTCGAACCACTACGTCGCATCGCCCGCTCGCGCCGACTTTTTATCGTAGCTTAAATAGCCTATAGCCTTCCTCATGAATCACTGCGTCTGTTGGTGAAAACCGTATGAAAATCCGTTCGGTAGTTGAGTTGAGTTTATTGCTTTCAGATAGACAGATGCGGCGGGGGGACTTTGGTAGTGTAGTGATAAAGACACAGTAAACTTTCGCTATAATGCCCTCTTCTTGAAAACATACTTGGGTTTTATTAGCATTATGAACCTGTATAAAAATACAGTAATCATAAGCAGGACTATGTGGTGAACGACACGTAATCTGAAAACAAAACAGAAATATACTTACCTAATAAAAAATTGTTAGAGGAAAAGGACCAATTTTTAAGTAGGTATCGATCCACTGCAAAAATACGGTCTGTAAAAAGACCCATGACACAGGTCTTTATTGTTTTTAAGAAGATGTCTCCGACTGCATTAGATTGTATAGAGAGAACAATGTAAAGTTATACGGGTCAAGCACCGCGGTTTGACATTGACGCGCGCAAGACGTCACTTTCGACATTTTTCAGAATTTTTCGGTGTTATCTGTCATTTTTTGGTAATTTTACTTTTATTTGACGAGAATTTCCGTCAGGCCCTAGCGAGAATCACCACTCACACCATCACAATACCAATTGGGAACAGTGGGGCTTTACGGTAATTACCGGTGACCGTTACCAATTGGTAACGGTGGGGCTTACTCGGTGGTACTGTTGACAGAAATACCTATAATATACAGTATGGATACCACATATGTATATACCTTATAGGTCATCTTGTTTCTATATTTTTTAAAGTTCCCTTTTTACGCAGTCGGGTTTTAGATTTTTGAAATATACTTCTTTTTTTTTTAAGACACTCGTTTTAATGTTCTCATCAAGCTGCGTTTGAGAGTCCAATCCTGCAGTCAAATTGCGTCAATCTGTCATTTTGACAGTTCAGCAACATTCATTGCGTTATTTACGTTGTTGGGCAGACAATTTTTTCGAACTTAAGAAGGAATGGATGAGCACTATCTTTCAAAATGATTCAGATTATGATTGATCGTGTTGATTTCAATATGGGTCGATAAAACTCTGAAACAGGCAGTCAACAAAGTAAAAAATATGAAGTGGTTTATTTCTTTACCTGTTAATATGTCTTTTGGCCTCCGGGAGGTTTTCATCTTTTTCCTTCAGCAGGTACTTGCGCGCGCCCTTTACGAAGTTGTACACGTGCTCGTCCCAACTAGAAAAACAATAATTATGACTAAAATAATAAAACATTCCGGCGCGAAGATGTTGTTAGGTGTTTAACATGACGTGATGTTCTATGCCTTTCCTGTGCACCGATTGGCAGCCAGCCGGCCTTCACCGGTGAAGAGCCAATCGGAGCGCCGAACGCGGTCGATGCATAAAGTCGAGATGATTAAGGCTGCTTGTCCTCTGGAGCGGAGAGGAGAGGAGAGGAGAGGAGAGGAGATGTGCCAATATTAACCAATAAAATCTAAACTCCGCTCCAGAGGTGCGATTCTATTGGTTAATATTAGCACATCTCCGCTCCTCTCCTCTGGACAGGTAGCCTAAGAAGGATGAGCCAACGCAATCCGCGAAATTCTTACGTTTTTTGCAATTTGCAGGACAGGTTGTATCTTGATTCAAATATGGTTTGCGACCGTATCAAATGTTTATTTACAGAATTGTAATCATAAAAATCCTCAATACAACTCTCCAAGTTTATGTTTGAATTACTATTTCATGAAATCTTGACATTTGGGGATTATGCTTTAAGAAGCTGCATTCCTGATTCTAATGATTATAATTGTGTAAAGTCATACTTCTTATGGCTACTACACACAGTGCCGGCGGCATGGCCGCCGGGCACGCCCGGTTTTGCCGCACAAAGCCGCACAAAGAAACGCAAAGGAAATGAAGGCGCAAAAGCCGGAGGCTCGTGCCGCGCGGCAAAAGCCGGCGGCCATGCCGCCGGCATGTGTGTAGTAGCCATTACGGTCGCAAATCATATTTAAATCAATCTGACACTAATCTGCAAATTGCAAAAAACGTAAGACGCGGGCTACCTTGGCGCATCCCCCTAAAAGGAAACTTACACTATAACTCAGGTATCAAATCCATCTGATAAACATTGTGTCTAAGTTAGAATCAATCTCGCAATCGATTGATGGCAAAGGTCAACTTATGACTTACTTGACGGCCCTAACATCCAGGTTGTACATGGCCCTGTCTTGTCGCGACAGTCTGGTGCGCAGGCGCTGCACGTTGTCCGTGCTGAACTGCCACTCGCGCGTCGCGAAGAAGGCTAGCGCGCGGTTCATGGCTTGCAGGCGCTCGCTGGCCGTCACAAGACTTAGTCTGTATCGTGCAATGTATACAATAAGGGATATTAATTGTTAAACAAATTGACTACCTATCAACATATATTGTCCGTGTATTCACAACTGTCAATCTTTGACAGTTGCATGAGATGCTTATCACGGAAGACGTAGACTGTCCAATTTGTTTAACAATTAAGTTCCTGACAGTACAGCCACTTCAAGAAACGGGATGCATAACAAAATTAAAATTCAAAAATCATTTATTCAAACTAGGCTGAGATTCAGCACTTTTTGAACGTCGACAGTACCCCAAAAACGCCCGCAGGGCAAAATTCATAGACTGTAGTTTGACTTAACTTTGCTAGTAGGTACCTACGTTTCATAATGATGACCTAGTATAATGTTCATATTCGTATAAGCGAATGTAAGCAACCGCTTCGTATGAATATGAACATTAATGGATTATAGGAATATTGTTTAAAGAGACGTTAACCCTAACACTAAAGAGAGCCCTAACTTTTATCTGTTGAATAAATATATGGCGTTTTATTTTCTATAAAAAGGCTGCCACAATTTTCATTCTTCAGATAAAAGTATCTAAAGATTTGAAAAAATCCCTTAGCAAAGTAAAGTCAAAACTGCGGTTTGTGAATGTTGTCTTGAGTCAATGAACTTACTGCATCTTGACGCCGCAGGCTTTTGCTACGTAGTTGGCGATGTACAGTGGCGCTGTCTGCAGCATCATCTCCAGGGTCTTGTACACATATCTGTTGAAAATAAATGATACCAAATTTTTTGTTGGATAATAACAATAACACAACTTGACTTGTACAGCTTGGCCAAAAAGAGTTGGAAAAATTGAGGGCGCCACTATCGAAAGGAAATAAAAATAAGTTTATGGGTTAGACCTATCGCACTTAGGTCACTTCGAATGGGAAATAAAATGTGCAACAATAAACGCTGCTAGTGGGTGACTCAAATCAAAATATAGCACTTCTCGACAAAGTAGTGTCATCATTATAAGTGTGTACGAGTAAAATATTTAGTTCCAAATGTCAACACGCGAGCGCACGTCAACGCCGGCTGTCGCTGAAAACCACAGACTACTCAGGGTCGCAGCATTATGCTGAGCGAAGGCGTTTTGCGTGGATGTGACGCATATTTTCCCCCAAATTATTATTTTCGTGTTTGTGTTCTTTCTTTGCATCATCATCATTTCAGCCGAAAGACGTCCACTGCTGGACATAGGCCTCCCCCAAGCACCGCCACTTCTACCGATTCTATGCTTCCCGCATCCAGCGGATTCCTACGGAATTTACAAGGTCATCGGTCCATCTTGTGGGAGGCCTTCCAACGCTACATCTTCCGGCACGCGGTCACCACTCCAGAACCTTTCGGCCCCATCGGCCATCTGTTCTGCGAGCAATATGTATGTCCTGCCCATTGCCACTTAAGTTTGGCAATTCTTCGGGCTATGTCGGTTACCTTGGTCAACTCTCTCTTTGCATCATGTTTACCGCAAATAATCGTATTCTCTTTCTTTTCTTTTTCTTTCTAATTCATCCTTGTACAGTCACGAGGACCAATATGTATCAACTTAGCAAAATTCTAAAGCGATTTTCTCATGGAATATTGACTGCAACTTTGAGATAAGGCCTATTTCATATTAATATGGGTTCCAAAATACTATAATCGTAACAAAATAAAATAACAATCAACACAGAAGGAGCAAATCTTTTTGGACCTTTTTGGACCTCTCAAAGGCCTTTGATCTGGTCAATTATGACAAACTGTGGGCCAAACTGAGAGAAAGTGGTTTGCCGGAGGGTATAACAGGTATTTTTGAGTACTGGTACAGGCACCAGACTAATTTTGTAAGATGGGGAGGTTGCCTGTCTGATTCTTATCAGTTAGAGTGTGGAGTTAGACAGGGAGGACTGAGCTCCCCTACGTTATTTAATATGTATGTAAGGGAGCTGGTTCGTGAGCTCAACAACACGTGTGTAGGTTGCTCAATAGATGGTCATATAGTCAACAACATTAGTTACGCCGATGACATGGTGTTGTTGAGCCCATCGATTAGTGCCCTGCGTAGGCTCTTAGGTGTGTGTGAGGCATATGCTGAAACGCATGGATTGACGTATAACGTCAAGAAAAGCGAGTTGCTGATATTTCGGGCGGGGCAAATGAATCCTTCTATTGTACCGCCCGTGACACTAGACGAGTCTCTCAGTTTGTGTACCTAGGACATGTTATCAATGAGACCCTGACTGATGACCTAGATGTGGAGCGGGAACGTAGGGGGCTCGCGATTCGCTGTAATATGCTGGCTCGCAGGTTTGCTAAGTGTTCAAAAACAGTCAAAACAACATTGTTTAGGGCCTTCTGCCAATCGTTTTATACCTGCAGCCTGTGGGCCAGCTGCACGCAGCGAGTCGTAAATGCTCTGAGAGTTCAGTACAACAATTCCTTCAGGGTGTTGATGGGACTGCCTCGCTATTGCAGTGCGTCAGCGATGTTTGCTGGTTCACGAGTGGATGGCTATCACGCCATAATTCGGAAAAGAGCAGCATCGTTGATGCGCAGGGTGAGGGACAGTCCTAACACCTGAGGGTCATTGCTGAACATGTGGAGAGTCCTATCTGGAGGCACTGGATTCGCCTACATATAGGATAACTATTAGGATTAGTTGTTTTGTATGTGTATATTGCTAACATAGTTCTTAAGTTTCATTGTATTACTAACATTCTATGGACAACCTAGTCTGAAATAAATGATAATATATATATATATATAAATCACTTTTAAAAGTTGCTAAGTGTATACATATTGGTGCTCGTGACTGTACCTAAATGGTTTAATAGATATAATTCTTTCAGTGTTTTGAGTTCGAGTTTACCTGTTCTTCACGCCGAACGCGAAGGGGTAGTACAGCACATTATCGAAGGGATACCTCATGACCGCGCGCAGGATGGTGGAGCGGAAGAAGCCCCATGTGATGGGGTTCTCTTGGGAGCATGAGTTGTATACGCGGACTTCGGGAGACCTGGGAATGAGAATTGATGGTTAATTGGACAATCGGATTATGATGCCAGTTTTGGAATGACTGATTAGTACTCGGAAAAATTGTCTGTACCTATATTTTCAGTATAACTACGTGTTCCGCCGAACCTAAATAAAAACAAGAAATATAATGATTTATTTTTATTTAAAAAGTCTGTTTCATCGAAAAATTACTCGCTACCGTTAAACTCGCTCTAATCAATAATAGATTTCAGAACGCACACATTTACAGCAGTGGTGGCCCAGTGGTATCGGCCGCGAGTTACGAGTTGTAAGTAGGTCGTAGTTTCGAACCCACGCAGGCGCTTTACTTTGTGTAAATTATTTCAACACCACTGCTCTCAAAACGGTGAAGGAAAACATCGTGAGGAAACCGGCATGTCTTAGAACCAAAAATTCGCAGACATGTGATATCTACCAACCCGCACTGGGCCCGCGTGGTGGATTACTTCCCACTCCCTCTCACCGAGAGGAGGCCTGTGTCTCAACAGTAGGAACATTATAGGCTGATTATGAACTAGACTTACTTGTCAGTGGCGATCTCCCAGGCCACAGCGAGCATTGTATCAATGGTCACATCCACGGGGATAAGGTCTGCTCTGGCTTGCTGGTTGAGGTTGAAGGCGTGCAGCAGCCCCTTCCCGCAGCCCACCACCACTCCGCTGGGGCCCGCCAGGTTCTCGATCCATCCGGGGTACGGGTTCCGGTGGGAGGATACCACTGGAAGATATAACAATTAGAGAACATAATATATCGCTTATTTAAGAGTTAGTTATTTAATTATACACCCACATTTCGCCAGTTTACAACGTTAGTTTTTGTTTATACTAAACCTCTTAAGGGGTCATTGTATTCATCATTATGAACAACTTTTACTATGGGACCAACACTGAAATCGCGAAAAAAAATCAGCTGTTCCATACATTTTTATGTTCTTAGGGGCCACTTACCTAAGTGACAGTTGTAGTTCAGTCTCTGCAAATATTCACCTTCAACAACAAATGAACTGTCACTTATCGCTAAGATGCCGAATATCGGGCCCCTATATTTAAAGGATCTCTTAGCGAGCCTCCCTAAATTTAAGGAATGATGGTGAAAACGGGCATTAGGAATCTAACCCAGGAGTCTAACCCAGGGTATCTAACCCACGTTCCGGCTGTAGAACGTCACACTTGGGATCTCTTGTACCTACAACGTCCCAAAATACAAGGTCAAAAAATTATCTAGCAAAACTTAAAAACATTTTCCGATTTCATTATTTCAAGTATTCATAAGTTATTGTTATTGTTACTAGCGACCTTTGGAGGACATAATCAGCTGTGTTGCCTGTTGATGTCGTTAAATGGGATTCCCTCAAACTCGTAGGTAATCCGTCTAATTTTAGTTTACCATGCTAATTGTACCTACTATTACCGTGGCTAAAAACAACATCGGAACTAAGTCGCATTTTATACCTAGATTTGGTTACTTTGTCGACCCAGTAATAAATCTATTTCGCATAATACTGGACACAAATTTCGCGACCAGTTTATTCCCAATTAAATAAAAAGATTAGGAGACTCACCAATGGAAGGTCTGACGATGGCAGTCGAGTATTGTCTGCCGGGGCGCTGGTCGATCACAGACTCTGCCACGGCCTTCGAGAATACGTAAGTGTTCGGTTTGGGTGATATGAATCTGAAAAGAGAGTTGAAAGAGTGTGTTTTTATCACAGTCTCTCATAGATATAATAAGTGTTATTTATATGTATTTCTATGCAGTCTCTACATACTAACTAAGCGTTTATTCTGAAAGTGGGCAACGTCGCAATAAAATGTCAAATATTTCGCTGTTTTGATATTTTGATTACTGTATGGAATTATGAAATGTGGCTAACTAGTGAACTATAATAATGAATTGCAATTTTATTATCACACTGAATTTGATGTTGTAACCGTTTTAGGTGTAAAAAACGCATTTGGAAAGTTTCAAAATACCATAGAAATATAAATTATTTATGTAAGTACCTACTTTTTTACATCTAAAACTAAATATTCGTCATGTATTGTATAATTATCACTTGCTTCAAGAACGGTGAAGGAAAACATCGTGAGGAAACCGGAATGCCTGAGAGATTTCTCGACGGCATGCGAAGCCAAGTCAGAAGCCCATGTCCGGCTTAAAAAGTATGACGCTAGGTTAGTCAATAATCACAAGAGAAAAAAAAAACATGCGGGTCAGTCTTTGGGTACTGCCGACAGAAGTGAAAACTAAGTAACGCCATCTAACGAAAATCTCAGGAATTTATGTGGCTTGCTGTCAGTACAAGAACGAACTTATTTGAACTTATTTCAAAACTTACCTAGCAGTGAGCTCGTCCAGCAGTGGCGATGGCAGCGCCTGCACCAGGGCGCGCAGACTCGCGAGCGACGCGGGCGCAGCGTACACGCGCTCCTCGATGTGGCAGTGTTCCGCGTTGCTGTAGGCTGTGGACACGTGCACCAGGGCCTGGAGGATACAGCAGGTGGTATATCTTCATTATATTTCTGAACATTTGGCTCAAAAGTTTATGGACAATATTTTTGGCCTTTTATGGTTTGAGCAGGCGAGCTGTTATTTGAAGAAATCTTTAACTTTGTCTAGAATTCGGAATTGTACGAGCTGGTACAATGAAATGCAAGTTCATAGTAAGGAGTACAGAATCAAAATCAGTACCTACCGATATTTTGACGTGATTTAGACTGATCGAAGCGTAAAGACGTTCCTAAGAGAAAGGGTCTTGACAGACAGACAGACGGATAACTAAGTGATCGTATACTATAAGGGTTCCGTTTTTTCGTTTTGAGGTACGGAACCCTAGAAATGGAATACAAAAGTAAAGTTTTTTTGTTGGCTAGGGAGTTGCTAGCTGATTTTCGCACCCTGCCTTCCAATATGGCCTTGCGTCTCTGTATCTTATCTCTATCTATTTAGATTTATGATTAACAAACTTTGAAAGCAGAATTGTTCTTGCAAGTGATCCTGTATTGCGTGTCCGCGTACCTCTAATTTAGGCAGTTGATCGCAGATATCCATGACTGCGATGACCGATGTGACGTTCTGATGCAGCGCAGTTTCTAGATTCTCCCAGAACTTGATGGTTGCAGCGTTGTGGAACACCACCGAAACCTGCCGTCAACAAACACGTTAAAACGACCGTTTTAGAAAAGGAGTCCTACTCTCGTCGCAGCTCCATTGCCACTCACTGCCTGCCTAGCTCAGCTAGCACTGGGGTCGGCTTCCAGTCTAACTGGATGCAGCTGAATATCAGTATTTTACATGGAGCGACTGCCTATCCGACCTCCACATTTCAGTGGGTAACACGAATCCCTCTCTATCCTTTTTTTACCATATTTTTAATACTATAATGATGTGGGTCTGGGTAAAACAATAGGATCTAAACGACTGAGTGCAGATTAGTCAGTCAGCAAGATAGTGAACTGGCTGTCCTGTATCGTAAGCAATAAGTCGTAAAATAAAGTTACGGAAACCTTTATTTAATTTTCGTTTCGGTCATATTTGGATAACAAAAGTAGGAGGATTTCCCGAAATCCCCCGAGTAGTCTCCTGATTCCATGCGTTTCGTTTCTGGAAAATTCAAATATCGGTAATTTTTAACTGGTTAAATAATACTTAATAAGTAACATCTTTCTTCTCGCTTTTCTGCAATCTGTGGGAGTAAATTCGTGAAAAGGGACGGAAGTGTGTAACAGGAAGCGGGAGAAGCGCGCGCTATTTTATTTGACCAATGAGCGCGCGCGGTGCTAGAGTTGGACGTCAGATGATACCAACTCACTTTCCGAGAGGTTGGTACCTACCTCAGTTGGTACTGTCAGCTAAGATGTCAGATCACAGATGTTACACATCTTATGCAACTAGGTACAGTACGACACAACTTAGATGTAGCATAGATTTGAAAATTTTCATTCATTCATTTCAATTTTACGAATGTATTTGGCTTTAAGACTTCACAAATTATTGCTTTTTCAAAAGATCATTTTCACCTTAAGCAGTAATAAAGATTGGTGATTTTGAAGGCGCACTCAGTTCGGATGGTGATCGGTTTTACGAATTTTGCCGATGCTACATCTAAGTTGTGTCGTACTGTACTGTAGTGCCGCCGGCACACAGTGCCGGCGGCATGTCCGCCGGCTTTTACCGCGCGACACGTGCCACCGGCTTTTGTGCCTTCATTTTCTTTGAGTTTCTTTCTGCGGCTTTGTGCGGCAGGGCCGGGCGTGCCGCGGTTTGCCATGCCACCGGCACTGTGTGTAGCAGCCATAAGGGTCGCTCATTTTTGTGGAGTGTTTGCATTTACACGTCTTATGCGACTACTGCAAGTCTCGCTCGTTTTTTTTGTACTGTTTGCAGTCCTTGATCGTGACATCATCATATTGAGCATATAAACGATTTGGTGATCATATTTGTATTGTACCTAAATAAATAAATATTAAGCACATACCTCTTGCAACTGCGTGAGCGCGACATCATCGAGTCCAAGACGCGGTTTTGCTACGTCTCCCGACACTACCCGTAGCTTGTCTAACTGCCACGGACATTGTGCTTTGATGTTGTCAAATGCCTGTAAATTTTAATTGGAAGTTTAATTACATCTGTATTCGCAGAAAGGGAAACAGAGCAGTATAATACACCTGCTTTTAGTCTGTACTAAATAAAAGTACCTATATTTTCTTTCGTTCTTAGTATCGTGTCAATTCGTGTCATACCTGTGACTGCTTCAGTTGTGTTAGCCTCTTGAGAGGTTCCTGTCCGCGCTTGTCCCTCATTAGCAGGTGAACCTCATGCACGTTCGGACATGTTGAGAGCAGCCTCTCTATCAGCACCTGTAAGGAGATAATGACCAAGATACTTGAACCTGTAAACTCTCTGCAAAGGTGTACCATAAAGTAATACAAGAGGTACCGCATCAGGAGTTTTACCCTATAAACTGAATGCCTGTGGGATTTTACGTTTTTTTTTGTTTAGCCTTTTGAGAGGTATGAGGAACAGGGTGTAAAGTTCACTCATCCACCATAGAAGAGGGAGGATCCTCCAACCAGACGGGTGTTGTGTCTGGCGGGCAACTGCCCGTAAGTTGATATCGGATAGTTTTATCTATGTCGTTCGCACGGTAAACTCTGAGGAGCTCGTGGCTAAGTAATAACAAGCCGCACGGGTCGATCCATCAGGTTAAGCTACGATTGCCGGGGTTGGTCAGTGGATGGGTGACCATCTTCACATACCGAGACTCCGCCGTGCCTCGGAAAGCACGTTAAGCCTTTGGTCCCGGCTGTCATTCGTGGATCTCTGACAGTTGTTACGAGTCGTCAGAAGCCCGAAAGTCTGACACCAGTCTTACCAAGGGGTATCGTATTACCCAGTTACTGGGTTGTGGAGGTCAGATAGGCAGTCGTTCCATGTAAAATAATGGTATTTAGCTGCATCCGGTTAGACTGGAAGCCGACCCCAAGATAGTTGGGAAAAAAAGGCTAGGAAGATTTTGTTCGCACGGTAAACTCTAACTGCGCGATGCAGAATTTGTGTGACGTCAATATGTCTTTGCTGCGTAGTTCGTATGTGGCGGTCTAACCGCTACATCATAAGAATAAACAATTTCATTTCATCACTCCCCTCCGGAGACCGGAGGTCGATAGTGGGCTGCTGAGTCTTGTATCTTGCGATGTATAACCGCTACAAGCCTATAAGTGTTCCACTGCTGGACAAAGGCCTCCCCAAGTTCTTCCAGCACGCGTAGCATGACAACCGTAGAAACGGGTTTTGTTGAGGGTTTTGTCTACGGAAGAATAGACAAAATGACAGTTAAACAATCACAATCTGTCATTTTGTCTATTCTTCCGTAGATAGACAAAACCCGTTTCTACGGTGGTCATGCTACGCGAGCAGGAACTCTTTAGTAATTTAAATAAGTAAAACGTTACGTACCTTGCCCAGAAAACCGGAGCCTCCAGTAATGAGTATCGACCGTCCTGCATAGAAGGGTGGCAGGATCGGTCCACCGCCGCTCTCTGTAGGGACCACCATCCCGCTACAAGAACAAACACGGTTTTAAATGGCTAATTTAAAAAAAACTATAACCCAACTATGACAAAAAACTAAATCAACTAAAAATGTATAAGTATTTTATTTATACAAATAAAAAATCCGGAGTCACATAAGTAATCTGTTCAATTTATACGTGTGACTCTGGATTTTTAATTTGTCTGTCTGTGATGTCTAGATGGTAACACGTGTGACTCTGGATTTTCAATTTGTCTGTCTGTGATGTCTAGATGTTAACACGTGTGACTCTGGATTTTTAATTTGTCTGTCTGTGATGTCTAGATGGTAACACGTGTGACTCTGGATTTTCAATTTGTCTGTCTGTGATGTCTCAGTCTAGATGTTAACACGTGGGACTCTGGATTTTCAATTTTTCTGTCTGTAACAATGAGGTTATACAATACTAGAGGCGCAGCGTCCTACAAATAATTTCAGAAAAATGTCACCACTTTCGAGTTTAAAGACGTAGCTTTGAAACGGATACATAAAATGTCAATCTGTCAAAATAATCTATGTTTGTCTCATTTCTTCTACCATCAAACTAATGACGTTGGAATGAGACAAGAAATTGCTATCGGAGGAACGGCCAGAGTTGCCAAGTAACAACATAATTTCCCCAGAATTAATGATGGTTTTATTGAATGAATTACTATGAAAGTTTGTATTATGAACTTTCAATAGATTAACAGTTATTATTGTTCATAAGGGGTATACAAACACGAATGTGGGTTTATCACATGAGTGTTTACAGTTGCTTATAAGACTTTATGTACTCCCATGATTTGAATCCTCTCTATAAATAAACAAAAAAGTAATACATTTTTGCAATACTAATATCGAACAAAAATGGCGGCATACGATGTGAATTCGAATAACCTATAACTTATTTTTTTAATTACAGCGCTGTGGTAGTGAAACGCGCGTGCTAGACAATGTTCTTTTTTTGAAATAAATTTAGTACAACATTATAACACTCGTTTGGGTGATTTTATAGTTACCTACTTGATACTGTTTGTTTTAATGTTGGCAATAAGCTAATTGTTTCTGAAATTTCATAGAGGATTTATAGCATGGGTGTAGATAAAAATTCTTAAAGGTATCTTATTTATAAACTAACTTGTATTTGGTCGTACTCGTAACTCAACGTAATCGATTTAACATCGATTGTTAAATCGATTAATAATTATTTTAATTAAAAATGTACCATTTTTTTTTCGTACTGCACTACTCTATTTAATACAATGTGATCATAAACAATCTATAATTTTTCATTTAAAAACATAACTTCACTGGTCTAATTTTATTGGATTATTTATTGCTAATAAAATTGATTTTGGGGTAAGAAGTCGATGTATCTAGTAAAAACTTTCGACATACACGTGAATGTGTTATTTTTCTATTTAGTGAGTGTTAAGGTACTGTACAGTATACTTAAACCAAACAGACTATAATAATAATTTAGACTTACAGGATCATACATTCGTCATTCGATAAACTCCCAACAGTCTGGCAAAATAAACATCGTTTTTACTGGTAACACTGATTGGAAAAACAATGTATGATAAATTTATTTCGCCTCATAACGTTTTTATGGATAATCTGAAGAAAATTTAGCAAACTTACTTGTGAAATGTAACACCACTTGCTTTATTTATCTTTTCAGGCCGTGACATACAAATTTTCACCGCACATTTCACCATTTTTAATATTTTTTATTTAAGCAATCGCTCACTTGACGTCAAGCTGACAACTGAAGTCAGATATGCTTGGAGTTGTGGACATATACGAGGTGGTCCCGCTTAGGTGCCGTAAACTGCGCCTCTAGTATTGTATAACCTCATTGGTCTGTAATGTCTAGATGTTAACACGTGTGACTCTGGATTTTTTACTTGTCTGTCTGTGATGTCTATTTGTCTGTGGCATGATTAAAAAAAAACAATTGTTCTTGACTTTCATTTCCTCTTGAGGGCGTCATTTCATTTCACATCACATTTGATGTGACGTAATCATAGCCCATGATGATCAAGACGCTTCCAGCGATAGGTACCTCATTTGTCAAATTATGATGAGTAGTTTAGAAGTTATGAGGGTACAGATGAACAATTGTGAATTGAACATACTTACATACATACATACCGGTCAAATTCATAACCTTCCATTTTGCTCCGCCGTAGTCGGGTAAAAAATTACCGTGAAAGCAGATACGATCATGCGCACTAGACGATCACGATTACGACCAGTTTTTTCTGTTCTGTGGTTCGCACCGAGAAACCGATACGAATCACGCACTTGGTCGCAACTGGCAACTGCCTAGCCAACCGTCATAGGTCGTGGGCCGTCTATGGAGTACCTACTTACTTACTTTCCCCCACCAAGCCGCCCCACTGGTGGGACAAAATGGAATGCCTAAAATATTGTAAATAATTTTTAGTCTTTCGGTTCATATCGTTCATTATAATAGGTTCCTACCCCGAGATAATTGTGAATAAATAAAATTGTGGTGCAGTTACCTGAATTAACTAGTTCGCCTTTATTGACCGGCTAATAGAGTATTCACTCTATTAGCCGGTCGGCCGGCCGGCTAATAAAGTCAAGCATGAGGTGGGAGCTCTGTTCGAGAACGTTTGCTCTTGCGAATCTATATTCGCAAGAGCAAACGTTCTCGGAGGAAGGTAGTAGTTATTCCAGTACGAAGGATCTTGACCGTACGTGGAGTACAACTCCAGTCCTCATAAGCACCACAGGACATGTTGCGTCTTGTCGCTACGACACTATGTGCTAGAGACCGTATTGGGGGCTCATTATTGACTATGCAAGTCACCCCCACCCAATTTTTTCTGTGTACTATTTGATATAATACATTGGTCAGGCAGGGGCCATAGTCTTTCCATAGTTCTAGATAAACAGTTCACTTTAGCCACCAAAACCCAATATCTTTGTTTCCATATCCTGCAATAGTACTACACCAACCGAGGGTTGGGTGCACTTGCATAGTGCGAATAAGGATAATCGTCGGTTCGTGTCTAACGAGCTTCGGCGAGTTGGCTTCGGCCCCTCGTATGCCTTCCAAAGGTCCGGGACCCCAGAGTCCCGAGATAATGTCAAACACACAATTATAATTATTATTTACTACGCATAAGTCTCGATCCCGTTACAACATTGGGATAAAATATATCCTATGTACTTTTTCAGGTCATAGTCTATCCATGTGACAAATTTCATCCAAATCCGTTCAGCCGTTTAAGCGTAAAAAACAAATAAAAACAAACTTACTTTCGCATTTTTATAATACTTACTTACTTATTATTAGTTACGATTTATTCAATAGACTAGCTTCTGCTCGCGACTTAGTCCGCGAGCCTTCCCTTCCTCGAGAAGTGGGCTATCCAATGCAAAAAGATTTTTTCTAATCCGACTGGTAGTTCCGGAGATTATCCTTACAAACAAACGAACACACAAACAAATATTACTTACCTCTTTACAGTGCCGTAACTAGGGCTGTGCCAGCGGTGCCCAGGCACAGGGCGCAGACCCTGGAGGGGTGCAAAAATGACCAGACCAGATTTATTTTGATAAAAAAATATTTCAAGGGCGCGG
Source organism: Conistra vaccinii (assembly GCA_948150665.1). Lineage (NCBI taxonomy): Eukaryota > Metazoa > Arthropoda > Insecta > Lepidoptera > Noctuidae > Conistra > Conistra vaccinii. The sequence continues at coordinate 4,274,430 of OX411344.1, read as the reverse complement.
TTACAGCAGCTCGCACCGGGCGCATAAAAGGCTAATTACGACACTGCCTGTTTATAATATTACCGTATAGATAAATTACCTACTACAAGTAGTTATTAAAATGTAAATAGTATTTAATGTTTTATGCATAGATACTAAAATATTCACTTTAAAACGTTCGATAGGTCTATTGTGTTATTCTGTATTGATTTATTACATTCATTTTAATCATTTTTAAACGCATAATTGCACGACTCATAATGCGAAGCATTAGAGTGTGCTCTACGATCGAAAAATATTTTTTGCCCCATTTCTGCAACTGTTTTTATTGTTACACTCCTGCTGGTACACAGAACCTACTTAATTTATATACCATTGTATAGATGATTAAATGGAGATTAATACTGTACTTTTTATTATTTGATTTAATGCAGCAGAAATGGAAAAAGCATCAAAATAGTTGAAAAAAAATTCCTGTCCGTCAATTTATGAACCCTGAAAACATTGTAGCTTGCGATAAAATCAATTAATTGAGTCAATGTTTTTTTTATACATTCGTTTCATCCATAGAAGGAACCCTATTGAAAATGGCTCTTTTATTCAAAGTAGTTTAATTATAATTAATAAAATACTATCTAAAATATACTATCAAAGAAGACACCGCGAACAAAAAATGTGTCCCTTGGATGCTTTGACGTTTGACTACTGCGGAGCATGCGCGTTGCGAGGAGATTCTCATAGAGTAATTCACCCGCAGATGCGACACAGTCTGCTTTTTCTGCCTACTTGATACCTAACACAGTTTTAACTGCAGAACATTATTCTAATTTCCATTGTATTAATGATGAACATTTGCTCATTACGATTTTTTTGCACAAATGTTATCCATTTTGCCCTTGTTTCCTGGAGCTCGGACATGGAAATCTTAAAGGGAAAAATACCACAAATTGTAATAATTATTTGATGACAAATAACCATAAACCATAATATAATAAAACAAACATTAATATCAGCGTTCAAAATATTAGATACTTAATATAAAAAAAATCCGCCATAAAAACAAACGGCAGCTATTTGTACCTACACTTCACTTCTGAATGTTTTAGTCTATGGCGAATGGCGCCGTAAAATATTTTGTTCATATTTCAGTTTAAAACTTTAGAGGTATGAGGAACAGAGTGTAAAGTTCACTCATCCTCATTTGAAAAGGGAGGATCCTCCGGCCAGATGAGTGTTTGTGTCTGGCGGGCAACTGCCCGTAAGTTGATTTCGGATAGTTTTATCTATGTCGGTCGCGTGGTAAACTCTAACTGCGCGGATCTGTGTGACGTCATGTCTTTGCTGCGTAGCTCGTATGTGGTGGTGTAACCGCTACATTATTCCCCTCCGGAGACCGGAGGTCGATATGAGAGAGATCGATATCGATGCGAGTTTAGAAATTTTACCCATATTGATGGGTAAAAAAGCAGTCAAAACATTCTTCATGAAAAGTGATAAATTGTTAATTTTTGTTAGAAACTATGTTTTAAATTTCTTTTTCGTTTATGAATGAGAGTTATGAACTTATGAGGCGTGCACTTTTGGATTTTCCAAACTATTTTACTATATAGGTACGCCGGTGACATTGAAATATTTATTTATGTAGGTACCTAATAATAATTTATTTACACATGTATGTCATGTCAAGGCGGGCGACATCGGCTACACTATAATTTAAAGTACCTAATTGAATAGGGAATTGGTGGTAGGTACCCAGATAAGTAAGTAAGTATGTACAAAGTTATGTTCTATGTTCTATGTTATAGGGTTTGGTTTCCGCACTTAGTCCGTCAAATGAACCATTGTACGTGGGCCATGGCGGCCGTTTGGGGGGGTTATTCCATCCAGCCCACCTCCCTCCAGAAGTCGATTAAAGCTCCTGGTTTGTTTAGAACATCAGTGTAAGATCTGGGTGACCCGAGGGTTTCTGTTCTAATCTGGGTGACGCCTGTGCATTCAAAGAGCACGTGCGCGACGGTCTCCTCGGCCTCCATGCAAGCCCTGCACAGAGGACTGTCCGTTATGCCTATCGTGTGGAAATGTTTGTTTAGCGAGCAGTGTCCTGTGATGGTCCCCGTCACCAGGCGCAGGCCATTTCTGTCCAGGCGTAATAAACGCCTGGTCAGCTTGCTATCCAAGAATGGCATAGCTTCCTTGGACTGCCTGCAGCCTGGTGTCGAATTCCACCAGGTCTCCGCTTGTGTGTGGGTGAGCTCCTGTAGCCACCTGCGTATTTGGTTGAAGGGGATGGGAACGATAGGTTCGGGTCCACAGGCTGCCGTGCTGGATCCTCGTCTAGCCAGTTCGTCAGCTGCGTCGTTGCCTAGCGATCCACTGTGTCCTTTTATCCATTGTAGTGTCACCGTGTTGCGGCTAGATACCGTTAATTGTTCTAGTTCATTGTGACATTCTAGTGTTAGCGTTGAGGTAATACATTTTTTCTGTAGGGATTGGAGAACTGAGGCACTATCGGAGAGTATACGTATATGCGTATCCGCAACTCTCCTGGCTTTTAGGGCGTGGACCGCTTGTATGATGCCCACACACTCTGCCTGATAGACGGTGTTGAACATTCCCAGCGGGCTGGATATATTTATGTTGAAGTCGTGTGAGAAGACTCCTGCTCCGGTGCCGGAGTTGGTCTTCGATCCATCGGTGTATACTCTCATCTCTTTCGGGCCTGAGTAGTCACACTGTTCTTCCGTGAGTATTATGTTGTAGTGCCTTTGAAAGTGGTGCGTTTTCGGGGCTTTATCACAGGGTGATGCCATCATTGGTCGTCGTTTGATCGCTTCTTCCCTTATGCGTGTGTGCTTAACTCTGGAGTCTTTGCTTAGGGTTCCTGATAAGTGGAGCCTAAAGGCAGCCAGGCTCGCCTCCTCCCGCACGATGAGGTGCAGAGGCGGCAGTCCCAGCATTGCCTGTAGGGCGGCAGTGGGTGCAGTTCTCATACTGCTAGTGATTGCAACACAAGCGAATCGCTGCAGTTTCTCGAGTTCTCTTTGAGCTGTACTCAGGTCTGTCCTGGGCCACCAGACCAGTGAGCCGTATGTAATGATTGGTCGGATAACTGTGGTGTATAACCAGTGGGTGACCTTGGGGCTAATCCCCCAGTTCCTGCCAAGCAGTCGCTTGCACTGCCACAGGGATATGCTGGCTTTTGTGGTGATATAGTTCGTGTGTTTAGCCCAGTTCAATTGTTTATCCAAAAAGACGCCCAGGTATTTGGTTTCAGTTGAGAGGCTTAGGGTTGTTCCAAAGAATCGTGGTAGTTGTAGCGTCGTCAGTTTTCTCTTTTTTGTGAAGAGAATCAATTCGGTTTTTGTGGGGTTCACTGAAAGCTGGTGGTTGTTGCACCATTCTTCTACTATTTTCAGGGCTTGACGCATGAGGTTGCATAGGGTGTTTTCGTGGGTCCCGTTTATTATTATGGTTATGTCATCGGCGTAGCCTACAGTGAAATAACCTTTATCATTTAGTGTTTTGATGAGGCTGTTCACTACTAGGTTCCATAGAAGCGGTGAGAGGACGCCCCCTTGCGGGCAGCCCTTAGCAACGATGTACAAAGTTATTATAGGATCACCCATATTTTTTGGGTTCCGTATGTCTGAATGATCTCGAAACACCGAACCCTTATAACATGGTAAATCTCCCAATATTGTGCGTAAAAGTACAAAGTTACATTTGCAGTTGGAAAGAATGTATGGGAGAACATCTTTTTCAACTACAATGTTAAGTTTGTTCTTGGGATAAATTCATATGCCTTAACTGAATATGACTGAATTTGAATTTAAATTAGAGTGTGGTCTACGATCGATTTTTTTTTTAATGGTTTAGGTAGGTACAGCTAATAACTTGATTATTAGCTGTACCTACCTAAACCATTAAAAAAAAAATCGATCGTAGACCACACTCTAATTTAAATTCAAAGTTACTTTGAGGAAATTAACGTCATATTTCCAATTACAATACCATATTGTTATAAGTCTCTGTATATTGAGTTAGGTCGGTCGGTATGTACTTCAGACGTCAGACCATTCATGCGCGACAATTTTATATTGCGCAGCCTTCTGCGCGGAGTTCGGAACTGTCAAGCTATATCGGCCGTAGGTATGTTTATTAACTTAGGTAGGTGCAGTTAACACGTTCAGTGCCGGGAGCCCTCCTGGAGGGTTCACCTAGTCGCGTATGGGATGCCGGGAGCCCTCGCGGAGGGCTCATTTTAAATGTAGGTTTTTCTTAGCGAATTCAGGATTATAAACCGTGAAAATAAAATCAGCCCCCCAATTACGCAATGCACGATCAATTTTAAATTGAAACCAATTGAAAAAGATTGCCAGTCCATTGCTTCATAAGTTCGACAAAAAAAATCTGCTCAATTTTTTGAGCAGATGTATATTTTTACAAGATTTATTAGCATATGCGTTGGTTTTCAAATCAAAGATTTAGATGTTTTTTGAATTTTTTGTTCTCGGTTACAAATATTCACAAAAAATTTAAAAGGTTACAAACTACGTACTTATAGCGACAAGACCCCCAGACAACACTATTTCTTCACTTCGTTTTACAGTGTTTTATAACACGGTTTTTAACCTAATGCCGTTGACCATCCACGATGGTTAACTTTAGCGCAAACGTAATGCCGGGAACCCTCCCGGAGGGTCCACTTGCAATATGTATGGCGGCATGGCGTATGAGCTCGACGAAAATGGGTGGAGTCGAAAGTGTTGTAGGTACTCTCACAAAAAAACATAGAACTAAACACTGACCTGTTTTAATTTAGTGAAATCTGGAATTCCCCTTACTTAAGTTAGGATAAACACATTGGCTTATAAAGCTACTGCGGTTCTCTTCTCTCAACTTAGCAATAGTTTTCTTACTTTACTTGAATTTCACTTAATTTAAATTATAAATGTGTCCATTAATTGCACTTTCTGAAACTTTTGTACATCACTTGTAGATATTCACGCTATGATCCTGTTGTTACGTTAAAAATTTAATTTTCGAAAACCCGTAAAATTCCAAAATTGACGCTAAAACTCGAAAAACTAAATAGTAAATAATATATTTGAGTCAATACCGGCACCGTATTTTATGTTATCGTATCGTACTGGTCCTAGGTAGACGGTAGGAACTGGGTCCTTTAGAACCGCGGCGTGTGTGGTCGGGAGTCGGAAAACGCACGCGAAGTGCACGCTCAGTGGTCTGTCACAACATTTATCAATGCGGTTTTATGTAAATTGCTTACGGAACAGCCTAGGCATACCTAGGTATAATAAAATTGTAACGAAGTCAAAACTGTAGTATTACGTGGTATTACCTACATTGAATATTTTTGAAAAGGGAAAATCTGCGAGGTGTAGGGGCGATTCTGATGCCGAAAATATACATTAAATTTTAAAATTATTGTCCGGATTTTCCGGATTGGCACAAAAGCTACTGAATAGATTATTTAACATTTTCCAAGAATTCTCCTTTTTGGTCTGATCATCGCATAGCTACCCTAATTACGTAATGCACGATCAATAATGCTTCATAAGTTCTATTGCTTCATAAGTTCGAAAAAAATATTTTTTTTCGAACTTATGAAGCAATGGACTAGCAATCTGTTTCAATTCATTTCAATTTATTATTGATCGTGCATTACGTAATTAGGTCACCAGGTCGTTACGCTATTTGCTATTGAGGATTAGCAATATTGCATTATGTCCGTATTCCTCAACAGCTTACCTCACGATTTAATTAGAACATATTGCAGATAGATACGGCCGGATTTAGGCTGCCTGTCCACTGAAGCGGAGAGGAGAGGAGAGGAGCGGAGATGTGCCAAAATTAACCAATAGAATCGCACCTCTGGAGCGGAGTTTTGATTCTATTGGTTAATACTGACACATCTGAATGGTGGACAGGCAGCCCTAGGCTGCCTGTCCACCGGAGCGGAGAGGAGCGGAGATGTGTCAGTATTAACCAATAGAATATATAGAATATAATAATAGAATCTTGACTCCGCCCCTGAGTTTAGATTTGATTGGTTAATATTGGCACATCTCCGCTCCGCTCCTCTCCTCTCCGCTTCAGTGGACAGGCAGCCTAAATCCGGCCGTATCTATCTGCAATATGTTCTAATTAAATCGTGAGGTAAGCTGTTGAGGAATACGGACATATAAGACCTATTGTATCACCAAAAATCACACTAACAAATACTTTGACTTTGACTTTGACCTCTGAAATTAATACCTGTATAACGCTATACCTACAAAGAGGTAAGCAGTCAATCTTGACATATACCTATAAAGCGCAGGCCACACCGCCAGCTAACGGGCGGGTGGGCTAGGCGGGTGGGCGAAGCGAACGAAGGAAACTATACAAAATACGCGAAATATTGGCGAGCTAAACTATGGGGTTCACACCGAAAACTACGGACAGACGAGCGACTGGCGGAGCGGGCTAAGCAAATCAACTGCTATTCGAAAGACGAGCGTCGACTAGTCTACTCGAAACGGGGAGGACGGGCGAACGAACCGGGCGAGCGGGCTGGCGGGCGAGCTAAGCTAGCGAAGCGCGGGCGCGCCAACGAGGTGAACGAGTAGCTTCGCTGGAATCGTCGGATATTTCTTTAGCTTAGCTCGTTAGGTTAGTCGGTAGCTCGCGGTGTGAACCGAAGTATGTAAAGAGGTGAAACGATGGTCACCCGCCTAGCCCGCCCGCCCGCTAGCTGACGGTGTGGCCTGCGCTTAAGAACGGCTATCGGTCAAATTGTCAACGGACTAAGACCTTGTCCAGAAGGGACGAATTCGCCGCGAAACGTTTCGCGCGTTAACGAGATACTAGGCGCCAATACATCGCGTCCACAAGCATCGCGCGATTTCAAAATACGCGCGTAAATCGCGTGCAGTTCGCCAGACTCTCGACTCGCGCTTGATTCGCGCGTATTGCGCGCGAGTCGAGATACTAGAGACTCCTTGTTGCGTCCAGTTGACGCGCGAACTCCAGAGCGAATGCACGTATCCAGGGAAATGGAGCGCCAAAATTTTGATACGGAATTGTTTAAAGTCCCCAAATGCTCGCGCGTAGGTACGCTCTTTCTGGGCGAAACGGAATCGCGGCGAATTCGCCCTTTCTGGACAAGCTCTTAACAGCCTATCAACGTTCGCCCTCGTGATTTGTTCATTTTTGCACACACGTCACGCCCTGAAATTGGCGATTTGACGTTGACGTGTGGGCATGAAAATTTTATAAAGGTACGGACAGACGTGCTCATTACTAGCACGAAAGCATGCTTATATTGAGCAAGTGCTCATTAGTAGCACGTGTGTCGCATCATTGCTAGTAATGAGCATGCTTATTTTGAGCATGCTCAAAAATCAACCGACGTTTGATTTTCGACTATGCTCCCTGCAAACAAGAATGCTTATTGCTGGCAAATGTGAACAGTTGCAGAGCATGCTCATTTTAAGCAAGCTTATGAGCATGCTTTTTTTGAGCACGTCTGTCCATACCATAAAGCCAATTAATTTTAAAAGAGTAACCGTGGAGTTTCTTGCCACAGAGTACATTTTATTTTCTTGCCGGCTCTTCTTCATAGGAAACGGCCAATTGGAACTGTGCCTAGTTTCTGACGTTTCAAAAGTGTTTATGTAGGTTTATGTGAAATAAAATATTTCGATTTGTAGTAGTCTATAGATCTCTTTGTGAAGTTACTACCACCATACCAAATTCTATCTCCAAGCAGCGTTGCTGAGTTGGAATGGCATTGCACTGCGATATCTCCAGTATTCAAAGAAGGCGGTTACTTACCGTCAGACGGGCTGCCTGCTGGGTTCATAATCATCTGTCTGCTTTTCTCCAACTATGCTGGGGTCGGCTTTAAGTCTAACCGGATGCAGCTGAATACTAGGGGGCCTACGGTGGTAAGTTTCAGTGGAGAAAAGAGATGGAGCTATACGTCCTGTAGAGCTGCATCTCTTTCCCACACTTAAAGTAAAATTAAAATAATACTGCTTTGGAGATGGTGGTAGCTGGCCCCCAGTATTTTGCATGGAGCTGCCTATCTGGCCTCCACAACCCAGTTACTGGGTAACACGATACCCCATGGCCGCCTGTTGGGTTGCCAGATAAATAAAAGCAAAGGTGCGTAAATAAAAGTCGCATAGTAACAGATATAACAGACTAAACACTTTATTTTCTGGCGAGCCGCTTGCGCAAGGTAAAGATACCATTCGGTTTCTTTCTGCAAATGACTATATTTAAAAATATGATTTAAATTGTTTATCGCTTGGCATTTATATTTGGCATGGTTTGAATTTGGTAAAAGGTATGGCATGGCATGGTATGTATTTTCTAGTGTACAATAAAGTATATATAAATAAATAAAAGTGAAATTATAGTTTTGCATAAATCCACAAACTTACTCCTATTTCTATCTAAACATACTACGAGGCGGGCTTCTAAAATTTTTGAGCTTGCTTCGCTCGCTATTGCATCGTCCATGTAACTCATTATTCTGTATGAATGGCCAAAATAATTAAATTTTCGAGCTCGCTCCGCACGCTCTTGCATCCTACATTCTCAAACTTTTCTGCATTTCGTTTTGCCGCCGCGGACCTCTGATAGGCTGAGTCCGCCACGGATCTGAGATTTTTATATTAATATCAATGATAATATTGTCAATGAGAGCAGTGGTGGCCCAGTGGTAACGGCCCCGACTAACGAGTTGTAGATCGTGGGTTCGGACCCAAGCAGGCGCTTTACTTTATGTAAATAATTTCATCACCACTGCTCTCAAACCGGTGAAGGAAAACATCGTGAGGAAACCGGCATGTCTTAGAACCAAAAATTCGAAGACTTGTGACATCTACCAACCCGCACTGGGCCCGCGTGGTGGATTACGGCCCACTCCCTCTCACAGAGAGGAGGCCTGTGTCCCAGCAGTGGGAACATTAATAGGTTGATAATGATGATGATGATGATGAATATTGTCAATGTCTTTTTTGCGGTATAAAATAAACACTGAATGGTAACTTTCGCGCAGTGGCGGTCAGTTTATTTGAAACAAACAATAAATTATGATACTATTCACGTTGCTATTTACAAACTTTACAAAATACTTCTATAACTCCTGCTTACTGCGTTCTTCATAGCTGCAAACAAAATTAAATAGTATTTAGTTGACATTCACTGTTCACAGTTAATAAAGTTGCCCCCTTACTAATAAACGTTGTATATCGCCTGTATTGTCCGTGTGGTGCCGGACTTAAAGAATCGCACTACCCTATGTCTTCCCATGGGTGTCGTAAAAGGCGACTAAGGGATTACTAGAGAATGGGCAGCAGCGTTCTCTATGCACTATTTACACCATACTGCGATCGCCAACCCGCTTGCCAAGCGTGGCGATTATGGCAAACCCCCCCTAAAAATGATAAGCACCACAAACAAACGGCCCCTAGTGCCCGGCGGCCTACCTACCCTTGGCTACGGTAGCGGTCAAGGTCACGGTGAAGCAAGGGGTGCGAAGAATCCCCGGAAGAGATCCGGCTACCACAACCACCGGAAACTGGACCTGGCAACTTATAACACGCGTACACTCCGGACCGACGAGAAGATCATCGAACTCGAGGAAGAATTGAGCAGGTTACGATGGGGTATAATAGGATTATCCGAAGTCCGAAGAGAGGGGGAGGACTCGATAATCCTTAAATCCGGAAACTTGCTCTATTTCCGGGAGGGCGACCAGCAGTCCCAGGGTGGTGTCGGGTTTATCGTCCACAAGTCCCTTGTGAGCAACGTAGTGAAGATCGAGAGTGTGTCGACCAGGGTGGCGTACCTTATACTCAGAATATCCGCAAGATATTCGCTGAAGGTCGTACAGGTTTACGCCCCGACCTCGTCACACCCCGACGATGAGGTGGAGACCATGTATGAGGATATTTCTAGAGCCATGCATGCCTCTAAAACTCACTTCACCGTTGTCATGGGGGACTTCAACGCAAAACTGGGCAAACGAAATGATGATGAGCTGCGAGTGGGGCAATTTGGAGTTGGACGTCGGAACCACCGGGGTCACCTACTGGCCAGTTTTATGGAGAAGGAAGGCCTCTTTATGATAAACTCCTTCTTCAGAAAACGTGAGCACAGAAAGTGGACCTGGCAGAGCCCTGATGGTGCAACAAAAAATGAGATTGACTTCATTATGTCGACGAAGAAGCAAGTATTCAATGATGTCTCTGTGATCAACGCGGTGAAAACCGGAAGCGATCACCGCATGGTAAGAGGCACATTGAACTTAAATATTAAGCTGGAAAGATCTCGACTGGTGAAGTCTACGCTCCGTCCAGCACCGATCCAAGTCCAAAACCCCGAGAGCTTTCAGCTCGAACTTCAGAATCGTTTCGAGTGCCTAGGGAGCTCCGTGGACGATTTTAACGATGGGTTCGTGGAAACTGTCCATACGGTCGGGTCCAAGATCTTTAAGACCCGTCGTACAAATAGAAACAAGAGGCTCTCTGATCCTACTATACAGCTCATGAAGGAGAGGCGCGAGATGATCCTGCAGTCTTCAGACGATGCGTTCAAGTACCGGCAGCTCAATAGACGGATCTCTAAGTCCTTGAAAAGCGACCTTCGTCGCTTTAGTACGGACCGCATTAAGGACGCGATAGAGCGGAATAAGGGCTCCAAGGTCTTTGCAAGAGATCTGTCTATTGGGCAGAGCCAGCTTGCAAAGCTGAAGACCGATGATGGCAGGATCGTATCCGCCAAACCTGAAGTATTGAGAGAGATCGAGAGGTTCTATGGACAGTTATACACGTCATCCAGTAACCCCGTTACGAATCTGGCAAACGACCCAAGAGCTAGATTAACCCGACATTATACCGAAGATATCCCGGACGTCAGCTTGTACGAGATTAGGATGGCTCTAAAGCAACTTAAAAACAACAAGGCGCCGGGTGATGACGGAATTACGGCCGAACTCTTAAAGGCCGGTGGGAAACCCGTTCTAAAGGCCCTCCAGAAGCTGTTCAATTCCGTCATACTCGAGGGTAAAACGCCACAGGCATGGAGCAGAGGTGTGGTGGTACTCTTTTTTAAAAAGGGCGACAATGCCCTGCTTAAGAACTATAGGCCCATCACACTTCTGACCCATGTCTACAAGCTGTTTTCAAGAGTCATCACGAACCGTCTCGCGCGCAGGTTTGACGACTTCCAGCCTCCCGAACAAGCCGGATTCCGTAAAGGCTTTAGCACCGTGGACCACATACATACGCTGCGGCAGGTTATACAGAAGACCGAAGAGTATAACCTGCCTCTCTGCTTAGCGTTCGTGGATTACGAGAAAGCCTTCGATTCGATCGAGACATGGGCTGTACTGCAGTCTCTTCAACGGTGCCAGATCGACTATCGGTACATCGAGGTGTTAAAGTGCCTATACAAAGACGCCACTATGTCAGTCCGACTCCACGACCAGACCTCGAAACCTATCCTTCTGCAGCGAGGTGTGAGACAAGGAGACGTTATCTCTCCGAAACTGTTCACCGCTGCACTGGAGGATGTCTTCAAGATTCTGGACTGGAAAGGGCTAGGCATCAACATCAATGGCGAGTATATCACTGACCTTCGGTTTGCCGACGATATAGTTATCATGGCTGAGACCATGGAGGACCTCAGTATAATGCTCGATGACCTCAGTAGAGCCTCCAAAAGAGTGGGTCTTAAAATGAACATGGACAAGACAAAGGTCATGTCAAATGCCCATGTAACACCCGCCCTCATAAAGATCGGAGACGCTACGCTCGAAGTTGTAGACGAGTATGTTTACCTAGGACAAACTGTTCAGCTAGGTAGGTCCAACTTCGAGAAAGAGGTCAATCGTCGAATCCGACTCGGTTGGGCAGCGTTCGGGAAGCTACGCAATATCTTCTCGTCCCACATACCACAGTGTCTCAAGACGAAAGTCTTTGACCAGTGCGTGTTGCCAGTGATGACTTATGGCACTGAAACGTGGTCGCTCACAATGGGCCTAATTAGAAGGCTAAAAGTCACCCAAAGAGCAATGGAGAGGGCTATGCTTGGAGTTTCCCTACGTGATCGAATCAGAAATGAAGAGATCCGCAGGAGAACCAGGGTAACCGACATAGCCCGAAGAATTGCCAAACTTAAGTGGCAATGGGCAGGACATATTGCTCGCAGAACAGATGGCCGATGGGGCCGAAAGGTTCTGGAGTGGCGACCACGTACCGGAAGAGCGTTGGAAGGCCTCCCACAAGATGGACCGATGACCTAGTAAAGGCCGCAGGAATTCGCTGGATGCGGGAAGCACAGAATCGGTCGAAGTGGCGGTGCTTGGGGGAGGCCTATGTCCAGCAGTGGACGTCTTTCGGCTGATATGATGATGATGATGATCGCCTGTATAGTTACACACCGATTTCTCTCTTTCAGTCGTCAGTAATTTGATATTCGAAAGAAGAAGACAAAGCGTTGTGTAACTATACAGACGCTATACAACGTTTATTAGTAAGGGGGTTAGTGTGTATTAAGAGAATTTGAAAAATAGGTATTTGAAGAAACTATAGCTGTCGTCTTAACTCAAGTCTGGCCCAGTAGAGTGCGATAGGGACAGCTGCTTCTCAGGCCAATTATATCACAAAAAAAATTGACGAGAATGACGTTGCGTATTCCCCTTTTTTCTCCTCGAAAACTGAGCACTCAATAATATTTTACTTTAAAATTTTAAGAAAGAGTACCTATGTCTACACTCCATTTGAAATAAGACACATACAAGCAGTAACATATTACTATAAACTATATTACTATAAACTATATTACAAATTATGAACAAAAATAGTCTGAATTAAATGTTTTTTTAATTTTTCACGTAAATGCCTCGCCCTAGCAGCCCTAGCCGCCGCCGCCGTAGGAGACGCCCCGGGCGTCGGGAATTGGAAGCAGATTTCCGGCCACCGTAGGCGCGGGCTTGCGGACGGAGAGCAACGGGCAGCTCGCCGTCCGATAAGGACCAGGCCCGGGTTGACGGCGCGTGGTGCTCCACGCGTGCCTCAAAGAGATGTCAGCAAAACTGACGGGGTCCTAAGGGGAAAACGTGGCTCCTGGCAAGGCAAGGGAAGGAACACGGGTGGGTTTTAGTCAGTAAGAGTCTGACACGCCCTTCCGCTCCGCCCAGAGCGGAAGAAGTCATAGGATGATTTCCCACCCAAAAAAAAAAGGTGTTTGTTTTACATAAATAGTCGTGACTAAGTCGAATTATTTTGAATGACGTCATTAATATGCTAGTTGATTCATTGACATGGTCTCATTAGTCGACGGGAAATGTTGTTTTTTAAATAATTAAGTAGTGTCGTCATCGTATATAGATAATATTTGCACTAAATAACATCGTAAGTACCTAATACGGACCCATAACAAAATGTAAACAAACTCGGTAATGAAAAAACGTGTTGTTGTGTAATTTTGAGTTTTGTGTGTGTTTTGTGTATGTAATCGCTGGTGTCATTTATTTTATATTCTATATTAGTTATTGTATAATAAAAATGCATATTACAGAAAAAAAAAAGAGTTCAATATTTTTTTTCAACTAAATAATGTTAATGATACGGATACCTATTTATTGAATTTTAATTATTTGTGTTTTTATTTATTGTGTTTATCCGTAAAAAATGGTTTTGACCGATAGTATATGTATTCATAATGTATCCTGCGAAATTTCATGTGAATCGAACCAGTAGTTTTATTATAAATCATCAAAACAATGGACAAAGGAATTTCTGATAAGAATGTTTATTTATCAATACTAGCGTTCGCTTACAAAGATTCTAAGTATTATAAAAAATCCTTTGTCTAATCAGGTACCCAAAACCATTAACGATAAGACTATTTACGTAACAAAAAGCTCTCAGATTTTGTTTATGTTAGCGCGCTCTTATCTCCGACGCGCCGCGGGCGGTCTCCGGTACTTAATGGTATGTGCGGGCGGGTACGTTCGATGCGCAAGGGTTAATACCCTAGAGTCATGGGATATCAAATGGAACACTTTGTATAGGGAACTTTTGCGCAAAATTTCATGCTTCTAGTCTCAGAAGTTTGGGCTGTGTGTTATATGTCAGTGGATGAATTTAAGATTTTTATTAAGTTAATTATAATTGCGCTGTTATACTTACGCCTAGAGGAAGTTAGCACCGACACCGAACTGCAGGCCGGCCGAGTGCACGTCGTGTTGCTGCGCGCGCAGCGGCACGGCGTAGTTGAGCTCCAGGCGCGCCGCGCGGCCCAGCCGCACGCACACGCCCGCGCCGCACGACACGCGCGCCAGGCGGAGCGCCTCCAGCGACGCCAGGCCTCCGCCCTCTGCAATCATACACCCTACAATGTTACAAACACACCCCACAGATCTTACAAACACACCCCACATATGTCACAAAAACACCCCATAGATCTCACAAACACACCCCACATATCTTACAAACACACCTGACGCTCGAATCTGACCGAATTCCGTTTCAGTTTTTGTCAATTTTCGGTTAAAATATCTATATTCGGGTGAAAAAACCATAAGAGAGACAACATACGAGAAACAGACATTACGTATGATAAGAGTCCTTGTGGAGGCACTGACCTGGCATTGCGAGGCAGCCGGCGTTGAGGAACAGGTGCGAGCGGAACAGCGCGCCCAGCCCCGAGCGCGCGCCCTGGAACGGCAGCGGGGCGTACACGTGCAGCCCGCCCGCCCAGTATACCTGGCACGGAGATCATTTTTTGTAAATGAATGAAATATAAAAAAAAAAAAAAAAAAAAAAAAATTTTTTTTGTTATTATTTTGATTTTTTTTGTAATGAAATTGTTTATTCTGTACAAAATCAATTCATAATTAATTGGCGGAGTAATCGCGTAACAAACATACAAAAAACATACAGACGAATTGAGAACCTCCTCCTTTTAGAAGTCGGTAAATAAAAAAAACAACGAAGACGTGCCATCGGCACGAAAAGAAAAAATAGCGTCCATCAGTTCCTGTAACGCTGGACACAATATTAAGTGCTCAATTATTTATGGAAAAGCACCACGGTTGGTTCTGTGTGAAAGAAGGACAAACAAACATACTTTCGCATAGTTAATATTGTTAAGATGTTACTCACTCGTCCGCCAGTGGCTTGGCCATCGTTGTGTGGTCCGACGCCTCTCTGCTGGAAGCCGCGCAGCGTGGTGGGGCCTCCCAGGTAGAAGTGGTCGGGCAGTTCTGTGCCGAACACGTCGTGCAGCACGCCCAGGGCGCCTGTCAGTTGTAGCACCTGGACACAGACATATTTCAGCGCCATGCAGTGAAACCCTCGTAAATAATTTCTTTTTATTTTGGTGGGTGACTGTGTGTGATGTGAGTGGGGTGAGTGTTGGAGTTAATTTAGGATTTGCGGAGGTGTGAACATGGGGTCTGTAGATAGATTAAAATAAATATATTTTCATAAAAAATTTATTCCAATTTATTTGGAGTCTGTGTGTGTGTGTGTGTGTGACTGTCGGGATATGTGTAACTCACCACATCCTCCATTAACGTGGCGTTAGCCTGCGCGTTCAGCTCGGTCTTAAGGTTGGCGACCCCGCCGCCCAGGCCGGCCACCTCGCTCGTGAACTGCACCCACGTGCCGCGCGTCGGGAAGATTGGCTCGTCGCGATGGTCTACGGCCACTATGTGCCGAAGGATCGACTTCATTTGAGGACCTGTGTATGGGACATTATGGCTGTATTCTCTGCTAGGAAAGGCGGAGGTTATAGAACAGCCTCATTTTAAATTAAATAACAATTTTCTAAGATGAATCACTAGAAAACGCTCCGTACAAAAACATGTGCCCTTCGACGAAGCGATTTGTCCCGAGGGTTACGTAGGTAATTTTAAAAGACTTGATTATAATGTGTAATTACGATCGCAGGCAACGTCGCAAATAGCTGTCAAATATTTACCTGATATGATTAATTTGACAATATTACTGTATGGAAATAAGAAATGTGGCTTCTAAGTACCTAGAATATTGATTATGACATGCAATAATTAATACCGAATATTTAGTTTTAGATGTAAAAAATGTGTTAGGAAACTGACGAAATGCCTTTTTTACACCTAAAACGGTTACAACATCAAATTCAGTGTTATAATTGCAATTCATCATTGATATTCTAGGTACTTAGTTAGCCACATTTCTTATTCCCATTCAGTAATATTGCCAAATTAATCAAAACAGCGAAATATTTGACATCTATTTGCGACGTTGCCAATTTTCTGAATAAACGCTAAGGAAAACCCAGCCCATGTTACAGCAACATATTATTATTATGAGAGTAGTCACTGACCGCTACTTTCCCTCACTTTGAAGCTCGTCGTCTTGCTGAGCACGGACGTGTCGCGCACCAGCCCCTCCCACTGCACATTGTGTCGCGTCTGAACAAATTATATACAAGCTGTGAATATGAGATACAAGTAGGCATTTTGATATACAATATGTAAAAAAACCCTGTCTGATCCAAAAGGGGTACATAGGTACTGTAATAACTTTACCAAAAAGTCGCACCTTTAAAGTAAAACCGTTACTAAACGAAAATTTTCATGAATTGAGTTATCAATGCCATCTATCTAAAATACACGTAAACTGCAAGATAAACTTGTCATTTTTGTAAAATGTAGTATTTTACGCCATTTAGCGGTAAATTAAAGAGTTACTAAACCGAATTATGATCGGCTCACGAAATACAATATTGTGTTTATATCAATAAGAACATGTTCGTAGAAGAGTGATGACGGAAGTTTAAAGTAATAGTGTTATTATTTGGATAAACACGGCTGTACGTCACAAAAAAGGTAAGTTGTTGATTTGTTATAATAGGAAAAGTGTTTCAATTTGTTTAAACACAGTTTTTGTGTTATGAAATTACGGAATTCATAATAAAATTTCATTGATAAAATGTTACAGTTTTTATTTTATATAACATTTTATATGGCAATAGGTTTGCCTCATTATTCTAACTAAGTAATATTATTTATTTATTATTTATTAAACATTTATTTCAGACCAGGTCCATATTCTTGTTATTAATACTTAAAAACTAATGTTAGTATTCGAACACAACACAGCTTAAATTACGACATGAAGCCGCACCCATCTTCGCAGCATGGGGGAGTCCCCCCGTAATACAAGTCAACATAACTTTGGTTAGCCCTGAGTAGCTTTCGTGGATAGGGAAATAATGCTGTGATTGAAACTTTGTTAAACTAAAAAAAAATGCTATTTCCAGTTGGTTTGTTCCTAGTCGAACTGATTGTAAATGTAATAAGATACTTAATAAGTAGTTAATATAGTAAGATACGTACCTACATGCTGTGATTTAAAGGTATAAACTCAAGACTGATTGATAAATAACTATGCAAAATTATTGTATGAATCTCTCTTTAATTTGTAATAAAACATTATTAATTTCGATTGTTTTTTTTATTTGGTAATATTATAACAACATAACGAATGCCAACTTTATGATTTTTAATTTAAATGTTGAATAATATTATTGTATTTATGAAATTTTAATAGTTTTCTATTTAGTAACATCAATCGCACTGTAATTTCATAGTAATATACCATTATGAACAAATTATTAATGGTAAAGTGTTACTATAATAATATAAATCAAAATAAATAATACTGTTAATTAAAAAAAATTACTTTCCTAAATCACGTGTCATAATGTAAACTGAGATCTATAATATGACCTCATTAAATGTCTTAAAGAACCCTGCACTCAGATTTTATTGACAAAAAACAGTGACATTTTTCTAATTTTGGCTCTCCTGTAAAATTGTATAATTTCGGTTAGTAACGGTTTTACTTTAAAGGTGCGAAGTAATAAAAATTATTATTGTTATTGAAAATAAAAAAGTTAATGCTACATATTTAAAATTCACATTTTTAGTGCCAGAATTACCTCAATTTCATTAAAAATTTGCAATTTTCAACAGATGTGCGCCAGCCCTAAGTTGCGATTTGTATGTGAAGGAATTCAAGAAAGGAACTTTTACCTTAACAATTCCAAATTGGTACCCACCACCACCACCACCATGACGTTAAAAATACATTTTCAATTCTCATACTTGGAAAGTAGTGTTTGTTTGATACGAGTAACGGATGGAAGATGCTGCTTCCCATCTCCGGGCGGGAATCATAGTTATTGCTTCCCCCTCTAGGGCGGGAATGAATTCCATAAATGGAACTAAATTTGTTCTAACATTTCAATTAATGTTAAATAAGTACAACTCATCTTATTAATATCAATAAATATTTTAGAAATTGTACTATTTTCTACTTTCCTTATATTCGAAATGAAAAGTAGAGTGTTTAACATGAGTGAAAGACATCAATTCCTTTCGACCTTATATAACAATCTACTATTCCGACTTCGACTTTCCGAGTTCGACTCACCGCGGGCGAAGTCTTAAAGGCGAGGTCGAGCAGCAGGCCGCGGTCGAGCAGCCGGTAGCCGGACCATGGGTACTCGTGGTTCTGCTGGTATATCGACGTCGAAAGTCTGCCAACAACACACTGAACCATATTTCTATCTCCCGTAATTCTCGAACAGTTTGGCAGAGGCGTACCAATAGCATTACCAACAATTCGCCAGTTATGGCGAGCTCATTGCCATCAACCGGGCACTAATCCACCGAGCTGCTACTGAGAAATTCCTCATGAAAGACCTGAAAACCTAATGACACTTTGCCCGACCTGGGAATCGAACCCAGGACCTCGTGCTCAGCAGAAGCGCTTGGGACCGCAAGACCAAGGAGGCAGTCTCAATATAATTTGATAGAAATACAATTTTATAAACAAACTTTGTTAAAACTTACACTACAGTCACTAGACTTTTGCGTATCCAAATGGGCACGGTGGGATTTTAGCGGTTAGCGGGTAATATAAATACGCGTCCTTTTCGAAGATTCAAACTTGCTGTCTCATAATTTTTCCAACAATTTAATTCATAACATTTTAAACTGTAATTCAATCAGCTTTGACGAAAGGTTGGGCTATTTACCAAATGATTTACGAATTGAAGGATTTTTTATAAATATAATCCAATTATTCCATAAAGCGTAAATGATCGACAATCGTGAGAGATCCACCAAAAACGAACTGTTTTTATCAAAGTATTTTATTCCAACAAGAAATGAAAGTGTCTTTTCTACTATGTTTACTTGAAAATGCGTAAGTATTCCAATTTTAGACAGAAGAGTAAGTCGATTATTATCAACTTTTGAAAAGCACCTCCAAAATGGTGGAGAGTTTACTTACACAGGAACGAGTACTTTCTGCGGGAAAGGCTTGGTGGCTGCGATGCTGAAGTTGGAAGACGATCGGTAGCCCATGCTGTACTCCGCCTGCACGCGCTCGCCGCGACCCAGCACGTTGGGCATCTTCACGCCTGCATCAAACATAACACAGCTAAAATACAATAGACGATGTATATCTAGTAACTTAATCCGCTTAACCGTTCTTAAAGAGTTAGAGAACCCTGTAAGAAATCGACACGTGTTTCGCCTCTCAACGAGGCATCCTCAGGACGACGATTGACCTGTTGCGAACTCGGACACGAAGTGTTATCAACGCGAGCCGAACGCAAAGTGAGCTTCAACCGCCCGTCACCCCCACTTATATAGGATCGCTTATCTTAAGTTACTAGATATACATCGTCTATTGTATTTTATTATGGATTTCCGCAAGGTCACGCCTGAGTCAATTAACTATCATAACACAGCTGTTGAGGACGCCTCCGTTAAGGGGCTAATAGCTAATATAAAGCCATTTATTGACGGGAAACAAATATGGCTTTACAGAATTATTATCAATAGAATCAGCAATACAACTTTTTATGTTAGAATAATCTCAAAATGTCACGATTTCATGAAAAAAGTTATTCAATAGGATTACATTACATGAACTAAGAGAGTGTTATTGGTGATTTTAATGATTATAATTCTATAAATAAACATTTGATACGGTCGTGAATCATATTTTGATCAAGATACAACCTGACACTGACCTGCAAATTGCAAAAACCGTAAGATAATTTTATTTTCGTGGGCTACCACTGGGGATCTCCTTTAGTGGAACTCTTTGTGAAGGAGATCGTCCGCGAAAGTTCTAACACCATACCACCAGTTTATGCCGCCAGGCGGCGTTGCCCTGTGTAATCAGGCACATGAGACATCCAGATCTATGCACATGAGACATCTGCGATGCCTCAGGTGGCGATGACCAATTACCATCGCAGGCCATCGTTGGTTTAGTTGCCATCGATAAACCAGCCTAAGTGTAAGACAGTACAGTATACATACCAAGGACTAGGTTGCCTTCGTTTTCGCTGACCGTCGTGTTGATTCCGCCGACAATGCGCGACAACTCGCGTACCTGGAACGTCACCTGCACACACACACATAAGTTAGAAAGCGAAATTCTTACACAAGCACACTCAGGACCCCTTAGTCCATAAATCACGTGAAGCTCGAATGGGGTGGAGGGGGGAGGGCTCGGAAAAAATCATGTAATATCACAAGGGGGAGGGGGGGCGCAGTGAGATATCACGTGTTTTTATTTTTTCGTATAACGCGCATTTCTGATCCGAAAAGGCCCCCCAAATTAAATATTTTTCTTTCTATTTAAAAATAAAATATTCTGTAATTTTTTAAGGTATTTTGCACCAAAAATACACGTTACTTTGGGTAGGTGGTAGTGGGGTTTTAGACTAACCCCTCCCGGGTTGGTCTAGAACTTTTAAAGGTAAAACCTCACCACGTATCACTAAGGGGGAGGGGCGGGAATTAAAAAGTTGCTAAAAAGACATCACGTGATTAATGGACGAGTTATTTAGTAACACATTATTCTGTATTCGACCTGCTTTTTTTTCGGCAATGAGCAGATAAAAATAAGTAGACGAACATAATTTTGGATGTGACAGTACCTCAAGTCCCTCGGGGGTGGCGTCAGGGCCGGAAGACACGTCGATGAACACGCCGATGTCACGGAAGCAACCCATCGCGTCCAGCGCGCGTCGCACCTACAATATCGTAGACACGGTAACACACAGTTTTACACTACGACGTGTGTGTTTATGTGAGGGGGTGTGCATGTATGTGACAGGGGTGTACAACGGGTGTTTAAAGACACTATGAAACCGAGAGTAACTTCTATTTCGTGAACGGGCGCCGTCAGTACGGACTGGTCAACTCTTAGCTGGCATCGCTTATTAATATTTGAATTGCTGAATTGTTTTTATATTTTTATTACGGACGCTTTTAACGTGGGACGTCTTTCTATATTGCTCTCACATTTATAATTTCAACATGAATGATGTAATCAATTTTTTTATTTAAAAGAGTGTCCATGGAGTTTCTTGCTCGTTCTTCTCCATAGGAAACTACTACGCTTTGGAATGGGCATCTAGCTTTGTCTGTCTGACTGACCGAACCCTTGACAATTCAAAAGTGCCTGTAATTGGTTTATTTGAAATAAATGGTTTAAGTTTGAGTTTGAATTCCCCGTAATTGTGATATTATTTTGGACAGCATCTTAACTAGGAACCTACTGGTTACGGTGATATTGAAGGTCAAAGTTACAACTTTTTTTTACATTTTTTATTCGAAAACATGTAGTAAATGTTATAACTTAACTTTAATACCCCCACAACTCTAGCATCGTTGCATGCACCCCCAGGTGTGTACGCATATAAGGAGAACGGAGGAGTGTGCGTATATGTGAGGGGGTGTGTACGTATTTGAGGTTGTGTGTATGTATACGGGCGGTGTATGTGTGTTGGTCACCTTATGAGCGCGCAGTATTACATCCTCGAAGTCGGAGGCCTGGAACAGCTCGTCGACTGTTCTCCGGATAATACTGTCCTTGTTTGTTTGTGTTTGGTGTGGACGTATTTGAGAGGGTGTGTAAGTATTTATATGGGGTGTGTATGTGTTGGTCACGTTATGAGCGCCGCAGTATGACATCCTCGAAGTCGGAGGCCTGGAACAGCTCGTTGACTGTTTATTTATTTATTTATTTAAACTTTTCGCACACACAAAAAAGGTACAAAGGCGGACTTAATGCCTTAGGCATTCTCTACCAGTCAACCAAGGGTGGTGAAGAGATTTGATGGCAGGTGCTCTGTTTGAGAGGAACAAAGAAAATTTTTATTAAAAATATTCATAACACATTATAACTAAAATAGGTATAAAAGTACATAAATAGGTTATAAACTACATACACACATATTTACTATAATACATACCCATATTATATATATATATATATATATACTAATTCTAGTGAGAGGTGTTGAGATGACTCTGCTCTACTTATTTTGAAAATAACTCCGCAATTTCCGCTTAAATGCATACCGACTGGTGGCCGTCCTGATATCAAGAGGAAGCGCATTCCAAAGAAGAATGGACTGAATATGAAAGGAAGAATGAACAAAGTCAGAAGTATGAGAAGGACAGAGTAGGAGAAGATTGTTAGATGAACGCAGATTCTTAGTGTGTGAAGAACATAGATATTGGAAGTGAGACACAAGATAAGAAGGAGGAGTGGGAGAGTTGAGAAGGGAGGAAGGGGGAAGGGACTGTTCTCCGGATAATACTTTCCTTGTTTGTTTGTGTTTGGTGTGAACGTATTTGAAAGAGTTTGTGGGTATGTAAATGGGGTGTGTGTGTGTTGGTCACCTTATGAGCGCGCAGTATGACGTCTTCGAAGTCGGAGGCCTGGAACAGCTCGTCGACGGTGCTGCGGATGATATCGTCCTTGGTCCTGTTCAGACCATCCACGTGGACTCGGTCCACGCGAGCCTACAACACAAACGTAATGTCAGCTTTGAAGTCCAGAACGAACGATCAGGAATCATCATGTTGTCATTTGCTCCCATTTGCCAATGTAATTGTAATTTTAATTAATTTTAAGCTGATTAATTTAAAATATTTTAATAGTATTACCTTTGAATGTATTATAGTCTATTTTTCCTAGAGAATAACCCACCATATTTGCAATATTTAATTAGTTTAAAGTAATTGTAAAGAATAAACTGAAAAATTGAGAGATTTTGGATTGTTATGAATCACTGAAACAAATTAATTATGATATTGAAAACTTGACATGGTATGTAGTATTTAAACATGCAATCTGAATCAACATCACAAAGGTGTTCAACCCCTCTCAACCGGGGCAGGGTTGAGGCAACGGGGCTATGAGTTTAGTGACCTGTGAAAATGAGCACACCACGTGCAGTACAGGTTATCCAATAAATATTAAGATGTTAGTAGTTGCTACAATATCACTGAATCTGTTACTTTTTATTCCAAAAACAAATTCAGTATGAGGTTTTACAGTACGGGCACGTTAATGATATGACCTGTCGAGTCTTAGGAAAAGTTTGGTTTGTAGTGCGTCCTCTTTCTCATTCATTCCTGTGTCACAGACTCTTTCTGAAACTCGATGAGCCATACTAGGGCACGGGTACAATAGTTAAAAACTTCAAACACACATAGGGAGGGTGTATTCCCGTTGTCCCCGTAGAAATGTCCCCGTTAAAGGTGACTAAGGGAATTTAATAAAATAAATAAAATTCCTTGCCGTTAATCCCGTTGTCCATGTATGCTGCCCACGTTAATTTATTGTAATGTTTACGGCAAGTTTAGTTCGATTCAAACTTAATGGTGGCTCGAAAGTTAGTTACTCGTTGCGCAGTACCCCACCCCTCACCCCCGCTGACACATGAATTCGTTACTGCGCAGCGACTCGCCTCATGTTCCGAGCCTCCATTAAGTTTGAATCAGCCTGTAATTTTAATAATTTTATTAAATTCCCTTTAGTCACCTTTAACGGGGACATTTCTGGGGGACAACGTGAATAGGCCTTAGGGGGTGATGACTATGAAAACAGAACAACTTCCCCAAACTGGGATTTTGCCCAAATAGTAAGTTACACTCACACTAGCATACGTGACTTCAGGATCATATACCTGTAGACCATATAAATATTTATTGGATGTGGAGAACTAACCTACAGCTTAGCCTTCGTCGACTATTTATTATCTTCCAGAGCAGCTTCCAGAGGCAGCTGAATACCAGTATTTTACATGGAGCGACTGCCTATCAGACCTCCACAATACAGCTACTGGGTAATACGATACCCCTTGGTAAGACTGGTTGTCAGATTTTCCGGGCTTCTGACGGCCCGTAATGACTATCAAAGATCCACGAATGATAGTCGGGACCATAGAATAATATTGTAAATAATAACAATATGCTCCTGTACAGTTCGATTCAAAGTTAATGGCGGCTCGGAAGTTAGCTGCTCGCTGCGCAGTACCCCACCCCTCACCCCCGCTGACCCATGAATTTGTTACTGCGCAGCGACTCGCCTCATGTTCCAAGCCGCCATTAAGTTTGAATCGGGCTGTACCACAGACCACGGAGACGCCTCGGCGGCCGCTGCAGAAGCGGTATCGTCAACACTTTACAGACAAACCAAGTCACCGTTCCATCGCAATACACCTTCAGCTGTCATTAACGAGACGCAATAGAATTTTAATTGTTATGCCCACCTGATGTCCACATGAACAGTCAAGCGTGAAGTAATAAAACTGACGGCTTTGAAGGCGGTCCGTTTTAATTTATTAGTGTAGCCATCGCCTCTCTAGTCATGTCGGATTGGCGTCGCATCGGACTATGTGAGTGAGGGAAGAGAGTGCACTCGTGTCTGCACTATAATTTCTCCCGCGCCTTCGGCTAGGCGTTGAGATTGGCCGCCGTGGCCGAAACACGGTCTGGAGGACTATATATTTGGTCCAAAATGCAGGAGATATAAGAGTGCACAAGGATAAGGCACAGAAGCTATAGCCTGACATGCTCTCTAAAACATGGGGATGTTACACGGCCAACTTCCCTAATATTAACTTTATAACTGAATAACCCAATAGCTGTAAGTTGTAATTTGAACCCTGGACCAGACGTCCGCAGAAGCTAACCGCTAAATCAAGCTAGACATAAATAAAATGTATACATAGACATTACCCGCACTCCATTCAGTTTGATGATTGGTTTGGAGATGGGCTCGTCCTCCATCTCCATTGGTTCTTCAAACTCGAACAGCCCCCCACCCACCTCCACGCTCTCGCCATGCTCGGCCTGCACAAACACACATTTTACAGTAACCAGTTGGTTATTTTGATTGGAATAAAGAGTTTCTTATTCTATTGTATTGAATTTTAGAAAAAGATTGATCTATGTTTACATTTTAGTCAGACACTTTTGAAGCAGACCATAAATAAATAATAATAAAAAATCCTTTTATATTCAAAAAGCCTTGAATACAATTTGTCCATCTCAAACAAAAAATTTAAACGCCATTATATACGTATTACGTACGTACAACGCTAAGCATTGTTTGAGACAAAGTGAATGTCTGTGTCTGTGTTAGTGTGAACTGTGTTACAGACACAGGCGCCTTCCTCTTACAATTCATTGACAATTTGCTGCACAATTGACATGTGCAAATTGTAAGCTTAAACACTTATAATTTTTTTTTATCTTATCTAGGAATGGTTGAGTGTGGTGTGGGTGTATATGTGGGTGTGTGCGGTGTGGGTGTATGTGTGGATTTGTGCGTGGGTTTAGTTGTGTGTGTCGTAAGTATGCGTAACAGTATAAAAACAGATAATAAAGGAGCCATTTAGATCTGTTGTTAAATGAGTTAGTAAAATTTTTTTGCAAAGAGTTGTTCATTCTCATTGTATGTTAACTTTTGAAGAAAACCACCAACAATAGTTTTACATTTAAGTAAAGAGAGTGTTGTATCTATTACTCATACCTATATGACAGTCTCTATACAAAACACAGGTACTGTTGTACTATATGTATTAAAATTGCGTGCAATCCACAAAGTCATAATTAATATGAAGTACACTGCGCGTCACGTAAAAAGAACGCTGAGCGACAGTGCAGGGGATGTGTCTGCGCATGGGTACAGTCATATCCTAAAGTAATAGGCTATTGGTTTTATAATATAAGTGTAACTGTTTTATTGTAGATTCATAATAGGTACTTTATTAGCTACTTAGTACTATGGAATAGGCTGGAATCGATAAATCGCTCAGTGCGCAGGTAAACGGCTAGCGTTCTTTTTACGTGACGCGCTCTATACTCATTGTGGCAATTTTACTGTTTTCTACATTAATATCAACAACCCATTAGTGTTTATTTTATTAAAATTATTTTATTTGTATTGTTAATAATTATGTTGACTATTTTTAGACTATAAAAAATATAAACATATTGTCCAGGTACACCAACGTTTTATCAGATTTCCCAGATAGCTAGGTAAATTTTTCACCCCCGTGTATACCCCTAAATTGCCACTTTCATCAAAATCGTTGGAGCCATTTCCGAGATTCAATTTATATATATACAAGAATTGCTTGTTTAAAGGTATTCAGTTTTGCATGCCTGAATTGGTGCAACACAGTGGACTGCGCGAAACATTCACTTGACATCTAGAAATGTATGATTATGTACTGTGTTGAGCAATAAACATGAATTTACATTAGTACACATACTTATAATAATGAAGACATTCACGGTAAGACTAGAAGCCGAACTCAACTTAGTTGGGGTAAGGCTAGATATACACATTACATATTATATGTAGGTACATGCAATGTTGCACTTCCAGCTTAAACATTCTCTACCTGTTTTTATTCAACAATGACACATTCATATAAATATATTGTGTATCGAAGATCCATTGGATAATCTCTATCCTGACACAGTAACTTCATTATAATCAAGCACCACTTGCCAGGCTACACTACGTCCTCATTCCTAGTCAGTTGTACCCTAAGCGAAGGAAATATATCTAATGAAATGAAAATTATCATCAAGGATTTTTCTACATTCTCACTTAATGTTCTTGGCAATATCATCAATAAAAAAGGTAATCTGCTAATCAATACAAGTCTGCGCTTTATCTATAATGAGGATAGTCTAAATAACTGTGAAAGAACTTGTAAAAAACTAGTTAAAATAACTTTAAATAATTTTTATACCAACATAACCTTAAATTTGCTTCGGGTCAAGATATGAGTAAAATTACGAACACTTACCTTAGCATGTACAGTACCCATGGTGGTTTGTGTGTTTTACTACTTCTAAGTGGAAATTACAAGTTTCTAATTACAATCCTAACAAAATTTGGAATTTTTCTATTTTGAAATTACATAAACAATAAGTTTTTGACAGTTCGACCGAACGATTTTGTACTCTGGCAACATTCATATATCGTACAAAAAGTACCTATTTATTCATTCTCGTACTAAAACGACCGAAAAATATATGTAAATCTATTCTCTGATTATGGATAAATAACAGAAAAAATCTGAAAAGTACAAAGAGTGAGAATAAACCATTTAGTGATACTTTAAGAACAAGTTCACAAGTATCGTACAAACAAAAACGTCGGTCAAAAATGGGTCACCAAGAAAAAGTGCTCCTATGTAACTTGTTTTATTTACGTTCTTGCAAGGCTATGTATAATGTTCAATACCCTAAATGTGTTTTGAAGGTTTTATAATGCTAATCCATAATTCGAATACCTACCATATTTGTGAATGTGAGGAACCACCATAATGACAAGATATTTAGTGTAGTTCAGTCAACACCAGTTGGCGCTACTGAGATTGTAGACCTGTCAAAACTTTATTTCGTACCATTTCGTACGGTCGCGTACGGTCAGCAACAAGAACAGAATTAGTTAAACAGTAATACCTCGATCAACAATACCAGAGGGGCAATTCCCGTTATTTTTAACCCAATAGGTGATAGGTCTATCACTTTGCTCGACCTCGGAATCGAACCTAACACCTCATGCTCAGCAGTAGCGTTTGCGACCACTGGACCAACGAGGCAGTCATGGGAGAAATGGTCAGATGACAGTTGGTTCAGTAACGAGATGTATCTACACCAGCGGTCGGCAACACGCGGCCCGCCAGTTTTGAAAATGAAAGTATTTACCTAAGTAAATAATACCTAATATACACTATTTAAGCGGGCGCAATGTTTAAGCCCGCGAGCATTGATAAAATGAAAGACAGCTACAAAATCAGTTCAACGACTGATTTACTGACTTGAAGGTAGGTACTTACTTATGCGAACAAGCTTTTTCAATTCTCAATTACAGAAAAAAATAATATGCTTCTCGTCTTCTAAATGAGCATTTAAGAACCATACAAGGAATTTCAACTACAAACTAAAAGGATATAGATAGATAGTATACCTATTATCAAAATTATGAACAAGTACCACGTGGCCCTTGCCTGCTAAAAGGTTGCCGACCGCTGCTCTACACTATGGTTATCATTTGTAGAGGGTGGATTTTTGAGATGGGGCAGCAAGGACAGCTACCTTAACCGTTATAGCTACAGGAAAACGGTCTTAGGAGACTGTCCATAACTTTTTGAAACATTTTGATCTGCGTTCACAGATTTTGAAAAAAAATTACAGTCAGCAAGAAAACGAGCAGTTTTCACAAAAAACTTTTTTTGATGCCAATCGATCCTGTTTCATAATTATAATAAGGATCAAGGTTTGAGTACTACAAAAAACAGAAATCACAAAAAAAACTTTTCTCATTAATTTTGTAGGCAATGTGACTATAATAAATATAGTCTATAATAAATATCGTTTTAAAACAATAAGAAGTTACCCAAATTATTTCACATTTCTTCTTTAATTATTCTTAAAAAAATATTGTAGGTCTGTATGTGAGCTACCTATTGGCAAACCGGTAAATCATCATCATCATATCAGCGATTCTGTGCTTCCCGCATCCAGCGGATTCCTGCGGCCTTTACAAGGTCATCGGTCCATCTTGTGGGAGGCCTTCCAGGTAAACATTTATATAATAAATATTAACTAGGTACCTACCTAATTACGTCAGAAGAAACTTAAAGTACAATATACTTGTACAAGCCGACACTAAAACATACATTACTAGCTGCGCCCCGCGGTTTTACCCGCATAAGTCTCGATCCCGTGGGAATATCGGGATAAAAAGTATTGTATATCCTAACCTAGGTCATGGTCTACCCATGTGCCAAATTTCATCTAAATCCGTTCAGCCGATTTAGTGTGAAAGCGTAACAAGCAAACGAACGAACATACCAAAAATCAAATCTTTTCTTTTTATAATATTTAAGTTTAGAAGTTTAGTTGTAAAAAAACTACACAACCGGTTATCATGGTTCTGGACCCATCAGCGTTAAAAAATGACGTCGGTTATTTAAAAAAAAACTGCTGTTTCCTACAAAAGTGCAATATCTACTCCATCATAATGTATGAACAGCTGTGTTAGGGTCGGGCCACACTTGCCGAACGTTCCGCGGCGGAACGCTCCGTCTCGTCATATTTCTATGGACGTAACGTTCGGCTGATGTGTCATAGGTAACTTGAAAAACATTAGGAGCTTATTCAACCGAACGTTCCGCCGCGGGACGTTCCGCAGGTGTGGCGCTAGGCTTAATATCCGAATTGTCCAGAATAATTGACTGAATCCATAGTTACTAGGTTGCGCGTTGATGTCCCAGCCATATAAAAAAAAATACCTCCTTCCTTACCCAATTATACATTTTATTAATACATTTTATTTTTCCTCATTGGCGAAACGTTTTGGCTCATGACCAATATGGCGTTAGTATATCTACCTAAAAGTCACAAATTATTGTTGGTATTCATATTCATATTCATATTCATTTATTTGCATTCCACAAGGTAAAAACAAGATGTTAACAAAAGGCTTAGAGCTAAGAGCCGTTGTAGACCCAGTTAGGGCACAGCAAAAATTATTTTAACAAATTAAAAAAAAAAAACCTAGTTGTAGAGAACTAAAAATTAAAATTAAATTAAATTGTACTTAAAACTGAATAATAAAATGGTTTTCCTCATGTCCAATTTAACGGAAAATAATAACGAATAATTGACATTTTGCACTAATTATGGTAGGTTCTGTTTGCGCCATTAGGTATTTAGGTTTAAAATTGACTAATTCAAATTCAAAAGTCATTTATTCAAACTAGGCTGAGAATCAGAACTTTTCGAACGTCAAAATTACATTTTGACAGTCCCCCAAAAAACGCCCACCCTTTCGCCCACCCTTCACCACTTCCTAGTGCTTTAGCTGGGAAGAAGCACAAGCACATTGTCTGTTCAGTTAGAAAAACTTGATTCTATTCAATAGTATTTAGGAAATATAATTTACGTTACACAACGCAAAACATTCAATTAAATTATTTGCTATATGTCAGCTATAGTGCGCACGGAACTAGTTGCCGCGCCTTAGGTAATAGATTATTATAGAAATAGATTGAGCACCTTATCTTACTAATCTATTCCGACGCCGTATTTCGCGACGGCAACACGCGTTGAAAGTTCCGGCTAGTTTAGACAAAACGCACATGAGATTTCAATAGCGAGATGAGTCGCTAGCTAAGGCGCGGCTAATTAGTTCCGCGCGCACTATACAATGTCGCCCATGCGCATGTGACCGCCCGTAATTTTCTGAATATTAATGAAAAAATATCGAAAATAAACTTCAAAAGGGGGGATCTATGTATAACATTTTTCACTAGTTTTTTTAAAATAAATACACAATTTTTTACCGAAAAAATGACTTCGATTCCGTTTTTTCTTTCGTAGTCGATAATTTTTGTAAAAATTTTAATTAACCTGTTAAAATAACTCATAAGCTTTTGGAAATAATAAACAGAATCCATTCAGAGATTGACAGAATGCAAATCTTTAAAAAATAAAAAATTGAATAACATGAAAAATGTTATAGATAGACCCCCCCTTTTGAAGTTAATTTTCGATATTTTTTCATGAATATTCAGAAAATTACGGGCGGTCACATGCGCATGGGCGACATTGTATAATAGCACACGCCAATACACCAACAAAAATCATTGATAGATTTCAATGATTTTTGTTGCGTACTCAAGCGAAAATAAAAAGTAAACGAATGAAAGCCTCATTCAATTGAAAATCATTATCCTCTTGTCCTTGTCCCATGTTACGTCGGGTATAATGATTGTGCACGAACAGGATGGCACGGCAAGGGATTATTTTATGTGACGAATTATCGCAACGAAAGCTTTTACCATGAATTCAGTACGTCATGAATTCATGATTCTAATTTGACGTACCAAGTACTGTAATACATAGTAAGGGATTGAATACCTACGTCGTAGCACTCGTAGCATGTCGAATGGTGCCGTCTTCGTAGCACTTGTAGTAACTAGTGCATACGTCGTAACACTCGTAGCGAAGGATACGTTACGTCGTCGTAGCACTCGTAGTACAATCACCTACGTCGTAGCACTCGTAGCGAAGGATACGCTACGTCGTAGCACTCGTAGCAAAGGATAAGCTACGTCGTAGCATTTGTACCACTGCAGTGGTGGCCCAGAGTGGTAACGGCCCCGACTTCGGTTCGAACCCAAGCAGGCGCTTTACTTTGTGTAACAAATCATTTCATCACCACTGCTCTCAAAACGGTGAAGGAAAACGTCGTGAGGAAACCGGCATCTTTTAGAACCAAAAATTCCAAGACATATGACAGCTACCAACACGCACTGGGCCCGCGTGGTGGATTACGGCGCACTACCTGTCACAGAGAGGAAGCCTGTGTCCCAGCAGTGGGAACATTAATAGGCTGATTATATTATGTTCGTAGTACAGTGTTTGGTGTCTACGTTACGCGTCGTTGACCGCTCACTCAACTTAAATAGCGAGTCTTTACGACCGATTTCGGTCGCAAAGGCCTATTGGGGTCCCTGACGGTCAAAATTGCTTGACAAGCACGTGATTTTTTCGTGCTTTGTAAGCAAATTTGACCGTGTAGGGAGGTCTTAGGACTTCGCGACCGACTTCGGTCTTAAAGCTAGATCGCTATCTATGTCGAGACAGCAGCACTCCTGGGTATCGAGCCCAGGACTCCTCGCTTAGCAGTCGCGTTTGGACCACTACAGCAACGAGGTAGTCATTATTATTATACCTATAGATTATAAATGTATTTATTGAACTCGTCATGACACTCATGACTAACATAGTTTTAAGATTCAACATAGTTTTGACATAGTTTTCATTGGTACTAACAAAATATGGACAAAAATTGTCTGAATTAATTAATTATGTATTATTATTATATATTATTTATTATTATATTAATTGTATTTTAGTACTCATTGTACCCATAGAATTACTAATATTAAAAAAAAACCATACCCATCACGTCTACGAAGTTTCGCTAGCTAATATGACCCTGTGTAATTTAACCCTGTATGATTTGACCCTGTATAATATGACCCTGTAGGATCTTACCCTGTATAATTTGACCCTGTAGGATCTGATCCTGTATAATTTGACCCTGTATGATTTGACCCTGTATAATTTGACTTTGTATACCGTATAAAGTATTTTATTTTTGAATTTGCTCTGTCGAAGGATAATTTCGATGTCCTCTTTACGTTTATATTTATCCTTCTTATAAATAATAAAAGTTTTTATTTTCTATAGCTATATACAATAAGTTTATTAACTTCACACTATTTATTTATTTATTTTATTTGTCAGATAACATGATCTATTACGGTTAGTAACAAAAGGAGCTTATAAACTATGTTAGTAGGCAAAGAATTTAAATATAAATAACAATTAAAACATTTTATTTTACCGTCCCAACCAGGATGCTTACCCAGAGCGAGTATATCGTACACTGACTCGAAACTATCCTCTGAATGCTGTTGCTGCTGCCGCGTACTCTGCCCAATGATGACGCCACACGCTTGCGTCTTAAAGGGGTGCTAGACGTGCGAGCAAGTTCACGTACATAGGGCTCGGCGAGCTTACTCGCCCGTCTTGCATAGTAAGTACGCGTACTTTTAAACCGCCGAGTAAGTTCGTCGGTGATCCAACAGGTTTAAAATTTTGTTCGTAGCCCGCCTTCGTTCGTAGTGTCGTACGTCTGTCATCGCCGCGAGTTGCGAGCCCGGTACTTTGTTTCAACATTTGTGTAATATTTGTTTAGTTTGGTTCAGAAAATTCGACAACATCGCGATACTGTGTGAGCAAGCTTCGCGTGTGTCACCGGCGGCGAACCGAGTATGTTGGCGAACTTAAAAACAGCGGACTTTAAGTTCGCATGTCTATCACCTTTATATTATGAGAGTGGATGTAACACGCCGACTATATTTGCATAATGTGACTCTTCATTTTGGACTTGTGGTTGATGCTCATCTCTCACAAAATCGAGGTTCGCGTATAAAACTTGGTTTTGAGTTGCCTGAAATAAAAAAATTTATTTTAAACGCAAAATCTTGAAAATCGTGCTTTGTTTTCGAAGTCTGTGAAGTTTTGCCAACGAATATTTCATTCAGTAGATATATTAACATAGTAGGTATATTAACCGGCTTCGTAAACGATTAATACAAATCTGTCATTCTGACAGTTCAAAAACACTCATTCATTACGTTGTTGAGCAGACTTTTTTTCCAACTTATGAAGCAGCTAGCTTCTGCCCGCGACTACGTCCGCGAGCCTATATCCTTCCTCAAAAATTGGGCTATCCAATGCATAAAGAATTTTTGAAATCCGACTGGTGGTTTCGGAGATTACCCCCTCCTTATTTACAAACAAACAAACAAACACACACACAAACAAACAAATTTTACCTCTTTATAATATCTATACTAATACAGGGTGTCACGGACATCGACGCGAAGCCTGTTACCATGGATTCAGTACATGATTTTACCCCACCTGCGTTTAAAATTCTCGTAGGTTATTTAAAAAAAAAATCAACTGTTCCATACATTTTGACCGCGTAGTTTCACTTTTCTATGAAACAGCAGGTTCTGCCCCCCAATTACGCAATGCACGATCAATTTTAAATTGAAACCAATTGAAAAAGATTGCCAGTCCATTGCTTCATAAGTTCGACAAAAAAAATCTGCTCAATTTTTTTGTCGAACTTATGAAGCATGACGTAATTAGGGTGCTGAATCATGAACTGAATCCATGGTAACAGGGTTCGCGTTGATGTCCCTGACACCCTGTATTCTGTGTAAATTGTGATTCGTCGTATATAACGCAATTAACCATAATTGCGTTATATACGATGAATCACAATTTACCTACCAAGGTATAGGGTGATACTCGTATTCACATTACACACGTATTTACATGATTTAAACTTACAGAATTAGAATAATAATATGTACAAGTATATAAAAAAGGGGGCATCAAAAAATTCGTCCGCGTCGCTGTCAACAGGAAAAGTGCCCAAAAGGCTGGCAGCATTACCACGTTGTATGGCAATGCTGATTCTTTTGCCGAAGAATAGGCCAGCTGTGACCAGAGGGTCACGTGAGGAATCGACCAACCGCTTGGCGATGTCCGTGTAATTGAATTACGGAAAACCTCTTCAAAAAATCATGAATACATTTATGTTCGCTAAACTCGACAAAATGTAACAGGCAACAGCTGATTTTTCTCGCGTTTTAACGTTGGCCCCATAGATGAGCCCTTTTCAGATAGTTTATTGACTCAGGCGGTAACTTTGCGGAAATCTTTAGTAACCTAATCCGCTTTACTGTTCTTAAAGAGTCATAAAGAACCCTGTAAGAAATCGACACGTGCTTCACCTCTCAACGAGGCATCCCCAGGATGACGATTGACTTGTTGCAAACCCGGACACGACGTGTTGCTACGACAAGCGCCGACCGCAAAGACTCGAGGCTTTGCGTTCGGTGCTTGTTAAACACATCGATTTCTTACAAGGTTCTTTATGACTCTTTAAGAATAGGTTACTAATAATAATACGTCGTCTATTGTATTTTATGAGCCCTTTTAAGTTATTTCAATAACATTTTGTGAAACAGCAGAAAACTTCTGTTCAAAAACAAATAAAAAACTTACATGGTCATCCAATTCCACCGTTTCTTCTGCTGGATGCGAATTAGTACAGCAGCGTTTTTGTTTAATAATGTAAATTGCCAACGTTACAACACATATCCCTAAGATTGATGGTACTAAGTATATCAGCCAATCGGTAAGAGAACTCTTCGTCTGTGCTTCACTATCTGAAACGTAATAAAACTTTTGTAACTACGCAACATACGCGCTTGGACGTTGAGTTGCGGACATCAGCCCGTTTTATCTAAGGACGCCCTCGCCCACGGCGACTTTTTGTAGCGATGCAGTAGCGATGCTGTCGCGCATGTGTATCGATACAGCCGCGATGCTGTAATTATGTATGAAGAATCCTTCGCGATAGTAGCGATGCAGAAGCGCGTTTACAAAACGCGCGACAGCATCGCTACAAAAAGTCGCCGTGGGCGAGGGCCCTAATAGAACCTGCGGCCCGCGGTTTCACCCACATAAGCCTCGATTCTGATGGTATATCGGGATGAAAAGTGTTGTGTCCTAATCTAGGGCATGGTCTACTTATGTGCCAAATTTCATCCAAATTCGTTCAGCCGTTTTAGCGTAACAAACAAACAAACTCACTTTCGCATTTATAATATTATAATTAGGTTAGTTAGGATACTAACTACAAACAAAATATTTTATGCGTACAGTCGTACACTGCTGCGTAGGATGTGCAGTATGTGCACGGAAAGGTTTGCCACGTTAGCTGCGCGGTTCATTAGTTTAGCTTGGCACGCATCCGTGCCCCTAAACAAATGGTTGTGGGTCGCAGAGGACGATCCCTACATTTTCAAACAAAACGAATCTAGATGTACAGTACACGTGCGTAGCTTATCATCTTAGCATGGGCTGTTTTTTTTTTATGTTGGGAGCCTCGTACCATTCTTACCTGACCTTCTGAGGTCATGACTACTTAACCGGACTTTCCTGTGGCTATGTCAGCGGGCACGCCCTTAATGCCTGGAGGCTTTTATTTAGATATTGTTTACGTTTAGTTTTTATTTCTGCCTGAGTATAGTTCTCGATGTTTTTTGGTTGGTATATTGGCGTGTGCTAGCTGACATATGGCTATTAATTTAAATAATTTTTGTGTTGCGTAATGTGAATTATTTTGCATACTATTATACAGTATGTTAACTAACAGAGGGCGTTCCCGTTAACCCGCAATAGTATAGCGTCCATACATGCTAGGAAAAATATTAAAATTGAAATACAAAAAACTTTTTTTAATTTTTTATTACAAAATATTCACAAAAAATATTAATTTCATACGTAAAACAAACATTCTGTACACGCGCACTTGTCGCATTTGTCTTTCCACGTTGAAAGACAAGTGCCCGTGTACAGAGTGTTACAATTACGAATCAATAAAAAAAAAAAAATAGAAAATTTTATTAAAAAAAATAAAAAAAACTTTATTTTTTTCAATTTCAATATTTTTTCTGGCTTGTATGGTAGTTATACTATTGCGGGTTAACGGGAACGCCCTCTGTTAGTTAACATACTGTATAAAATATTTTTTTTCTAACTGAACAGACCTAGCTGTGCTTTGTTGCGCCACTTCTTCTCCCCAGCTAAAGCTCTAAGAAGTGGTGAAGGGCAAGCGTTTTAGGGGACTGTCTTATGTAATTTTGACGTTCGAAAAGTGCTGATTCTCAGCCTAGTTTGAATAAATGACTTTTGAATTTGAATTAAAAATTTTGCTGCTTAAGCTACTACACTCAAAGCCTCCAGCCAGGGCAAAACTATGCTAATTAAAACTAGACGAACGCTCTCGCTCAGGGCACCCCCTGTGGGGTACGAACCTCGGCTTAGGGCGGCGCTGGGGGGAGGACAGTAAGTGCTTGTTTACGGAGACGCGGGGCGTTGAGCGTGGCGTGCAGCGTGGCGTTCGGCGGTGCGTCGGACGTTTTTTCTGTTTACAGAGAGGCGGGGCGTGCAGCGGCCCGCGTCATCACACGCGCAATCACAAACATATAGCGATGTACGATGTTGTTTATAGAAGCGCGGGGCGTGCGGCGGGGCGTGCGGCGTGGCGTGAAATGTAGCGGTGCCCGCGGCGTTGCACGCGGCGGTGAACGCGGCGGTGCACGCGGCGTGCATCGGGAGCGGAAGGCGGGAGCTGATATTCAAGCGCGACCGAAATATTTAATAATAATTAAAGAAATACATAGGATGCATAACATCACGCCTATATTCTCCGAAAAGTTAGGCGGAGGTGTTCCTATAGTACCTACCTACACCCACATTTCGCCAGTTATGTTTAAGTCCCATGTAATAGGGGGCGAGCCTAATGCTATCAACCGGGCACAAATCCAGACTCCGGGCTACTACTGAGAAATACCAGATGGAAAATACCAATAATATTATGCCCGACCCGGGTATCGAACCCGGAACTTATGCTCAGCAGCAGTACCACAAACCGGCCAAGTGCGTGTCGGACCACGCACAATGAAGGTTTCCGTGGTTGGGATGAATAAAATTTATCCCAAGAACAAACTTAGTTTAGTAGTTGACAAACATACATCGATATACGTCACGGTCAATTCTCCAACTGCAAATGTAAGTTTGTAAACAAATTTTATTTTTTTTGTGATAAAACGAATAATTAAAAAAGTTCGGACTTTTTCCTTTACTAGTGCTGTAAGACCTTGCTTCCTGCCAAATTTCATGATTCTAGGTAGGGATGCCCGATCTTTTGCTTTGAATCGATCTTTTGGATCGTAATGGATCGTAACCTCGTGAATCGATCCACGATCTGAATCGTATTGCATTGAATCGATCTCATTCGATCTCGGAAGATCGTATCGTGATTTTATGAAAATAATAAAAAGGCACAGTACGCAATACGCAATTACGCATGCAAAGTTTTTTATTTTTATTCAAACGTATTTTAGTTTTTTATACACTATACAAACTACAAAGCTACAGATCCCAACTGTCTTCATTTAAGCTTTTCAAAAATAATAATTTAGACAAACGAACTGGATCTAGCCTATTACGGCTATCGGTCAAAGTATTTCCCGCTAAAGAAAACAGGCGTTCTGAAGGGACAGATGTTGCAACAATCGTCAAATACTTTAAAGCCAAACAGCTTAAGTCCGGCCAAATAGTAGACCTGCTAGTCCAATATGTAATTGGCTCCGCTTGTCTCATACCCTCATTTCATATTTCATACGCGGCGCAGTCCTAAGTAATTCGAAGCTAATTTCTATGAAGGAAGGTAGATGTGTATTATTCTGTCCCCGCCAAAATGCTAGTGTTGGCAAAGATCATAAACATCATTATAGTTGTATCATTTTCGTTTTTTATTGATACGATTTTTTCATACGATCTGCCAGGCATACGATTCGATCTGAGCGGAGATCGCATCCTGTTGAATCGATTCAAAAAATCGACAGATCGCATTGCCGTGAATCGATCTACTAGAAGATCGATTCAGATCGGGCATCCCTAATTCTAGGTCAACGGAAAGTAGGTACCCGGTAGGTTTTGATTCATGTGCGAGTATCAAAATATTTCACATAAATGGCCATATTTTTCGTTCGTTCGTTCACTTAGAAGCTTTAATTGTTTAGAGCTCCAACGGATCATAGATTTACTTATTTGATGTTATATGTGGATATCGCCGATGTTCGTAGTTCGTAGGTATTGAGCGTACATACGACGCCGCGGGCCCCGCCGCGTGCCCCGCGGCGTCGCACGCCGCGTCGCACGCAGCGTTGCCCGCTGCGGGGCACGCGGCGGGCAACGCTGCGTTCAACGCCGCGGGCACCGCCTGGATTTCAAGCAAACGCCTATAAAAACGCTTCTCCGTAAACACTCTCATACAACGCCATATGTTTGAATTTTGTGCGGGCCGCCCCGCCGCACGCCCCGCCCAACGCCACGCGTGTCCGTAAACAAGCACTAAGATGGGACAGGCTGGATCAAAGATAACTATTATTACTATCGGGGGAATTTAAAGCTACAGGCTCAGCATCGACGCGGGCTGACGCATCGTCGAGCAAGGGTCGGGGGGGAGTATCATTTACTCGGGAGGGTCGCGATCGCGGACCTCTGCGGCGAGGTCCCTACTGCTCTCCTGGAGGAAGGTTATGGGGTCGTCTGGGTTTAGCATAGGCTGCTGTGGAGCGGCGCTTTTATAGCTCCGGCGGCGTCGTCGGGTCGGCGAGTGTTACTTGCACTTTTAGGACCGAATTTTGTGGGTCATTAGCTTTTCCCTGTTTTTAAATCTTCATCGAGTTTTGTCGTAGCGATTATTGCCGGCCGTCTGTGGCAGATATGTAAGTGTAAGGTCCCCTTCGTCTCTTCTCTTTAGGTCGCGTCCTTACCGAAAGCGATTATTGCGCGAGTACGCAATCGTTGTGCTCGTTTAATATAATATGACATACATCGCATATTTCAGCGTACATGTTCGCGGATGACCTGTGCGTGCTGCGCGCCGGCACCGACCTCGCTGAAACTTGTCGACTCGTGCAGCACGACGTAGACCGAGTTGTTGAATGGTCACACGACAACGGGATAATCCTAAACGCAGATAAAACTAAGCTAGTTATGATACGCTCGCCATATTTACCACCACCTGGTGATCCACTCCCGATTTACACACATGAGTTTACGTGCATTCATAAAAACTATGTTAACTGTAATTGCAAACCAATTGTACGCGATAAATGTGTAACATATCTCGGAGTAAAAGTTGACGAGAACTTTTCGTGGTCATACCACATTGAGTTCTTGGGTACTAAACTAAGAATATTGCTTGGTAAATTCTACCATCTAAGCTTTAAAGTACCAAGAAATACCCTTAAGTGCCAAGTAGATAAACTACAATTAGTTGACCCAGTACTAAGTTACGCCCTCGACTGCTATGGTCTCACATTCAAAAGTAATTTAGATAAATTAGAAGCACAACAAATTAGATTTTTAAAACTATTAGTAAGTAAGAAAACTAAAAATAAATGTAAAGATGATTACAATAAGTTATTTAAAATTTGCAAAATTCTTCCAATCAGCTTAAAACATAAATACCTACTTCTGGTTAACAGCCATGGCAGCTGGGGGCGTCACTCGTTAGTTAGCCATAACCACGCAACTAGGATGGTATCAGCAGGTAAATTTGATGTACCTAGAATAAGGAATTATTTTGGCGACCGAACGCTCGATAAAAGAGTACCATACCTTCTCAACCAATTGCCTTCTGATATAAGAAGTCAGGA
Source organism: Conistra vaccinii (assembly GCA_948150665.1). Classification (NCBI taxonomy): domain Eukaryota; kingdom Metazoa; phylum Arthropoda; class Insecta; order Lepidoptera; family Noctuidae; genus Conistra; species Conistra vaccinii. Next base: position 4,234,131 of record OX411344.1, on the reverse strand, counting down.
AATAAAGGGTAAATTTGCCAGATTGCTTAAGCAGTTCTTTCTCAGGAGTTTGTAAGCATTGTTCTTAGGAAACTGGTTGCAGATTGTTGAGGGAGAACAAATAGAATAGATATTTTAATTTATAAGTGTATTAAGTGGGAATTAAGTGTTCGCACGATTAAACCTTTTTTTTATTATTGTGTGTTCTGTTCCCGCAGACAAACCGTGAAAACGGTTTTGTGGGGCATAGTTTTAAGCTAAGAGTCGTTTTAAACCTTGTTATTGATAAATAAATAAATAAAAAATACTCGCGCGATCAATAAACCCGCGTATGTACGTTATTATTCAGGTAAACGATCGTACTATCGCGTATTCGCGCGACCGTTGCTTTCGGTTAGGATGCAGGATTACAGTTACCTGTAGGATTGGTAGATTCTTGCGACTGGTATATTAGTAAAGTCTTATTTTCAACAACACGACTTATGTGCACTTCTTGGTCATTCTTGGAAATCGTCTCGTAGTAAAGACAACACAGTATAGTTCCACTTTCCGCCATCTTGAATGGTCTGTTTATCGTGGTTTCTTTAAGTGTCGTTATCGTGTTGTCTGTATTTATTAAGCTGACACGCACTTCTGCAAATAATATGTTTATTTTTGTTGTTTTAAATTGATTTTCTTCATATTTTTACCCGACTGCCCCAGAAGGAGGGTAATGTTTTTCGAGAGTATGTATGTATGTATGTATGTATGTATGTCTATTTCTTTGGCACGCTCTGTAGCCTAAACGGCTTGATGGATTTTAACATAGGAGGTGTCGTTAGATTCGTCTTAATCGTAGAAGTGTCGCTATATAAAATTTATGTATTGCATCTGCAAGTACAAAAAAAAGGGAGGGGAGGGTTTTTTTTTAAATATATTTCAACAATATTGGTATCAAATAAAAGCTGGTAATGAGTCAATTCCAAATTAAGATATATTAATAAAACTAAAAAACTTGAAATAAAGAAAATTATTCAAAAAACAAAAAACCCGACTGCAAAAACACATAACTGAAAAGAGAAAAACAAGCATTATAATCTATAAAATTTTGGTATCGCAGGCGGGGACAATAATAATCTATCAATAATAACCGGAAATATGATGTACCTAACTTTTGTTTGTCCCCGCCTGCGATACCAAAATTTTATAGATTATAATGCTTGTTTTTCTCTTTTCAGTTATGTGTTTTTGCAGTCGGGTTTTTTGTTTTTTGAATAATTTTCTTTTTACTTTTATTTTATTTCCAGCTGCTATTTAGTGTGCTAAGTATAATAAGTAAACATAATAAGTGATTGTAATATTAATAGGTGAAATATTAAATTACATTTTTAAGAAACACATCGAATTTAAGAAAAACTTTGGTTTTGTAATCGTACCTGTCACTTTGTTTACATGTTGTACAACATGTAAAAAAAAACCCCAGTCCCCTCCGTGACGCTGTTGTTAGCTAGGTATTGTACTGAGAGTCTATTTATGTCACGAAAAAACGAAAAAAATATCGCCATTTTTTTCAATGGCGAATACGAGTATTTCCGAGGTAGTATTACAGGGGCCGAGGCGACCGCCGTTTATCGGGTGTCTACACGTCATAACTTATGTAATCCTGTTGAAAATTTGCTAATTTTTAATAGAATTGGGGTAATTTTGGTTCTATAAATGTGAATTTTAATAATAATTTTACCTAGCAATAACTTTTTGTTTTCAATAATAATAAGATTTATTAAATTTTGGTAATGTTATTTCAGTAGGTACCTATGTGCCCCTTTCGGATCTGACAGGGTTTTTTTCAACATATTGTACATGTGTGACAGACTCTCTATACAATTCGATGTCGTATATTAATATCCGGGTGCTGTACTTACCTGTTGAACCATAATCTTTGCAGCTATACTGAACATCTGTTGTTTCAGAATACCTCAGTTCTTTCACATTGTAGTCTTGACCTTCAACAATTGAGAGAAACTCGTGAACATCAGATCTCGTGATAATCAGAGAAGAATAGCAGTCACAAAAAAAATCATGACATCATAACATCACGCCTTGTATCCCCGAAGGTTTGGGCAGAGGTATACACACTATAAACCAACATTTCTAGGCGAGCCTATTGCCATCAACCGGGCACAAATCCAGCCTCCGGGCTGCTACTGAGATATTCCAGAAAGAAAAACCTGTAGCGGTTAGACCGCCACATACAAACTACGAAGCAAAAAGACATGACGTCACACAATTTCTACATCGCGCAGTTAGAGTTTACCGAGCGAAAAACATAGATAAGACTATCCGAAATCAACATATGGGCAGTTGCCCGCCAGACATAACAACCCGTCTGGTTGGAGGATCCTCCCTTTTTTATGGTGGATGAGTGAACTTTACACCCCGTTCCTCATACCCCTAAATTGGTGACCCCGAGTCTGAACGTCAACGCAGCCTTCGTGCAACTACTTCAGCGTGACGTCATCATCATCACTCCCGCAAGCTTTCGTGAGGCGAGTCACACAGCCAGCCAGCACCCACGGCTTCAACGGGTATCCTGACCACCAGCATGCAGCGAATACAATAACACATTGTCCGACCTAGGAATGGAACCCATGACCTCATGCTCAGCAGTAGCGCTTGCGACCACTAGACCAAAGAAGCAGTCTACACCGACAACAGACTTCCAAAAAAGAACATTACAAAGTGAAAGATAACTTCAAAGGAAGTCGGCGTCTATAAGTTATGCGTGCTATGGTGGGGGTTGCGCGGTAGAGAGAGTGCGGGGCGTTGCGCCGCACTCGCCTTGTCCGAGCGGCATAACGATAGCATGCCTAACGCAGTAATATCGGAAACAGTGTTTTATTGTACATACCACACGTAGTTTATAATTTATTTTACCAAAACAAAGTTAACATTTTGTGCCAAGTGCAAGCAATAAGTTGAAAAAGTTTTGTTGCAATCGGATTACCGGTATGGCAGCGCGTATAATACGAACAAACAAACATAGATTTTTATATATCAGAAGAAGAAGAAGAAGAAGAAGATTATCGATAGATAACGAATCTCTAACCTCAAAATAATTGTAATAATGGTTAAATACTCACGAATATCCTTCGCAGTTAAGTTAAGTCTATCAGATGACCATATTACTTTAGTTTTACTTGCTACGTTTACTGTAGTTTTGTTATCAAATAGTTCTAATTTAATTAATAACTTTATCGTTCTTTTTTTTATCTCCGGTGCAGGACCAATATAGGAATCTGCAATAAAAATATCGTTGTTGAGCAATGTTTCAATAACAAAGACAAACCACCTACTTACTTGTAAATAAATGCTGTTGGAGAGGAGAAAGGAGATTGCTCATTACTTTATTAATTGTTTTCAAAAATCTTAATTAAGTACCTACCTGTATTTCACTGTTACTCGAATACCCTATTGTACGATTTTTACCGACCGGGGCGGAGCGCAGCGCATCTAATATGCTATAGGAAATAGAAGCGTTCAGGAAGAAGTCGAATGTCATATTTGGGAACACGAACAAGCGTGCTTATTCTGTCTAGTAGGTACCGAAAACTCAATATTACAACGCTACAAAAAATTGTTTACTCTTAATCCAATAATAAGAGAAAATATTAGTGGACGACTAAACGTATTGCTCAGTTAACTCTATTGATTAAGACTTAGATAACAACATAACATAACATTATGTCTTGTGTGTGGTGTAGGTGTACCTACACCTAACCTTTCAGTGATCGAATTCGAAATGTGGGTGTACCTGAATAAATTCACCCTTAAAAAAAAGTATAATGCACTCTGGCTGCTGCACGCTAGAACGAAAATATTTCGTAAGATAGGTAAAAATGCATATTTTGTTATTTCATCTTTTTCCATAGTGCGACCGGTGAAAATCGTACTTCAGGCTGCGGACACGAAAACAGCGGCAGCGATGCGGTGGCCGTAATGGAGCAGAGCGGTAACAGAATCTAAACTTCCTTCTCTCGCCAAGGGCTTTCCAAAATACTGTAAACTGGTCACCCTGTGTAAACTACTTACTTACTCTTTGCGTTCGGCACTTGTCGTGGCAACACGTCGTGTCCGGGTTCGCAACAAGTCAATCGTCATCCTGAGGATGCCTCGTTGAGAGGTGAAACACGTGTCGATTTCTTACAGGGTTCTTTTAACAGTTAAGTGGATTGTGTCCTATAAATATTTATTTTTATACGTTTATTGTATTTTCTACTTACTATTGTCGTAGGTTTGATAAAAAAATCTGTTGTATGTAGCCTGTTTAATAAACGTACAATTAATATATTGTGATGCCTCTATGATACAACTATAGTCAGTAGATGGTGGTGGCTCTGAAACAATTAAGAGTATTTTTTAAATGTTTTTGACTTTTTTAAATTTTCTAGAAGTTGTAAATCAACTTATTAATTTCGGCGTAAAAAAGTATTATTTTGAGGAAAGTCCTTAAAAAGTTAAATTCCAGTTTTTCGGGACATCGCCAAGATGGTGGACTCTTCACGTGACCAGAAAGTATTAAGATTGCCATTTAACGTGGAAATATATTTGTTATGGGTTTTCGCGCATAGATCCGAGATTTATGCACTGATTTGAATAATTTTTTTTTTGTTAAAACTTTTCTCTGTTTGAACAGTAGATACCCTAATTACGTAATGCCCGAGCAATCAGAATTTGAATCGTTTTGAAACAGATTGCTAATCCATTGCTTCATAAGTTCGAAAAAAATTGCTCAACAACGTAAATAACTCAATGAATATTGTTGAACTGTCAAAATGAAACAGATTAGTCGGAATCGTTTACGAAAATGTGTTGCGTAATTAGATAGCTGCTATGCAACCCATTTTTTTTTTTTTTTTTTTATCCATGATCAGTGTGTGAGTGGCGGTGGTTGGGGGAGGCGTATGTCTGGAAGTGGAGGTCTTTCGGTTGAAAAAATGTTGATGTCATCCACAGCCCGACTTCACCCACTGCTGGGCACAGGCGTCGCTTTTCTCATGCCGATCCCCACGCTTCTGTGCCAGCCTCAGCCAGCACTGCGTAACACATGATCTTAACGACTCCGTATCAAAGTTGCGACAAACAAATGCGCGACAAATGCTGGAGCGACAGTACGATAGGTCGACCATCAGCGGTGCGACAGAACATCAGCTCTACGAACGTTAGTGCGACAGATTGTTTTCACGACAAACGATGGCACGACGAAACTTTTGATCGACGAACGATAGCGCGCGCGACACAACTTTCGCTCGACAAACTAAAGCACGACAAACATTTCTATAATATTTTGTTGCTAATAGCAGATAACAAAAAAAATGTGAAGTACTAAGTACTTTCGTTTTTAATGTTTTTATTGGCAATATTCTTTATTGTCAATATTAAATGACTGCAGTGCGCGAGTGCAGTTACGAGCAAGGTAAGCGAAAACCATGTATTAAAGAACCTAAAACTTAACATTATTTTTCTTATCTGCTATTAGCAACAAAATATTATAGAAAGAATGATGCGTAATTTTGGCCGGCGAACCAATAAAAACCACTTATACCTCAAATGAAAGCTTATATCATAAGCATCAATTTTCATTACGGGCAGAAGGCTGTGAAATACCGGGTTAAAAAGATATCGGACCTGCAAGTACCATGTAAACGTATTAGCTTATGACGCTAATGTTCACTGCAGTTTTCAATAATATTAATTATAGACTCATAATATTATAATACTGTAAATAAATAAATAAAAAACAGAACTAGTGTCCAGGACCTGATGGTGGAACTGGAATTTGTCCATAGGAACTCCTCAACCAAACGAGATAGCACCATCGTGTTTGGACTCATTGGTTATGTATTGACAAGTGCTATTACACTAGATAGTGTCCAGGGCCTGATGATGGACCTGCAAGGTGAGGTGGCCATAGGAACTCCTTAACCAAACAAGATAGCACCATCGTGGTAGGACTTATTGCTTATGTATTGACAAGTGCTATTACACTAGATGGTGTCCAGGGTCTGATGCTGGATCCGCAAGGTGGCCATAGGAACTCCTCAACCAAACAAGATAACACTATCGTGTTTGGACTTATTGCTTATGTATTGACAAGTGATATTACACTAGGTGGTGTCCAGGGTCTGGATAACAGAGATGCTTTAGCGCATCACTGTTGTACATATCTGACCGTGCAACGCACAATCGGCACTTGTACTCACATTATTTCAATAATATGGTATTTAGGCATTGGACGTCATGACGTATTTATTGTCTCCTGCTTTTTACTTAGAAGATATCATTGTTGATGAAGAATAAATGAAAACCATGATTCTGTTGATGAAAAATGATTTTGTTAGCTTCATAATTATGGTATGTCCCTAAGGCTGCCTGGCCACTGGAGCGAAGAAGAGAGGAGAGGAGCGGAGCTGTGCCAATATTAACCAATAAAATCTAAACTCTGATTGCTGATTTTAGATTCTATTGGTTAATATCCGCACAGATCAGCTCCTCTCCTCTTTTCTCTGCTCCAGTGGACAGACAGCCTTATGCTTGCAATATTCCAGTCTTCAGTCAGACAAGGAAAATCATTCGAGAACAGAGGTTTGGTTCCATTCTTGTAAAACTTCGACTTTGTCAGTTAAGGTTTTTCATTTCGATGTACCTACGTTTGGGAGTATTCATGTTTTCATTAATAAAACTCATGATATCTAGAACTAAGCCTATGATCTTTAAAAACGGGATGAAAAGTATTTAACAGCTTGCACCAATTTTAAAATCGTGAAATATATCGGGAAGAGCTCTATTAAAATATGTTTGTCGAAGTAATCTATAATATTGTTTCATTTTGCATAACGAACAATCCCTTGCATGATTGTTGCATCGGATGTAGTCGCAGCTAAAGGGCCAATACCGTCTAATATATAACCGTCAGTACATACTATCATGAAAGGTTTGAATAAAATCTCATATTTGTGCGTTCATTACTTTCAAAAGTACGAAGTTTTGCTAAATATACACCAACGACGTCTTCGGACGATTACTTTCTGCTATAGTTGTCTGATTTAATATTATATTAAACTGCTCATAATTAAGACCCACCTAAAAATATAAATCATCGTCGTCTACGTGTGTCATCATATCAAAATCAAACGTGGTGGTTCGCTGGTTGCTTGCCCTCTTTAAAAATATTACATAAATGTCTGTTAACACACAGTTAAAATCGTGATACGTTTGAATTTTATTAATTCATTCATTCCAGTCGTTGCTTTCCAAATGCTGCTGTCACACTATGGCTACTTCGGGCACATATAAACTATACTCGCAAAGCATGTGTATTTTATGCCATTTAGGAATCCTGCGCCGTGGTCCATTCACGCAGTTATACAAAAAACACCGATCTGCTCTGTTCGAGGCTCGTTTATACTCTGGCACTTGTATAATTCGCTGTTCCTGCGCCCGCGCCTGTACAGCTTCATATGGCTGTTGTTGTTGGCGGTTGTTATTTTTATCATCTTTTAATTGATGACTGTTATAACCTTATTAAATGTTTAATTGTATTAAGTTTTATTTAAATGCAGTCCATGTCAAAATTATGTTAACCACCTAAGGGTACATATAAAAATGATAATTTTTGGCCGAAAAAGGCAGCACATAGACCTAGCATAAATCTATTATGCTATAGATCTATTTTTCACAAAGAAATCGTCATAAAAAATTGTAACGATTTTTGTCCTCGACTGTACAAACCCCGTTGCTTTTAGAGATAAAACATTTTGTTATAGTAATTGCCGGCTATAACCAATAAGATGACATGCATTAGAACTCTATTGGTCATCAGGCCAGGCTTCATAGAAAAATGCCCATCATTCTTTTTGTCGTGCTTTAGTTTGTTGAGTAAAAATTGTGTCGCGCTATTGTTCGTCGATCAAAAGTTTCGTCGTCCCATCGATGGTCGTGAAAACAATCAGTCGCACTAACGTTCGTCGAGCTGATGTTCTGTCGCACCGCTGATGGTCGACCTATCGTACTGTCGCTCCAGCATTTGTCGCACATTTGTTTGTCGCAACTTTGATACGGAGTCGATCTTGATCAATCATAATCTGAATAATTTTGAAGAATATTTCTAATACATTGCTTCATATCGTCCAAAAACTTGTCTGCTCAACGACCTAATTACCGCAATGAATTTTGATGAATTGTCAAAATGAAACAGATTATGCACACAAAGGAGCAGGTTCTACCCGAAATGGAAACATGTCATTCGGATATCTAAGTACATAGTAGTATTGAAAAATTTACCTTGGCATTTGTTTCCTAAATCCGTAACGATTTCACAAGGTTTTGGCGCAAAACAATCATCACTCCCTGATAAAAAAATAAAAAAATTATAACAATTTAAATGTTCACACATGAAATTCGCAGTATCGTTAACTTTGTTTAGATGTTAAAGTCGTTTTAGATGTAAAAAAAGTATTTGGAAACTTTCCAAACGCCTTTTTTACACCTAAAACGGGTTATATTTGCAATTCATTTATTAATATTCTAGTTAGCCACATTTTTTACTTCCATACAATATTGTCAAATTAATCAAAATAGCTACATTTTTGACAGCTATTTGCGACGTTGCCAACTTTTGGGATAAACGCTTAGTTTAGTTTAAAACACAACCCAGAATAAAGAATTTCATAAAAGATATATTATAAGTAGGGACATAGCCTATTAACAATTTAATGCGATCACTGCGATGCGACTGATCGCTTTTAGCGATAACTGGCGATAAGACCGTCCATTGTGTCACACTATGTAAAATTTCTAAATCTATGTCTGTAATTTTTATGGTTTACATAATAAAGAGTATATTCTATCTATTAACAATTTAATGAGAATGTTATAAAGAAAATCTTACGATAATAATATGTCTTGCTGTTTGTTGTTGGATCAATGTATTCGTGTGTGTATTTGGTAGACCAATACATAGTTTTTATAGATCTCCCTTTAGCTATAATTATTGTATCACATATTGCTTGATCGTTATATAATTCTACTGTTACCAATATGGCATCGTAAGTAAGATCTTTCAGTATCATAAATTTAACTTCTCTTGTGTTTTTTCCTATATTTCCTTTTACCCTCTCCGAATTAAGCACTGAATCTCCTGGAACAGATAAAAAAGCCAATATTTGAGAATCCTATTTTTTCTAAAATGTTTGCGAATTGCAGCTCGTATCGGTCGCTAGTACCTAGTTGATAAAAGTATTTCTTTATTTTGTTGGGTTACCTTTTTAGATACCTGAAGAGTACTAAACGGAAGCGGAACCCTATTAAATAGCTTCCGCTGTCCGTCTGTCTGTCTGTCAGCGGGCTGTGTATTTAAAAATTTGAATTGTCTTCTTTTTATTATTCAGACAACGGCGCGCGGCGGTTTTTGTCGGCGTTTTTGGCAGTACGGAACCGTTTGTGTGTGAGTCTGAATGGCACTTGGCCGGATTTTTCTTCATTCATACCTTAGATAGGTACTCCATTTGAAATAACATCAGACATTTAAACAAAGCTTTTTTTACAGTCCGTTCAACCTGACTGTAAGTACTTACATATTTGCTACTGACGCATCTAACTTTATTATTAACATAATGTAACCTGATAATGAACTGCAAATTGCAAAAAAAATGAAGAAACTGAATTTCATGGAATACCTCAGCGGGGTATTCCTCGAAGCGCGCCACCTTTGAACCGCACCAAATGTAGCGCACCAAAAGTATTCCTCGAAACCCACCAACAACGATGAAACATAGGGAAGAGCATAAAGGATTCTGTAGCATAAGAAAATGATTTCCTGCCACTTAATGAGAAATGCCGTGTCGAGAATCGAACTCGAACACGAGGATAATAACAAACACAAAGAAAGACAAGAAGATTTTTAACTGTATAATTTGCCTTGTTAATTAAAGAAAACATAAAAATACAGTCAGTTTGTCAGTCGCGTATAGGATTGGTTGGTTATTGTTAAAAGGAGAATTACGTGTTTGCAAATTCGGTTTAAAATTGTACGCGACGGGTTAAACAAGTAATGGCCTTTACTATCTTAATCCCGGAAGCAATAAGTCGGGGGAAAGCGTTACGGCACGTAATAGACCTAGATTTAACACGTTTGATAAACCGCCTAAAATAAAATTGAAAATGAAATTATGGGACTGACGAAAGAGTTGACTATAAAGTTCTAAGTTGTTAAGAGGGTGCATCCTAAAAGTTGGCAACGTCGTAAATAGCTGTCAAATATTTACCTGTTTCGATTAATTTGGAAATAATACTGTATGGAAATAAGAAATGTGGCTAACTAACTAACTAGAATATTAATAATGAATTGCAATTATAACATTGAATTTGATGTTGTACCCGTTTTAGGTGTAAAAAAGGCATTTGGAAAGTTTCCAAATACTTTTTTTACATCTAAAACTAACTATTCGGTGTTACGATATTAATTATTGGATTTCATAATCAATATTCTATTTCGCTAGTTAGCCACATTTTTTATTTCCATACAGAAATAATATCAAATTAATCAAAACAGCGAAATATTTGACATCTATTTGCGACGTTGCCAACTTTCAGAATAAACCCTCTTAAAACGTAATTCGATGCCCTGGATCCTCAATGACGTAACGTCGTGCGGCTGGCGTCAGCTACGATGCCGCCTCTGCGACGACGGAAGGGGCCGACAGCGTTGGCGATGGTGACAGCGCGCGGTAAGCCGTATACTTCGGTGCCGGTTCACTAATATATTGTAGTAAGTCTATTTATGATCCGATTGACATGAAATAAACACTAAATGTTAAGTGAAGCTTACTACAATACATATATGAATGAAAACCGCATCTAAATCGAATAAGTCGTTTCTGATATTAGCGTCCACAAACACACAGACAAACATACAAACCGACAAACAGACAAACAGACAAAAAAAAATTAATTACAATCTCGGGTTCGGCATCGATATAATAACAAACCCTGCTACTTTTTTTTATATATTTCCATTGTACAGACACCACTTTTCTACAATTTTATTATATGTATAAGTTTAGAAGGAGGTGACGGCTTGCCATGCCCTCTCGCTCCGCACCATGGCCTGAACCAGGGCCGGACGCGAGAGGTCACCGCCGCCGATCGCCTCCACAAGGACACGGTGGTGGTCCACCCAAGCCGGGCAGACCTCCACCGTATGCTGCGTGCGCTGCCTAAAGCGTTAGAGTTACATGAAGAAAATGTATTGTGGGATTGTTTGTTATATCTACCTTTTATGTGGAAGCCTTTATAACCAAAATAGTGAGCAATAAATACATTTTTATCACATCTATTCAAAAAGACGTAGTTTAATCGTCGTATACAGGGACCAAAATAGCTGTTTAATCCCTAGGGACTAAAAGTGATTTGAATTTGGAATTTGGATATTGTTAGTAAAAGTTCTATTCACCAAAGAGATCGATCACGAACATTGTATGAATAAGTAACAGGCTGGCAAGAGAGAGATGAGAAAGTGTGAAAAAACTAAAATCCAAGATGGCGGATGCGATATTTTTTAAATTTTTCGTCAAGGTTATCGTTTTCTTAGTTTTCGACGGTGGTAAAGCCGATAGTGAAGTCAAAATGTAAATCCAAGATGGCGGATGAGAAAATTTTCAAATTTTTTATAATGGGTAGCGTTTTCATAGTTTTCGACGGTGATAAAGCCAATAGTGAGGTCAAAATGTAAATCCAAGATGGCGGATGCGAAATTTAAAAAAAAAATCGTCATGGGTATCGTTTTCATAGTTTTCGAGGGTGATAAAGCCGATAGTGAGGTCAAAATGTAAATCCAAGATGGCGGATCCAGGAGCGCCCAGACGAAGACAGGTAGCGAGCCGGAAGGTAGTGTCACCCAGCATAGTGCCTATGTTGGGTGACGGTAGCGCCTGAAGCCAAAGGCCCGACTCCCACTCACCCACAGCCAGCAGGCGGGCACGCTCAGCAGTATTGGTAGACGTATTAATAACATTGTTCCGTACCAACCTGCAGAGCGGCTCGTCCCACTGCCTCTGGGAGGATGGATTCACGGGCCGATCTGTTATTATGTTATTTGATTTTATTAAACTTTACGCGCCTATTTTCTGTTAATTTCTGTTATCCTGGTACTCCATCTTCAAAACAACAAATGATTCAATTTCAAAACCTGTATTTTTACCATTATTGAGCTAAGTAGTAGGGGAAGTACGTCCAAAATGACATATATGGACAAAATGACACACCGGGCTTTTTTCGAAATTGGTGGGCTACAATGCTCCAAGGGGCCAAGTCTACTAATTTACAAACGTCACAATGTTCCCTCGATGGTGAGGTTTTGACAGATTCTGTATGGCAAATCTGTCAAAAACTCACCATCGAGAGATCATTGTGACGTTTGTAAATTAGTAGACTTGGCCCCCAGGTGTCTTATCATCATGTGCCCTGTGAAGTTATTGATTCCGCTCAGTCATGCGGTCATGCCGGTGTAACTTGTACGAACGTGTTTTGTGCGCGTAACAGTTTTTTGTTTTGATGAATTTAGTCCTGTTTTTGGTGAATTTTACGTGGTTTTTATTACATATTATTTTAATGTAAATTGAAGAAGTGCAGCATCATACTGCATTATGTATAAGTATTCATAGTATATCTCGTGTTTATAGAAATTATGAACTATTCATTGTCTTGATAGCCTGTGGGGCAAAATGACATACTTATATTCGGGGCAAAACGACATAATATGCTGATGGCTCAGACTTCGATAAAGATCCCAAAAAATCAGACAGGAAAATGAAGTAGACAGGTCCAGAAAACTTATTACGATGAGGACTTGAACGTAAAAGATTTGTTGTGTCGAACTGGTGTGGGCGATGAATGACTGCACATGAATTTGCTGTAACGACCTCTTTTCTCGTTCCAAGCTTGCCACAGTGCAACAATTGTTCTTGGGGTTAATACATCATGTGCTTATGTACCCAAGAAGACCAAAACTTTGTCTATTTAATAATTATGTACTTCACAATTTTCGTGTTTAATATGTATGAGTCATTGTGTTCGTACTATATGGACAAAATGAATTTCATTAGAGGTTGTGATTAATTTAAATTATATTTTTAATATTGTTCCTATTCAATTTCATGTTTACGTAGGTTACAACACTTACAACTAATGAACCAAAGTTGATCATTCAAATTAAACACTGATTGTAACTATTATGTTAAATAAAAATATTATGATTAAAAAACATAACCGTACTGTATATCATTTTGGACGTACTTCCCCTAAGTCGCTTAAGCACCTTGTTCCAGTAAATTTCTGCTTTCCTGGTAGTTTTAATAAATAAACAATTAGGACAATTAAATTTAAAAACGTTTATCGATATCATTTATTACGAATCCTTCATACTCTTCTTTAAGTTTCATCGTTGGTGCGTTTCGAGGAATACTGCCGGTGCGCTTCATTTGGTGCTTTTTTAAATTGGTGCGCTTCGAGGAAGACCCCACCTTAGCTTATCCTCCGTAACGCAATATTTAATAAACTTGCTTCAATCATACTCATCCCCAGTTCGAACTCGCCCGTTCTTTATACGCCTATCAGCTGCAAGGGTACAGCTTGTCAGAAAAGTGCTACGATGCACGATGTAGAAAATAAATATCTTCAAAAAAAAGTTATCTTCTAAATAATAAATACGTAGGTAAGTACTGATCACGTATTAATTTTATGGCAGTCTTTATCTTTTTCTATAATATATATTTTTTTAACAAAATGGCTTACTTAGATTTTGTGCATATAAGTAGTTCTTACTAATTATTAAATATTGCATTCCTATAAATTTTACAATACCTAATTGAATTGAATTATTGTTTATACAGACGGTGATTTTTTAGAGAAAAGTTTTATTTTTTATTAAGTAATTAAATTATTGTACTTACAAACTGTGGATTTGAGGTTAGATAAACGAATGTTTCTTTTAAACGAGCGTAAGTAATACCTATGTTGCAAAATAATTTTGATTCTCAATACTCAATTCTTTATTGTATTCCATATGTATTACATAAATTGATAACAAAGTAAAATACCAATATGGACCCTGTCGGGCACAGAAAAATAGGAGCGGAATATTATATTATATATATATATTATAAATTATTACATGTGTATAATTGGGTTAATAAATAGGTAAGTAATCATTATTAGATTTGTGTATACAACGTTATTTTTTGTTTATACTGAACCTCTTAAGGGGTCATTGTACTCATCATTATGAACAACTTTCAATATGGGACCAAAACTGAAATCGCGAAAGAAAAAATCAGCTGTTCCCTACATTTTGACGAGATATGCGAACATAAATGCAGGGAATAGCTGATCTATTTTTCGCGATTTCAGCTCTAAACAAAAAATAACGATGTCTAAGTATAGTATATTAGTTATTTTAATTTTATGTATTCCATTTTATAGATATTAATAAAACACTAATAGTACCTACCTACCTACTGTCAATTTTATACCGTGTATTATGAGTTTATGACTGTCATTACTTTTGCGCCTTACAGTACGACACAACTTAGATGTAGCATAGATTTGAAAATTTTCATTCATTCATTTCAATTTCACGAATGTATTTGGCTATAAGACTTTACAAGTTATTGAGTTTTCGAAAGATCATTTTCACCTAAAGCAGTAATAAAGATTGGTGATTTTGAAGGCGCACTCAGTTCAGAAGGTGTTCGGTTTTACGAATTTTGCCGATGCTACATCTAAGTGTTGTCGTACTGTACCTATGTAGTAAACGGACCGGGCGAGTTCGAACGAGTAATGAACGAATCCAACAAACTTACCCTTCTTATTATTTTTATAATCATATAATACTAATTCGACGGTGGTCACACTCAGTGATATATTCTTGAGTGTTATTTCCATAACTAAGAATTTGTTTGCTCCATAACCAAAATTGATGTATTGATCATTATATTTTTTTTTTTTTGCACCTGGAAACAGTAAGTACTTAATTAATAAAATTAAAAAGAAAACATCCTTTTTCAAAAAACATAATGTTTCTATTAAGTATATAGTTCATAATTCAAAATATTTTATTTCACATAAACCTACATGGGCACTTATGGAACGTCAGAAGCTACGCACGGTTCCAATGGCAGGTAATCTGAAAAGCTCAGAATAGATGGCGCTGGCTGTGTTGGGGGTTGGGGGTCATACGAACTGTCAACAACTGTCAAACATTGGTTATTTCCATAGAGTATAGTAATAAAGTCAATAGACGAAAATATTTCAAATTTGACCGCCAGAACTTCAAATTATGACCATAGATAATAGACTGATTATGACCTCCAAACTCACTAGCGCCACCTCGCGGGAGCAATGGCGGACATCCCTGCCATTTGTCATTTCTATGGAGAAGACCCGGCAAGAAACTCCACGGTTACTCTTTTAAAAATAATTGGCTTTTACAATATTTACAAACAACAGTGTTAGTTGTCTCAACAGTTCAGAAAATTTAATAATTTTCAAGTTAATATTGGCACATCTCCGCACCTCTTTTCTCCTCTCCGCTCCAGTGGACAGGCAGCCTTAAGTCGTAATCCGGACGAATCAACCATTTTAATAAATATTAGTTTTTCATGAGGCGATTCATACGAATTCAAAACGCCTGCTACATGGTCGCCAACCGCGTTCCGACAGAGGTGACCTTGGTGGTTTATAGATAGATGATGGTTTACGACCAAACGTTGAAACAACTTTGCCGGTCGCCAACCAAGGTCACTTCTGTCGGGGACGCGGTTGGCAACCGTGTAGCAGGCACTTTATTTGTGGACAAATCGACAAATCCAGCAACACCTAGTAGTAAAGTACACTGGTGCACAGAAGTGGTTAGGGTTAAATATAATACAGGGTGGTAGGGACATCGACGCAAAGTCTTTTACCATGGATTCAGTACATGATTCTAAACCCCCCTGCGCTGAAATTTTTCGTCAGTTATTAAAAAAAAATCTGCTGTTCCATACATTTTGACCGCGTAGGTATTGCACTTTTCTATGAAACAGCTGTTTTTTTTTTAACGCAGAATTCAGAATCATGTACTGAATCCATGGTAACAGGCTTCGCGTCGATGTCCCTGACACCCTGTATATTGAAATAAACAAGATGAATATATTATTATTATGAATAAATATAAATAAATTATTATTCAGATTTAATTTAAGGTAGCATAATTATGTATTCACCTGCATCCGTCAAGGGGGCCATTCTACCTGTCATACTGAACAACTTTTGGTATGAAATACGTATTTATTATTTATTTATTTAACACTTTAAGCACACAAATGTACAGAGGCGGACTTAATGCCATAGGCATTAAGTCCGCCGTCCGTTAAACTATTAGGTGCGACAACGGGTGAGCCCCATATATTGAATGTTGTTCATCAAAATATGCAGGGTCTGTCCGGCAAAGAGCTAGAGTTAAGTTTATTTATGGAGAACTATGATGTTCAGGTGTTATGTTTGACTGAACACTGGTTGAAAGAACATGAAGTAGTGTTTATCAATGATGATAATTTTACTGTACAAAGTGCATTTGTAAGAAAAAACGCCATTCGCGGTGGATCTTTAGTTCTTGTTTCAAACAAGTTGAAATGTAAACAACGTTTAGATTTAGTTAATCTTTCTATCGAGCGCACTATTGAGTTGTCTTGTGTTGAACTCGAGCGGTACGTTATAATTTGCGTTTATCGACCCCCTTCTGGTGATTTTATTAGTTTTGAATCGGTAATGGAGGATTCACTCAATAGGTTAAAATCAAGTAATAAAAGTATAATTTTATGTGGAGATTTTAATATTAATATTTTAGATGTTACTCCATTAAGTATTAGACTTCTTAATCTGTTTAGGTCTTATAATTTAATTAACTTGTTTTTTGAACCTACTAGGATCACGGCATCTTCGTCAACTTGTCTTGATAATATATTTAGTGATTGTGATGCCAAAAATAAATATGTGTTAAGTGACTTAACTTCTGACCACTGTGGTTTATTAGCTAGCTTCCCCATGTCATTACATAAAAAGCCGCGTAAAATAGAATGCAGGCCCTATACAGCTAGTCGTTGCAATAAGTTTAAAAATAATATAGCTCATAGAATTACACCATCTATAGTAGAACTCGAGAGTCCTAATGAAATCTATGGAGCCCTTTTTGATGTCGTGCAAAAAGAGTACCAATCTACATTCAAGACCAAAACTATTAAAATTAATGGCACCAGCGCTGGCTTTAACCAATGGGCCACTCCAGGTATTTATAAAAGTAGAGCGAGACTATACGAGTTATATGGTTTGAAAAAATACAGGTTTGATACTCCTTTCCTAGAGTATGTTAAAAATTATTCAAAATTATTTAAAAAGGTTAGTGTTTATGCTAAATCGAAATTTTTGAGCGATACAATTAAAAATTCCAATAATAAAGTAAAAACCACTTGGAAAATTATTAACAATGAAACGGGTAAGTCGGTTAAACAAGATAAAGAACTTGAGATTATAGTCGACAGTAAATTAGTTACTAAAGCAGCTGACGTAGCTGAGGCGTTTAATGAGTTTTTTGCCAACATACCTTTAACTACGACTCGCTCCTTAACTTCGTCCCCGTCTAAAGCTGAAAACCTTTTGCTTAGTAGTGTGTCTAAAAGTAGTCGTTTATTTAGCTTCGAACATGTAACACCTCGTGATGTAGTTAATGTTTTTAACACACTCAAATCCAAAAACACTGGTGATTACTGGGGCATCTCCATTAAACTTTTAAGTAATATAATAGACATCGTAGCCCCCTATCTAGCTGTTACTTTTAATAAATGTGTTGATTCAGGAACTTTTCCTGACCTCATGAAGAGTAGTAAAGTCATTCCATTATTTAAATCAGGTAATAAAAATGACGTTGGCAATTTCAGGCCTATTTCTATCTTACCTGCATTTAGTAAAATATTTGAAAAGTTAATACTCAAGCAGTTACTAAGACATTTTAATTTAAATAGCCTCCTTCATAATGAACAATATGGCTTTACAAAAGGTCGTTCGACTACAGATGCGGGTGTTGCTCTGCTGAAACACATATTTAACGCATGGGAGAACTCGCAAAATGCTATTGGGGTTTTCTGTGATCTCTCCAAAGCCTTTGATTGCGTGCACCATGACACGCTATTGCGTAAACTGCGTCATTACGGTGTGCAAAACGAAGCTCTCGATGTTATAAATTCTTATTTAAGTAATAGGTCCCAATGTGTAGATATTAATGGTGTGAAATCTTCCGGGTTACCAGTTCAGTTAGGTGTACCTCAAGGCTCAATACTGGGTCCATTCTTGTTCTTAGTGTATATCAATGACTTACCATTCTTTTTAAAGGGTATCTGTGAAGTTGTACTGTTTGCAGATGATACCTCTCTTATTTTTAAAGTAGACAGGAACAGACAAGATTTTGACGATGTAAACAGTGCACTCTCAATGGTTACGGATTGGTTTACAACAAATAACTTAGTTCTCAACTCCAAGAAAACGAAATGTATAAAGTTCGCTTTACCGAATGTTAGAAATCTAGGACCCAACATCGTCTTAGATAAAGAAGTGCTTGAAACTGTGGGCTCGGCAGTTTTTCTGGGCATAACAGTAGATGCCAAACTTCAGTGGGGCCCACATATTTCAAGTCTAGCGGGAAGGCTCAGCTCGGCCGCCTACGCTGTCAGGAAAGTAAGACAATACACTGACGTTGATACAGCTCGATTAGTCTATTTTAGTTATTTCCATAGCGTTATGTCCTATGGTATTCTGCTGTGGGGCAAAGCCGCTGACATTCAAAATATATTTGTTCTTCAAAAACGAGCTGTCCGAGCAATTTACCAACTAGGTACCAGAGTCTCTCTGAGAGATTTTTTTAAAGATATTGGTATTCTTACAGTGGCATCACAATTCATCTTCGCCAATATCTTATATATTAGGCAAAATATACACGTATACACTAAAAACAGTGATATCCACAGTATTAACACCAGAAATAAAGACAAATTACGAGCTCCTTTTCACCGGCTTCATAAGGTTCATAACTCATTTGTTGGGCTTGGTATAACCTTTTATAACAAGCTACCCACTTCTCTGCTAGATTTGCCTTTTAATGCGTTTAAAGCTAAAGGAAAATCCAACCTTTGTTCAAAGGCATACTATTCTATCAATGACTACTTAAGCGATAAAAATAGTTGGTCGCTGTGATTAACTCAAGACAATGTTTATGTTCTTTCTCCAGAATTAGCTTACCTACTGACAGGTTATATGAGTTTATAGAATGTTTAATTTATTTGACTTTATTATACAATTTATTTTATTTTTATTTATTGTTGACATGATCTACTCATTACAATGTTTTCGTATGAGTTGTATTGCAATATGTGATTAGCTAGCGACCTCGACAGTAGATTATATATTATTCTTGCCTAACTGTTGATCTATTTTTGATTTATTTTTACTTCAATGGTCCTAGTTTATCATATCTAATTATGTGACTTCGAGTTACAGCTTTATTAGCTATATGTAAGCGGGCACGCCCTTTATGCCTGGAGGCTTTATAATTCGGGTATTAAGTTCTGTTTACGTTTTTTTAGTTTTTTTTAGTTTTTATTTTTGCTTGAGTTTAGATATCGATTTTTTTTTTTTTTGTTGGTACATTGGCGCGTGCTAGCTGACATTATGGCACATATTTTATTGAATGTTTTGTGTTGAGTAATGTAAATTATTTGCTTACTATTGTATAGAATCAAGTTTTTTTTCTAACTGAACAGACAGCTGTGCTGCTGGGGAGTTTGTTGCGCCACTTCTTCTCTCCAGCAAAAGCACTAGGAAGTGGTGAAGGGCGGGCGTTTTTGGGGGACTGTCTTATGTAATTTTGACGTTCGAAAAGTGCTGATTCTCAGCCTAATTTGAATAAATGACTTTTGAATTTTGAATTTTGAATTTTGAGGCATTTTCTACCAGTCAACCTTTGGGTGATGCAGAGACAAACAGTGGTAGGTGCAATATCGAAAATTGTGGAATAAATATTTAATTAAATCTAAGGATATACATATACCTACGTACGTATCTGACTTGTCAAAAAAAAAAATACATCGAAATAGTCCTGTTGTTTATGAATTTGTAATTATTTTCCCTGAGTCGGATAAACGAGTAAGTTTCATAGCGAAAGTTGTTTAGTATGACGTGTAGAGTCACCCATGGTTGTTTTTTTTTTTTGACGTGAAAACGTCTTTCCGCTCGGAGTGTTGGTGGTATGTTCAATATTTCTGACCGTCAAAAACATGTAAGATTTCAATCGCTAATAACTACGAGAATTTTAATGCTAGAGTAATGGTTGAGTACGCAAAAGGTAGGTCATATTTATAACAATTTTTTAGGAAGGATATAATTTGCCTATGACGTCACATCGCGAAGCCAGGCGCATGCGCGCGACCCTCTATTTTTCACTATATGTCGAAATTCCAAATCGTATAGTTCAAAAACGTGTTCAGCTAGAACGGTAATTCATATGTCGTTGGCAAGGACGTATAAAGGACTACCAGGACCTAAAGAGATACAACAAAAATATTTCGCAAAATAGGGTTAACAATGCATATGAAGTTGACAATAGTAAAATAATTTCATATATCGTCTCATAACTGAAATGAAAAAAATCCCAACCGAAGAAAGCTTGTGTTATAACTAATGCTATGAGTGAAAAAAATCTAGAGCCGACCAAAAAAAATAACAACTGCAGTATTAGAAACCGTAAGAAAATCTGTTGCAAATTAAAGTTGTCGTCTCATAGCGGCCGTAAATCTGCTCAGAACTGAAAAATATCAGTATCGAAGAAAGCTTGCATCATTAGGAATGGAATGAGCCTAAAACGTCTAGTGCCGAGCTAATACAATAGCTACGGCAGTATCGGAAACCTTAAGGAAATCTGTTGTAAATAGCAAAAATCTTAAGATGTCGTTTCATATAATTCGTAAATCCCAATAATTTAATGTCTTTGGTAAATCTACACTGAATTACAAAAATTAAAAAAAAACAAATGAAGAATATTGTGTTCAGTTTGCATCGTAAGCAATATAACAAGACCACCAAATCCAATAAAGAGTGAAACCGAGAGCTGCGTCAGCATCTGAAACCACAAAAAAATATGTTACAAATAGACCACCCAGAGAAGGTTGTAGAACACGCTGTTCTTAAAGTGGTACCTTAGTGCCGCTTTCTCTGTTTGAATGGTTGCACTTATCCTCAAACAAAGCAACCATTGCGTACTACCTCAAAACCGGCGAGCAAAGCGAGCCCATCCTCAAGCAAAGCGAGCGCTGCGAACTACCTCAAAGCTGGCGAGCGGAGCGAGCCCATCCTCAAGCAAAGCGACCGCTATGAACCACCTCAAACTAGCGAGCGAAGCGAGCTCATTTTCAAGCCGCGTGACCGGTGGAAATTGCCTCACAAGCCGGCGAGCGAAGCGAGCCCATCCTCAAACAAAGCATCCGCTGCGTACTACCTCAAAGTCGGCGAGCGAAGCGAGCCCATCATCAAGCAAAGCGACAGCTTCGAACTACCTCAAAGCCGGCGAGCAAAGCGAGCCCATCCTCAAGCAAAGCGACTGCTGCGAACTACCTCAAAGCTGGCGAGCGAAGCGAGCCCATTTTCAAGCCGCGTGACCGGTGCAAATTGCCTCACAAGCCGGCGAGCGAAGCGAGCCCATCCTCAAACAAAGCATCCGCTGCGTACTACCTCAAAGTTGGCGAGCGAAGCGAGCCCATCCTCAAGCAAAGCGACCGCCGCGAACCACCTTCTAACTGGCGAGCGAAGCGAGCCCATCATCAAGCAAAGCGACTGTTTCGAACCACCTCTAAGGTGGCGAGTGATGCGAGCCCATTTTCAAGGCGAGTGACCGGTGCGAACCGCCTCATGAGCCGGCGAGCGAAACGAGCCCATCCTCAGGCAAAGCGACCGCTGTGAACCACCTTACAGCCGGTGAGCGAAACGAGGCCATTTTCAAGCCGAGCGACCGGTGCAAACCACATTACGAGCCGGTTAGCGAAGCGAGCCCATTCTCAAGCAAAGCGACCGCTGCGAACCGCCTCATGATCCAGCGAGCGATGCGTGCCCATTCAAGCCTCCTAAGAGTCGGGCGGGCGCAGCGAGTCCACTATCAAGCAGAACGACCACTGCGTGCCTACTTACTAGTCAAGCGAGCGAAGCCCTCTCTCGAGGCAAACAAACGAATCCAGCAGTCTCACGAACCAGTCGGACGAAGCGAACCCTCTCTAATAAAACCTGTTGATACCATTCTCGAGCAGAGTGGCCAGCACAGTTGCAGATCCAACTAGCGAAGCGATCTACTTCAACCTAACTCCAGTAAAAGACTTATGTGTTGACCAACAAAAAAGCATTATAAAAGTGCAATTGAAATTAACTGGCGCGCTAATGAGTACCTAAAACTCAATATACAGTTAAACTCAAAATTGTTTACACCTTAACCAATAGTAAGAGAAAATATCAAACCCAATGTCAGTGGACAACTCTAAACTTGTTAACTCTATTGATTACGACTACATAATTATTATCATCACGCCTTTATTTCCACGAAGGGTGAGATGTACAAGTAGATGTACCTACTACCCATAGTCCACCCAAACACCAGATATGAATGTATAAAGCCTTAAAAAAATATAATGTATTCTGCACGCTATAACTAACTAAACTATTTCGTAAAATGGGTAAAAATGCATAAATGAAGTTGACAATAGCTAAATAATTTCATATAAAGACTCATACCGGCCGAAAATCTGCTCAGAAATAGAAATACTCACTATCTTTGTAAGAAAGCTTGCATCATAAGGAATTCAACGAGCCAAAAAAATCTAGTGCCGCGCAAATAAAATAGCAACGGTAGTTTATGAAACCGTAAGAAAATCTGTTGTTTTAAGATGTCGTAAACTCTGCTCTCTGATCTCTGCTCAGAACTGAAAAGTATCACAATCAATGAAAGCTTGCATCATTAGGAATGCAATAAATATATTATGTTCTTGTAATTCGATGTACCTACTCGTAAATATAAAATTAACGAATTCATTACTATTTCACCACACGTTTTCACGAAACTCTGCGGCGCGGGCTTGAACTGCGCCTAACTCATTTTTTTTTTTACCTTCTACGGGGAAGCTCTTGGCCTGCATCTCACCTGATGATTCTAATCACCTGATTTTAATCAGTCATCTATCAAGGGGTGATTCCAGGGTTGTTAAAAATCATGACTTTTTCAATGAAATCAAAATTATTTTATTTAAATCGGAGGTAAGTTGATTTAAATCAGTTTTATTTTTAAATTTATTTGCATATCTTTTTTCGTTTGGTCGGTTATTATAAAAAAAAAAAAAAAATGAGTTAGGCGCAGTTCAAGCCCGCGCCGCAGTTTCGTTAAAACGTGTGGTGAAATAGTAAAGAATTCGTTAATTAACATCGAATTACAAAAACATATTTATTGCATTCCTAATGATGCAAGATTTCATTGATTGTGATACTTTTCAGTTCTGAGCAGAGATCAGAGAGTAGAGTTTACGACATCTTAAAATAATAGATTTTCTTACGGCTTCATAAACTACCGTTGCTATTTTATTTGCGCGGCACTAGATTTTTTTGGCTCGTTGAATTCCTTATGTATGATGCAAGCTTTCTTAGATAGTGAGTTTTTTTTATTTCTGAGCAGAATTTCGGCCTCTAAGAGTCTTATGAAATTATTTTGCTGTTGTCAACTTCATATTATTATGCATTTTTACCCATTTTACGAAATACTTTTGCTATAGCGTACAGAATACATTATAATATTTTTTTAAGGGTGTATTTATACATATCTGGCGAAATGTGGGTGTACTATGGGTAGTAGATACATCTACTTGTACATCTAACCCTTCGGGGAAATAAAGGTGTGATGATAATGTAGTCGTAATCAATAGAGTTAACTGAGCATAGCAACTGAGCAATAAGTTTAGAGTTGTCCATTGAAATGTCAGTAGACAACTCTAAACTTATTGCTCAGTTAAATATCAAACCCAATGGGGTTTGATATTTTCTCTTACTACTGGTTAAGATGTAAACAATTTTGAATTTAACTGTATATTGAGTGTTAGGTACTAGTTATCATTAGCACGCAAGTTAATTTCAATTGCAGTTTTATAATGCTGTTTTGTAGTTCAATACATAAATCTTTTACTGGAGTTAGGTTGAAGTACCTATTCTTCCGGTCGTGCCACCGCTAGATCGCTTCGCTAGTTGGATCTACAATTACTGTGCTGGCCACTCTGCTCGTGACAGCTATCAACAGGTTTTATAACAGAGGGCTCGCTTCGTCCGACTGGTTCGTGAGACTGCTGGATTCGTTTGTTTGGCTTGAGAGAGGGCTTCGCTCGCTTGACTAGTAGGTAAGTAGGCACGCAGTGGTCGTTCTGGTTGATAGTGGACTCGCTTCGCTCAGCCGGCTTTTAGGAGGCTTGAATGGGCACGCTTCGCTCGCTGGATCGTGAGGCGGTTCGCTGCGGTCGCTTTGCTTGAGGATGGGCTCGTTTTGCTCGCCGGCTCTTAAAGCGGTTCGCACCAATCACTCGACTTGAAAATGGGCTCGCTTCACCCGCCACCTTTGAGGTGGTACGCAGCAGTCGCTTTGCTTGAGGATGGGCTCGCTTCGCTCGCCAGTTTTTAGGTGGTTCGCAGCGGTCGCTTTGCTTGAGGATGGGCTCGCTTCGCTCGCCGGCTTTGAGGTAGTACGCAGCGGTTGCTTTGATTGAGCATGGGCTCGCTTCGCTCGCCGGCTCGTGAGGCAGATCGCACCGGTCACCCGGCTTAAAAATGGGCTCGCTTCACTCGCCACCTTTGAGATGGTTCGCAGCGGTTGCTTTGCTTGAGGATGGGCTCGCTTCGCTCGCCAGTTTTGAGGTAGTTAGCAGCGGTCGCTTTGCTTGAGGATAGGCTCGCTTCGGTGGCCGGCTTTGAAGTAGTTCGCAGCGGTCGCTTTGCTTGAGGTTGAGCTCGCTTCGCTCGCCGGCTTTGAGGTAATACGCAGCAGTCGCTTTGTTTGAGGATGGGCTCGCTTCGCTCGCCAGCTCGTGAGGCAGTTCGCACCGGTCACTCGGCTTGAGAAAGGGCTCGCTTCGCTCGCCAGCTTTGAGGTGGTCCGCAGCGGTCGGTTTGCTTGATGATGGGCTCGCTCCGCTCGCCGGCTTTGATGTGGTTCACCCATTCAAACAGAGAAAGCGGCACTAGTGTACCACTTTAAGAACAGCGTGTTCTACAACCTTCTCTGGGCGGTCTATTTGTAACATATTTTTTTGTTGTTTCTGATGCTGACGCAGCTCTCGGTTTAGCTCTTTATTGGATTTGATGATCTTGTTATATTGCATACGATGGAATCTGAACACAATAATCTTCATTTGTTTTTAGTCTTGTAATTCAGTGTAGAATTACGAATTATATGAAACGACATCTTGAACTTTTTGCTATTTACAACAGATGTTCTTAAGGTTTCCGATACTGCCGTAGCTATTGTATTTGCTCGGCACTAGATTTTTTAAGCTCATTCTATTCCTAATGATGCAAGCTTTCTTCGATAGTGATATTTTTCAGTTCTGAGCAGATTTACGGCCGCTATGAGATGACAACTTTAATTTGAAACAGATTTTCTTACGGTTTCTGATACTGCAGTTGTTATTTTTTTTTGGTCCGTTCTAGATTTTTTTAGTTCATTGCATTTGTTATAACACAAGCTTTTTGCGGTTGGGATTTTTTTCATTTCTGAGCCTATTTTTGGCCGTTATGAGACGATTTATGAAATTATTTTACTATTGTCAACTTCATATGCATTGTTAACCCTATTTTGCGAAATATTTTTGTTGTATCTCTTTAGGTCCTGGTAGTCCTTTATACGTCCTCGCCAACGACATAAGAATTACTGTTCTAGCTGGACACGTTTTTGAACTACACGATTTGGAATTTCGACATATAGTGAAAAATAGAGGGTCGCGCGCATGCGCCTGCCTTCGCGATGTGATGTGACGTCATAGGCAAATTATATCCTTCCTAAAAAATTGTTATAAATATGACCTACCTTTTGCGTACTCAACCATTACTTTAGCATTAAAATTCTCGTAGTTATTAGCGATTGAAATCTTACATGTTTTTGACGGTCAGAAATATAGTTAATTGACTCAGGCGTGACCTTGCCAGAAATATCAGAATATTTGCTGGTCAGAAATATTGAACATACCACCAACACTCCGAGCGGAAAGACGTTTTCACGTCAAAAATATCTTTGTTTATATTGATTATAAAATAAATTACAAAAAAAAAACAACCGACTTCCAAAAAAGACACTACAAGAGTCAAAAATAATTTTAATTTCGGAAGTCGGTGTATTTGGTTTTGAAAATTCGTTTTTTGCCACCGACTTATTTTTGACTTTGTAGTGTTTTTTGGAATTCGGTTGTTTTTTTTTTGTTTATAGTTTTCGAATACTGGTATGTCAATAACAGTGACAAGGACTTATCATCATCTCATCTACATAGACTAAGTGGAAAAAATACGTATTAATGAAGCTAACTCAAAAACTATCCTAAATAAAAAAAATATGGAACCACCTCTGAAGTATGACCTAGCAACCAAAAAAAGAATCATCAAAATCAATTCATAATTGGTGGAGTAATCGCGTAACAAACATACAAATAATAAATACAGTTGAATTGAGAACCTCCTCCTTTTTGAAGTCGGTTAAAAATAATCAATTATTCTAAAATTATCAATATTTGTCACTCAACATTAAAAAAAAAAAATCAACAATGAAAAATTAAGAAAATCAATAACTTAAAATTGACATTAATTCGGGCGAGTCACCAATAAGCCACACTTTCACGGCAAACCGGCTGAACGGATTCGGATGAAATTAGGCACATGGGTAGACCATAACCAGCACCCTTATTGCGTAACACACGATCAATCACAATTTGATTCAATTTGACAGTTCAACAGCATTCATTGCGTTATTTACGTTGTAGAGCAGACAAATTTTTCGAACAATTTATGTTCGAAAAATTTGTCTGCTCAACAAGAAGCAATAGATTCAACCTTCAAAATGATTCAGATTATAATAGATTGTGTGTTACGCAATTAGGATGCAGGAGAGCAATTTAATGTTAATAATAAATACATTTTATAAAATAACTTACTCAATAATGTATAGTCAGTACTAAAAACATTAACCACCAGAATGGCTAAAAAGTATCCAACGCCATAGGTGATTGAATTCATTTTACAATAATATTTTTATCGTAGTACACTTTAAATCACTTTTTCACAATCCTTTTATTTATAAAAATATTTTTAACACTTTAACACTCAATAAGCTGTGGCGACATTTGACAGTAGAGTAATTATTTACGGGAAAATTAATTCAATAACACAATGAGCACTTTAGTTTATTTTTCCTGTTAATTTCTGTCTAATAACTATCCTGTATGAGTTATGTGTAATTATTGTGAATCATACCTAGGTACTATAGTGAAATAAAATCATAATTTAGTATAGCAATACCTAAGAAGTACTTGTAATGCATTTATTTCGATTGGTATGCTATTTATGACTAGCATATTATGATACGTAATGTTTATACAGGGTGTTAAAGTAATTGCGTGCCCTAGCTTCAGGTGAGTTCAGTATCGATAAAAGAACCCGTGAAAAATAACTTATCATTAAAAAATGTAAAAAAAATATGAAAATTATCATAAGATGAACCTAACGTAGTACCTACAAATTATCGTTAGAATTATCGTTAATGATCGTTTAGAATTGATTAGAAAATTGCTTCAAATATGTTTTTATATTGTTTAAATGCTAATTCATAATTTCCTAGAGTTACCTACCTACCTACTTTCGAACGCAATGAAATACCTACGCCTGGATAACGCCGGGTGAAGGATAGGTAACTAGGTACGTAAATTACAATTCCAAGTATTTCTTCTTCCTACTTTAGCGTGCTTATCTCCTTCAAAATTAAAACCAACAAATTAAAAAAGTTGAAGTTGCATTTTTTTTTTTTTTTTTCCTCGGTTCCTTTATCGATACTGAACCTACCCTGAAGCTTATGGCACGCAATTACTTTAACACCCTGTATATCTCGGCCTTAGGGTATCGCTACGTCGCACTGTGGATTGAAAAAAGCCTCTCGAAGACATACGAGAGGCTTTTTTAAAGTGTCGGTAATTTTGCTTGAAATGGCTTGTTATGGCTAATATTATGCATAAATATATCATAGAATACAATCCCGTAGGCAAATTGGCAACTTATATTGTTTTGCAAAAAAAAAACAACGGGGCAGTCTGGGACTGCCAATTGAAGTGAAAACTAAGTAACGCCATCTAACGAAAATTTCAGGAATTTATGTGGCTTGCTGTCAGTACAAGAATGAAAGCTCCATAAAAAAAAATAAAAAAAAAACAGTGCGCTGTCAACAAAAACATTAACGTTGTGCATTTCTACTTTCCCTCTTACAAATTTTCGATCAGGTCACGTGTCCTGACGCGAGTTTAAAATTTTTTACCCATCCCAAAAATGCACAACGCCGCTCAAGAAGTTTTCTCTGGAACGGAGAGAATAACCGATCCTTGCACACGATGATGTAACTATTTATTTATTATTTTTTGCCAATTTGCCTACCAGATTGTATCATAAGATATATTTATGCATAATATTGGCTATTAGAAGCCAGGCAGGCTGGCAGGCAGGCAGGGGCTTGTGGCTAAGTAATAACGCCGCACTGCAGCTGTTTGGTCCATGGATCTTTACATACCAAGACCCCTCCGTGCCTCGGAAAGCACGTTAAGGCGCAGATATACGACTTTTAATGATTTTGAATTGGTAATAAATTACTCCTAAATGCCTAGTCTTATATCTTTGAAAAAAATATAATAAGTATGTTATACTAGACAATTATTTGATATAGCAATATTTTAGATTATGTTTATATTACTCGTACATAGTGAAATTAATTTGTAAAGTTATGTCTAACGCGGATAAAAAACTGAGAATTACGCAAAAGCTATCAAGCGTATTTCTCTGAAATCTTCACCAAATTAAGGATAATTAAAATATTAATCTTTTAGTATACGTGTTTTATTAAAATACCTTTTGTTTTATGTATAAAAAATATAAAAATTAATAATGCGTCAAATTGGCGATGGCGCTCCTTGATGGGCGAGTCCTATTACTGGCTGGACGTACGACGCGTTGCGTGAGCTCAGTACTGAACACGTAAGCTAACCACTCAAGGTCACTGGCATCTGCGTCTTAAGCCGTTACTCCTGGCTGTAATTTGTCTTTGACGGTCGTTACGGGTAGTTAGAAGCCCAAAAGTCTGACAACCAGTCTTACCAAGGGGTATCGTGTTACCTAGTAACTTGCTAGGTTGTGGAGGTCAGATAGGCAGTTGCTCCATGTAAAATACTGGTATTCAGCTACATCCGGTTAGACTGGAACCACCGAACCGACCACCATTGAGAAAAGGCTAGGCAGATTGATTGATTGGCTATTAGAAGCCATTTCAAGCAAAAAATCGACACTATAAATTTTAAGCTCCAATGTCTTCCGAGAGCCTTTTTTCGATCCACAGTGCGCCGCTTGGATCAAAATATTACGGTCTACAAGTTAGGTCACTGTATAACTTGTAAGTTAGACAGTGTGTCCGGACATGGACTAGCGATATTCAAAATACTTAAATATAAACTATTTTAAAGTACAATTACACTCTAGGCTTGGGTCCAATACACTTCCCCGCTATGTGGCAGCCATTTTGTTTTTTTTTTTTACAAAAAATATCATATATCTGAAAGTTTGAGTCATACTGAGATAAAAATAGGCTTATTCGAAAGGCAATAATATTGTCTACCATCTGCATTACAAAGCAATGTGTTCACAATTCCATAACTTTGGAAAAAAAATGTGAAAGTAAAAAAAAGGAAAATTATGCAATTCAACCAATAATTATTACAAGCCTAGAGTGGAATTGTAAAAAAAAACAAAAAAAAAAAGTGTAAGTGTACTATAAAATAGTTTATATTTAAGTATTTAGAATATCGCTAGTCCATGTCCGGACACACTGAATAAAGGGCCAATACATTTACATACTTTTTAGAGGTTTTGTTTGTGTCGCGGTTTTTTTTTTATCTTGGCCAGTTAGATTCACCACAAAGTGTGTCATCAATTTTGTTTACGTCGCACATTAATTTAGTTATGAAAATAATTAATTTAAATATCAGTCTGTTCATTACTCAATACCACATTATCCGATCATTTTCCTTAATGAGGACAAACGCATTGTTATTATTTATTATGAATTTAGGTACCTATGATTATTACAATTTAACATTTTGTTAGGTTACTCTTTTAGTCGCATAAAGCCTTGTGCAGACTGGTGCGACGCGACACCGATATACAGTATGTTAGTTAACTAACAGAGGGGGTTCACGTTTTTTTTTTTTTAAATATATTTTTTCTCTTTTTTTTATGATTGATACGTAAATGTAACACTCTGTACACTCGCACTTGTCTTTCAACGTGGAAAGACAAGTGCGACAAGTGCGCGTGTACAGAGTGTTTGTTTTACGTATGAAATTAATATTTTTTGTGAACATTTTATGATATAAAAATAAATAAAGTTTTTTTTTTCCATTTTTTTTTTTTTAACATGTATGGACGCTATACTATTGCGGGTTAACGGTAACACCCTCTGTTAGTTAACATACTGTATTTTTTATGTATAATTGTTCTCAGTATCATGAAGTTTTCTTAGAAATTGTTTTGCTAGAGTCGTGTCGCGCTGTCGCGTCGCGACAGACTACACGAGTCTTTAATCGTAAGTATAATAATAATACCAGCCTGTTACACTGCAGAGTAAGGGCCTCTTCTGATACAGAGAAGGCATTTGAACATTGATCGGCTTATTGGTCGATTCGCACGAATTTACGAGTACTTCCACTTTGCCCTACCAGGCCGCCCCACTGGTGGGGCAAAATGGAATGACAAAAATTTTGCAGTAGAATTTGCACCACTAGGGTTGGCACTTTAGAATTTATGTAGGTTTTCGTATTTTATATTTGTACTAGCTGCTCGCCCCGGCTTCGCTCGGGTAGCAGTAAGCCTTATCTACGGCGCACCTACCTATCTACCTACCCTGCCCTACTGACTTACCCTACACTGCCCGACCTACCTACCTACCCTCCCTACCTACCGTACACTGCCCGACCTACCTACCTACCCTCCCTACCTACCGTACACTGCCCGACTTACCTACCTACCCTGAACTAACTACCTACCCTACACTGCCCGACCTACCTACCAACCCTGCCCTACCTCCCTACCCTACCCTGCCCGAACTACCTACCTACCCTACCTACCTACCTTCCTATCTACCTACCCTACCCGGCCCGACCTACTTACCTACCTACACTACACTGCCATACATACCTACCCTACCTACCTATCTACCCTACCTACCTACCCTGCCCTAACTACCTACCCTACCTACCTACATACCTACCTACCTTACACCCTACCTTCACCTACCTATTCTAAGAACCTTCTCCTTACAATAACGAAAAAAGAATTAGTGAAATCATTCCAGCCGTTCACGCGTGTTCAAATAGGGATTCATTTTAGACCCTAAACTTTAGTTAGTGAGTGAGTGACCGGCTTCGTTCTCATCCTTACTCTGTGCTGTTTACGGGATGAGAAGTGACACCGGTAGATGCCTGACGGGAATTACTGATCGAGTGGTAACTGATCAATATCGACCGCCAAGAGTAGAAAATTATTAAAGTACTAATATAGCTATTAAAAAATAGGGGTTGGTAGTAGAAGGGTGAAAATTAAGGGTTGTATGTATTTTTTAATGCCAAATCATAAAAAAAATACAATAAAAAAAATTGTTCAAAAAAAGAAAAAAATGAACTTGGGGTCGACCACCCTTTTCACTTAAGGGTACGAAAAATAGTTTACGTCCTATTCTCATATCTACCGAATAAACACAAAAAATTTCATAAAAATCGGTCAAGCCGTTTCGGAGGAGTTTGGCAACAAACACCGTGACACGAGAATTTTATATATTTGTATGGAAAAGAAAGAAATGTATAAGAAGTATCTAAGTAAAAATGTAACTGGGACTGGTAATGTTAGACTTAGTACATACGGGGCAGCTGCCTCACTGGTACAAATAATCTTTTATTTAAAAACACTACCTAGGTATGTACTAAGTCTACTGTCTAACATTACCAGTCCTAGTTACATTTTTACTTAGATATACATTTCTTTCTTTTCCATACAAATATAAAATCGGAAGTACTCGAATTTACTCGCCCGAAACGGGAGAATCGTCACTTAAATAATATTATTTTTTCTTTTAGGCTATTCGCACGAAGATAATTTATTTGTGGGAGAATCGATAACTCCAGATACTCGTACGTATTAGGTAATTGACACCTTTCGAAATTGTATGCAATAAAATTAAGAAAAAATTATTGGCAAAATAGTTCCTACTGTACTTTTTTAAGAAATAGTACATTACTGTCGTGGCCAGCAATTAGGGCATTGATTGACGATCGTGAAAGTGTGGGCCGAAGCCGATGCACATATACTTGATGAGTCCATCAGTGCCTGGTTGCGGCCATAGCTTGTATAGTCCTTTTCTCAAACAATGTGCGGAAATTCAAACTAAGTAAATGAATTATAAATTTCAGAATCAATGACGAATAAAGAAAATTTTTCACGCGCCAATATGGTCATTTGTTTCTTTACAGCTCTATTTGCTAAGCCAGTTCGAAATTTAAATAAAATCTTTGATAAGTTACCTCCTTGGTGGCCATGTGGAAGTAAAAAGTTAGTTCCATTTCAATAACAGGACAGTTATGAGTTTTCATAGTAATTTATTTGGCCGCTAAACACGACAGATATGGATTTTCATACTAAGATTGCCGGCCTGATGCTCGCTTGTTTTTGACCAGTACAGGAATTTTAATTTATCTCGAAAGGTGGTCAAAATAATGTTCGAATTCCCAAGCATGTTTGAGAAAAGATTTTATTTAAACGAACTGGTTTAGCAAATAGAGCTGTTTAACTAAAGTAAAGAAAAACAAATTAACATATTGGCGCGTGAAATTTTTTCTTTGTTAGTCATTGATTCTGGAATTTGATTCTGAAACCTTCACCATTCTAAAGATAATTTAATTATTGCTCTTTTAGTATACCTACGTGATTTTAAAACATACCTTTTTAACTTTTACGAAGCTGGTGTATAATAATTAAAATATTATTATGTACTTAGTAGTTATGCTGTCATTTACAACTGTTTTCCTTAACATATTTTCCTACAGGAACGATAACACTCATGTCTAAAGCGGACCATAGACGGTCATTCGGCACGACATGCGTTAGGTACGTGCATACATGACTGTTTCATTGTATTGATTGATGCGAATGACATGCAAACTACGTACTGGCAGTTGATTGACAATTCCTAAATTGGACCCTAGACGAGTTATTCACTAATTCACTAAGTTCTTTGTAATTTAGTGATTTATCATGCTGCATGATGGGCCCTCATGTAGGGTCCTTTATGCAGCATGATAATTCACGTAATGGTAGCACAGAATCTGTGTCTTTTGCATGACATGCCTATCTGATCATGCGTCATGCATTTTTCATTGCATGATGAAAAATTGTCAACTGCCAGCTCGTAGTTTGCACGTAGTCTAGGAACCGCTTTACAAACGCATGTCATGCCGCATGATCGTCTAGGGTTCGCTTAAGAATAACTTGAAGTACTTACCCACATCATAATAATATCCTAATATAACTTGTTTATTCATCTAAATATAGGTTCATTTGCTTGTTGTTCTACAGACCTCATTATGTTCAGTGTAGTATTTCTTTTCCTAGCTTTAGTATATTATTCTGAAGCCGATATAGAACTATCAAGTAAGTTATGTACTTAATTTTACTTAGTTTAATGTTTTAGCACAACTTTTTTTGTTTATTAAGAAATTAGGAAAAGTTGGAGTTACGAATCCCGCATGATAGATAATACTTCAAAATCTTCTAACTAATTTTTTTCCTTAAACTTTAAACAGTTTCAGTTTGATGTGTTAAAAACAATTGTTGCATCGAAAGGTATGTTAACGTATTAGGTACCCAACGGAATAGCAATGACGGCCATTCGCTTTGAGAGTTTAGAGAAAAGTAAAATACATGCTCAAACTACCCAATTTTTTATGTATTTTTGAGAAAAAAAAAACAAAACCCCAAATCCCATGAATTTCCGCCTAGGCTTTATGGGGCGCCTAATTGTTGCAAATGAGTCACAGTTACACGTCCTGGGGCCTACCTCTAAAAGCAGTATTATTTTAATCTTACTTCAGTGGGGCAAAGTGACGGAGCTATACATCATGTAGAGCTTCATCTCTTTCCCGCACTAAAGTAATATTAACGGTACACGGCTACTTTAAAGGTGGTGGTAGCCCCCCTGGAAGGAATACTTATACTATACTCTATACTTTGCGGCTGTCGACTTAGTCTATACTCTTTTATATGAGTCTGTATTCTTTGTTTACCCTTTCTGAAATCAGAAATACTTTGTCTTTTTGTGGTGTCTTGGTTTAGATTACACTGTTTCCAATATTACTCCGTCAGGTATGCTTTCGCAGTGGCCGCTCAAACAAGACTGCGAGCGCGGCGCAACGCCCCGCACTCCCTCTACCGCGCAAGCGCAACCCCCACCATAGCACGCATAACTTATTTATTAGACGTCACACTTCTAAAAAAAGTTGACAGCCCTACCTCCAGTCGCACTGTGCCCGCATGGTGGATTAAGGCCCATTTCGTCTCACAGGTGTGTCTCAGTAGCCCTCTACTGCGACACATGCCTCTATCTGTGAGAGGGCGCTGGTTTTTAGGGTGATCATTGATTATATCTACTTAACAAGTTAACCTTTATATTTTCAGAATCTACAATGATTGTGAGGCGAGTGAAGAGTCTAAAGTGTAGATCTGAAGTGAATCTGTCGCGTTATTCGGGAAAAATGGTGGCATATCATCAATGGAACCAAGTTTACCCTGAAGGAAATGGTAAGTAGAAAACTCACGGCTTCTTCTTATGGGGGTAGGCAGAATCTACAGAACGCCACCTGCCACGATCCTTACATACTCCTTTTGCCTCGTTTACGTTCATACATCTGGTCATACACGCACGCCTGTTGCGAGTGCTACGCACTTGCAAATATACAATTCAGTACTCCTGTATGATCGTCATCATCATATCAGCTGAAAGACATCCAAAGCGTTACCACATCGACCGGTCAGATAGATGATCGCTTAGCAATGGCATTATCGAAATGGTCGGCAAATTGGCTTTCATTTCATTCATTAACTGTTCATCATCATCTGCCCAGACTTTTCCTAAAACTATGGGGTTGGCTTCCAGTCTAACCAGACTGTTTATCTGACCTCCACAACCTAGTTACTGGCTAACACCATACCCCCCTTTGTAAGACTTTGTCACTCAGACTTTCGGGCTTCTGATTTCACGTAAAGCCACGGTGCGGTGGACAAAACGGCCTAACGGATTGTTCATTGTTCTGTGGCAGTTATTCACTGTTCAGTTTTATCTTTCTCTCTCTTGTGGCAGCATCTTCATCACCACTTGCGAACTACGCATCAAAGACCTGACGTCACACAAAGTCCTGACGTCACATAAATCTTGCATCGCGTAATTAGAGTTTACCGTGCGTACGACAACCCCTCATTCCCCATTGCGTCGCAAAACACGCAAAATTTGCCATATCCGTCAAGCCCCACTGCGTCGCATGCGACGCAGTCGGCGCACGCTGATTCAAGGTCTATTTGTACTATGGATAGGGGCTAATATGGTCTGTGGTTAATTTTATTCTATGGATTTGGTAATATACTTGTCAAATAAATCGACTAAAACGTCAAAATATGCAGAAACAATTCTAGAAAAAAGTAAAAATTGAACATTTTGGCACGGCAAAATGGCGTCCGCGCATGCGTTCAGCGCGCAGCACTCCGCGTTCTATTTATTTGTTTTCTATTGTTTTTTAAGTGTAAATCGACGGGAAATGTTGTTTTTTAAATAATTAAGTAGTGTCGTCATCGTATTTAGTTAATATTTGCACTAAATAACATCGTAATTACCTATTACGGACCCATCAAAAAATGTAAACAAACTCGGTAATGAAAAAACGTATTGTTGTGAAATTTTGAGTTTTGTGTGTGTTTTGTGTATGTAATCGCTGGTAAGTCATTTATTTTATATTCTTTATTAGATAATGCATAATAAAAATGCCATTTTTCAGAAAAAAATAAGAGTTCAATATTTTTTATCAACTAAGTAATGTTACGTAATGATACGGATACCTATTATTGAACTTTTTTAATTATTGGTGTTTTTATTTATTCTGTTTGTTCGTAAATAATGGTTTTGACCGATAGTATATGTATTCATAATGTATCCTGCGAAATTTCATGTGAATCGAACCAGTAGTTTTATTATAAATCATCAAAACAATGCACAAAGGAATTTCTTATAAGAATCTGATAAGAATGTTTATTTATCAATACTAGCGTTCGCTTACAAAGATTCTAAGTATTATAAAAAATCCTTTGTCTAATCAGGAACCCAAAACCATTAATGATAAGACTATTTACGTAACAAGAAGCTCTCAGTTTTTGTTTATGTTAGCGCGCTCTTATCTCCGACGCGCCGCCGGCGGTCTCCGGTACGTTTACGGTAGTCAAGGTATATTTGCGTCATCGCGGCGGGGGGGCGGAAGGGAAGGGAACTACCCAACATCAATCATTGGGCAGTGGCCCGCCCGAGACGACACCCGGTCGGAGGATCCTCCACTTTCGAATATGAGGATGAGTGAACTTTACACGCTGTTCCTCATAGCTTGATACCGTTATATTGATGCCAACAATTTATGTGTTTCAGACCGTTTCGTTAGTAATTTACGAGCTATAGAATCATTTAATAGTGAATACACAGTTGAATTGCAGAAGTTCGACCACAATACTAATATCTATAGCTCGGTTAACGTATATAATGCTTCGAACGGGTTTCAACATGTTTTCAACGTAATTATACATTGCTCTGGAGTTCAAAGAAAGATTATACTGGTTGACGATGATATTTGTGAGTATAACAACTGTTTATTTGGTTTTTTATTTTTAGTAGCGAGCCGGAAAGGGTTTACGTTACGTAACCTTTTTAATATAAATATGTAAGTATATTCAAGAAAAAAAAACGATAGAGAGGGTAGGTGGGTAGGTAGGTTTATGGTCAAACTCAACTCAAACTCAAAGCATTTATTTCAATTAAACCATGTACAGGCACTTTTGAATTGTCAAGGAGTCAGTCAGTCAGAAATATGAAGCTAGTTGCCCATTCCAAAACGTAGTAAGTAGGTACCTATGGAAAAGAACGGGCAAGAAACTCCACGGACACTCTTTTAAACAAAAAATTGTTACATAAAATTGGTTACATTATTCATGTTGAAATTATACTTGTGAGAACAATGTAAAAAGACGTGCACGTTAAAAGCGTCCGTAATAAAAAGATAAAAATAAAGAACAATTCAAAAATTTAAATTAATTAAAATAAGCCATGGCAGCTAAGAGATGACCAGTCCCAACTGACGGCGCCCGTTCACTAACATGACACATGAATTAGCACCATTCAGCTCAACCATTTTGAAGGGAGCTAAATGATCCAACACACGCGCCACCATCAGCGAGACATCTGAGTGAGCATGACATAGTCACAGCCGCCAGGGCACATTCAAGTCAATGAAAGACATATTACCCGGTGAATGGTAGCTCTTTAGTACATAGTACTCACACCTGTGCTATGCAATTATATAATACAAAGGAGATTGAGTTTATACAATGCAAAGATGGTGTCACAAAGGATTTCCTTAATTTCCTTGGGAGTAGCGCTGTACTATCCTGGCTCAGCCTGGTGCGACGATGACCCTAGCGGGTGTGCCACGCTGCAGATGCCAGGGATGGTGACAATCAACGGTCGGCCATGCCAGACCCGTACATAGCTCGACGTGGCCACGAGAGTAAAATATGTACCCGGTACGGAGCTCGACGGCAAACGGATATGCCGGAAGGTTACATTATGTAGGCACTGTGTGCAATGTAAGGTAGGTATTTCCTCTCGATATTGTCCGATTAGAATACTCTCATCGTTTAACTATCCCATTATACAGGATGTTAGGGTAAACACCGTTATCCTTCAAACCACTGGTATGGTTTCGTTTATAGAACATAAATTCAATGGAAAATCACAACTTTTTTTTTAAAGATATACGTTTAGAATCGTCACGCAATTCCTAAGGTAGATATTTTTGCCTGTCTTAAGCCAGGAAAAGGTTTTATTGTATTTATTCATGTGTTGTGTAGGTAGGTAAGACGGGCGGCGATCGATTACGTCACTCGGGCGGGCGCATATCCATGAATTTGCGGACGGTGTCGGACAATAACCTTTTTAATATTTGTTAAAGAAAATACGTAATATTTTTTTTACTCGGTTTTTTATGTTTATATTGAAGCCAACTACCCATAGTTTGAGTGACAACGGTGTTTACCCTTCCATCCTGTATTTTACTTTGACTAAAACTTCTGTAATTTATTTCAGATCACTATCAAGTTGATCACATGTTAACTTATGCTGACTCGGAAAACGTAAAGTTCGACTGCCTACAATATTTGCATTTGGCCGACAGTAAGTTTCAGTTATCAATATTCATTTGTTTTGGGACCCTACTTTTATCTTTAGCAATGATAGGTGATGTGCAGGTTAAGCAGGGCTGGTCAATTTGACAGTTAACTGTCTGTTACACCGCTCGCATGGTACAAAATTGCATGATTTTTGAAGTGATAATTTCGTTAGCGACATTGTGCACTTTTTTGGGATGGGTAAAAAATGTTAAACTCGCATCAGAGACACGTGACCTGATCGAAAATTCG
Organism: Conistra vaccinii; assembly: GCA_948150665.1. Classification (NCBI taxonomy): domain Eukaryota; kingdom Metazoa; phylum Arthropoda; class Insecta; order Lepidoptera; family Noctuidae; genus Conistra; species Conistra vaccinii. The sequence goes on along the minus strand of OX411344.1, from coordinate 4,194,957 downwards.
TAAGATGGAGGGACTTCAGCCCTTTTCCGTTGCCTAGCAGTAGCAACCGACAAAGTAAATATTAAAATAAATAGTCTTTAACATTACGTAAGGATTGTGTGGTTAGAAATTTTACCCTTATTGATGGGTTAAAAAGTAGACAAAACATAAGTACTTCATGAAAAGTGTTTAAATAAATTGTTAATTTTTGTTAGAAACTATGTTTTGAATTTCTTTTTCGTTTATGAATGAGTGTTATGAGGCGTGCCGTGCACTTTTGGATTTTCAAAACTATTTGATATTCTTGCACACATACAAACTTGGTATACTTTATACTTTTAGCAATATTTACCAACTATTGAAACAGGTAGGACTCAATATAATAACGTTATAGACTTCTTGAAGACAACCTTTAGGTTTCGAGGCTCAAACTGAACTGACTTAAAAGCTAAGCGACGCGACGCTCCAAACATTATATTATTTCCATTCCGTTCCGTTAAAAAACCAGTACTTTTTATGGTAACTGTCAAAAATCTTATTAATATTTGGAAATCATGAGTCACACTACTATCTGACCCGTAAATTCTGTAGCGATAAGATTAAAATATATTTTTAAATATTTTAGGTATACAAATAGGATGGATTACTGCAGGAAATAGGATTCTTACTTACAATCAAACAGAAATCTTAATGAAACTGACAGACGTACACAATGGTTCCATGTTGTGTTGTTTGTATTACACGACATCTGCGTATAAAAATAGGAAGAACGTACAACGCTTTGTGAAGGATAAAATTTTGCTGATTTATCAAAAAGAGATGCCGAATAATGGGGGTCAGCCTAGCAGCACAAGTGAGTATGATTAGCAATGTTATTATATGCTAATAACTTCTAACAATAACAGTACTTACCAATTTATGCGCCGCGGATAAAGTGCTTTTAAAGCTTTGTGCAGACCAGCCGTCTGCCGAAGCTGCGGCGGTGAGCGTTAAACCATCGGCGACGATAAGCTTGCGTGGGATCGCCGGAACCCCGCAGCGCCCGGAACCGTGACAAAAACCATGCCTGCTGCATGTTGCATGCTCGCTTGCATGCTGCATGCTTGCTTACATGCTATAATATGTTACATGCTTTGCTTACATGCTATATGTTGCATGCTTGCTTGCATGCTGCATGCAAGTTGCATGCATGGTATGGTTTTAAACATGTGTTTTGTGGTGGTTCCCTGTCGTACCGTACTATATTACCCGTTGCGTTTTTTAAAATAATGTACCTTATTTACCTGTCGTCACTTAATACTGTTAGCTATTTATATACATTTTGTAGTTTTAAGATATTTGCAGTATTTTGTAAATAACACAATAATTGTATTTGGTAATATTAAAACGTATTTGATTTGTTTGAAATGCTAAAATGGCGCCACCGGATATTATGATGTCAATTGACTATTTGAGTCTGACAAGGAGGGGGATTTTTAAAGTTACGAGGTAGCGCCATTTTAGCAAGGCAGTCGTGGATAAGACGTCGAGATACGAGTACTAAGGCTCTAGCTGTGTTTTTAAAGATACCTAGTGTTGGTTGTGAGGTATATCTGATTTTGTGTGTTGGATGGAGGAATACAAAATGTAAGTACATGAACAAGTGCCTATTATTTCTTAAGCCTTATTTTCAAAAGTCATGAACCTGAATGATAGTTAATTTTCATATTTAAACTATTACTAGATTCTCTGTAAGGATAGAGAGTCCACATCTCAGAAGTGGGATAAAGATTCCTGTTTTGGCTAGTTAAATATTTTTCTACCCTTAATTATTTATATGCTGGTTTATTTTATTTTTCCGCTTAACTTGTTATTATATTTCTTCTACGTTATCAATTGTTTTGGTTCTTGACTGTTAAATCACATTGATATTCTTATTTAAAGTAAAAACAATAATTAACGTTTTTTTTAATGTGTTGTAATGAAACACGACCTAGCTACTACACTTTTAGAAATTAGCTTAACACTGCGCGACACTAAATGCCCCAGGCATACAAATTTGATTTTTTTAAATTTTTTTTTTTGTTTTAACTAATAAAACATCGTGGATCGAGCCGGGCGAACGGCTGGCGATGGAGCAGGGCGCACCGCCGGCAATGGAGCCGGGTGGACCGCCGGCGATGGAGCTGGGCGGACCGCCGGCGATGGCGCCGGGCGCACCACCGGCAATGGAGCCGGGCGGACCGCCGGCGATGGAGCCACCGGCAATGGAGCCGGGCGCACCGCCGGCGAGGGAGCCGGGCGCACCGCCGGCGAGGGAGCCGGGCGCACCGCCGGCGAGGGAGCCGGGTGGACCGCCGGTGATGGAGCCGGGCGGACTGCCGGCGATGGAGCCGGGTGGACCGTCGGCGATGGAGCCGGGCGGACCGCTGGCGATGGAGCCGGGCGGACCGCTGGCGATGGAGCCGGGCGGGCCGTCGGCGATGGAGCCGGAGCCGGGCGGACCGCCGGCGATGGAGCCGGGCGGGCCGCCGGCGATGGAGCCGGGCGCACCGCCGGGGATGGAGCCGGGCGGAGCGGCGGCGATGGAGCCGGGCGTACCGCCGGCGATGGAGCCGGGCGGACCGCTGGCGATGGAGCCGGGCGGGCCGTCGGCAATGGAGCCGGGGCCGGGTGGACCGCCGGCGATGAAGCCGGGCGGACCGCCGGCGATCGAGCCGGGCGGACCGCCGAGCATCAAGCCGGGTGGACCGCCGAGCATCAGGACATATCTCTCCTGGCCGTGCAAGCTGCAACTCGCCAAGAAGCTGTAAGAGCTACCGTTCGCGTAGCTCAATAAGGCAGCCGCAAACTAGCGCCGTGAGAGACTTGCTAGCCGCAGACCACAGGTGAGTCCACTTCTCTAATTGGATTATCTATTCTTTCGGAAGTTGTCAATGTTTTAAAAATCTATGGCTAATAATAGTGCCGACAAATAAGGTTCCCTAAACATCACGATTCCGGAATTTGACCCAAGTAAGCGGGAACAGACAATGACTATGTGGCTTCATATAGTCAATGAGTGCGCAACCATTTATATGTTATCGGAGAAGCAAGTAATTCATTTTAAATTACCAAAACTAAAGATGGTACGAGGGTCTTCCGTCGGTCCTGTTTACTTGGGCTGAATGGCAGGAGAAACTTGGCTACTTTTCCATCAGATGATAATTATGGCCAAATGCTGAGCGATAGGTTGGCCAAGCGGGCTAAGTTCACGGACTTCTTAGAAGAGTATTATTATGACAAACCATCCCTAATCAATAGATGTGGTGTAATTGGGAAAAGGGCAGTCTAATACAGTTTGCATGGCATCGACGACCAGTCGGTTAGATTAGGTGCTGAGGTAGCTCAATTTGTCGACCAAAACAAACTCCTTTCGTATTTACATAATGCTCGAAATAGTAAATTCAACAACGAGCATACACTATATAGCTACAGGTTAACCTTAAAATACCAAGTTAGCTCCAACCATAAAGGATGGTCATGTCATTAAGAAGTGTAGTCGATGCAATAGAATAGGTCATGAGGTAGAGGAGTAGGGGTTGATTCTTCAAAACCACCCGGTGTTGAAACTAGGCTTTTGCATTATAACGTTTATAAGTTTTGGGAGTTAATGCTCAATAATTAGTTTGTCAGCATTTTGAAATGAAGGTTTGAGTTGTACTCGTAGTACTACACTAGCGAAGCTACAACTTTCATAAACTCTAGATAACATCAAAACTTACTACCTCAAAATTTAAGTTATCTTTACTTTTCTTAAATTAACACCATATATCTTAGATCAAGTAGTAGAACCAAAGGGCTATCGCTACACAAACTATATTATCAATGTTTTGCAGAAATAGAACTATAATAGGTATTTTAGGTCGTAGTTTTGTTGCTGAAAAATAGTCTTTTACAAATATTTAAATTCTAAAAGTATGTTATAAGTTGCTAACTACACAAATGCAAAAGTAATAAAATTAAAGTTAATTTATCAATCAACACGTTGACGCAATAAAATATTTGCAAATCTACGAAATTCAACAACACCTCATTCAATCTCATTCTCGCCTACGCATTTTTCTCCCGGTAACAATTTGCTCGAGAAAGGCTCACCCCGCGCCGTAGGGAGTGCGGAAACCCCCATTGATCTGACACACCATGCCTGTGGCATCTGCACTTTTGTCCTCGGAATAACTTTCGCGATTTAGGATAGACTCTAATATGCAAATTTGGGATGTTTTCTTATCTTATGAGGGATTTAATTCCTGAAAGAAGAATGAAATAAACCCAAGTAGAGCCGAAAGAAAGCTGGTAGGAATAGGGATGCATCAGACTCGTGATATCGTTACCCAAGCAACAAAATTTGGTACTATAAAAGTCCTGAAAACGTTTTAGAACGTGCTAATTAGCGTTCATGATTATTACTGTAATGGTTTTGTAAACGTTTACAGAGCCCCAAAGGGGCCCTAGTTTTATCACTCATTTATTCTATAATAAACATGATATAAAGGCCGTCACGGTGATAAATCAGCTCTATAGTTGAAATGTAAAAGTGTCAAGAAACGCTTTTTGGTGCTAAGATGGTGCTATCTGCGACGTTCTGGGACATAAGCGATGCCAGTGATCTTTTTATCATATCTTGTAATTGTCATGAAAACAAAATATATCGGGCAAGTTATTCTTTATGACATTTGCCATTGTTCCTTAAAGTAATGTGAAATAAAAAAAGGACATTCATTAAACCGTAACTCTGTCTTGCACTTCCAAAAATAATTGTATCGATAAAATCATTATGCTGATTTCAAATTTGATAATTCGCCCCAATTAATTTTCGTGTTTTAAGTAATTAAAGTAAATTTATAAAATAAGGACTTGTCCCGACTATGGCTGCTATATTACACATTGGCTCCAGCCGTGGTGCTAATGTGCTATAATGGCAGAAAACAGCAGTCATAATTATTTTCACACAAAAACGGAACGGTTATTGATCATGTATAAAATAGTGTACTCAAAATAAATTTCTTTGTATGGAGTTGCATTAAATGCACCCGGGGACATAATTTGGGATATGGTAAGTATTTCAGAAAGAATACTACTGATATAATTGATACTGAAAATATAGTTTAGAGCTAATTAGTCCATTACTTATAAATTTTTGTGCTTTTGTGTTACGTTTTGGTCTTGTAACACAAACTCACTGAATAGAACTTTTAACAATTTAATACCATGGTACTATTTAGTACTGGTAAACCGAGGTTACTTTGATTAATATTGAACTTTGAATGTCCATATCTTTTAAGTGGATGAAAAAAAAAAATACAAAAAAAAAATTATCTATATATTTAAATATCTAATTATCGTTTTTTTTTTATTGATATCGATTACTGTAATCATAAGTGAAAAAAAAATGGCTTGAAATTGAAAAAAATAAAATAAAAACTGGCCGATAAAGTTATACGTAGAATGGGGGTTACTTTGATACCCCCGGTTTACGGTACTGTAGAAGAGTTTTCATTCGGAACTTGAGTAGTGATTACGAAGGCGCAGATAGTGAGATTCAAAGAATAGTTAGAATTCTACATATTAATATAGAAACGACATTAACATTTATTGTTATTTCTACATTTATATCTGTGATCCGTATGGTTTACAGGTAACTTTTCTACTTTTCTACTCTAACCTAAAGAATCCTGTTTGATGACGTACTCAAATTATATGTTGAAGAATGATGAAAATAAATGCAATGATCATCTAGCTGATGTTCAGTATGCATAGTAGCATAAATCGAACACCATAGAGGCTCTATTCGGCATTAGACTATCGGGTCCAAGTGACTAGAATTGTATCCGACCTGTCAGACGACTTATCTGGTCTGTCAAACCTACTTTTACTAATAAGCTTCTTCTAGCTTACTTATAAGCGTCAGGCTTATCACAAATTACAAATTTTACCCCATAGAATAATAATATATTTATATTTATGTAAAGTTAGACAAACTAAATAAATAAAATTTATGATTTCGATCGGTGTCAAATTGGGGATACTGGGCGAACATGAAAATCTAACCGGTCTTATTCGACAGTTTGTTTCAAGTGACAAGATTGAGGCATGGTTCAATTTTAATACAACACATGACATTTCGTCTGGTAATGACAGCGAATAACCTAATTATGTGTTCTTGCAGCAAATGTCAATATTATTATTGTAGCAACCCAGACACCACAACTGCGTCCAGTGCGAGCGTCCCGCGGTCGCGTGCCGACGCGATATAATGAGTAGTGTCATCTCTTTCCCTCGCCTGGCGTTACGAGGAAGGCGCCCCGCGACGCGCCTCAGTCCGCTGCCCAGACGCATTGAGCGTATACGCGTATCTCTCGGTGCCGCGCGCCTGCCTCGTGCCGCCATTGTCGCACGAAGTTTATTTTAGGGTTCTTTCGTCCCCAAAAACCGATCTTATACTTAATTATTATTTGTGAATACGACAATAAACTCTTTCTCATACAAAGGTGGTTTCCCTGACCTCCTCCTCTCATATGTGGCGCTCCAACGTTTTTTCGTGAGACAATATAGTGCATAGTTGTGATAGTTTTGCTGTGACGAACTAAAATGCCAGTGACAAGGAGTAGAGCGGCTAGTTGACTCGGAGGGAAGATGCAAACGACGCATTACCCGTCCCCTCTCGACCAAGCACGCCGACCGCGGCGTCCGGATACCAAGATGGCGACGCCGACGCCGACGCCGCGTTCTCTTCCTCGCCGCGCATCGACGCTAACGCTACGTTCTCTAACGAAAACGTGGCGACGATTATCGCCTCTCTCCAACGCTCTCAAACAGAAGCATTTAGAGAGTTGCTCAACTCGATGTCGCGGGCGAATGCATCGACCCCGGAGTCACTCGCGCTACTAGGGCACAACACCCTAGCCCGCTGCAAAGCCACGTTCTCCGGCAGACCGAAGGAATCGGTTGAAGCTTTTATCGACGCTATAGAGGCCTATAGCGATTGCGCGCAGGTGGCGGACTCAAACATTCTGCGCGGTTTAGCCTACCTATTCAAGGATGAAGCGGCCACGTGGTGGCAAGGAATAAAATACTCCGTGTCGTCATGGCGCGAAGCCAAAGAAAACCTAATAAGTGCCTATGGTGACCGCCGGCCGCCTCATCGGATCTACTTGGAAATATTTGCGACACCGCAGGGCAATGAGAACACAGATATTTTCGTAGCGCGCATCCGCGCCCTTTTGGCACGCCTACCTAAAGGCGATACAACGGAGTCAGCTCAAATAGACATGACCTACGGCCTCCTACACAGCAGGATAAGGAAAAGACTACGAAGAGAGGAGTGCCGTAGTTTCTATGAACTACTCCGCCTAGCACGGAATATCGAGGATTCATTCGACGAGTTAAATCACATGACGCCGACGGCGAGTGAGCGTCGAACACAAACGCCGGCAACATTACCGGTGTCCACACAATCCGCCGCTCGCGATAGCGCCCGCGCCCCCGCGCGCGACCTCGCCCCTGCCCGAACGCATGCAACCGGCGCGCCCGCCGCCGCGGCGCGGAGCCCGCCCGCTCCGCACGCGCCCTCCGCGCCCGTTCCAGCTGCACCGCCGGCGCCAGTTCCAGCTGCGCCGCCCGCGCCTGTCCCACCGAAGCACGACACGGCAAAGAGGCCACGGCCCTCCTGCACATACTGCAGGCGGTTTGGCCACACTAAAGATCAGTGCCGTAAGTTGCAGAATCAAGGTGAGAGTGAACCAAGTAAAAGTAGTGATCAAAGTTTTTATTCCGTAAAATCTGATTTAATAACCAAAAACTTCGCGTCAGACTCTATTTATATTGAAAACGACTCTATTCCGCAGGAAAATGTGTGTAGTTATTTTAAACAAAGGGTCGTTATCCCAAAACATTTATCTAATAATATTATGCGTAATTCTATTAATGATAATGTCTCTGTTAAAAACTCACAAATTACAGAAAATGTGTGTAACAATTTTGCTATTACAAAGGGTGATGCCCATCCACGTAATTATGATATTTTGTGTAATTTAGAAAATCAAAAGGACAATGTCCATGTTTGTCATAATGATGTTTTGTATAGCGATTTAAAAAATCAAAAGGACAATGTCCATCCATGTCATAAAGATACTTTATGTAGTGATTTTAATGATCAAAAGGATAATGCCCATTTATGTTTAACCGAAATATGTTTGTGTAACGACCGTACGGGACCCTCTATTGGTCGCGAGTTACGACCTATTTTTAATATAAAAATTTTGGGTTTTTCCGGCACCGCGTTGATTGATACGGCCGCCAAACATTGCATTGCAGGTCATACGCTATATACTCTCCTTCTACGTCAAGGTCATCCCCTCAGCTCTTCGACACGCGAAGTTAAGCTTGCCGACGGTGTAATCCGTACGATGGATGTACTTACCACCACGTTAGAGGTGTGCTTAGAAACGGCAGTTATTACGATTCCATTCTTAATTTTTCCCGACTCGACAAATAACGAGATGTTATTAGGTATCGACTTTATAACCGCCGCGGGAGTAGTTATTGATTTTTGCAAACAATTTTGGTATTTTAGTAAACATGATACGGCACGACACGTCACGCGAGGTAGGTTCGACGCACAGGTTATATTTTATAACCTGTGCGTCGAACCTACCTCGCGTGACGTGTCTTGCGCCTCTACAGATATACTTAGGGATGATGAAGGTACTCACCTTAAACCAGCTGAGCGTCAAGCGCTCGCTGACGTCCTCACCAGACACGCACGCGTCTTTAGAGCAGGGGGAGGTCCAACACCGTATGCGGAACACCGTATTGATACAGGTGAGCATTCTCCAATTGCTGTTCCTCCTTACCGCCTAAACCCTTCAAAGAAAGAGCTGATGAAAGCTGAAATAGGTAAGATGTTACAGGATGACATAATAGAAGAGTGTGAATCGGCTTGGTGTTCACCGGCATTGATGGTGCCGAAGTCCAACGGTGGTATCCGCTTCTGCGTCGACTACAGGCGTTTGAATGCAGTCACCAAAGCTGATGCATATCCGATGCCACGCATCGACGAGCTACTTCAGAGCACAAAACGAGATTGCTTCATGAGTACGCTAGACCTTCGATCTTCATATTGGCAGGTTAGGGTAAGGGAAGCTGATAGAGATAAAACAGCTTTTGTCTGTCCTTTAGGTACTTACCGCTTTAAAAGAATGCCGTTCGGTCTCCGCAACGCGACAGCTACCTTTCAGCGTCTCATCGATCGTCTACGATCCTGCTCTGCTCTACAAGATGTAACCTTATTAGCTTATTTAGACGATCTGTTGGTAATATCTCAGGGATACCAACAGCATCTGCAAGACCTCGAGGCAGTTTTCAAACGTCTGGCCGAATTTAACCTCCATGTGAATAGGGAGAAGTGCGCTTTTGCTCGGGAAAGCGTTAAATATCTAGGTTATTTATAGGCGTTATTACACAAAAAGGTGTTTCCACCGACCCAGGGAAGGTGAGTGCTGTACTCGAGATGAAGGAACCAGGAAACCTTAAGCACCTGAGAACCTTTTTACAAACTTGTTCATGGTTCAGAAAATTCATACCCAACTTCTCAAAAGTTGCCGAACCATTGACGCGCTTGACAAGGAAAAGTCAAGTATGGTCTTGGGGCTCAGAACAGACCCAAGCATTTAATGAGCTGAAGAGTCTACTGACCACAGCTCCAATACTGGTGCAAGCCGATTTCAGTCGTCCCTTCATTCTGCGTACTGACGCAAGTAACTACGCCTTGGGCGGAGTTTTATTGCAGGGCGACGGCAATCAAGAAAGGCCCATTGAATATGCCAGCCGACTCCTCAACGCAGCTGAACGCAACTACTCCACCACGGAGCGTGAAGCACTCGCTGTAGTGTGGGCGGTGGAGCGTTTTCGGCCTTACCTAGACGGTCAACCAGTCGTAATTGGTAGTGATCATCAGCCTCTACGCTGGTTGCTATCACTTAAATCACCAGCAGGTAGATTAGTCCGTTGGGCTTTGAAGCTCCAATCTTTTGACATCAAATTCGAGTATACCCCAGGGAAGGCGAATGTCGTGGCAGACACGCTAAGTAGACCGATTTGTTCCAGCGACACAAGTGACACTTGCGGTATTTGTACAGTCATCTGCGATCTTCCTGCAAAGACACCTAGTCAGCTTCGCCTGGAACAGAATTCGGACCCTGAAGTGGAAAAGATTGTTAAGGAGCTAGAAGGACCTGATGATGTTGCATCTAAAAGATGGTTAGAAAGGGGTTACCTCATGGATCAAGGAGTTCTGTACCGATTCAATCCAGACTCTGAGAGTGAATCCCCTCAGTTAGTTATACCTGCCGGTCAAGTAGCAGCTATTTTGAATGAGTTACATGACTCTCAAACAGCTGGCCACCCAGGTATCGATAGAACCTACCAGAAGGTAGCACAGCTGTATTATTTTACAGGGATGCGGAGAATAATCACCGATTATGTCTTAGCCTGCGTCCACTGCCAGAGATATAAGGCCAACAACGCCAAACCCCCAAGCCTACTCCAGACACCGGTCATGAGCCAGCGGAACGAGGTGTTGGCCATGGACCTGTTCGGCCCACTTCCGGAGGGAGACCAGGGGGAGCGGTGGGTCTTTCTCATTGAAGACACTGCTACCCGATGGACGGAACTGTTTGCTCTAAAAGAAGCAACAGCAGAAGCCTGCGCTCATGTCGTCATCGAGGAATATTTCATGCGGTTCGGTCTGCCTCGCAGGATTATTTCGGACAACGGTGTCCAGTTCGTTTCCGCAGTGATGCGACAATGTATGTCAGTCCTAGACATCAAACAAAATTTTGTCCCGCTGTATCATCCACAAGCTAATCCTGCAGAGCGAAAAAACCGCGACCTTAAAGCTATGCTGGCACATCTCGTGGCAGACGACCACACCTCATGGCCGAAGAAGTTGCCAGTGATCCGCTTTGCCCTGAATAGCGCAAAATGTCGCACAACAGGCAAGTCACCGGCCTATTTAACCTTTGGCAGAGAGATGCGGTCACCCACAGAGGTAGTTCACGACCTTCGTGCCATCAGGGTCAAAGAAAACTTTGTCCCACAAGTGACCCCTTACCTCGAAAACTTCCTACATTCGCTGTCAGCTGTTCGGGAACGCGTCGAGATCCAGCAGGACAAGACTAAGCAGTACGCCGACGCTTCACGCCGACCATCTGACGCCTTCGAGGTAGGTGATTTAGTCATGCTTAAGTCTCACTTATTAAGCAAAGGGTCAAAAGACCTCACTTGTAAGTTCTACCCTCGCCGAGATGGCCCTTACCAGATCACTAAAAAGGTTAGTCCAACAACTTACACCATCGCGAGTACAGAACAACCAAATGTAGATTTAGGGAAATATCATTCCGAAGACCTTACACGTTACCGAGGTAGCAACAACTCCTTACCAAAACCCGTTATTCCAAAGCGAAATCGCGGACGTCCAGCTAATGCTGCTGTTAGTGTACCAGTCCAGGAGCGAGGGCGTTCTCCAGGACTGGAGGGGGAGTATGTAGCAACCCAGACACCACAACTGGTTCCAGTGCGAGCGTCCCGCGGTCGCGTGCCGACGCGATATAATGAGTAGTGTCATCTCTTTCCCTCGCCTGGCGTTACGAGGAAGGCGCCCCGCGACGCGCCTCAGTCCGCTGCCCAGACGCATTGAGCGTATACGCGTATCTCTCGGTGCCGCGCGCCTGCCTCGTGCCGCCATTGTCGCACGAAGTTTATTTTAGGGTTCTTTCGTCCCCAAAAACCGATCTTATACTTAATTATTATTTGTGAATACGACAATAAACTCTTTCTCATACAAAGGTGGTTTCCCTGACCTCCTCCTCTCATATTATTCAATTTGTGATTAACAATGTGGTGGTGATCGATCTTTGGATTATCAATGATAAATTTATTGACAGTATTTGTTACAATATTATTGACGTTACTATGATGGTACTGATGGTAAATGAAACTAATTATTAATCATACCTATTTGTGTTATTAATTTGTATTTATTACAGGTAATTTTCCTGTTGTTGATGTGATAAGTATTATTGACAGTATTTGTTACAATATTATTGACGTTACTATGATGATACTGATGGTAAATGAAACTAATTATTAATCATATTTGTGTTATTAATTTGTATTTATTACAGGTAATTTTCTTGTTGTTGATGTGATAAGTATTATTGACAGTATTTGTTACAATATTATTGACGTTACTATGATGGTACTGATGGTTAATGAAACTAATTATTAATCATATTTGTGTTATTAATTTGTATTTATTACAGGTAATTTTTCTGTTGTTGATGTGATAAGTAAGAAATAATTTTGTGGGGCCTGTTGCCACTGGTATTCAGGACATATTGGGGCCTGTTGCCAGGGGTATTCAGGACATAGTGGGGCCTGTTGCCACTGGTATTCAGGACATAGTGGGGCCTGTTGCCACTGGTATTCAGGACGTAGTGGGGCCTGTTGCCAGGGGTATTCAGGACAAATTGGGGCCTGTTGCCACTGGTATTCAGGACATATGGGGCCTGTTGCCAGGGGTATTCAGGACATAGTGGGGCCTGTTGCCACTGGTATTCAGGACGTAGTGGGGCCTGTTGCCAGGGGTATTCAGGACGAATTGGGGCCTGTTGCCACTGGTATTCAGGACATGTGGGGCCTGTTGCCAGGGGTATTCAGGACATAGTGGGGCTTGTTGCCACTGGTATTCAGGACGTAGTGGGGCCTGTTGCCAGGGGTATTCAGGACAAATTGGGGCCTGTTGCCACTGGTATTCAGGACATGTGGGGCCTGTTGCCAGGGGTATTCAGGACATAGTATATTGGATGTATTGTTTTACTATTAGTATTAAGGATGTTAAGAGGCCGGTTGCTTATGAAATGAAATGAAATGAAATGAAACTGTTTATTTTGTAAATAGGATATTGGAATCACTGTTACACGTCATAATTAAAATTTATGTTAAAGATTAGCTAGATGAGTTATTAGTATTCAGGCCATTGATTTGATGGACATGCAATACAAAATAATGAGGACATTTTATGTCCGATTAACGAATAATATATAAATATAAAAATAATATATAATAATAAATAAATAAAAATACTTAATATTTTCAATATTAATGTAAACTTCTACTTACGACGTAAGAGAAAAATACTAAATATATAATGTACGTACTTTACAAAAGGACATTATTATGATAAAATAAATATTTAAAGCTAAATAAGGTACAGATCTAAAATTGTATTATTCATTCTATTGTTGTCTACTACTACTGTCACTTTTAATAGTATTTTTTTAATTTACCGTACGAGGACGTACGAGATTTTAGAAGGCCGAATGTTAGCTATTTATACAAGGTGGAGACGACAATACAACAATAAATTAAACGTCGTGTGCATAAAGACGTTCCCATTCTGTATACAAAAATTCAATTGAATATATTCAATAGTTTAGTCATTATAGATCGGCAAAATCCATAGTCGGGTCGGGCTATTCCGTTTATCCACCCCAAAAATCCACCCTAAAGTGGATATTCTGAAATGTATGCCCGAGAATTCACCCAAGGCCTAGTTGGATAAACGGAATTTATAGGCTTAGGGTGGATCCGGTATACATTACATTTAATTTGTTTGAAAAACTAATTTTTTTATTTCGAAGCTAGGATTTATTTGGCAGTTCCAAAATACTCTTAAGCATTAGTAGAGCCAGTATTTTAATTTTTTGTTGTATGGTAGTCTCCACATTGTATACATTTTGTAGTTTTAAGATATTTGCAGTATTTTGTAAATAACACAATAATTGTATTTGGTCATATTAAAACGTATTTGATTTGTTTGAAATGCTAAAATGGCGCCACCGGATATTATGATGTCAATTGACTATTTGAGTCTGACAAGGAGGGGGATTTTTAAAGTTACGAGGTAGCGCCATTTTAGCAAGGCAGTCGTGGATAAGACGTCGAGATACGAGTACTAAGGCTCTAGCTGTGTTTTTAAAGATACCTAGTGTTGGTTGTGAGGTATATCTGATTTTGTGTGTTGGATGGAGGAATACAAAATGTAAGTACATGAACAAGTGCCTATTATTTCTTAAGCCTTATTTTCAAAAGCCATGAACCTGAATGATAGTTAATTTTCATATTTAAACTATTACTAGATTCTCTGTAAGAATAGAGAGTCCACAATACACTGCTGAGATAGTGACGTTAACGGAGAAGAAGAAGTTCGAACATTATTTTGACAACATTCTTCGAGATAAATCGAAATTGCTGTACTAGTCAAAAACAAGCGAGCCCCAGCCGGCAATGTTACTATGAAAATCCCTAACTGCCGTGTTATTTAATAAAAATGGAACTAACTTTTTACTCCAACAACCAAGGAGGTAACTTATCAATAGTACATTACTGTCGAGGCCAGCAATTAGGGCATTGATGGATGATCGGGAAAATGTGGGCCGACGAAGTGTGGGCGAAGCCGAGGCACACATACGTGAGTCCATCAATGCCTGGTTGCGGCCAAGGCTTATATAGTACTTTTCTCAAACAATGCGCGGAAATTCAAACCAAGTAAATTATTTATAAATTCCAGAATCAATGACGAATAAAGACAATTTTTCACCCGCCAATATGGTCATTTGTTTCTTCTCTTGTTTATCTTATCAAAGATTTTATTTAAATTTCGAACTGGCTTAGCAAATACAGCTGTTTAATTAAAGTAAAGAAAAACAAATGAACATATTGGCGCGATAAACATTTTTTTTGTTAGTCATTGATTCTGGAATTTATAATTTATTGAATTTACTAAGTTTGAATTCCCGCGCATTGTTTGAAAAAAGTACTATACAAGCCTTGGCCGCAACCAGCATTGATGAACTCACGTATGTGTGCCTCGGCGTCCGTCAATGCCCTAATTGCTGGCCGTGACAGTAATGTACTATTTCAGGCGTCATTTCACAGCAGCCCACGGCTAAGCCACGCATGTGTAGGCCATAAAAATACGGTCATAACAGTAGAAATAGGTATGACCGACACTCGCAGACCCGATGCCACCGGTGTTATAAAGGCGCTGGCCCACCGTGGCGCACGCTGTGCACGGGCACGCGGCTCACGTTGTGCACGGGCACGCGGCGTACGCTGTGCACGGGCACGCGGCGCATTTTAGCTGCGTGGGTTCGTTTGTTTCACAATGCGGGTCTACGTTTCCACTGCAGCACACACTATACACGAATATTAACCCACGACTATGTCACCACGTCCCTCCTCCCGCAGTGAAGCTACGCAGACGCACGCATCCGTGTACCGCGTGCATAGCGTTGACAGCGTTGAGTTGCGTTGGCACCTTATTCGAGCAAGCCACGTGTGTAGCAATGACGTCATTGATATTCTATACGTGCGTAGCTTGTTCGTGGGTTGAGGTGGACGTTATCACTTATTACATACATTTTCTTGCAAAGCAAAGCTAGACACACATGCGTCGCCTCTCCGTCTTAAAAGCGCCGCTCCACAGCAGCCCACGGTAAGCCGTGTACTGCTAGCTTCGTTTTGTTTGAAAATGTATGCGGGATCGTCCTCTGTGACGCTCGAACACGCTACAACGGATGTGTTGGCAAATAAATGAAACGCGCAGGTCGTGTTCCGCTACCAGCTACCGCTACCGCTAACATGACGCCAGCCCTGAACTGCTGCGGTTTCGCGGCGGAGATGTGCTACTGGCGTGATTCAAATATTTTATAATAATGATGGGTGATAAAAACAGAAGTCATAATTTGGATGAATTTAATTTTACATTTCCCTTTTTTTTCAGCTAAAAGTGAAAGCAACAGAAATATTACGGCAACTTCAACTCTTACACAGTTTATCACGGATACGTCAAATGCAACAGAAAAAAACTCGAAAACTATAAATGAAACAGGCCAAACCATAGGCATTACAAATGTAACAGGCCAAATTACAGGCATTACAAATGAAACAGGCCAAACCACAGGCATTAAAAATGACGCAACCACACATTCAGGCGCAAAAAATGGAACAGGCCAAAAATCTAATGCTCCTAATACTACAGACAAAAACACATACACTACAAATGGAACTGACTCAAGTGACCACAGTATGTACTTTTTTAATAAATTCGGCCATAATAATATGTAATGTGCTGTATTATCGCTCTAATTATTGTCTGTACGCACGGCTACGCATCAAGCTATATCATCGAGTTTTAGGCCAAACAAATTTAAAAAACTCAGAAAAATTATGTATTTTATTTCGTTTTTATTTTTGCCATCGACACGCTAAGAAGACGAAGATCAAGCTATACATTTCTAGTTTATCGTGATCTCGCATTGTAAACGATTTCCGTACAATGTGAGGTCAGCTTAAACTGGAAATGTATAGCTTGATGCGTAGCCGTGTGTACATCGTAATGATAGAGGGTGTAGTGATATGTAACCCACACATGCATACAACCTGCGAACTCAAGTACTTAAGACGTCGCCGTCTGTGAGTCCAGCCAGAGACAATCCACCAATTTCTCAAACGCCAACGCAATTCCAAGCGTTTCTTTGATTCTGCGGCCAAACATCGCAACCCTTTAGTTGTTGAGGCCGCCAGTTATGTCCCTAGTGGAATTAGTCAGATCCTCCGCCCGAAGCAAATCCTTACCGACCCAGACGACCCCGTAACCCTCCTCCAGGAGAGCAGTAGGGGGACCAATACAGTGCACGAACACACACACCGACACACGTTGCGACCTCGCCGCCGAGGTCCGCGATCGTGACCCTCCCGAGTAAATGATACTCCCCCCCGACCCTTGCTCGACGATGCGCCAGCCCGCGTCGATGTTGACTATGGTCAGTCACCACGTCCCGTCGCCGCCACAAACATATCTGAACCAGTGGCCAAAAGTCGAACTAACTCACTGAGAAAAATCACTGACTGGCCGATAAATTGATTAAAGGCAAGATGTTAATATGTATTTACAGATGCAGTTGCAGATACTAATAACTACGTAATTATCATAATTTCATCAATAACTGGAATTATGCTGCTCCTACTAGTTGGGATTTGTGCAATTAAGAAACGTTGTTGGAAAAAAACTGATCGACCAGGAAGACCCCAGTTACCATTACCCCAAATACCAGGCACAAGACTCCGGCCATCCAACAACAATGAAGTAAGTTTCCGAGTGCCGTTATACCCCATGGGATAATGTTTTTTGTATGTACACGTGGACAAAGTCGCGGGCTGAAGCTAGTAATTTATATATATATTTGTTTAATTTTTACAGGCCGATTCAAATACACCATTCTACCTCAACCTTCTCTTCAGGCGAGAGTGTGAACAAGAAATTCAGGCTCAAGAGGAACCGCACTACGAAGAAGTTATGTATCAGTAGCAGAAACCTGCCACGATTCGCAGAACCTAAATCTATCCAGTAAAGTGCCGAACCATTTTGAGCTGAATGGTTATCGACATATACCTACACTGGCCGTTAAAACTTAGTACCACACTTTTGAAATTGTTATTAATAAACTACACAAGATATTTAAAGTTCACTGATGAGTCTCGATTCTTACTATTCACTTCCAATAGAAGGCGAAGAGTGTCTTCTTCTCAGAAAGAGTCCAATACGGTGAAGCTGTAGGCTGACATCTCTTCAGAAGGTCGCACAGTGCTAGTGGTCATAGAAAATGGCACCCTGACGTCCCTGACTGGGGAAAAATATGCTCAAGAAATCTATAATGGGTTTGCAGGGCCATATTTAGTCAATGTGGATGATGGATCGATACTCGTGCAGGATAACGCCCGGCCACACACCGCTCGGGACGTATAACAGTACATTCAGGAGGTTGGTAAGAACTTGATGGCTTGGCCATCAAGAAGTCCTGATCTCAGCCTGATAGGTACAGCATGCCTGGGATGAGCTCGGGAGCCTGGTCAGAAACCACACCACCTCTTGTCACCCTTAGGGCCCTAAAACAGGCCCTGAAGGATGGGAGAATATTCCCCAACATTGCCTCCGAAACCCCGTCTTCAGTATGCCAAACCGGCTCGAAGTTGTAATCAGAGCGTGCCCTCTCGCGTCCGACCCTGGTCCAGGCATGGTACGGAGCGAGAGGGCATGGCAAGCCGTCACCTCCTTCTGCGAAGCAGTAACGCTCGCGAAGGAGGAGGCGGAGCGCGCGATGGAGAGACAAATGTTGCGCCCTCGCGCCCCTAGCCGCCGCCGTAGGAGACGTTCTGGGCGTCGGGAATCCACCGTAGGCGCAGGATAAGGACCAGTCCCGGGTCGACGGCGCGTCGTGTTCCACGCGCGTCTCAAAGAGATGTCAGCAAAATTGTCGGGGTCCGCTAGGGCCGATGCCTGTCGGGGTTGCGAGACCGTGGCCCCTGGCAACGAACAGGCAAGGGAAGGAACACGGGTGGGTTTTAGTTAGTAAGAGTCTGACACACCCTTCCGCTCCGCCCAGAGGGGGAGAAGTCATTCGATGATTTCCCACCCTAAAAAAAGGAGGCAATACCAGTTATTAAAATGGAAATAAGGCACCTAAAGCATACTTAAAAATGTTGTTTGAGTTTTTTGCCTGCAAGTTAACAATGGCTATTATTTGGTTTTTATCTTCTTTTTAGTTAAAAACGTTACTTTATAATGTATAATAAACTATAAGTAATTTAAAAAAAACTTGATGTTTGCTATAAAACGTTTGTTATTTCAAAACTCTGACTTTTATAGTAGGAGAAATTACAACTTTAAAAGTGTGGTACTAAGTTTTAAAGGCCAGTATAGACTACAGTCCTTTCACCGTTATTTTGCCACTAACACCACAATCCAACAGCAACCTTTTCATTGGCGGATCCAGGATTGTAGTTTGGGAGGAGCTGGACACCGCTGAGGGGAGGTTTTAGCAAAGTAAACAGTAAAAAAGTACACAACATTTTATTTGCAAAATCATAAGCACATACTCTTGAAAACATATTATATTTATAAGGATAATTGATGACAATTGTATTAGTGTATGCATGGGCGTACCCAGCTTTTGGCCCAGGGGGGGGCAAATCAGAAATTTGCCCCTTCCCACATGTTTTACATAGTTTGATATTGCTGCTGCGTTCGTGTATTTTTAACCGACTTCAAAAAAGAAGGACGTATGAACTTATTAAGCTTTTTTTTATATGTATGTTTATCGATATTTTTGTCAATTGTGGACCGAATATAATTTTCTTTTTTTAAATGATACACGAATTTTCAAAATTGCTTTACAATTATTGACGAACATATCGTTAACCTTAGTAAAAAAAAACAGTCGGAGATAGAACGTCCTCCTTTTTTATTTAAAGTCGGTTATGAAAAGCCGCGCAGCGCGGTTTTTTTCCAAAATTAATTCAAAATAATATATTGTAATTGTAAAGTAAGTCTTATCGTGACTGTCGCTTAACTTTTATCGACAACAGTACCTACCCATACAAAATCCAGGGGGGGGCAGCTGCCCTCCCCTGCCCCCCCCTGGGTACGCCCATGAGTGTATGCTTGTTTAAAAAGCTTAATTAGAATAATATCAAGTTAACTTTAAGATCTGCAGCAACTGGAAATGTATAGCTTGATGATTAGTTGTTGTGGCTTGTTATGTAGCCGTGTGTACCTATAGAAATAGATAGATTAGTTTTGTAAATTTGAGTAGGTTCGGTCAACTGTATGTCATGTCATTGTACTAACAATACGCGCCACGAAAGATGAGTCTTGACTGCGCCTGCCGCCGCCGCCCCATTTTTACGCGCGGTCATAGTAGGTATGTAAAACTTACGTACTGCGATCTGTAACACATTTTCGGGTCTCAATCGAAATATAATCATAGTTTTACCTGCGCGGAGGACCGCCATTTTGGTTCAACTTTCATCAGTCTGCCTCAGATATATCTACGCGCTCTCAAGGTCAACGGACGTGCGGTTGACTGCAGCTCATTGATCACGATGCTATAAGTACCTACGTGGTGTAATTATATAAAATTATGTTTAAGATGTACTTATACCTACCTACCTTTTTATTTATTTCTTGCATACGACAATTAATCATATTAAACTAAAGGTAAACTTTAGGTACCGTATTCTTGACTCGCCCCTGTTAAATGGGCCTCTGTGGTCTAGTGGTTAGACCACCAGTCTCAGATGCAGAGGTCCCGGGTTCGAATCCCAGTGGGGGCAGAATTTTCTGCTCGGTTTGGTTGGTGGTAGGGCTTATTCTAAGTCCGCCTGGCTACCTACCACCATCTTATCTAAGTCTGTCGTCATAACAACAATGATAACAGCATTGTTGAGTTTCGGCAGTTAGCTAGTTCCTCTGTTAAATAAAAAAAAATTAAACTTGGATTACAGTGAGACATGGATCTAGGTTGTATGTTGATATAAATATGAATTAAATTAATTAAATAAAAAAAATAAAATGAAAATGAAAATTTGAATTTCGCGGGCTACCTCGGCGCATCCCCCTTAACGTGAGATCTCACGATGTGTCATGTAAGAGTACTTTTACAGTAGCTCGATCAATAAAAGGCGCTTTTGGCTTCAGCTTAAAACTGTATACCTAAGTCGACAAAATCAGTTTTTCTATTTCTGTATGAATGGTTAAAATAAACCGAACGCATACGAGGCTGGGTGCTTAAATTTTCACAGTTCTACAGTCTCTATAATTCTTTAACTTTTCTTAACCTGTCCGAGGGGGCGCAACAACTTTCAAACTTGCTTTCTACATTCTTTTCCTTTTCTGGCCTATGTCAGGTGGGCACGTATGTTAAAAGGTTGGGAGCCCCTCTAGCTTCTAACTACTGCTCTAGCTAGTTTATCGCACTTGGTAACACAATCCACAAATCCACGATCCCTTTCCTATTGACAATAGAGAAAAAAAAAATCACTTGCTCTTCGCACCGTGCATGTGGTACCAGCATTATACACACAACACACAGATATCGATACCACAAACAATTTAGATGAACCGTCAGAACCCGACAAAAGTCATTGTCAAACTCTATGGTTTTCCGTTTTTGGCGCACGCGGAAGTGAACATTCGAGTGATTTCCTTTTCCTAAAAATTTCAAATCTTATCAAAACTTTTGATAAAACATAACAAAAATATTTTTCAACCTTTCATCAACGATAATTTACTTGTGTCGAGTGTTTGTGTTGTGTGTGACAATGGAGGTGACAGACTTAAATGATCTGCTAAATGTTCGCTCGATCAAAATGGAGCAAGGGGAAACTGGATTTGACGAAAACACTGTGGAAACATCTGACCCTCTATCTATTATACCTCAATATGTGACCGAGTCAGATTTAGGTAAGCTCAGATTAGTGTATTTATCGGTTCCACACCATTTCTCTAACAGATTTGTTAGCTTGCATTATGTTTCGACCTTCAATTTTGCTAATATTTTCCTTCTTGAGTGTTTAGCGATCTTCGATTCTATTCCCTTCGAAGACTGTGTTTTCCTGTCGATGCTTCTGCCTAAAGCATTAATGTTTTTATTCTAGTTTCAGTAAAATATGTAAAGTAATTCTGAAATACAAATAAAAATGTTCTGAATAAAAATACTATGGTCAATATTAACCAGTTTCTAGAATTACCTATGATAATAAAACACTTTTCAATGTCTTGTTACTAATTAACATTCAATTTAATGTAGTGCTGTTTTATTGACAAAGAACGGAAAGAACAAAAAATGTATAACAAATTGTTCAATTTGCTTGGTTATTTCCTGGGCTATAGGATGTGGGTTCCAACCAAAGAGATGGACAACTCTATGCAAATTATTTCATTAGAACTGTGTAACAATGTATACATACAGGAAAACATTTAAGATTGAACAGACAAACTGTTTGTCAGAAGTATTTATGTTTCGACCAGCTTTTGCCAGCGGCTTCGCCTGCCTGCATGTTGGAAATTGGCCCACAAGAAAAGAAAATACTACCAGGATAAAAAGTATCCTATGTCCTATTCCTGGTCATGGTCTACCTGTGTGCCAAATGTCATCCTAATCCGTTCAGCCATTTTAGTGTGAAAGTCAAACAAACAAATTCACTTTCGGTTTTATGTTAGGATTTACATATACATAACATCACGCCTTGTTTCCCTGAAGGGTTGGGCAGAGGTGTAGGTACCTGTAGCAGATACCACATTTCGCCAGTTATGTTTTTAAGTTCCATGTAATAGGGGGCGAGCCTATTGCCATCAACCGGGCACAAATCCAGACTCCGGGCTGATACTGAGAAACAACGAAACCCGAGGATCGAACCCAGGACATTGTGCTCAGCAGTAGCGCTTGCTACCACTAGAACAACGAGGCAGATGTTAGGATTTCTCACCTAATAATCCCTTGCTCTGTCAGGTGAACAACTTACTGGCCTAGTATTGCTAGTGTTTGTGGTGGCATGTGGTGGCTCTTTTACACAATTTAAAAATAAACAAGCAATCTTTACAGTAGTCACATAAATTAAAGATGTGAAACATTTGTATCTCACCTTGGTAATAAGCAACATTAAAGGGGCCAGGGGGCAGGGCCATTGTTAAGGTCGTTTCTGACGGCCAACTCTAGCACTGCGCTCTTTGGTCAAATCAATTAGCACGCGCTTGATGGGCCTTCCTGTAATACACTTCCATCTCTTTTCACAAAATCACTCCCACAGATTACCCACTCTATAGATTGCAGGAAAGCGAGAGGAAAGATGTTACACATCAATCTGCCTAGCCTTTTCCCAACTATGTTGGGGTCGGCTTCCAGTCTAACCGGATGCAGCTGACTACCAGTATTTTACATGGAACGACTGCCTATCTGACCACCACATCTCAGTAACTGGGTAATAAGATACCCCTTGGTAAGACTGGTGTCAGACTTTCGGGCTTTTGACGACTCGTAACGACTGTCAAAGATCCACGAATAACAGCCGGGACCGACGGCTTAACGTTCTTTCCGAGACCCCGAGGAGTCTCGGTATGTAGAGATGGTCACCCATCCTCTGACCAACCACGGCAAGCGTAGCTTAACCTGATGGATCAACCCTTTGTGGGTGTTATTACTTAGCCACAAGCTCCACAAGATGTTACACATATTTTTTTAAATCTAAATTATGTTTTAGGGCTCATGCAGGCTGGAGGCGAAATATTACAGACACCTCTGGCCGTGTTTTCCGATACCCCGGATGAAGATGACACCATGCAGAGCACAGAAAGCAGCGGTGAGTTGTGCACTCAAGAAAATGAATTGTTTAACTACTTATCCATGAAATAATTGTGCTATTCTATTCTGTATTACAGATGAGGTAATAGTTCAGCTCATGGACATCAGAACCAATTTATCTCGTCTCAGAGCCATGTTGGAGAGAAGACTGGGTTTTGATCTCTCAGATTACACATTCTGGCTGCAGAACGCTAAAATGGTAAGTAATTATAATATGAAATGAAATCGTACTTCAGTGCCCAGTTAGGCAGACTCACCTCTGCGAAAAAAAATCTTCTGTTCCTACATTTATGTTCGCAAGGCTCGTCGAAATGTAGGGAACAGCTGATGTTTTTTTTGCGATTTCAGCGTTGGCCCATAGTGAAAGTTGTTCATAATGATGAGTACAATGACCCCTTAAGAGGTTTAATATAAACAAAAAATAATGTTGTATAATTATAGTATAACGGTATGGCTACCATGTGTGGTGACTTGATATAATTTATTAATAGCACAGTATATTAATATAATTATATGTATATTATAGCTACGTCTGTGACGGGCTTTAAGCGTCGCATATTCTTTCCAGCTGGAAAACCACAAGACCTTAGTGGAACAGTGTATCAGAGGCGAGGGGGTGGTGCAGGTCAACATACAGATACGTTCTTCAGAGAGGAAGATAAACATTCTGGATGTGTTGAAACCTGATGAGGAGTTGGTTCAGCTGCCTAATCAGATGGATGATGATTGTGAGTAGTCAATACATATATATTTTTTTTACCATATTAAAAGACGGCGGTACATTGAGTTAAAATGTGCCATGACGTCACGAGTACGTAGATTTTATACTTACTTGTGAATTAGCGACCCCCACTCCCCAACTTTAATGCGTTTTATCTAAGTAATTTTTTATTAACATGATAAAGCAAAAATACATGTCTAATATTTTTTAATTATCCGACTGACGGACTAAATAGAATTTCCTTTTTTTGACCCAGGCCTCCCTATTGTTTGATTTTTTCTCGATTATAATTAATGTAAATCATAAGACTTGATTAAATTTTATTTTATTTTATTTTTTATAAACATATAATTCCGTTTCGGAATTCCGAATCTGAGAAAATTTCGAACGGAGAACTACTAAACTGTACGTGTGTGATAGATCCTTGATTTTTTTGGTACCTTCGAAATTCCGAAATCCGAAACGAAATTCCGAATCAGTATTACGTTTTTGAAGTGGCAGTAATGCGGTAGTAGGGCGTGTCATTTCAGAATGGACAAGCTATATCATGCTTATAATATTACCTGGATAATAAAGAATTACTGTTTCTATTGGATTACTTCAGTGCTGGAGCTGTCGGAGCCGCTGGCTGCGCCGGCTCCGCGCGCGGAGCTGGACGTGGTGTCGCACGCCGCGGCCGTGAAGTGGGTGGTGGACGCGCAGTTCAAGAGCGAGCACCGCGTGCGCGTGCCCGACGACCCCGCGCTCTGGTCAGTATGACTTGTGAGCTTTGTTATCCTACTATCCAATCCTTAAGGTGGAACTAGTCGCGGGCTCGAACTCAATGGTGGGCATAGCCAAAAACCACGCTGTCTCACCTGGCATCGTATCCGACAGAGATAGTATCAGTGATGAGCAGTTAGAAGCTGGTCTACATGGACAACGTATAGTTCGCACGCACAGACACACCGTACCGACCAATTTTTGTAAAACGAGCGCGTCAAAAATTACGAAAAGGCCTTTGGAAAAAAGGTTTTTCTGAAAAAACCACTGCATAAATCAATTACAAATAAAATTTATTGAAATATTCGATAATTTTTCTGTGTCGGTTTTGATTTTCGAAATTTCATACTTCTTGTATTACTTATTTACGCCCAAATTGCGTTAAAATTAGCAAGAAAAACGAATCTTTGTTGGCTTATAACTTTTTAATGGCTTTTTATTTTACTATTCTGCTTCCGTACAGACAAAATTAATAATGAGACCTAACGATATCATGTTAAACTTTGAATGTACGATGTCAAACAGTGGAGTAAAACCCCTCCGAAGTTTGTATGGAAAAAATATCAAATTGTTTCACCTTAAGGGTCCGGCGAACACGGCTGCACCGTCCGCAAATTCATGGATATGCACCCGCCCGAGTGACGTTATCGATCGCCGCCCGTCCTACCTACCTACACAACACATGAATAAATACAACCTTTTCCTGGCTTAAGACAGGCAAAAATACCTACCTTAGGAATTGCGTGACGATTCTAAACGTACATCTTTAAAAAAAAAATTGTGATTTTCCATTGAATTTATGTTCTATAAACGAAACCAAACCACTGGTTTGAAGGATAACGGTGTTTACCCTAACACCCTGTATATGCCAAGATATGGTTATTGTGCATCGTGCGGTTGAAAAAAACTGCTATAAATAATGTGAAACATTTGTATTTCAGGTCAGTGCAACACGTAAAGCTGTGGATACAATGGGCGGTGCGGCAGTTCAACTTGATCGGTATAAAGCTGTCAGACTGGAACATGAGTGGGGAGGAGCTGTGTGCCATCAACAATGACGACTTCAAGTGAGTATTACGCACTCAACAATATAGTCCGCGCCCGTCAGTATGAATAATATAGTATAATTGTAACTCATTATCGAATGACGATAAAAAGAAAAGCAAAAAAAAAACAGGTGGGGCAGTCTTTGGGGACTGCCGATGGAAGTGAAAATTAAGTAACGCCATCTAACGAAATTGTCAGGAATTTATTTGGCTTGCTGTCCGTACAAGAACGAAAGCTGTTGATTGACTTGTTGCGCACACGATGTGTTGCCACGTCTATCGCCGAAAGCAGTGTCACACTGCTTCGTCTTCGTCTTTAATTCGGCGCTAGACGTGGCAACACGTCGCCTCGTTGAGAGGTGAAACATGTGTCGATTTCTTACAGGGTTCTTTATAAATCTTTAAGAACAGTTAAACGGATTAGGTTACTAAATATACGTCGTCTATTGTATTTTATCATGATAGTATTCCTAAAAAAAATCCAATAAAATAAAACAAAATAAATTAAGGCGTGCGCTTAAGAACCCTGTAAGAAATCGAACCCGGATACGACGTGTTGCCACGACAAGCACCGAACGCAAAGACGCTTCGGTGCTTTTCGTGGCAACTGATCGTTCTTTATGACTCTTTAAGAACAGTTCTGCGGATTAGGTTACTAAATATACGTCGTCTATAGTATTTTATAAAGGATTTCCACAAAGTCACGTCTGAGTCAATTAACCATCTACAAGGAATGTTGATTATTTTTTTTTGTCCGTAATGTAGGTTATTAAAAAATATTGACCACGTATTTTTTCTTTTTTTTACGTAAGCAAAAGATTACGGCAATTCATTGAGTTAAAATGTGCCATGACGTCACTCTCCGGTAGATTGTATACTGACTTCTGACGTAGTTAGCTCCCACTCGCCAACTTTAAGAGGGTCTATTCTGAAAGTTGGCAACGTCGCAAATAGATGTCAAATATTTCGCTGTTTTGATTAATTTGATAATATTTCTGTATGGAAATAAAAAATGTGGCTAATGAGCAAACTAGAATATTGATTATGAAATGCAATCATTAATATCTTAACACCGAATAGTTTGTTTTAGATGTAACAAAAGTATTTGGAAACTTTTCAAATGCCTTTTTGTCACCTAAAACGGGTACAACATCAAATTCAATGGTATAATTGCAATTCATTATTAATATTCTAGTCAATTAGTTAGCCACATTTCTTATTTCCATACAGTATTATTTCCAAATTAATCGAAACAGGTAAATATTTGACAGCTATTTACGACGTTGCCAACTTTTAGAATGCACCCTCTTAATGCGTTTTATCTAAACCATATTTTTTTAATATGATAAAGCAAAAAAGACGTCTATTATTTTTTTATTATTTGACTGACGGACAATTATTTTTTTTGCCCTTACAACAATCTTTATGTTGCTGCAACGACAACTCATGTTTACGAAGAATACAGGTGTTAAAGCTTCTCGTGTTTAATTGTTTTAGAGAGAAAGTACCTTCTGACCCGGGAGACATATTCTGGACACATTTCGAGTTACTAAGGAAGTGCAAGTTTATTGGTAAGTAACAATTAATTATTATTGATCAAACTTTAACTTGACACGAATCACCGCCAGTTGCGGAAATGCACTTAAAATTTTAAAGCTGTGTGTTAAATACTAATCTCTCGTTAACTTGTTGCAGATAGCAACATTAGACCCGATTTTAATAGTTATTTGAACAAAGTAATGAAATCATTAGCGTTAATGATCCATTACATAATGTTTGTCTTTGTGCAACTGGGTGTAAAAGTAAGTAAAAAGTAAAAACGCTTTATTCAGTTTAGAAAAACACAGTACAATATAAAAAAAAAAAAACGAGTATCAAATCACATATGAGCCTTAGGTGATTTTTACAAATTCCCTGGACCCCACACTAGGATTCCCTGTGTCGTGGGGTCCAGTCTCTTCCCAAGTAAGGCAAACAATTATTTATTTAGGTGAACTAATTAATTTGGAAAAAGTGTAACAGCGTTTATTCTGAAAGTTGGCAATGTCAAATGTGGCTAACTAGCGAACTAGAATATTATGTCCCATCTATTTTAATGAGATCATGTATTTAACGTAAAAATGATGTCGACAGCGGTGATCCAGAGCGATGAACAGCCAGTCAAAGATCCTTTGGAAGTCCCGCAGTCCGCTATCAAGAAAAAACCTAAACAAGTGAGTGAAAATATATATTTTAAGACGCAGATACATGCCACTGACCTTGAGTGGTTAGCTTTCGTGTTCTGTACTGAGCTCACGCAACGTGTCGTACATCCAGCCAGTAATAAAACTCGCCCATCAAGGATCGCTGTCCCAAATTACACGCATTATTAATTTATTATACTTAAAAGGTTTATTAATAAAGCATGTATACAAAAAAATCAAAATTAAATTATATTTAAAATGGTGAAGGTGTCAGAAAAATACGGTTGATAGATTTTGCGTGATTCTCAGCGTTAGACATTACTGCGTTACAAAAGTAGAGGAGGAGTGGAGGAGCTTGTGGCTAATTCAATAACAGCCTCACGGGTTGATCCATCAGGTTAAGCTACGCTTGCTGGAATTGGTCCGTGGATGGTTTACCATCTTTAAATACCGAGACGAAAGCCCGTTAAGCACGTTAAGCCGTTGGTCCCAGCTGTCATTCGTGGATTTTTGACAGTCGTTACGGTTCGTCAGAAGCCCGAAAGTCTGACAACCAGTCTTACCAAGGGGGTATCGTATTACCCAGTTACTGGGTTGTGGTGCTCGGATAGGCAGTCGCTCTATGTAAAATACTGGTCATCATAATTAGGCTATTAATGTTCCCACTGCTGGCACACAGGCCTCCTCTCTGTGAGAGGGAGTGGGCCGTAATCTACCACGCGGGCCCAGTGCGGGTTGGTAGATGTCACATGTCTTCGAATGTTTTGGTTCCAAGACATGCCGGTTTCCTCACGATGTTTTCCTTCACCGTTTTGAGAGCAGTGGTGATGAAATTATTTACACAAAGTAAAGCGCCTACTTGTAGGTCGTGGGGTCGAACCCAAGGTTCGACCCCACGACCTACAACTCGGTAAGTCGGGGCCGTTACCACTGGGCCACCACTGCTCTCAAAAATACTGGTATTCAGCTGCATCCGGTTAGACTGGAAGCCGACCCCAATATAGTTGGGGAAAAGACTAGGCAGAGACCTTCATAATGAAATCGTGCCCCCCAGGTGGTAATCCGGCCGACGGAAGAAGACTGGTCGTCGTACGTGACGTCACGCAACGGCAACAACGGCCAGATCCAGTTGTGGCAGTTCCTGCTCGAGCTTCTCACCAGTGCCGAGTACTTCGACGTCATCCGGTGGCACGGTGAGCAATAGTCTTGTTGATCATCCTTTTAACGAACTACGCAACAGCAAAGAAAAAAAAAATCAAATAGCGAAAAAAAAATCTGCTGTTCCATACATTTTGACGAATTTTGCGAATGTAGGGAACAGCTGATTTTTTTGGCAACCTTTTAGCAGACAGGAGTTACGTAGTGACAAAATGAGGAAGAGGCGGGCCGCACTTGTTCATGTTTTTGATAATAGGTATCTCTTTCAGTTTGTAGTTGAAATTCCTAGAATGGTTCTTAAATGCTCATCTATAAGAAGTGAAGAATAAAAATCCACGGGGGCGAGGCCATGGGCAAAAACTATGTTAATAATAGTGTCCGACCGAAACAGGACGTCCTACCGAAACCGAAAACGACTCTTCGGTCTCTGTCTCAGTTTCTGCCGAAACCGAACCTTCGGTCGGTCACTAGTCAATAATATGGTCTGTGTGTCCAGGCACCGAGGGCGAGTTCAAGCTGCTGGAGCCCGAGCGCGTGGCGCGCCTGTGGGGCGCGCGCAAGCACAAGCCGGCCATGAACTACGAGAAGCTCAGCCGCGCGCTGCGGTACTACTACGACGGAGACATGATCGCCAAGGTGTCGGGCAAGAGGTGCGTGCGACATTATGTTCGTCACCTTAAGGGCTTGTACACAAAACTGCGATGCGACGTCGCATCGCAGGTTTTTAGAAGAGCTTTGTTTGTAGGAGCTCGCAGATTTTTGCGATGCGATGCGAATTCGCAGTTTTGTGTACAAGCCCTAAGGTGAATCCGTTGCTGTAGCCCGCGAAATTCAAATTTTCTTACGTTTTTTTGCAATTTGAAAAATATTTATAAAAAACCAAAAGTCATTTATTCAAACTAGGCTGAGCAATCAGCACTTTTCTAACGTCAAAGTTACTTAAGGGGGATGCGCCAAGGTAGCTCGCGATATTCAAATTCAGTATCAGGTTGTATGTTGATCTAAATATGATTCGCGGCCGTATCAAATGTTTATTTATAGAATTATAATCATAAAAGTCATCAATAAAACTTTCTAAGTTCATGTATTGAATGACTAATTCATGAAATCATGACATTTGACACTTTTGCTAACTTAAGGAGTTGTATTGCTAATTCTAATGACTATAATTCTGTAAAGCCGTATTTGTTACAGTCGCAAATCATATTTCAATCAACATACAACCTGACACTGAGCTGTAAATTGCAAAAAACGTAAGAAAATTTGAATTTTGCGGGCTACCTTGGCGCATCCCCCCCGTAAGGGCTATTTTTGTCTCTTTGTGTCGTTGCACGATAGAATCTGCTTTACGGAATTTTATAGTGCGTCGTAATGTCGATCGTAATCGTGCATCGTAATTTGCGACGTTGCCAACTTTAAGATTTTTTCGTACGACGAAAATACACGTTTTAAAAAAATCCCGGTGTTTGACACTGACACTCCCCATTACGTCACTTTTAACATTTTTCAGAAATTTTTGGTGATACCTATAATTTTTTGATAATTTTACTTCTAATCGACGATAATATACCTCAGACGATAGAGAGAAACAACCCACGGACCAAACGGAATATCGCTCCAGCCCCACCGTGTCCACCGGGCTACGCCGTGACGCGTGTATCCCGGTGGATACAGTCGGGCTTGAAGGGGCTGTTAGTTTTCTATCCACATGGATATAGTCGGGTTTGAGTGGTAGATAGAGGTGTAGTATACACCTCTGCCTACCTTTTCGAGGAATATAAGCGATATATTATTTCCAGATTCGTATATAAATTCGTCTGTGACCTGCGCCAGTTGCTGGGCTACGGCGCGGGCGAGCTAGCTGACTTAGTGAAGGAGGTGCATGACAACAGACCCATAATCAAATCTATTGACGACGTCAAGAAGCTCGTCTTCTAATAAAATCACGTAAGAATGGAAAAATTACTTGATGTAAAACAGGAAGAATAGACGGTTCAAAATGATCGGTCGTTCTGACCATTTTGAACCATCTGTTCGTATAAACTTAAATTCAGGATTTTAGATAATTATCAAGTTTTGAAATTAAAACTCAATGTCATGGCCATGACATGTAATTCCTTTGCAATCAAAATTTTTATAGGACCTGTTATTACAAATGGTCACTTAAAAATCAACTTAATCTACTCAATGTTAAAGTAGATAGTTCAGTGGCAATGAATGTAAATTATCTAAGGTTCTGAATTTAAAGTAAAGTGTAAAATATGGAGACTACAGGTACGTAATTAGGTAACATCTAAGAAGTTCATATTTATACACCGTAAGGACTATTTCTGCTTGCAGCGCTCGGCGGCTATAGAACCGGGGCGGTAACAGATGTGGTCATTGTGTTTACGGGATTTTGTTTTCAAACTGCTTAGATATGAAGTTCTTCGATAGTACCATCGAAGAAGTTCATATCTATACACCGTAAGGACTATTTCTGCTTGCAGCGCTCGGCGGCTATAGAACCGGGGCGGTAACGGAGGTGGTCATTGTGTTCATGAGATTTTGTTTTCAAACTGCTTAGATATGAAGTTCTTTTATAGTACCATCGAAGAAGTTCATATCTATACACCGTAAGGACTATTTCTGCTTGCAGCGCTCGGCGGCTATAGAACCGGGGCGGTAACAGATGTGGTCATTGTGTTTACGGGATTTTGTTTTCAAACTGCTTAGATAATGAAGTTCTTTTATAGTACCATCGAAGAAGTTCATATTTATACACCGTAAGGACTATTTCTTCCTGCAGCGCTCGGTGGCTATAGAACCGGGGCGGTAACAGATATGGTCATCGGGTTCACGAGATTTTGTTTTCAAACTGCTTAGATATGAAGTTCTTCGATAGTACTTTTATGCTGGCTTATAAAAGAGCCTACAGA
The DNA here is from genome assembly GCA_948150665.1 of Conistra vaccinii. Lineage (NCBI taxonomy): Eukaryota > Metazoa > Arthropoda > Insecta > Lepidoptera > Noctuidae > Conistra > Conistra vaccinii. The sequence goes on along the minus strand of OX411344.1, from coordinate 4,162,908 downwards.
TTTGGAATATCATGTGTGTTTTAAATGCAATTTGTATACAAGGAGTAATTAAAATAGCTGAAAACCCACACCTGGGTAGTATATTTATGTGTTACATGTACTCTGCACGACGTTGTTAATTATTCAAAATCAATTAATGCAAATTAGGCTGAGAATCAGTTATTTTAACGTCAAAAGTTATGAAATAAAGGCACTACCGCTTCCTAGTGTTTTAGCTGGGAAGAAGTGGCACAACAAACTGCCCCGCAACACATCTGTATGCAGAGTTTTAACGAGCTCAAAGAAAATTAAACGCAATATATTTAGGATAATATCAAAGGTGGCACAGTACAGTTCGCGTCAAAAATATAGGGAGGAATAGACTCGTCAAAATGATTAAATGGAAAAAAAAATGCATTATTCCCGCTGTTCTGTTTTAATAATAGTGAAGTTTGTTGCTATATAAGGTCCCATTAAAATATATGGACAAACTTTTAGCATGGGGTCTCAATTCGAACAAATTATAATTAGTCTTGAAAAAAGATCATAGATGGCAGCATAGGTAACAATTATGAAATTAACAGTCACTAAAAAGCGATAAACGGAAGATTTTGGCTGAAATTAGATTAGTAAAAATCAAAACTTCCTTGTTTAATGCTGATTTATCTATTGTAACTCATAAATCTCGTATTTTCAACAAAAAAAGATAAAACCTTTTTGTTAAGGGCTCTTTGCAATAGATGGCGTTTTACTCAATTTATCATAACTGTAGCACATTTAGCCAGTCAATAGCCCGACTAGGGAGGTGTCATTTCTTTGTATGGGATTGGGTATCTGTACGTAGTATTATATTATCTGTGCTTTTAGTAATCATCCAGACCACGAAAATAAAGACAATGTTAAAAAAAAAATAAGAAAAACGCATTAGATATTTACAAGAAAAATAAATCAGCTAACGAAAATATACCAAAAATGTTGGTTACCCAATGCCATTTATTATTTTTGGTCAAAATAAAATCACTTTTTTTTTGGGTTAGACGTACCTACTGAACGCTGTGTGAATTTTTTTTTGTCATCCTCCCTATTTTAGAATGAACTTTTTAATAAATAGAGCGGTGTTTTGCAATGAATATAGTTTTGCTTTGTGCTCTGCTGTCGTAGAAATATTATGTATAAGTTACGATCAATTTTATGTGAATATTATGTGCACATGACCCTTTTAGGGCCTATTTCGCGATGTCCGAATAGCCACTACTTACCAAATAAATTCATAAATGGAACAGAATTTGTATGAAATTATCTGCCAAGTAAGTTAATATGAACTTAATTGTAGGTGGTGAAAAAGGCCCTAAATCTGTTATGAAGTTAATAGGTACGTACACTCGAAGAAAAAATAAAATTTTGAATGTAATTGCAAATCTATGTTTTAGGAATAACGTTTGAGTGCCAGTCTTTATAAATTTATGTTTCGATAAAAAGTGATACTGTATATACTTAGTTATATTTCGATTTAAGCTATTTGTACAAATAAAGTCTATTTTTGAGTTTAAAATGCGTTTCTTTAAAAAAATAAACTGATAACTATAAGTGATGAGGTGTCTATGATAAATTAAAATCATGCTACCCAAAGGTACTATCACAGAAGTTCATAACTAACCACTGTAAATACTTATTGTTGCTTGCAGCGCTCGGCGGCTATAGAACCGCGCCGGTAATAGCGCTCGGCGGGTATAGAACCGGGCTGGTAACAGCGCTCGGCGGCTATAGAACCGGTCCGGTAACTGCGCTTGGCGGCTATAGAACCGGGCCGGTAACTGCGCTTGGCGGCTATAGAACCGGTCCGGTAACAGCGCTCGGCGGCTATAGAACCGGGCCGGTAACAGCGCTCGGCGGCTATAGAACCGGGCCGGTAACAGCGCTCGGCGGCTATAGAAAAAAATGTGTGAGTGTGTGTGTGTGTGTGTGTGTGTGTGTTTGTTTGTTTTAAGTACCATCCGAGGACGTGCGTATGAATACACAAGGCACGACCGAGGACCTTTTCAAAGCGAGGACCTTTTCGAGGGTCCTCGGTTTGATTTGACAAAAGATTCGTATTCTGCAAGCGATTTTGAGCCTTTCTGTATACTTAATAGGAAAAAGTTGTCTGAACCTCGGTTTGATCAAAATTTTTCATAATCTTACACACGCATTGTGTATCCACCAGGTGGCGCCTGTGTCACCTCATACACAGCCTCTTTACACTCATTTCACGTTGGTTGTATTATTCGAGGACTTTTGTGTTAACTTTAACACAAAGGACCTCGGTTAGGTAGCTTTTCCAAACAATGTGTATTTGAGACCTCGGTTTGCTAGATTTTCCGAACAATGTGTATTCTAGTCCTCGTTTAGACAGTTTTCCTCGTGTGTAGAAGACGAGTTATGTGCTATCATTTAAATAAAATTATGGAGGAAAAAATCGAAGGTATACTGAACCCTTAAGCAAATCGTTAGTAGCTACTTGGCGCACGAGGAATAAGGAGGCTTCTTCTGCTGTTTGTGCTAACTACCTAGGCTTCTAGATTACACAACATTATGATTTCAACCATAAAATATTTTACGGTCTTGGGACACAAACAACAAGTTGAAGTACCTAAACAAGTACAACGAAATAAATAAAGTTTTATTTTAAAATTAAACAAACTATTCGACTCAACAAACTAAGTAATACAACAATATCATTAATAGAAAATAGAGAAATTTTAAAGAATAATAGAGTAGAATATAATAGAATAGACAGATTAGTTAAACGAAGTATAAGAAAAGACATTAGAGATTGTAATACCAACATGATTAAATCAGCTTTACTAAGTAACAGCTCTTTAAGATCTGCGAAACAGGGAATCACGAAGGGAAAAACCTGGATTTCCAACCTAACTGATGAAAATGGAACAAAACAAGGTAGTTCAAGCAAAATTATAGATATATCTACAAAATTCTATAAAAATCTATACGAAGATCAACAGAAACAGTCTAGACACTTCATGTATTATTGCCCTGGCTCTGTTGATCCTATCAGTCCCTACGAAATCCAACGAGCTCTTCGCGAGATGAAATATAATAAAAGCCCTGGGACTGACGGAATAACTACAGAAATTTTAAAGTTAGGGCGAAACGTTCTTGTACCATACATCACAACTTTTTTCAACACCATCTTACATACCGGTCAAATTCCCCCTGAAATGTGCCACTCAAATATAATTTTACTCCACAAGAAAGGAGACAAAGCAGACATCGGGAACTATCGACCCATAAGCCTTATTTCACACTTATACAAACTGTTTATTAAAGTTATAGAGAACCGTATCGCTCCGACGCTTGACTTTCATCAACCTCCGGAACAAGCTGGATTTCGTCCCCACTTCTCCACAACCGATCATCTGCATACTATCAATCAGGTCATAGAAAAATATAATGAATTCAACAAGCCGCTTTACCTGGCCTTTGTGGATTATGCCAAGGCATTCGACAGTATAGACCATCAGTCAGTTATTAATGCATTGGAGTCCCAAAATGTTACACATACCTATATTGACCTCATTGACACCATATATCGAAGTAGCTCTGCAAACATAAAGAACGTTACATATTTCTGGCCCAAATTTCAACATACAAAAAGGGGTTAAACAAGGCGATCCACTCTCACCTAAGCTGTTCACAAGCGCACTGCAGGAGGTTTTCAAGAAGTTGCCTGATTCGTGGCAGTCACGTGGCATAAATGTTAGCGGCCACCAGCTAACAAACCTCCGCTTTGCTGATGATATTGTGCTATTCTCCACATCACCTTCAGAACTCGAAGAAATGCTCCAAGATCTGAGCACAGCAAGTCTTGAGGTTGGACTTTCAATGAACAGATCCAAGACACAGATCATGACCAACAGCACGGAACGTAGGGTTGAGGTAGATGGGCATGTATTGCAATATGTCGATGAGTATACATACTTAGGCCACATAGTGTCTTTTAAGAATAGACAAGACAAAGAAGTCGAAAAACGAGTCCAAAACGCTTGGAAGACCTACTGGGCCCTTAAAGAACACATGAAAGGAAATCTCCCTATAACACTGAAAAGAAAACTCATCGACATGTGCATCCTGCCCGTCCTAACCTATGGTGCACAAAGTTGGTCTCTTACTGAACAACAGAAGTCCAAACTCAAGATTTGCCAACGGGCAATGGAGCGCAGCATAATAGGTGTCAAGCGAACAGATCGGGTTAGAAACACCACCCTGCGCTCCACAACTCAAGTAGCGGATGTTGGAGAAAAAACAGCCAAGCTGAAGTGGGAGTGGGCCGGCCACGTCGCACGAATGCACCCGGAGAGATGGGCAAGGATCGTCACTCACTGGACGCCTGAAGGAGGACATCGCCGTCGAGGCAGACCGCGCCGAAGGTGGTGTGACGATCTTATCATGTTTGCGAGGCCAACATGGCCTGAAATCGCACAAAACAGAGAGATTTGGAAGGAGAAAGGGGAGGCCTTTGCCCAGCAGTGGGACACACTAAAGGCCAACAAAAAAAAAAAAAAAAATCTACTCAAACAAAACGACTTACAGAGAAAATAATTAGATCGACATAATTTGGGCTAAAAACTTAACATAACATTAAGTAACACAATGTTTATTTAGAAAACAATAAAGAAATATTATCAAGTGAGATCAAAATAATTTGGGAATCATGAAAACTTAATAGCTATAGCTATAAAACTATTAAAGATAAATCACATATTATATGCCAGTCAAATTCAAAATTTCTTGCTTTTTTCGCTAATTAAAGCGATAAAAAGGATTAATTTTTGTATCATCAGTTTTCATCAATACTTTTATTAGTTACTAGCGAAAAACGCAAGAAAAAGAATGTACCTTAAAGAATTAATGATCTTTGGAAAAGAAAAAATTACTTAAAAATGACTGCAAAATAAATTATCTTATCTTCATATTGTATCGAATATCATCAAATTGAAGTTTCTGATTTCTGGTGTTTCTACCAATTTTAAATCTCAATTCTAGTTTTACTTCATTTGAGTTATTTAATATGATGTATTATGGTAAACGATTTTTAACACAAAAACGTAAAAACAGTAGGACACCAATAATAGAAAAACTAAAGGCAGTATAAAAAAATATTATTAGAAGAAAATTACCTGTTCTTTTTTTTGTTTCGTATAATTATGTTATATACGTAATACTTTATTGTTTTCCAGTTTCAGAAAGTGATTATGTGACTTAATTTCTTCCTTTTTATTTATGTATAATGTTAGAGAAAAGAGACTTTCCGTGAAAATATTGTGTAAATAAACATTGAATCGTAACATAACATCACGCCTTATTTCCCCGAAGGGTTGGGTAGAGGTATACCAAAAGTACACCTACGTTTCGCCAGTTATGTTGGTATAACATAATACTTTGAAAAGCGCCTACAAACGTAAAGATAATCGACTCGTCCTCGCTTGGTACTTCATTTTTAGAAAATGTGTTTAAGGAATAATTCGGAACATTCTACTTACATTAATAAATTATCTAATGGTATTTAGGTAGGAAGTTTTTTCATGTCCTCGGTGTGTTCAAGTTCTACTCGGAAAACTGTCCTCAGTTTAGTGATATAAAGTGTAACACAGCGTCCGCAGTTAGTACAAGATATAAGAAATATTGTGTAAAAATACGTCCTCGGAAGGGTGTCGCAGGGCTGACTTAAGGGGTCCTCGGTTGGCATACACAAAGTCCTCGTATGTGCATCGCTGGTCACATTTGGCTGTGTATTTCAGGTCCTCGGTGTGATAGCCGCAATTCATACAGAAAAATGTTGAGATAGCATTATGCGAATAAGCTTATCACTATATATTTAGTCATCTGTCTCTTTCTATCTTATTCGAAAAGGCCAACGAAGTACTAAAACCAGTTTTTTGGAGGGTCCTCGGTACGGTCAAGAACTACCAAGGTCCTCGTAAGGGTGTCTGTACAAACAGGGGTGTGTGTGTGTGTGTGTAGAACCGGGCCGGTAACAGATGTGGTCATCGTGTTCACGGCATTTTGTTTTCAAACTGGTTGGATATGAAGTTCTTTGATGGTACATCAAAAACTTGTATCAGTGAGTCAGGACGGATGCGTAGAAGGTCAAGATCTCAACACAAAACGAATAATAACTAACCTGTGTTAGCGATTTAGTTATTAAATACGTTGGAAACTGTTTTCTGGAAAAACAGCTTTAATATCCACGAATAAAGTTCAATCTTCAAATCTCAACATTTTATGATTTTGTAAATGACACATTTTCATAATTTAAAATAATATATATTTCAGTAACGACAAAAATAAATAAAGAATACTACACAGTCCATAGACATACAGCACTAACAATACGTAATTAGCCACGCGCAGTATTCTCTGTTTCTTCGCGGACGCCACACTGCCTCTCAAGCCATCTTTTATGATGTATTTCTTCGATCCGATGGTCCAGGCTTTTATGAAATCTAAGAAGCTCACCGTGGTCAGGTCACAGTTGAATATGGCTTTGTCAACATCCGACATGTTGTCGATCATACCTCTCACGTTGTCGTCTGTAAATTCCCATGAGTTTGACAAAAAATATCTGTATACGTACGACATTTTGTCAATTGTCGTGTAGAACTTCACGAATCTGTAAAGAAATAATTTTTCATTTATTTATTTTCCTCTTTGGCAACTTACTTTGTTGAACATATCTAAGACCGAATTCGATAGCTGTCAACTATTAGTCTAATACTTCGATAGCTTTCAACTATTAGTTTAATATTAATTCGATAGCTGTCAACTATTAGTCTAATACTTCGATAGCTTTCAACTATTAGTTTAATATTAATTCGATAGCTGTCAACTATTAGTCTATTATTAATTCGATAGCTGTCAACTATTAGTCTATTATTAATTCGATAGCTGTCAACTATTAGTCTATTATTAATTCGATAGCTGTCAACTATTAGTCTAATTTAATAATAAATCTGATCTAAATAAAAATTAAAATAATGCTGTTTGTTGGTAAGCGCATCACTTGATAAGGCTAGACCGATTTGATTATGTTTTGATTTAAAACGTCGGAATTAGGTTTATATCCACGTACCGGTATATTATACCACGGAAAGAAAAAATGGAAAAGTTTCCTGTTTTTTTTTCGAATTTGGCAAAAACTTAAAAGTCAGTATCAGATATATTTTAAAAATAAATAGACCGTGTAACCGCGTGGCCACGGGACATTCGCTACAGCGGATAATCGCGCGGAACGGCGAAGCGTCTAGCGTATATGAACCAATCAAAATAAAAAAAATCAGTTATTCAAACTAGGCTGAGAATTAGCACTTTTTGAACGTCAAAATTACATAAGACAGTTCCCCAAAACGCCCGCCCTTCACCACTTCCTAGTGCTTTAGCTGGAAAGAACTGGCGCAACAACTCGCCAGATTTACTTACGAAGGTATCTCCTTGGGCTTGACTGGTATGATAGCACACACGCCATCTAGTATATAAGCAGGTATATAGTGCAGCAACCACGTTAGGATCCAGTACAGCAGTCGGTTGTTAGTTTCTATCAGAGAGCAGTACCACAATGCTTTGGGGGATAGGAACTTTTTGCATTCCGTGCGCATGACGTTGCCGGCGAAAGCTGAAATGATTTTTACACAAAGTTAAATAATCAATTTATAATGTTCCGACTGCTGGTTTGGTGGTATGAGGAACAGGGTGTAAAGTTCACTCATCCATCATAGAAAAGGGGAGGATCCTCCGACCAAACGGGTTTCGTGTCTGGTGGGCAACTGCCCGGAGGATCCTCCCTTTTCTATGGTGGATGAGTGAACTTCACCGACTCACTAGGGAATCACCGCAATCACGTCGAGGTCACCAATTTAGTGGCATGAGGAACAGGGTGTAAAGTTCACTCATCCACCATAGAAAAGGGCAGTTGCCCGCCAGACATAACACCCGTCTGGTCGGAGGAGCCTCCCTTTTCTATGGTTGATGAGTGAACTTTACACCCTGTTCCTCATGCCACTTACTGGTACTCAGGTCGCCTCTCTGTGGAAGCTGGCAGTAAATACAGCACGCAGGCACAGGGCGGTTTGGTGGATGTACCTAACTGGTTCCTTTGCCATTTTAGGGCAGTGGCAATCTGACACGAACGCCGCCAGAGATATCAGGTGCAGGACCGAAGGTTTTACGTTTACGCGCTCTCTGACACTCGGTAGGTACAAGAGTTGAGACTTGACCGCGCTTCACGCCGCTCTTTTCGCCGCCCCGATGGCGTCCCGCGGGGGGAACCTCATACCGCTAAAGAGTCCCATAAATCGTCTACTGCGCAAGTGAAACCACGTGATGCGTCAAGTCTCAACTTTAATAGCAAGACTTGTACCTACTTACAGTACGACACACAACTTCTTAGCCTAGCGCCACACCTGCCGAACGTTCCGCGCGGAACGCTCCGTCGCGTCAAATTTCTATGGACGTAACGTTCGGCTGATGTGTCATAGGTAACTTGAAAAACATTAAGAGCGTATTCAACCGAACGTTCCGCCGCGGAACGTTCGGCAGATGTGGCCCGACCCTTAGATGTAGCATGAATTTGAGAATTTTCATTAATTCATTTCAATTTTACGAACGTGTTTGGCTATATGACTTTACAAGTTATTGCTTTTCGTAAAAATCATTTTTACCAAAAGCAGTAATCAAGATTAGTGATTTTGAAGGCGCACTCAGTTCGGATGGTGATCGTTTTAACGAATTTGGCCAATGCTACATCTAAGTCGTGTCGTACCTACTGTACGCTATTATCTCTGCCTTCTGTATGCATTTGTTTTTAACCGTAGAACAGTGCGAATGCGGGAGGAGGAATACCAATTTTTTACTGGATAAGTTTTAAAAGCTACGTACACCAAGGCATAAAGCACTCCTTCCTAGCCACTGTGTACACGAGCGTGTCCCGGTCGCCGCGCCCGCGCCGCTGCGCCGCGTCCCAGCCGGCCGCTATGATGGCGTTGTTCACGTAGTCCACCGGCACCAGCGCCAAGTGTTTGTCCACGTCCACGAAAAACACGTGGAGGACTCCCAGCCAGACTCCTACCAGTATCTGTAGGCGTAAAGTGGTTGTTAATACGGCTCATCGAGTTTTTGAACAAGTTTGGCTTTGTAGAGTGTCCTCTCTGTCACTCATGTGTGACCGTCGCCTTCTTTCGACTCCACCCACTTTTCACAGAACACGTATGCCACGCGCCATGCCGCCACATGCCGCCATCATATTGGAAGTGAACCCTCCGGGAGGGTTGCCGACATTACGTTTGCGCTAAAGTTAAGCATCGCGGACGGGTAACTGTATTAGGTTTAAAACCGTGTTATTAAACATTGTAAAACGAAGTAAAATAGTGTTTTCAGGGGGTCTTGTAGCTACACGGAGTTTCCAACCTTTTATTTATTTTTGTGAATATTTGTAACCGTGAACAAAAAAAAATGCTTGGATTTTAAAACCAACATATTATACCTACTAATAAAAGTAATAAATCTTGTTACATACGTCTTGGTACATACCTACGCCAGCACATCAACCTACTCCAATCTGTCAGATTTTCCCAATCAACATTGAAACTTATTCTTTAGCGGTAAAGTTGAAAATCTATTAAAGAAATTTGACAGATTGTAGTAACTTGATGTGCTGGCGTCTGTACATCAGATTTTATTTTCACGATCGCTAAGAAATCGCTAAGAAAAACCTACATTTAAAATGAGCCCTCCGCGAGGGATCCCGACATCCCATATGCGACTTGGTGAACCCTCCAGGAGGGCTCCCGGCACTGAACGTGTTAATTGATATGCCATAATCATTAGTGCTAATGCCTGTTTTGGCCATGCGCCATATTAACCTTGCAGGGTTGTAAAGGGCAGTTGAATCAAAAGAGAAACGTAGGTACCTATTCTAGAACAGTGCGGTACGATGGTAAGTTGCAAAAATCGTAGGCAAATAGCCAGACCGAGACATAAAAACTTGGGTTTTTATTTCGGGGTCTGGCTATTCGCCTAAAGATTATGTGGCACTTACCCCTGTAGGTCCCGCGACGCAGCTCATATCCAGCCAACCGGGCAGCGGCTCCAAGTAACTGTTGACCACTGACACAGACACACATGATTAGGATTACAGAATTCACACAATTCACTACAGTTGATGGCGCAAAAGAACCAAATACAGGTGTATTACTTTCGCACTACCCCGAAGATGCTCTCATTAAAAAAAAGGTGTTTTTCTTTCAAAGCAACACAATAATCAAAAAATCAACCTGAATCATAATTATGTGCTTCATGGGGCAGGGAAGTGAGAAAACCGGCTGTCTTAGAACCAAAAATTCGAAGACATGAGACATCTACCAACCCGCACTGGGCCCGCGTGGTATATTACAGCCCACTCCCTCTCACAGAGAGGAGGGCTGTCTCAGCAGTAGGAACATTAATTCAAATTCAAATTCAAATTCAAATCATTTATTGTGGATCATAGGTTCATAAGATGTTGTGTCAGTTACAGGAAGGTCTGCTATGTCCCGCCATTGAGGCATACAAAATTCATAATGTTACAACAGTTAAAATACAATAATAATCAAATTGTCATGCGATACATTAATATTGAGATAATACATTATTTATGTCAAAATTACAAACTAGTCATATTACAAAATAATTTACAAGTCAATTTCACAGTCCTTAGTTCATAGCGTCTAGTTTTTACATTCACCTTGGTTTGTTGTAATAAACCTGGTGCTTCAATGTGTTGTCATCAAGAAATTCTCTTATAGAGTAATAACATTTATTTATCAATAATTCGCGTAGTATTTTCTTTAAGGTATTTATATCGCTCATGGTTCTGAAAAAAGGTGGAAGATTATTAAAGATACGTGGGCCCATACAAAAGATGCTTTGGTGCAAAAGCTTTGTTTTACTGGCTACGGTGCGCAGTTTGTCTTTGTGTCTGGCCCTAGTGCAAAATTCAAATAAATTTGGATTTGATTTTATGAAAATTACAGTTTCATATATGTATACACTAGGGAGAGTTAATATTTTTAAATTTGTAAAATGTGGTCTGCATGAATCTTCTTGGTGTATATTGCACATCGACCTAATGCAACGTTTTTGAGCTCTAAAAGCACGCTCTTTTTCTACAGAGTTGCCCCAGAAAATGATACCGTAGCGTATGATTGAAGCAACATATCCATGATAAGCAGTTAGTAATACAGACTGATTGACAGTGCTCCTTAATCTGTAAAGAGCATATGAGCTCTGACTAAGTCTTTTGCAAACTTGCTCTATATGTGACTTCCAATTTATTTTGCTATCAATATAAAGACCCAGAAATTTGGTAGCATCAATTTCTTTTATGCTGGTTTGAGAGTAGCATACATTTAAATTGGTATCTGGTTTAACTCGCTGTTTAAAATTCATGATTTTTGTTTTTTCTAGGTTTATTTTTAGGTCATTTTCATCAAGCCATTTTATAATTGTTGTTAAGGTGCTATTTAAGTCAACTTTTAAATCAGTTTTGTCATTACCGGTAAACAATATAGTACTATCGTCGGCAAATAAGGTCATATGGTGCATTGTAACTGTTGACATGTCATTTATATAAATTAGAAAGAATGGTGGGCCTAGAATGCTGCCCTGAGGGACACCGGAAAAGATGTTTCTAACCTCAGAAACAACCGTTTCTTCAGTTTTGGTAGTTAAGGAGACTCTTTTTAATTCTACCATCTGTTTTCTGTCACTGAGATATGATTCAATTAAGTTATATACGTTACCTCTAACACCAGATACATATAATTTATTCAAGAGTATTTTATGGTTGACTCGGTCAAATGCTTTTGACATGTCCATGTACAGCGCTATGGCTGGTGACCTAGTGTCCATATTTAAAAGGACTTTGTGTAAAAAGTTATACATTGCTATATTAACAGATTTATTCTTCCTAAATCCATATTGACATGGGGTAAATATGTTATTACTTTCGAAAAATGGGTAGAGGCAATTATATATGTTTTTTTCGAATATTTTAGAGAAAATGGTTATTAAAGCTACTGGTCTGTAGTTACTAATGAGAGATTTGTCATCTTTTTTATGTATCGGTTTTACTACTGACAATTTTAATTTCTCCGGAAAAATACCGTGTTCTATGCACAAGTTGATAATATAGCTCAAAGGAGCAGAAATTCAAATTGCTACATCTTTAACGACCTTTGTGGTAATACCGTCATAACCTGCGCTATTTGTATTCCGTAAAGAATTTATAATTTTAAGAATGTCTGGAGGAATTGTTGGGGGCATAAATATTGATTTTGTATTAAATGTCAAGTTAGAAGAATAAGATCGTGTTGAGTCAGTAAAAAATGTATTAATTATCAGTATTTTTAACAATGTCAACAAAATAGTCATTGAAGGTATTTGCCAAAGTCTTAGGATCAGTAAGTATTCATATTCATATTCATATTCATATTCATATTCATATCTTTATTTGCATTCCATAATGTCAACGTTTCATAAGTACCTCGTCATTAATTATTATTTTCTCAATGCCCTTATTAGGATAGTTAAATTTAGCGTCATTAATTACTTTCCACGTTGCTTTGGATTTATTAACAGCCGTACTTATAAAATAATTGTTCTGGGACTTTTTTGTCAGCGAAATGATTGTTTTGTATTTTTTTGCGTAAGCTTTAAACTTCATTTTATTATAGATGTTTGAGTTTTTCCTATATTTCCAGAGAAGTTCGCGTTTCCGCTTACTGCACATTCTTATTCCTTTTGATAACCATTTTGGTCGTGAAATATTATTAATGCGAATTTTTTTTATAGGAAAGCATAAGTTATATAGCAAGCTAAATATATCATGGAATGAATCGTAGGCACTGTTAGGGTCTGTGGACTCATATACACTGTGATACGAGATTTGACTCAAATACTTAGCAAATATACATCTATTTTCTTTGGTGTAGCAACGTTTATGTACATACCAATATTCAATTGGACTACACTTTTTTACCGGACACTTCATTATTTGTGAAGTGTGGTCGGAAAGTGCAAAATCTCTGATTTCACCTTTGCATCCCTTAATGTTATGAGCTATGTTGTCAATACATGTACTACTGGCGTTGCGCGTTACTTGATTAAACTGAAGGGTTATATTAAAGCTTAACAGTAGTTCCACAAACTCAATAGCTATTTTTGAATTGTTTGCGACATCTATGTTGAAATCTCCACAGATAATAATTTTTTTACTTTTAATACAAAGCTTGCCCAACATTTTACTTAAAATTAGAAAGAAAGAATTTACTGATCCGGTTATTTTGTTCGGCGGTCTGTAAATACATAAAATATACATTTTGTGGTCTATTAATTCAATAGCTGAGCATTCAATCATATTTATAATAGACATTTTGCTAATGTCATCGAGTCTTTTAAATCGCAGTCCATTCTTAATTAACATACATGAGCCTCCATGTCTACTACATCTCATAAAATATGATCCTAAAATAAAGTTCGGTATCTGTAAGTAATCCTCGTCACCTTTCCTCATGTTATGTTCCGTAATGCACAATATATCTACCTTCATACCTTCTGTCAAGTTCTGTCGTCAATTCATCCAAGCACACTGATAGCATATCCGATTTATTAATCAAACCATTAATGTTTTGGTGCAAGATTGTTAAACAATTATTCACGAAAAAAATTTTCACAGCAATCATTGTTTATTTGAGTTACAGAATTTTGGGTATTTAGTTCATATGACACGGAGTTGTCATTTTGAGTTTTGCAGGCGTTGTATTGTATTATACTTTCAATTTGCACTTTAATGTCCCTGAAAATTGTATACATGCCTAAATCATTGATAGCGCCTGTTATCTTTGAAAACATTGAGTGGTCATACATTAATAGGCTGATTAGGATGTTGAGGCAGGGAAAGGGTTTTTTTGTTTACCTTTACCTACAATATTGTTTGCTTACCTATCGGTGGTCTGACGACGCAGACGGGCAGGTCAGCGGCACTGGACCTGACTACCTCCTCGGCCACCGCCTTCGTGAACGTGTATGTGTTGGGCCAGCCCTTGATCAACCTGGAACATCAAAAAACCATTGTAGGTACTTAAGTATTTTACAGTGAGTACATTCTGACGTAATATAACGTAAACTGCCTTGAGGGGCCTTTCCTCTAAACTTTTACAGCAATATTTTCAACTACGTCAGCCGACGTTCAATATTTAACTCTCGGCGCTAAGCAGAGTGTCGAATATCCAATACGCGAAAAAAAAACGCCGCGATTTTATTACGTCCAAGCGGCATGCGAGCGTCGGGTTATGGGCCGACATCCCTACTGGCAATGCTTTTATTGGAAGAGTACCTAAATGGCAAATAATCTTGTCTTATAAATGTCGCATATAAACACGCAAATCCGCTTGTTTTACATAACATCTCGTTATACAAAACAGATTGAATATTGAACGAAACAGCTCCGTTATGTTAAACAGCTGAACAACGTTATTGTTCAGCTGTTTTATAAAACAGCTGACGGATATGTAAAACAGCGGATTCGACAATCCTTCCACGACATAAATATACCTACACTGGAAAAATTGGCTAGAAAAAGGTCTTATTTATCTTTGAAAATATGAGAGAATTACATAAATATGTGCGAACGTAAAAATATCGTGGCGGGATTTTATCGCACACTAGATTTTCCACTTTCGGTGTTGAGCCGAGCGTTGAGAATCCAACGCGCTGGGACGCACTCTCATCCCAGCGCGTTAAAACACACTGTGGGATTTTCAACTCTCGGCGTTGAAAACCCAGTGAACGAAAAAAAATCGAAGTGGCTTGGAGTCCCCAACATTATCATCAGCCTACACAAGTCCACTGCGGACATTGGCTTCTCCGTTCGTATGTCATTCACCTCGATCCTTAGCTACTCTTAATCAGCTGCAGATCGTTGCTTCTCCTACCCTGAAGAAGTCATATCTAAGGTCGCCGATTCGCGGTCTCCGCTAAAGAACACTTCTTTACCAACGGTCATCATATCTTTGGCAAATATGGCCAGCCCACTGCCACTTCAGCTTTCTTTTCCGGTGTTTTCTTACTCTGGAGTAATGCTGTTGAGTCTGTCCTGGTCCATCTGCTCTGCCATGGCGATCATCACGTGTGGCGTCACGGGGGTCGGGTAGAAGTGTTCGCGTACCTCCTTCCCTACGCGTTCTAAGGTTGCGTGGGTGTACGCTGTTGAGACGTACACGAAGTTTCTGGAAGAATCGTGTTCAAGTGTTCAATCATGTTCATGCTTAGGGATGTTAAGGGGGAAATACCTTATCATTCAAGTTAGGATTCTAAGTCAAATCCATTAAAGTCTATTTTACGATGGCTATACAGAATAGTGGACGGCTCGCTGGCAGTGAGCGGCCCACGAGCCGTCCGCCGTCGGGCCGACAGCGCGCTTGAAGCGAGGAGCCCGCTCGCCGGCGCCTCACCGTCCGCGGGGTGACGCCTCGCCGTAAGCGCGGTGACACCTCGCCGGCCGCACGGTGACGCCTTGCTTGTGAATAAACAATAAACTGTTACCTCGCCGGTGGCGTGCCGGCAGCGAGCGGTCGCCTTGCTGAAGGCGCGTTGGCGACTAGCCGTCGGCTTGCTTCCGGCGCGTTTGCGAATAGCAGTCGCCTGGCTTACGGCGCGTTGACGAATAGATTTTTCGAGGCGGTGCCGGGACGCTACCGTGCTGGAGCAGTGCTGTTATAATGGGCGATGACCTTTATTAAGCCACATGATTCGTATTCTGGCCGGATCCTACGACGGTTCTGAAGTGTGACCGTGTAGAAATGTACGGTCTTTAGCCTCTATGTTTTCTATTCTAAATTAACTAGTAACTTTTCAATAACAAAAAAAAAAAATGAAAAAAGGACATTCAGTTTTTCTCGAATATGAACATTTTCCGGGAAACTTCATAATCAGCCTATTAATGTTCCCACTGCTGGGACACAGGCCTCTCTGTGAGAGTGGACTGTAACCTGCCACGTGGGCCAAGTGCGGGTTGGTAGATGTCACATGTCTTCGAATTTTTGGTTCTAAGATACTTTGTGTACTTTTCCTCACGATGTTTTCCTTCACCGTTTTGAGAGCAGTGGTGATGAAATTATGTACACAAAGCGCCTGCTTGGGTCGAACCCACGACCTACAACTCGTAAGTCGGGGCCGTTACCACAAGCATGAAAATTTCGATGATTTTACATGTCGATACATCAGTACATTGCACTCGTGCGCAGCATGGGCGGTTCATTGGTATAGTAATATTCAGAAATCAGAATTATTTATTTGTAAAACATAGGTTAAAGGCAGCAGCAATACTCGTAAGTATTCATAAGTAGCTTTCAATTGTTTGTTCAAGAAAGAGTTGGAGAACCTTATGTGAGGCTCACCTAAGTTTGGAGCAATCCTTGGCGAGAGTCACTGTCTCCCGGGTGCCGCGGATGTTGGTCAGGGTCGCCACGCGCATGGGCTCATCGAACCTTATCGTCGCTGCCATGTGGATTACTATATCTACCTGAAAATTATAGTTTTAGAATACGTAATTATAGGCTTTTTTTCGCGATCAACGTGGCCATCTATTCATCTACTGGGACAAATAATGTAGTCGAGTTAAAACTCTACAAATATTGTATCATCGATTCTAAAGGAAGAAGTAAGTAGTAGATTTGTAAAGTTCTTTGCGAACGATCAAGCGAGCTGGCGGCTTATTTGCCACCCAAAACAAAAAAAAAAAAATTAAGCTCCTCCCACGTCGATGATGTAGCGACGCCCACGTCAGGGGGCGTGGCGAGCGAGATCAGCTTAGCCCTTCACCCGCGGAGGCATACCGTGACTAATTAATATGGTCCCATCTGTCTGTTTGTCTTTTAACGACAACGCTCCTTCCAATGTTGCTCTTTTAGTGCTAACTAGCTAACTTTTAGTGCTCATATACACGAGAGGCACGTTGCAGAACTTCATATTTACCTCAGTCGTGATCGTGGTCCAGTCCTTGTCACTAAGACCGAGCCTAATATCGGCTACGTCTCCGTTCACTGGCTCCATTCTGTCTGCGAAGCGAGGCTGCTTCGAACGCACCAAGTCATACACCTGTTGGAATAATACTTTTAGGTATAAATACAGTGTCACCAAGCAAAATCCACGCATTATGTTGGTACATATATTGACTCGCCCGAAACCTATCTATCTAATGATATAAACAACTGGATCAAACGCTACTTACGGATGACAATTTGTCGTGGCACTTACAAATTGAGTACTGTACTTTTTTGTGTTAACCTCTAACACATTCATCTGTACTTAGAAGGTTTCAACGGTAGGTATATTTCACTATTTTTACATCAATTATTAATTATTATTATTGTTTGAATAACATGGTTAGATTGCTGTTGAAAAATCATTGACGTAAATAGAGGTTATAAAATTAACCTTAATTGTCAAATAAAAAACATCAACAGTAGATTTAAAATTTCGATTATAATTTCGGGTTAAAATATTCTATTATTTAAATTCTACTATACAGGGTATTGAAGTAATTGCATGCCATAGCTTCAGGGTGAATTCAGTATCGATAGAGGAACCCGTAAAAAATAAAAATAAAATACCTTTAAAAAATTTAAAAAAAAAACCGACAATTATCATAAAGATGAACCTAATTAAATAGCGATCGTTTAGAATTGATTAGAAAATTGCTTAAAATATGTTTTTATTTTGTTCATAATTTCCTAGAATTACCTACCTACCTACTATCGAACGCAATGAAATACCTACGCCTGAACACTTCGATAACGCCGGGTGAAGGATAGGTAACTAGGTACGTAAATTACAATTCCAAGTATTTCTTCTTCCTACTTTAGACCCTTCAAAATTAAAACCTAAAGATAAAATATGTTGATCTTGAATATTTTTTTTATGTTTTTCTTAAATTAATTTTTTTGAACATAATTTTTTTTATTTTTCTTAGGTTCCTTTATTGATACTGAACCTAGCCGTAAGCTATGGCACGCAATTTCTTTAACACCCTGTATATAAATGTGAAAGTTTGTATGTCTGGATTTTTTTAACTCATTGACGAAATATTTGCAGAACAGATTTGGAAGAAATTTGGCAAAAAGTTATCTAGTTTTTATCCCGGATAATTTCCGACATCCACGCGGGCGAAAGCTAGTTATTAATATAATATTGGGTTTGAATATTATTTTAAACTCGAAATTATAATTTTAAATCTCCATAAAAATAAAGATGTTTTTATTCGACAATAATTGAGGTTAATTTCATAACCTCTATTTACGTCAAAGAATTTGCAATAGCATTCTAACCATGTTAATCAAACAATAATTGATGTAAAAAAAAAGTTAAGTTTACCGTTGAAACGTCCCCTTTAGCGAGTTACAACCGCAAGGCAAGGATCAATCGCTCAGGTTAACACTTTCGACTCCACCCATTTTCGTCGAGCTCATACGCCATGCCGCCATACATATTGTAAGTGGACCCTCCGGGAGGGTTCCCGGCATTACGTTTGCGCTAAAGTTAACCATCGCGGACGGTCAACGGCCTTAGGTTTAAAACCGTGTTATAAAACACTGTAAAACGAAGTGAAATACCTAGTGTTTTCTGGGGGTCTTGTCGTTGTCAGTTACAACCTTTTAATTTTTTAGTTAATATTTGTACCTGAGACCAAAAAAATAGAAAATATTGAAATTCTTGTATTTTAAAACCAACGCATATACTAATAAAATACATCAGATTTTGTTTTCACGGTTTATATTGCTGTATTCGCTAAGAAAAACCTATATAACTATATATAACGCTTGCCGCGGTTGGTCCGTAGATGGGTGACCATCTTTACATACCAAGACCCCTCCGTGCTGCGGAAAGCACGTTAAGCCGTTGGTCCCGGCTGTCATTCGTGGATCTTTGACAGTCGTGACGGGTCGTCAGAAACCCGAAAGTCTGACAGCCAGTCTTACCAAGGGGTATCGTGTTACCCAGTAACTGGGTTGTGGAGGTCAGATAGGCAGTCGCTCCATGTAAAATTCTGGTATTCAGGTGCATCTGGTTAGAGACCCCGACATAGTTGGGAAAAGGCTAAGTAGATGATGAGCGAGCGATGGCGTAAGAATTTAACCTGAACTGGGTTTGTGTACACTATAACAGATACTTTGTGAATAGACCATAGGTAGATGTACGAGGGGTGTTCTTGTTCAATAAATAGTGAGAATGGGTAAGACGCAATTATCTTTTATTATATGTTATTTTATTTTTCGACGTAGTCACCTTTCAGGTTTACACACTTTGTATATCTTTTCTCTAATCCTAAAATTCCCTTTCTAAAAAAATCTTCTTCCTGATCCCTTAAAAAATCATTTACGGCGGCGACTACTCCGTCATCATCTTCGAATTTCTGGCCCCTGAGATGTTCCTTTAAGCGCGGAAATAGGTAGAAATCACTAGGAGCAAGGTCCGGTGAATATGGAGGATGTTCCATCAATTCGAAGCCAGCTTCTTGAATGGCAGCCATCGCAACTCTGGACTTGTGCGCAGGGGCGTTATCTTGGTGAAACAAAACAACTTTAGCGAGTTTGCCACGCCGTTTCTTGCGTATTTCCTCACGCAAATTTGTTACTTGTCCTGCGTACATAGTCGCCGTAATAGTGGCTCCATGATTAAG
The DNA here is from genome assembly GCA_948150665.1 of Conistra vaccinii. Taxonomy (NCBI): domain Eukaryota; kingdom Metazoa; phylum Arthropoda; class Insecta; order Lepidoptera; family Noctuidae; genus Conistra; species Conistra vaccinii. The sequence goes on along the minus strand of OX411344.1, from coordinate 4,143,161 downwards.
ATATTCGATCATTACCACCCCTTGGCTGTCCCAGAAAAGAGAGCCCATGATCTTTCCGGCGGATGGAATCGCCTTAAATTTCTTTGGAGTTGGAGATGACGGTCGCTTCCAAGTCATGGACTGTTGTTTCGTTTCCGGGTCATAATGGTGAAGCCATGTTTCGTCCATAGTTATGAATCGAGCCAAAATTCGGTCAGGATCTTGTTGTAACAAGTCCAAACAGCTTTGTGAAATTCTCAGTCGAGTTTGTTTCTGCGCGTCAGAAAGCATTCTGGGCACCCAGCGCGCTGACACTTTTTTCATACCCAAATGGTCGTTTATAATATTATGGACACTTCCTATCGAAATCTTTACTTCTTCAGCTATAAAACGAACAGTAACACGACGATCCGCCAAGACAATATTTTCAACTTTTTTAATCATTTGTTCAGTCACTGCCGATATGGGGCGTCCCGTTCCTGGGTTGTCGTTAGTGGAAGTTCTTCCTCGCTTGAACTCAGCACATCAACGCGCAACCGTAGAATATGGAGGAGCATGAACCCCTAATGTTGCTCTCAAGTCTTGATTTACCTGCTCCGTAGTAAAATTTTTCAAGCAGAGATATTTTATTACCGCGCGAACTTCAATTTTATCCATTTTTAAGAACACGTTCCGAAACGACGCAAATAATAGACTTCTACTTTAAAAAAACAAAAGAGATTTAATTGCTTTTTTTATTATCATCTTAACTAATGTCTGGGCTATGCCTGCCAGTATTTATTTTTGTTCTTTCCAAAGATAATGTATCGCATTCTCACTATTTACTGAACACCCCTCGTATGTTACTAAATTTAATAATATTGACAAAAATAATTGCTCGGTACGACTTTAACCCCAGTAGCACACATCCGCCGCGAAACCGTAGCAGCGAAACCGCAGTAGTTCAATTCAACTGGCTCGCGTCATGTTCCGCTACGTGAAATTCGAATAGTGAAACTAGAGTAGCGGAACATGACGCGAGCCAGTTGAAATGAACTACAGCGGTTTCGCTGCTACGGTTTCGCGGCGGATGTGTGCTACTGGCACTGTGCAGTGTGCAGGCTTAACTTTTGCCACACGCACCCGATACCTACCATACGGCCGGAACGAATAGGTATGTCAAGCTCGGCATTGTTGAGTGTGAAGAATGTGGATAAAGCGTCGTGCCGACTGGCGCGACGCGATACCGAGATGCGACTCTTACAAAACAATTTCTAAGGAAAATTTACGGTAGAACAATTACCGGTGTCGCGCGACAAGTTGCGCTAAGGACGTGTTTTTATCGCGGCGACGATTATTTTTCGCGTAGGTATTGGATTTTCGACAGTCTCTTAGCACCGAGAATTGAATATTCAACAGTGTGTTTTCTTGACGCGCTGAGATACGCACTGGATGCGCTCTGTTGGATTCTCAAAGCTCGGTTCAATACCGAGAGTTGAAACCCAGTGAACGAAAAAAAATCGCCGCGATAAGAACACGTCGTAAAGAGGACAATTCATTATGCTTACCGGATCTTTCAGCATGTAGTCTAATCGCTCCTGCATCGATTTCCCCTTCTTTGGTCTCAGCAAAATGAACATTTTCTTTATTTTACACGATCTGCGAAAACAAACAAATTATTATTGTAAACTGAGGGTGAAAGAGTAGCCGGGGTTGCGGGAAAGTCCGAAAGGGTTACTGTGGCCCCTGGCAACGTACAGGCAACTGAAGGAACACAAGTGGGTTTTAGTCAGTAAGAGTCTAAACAGATGGACTGCATTTGAACTGCACGCCACCTGCAAAATTGCAGTTTGAATGCTTACATTATACATAAACATAATCAGCCTATTAATGTTCCCACTGCTGGGACACAGGCCTCCTCTCTGTGAGAGGAAGTGGGCTGTAATCTACCACGCGGGCCCAGTGCGGGTTGGTAGAGGTCACATGTCTTCGAATTTTTGGTTCTAAGACATGCCGGTTTCCTCACGATGTTTTCATTTACCGTTTTGAGAGCAGTGGTGACGAAATTATTTACACAAGCGCCTGCTTGGGTTCGAACCTTCGAACCCACGACCTACAAGTCGTGTAAATGCTTATGAGCATTATTATTTTCGATGCATGCAACGAAACTGCCAACCGACTGCGCAGTCCTGTCGAAATGCAGTCCGTCTGATGGCAACCTTAGAGTCTGACACGCCCTGCCAGCTCCGCCCAGAGCGGGAGAAGTACATAATTTGATAAATTCCCACCAAAAAAAAAAAGGGTGAAAGAGTTAGGGGCACGGGAGGCAAATCTGCCGAACAAAATAGAAGAAGCCGAACTGCTTTAAAGGTTGTAAATTTTTAGGGTTCCGTACTTCAAAAGGAAAAAACGGATCCCTTACAGGAGCACTAGGTGTGGCTGGGTGTCTGTCTGTCCGTCTGTCACAGCCAATTTGCTCCGAATGTAATGGACCGATTAAGTTGAGACTTGTTACATAATTATATGTATTTCTGTGACCCAAACGTAAACGTAACGAAAATAAATGAATTTTGAATATGGGGGTCACTTAACGGCACTCGTTTGTTCATCAAACGGATTACAGGAAATGTTATTATATAATAATAAATAAAATTCCACCCATATTAAATACGAACAACAATACACACATAGTTACATAAAATTACAAATCAAGCGCCAGTAATATGCCTGCTAGAACAATGCCCAACGTAGGGGCAATCCAGTAGCTGAGCAATCATCGCTAGGACTGTGTTGGAGCTAGCCCGTGCGCATACACATAATCAGCCTATTAATGTTCCCACTGCTGGGACGCAGGCCTCCTTTCTGTGAGAGGGAGTGGGCTATAATTCACCACGCGGACCCAGTGCGGTTTGGTGGATGTCACATGTCTTCGAATTTTTGGTTCTAGGACATGCCGGTTTCTTCACGATGTTTTCCTTCACCGTTTTGTGAGCAGTGGTGATGAAATTATTTTACACAAAGTAAAGCGCCTGCCTGGGTTCGAACCCACGACCTTAACTTGTAACTCGGGGCCGTTACCACTGGGCCACCCCTGCTCTCATGCTCCCGCTTGCGCATGGTGGCGTGGAAACAGTCGGTGCGCGCTTCCGCAAACATGCCCGAGGCGCTGCAGAAGTGGGGCAACCCCAAAACTGCCCTGAACGCGTGGTTGTATTGGACACGAAGGGCACTGTAAGCAACTTGTGAGTATGATGCCCATAGGCTGCACGCGTTTAGGGAGGTATAGAAAACTTTGTAAAGTGTAATAATTTTAACTTGATTTGAACAACTTGCAAACCCACGGGCTATCATATTTGCTCTCTTAGACAGTGCCCTCCGCTCCCGTTCAATGTCGACATTGTCTTTCAGATCGACTGTTACATTGTGCTACCATTTTGACGTTCTGTTGCCTCTTATCCAAATGAGACCAACAGAGACTACAATCCCATTCAAACGGCTCCAATTTTCGATTCGTTTGGCGATTTTTTTATTTTTTTTTTCATAAAACTGATGTACATACCTACAATCACAAAATTCAATAACATAGCTACAAAAATATGTCTGGGGGCCTATCACAACCACTAAAAGCAGTATTATTTTAATCTTACTTCAGTGGGGGAAAGAGATTGTGCTTTACGTCCTGTAGAGCTTCATCTCTTTCCCACACTAAAGTAATATTAAAATAATACTGCTGTTAGAGGTGGTGGTATGCCCCCAGATTGACATCTAGGTACTAGATGTGAATCTAGCATGCATATTTTACATCACACTACAAATGACACTTACCATTCATAAACACAAAAGTTATACAAACATACAAATTGAAGAAATGGAAAAAAAATCGTGAATAAGTGTCTTCGTTACTGAGGCTATGGAACCAGCAAAGACATCTATTTCGCTACGAATGGAGTTGGCAAGAGAAAGCATGCGGCAAATGGGTGAAAAGTTACCTATATTTGTTTGACAATAAGACATGACGAAAGTTCTTTGGTTAATAGGCGGCTACTATTAAGTGGAATACTAATATTGACTTTTCTAAAAGCTCGGGAGAACCATTTATTAATTTAAACAAAAACATGAAATCTAGACATACGTGCGCCTAAAGATTTTATTTTATAATGACTCAACCTGTAACTCGGATAACATAATATGTTATCCGAGTAAACCGAGTATTCGAGAGATAAACGTGATAAGACTGCTACATCTGTTATCCGAGTAACACAAGTGATTTTAATTATGTCAACAATAGTGATTTCGGGAATGTTGGTCTTCTCTGGTCTTAATTTGTTGCTTATAAATAAAACATATTTGGAATCTTTCAGTATTTTCTATTTATTGATTGGCATAAGTTTAAAAGCGCTTTGATGAATTGAACTAATTTGCTACATTCTCAAAGATTGGACATTTTGGGAGTTGGACATTTTGGGAATTGGAAATTTTTAGAAATGGACATTTTACTACTTCCTCACCTGAAGAGTTTCTCAATGAGCTGCTTGCCGAGGAAGCCAGAGCCACCCGTGATGAAAACCGAGGCACCGTTATAGTACTGCTGCACGGCTGAGTCCCCGCGGTCGATGACTTCGTTCATCGCCTTCTGGCGAGACAGCATCTCTGCTTCGAACTCCTGAGACGGGTCCATGATTAACTTCCAATAACTTCAATCCGAAAACACAAGAAATGTTCCGAGAAATATCTCCGCGGTGAGCAAGCGTAGTGCTCAATGCTCTTGCTTCTGCTTGCTTGCAGGTCTGTGCCCAGCAATGGGACTATAACGATGTTATATTTTATTCCGCAATAAAAATGTGTAAAAGTGTTGTCTAAACTACAATAGTTCTCAACTGTTATCCAACTTATGACGAAAAAGTAGTTTTCACTTGATGAATTACCATTTTAGGCAGTTTAACAAATTGTAATTACAAATAAATGTTTTTTTTTGTAGTCATTGTTTTTTTCCTTGGTCGGTAAAACACAATGGACAATAGTTCAAAGGTGATCTATTTAGGAACACGATTCGAAGCGAAAGCGTCACTCCTCCAACCACAAAATAGTTCGTTCAATAACTCTTGGTTCAAAACAAGACTCAATGGATATTTTATTGCGGCTATGAAAGTTTTATCGAATCGTCAAGTCAGTGGTAGAAGATAGGTTTCTCTAGCGCTAGCTAGATCCTATAGTCCATTTACTTACACAACTATGCAGTCCAGAGTCATTATAATCAGCCTATAATGTTCCTACAGCTGGGACACAGGCCTCCTCTCTGTGAGAGGGAGTGGGTCATGATCCACCCAGCCATCCCAGTGCGGGTTGGTAGATGTCACATGTTTTCGAAATTTGTGGTTGTAGGACTTGCTGAAACGTGGTCGCTCACAATGGGCCTTATCAGAAGGCTAAAAGTCGCCCAAAGAGCAATGGAGAGGGCTATGCTTGGAGTTTCCCTACGTGATCGAATCAGAAATGAAGAGATCCGCAGGAGAACCAAGGTAACCGACATAGCCCGAAGAATTGCCAAACTTAAGTGGCAATGGGCAGGACATATTGCTCGCAGAACAGATGGCCGATGGGGCCGAAAGGTTCTTCAGTGGCGACCACGTACTGGAAGACGTAGCGTCGGAAGGCCTCCCACAAGATGGACCGATGACTTAGTAAAGGCCGCAGGAGTTCGGTGGATGCGGGAAGCACAGAATCGGTCGAAGTGGCGGTGCTTGGGGGAGGCCTATGTCCAGCAGTGGACGTCTTTCGGCTGATATGATGATGATGATGATGATGAAGACTTGCTGGTTCCTCACGATGTTTTCCTTCACCGTTTTGAGAGCAGTGGTGATGAAATAATTGAAACAGATTCGAACCTACGACCTACAACTCGTAAGTCGCGGGCGATACCACTGGGCCATCATTGCTCGTCAGTCCAGAGTATTCTCTGTCGGCCCCTTTGCATAGCACATGTGTGTGCACTGTGACCATTTTACAAAACTATAATTTACTGGGTATGTCTTTCATTGACTTGAATGAGCCCTGACGGCTGAGAGTATGTCATACTCACTTAAATGTCTCGCTGGTGGTGGCGTGTGTGTTGGATCATTAAGTTCCCTTCAAAATGGTTGAGCTAAATGGTGCTGATCCATGCGTCATGTTCGTGAAAATTCAAAATTCAAAAGTCATTTATTCAAACTAGGCTGAGAATCAGCACTTTTCGAACGTCAAAATTACATATGACAGTCCCCCAAAAACGCCCGCCCTTCACCACTTCCTAGTGCTTTTGCTGGAGAGAAGAAGTGGCGCAACAAACTCCCCAGCAGCACAGCTGTTTGTTCAGTTAGAAAAAAAAACTTGATTCTATACAATAGTATGCAAATAATTTACATTACTCAACACAAAACATTCAATAAAATATATTTGCCATAATGACAGCTAGCACGCGCCAATGTACCAACAAAAAAATATCGAAATCTAAACACAAGTAAAAATAAAAACTAAAAATGAGTTAGGCGCAGTTCAAGCCCGCGCCGCAGTTTCGTGAAAACGTGTGGTGAAAAAGTAACGAATTCGTTAATTTTATAATATTAACATCGAATTACAAAAACATATTTATTGCATTCCTAATGAGCAAGCTTTCATTGATTGTGATACTTTTCAGTTCTGAGCAGAGATCAGAGAGTAGAGTACGAATAACAGATTTTCTTACGGTTTCATAAACTACCTACCGTTGCTATTTTATTTGCGCGGCACTAGATTTTTTTGGCTCGTTGAATTCCTTCATGTATGATGCAAGCTTTCTTAGATAGTGAGTTTTTAAAGGACATTGCTCTGCGTCCATACATTGTTGGCCCTGGAGCCAAGAGCATCGGATAATTATGTATTGTATTCTCTATCATTTGTAGACTCCTAGAAGACCTTGTTTTTATAGCGGACTAGCTGCAGAAAAGATATATTTCAAAAAAAGTATCAGATTTTGAGGTTATAATCTAACCATGACAACCATTGACCAATATAACCATTGCGTTTGCGTATCTAAGTCCGTTTTAGAGTGCCAAGTTATCGTTCGAGCGGTACACAGTTCCGAAAATCACAGCCAGGTAAATAGTTTTTTAAAGCAATCCAAGTCCGTTAAAATAGCCAAGTCGTAAAAAAGTCCCGAAAGTCACCAAAACACCGAACACAAGAAAAGAACACAGGAAAAGCACAGCACAGAACTGTCAAAGAGACAAAACAAACGGCAAAACTAGGGATGTAACACGACACCATAAATCGATTTTTTCGATTAAGATTTACTGTGGCCCTAAATTATTATAAACTGTCTGTTACATCAACTTTGTCATATTAACATTACAAGTATATGACAATGCTTTATTTTACATATAACAACACTCTTCTATACTTGTAATAATAATAAATAGTAACATCTGTACCTAGTTTGCAATATAGTTTTTTAAATAAAACATTAATTGTGATGTGTTTAATTTAGATAGTATTTTTTCGTTTAATGAACCGCAAAAGAAGTGTCATTTTTGTATTAATTGTTGTAAATAATGAGAGGAGCTCGTGGCTAAGTAATAACAAGCCGCACGGGTCGATCCATCAGGTTAAGCTACGCTTGCCGGGGTTGGTCAGTGGATGGGTGACCATCTTTACATACCGAGACTCCTCCGTGCCTCGGAAAGCACGTTAAGCCGTTGGTCCCGGCTGTCATTTGTGGATCTTTGACAGTCGTTACGAGTCGTCAGAAGCCCTAAAGTTTGACACCAGTCTTACCAAGAGGTACCGTATTACCCAGTTACTGGGTTGTGGAGGTCAGATAGGCAGTCGCTCCATGTAAAATACTGTTATTCAGCTGCATCCGGTTAGACTGGAAGCCGACCCCAAGATAGTTGGGAAAAAGGCTAGGAAGATAGATAGATGTTGTAAATAATGAATTAGATGTTTGAATGATTGTATAGATAGAAATAAAGAAGTTTTGATTACTGTATAATATTATTCTTACTACCTATTTAAATTGGAGTATGACTGCATTCATAAAGAAAAAAAAACACAATCGATCGATTATAATTGATTGGACATCCCTATTTCACTTTCGACACGACATGACATTAGGCGAAGATGGCGATCTAATGTTATTAGTCGCTTAAATTCTATTAAAAGTACATTTTGGAATACAGCTAGTCCGTGATACAGAAGTATTTGCAACTTATATAATAAAATAGGCGATTAATTATCGTATATTCTGATACTCTTTATTGCCACAGGGCCATTTAGGACATTGTCTTTTCTGAGCAGAATTTCGGCCTCTAAGAGTCTTATGAAATTATTTTGCTTTTGTCAACTTCATAATATTGTTATGCATTTTTACCCATTTTACGAAATACTTTTGCTATAGCGTACAGAATACATTATAATATTTTTTTAAGGGTGTATTTATACGTATCTGGCGAAATGTGGGTGTACTATGGGTAGTAGATACATCTACTTGTACATCTAACCCTTCGGGGAAATAAAGGTGTGATGATAATGTAGTCGTAATCAATAGAGTTAACTGAGCATATCAACTGAGCAATAAGTTTAGAGTTGTCCATTGAAATGTCAGTAGACAACTCTAAACTTATTGCTCAGTCATTGCAAAACCCAATGGGGTTTGATATTTTCTCTTACTATTGGTTAAGATGTAAACAATTTTGAATTTAACTGTATATTGAGTTTTAGGTACTAGTTATCATTAGCACGCAAGTTAATTACAATTGCAGTTTTATTATGCTTTTTTGTAGTTCAATACATAAATCTTTTATTGGAGTTAGGTTGAAGTACCTATTCTTCCGGTCGTGCCACCGCTAGATCGCTTCGCTAGTTGGATCTACAATTACTGTGCTGGCCACTCTGCTCGTGACAGCTATCAACAGGTTTTATAACAGAGGGCTCGCTTCGTCCGACTGGTTCGTGAGACTGCTGGATTCGTTTGTTTGGCTCGAGAGAGGGCTTCGCTCGCTTGACTAGTAAGTAGGCACGCAGTGGTCGTTCTGGTTGATAGTGGACTCGCTTCGCTCGCCCGGCTTTTAGGAGGCTTGAATGGGCACGCTTTGCTCGCTGGATCGTGAGGCGGTTCGCAGCGGTCGCTTTGCTTGAGGATGGGCTCGTTTTGCTCGCCGGCTCGTAAAGCGGTTCGCACTAGTCACTCGACTTGAAAATGGGCTCGCTTCACTCGCCACCTTTGAGGTGGTTCGCAGCGGTTGCTTTGCCTGAGGATGGGCTTGCTTCGCTCGCCAGTTTTGAGGTAGTTAGCAGCGGTCGCTTTGCTTGAGGGGCTCGCTCCGCTCGCCGGCTTTGAAGTAGTTCACAGCGGTCGCTTTGCTTGAGGTTGAGCTCGCTTCGCTCGCCGGCATTGAAGTAGTTCGCAGCAGTCGCTTTGTTTGAGGATGGGCTCGCTTCGCTCGCCAGCTCGTGAGGCAGTTCTCACCTGTCACTCGGCTTGAGAATGGGCTCGCTTCGCTCGCCAGCTTTGAGGTGGTCCGCAGCGGTCGGTTTGCTTGAGGATGGGCTCGCTCCGCTCGCCGGCTTTGAAGTGGTTCACCCATTCAAACAGAGAAAGCGGCACTAGTGTACCACTTTAAGAACAGCGTGTTCTACAACCTTCTCTGGGCGGTCTATTTGCAACATATTCTTTTGTTGTTTCTGATGCTGACGCAGCTCTCGGTTTCACTCTTTATTGGATTTGATGATCTTGCTAGATTGCTTACGATGGAATCTCAACACAATAATCTTCATTTGTTTTTAGTCTTGTAATTCAGTGTAGAATTTAGAATAATTGAAACGACATCTTGAACTTTTTGCTATTTACAACAGATGTTCTTAAGGTTTCCGATACTGCCGTAGCTATTGTATTTGCTCGGCACTAGACTTTGTAAGCTCATTCTATTCCTATTGATGCAAGCTTTCTTCGATAGTGATATTTTTCAGTTCTGAGTAGATTTACGGCCGCTATGAGATGACAACTTTAATTTGCAACAGATTTTCTTAAGGTTTCTGATACTGCAGTTGTTATTTTTTTTTGGTCGGTTCTAGATTTATTTAGTTCATTGCATTTGTTATAACACAAGCTTTCTGCGGTTGGGTTTTTTTTCATTTCTGAGCCTATTTACGGCCGTTATGAGATATGAAATTATTTTACTTCATATGGATTGTTAACCCTATTTTGCGAAATATTTTTATTGTATCTCTTTAGGTCCTGGTAGTCCTTTATACGTCCTCGCCAACGACATAAGAATTACTGTTCTAGCTGGACACGTTTTTGATCTACACGATTTGGAATTTCGACATATAGTAAAAAATAGAGGGTCGCGCGTGTGGTCGCGCGCATGCGCCTATCTTCGCGATGTGACGTCATAGGCAAGTTATATCTAACAAATATATTTTGAATGTCAGCGGCTTTGCCCCACAGCAGAATGCCATAGGACATAACGCTATGGAAATAACTAAAATAAACTAATCTAGCAGTATCAACGTCAGTGTATTGTCTTACTTTCCTGACAGCGTATGCGGCCGAGCTAAGCCTTCCCGCTAGACTTGAAATATGTGGGCCCCACTGAAGTTTAGCATCTACTGTTATGCCCAGGAAAACTGCCGAGCCCACAGTTTCAAGCACCTCTTTATCTAAGACGATGTTGGGTCCTAGATTTCTAATATTCGGTAAAGCGAATTTTATACATTTCGTTTTCTTGGAATTGAGAACTAAGTTATTTGTTGTAAACCAATCCGTAACCATTGAGAGTGCACTGTTTACATCGTCAAAATCATGTCTATTCCTGTCTACTTTAAAAATAAGAGAGGTATCATCTGCAAACAGTACAACTTCACAGATACCCTTTAAAAAGAATGGTAAGTCATTGATATACACTAAGAACAAGAATGGACCCAGTATTGAGCCTTGAGGTACACCTGACTGAACTGGTGACCCGGAAGATTTTACACCATTAACATCTACACATTGGGACCTATTATGTAAATAAGAATTTAGAACATCGAGAGCTTTGTTTTGCACACCATAATGACGCAGTTTACGCAAAAGCGTGTCATGGTGCACGCAATCAAAAGCTTTGGAGAGATCACAGAAAACCCCAAAAGATTTTTGCGAGTTCTCCCATGCGTTAAATATGTGTTTCAGAAGAGCAACACCCGCATCTGTAGTCGAACGACCTTTTGTAAAGCCATATTGTTCATTATGAAGGAGGCTATTTAAATTAAAATGTCTTAGCAACTGCTTGAGTATTAACTTTTCAAATATTTTACTAAATGCAGGCAAGATAGAAATAGGCCTGAAATTGCCAACGTCATTTTTATTACCTGATTTAAATAATGGTATGACTTTACTACTCTTCATGAGGTCAGGAAAAGTTCCTGAGTCAATACATTTATTAAAAGTAACAGCTAGATAGGGGGCTACAATGTCTATTATATTACTTAAAAGTTTAATGGAGATACCCCAGTAATCACCAGTGTTTTTGGATATGAGTGTGTTAAAAACATTAACTACATCCCGAGGCGTTACATGTTCGAAGCTAAATAAACGACTACTTTTAGACACACTACGAAGCAAAAGGTTTTCAGCTTTAGACGGGGACGAATTTAAGGAGCGAGTTGTAGTTATAGGTATGTTGGCAAAAAACTCATTACTCAACGAACACGCGAGGTCAGTAGGGACTGGTCATCGCTTAGCTGCCATGGCTTATTTTAATTTTTGAATGGTTTTTATAACGGACGGTTATAACGTGCGCGTCTTCCTACATTGTTCTCACATGTTTAATTTCAACATGAATGATGTAACCAATATTTTGATTTAAAAGAGTGTCCGTGGAGTTTCTTGCCCGTTCTTCTCCATAGGAACCTACTACGCTTTGGAATGGGCAACTAGCTTCATCTTTCTGACTGACCGACCCCTTGACTTTTCAAAAGTGCCTGTAATTGGTTTATTTGAAATAAATGCTTTGAGTTATGAGTTTATTTTTTGAGCAGTCAGACTACGTGCCACGATAATTAGCGCGCTAAAACCATTTCATGTATCCGGGCGATAAGTGCTACGCAGCCCGAAGTATCGCAACGATAGCCGATAATGATTGGTCACATCTGCGAGTATTGTATCATTGTGCGAAGCTTCGTCACGATAGACCATGCATTAGATGAGATGCGGCGCCGGCATTACGGTAAAATTCAAACATAATCCTTTTTTCATCTTTTTACTGGTTTTTTATCTAATAAACAGTCTATCTATCCAGAGCACTGGTGGCCCAGTGGTAACGGCCCCGACTTACGAGTTGTAGGTCGTGGCTTCGACTCAAGCAGGCGCTTTACTTTGTGTAAATAATTTCATCACCACTGCTCTCAAAACGTTGAAGGAAAACATCGTGAGGAAACCGGCATATCTTAGAACCAAAAATTCGATGACATCTACCAACCCGTACTGGGCCCGCGTGGTGGATTACGGCCCACCCCCTCTCACAGAGAGGAGGCCTGTGTCCCAGTAGTGGGAAAACGAATAGGCTGATTATATAGATGTTATGTAAACAGTCTACTTTGCGTATTAAAATTACCCAGCCTGTGTAACGGTAAAACGTGTACACCAGCCGTCTGGTCGGCAAACCTACGAGTCACGATGATAATGATTTAAATTCGTGAGCTGACCTGTCCCACGTCATCAACGTCATGCCAGTGACTGTCTCAAAACAAATATATAGTTGTTACTAACAACACAATGATTACATTAACATGTAGGTAACCACACCAATCGCAGCGACAAAATGTGTGTAGGTAAGCACTGGTGAAAAGTGTCGCTGTAACTTATTGCAGTTGCATAGTCGCGATGTGGTAAAAGTTGGCAATGTCGCAAGTAGCTGTCAAATATTTACCTGTTTTTATTATTTTGGAAATAATACTGTATGGAAATAAGAAATGTGGCTAACTTGCGAACTAGAATACTAATTATGAAATGCAATATTTAACATATTCGTAACACTGAATATTTAGTTTAAGATGTAAAAAAAGTATTTGGAAACTTTCCAAATGCCTTTTTTACATCTAAAACAGTTACAAAATCAAATTCAGTGCTATTATTGCTATGCATTATTAATATTCTAAGAGTTCGCTAGTTAGCCACAATTTTCATGTCCATACAGTAATATTGCCAAATTAATCAAAACAGCGAATTATTTGACATTTATTTGCGACGTTGCCCAGTTTCAGAATAAAAGCTCTTAAGCGATCACTCAAACTGCATTTAAAAGGTTTCACCTGCGTATATTTCAAAATTTTCCAACAATTAATGCCTGATTAACATCATTACAATGTAATTGAAAAGTCATCCATAAAACTGAGATTTCAATTGTTCTATGAAAAACATCATTATGTGGTATAAAATTAGAATTCAGGTTTAATTATTTATGAAACCAAATCAAAGCACTTAATTTGCAAGTGGCACTACAAATTTTAATATTGGTAGCTCAGTGCACAGTCCTTGGCTTAAAAGTCGTAGGTCGTGGGTTCGAACCCAGTCGCCGCTTTACTTCGCGTAAATAATTTCATCACCACTGCTCTCAAAACGGTGAAGGAAACCATCGTTAGGAAACCGGCAGGTCCTAGCACGAAGAATTCAAAAGACACGTGATATCTACCAACTAGTGTTGCCCAAATGCAAGACCAAGACGAGACTTAGCCAGACTTGGTCTTGGTCTTGGTCTTGCGTCAATACACCTGGTCTTGGTCTTGGTCTTGGTATTGCGCTCTCAGTCTTGGTCTTGGTCTCGGTCTTGCAGCAAGAGTCTCGCAAGTCTTGCGAGACTATTAGCCTATTGTTATTTATTAAAGATCTTCAAGGTCATTTCATTTTATCCTCGTGTGCCAACCCTACCAAAATAGGTAACAATTTTGTATGCCTCTGTCCGTACTCTGTGGCGGGCGGCAATCAAACAGTGTCAAATGCTGAGATACACTGGTCACACAGTCATTGATAAAGCGGCGTCTTTGTCGGTAAATTATCAAATAAGTAGGTACATAAACATCAAAGTCAAAGTCAAAGCATTTATTTCAAATAGGCCTTTGAAGGCACTTTTGAACGTCAAAATTTACAAATTATAGTTATTATATATTATTGATTCTACCGCCCCTTCCAAAATGTAGTTTTCGTATGGAGAAGAATGGGCAAGAAACTCCACCGTTACTCTTTTAAAATGTTTTACAATATTTTGTATAGGTACATTATTTATATAATTATAATATGTGAAGACGATGCACCTAGAATAAAATTACTGTATACAGTAAAAATAATTTAAATTGGAGCAAACGACAGATAAATTAATTATGTGGTAGATACATGGTGTTCACATATTCACAAACATTGTAAAAATAGACGAATCTACTAAAAATTTACAATTAATAAGTCAGTGTGTGAGGAACTAATCACAGGATGTAAAATCAATGTCATATAATGAAAAATAAATACAATTAAGTAAGCAACCAGTTTGATTTTGTTTAGACTCTAAATAGTCCTATGGAGCAGGACCAGCATGTTTCCAAGCATTCTTATCTTGGATATAATCCTCTAATCTGTAATATGCTTGTTTACAAGGTGTACTTTTAACATGAGTTTTAAATTTTCTTTCATTTAATTGTAATATATCACAAGGTATTTTGTTGTAACATTTAACACAGTACCCCATAAAAGATGTATGTACTTTAGATTATCTGAAAAATGGTTGATCTAGTTTATCTTTATTTCTAGTATTAAAATTATGTCTATCACTTACTTTATTAAAAAGATGTAGATTTTTCCTTACATACATATTACATACATCGACCGACCAATGGTTTATTCGCGTAACGTAATTTAGAGATAGACCATACCATAAAGCTGTTTTTAGACCAGCGCGATTTGTCGCGCGACGCGACACCGGTTATTGTTATACCGTGAAGTTTTGTATTGTTTGTGTCGCGTCGCGCGACAAATTGCGCTGGTCTGAAAACAGCTTTATACCTCGTTTACATTCAGGCATTGCCATTGCCATTCGCGTTGCCGGAAATATTTTCCTAAATATTGCTGTGGCAACGTCAAGAGAAATGTGTGTTTACATTGCCGCTTCACATGTCTTTCAAAGTTTCAACACAAACACTCTTTCGCGTTACCGGCCCTTTGATGTTCGCCAAAAAACCGCCAATTTGGGCCAACCCAAATCTCAGTTTGACATAACTGCGAGACGCAAGAGTCTCGCAGGCTTAGTCTTGTTCTTGCTCAAATCTTGCAGGGTCAGTCTTGGTCTTGGTCTTGCTACAATAAGTCGGTCTTGGTCTTGGTCTTGGTCTTGCAAAAATGCAAGAACAAGACCAAGACCGATTTTGGGCAACACTACTACCAACCCGGACTGGGCTCGCGTGGAAGATTACAGCCCACTCCCTCTAGAAAAGAGGAGGCCTGTGTCCCGGCAGTCGGACTATGCTAAGTACAATACTAATGAAAAATGTTTCTTAAGTAACGGAATACGTAAAAAAACAAAAAAACTACAATAGACGAGGTATATTTAGTAACCTAATCCGCTTAACTGTTCTTAAAGAGTTCTAAAGAACCCTGTAAGAAATCGACACGTGTTTCACCTCTCAAAGAGGCATTGACTGGTTGCAAACCCGGACACGAGGTGCCATGACAAGCACCGAACGCAAAGTCAACCTAATACACGTAACTGTTCTTAAAGAGTCCTAAAGAACCCTGTAAGAAATCGACACGTGTTTCACCTCTCAAAGAGGCATCCTCAGGATAACGACTGACTTGTTGCGAACCCGGACGGTGTTGCCATTACATATGACAAAGACCGAACGCAAAGTCAACCTAATCCGCTTAACTGTTCTTAAAGAGTCCTAAAGAACCATGAAAGAAATCGACCTGTAAATTTTTATGCACCCATTGTATTGCAGACAGGTAGGGGAGGGGCTTGTGGCTAAGTAATAACAGCCGCACGGGTTGATCGATCAGGTTAAGCTACGCTTGCCGCGGTTGGTCCGTAGATGGGTGACCATCTTTACATACCAAGACCCCTCCGTGCCTCGGAAAGCACGTTAAGCCGTTGGTCCCGGCTATCATTCATGGATCTTTGACAGTCGTAACGGGTCGTCAGAAGCTCGAAAAACTGACAACCAGTCTTACAAACGGGTATCGTATTACCCAGTAACTGGGTTGTGGAGGTCAGATAGGCAGTCACTCCATGTAAAATACTGGTATTCAGCCGCATCCGGTTAGACTGGAACAACATAGTTGGGAAAAGGGTAGGCAGATGATGATTGTATCGTAGTCAGGTGTTCCGAGAGTAAAAAAAGGCACCAAAATGCATACCAAATACTTAATTGTTTATTCAAAATGAAAATGAAATGTACATACATAAATAACAATCATTTATAACTAATTAATAATTAATATTGTTACATTGAATTTAATTTACTACTTCTAACACTAAAATATATATTATGTGCAAGTAGGTACATACCTACCTATGTAAAGGAAAAAAAAATAAAGGGGAGAGCTCATTTGGCATAAAAAATCCGTCTGCATCAGTGGGAAAAGTGCCCAAAAGGCTGGAAGCGTAGCCACTTTGGATGGCAATGCTAATTCTTTGACCTTTGGCCAGCTCTCTGGTCTCGTGAAGATTCGACCAACCGCTTGGCGATGTCCTGAAATACTCGATGAGCACTTGGACCCCACGACCCTTTGTGTTTCAACCCCAAACAAAAAAAAAAAAGTAATTAAGTAAAAGCAATATAGCGTTTATTCTGAAATTGGGCAACGTAGCAAATAGATGTCAAATATTTGGCTTTTGGGTTGCTTTGGGTTTTGAATAATTTGGCAATATTACTGTATGGAAATATAAAATGTGACTAACTAGCGAACTAGAATAATAATTATTAATTGCAATTATAACACTGAATTGAGTGTACCTAGTAACCGTTTTAGTTGTAAAAAGGCATTTAGAAAGTGTCCTAATTCTTTTTTTACATCTAAAACTAAATATTCGGTGTTACGATATTAATTATTGCATTTCATAATCAATATTTTAGTTCGCTAGTTAGCCAAATTTCTTATTTCCATACAGTAATATTACTAAATTAATCAAATTAGGTAAATATTTCACAGCTATTTGCGATGTTGCCAACTTTTAGGAGAGATTAACCTGAAATATTCCCACCACATTTGACAGGTTTTACCTACGAAGGTTTTACCAAGCCGCCATTAAATCTATGCACAAATAATGTTTGTCGTTCTGTATGCAATTTTCACGCATTTCCGTCGTACACCGTAAACATAGAGCACCCGGTAGAAGTCGACAAGTCTGTTTTATTATTTAGTTATGTACCCTTGAACCAATTGTCTCGATTGTTCCTAATGAATTATGATAATTAACACGTAAATAATATAATTTCCATTGTTAAACAATAGTTCACGTACGATTTAATTAAGACTTCATAGTTTATTACTTTTCTAGCTAGTAAGTTGAGGTTTCCTGATAGTTTTATACGCTTTCAAAGTACTAAACCTAAATAAAATCGTCGAAAATTAAAACATTTTTAGCAGCCAAGAAGTAAGTTGAAATATGTGCAATTTTTAATAATATTAGTTTTTCTTGAGGCGATTCGCACGAATTGCTTTTTGTGGACGAATCGACAACTCCAGTAATAAGTAGTAGTACACTGGCGCACAGAAGTGATTAGGGTAAAATATTTTGAAATAAACAAGACGAAAAATTTATAAATTATTATTTAGATTAAAGGTAGCATAATAAAGTTGAAACTGTGAAAATAATACAGGGTGGTGATTTAATCACCTCTCACCGTCACAAGGCCCTTGTGTTGCGTCGGCTTTTTTGCAATTGTTAGAAAAAACAATTAAAACCAATCGTGCTCAATCTTTGTCGACTTTTAAAATTCAAGTAAAAAAACACTTCCTCTCTCCTTAAAAATCATCATTACGTATATAGTTCCAAGTTTATAACTTTATATATATATATTATCTAGGTATATTTATATAGATAAGTTTATGCTTTATGTATGTATGTATTTATTGTATATATAAATGGTACACCATTGACTACCTGCAGTATTGTCTTTCCTTCTTACTTTAATCCATCCAAAGGTTGTCTGTAAAAGATCGCTTTTAGCGATAAGACCGCCCATTGTGTCACCCTATGTAAAATTTCTAAACCTATGTCTGTAATTTTTATGGTGTACATAATAAAGAGTATTCTATTCTATTCTATTCTATTAAAATACCCATTAATTGTAGCTACAAAAGGCTACAATGGACGTTGCGGAAGCGATAGAAATGGATGCTATGGCCCACCAGAAAGGTGTGAATGAAGTGATGGACCGCGGGGACTCTGCCGTGCAGCAGTTCTACTCTGGCGCCTCGGTGTTCGTCACGGGAGGGTCCGGCTTCCTCGGCAAGCAGCTCATTGAGAAACTGTTAAGGTCAGGATAATATAACATCATCCTCTTGCTTCGTCACAATTAAGAGAATTTATTCTGAAAGTGGGCAACGTCGCAAATAGATGTCAAATATTTTGCTGTTTTGATTAATTTGCAAACTAGAATATTGATTATGAAATACAATAATTAATATCGTAACACCGAATATTTGGTTTTAGATTTTAAAAAAGTGTTTGGAAACTTTCCAAATGTCTTTTTTACACCTAAAACGGGTATAACCTCAAATTCAATGTCACAATTGCAATTCATAAGTAATATTCTAGTTCACCAGTTAGTCACATTTCTTATTTCCATACAGTAATATTGCCAAATTAATCAAAACAGGTAAATTTCTATTTGTTACGTTGCCAACTTTTAGGATAAACACTTTTAAAAGGGTCGAAGCAACATGTTTACTTCTTATACCTACATGACACAGGATAATTGGAATCATTCTAGGATTGTAGCTACAAACCGGATAAATAGGAAACTAAAATAGAGTTTCGTAATTTTACGAGGTTATCTCAGGATTTTACAACATTGAGCATGAACGCTAATTTGGTGTTTTCACGAAACTCTGCGGCGCGGGCTCGAACTGCGCCTAACTCAATTCACTCAGCGGGTTAAAGCTCCCACAAACGACAATCCTGCGTCCGCCACTGGCCTCCTCTTTGTTATGTATGCTAAATTGCGAAATGAATGTGGTTGTAATCTATACCTCTGCCTAACCCCTTCAGGGATACAGACGTAAAGTTATATTATGTTAATGTAAACTGTCTTCCAGATCATGCCAGTTAAAGAAGTTGTTCGTACTGCTGCGGCCAAAGAAAGGGAAGACCGTTCAGGAAAGGCTTGACTATGTACTGAAAGATCCGGTGAGTTTATGAACTGAGCTAGTGTAGGTAATACTACTACCCCCTTATTTATAAAACCGGCATAAAATTGTACTGCACTATTAAGTGCGATTATTCTGAAAGTGGGCAACGTCGCAAATAGATGTCAAATATTTCATTTTTTATTAATTTCGCAATATTACTGTATGTATGGCAATAAGAGAGCAGTGGTGGCCCAGTGGTAACGGCTCCGACTTACGAGTTGTAGGTCGTGGGTTCGAACCCAAGCAGGACCTTTACTTTGTCAAGTGTAAATAATTTCATCACCATTGCTCTCAAAACGGTGAAGGAAAACATCGTGAGGAAACCGGCATGTCTTAGAACCACTTACAACCATCATCATCATCAGCCTATTAATGTTCCCACTGCTGGGACACAGGCCTCCTCTCTGTGAGAGGGAGTGGGCCGTAATCTACCACGCGGGCCCAGTGCGGGTTGGTAGATGTCACATGTCTTCGAATTTATTGGTTATAAGACATGCCGGTTTTCTTACGATGTTTTTCTTCACCGTTTTGAGAGCAGTGGTGATGAAATTATTTACACAAAGTAAAGCGCCTGCTTAGGTTCGAACCCACGACCTACAACTCGTAAGTCGGGGCTGTAACCACTGGGCCACCACTGCTCTCAATAAGAAGGTAATAAGACTAATAAGAAATGTGGCTTACTAGCGAACTAGAATCTTAATAATGAATTTCAATTATAACATTGAATTGATGTTGTACCCGTTTTAGGTGTAAAAAAAGGCGTTTGGAAACTTTCCAAATACTTTTTTTACATCTAAAGCTAAATATTCAGTGTTCCAATATTAATTATTGCATTTCATAATCAATATTCTAGTTCGCTAGTTAGCCACACTCACGTATACTTTCAGAATAAACGCTCTTAGGAGCGATTATTTTAAAAGTGGGCAAATAAATCGCAAACATATGCCCAATATTTAGCTTTTTTGATTAATTTGGAAATATTACTGTATAAGACCTGTGGCTCACTAGCGAACTAGAATATTGATTATGAAATGCAATAACACCGAATATTTAGTTTTGGATTGCTTCCAAATGCCTTTTTTACACCTAAAACGGGTACAACATCAAATTCAATATTATAATTGGAATTCATTATTAATATTCTAGTTCGCTAGTTAGTCACATTTCTTATTTCCATACAGTAATAATATTGCAAAATTAATCAAAACAGGTAAATATTTGACAGCTATTTGCGACGTTGCCAACTTTTAGGATAAACCATTGAGTTAGAAAAGCTAAAGTCATTGGGATATAAACGCTCATAACTTCAGTTTCATCATACATTTATTGAAGTTTTTAACTTAGGGTTTTTTAATAAGGTTAGAGAATGTTTTTATATACACCTCAATGGCATTAATACAACATAATATAATTATACATTCCTTCTAAATATCTGAAATCTACATTTAAGTACATTTAATTCGTATTTATACTTATTTCTAGCAGTAGACTTTTTGTGGCTGCCTTCTGATTGCATGCGAAAATAGTGCGGATAATGTCTTCTTGTTCTTCAGCTATACGATGTACTACGGAAGAGACATCCCAACTTCGTGGACAAAATAGTGCCGGTGGAGGGCGACGTGGCCGATATTAAACTTGGCCTAAGTGACAAAGACTGGACAATACTCACGCAAGAGGTAAGCTCCGAAAATATTATGTTTTTATACAAAAATAAGCCTGGTTGAATACGCAAACCCGATAGGAAGTATAAAGCACAAAATAAAAACATTGTTTTCATAGATAATAGCTTGGAAATTAAAAAGTTAACGTTACATTCGGCTTGAACACCTTTGAAAACGATACCCACAACCAATTTTGAAAATTTTCGTTGCCGCCATCTTGGATTTATATTTTGACGATCGGCTTTAGCACCTTCTAAAACCATGAAAACGATAACCATGACGAAAAATGAGAAAATTTTCGCAGCTGCCATCTTGGATTTTTATTTTGACCAAATTCAGACTTTCTCTCTCTCTCTATCAAATTAGAAGAAGACAGTCGCAAGTATGAACGCTTTCTCGCGTGACGATTTCTGCCGGTTTACTCCTACCGTGTTAAACAATTCCGTTCCAAAAACCTCTAAAAAACGAAACCTACTTTAGTATTAAGAAAAGGTATGTACGTCAGAGTCTGAATTCTGAATAAACACAACGTGAACGTTACGTAAACCTTAACAACCGTGCATTCATAATTAATTAAGAATGGCAAAAACAGCGTTTTACTATTACATAATTATATGTATATTATATCCTACTAAATTTATTTATTTATATATACTTTATTGTACACCAGATAAAACATTACAAAAATAAAAAGTAATACACTACAAAATATACAATGGGCGGCCTTATCGCTTACTGCAATCTCTTCCAGGCAACCATGGAATGGACAGTGATACTATAGTTTTTGCCAGCGGTTTCCCCCTCGCGGATGTCGGAAATTATCCCACGATCGGAAACACTTACTACACTTACACGTCATATTAATTTTCTTTATTAAAAATAAGCTAGATGAGGTCGCCGCTTCCTAACTGACTACTCTGAGAAGAAAGGCCGAAACAAACTCGGAGGTCACAGTCTCTTTTAAAGTCCAGACATAATCTTGGTCAAGCCATATGAGAACCATCAACCACGGGAACTTACTACCGGGAAAATAATCTGTGCAGCCGCTTTATCAAAAATCCAAACATACAAACTTTTATATTTATTACACGACTGTCGACTGCACACAAAAAGGAGAGTAGGTAATATTTTTAATATTATTAGTAGAAATTGGATTGGAGGAGCTCGTGGCTAAGTATTAGTTCTTATCTCCACACACTGTCGTAGGTCTTCTCAAAATCAACGAAAGCACTATTGTGCTTTCGTTGATTTCGACTTTCTTTCTTGTGCTTTGCCAGATGTTTTTCGGCTATGCACCTTAGGGAGAAGATCTGATCCATACAGCCCATTCCCTCTTTATATCCTGCCTGCACATGCCATATTTTCTCAATCTGTCACTCATTCATCCTATTTTGGGTCATATAGGCTAACACATTAAGTCAGGCCTCCTATTTCTGCCTCACAACTAGGGCTTGCAAAAACCGTCGATATTATTTACCGGTAAAATAAACGGTAGCAATTTTTTTTTTACCGGTAAACCGGGAAAGCGGTAATGGGTGTATTTGCAAATATAAATGTAGGGATCAGAGAGAACAATGAGGAGCTCGTGGCTAAGTAATAACAAGCCGCACGGGTCGATCCATGCCGGGGTTGGTCAGTGGATGGGTGACTAACTTCACATATCAAGACTCCTCTGTGCCTCGGAAAGCTCGTTAAGCCGTTGGTCCCGGCTGTCATTCGTGGATCTTTGCCAGTCGTTACGAGTCGTCAGAAGCCCGAAAGTCTGACACTAGTCTTACCAAGGGGTATCTATCGTATTACCCAGTTACTGGGTTGTGGAGGTCTGATAGGCAGTCGCTCCATGTAAAATACTGGTATTCAGCTAAATCCGATTAGACTGGAAGCCGACCCCAAGATAGTTGGGAAAAGGCTAGGTAGATTGATTGAGTAGAAAGTAGGATATAATATATCGTAAGGCATCTACATCGTGACATGCAAACTACGCATCAAATACTTACCTGACGTCACACAAATCCTGCATCGCAATTAGAGTTACCGCACGAACGACATATATAAGACTATACGACAGCAGTTGCCCGCCAGACACGACACCCGTCTGGTCGGAGGATCCTCCCTTTTCTATAGAGGATGAGTGAACTTTACACCCTGTTCCTCATGGCGGCATGGCGTATGAACTCTATGAAAAGTGGGTGGAGTCGAAAGTGCGTGCGATCAGTCGTAGTTATAAATAAAGTCCACAACCTGGTATTATCATAAGGAAATTTAATAATAAACAGTTGATTTCCCCATTATGTAACACGACACATTTTTACCGCGTGATAATTATGTACATTTATAGTTGTTTAGTATTGTAATTTATTTTAAAATGAAGCGTAGGTACATTACAGCCGCATCGAGCCGCAGCGCATCGCATTCTAATATGCACATAATGATGTGGGTACTGTAAGGCTGCCTGTCCACTGGAGCGGAGAGGAGAAAAGAGGAGCGGAGATGTGCCAATAGAATCTTGACTCCGCCCCTGAGTTTAGATCAGTGATCCTAAGTCAAGATTCTATTGGTTAATATTGGCACATCTCCGCTCCTCTTTTCTCCTCTCCGCTCCAGTGGACAGGCAGCCTTAGGCTGCCTGTCCATTGAAGCGGAGCGAGGCTGCGGAGCGGCGCGAGGCAGCGGAGAGGAGCGGAGTTAAGGACAGTGTCTGTCCATTGATGCGGAGCGAGTTAGCGGAGCGGAGTTACGGACTGTGCGGAGTGAGGTAGCGGAGCCAGATAGCGGAGCGGAGTTGCGGACTGAGCTTCCTGTCACTGTCAGTGACATATGACAGTGACAAAAAGGATAACATGACATAAAGAATAAAGAAATAAATGTAGGGGAGACCGGGTACAAAAGTAACGGCGGGTCGGAAGTAACAAACGCTCTGCAGTTTATCAAATCGTCGAAACGCCGCGCCGCCCGCGCCGCCGGCGCTGCCCCTCTACCGCCAGGAGATTACCGGCGACGCTTCACCCGCTTGCATTTAATCGCCGCGCACCTTCTGCACCGTGAGTTTGTGCTAGAAGACGCCACATGAATTTACGAACGAAAAGTACGTTTTTTGACATTAAGAGGTTACGTAGTATTCAAATAAAATAACGATATCAATGTGTCTATTTGCATAGTATTTCTTGATTAGATTGTTTGCACAATTCGATGCAATTAAAAATTCAAAACTCATTTATTCAAACTTTCGAAAAATGCTGATTCTCAGCCTGAGAATCAGCATTTTTCGAACGTTTAAATTACATAAGACAAA
This sequence comes from Conistra vaccinii, assembly GCA_948150665.1. Taxonomy (NCBI): domain Eukaryota; kingdom Metazoa; phylum Arthropoda; class Insecta; order Lepidoptera; family Noctuidae; genus Conistra; species Conistra vaccinii. The sequence continues at coordinate 4,118,860 of OX411344.1, read as the reverse complement.
AACCCAAAAACGCCCACCCTCCACACACAGTGTTCTTAGTTTTCCACTCACATTCATGCAGTGGTTTTTTCATAAAACCCCATTTTATAAGGACTTTTCGTAATTTTTTACGCGCTCTTTTTACTAAAATTGTTCGATACGGTGTTTCTGTGCGTGCGAACTATACGTTGTCCATGTAGACCAGCTTCTAACTGCTCATCACTGATACTATCTCTGTCGGACACGATGCCAGGTGGGACAGCGTGGTTTTTGGCCATTCCCACCATTGAGTTCGAGCCCGCGACTAGTTCCACCTTAAGCTCGAATCGTTTCGAGTGCCTAAGGAGTTTCGTGGACGATTATAATGAAAACTGTCCATACGGTCAGAGACCGACGGGTCTTGAAGTACAAATCGAAACAAGAAGCTCTCTGATGCTACTTTACAGCTCATGGAGGAGAGGCGCGAGATGATTTTGCAGCTTTCAGACGATGCGCTCAAATACCAGTGGCTCAATAGACGGATCTCTAAGTTCTTGAAAAGAGACCTTCGCTACTATAATACAGACCGTATAAAGGACGCGATAGAGCGAAACAACGACTCAAAGGCTTTTGCAAGAGATCTGTCTATTGGTATTGCATTTCATATTTATTACACACGCCTTTATCATGTTACTTTCGACCCATACCGTGTTACTTTCGCCCTGGTCTCGAGGTCGAAAGTAACAATCCTTTTTTTATATCTCTGTTTTTCACAATATGCAGCAAATAATGAGGTCAATTCAGATACAAAGTAGAGCATAATCGAAGTTTATATGTGGCTATATTCATATTCAAAAATATATGATAACTAACTAGAAACCAATGTCAAAGTATTAGTTTTGTACCCGGTCTCCCCTAAATCGAAACAAAGAGGCCACATATATAATTATATACGATCTCCCGCCCGGGGCACGCACTGGCCAAAAATCGGTGGCACACTAGTCCCCCTCCCCCTGGCCCCGCGGCTGCAATTCTCCGCGGCTGGTTTTTTTCCACATCCCATCTCCGTTTCCCTGCTCCGCTTCTCCGCTCCGCTTCCCTGCTCCGCTTTTCCGCTCCGCTTCTCCGCTCCGCTTCCCGGTTTTGTATGAATTTTTAAACTAGTTCGCAAATCCCTGTCCACTGAAGCGGAGCGGAGATTTTATGCAATTCCATTGGTTAATTTTGGCACGTCTCCGCTCCTCTCCTCTCCTCTCCGCTTCAGTGGACAGGCAGCCTAATAACGAAGAGGACAAACCCCACTCCCTGACTGGCCCTATTTGTTTTTTGAACACCGGACGAAATGGTTTAGTCCCATCTCGGCACCTTCCCATCTCGGCACCCATGAATTTATTTATCATGTAAGTGCAACGACTTTTTTATTTTTTTTTTTTTTGGGTGGGAAATCATCCAATGACTTCTCCCGCTCTGGGCGGAGCGGAAGGGCGTGTCAGACTTTTACTGACTAAAACCCACCCGTGTTCCTTCCCTTGCCATGCCAGGGGCCACGGTTTCCCCTTGGGACTACCCGCAACCCCGGCAGGCATCGGCCCTAACGGACCCCGTCAGTTTTGCTGACATCTCTTTGAGGCGCGCGTGGAACACGACGCGCCGTCGACCCGGGCCTGGTCCTTATCGGACGGCGAGCTGCCCTCTGCTCTCCGTCCGCAGGCCCGCGCCTACGGTGACCGGAAATCGGCTATCAATTCCCGACGCCCGGGAAGTCTCCTACGGCGGCGGCGGCTAGGGCTGGTAGGGCGCGGCCTCTGCCACTCCCTCGCGCACTCCGCCTCCTCCTTCGCGAGCATTACTGCTTCGCAGAAGGAGGTGACGGCTTGCCATGCCCTCTCGCTCCGCACCATGGCCTGGACCAGGGCCGGACGCGAGAGGTCACTGCCGCCGATCGCCTCCACGAGGACACGGCGGTGGTCCACCCAAGCCGGGCAAACCTCCACCGTATGCTCCACCGTGTCCTCCGGACGATCCACATAATGGTGACACCCGGGCGTTTCCTCCCGCCTTATGCGAAACAGGTACCTCCCGAAACAACCGTGTCCGGTGAGGACCTGCGTCAGGCGGAAGGTGAGGACGCCGTGGCGCCTCTCAAGCCACTCCTCAAAGAGGGGACTTATCGCCGTAATTGTGGCGTGCCCAAATCTGGGTTGCGACAATCGTACACTCCAAGCCGCCATGAGATCCCGCCGGAGCTCTGTCCGCTGTACCGTGATTTCTCGCGGCAGCGGAGTTACACCCCGGCGCTTCATCTCCTCGCGCCACTCCCAAATGTGGGCGAGGACCTTCGCCTCCAGATCCCATGGCGGCGTTCCGGCAAGGAGGCTCGCCGCCTCGCCGGAGACCGTACGGTATCCCCGGACCATCCGGATAGCCATGACCCTTTGGGCTGCATGCAACCGGCGGGCTGGGCGCAACCTTAAGGTTCGCGCCCACACCGGTGCCCCGTAAAGGGCCATGGACCGCACGACCCCCGCGTAGAGCCTCCGGCAGGAGGCGTTTGGACCCCCTAGATTGGGCAGAAGCCGCTTCAAGGCAGCCCCGGCCCGCTCCAGTTTGGGAGCCAAACGTCGGAAATGCTCCACGAAGTTCCACCGGCTGTCGAGGACGAGTCCCAGGTACTTCATCGTCACCTCGACGCCGACGTGAACCCCTCCTACCGTTATTTGGGAACCCGACGGTGGCGCGTTCCGAGGGCCATGAAAGCACATGACCTCGGACTTGTGCAGGGCCACCTCGAGTCCCAATTGCCGGATCCTGTCGACGATCGTCGCAACCCCGCGTGTCGCCAGTTCGGCCGCCGCCTCGTGCGACCTCCCCTGCGCCAGGACCAGCGTGTCGTCAGCGTAGCACACTACGCTGACACCACTAGGGAGGTCGGCGCGCAGCACCCAGTCGTATCCGATGTCCCACAGATGCGGCCCCAGGACCGATCCCTGTGGGACACCGCACGACATCTCTCGCCGGTTCCATTCTCCCTGGTGACCGGGGTAGATGACGGCCCTGTCCGTCAAATAGGCCTCGACCAACCGACAGAGGTAGGTCGGCATCCGGTGATACCGGAGTGCCTCCCTGATGCAACTCCAGGGTAGGGTGTTGAAGGCGTTGGCGATGTCTAGAGACACCGCCAAGACGACCCCACCCCGGGCCACAGCATCCCCCGTCGTGACTTAGCAACGACTAAGACATGATAAATAAATTCACACACAGTCATCAAAAAACGGATAGGTACACTGTATCAGTATAGTGAGTAAATCAAATTGACTCAAAACTAAAAAATGTACACAGAAATCGACACGTATTCCAATAAATCTCAACCATTTATGCAAAGGGGGATCAGCTAATTGCTATACAGTGAACGCGTAATCAAGCCTACTCGTATCATTCAGTACCAATATGAAAGTCCTCAAAGTATGGACGCCCTTTTGCCTACGTCCCGGTTATACTGATTAAACGTTAATTGTACATAATAACTGTTGATTTTTGTATGTTATGTTTTGACATAATTGCTGTAAAGATATATTTTAAGGTCATGTTAAATGGAGCCTCTAAAAAGTGATTCAAGGGCTTGACTGTGAAAATGGTAATTTAAAAGAAACAAAAATGATTTAATAAATAATAAAGTTGATTTACTTACTAGACTGATACTGTGTTTCCGTTTCTTTTTGTGTACCTTAAAATGATCCATGAGAGGGTGCCGAGATGGGAATTTTTCGTAGACAAGATAAATAAATTCATGGGAATAAACCGACGAAATAGCGGTCCTCTTGCGGTGTTCGGTGTTGGATATGTCCACTCCCTTTCTTTTCGTCTCATTCACCATTCTTTTATCCTTCACCACCTCACACACCTCATCCGTCTTATCTCTTATACCTCCCTGCACATTCAGCGTAGCTAAGCAACATTCCACTGCTCGCCTTTCGCTTCGTAGAAACAACTGACTCCCCGCATGTGGAGTAAGGCTTGTCAGTGCCGGGGTGTGCCCGATCCCAAACAACAGGCACGCTCGCGACTAGGCTCCTCCCTAGCCATGCAGCTCTCGGCACTACCGTGCCAACACACCCAAGCTAAGGTTACCACCTTAGCTTGGGTGTGTTGTTCATACCATACAGAGGAAAACGATAGAATCCCCCAGCTGCCTTAGTCACTTTTTACGACACTCCTGGGATGAGATGGAATGGTTTCACACAATAGGCATAACGGACAGTCCTCTGTGCAGGGCGTGAATGGAGGCTGAGGAGACCGTCGCGCACGTGCTCTTTAAATGCACAAGCGTCACCCAGATTAGAACACAAACCTTCGGGTCACCCAGATCTTTCACAGACGTTCTAAACAGACCGGGAGTTTTAATTAACATTAGAGGGCTGGTTGGAATAACCCTCCAAACGGCCGCCATGGCCCACGCACAATGGTCCATTCGAAGGACTAAGTGCGGAAACCAAACCCGTTAACATAGAACATAGATGGCGATGGTTCTATTCTACTACCCGGAGACCACATGCGGATCATATAATTAAGTAATTAAACTGAAAACTGGTTGATGAGTTAAATGACTGTATTCAAACAACAACATTTAATTTTAGTACATTTATTTTTAGCCAAGGTCAATAAACAACTATTAGAATTAGAATAAGAATTAGAATGTATTTATTTGTAACAATGTAGTTAAATATAGTAGGTATGGTGTTAATATTTTTGTTAGTTCTATACATTCTATCACAAAATATAATTATGGTGTAAAGTCCATGTCATCTTGCATTTTTACAATATTCCATATAATCGCCATCAACGTCATAAAAGCAATTATAAAACAGCCAACTTGTCAGGTTATTCCAATCATGAATATAGGATCAGTTTATGCTAGTTCGGCACTGTAAAACTTTTCGGCCCCATCGGGCATCCTTTCTGCGAGGAATGTCCAATGCCAGTGACCTTGAGTGGTTAGCTTTCATGTTCTGTACTGAGCTCACGCAACGCGTCGTACGTCCAGTTAGTAATATGACTCGCCCATCAAGCACCGCTGTCCCAAATTACACGCATTATTAATTTATTATACATAAAACAACAGGTATTTTAATAAGACACGTATACTAAAAGATCAAGAATTAAATTATCTTTAAAAAGGTGAAACAACATAACTGGTGAAATATCGTACACCTTTGCCTTCCTCCTCAGCCATATAGGCGTGATGTTATGATTTGCTTGCAGGTGGATACAGTGTTCCACATGGCCGCGACGGTGCGTTTCGACGAGACGCTGCGCACCGCGACGCTGATCAACATTCGCGGCACCAGGGAGTGTCTGGCACTCGCCAGGGAATGTATCAACCTCAAGTGAGACTTTCAGAAATATATTTTATTTTATTTATAAGCAATGCAGTCCTACCGTAATCGTAACAAGTATTTTAAGTCCCAGATTTTTTACCGCCCCGTTGGTCGCATGGTCGCAAGCACGACTGCTGAACGTGGGGTCCTGGGTTCGATTCCCAGTTCGGGCAGTGTTAATGGGTGTTTCTATTAGGAATTTCTTAGTAGCGGCTCGGAGTTTGGAAGCTGGCGGTATGATACCCCCGTGCCTCGGTGCGCACGTTAAGCCGTTGGTCCTACGCCTGATCTCTCTCCGGTCGTGTCGGTTTGCCGTCCCATCGGACTATGAGAGTGAGGGAAGAGAGAGTGCACTTGTGTCTGCGCACACACTTGTGCACTATAATATCTCCTGCGCTGAAGGCTAGTCTCCGTTGAGCTTGGCCGCCATGGCCGAAATACCGTCTGGAGGAATATATTTTAAAGCAAAAAAACTAACCAAGTGCCTGTCTAACCACGCACAATGAACGGTTCTGCAGTTGGGATGAATACACACAGTATTGAAGGTATTGACTGCAAACATAAGTTTTTGATGTAAATACAAAGGGGTTTGAACATTTTTGTACGGACGGTGGCCGCGGTTCACGGTGGGTCACCGCGATTCTGAAACAAAATCAAAATGGTGGCTGATTTTAGGGCCAACATCTTCAAACCCCTTTATATTAGTCTGTTTTTTGGGTTCCGTAAGAAGAAACGGAACCCGTAAAAGATCGCTCGTGTGTCTGTCTGTCACATCCAATTAGATCCGAATCTAATGGACAGGTTGAAAGGTACACATTAAGTTCTTTGACCCAAATACGGACGTTTGTGTTATATGTAAATAAATTATGGTCACTTTTGAGAGACAATTAAGAAATTTTTTAAAGATTTTGAAGTGAAAACTGCTTTAGTGTAACTGTTGTGCACTTTTTTTGGGATGGGTAAAAATGTTAAACTGGCGTCAGGATACGTGACCGTAAGATCCGTTGCCCAGCAACCGACAAAGTAAATATCAAAATAAATAGTCTTTGACATTACGTAAAGATTGCGAGGTAAGAAATTTTACCCATATTGATGGGTAAAAAAAGCAGTCAAAACATACTTCATGAAAAGTGTTTAAATAAATTGTTTATTGTTGTTACACTTTATTTTGAAAATAAATAAATATACCACTACTACTAATGAAAATTGTATTTAACCACATAAATTATAGTACCTTTATACTGATAAATAAAGCAATTCGTGCGAAATTATTCCCTAACCATTCCAAAATATTCAAAAATGCGTTCAAGTTTTCACTTCTCCCGGCACTCCCGGAGTGCAACCTGTTGTTTTTTATACATGCTTGCGATGATTTGATATGTCACACGGTACAACCGTGTGACATATCAAATCATCGTTAGCTAACTGTAAGGGTCTCAAGTATATTCTTTTTATAGTTTTAAAATAAATAGTTTTAAAGTAATTTTTAAGTAAACCTATGAAAATTGACCATTGACTCCCTTATCTCCGAAAATAATCAGCCTAAAATAAAAAATACAGAACGTAGTTCTCTATTTACAGATTACAGGAAAACCTTTAAGAGGTCTATGGTCTTAAAATAACATGGTAAATCTCCCAATATTTACAGTCATGAACATGTTTTTCAACTAAAATGTTAAGTTTGTTCTTGGGATAAATTCATCCCAACTACGGAATCCTTCATTGTGCGTGGTCCGACACGCACTTGGCTGGTTTTTTAATTCTCTATTTTGCAGAAACTACGTGCACGTGTCCACTGCGTTCTCGCACGCCACCGATGAGCACGTGCGCAGGCCCGTGCTGGAGCAGTTCTACCCGTGCCCCATGCCGCCCGACATCGTCATTGGCCTGGCGGAGTCGATGGACGAACAGCGGCTCGAGCAAATCACAAATGAGTAAGATCTATTAATCAACCTAATATCAATAATCCTAATGCGGTAGCGTGGTCTTTAGTTACATTCTAAATTACAATTAAAGCTACTAGTTATATATTAGCATAACATAATACAAACAATGTTACCTTTGTGAATTCATTCAGGGAGCAATTAAATAAATCAGTATAAGTTAACAGTAACATTATAAGTACAACAGTATAAGTTGACAGTTACATTTCGGGAAAAAAAACTTCGGCTGTGTACTGTCGCTTGTGTGACGGTGGTTACTTTCTAAGAACTCGCTGTACACTAAATGGTCACTTACTGGGAGCTCCACCTTTATTATTTGCTGGGCAGGTGATGTGCAGGGCAGGTCAAGGTCACAGTAATAGCTGCACAGCACATGCTACAAAATCACGTGACATTTCACTTTTGTCTACCATACCACCAGCTATGACTATGAGAGTGTAATATGATAAATCCTGAACCTTTTCGATATCGTCATGTAATGGACTGTTCCAGGTTCATCAAGGGCTGGCCCAATACTTACACATTCACGAAGGCGGTGGGCGAGGAAGTGGTCAGGTCCAGTGATGACCTGCCCGTCTGCGTCGTCAGACCACCGATAGGTAAGCAAACAATTGGACTAACCATCAAAGTTACCCATTTTCAGTTTGCCAAGAGTGATACGAGTAATGAGAGCAGCGGGGCTAACACGGGCGTACCCAAGACGTTTGTGACAAGACATGATAAATTTTATCATGTCTTACAATTTGTCTTAAATGCTAGCACGGGTCAACCATGTGATAAAATCTGAGGCACGACATGCCTTTCTTGTTGCTAACTTCATAGTGTGACACAGAAAATTAAAAAAATTAAAATGTCTATGATCATTTGAATATGCGACCAAATAAAATAATACGTTTTCATAGTGCAGGTTCATACAGTTTTACAACTTTTTAATTTTGTTGTGAACTATTTCATTTTTGACGTAAGTACGGACGACAGTCCGTGGCATTTGTGACAAAATTGGTGCGCCCATAGTAGCAAATAAGACATACTGAATCCCAAATAAACGTCAAGAAGTTATGTCACAAGTCAAGACATTATCTCACGCCGCCGTGCTAGCATTTGTGACAAACTGTTTTATCGCCCAAGTTATGATAAAATGTGTGACTCAAGCTATCTCACAGGCCATGCTCGCTGCGCAGTGGTGGCCCAGTGGTAACGGCCCCGACTTACAAGTTCTAGGTCGTGGGTTCGAACCCAAGCAGGCGCTTTACTTTGTGTAAATAATTTCATCACCACTGCTCTCAAAACGGTGAAGGAAAACATCGTGAGGAAACCGGCATGTCTTACAACCAAAAATTCGAGAACATGTGACATCTACCAACCCGCACTGGGCCCGCGTGGTAGATTACAGCCCTCTCACAGAGAGGAAGCCTGTGTCCCAGCAGTGGGAACATTAATAGGCTGATAATGTTATGATATGTAAGAGTGATGATGATTAATTCGTTTTTCGGCTCAGCCAGCGATATTGTCAGCATATACCGGGTGCGGCGATTGAACTGTCCGTCTCTATCTAACTGTTTCAAAACCGAACCACTGAATCGAACGCCGCCAAAATTTCAAATGTTGGTCTTTGACATGTTCTCTATCATCATTTGAAGTGATTCTGTTGTAAAAGAAACACATTCGAATATAGAACTCGCTGCTTTACAGCGTAGCAAACGGTTGGATCGAACGAAAGAACTGATTCGCTTGCTCGACTCTGGCGCACTTCCCAATTAGGTGTTTTCAGATGAGAAAACTTTTTACGTTGAACAGTTTTTAAACAAACAAAATGACCGTGTTTGGTTGAAGGGACATGTCAGCGACCATTCAGACGAACGAATTGCAAGTCAGTCGACGCCAAGGAGCCGACCAAATCATGGTCTGGGCGGTGGTGTTTGAAAAAGGCCGTTCTCCGCTCGTTTTACTTCCAATGGGTCGCAACCAAGTCAAAACAAACCAACAAATCTATCGAGACCAAGTCTTGCGACCAGGGCTGATACCGTGGGCACGCAACACATTCGGTTCTGAGCGTTGGACTTTTCAGTAAGACTCGGCACCATCGCACAGAACAATTGGAACGCAAAATTGGTTGTAAGCAAACGTTTCAGTGCTGATCGACCGAGATATGTGGCCGTCGTCATCGCTTGACTTGAATCCGCTGGACTTTTGTATTTGGGGTGTTTTACAGGCCAGGGCCTGTGCTAAAAAACACACTTCGGTGGAATCGCTCAAAGTTACTCTTACGCGAGAATGGAATTGTTTGAGTGACGACGTCGTTCGAGCAGCCTGCGCTTCTTTCAGAAAGAGACTTCAGCTTGTAGTAAAGGCTAAAAGCGGTTTTATTCCTTCGGAATAAGTCATAATAAAACTTTGAACTTTCTATTTTCACATGGCAAAAGTGTATAAATAAATATTGAAAAATAAACAGAAATAATTCATTTTCACATACGGACAGTTCAATCGCCGCACCCGGTAGAATAGACTAAGCGATAATTGTACAGATAGTAATTACAGCTGCCGAGAGTGTCGACATACACCTGAGGAGGCTTAGGTTTATAGACTCCACAGATATATATATCTGTGATAGACTCCCTTTCAACAACAGCCAGCAGGCTCGCTCGCTCAGTAATAGTAACTGATGTATCTGTAGCGGTTAGACCGCCACATACAAAAAACTACGAAACAAAAAGACATGACGTCACACAATTCCTACATCTCGCAGTTAGAGTTTACTGAGCGAATAACATAGATAAGACTATCCGAAATCAACATATGGGCAGTTGCCCGCCAGACATAACAACCCGTCTGGTTGGAGGATCCTCCCTTTTCTATGGTGGATGAGTGAACTTTACACCCTGTTCCTCATACCCCTAAATTGGTGACCCCGAGAATGAACGTCAACGCAGCCTTCGTGCAACTACTTCAGCGTGACGTCATCATCATCACTCCCGCAAGCTTTCGTGAGGCGAGTCACACAGCCAGCCAGCACCCACGGCTTCAACGGTATCCTGACCACCAGCATGCAGCGAACGCGCATTCCTGGTCATCACCCTCAGCCACATCACCCCGACTCCGACCGATGGTGGATGAGTGAACTTTACACCCTGTTCCTCATACCTCTAAATATCAATAGTAATTTTGTATTACTCTCATGTTAATATGTCTGCGGTGATATTTCTAGTGGTTCCCAGCTTCTACGAGCCAACGCCAGGGTGGATGGACCTGAGTGCACTGTCGGGACCAACCGGGGTGAGCTTCTTGTTGTATTATAGACTTTGAACTTTCTGGTTTTCATGACCAAAAAGCACGCTGTCTCAACTGGCATCGTGTATCACAGAGATAGTTATTATCAGTAATGAGCAGCTAGAAGCTGGTTTACATGCACGAACGTCTAGCTCGCACGCACACAAACTCCGTTCCGAACTATTTACGTGAAACGTACGCGTAAAAAATTACGAATATCCTTTGAAAAATCAAGTTTTATGAAAAAACCACTACATATATCAATCACAAATAAAGCTTTTTGAACTTTTCGATAATTTGAGCTTTGTCGGTGCCTACTTTGTTTTGGAGATTTTACACTTCTTTTGTTACTTATTTACGCCCAAAGTTGCGTTAAATTAAGCAAGAAAGAGGGCCCTTCCCGGTCCGTCTATCGGCAACGCGAGCATGGTCGAAAAGCATGCTGTTTCATCGAGCGCAAGTGAGAACTGCTAACGAGCAAGTGAGAACGCGATAACATTGTACGAAGAATAGTGTGTAAAGATTTGTTTCAGGCCATACGTGTTTTTGAGTAAGCCTTACAAGTTTGTGAAATAAATGTTTGTTATTTAGAATCTTCATTACAACTGCAAGGTTTCTAGGAAGATGTTTTTTTTACTTTTCCAATTCATGAGTACATCATGACCGGCCAAAGTTCAGGTAAAATTTGTGCAAAAAAGCAGATTTTTGGAGGCTTATACTGAATTTGTTTCTAATTTATTATATTTTTTGTTTTCCTAGAAACCTAGATATAGTGCACAAGATACATACGAGTATTACATAAAAAAATTCAAAGAAAGGTGTGATACTACGCCATGATCACGTACGAGCGTTTGTATGAAAAGTATGGCGGGTTGGCCGCCCTTAAGGCTGCTCAAGCCCGCGGGCCGGAAAGTGGCCCGCTTGCGTATTTGAATATGCCCGTCAACCGCGGTCAGCTGGTCAGCGATTGCCTTTTTAGAACAGATTTCAAACCAGATCGAAAAATATGTTGCCTTTTATGAACCCTCAATTCAATATCCACCTAACAATAAAATAAATCCAAAACCACACTTCTCTAAAACAGATTTTAGATTGTAGCGGCTACGCCACCACATACGAACTACGCAACAAAGACATGACGTCACACAATTCCTGCATCGCGCAGTTAGAGTTTACCGAGCGAAAAACATAGATAAGACTATCCAAAATCAACTTACGGGCAACTTAACACCCTGTTCCTCATACCTCTAAAAGATTTTACTAAACAGCCTCTTCACAACTTAAAGCAGTCTTTTATTTTTTAAGAATTTTGAAGATGAAAATTTTATGAAAATTTCTTTGACCAGCCATGTTAATTCCTTACTTACCGCAGATTGTGGCGGGCATAATCCTAGGCATACTGCACGTGTTCTACGTGGACAAGCACTCCAAGCTGCCGATGACTCCAGTGGACTTTGTGAACAATGCTGTCATCGCCGCCGCCTGGGACGCTGCCGCCAGACGAAGGAATGGCGAGAAGGATATACAAGTGTACACAGTGTCGAATAAAGACCATTTTATAACTTGGGGTAAGTTGGACACACTAATGTCAAAAGATATCAAGCCACATACAAAGTAATTCTAATGATTCTGAAGTTAAGCCACCCAATATACCCTTTTTTATTTTTGTAGGTATATAATCTGCCGTAGAAATCATTAAGTACGGGCCATTATTTACACGTAGCGTGTCTGTTTAAATAACACTACATTTCCCTGACTATACAGTTAAACCAGAAAATGTATGCACTGCGGTAATATTCATGTTTCCGAATGTGCGCCTATGATTGGGCGTTTGTATGTCCTCTCTGTCACTATAGTTAGCTAGTCAGCTATAGTTTTGAAAAGTTTTTTGGAATTGCAGGGTACGCTAGACATTCATTCTTCCATACAAACGTAGTATGGTGATTACGCATACCGTCTTAGAGAGGAGCTGTTAGACGGTGTACGTTCAAAACTAAAAATTATGTCAATTTGTCTTGTCTATTATCATTATCTAACCCTGTATGTGCTTCCATACAGGACTAGATAGCGACAAGATAAATTGAATTGAAAAAAAAACACTGCTTTGTAAGTTATAAATTAAATGTTAGTTAATGTGTGTTAGTGTGTGTTAATGTTAGTTATGAGCGTCGAAACTTCCATATTTCAGCACAAATTATAACTCGTGTTTGGGCGTAAATAAATACCTAACTTATGTAGTAAGAAAATGGCAAAATAGAAACCGTACAGCGATAAATAATTTATTCAATAGTTCAAAAATAATTTTATTTTGAGTAAATATATTCAGTAGTTTTTTCACAATATCTATACGTCCACAATGTCTGTTCTATGATTAATGCATAGTTCAGAAGTAAGCTGATGATACCCGAAGCGCATACATTTCTTGGGATATCTGTACATAATAATTATTATAAATAAGTTTTTTCGTTGCATTGCAGATTTTATAGGAAAGTTGATGCGAAGCAGTTTAAAAGTAGCGTCACCTAAAGCAGTATGGTACTGCTACATGATCGAGGTAACGAGCAATCTTTCCTACTGGTTCCTGACGTTTTTCTTGCATTACATACCTGCCTACGTCATGGACGCCGTGGGCACTCTCCTGGGGACGATGCCAGAGGATATTCCTTCGTAAGTTACAAGCGCGCCCGCGCCTTTCTCCGTTTTTCACCTTTTACGGTGACTTCACTGTGACGGTGACTCGTGACATGCAACAACTTCTTGCATAAGTTTTCTCGCGTGTCACTTGAGCGTGTAGTTGTGTAGCTTGTGGCCCCGAGGTCACAGTACCGACGTGGCCGTTAATTTGGAACAGTCAACGACAAAGGTCATTAATAGTTTGGTTATAAGGGTTCCGTACCAAAATAGTAAAAAGGAACCCTTATGGTGCGACTCAGTCTGTCTGTTCGTCTGTCTGTCACAGCTGGATATCTCAAAAACTACTAAGGCTATCAACTTGAAATTTGGAATAGTTTTAGATGACGTTTGCCCAACTGTTTTGCATAAGAAAGAAATATATAATATAGAGAAAATTCTGAAATTATTCTATATGATAGAAGTTTATGTAAAGATTACAGGAAATATAAAACGATGTCCCTAAATAGCACACTTTTTCAGAAATCATCAACAACAATTAAATTAGTAGCTCTATCAGTCTAGTAGTCAAGAGATGGCGCTGACCTAAAACTGTAATATTCTACACCCCAGTGTTAAAATTCGCTGACGATATAATACAATGTGGAGACTACCATACAACAAAAAATTTAAATACTGGCACTACTAATGCTTAAAAGTATTTAGGAACTGTCAAATAAATTCTAGCTTCGAAAAAAAAACGGTTTAATAAACAAATTAAATGTAATGTAAGCCGGATCCACCGTAAGCCTATAAATTCCGTTTATCCAACTAGGCCTTGGGTGAATTTTCGGGCATACATTTCAAAATACCCGCCTTGGGGTGGATTTTTGGGGTTTTTTTTTTTTTTTTTTTTGGGTGGGAAATCATCCAATGACTTCTCCCGCTCTGGGCGGAGCGGAAGGGCGTGTCAGACTTTTACTGACTAAAACCCACCCGTGTTCCTTCCCTTACCTAGACCAGGGCCACGGTTTCCCCTTAGGACTTATCCGCAACCCCGGTGGTAGGCATCGGCCCTGACGGACCCCTTCAGCTTCGCTGACAACTCTTTGAGGCGCGCGTGGAACACTACGCGCCGTCGACCCGGGCTTGGTCCTGATCGGACGGAGAGCTACCCATCACTCTCCGTCCGCAAGCCCGGATTTTTGGGGTGGATAAACGAAATAGCCCGAGCCGACTATGGATTTTGCCGAGCTATAATGACTAAACTAATGAATATATTCAATTGAATTTTTGTATACAGAATGGTAACGTCATTATGGACACACCGTTTCATTTTTTGTTGTATTGTCGTCTCCACCTTGTATATGATGGCAGGGAACCCTCGGTGCGCGAGTACGACTCGCTCTTGGCCGGTTTTTGTTAAACTTAAATTTATTGAGATTAATATTTAATTAAAATCGAAACAGAAGTATATAACTAAAATAATGTTAACTCTTGCTATTAAATAAATTGCCGAAATATAATTTCTCTATTAAATAATTGTGTGTTAAACTATTTGATTTGTAAAAGTAGCGGTGTTAAACGACTTATTTTTTTTTTTACTTTTCCTTTTTTAGAGCCACGGTCACTGTCAATATTGCCACCCTGTCTACCTATGTGTCAATCTCTGTATAAAACTTCATGTGCCATATTTTCTTAACGCCCGGGTATGCTACTCTACGAAAATGATTATGTCAGATTAAGGCTGACTGTCCATTGGAGCGGAGAGGAGAGGAGTGGAACGGAGCTGTGCCATCCGCTTCAGTGGACAGGGATTTGCGAACGAGGAATCGGAGCGGGAAGCAGAGCTGGGAAGCGGAGCGGGGAAGCGGAAAAAATTCGGCCGGGGGGTATTGTAGCCTGCTCAAATCACTCGCCGCGTGAACTCCTCCCGTAGTTGCGCACAGTCGGCAACTCCGCTCCGCATCTCGTTGCTCCGCATCAATTGACAGACACAGTCCGTCGCTTCGCTCCGCTCCGCTGCCTCGCTCCGCGTCAATGGACAGGCAGCTTTAAATCTTATTAAAAACAGTTTTTCAAGACGTTTCCACCTTGACATCAGCATTGCTTTTTTTTGCTGTCGATTTTAGCTAACATTTTTTTTTGCAGGTACGTCGCCGTCTTCAGAAAAATAGACAAATTCGCCCTCGTATACCGGTACTTCTTAGCCAACGAATGGTACTTCCAGGATGACAACGTGCAAACAATGATAAGCCGTATGTCTGAAGCTGATAAGGTCGTTTTCAACTGCGATATAAAAACTATCAATTTCAGCGAATACGTTAAAATCTGGTGTGTTGGTATAAGGAGGTATATTATTAAAGATGGATTGAAAGACAGTGTTCTAGGCTATAAGAAACAGCTAAGATTTAAAGCAGCTAATTACGTTCTGATTAGTTTCTATGTGTTAGTTGTGTTCAGTTTATTGTTTCAATGTTTTAAGATAATTCATTATTTATATTAAAATAATTTACACACATAGTTTACACATTACAGTCATGTTATGTACTCGCAGGGAAATATATTGCTTAGTACACTGGCCGTCAAAACTTAGTACCACACTTTTGAAATTGCAATTAATATTAAAGTAGAAAATATATTTAAAGTTCACTGATGAGATCTCGATCGATCTCGATTCTTTCTATTCGATTCCGATGGAAGGCGAAGAGTGTACAGGAGACCAGTCGCCTGTACACAGTATCGTTCACCCGGTCGCGACCTGGTGAGCGATACTTTCAAGCCTGCTTCACAGAAAGAGTCCAACACGGTGAAGCTATAAGCTGGCATCTCTTCAGAAGGTCGCACAGAGCTAGTGGCCATAGAAAATGGCACCCTGACTGGGGAAAAATATGCTCAAGGGATTCATAATAACTATGCAGGGTCATATTTACTCAAGGCGTAAAGCATACTTAAAAATGTTTTTTGAGTTTTTTGGCAGTTAGTTAACAATGGCTATTATTTGGATTTTTTTTTTTTTTTGAGTTGAACGTTACTATTGTATAATAAACTATAATTTCAAAAAAAGCTGACGAAATTTGCTATAAAATGTTTGTTATTTCAAAACTTTGACTTCTATACTTTAGGAGAAATTACAACTTTAACCCCCTTACTAATAAACGTTGTATATCGCCTGTATAGTTACACACCGATTTCTCTCTTTCAGTCGTCAGTAATTTGACATTCGAAAGAAGAAGACAAAGCGTTGTGTATATATACAGACGCTATACAACGTTTATTAGTAAGGGGTTAAAAGTGTAGTACTAAGTTTTGATGGCCAGTGTAGATTGATAGTTAATTTCAGAATGACAATTGTGAACTTATGACGGACAGGTATTATTCTCGCGCATTATGTATGCGGTCACTGAGCTGATAGCCAATCAGATAAGCAATAATTTCATCTAGAGACGCCAGCAAATCAAGTTACTACCATCTGTCGATTTTCAAGTTTATCGCTAAAATAATAATTTAAGGTTCAATGTTGATTGGGAAAATTTTACAGATTGGTTTAGGTAGATGTGAAAATAAATTTAATTGTAACTAATAAAGAAATATATTCGAGTGTAAAAAGAAAGTGAGTCAATGGTTCACGACTTACCTACGAGGAGATGTAAAAGTTACTTGGAAAGCTTTTTTAACAGTTCCTGCTTTTTTAGACAACTCAAACATACCTACACCACACACAGACAACTCAAACGTACACCCAAACCCACATGACACACACACACACACACGACAAATACACTTACCAAATTCACACTACAGAGAGGTTCAATTATTAGAGAGATGAGAGAGGTTACATTTTTAAATTAAAAGGATTTTATTATTCTTTTCTTTTATTTTTTATTCACTTTATTTTATTTTTATTATACTCAACGATAGTCACTTACATAATGTAACTCTGTAGGTACTAGTTTGAATAAATTGGAAAATGTACAGCCCTGGCTAATACAAGTTTAATCTAAGCTTGGGTGTCAGTGGAGATATTCAGTGATTCATGCAATTAAATACAATAATGATATAATATTAAAACCTATATAATATTAATATGTAAATTGTAAAATTGGAAACAAAGTTATTATTTATTTATTATATATTATAACTTATACGACTACTCATTTCTCGACATCTTCATTTTGACGCTTAAGTACACCAATGATTTCAGCATAGGTTGGGTCTCCTGTGTCGGCTGGGGGCGGTGCATTCCCAGGCTTTATGTCCAGTTCCGCGTACAGCACTTTGTTTGGGTTGTCCTGGAACAAAGAACATAATTCATTAGTGTGTTGCCCGTGAGGCTAAGCTAGCTATAGTGATACCAAAGAAGGTGGCAATAGAGGTCATAAACCCAGCTTCATTTATTTACAGATTCTATGTAGTATTCAAGGCAATGGCACGTTAAATTTTATCGCAGAGGCAATCGGATGGCGAGTGGTAATCTGGGTCTTGAAGTGATACCGAAATCTCGAACACAGTTTTTTTTTTTTTTACCCTCAATAGAAGAGCTCTTGGCCTACATCTCACCTGATGGTATGTGATGATCAGGATGAAGGTGGAAGCGAGCTTCACCCGGAATCCTCAACCACAGAGGAACTGGCTATCTTATCTAACATTGTTGTTATGGCGATAGACTTAGATAAGATGGCATACGGGAAAAAAATCGCTGTGTGAATACATATAGGTATTACCATTATTTAACACTAACTAAATCCGTACGTAATTAAAGTTTGGTAAAATGGCAGTGAGCTGGCCATGTTTGTCGAAGGACCGATGGCCGGTGGAGCAGACGTGTCCTGGAGTGGAGAACGCGTATCGGCAAGCGTAGTGTGGGACGCCCCCCAGCTAGATGGACCGATGGCCTTAAGGCTGGTTTTAGAGTCACGCTGACCGCACGCTGACCGTCGTCGGCGCTGACAGCCGAAACGTATGAACTTCTAGGAAGCGTTTTAGAATTATGCGTAGCTATCAGCGCTTGCGGTGGTCAGCGCTGACGGGTCAGCGGCAGTTCGTGTCGGCGCCGTGTAGCCGTCGGCGTTGAACGCCGCATGCGCGCTGCCCTCAGTGAGCGTTCGAGCCGAGCGGACGCCATCAGCGTGAACAGTCATGTCGAATCGCGATGTGGACACAAGTGTGTGTGTGTGCAGTGGTCAGCACGATTCTCAAACGTCTGGCGCTGAACCTCAGCGCTGACAAGCTACGCGCTGAGCTGTCAGCGCCGATGGTCAGCGTGACTCTAAAACCAGCCTAAGAAGGTGGCTGGTACAGACTGGATGGGGAAAGCGGAGGACAAGGTGTCCTAGCGCACCCTGGGAGAGGCCTTAGTCCAGCAGTGAACTGCGATAGGCTGAGTTCATAATGACATTGCTTTTTAACTTTCGCTTGTAATGATGACTGATGTTTCTTTTTTTTATAATTTGGCTCTTTTTCTATTCGTGACCGGCAGTCAAAGGACAGAATATAAACTTACATAAGTTTCCAACTGAAGTATTTGCTCAGGATCAGAAGATTTCCGGTAGCACTTTTTACTGAATACATATATTACTGCTATCAGAATGAGGATTCCCGCCACTGAGGATATTCCGATATAATATTTTGTTTTATCTAATGTTGAGTCCTGCGTCTGATTAAGATTGGTCTGCGGCTCCATGTGGTGCTTCGGCTCAGGACTGCTAGATAAGTTCGTCTGCTTCGGCGCTTGAGTCGTTCTAGACAATGAGGTTGACGTTGTGACCTCCTGCGAATTGATGTTCTCACGCGAGGTGCTACCTAAAAGAATAACACATTGCCGTTAGATATACAGGGTGTTAAAGTAATTGCGTGCCATAGCTTAGGGGTAGGTTCAGTATCGATAAAGGAAACTAGGAAAATTTAAAAATAAATTTTAAAAAATTGCAAGGTCAACCTAATTTAGTTTGGAATCAGGTATTTACAAAGATTAAAAATCAACTTATTTACTCATGTTTTGAGTTGATTTGATTGCTATTTTAAGTTAGTAGGTAGATAAGTACTAAATTAAGTTGAATTTTTTTAGTTTTTTTTTTCTTGTTTTATTTTTATTTGGTCCTAGTTTCCTTTATCGATACTGAACCTACCCCTAAGCTATGGCACGCAATTACTTTAACACCCTGTATAAATATACCTATAACGAAGTTTAAGTCAACGGATTTCTTTGAGACTTGATATTGAGTTTCGAGAGGGAAATGGTCAAATGTCAAATAGGTAGAACTAAAACTGTACCTAATGACTCCTACACACCGTGCTGGCGGCACATGCCACCGGCTTTTGCGCCTTCATTTCCTTTGTGCGTTTCCTTTTTGCCAGCACTGTGTTTATGAGCCATAAGTAATTGTTTTACTAAACCTTGCGAGCCAAGCGAATATTTTCGCTAGCTAAGCGAGCATTGGCGGGGGACAGGCGACAGAGGCGGGGAACTTGGGGCCCCCAAATTTCGACAAGTACTTTATAATAAAATCAAATTGTTGAGTAAGTAAAAGGCAGCATGTAGCTGGAGGCCCTCGACATATGTAAAATATAAACGGTCGGTGCTATTTCATAAATTCTCTTGTTTTTTATACTTGACTGTAAGTCGACAAAGTTTCTCCTATTTCGGTATGAATGGTCAAAAGAAGACCTATCCGAGGTGGGGTGCTCAAGTTTTCGAGTCCGCTTCGCTCGCTCTTGGATCCTAAATTCTTTTCATTCTCAAACGTTTCTGCAGGCCGAGAAAAAACTCTCATTTCTGCCGGCGAAATGCTAGAACCGAATGAAGATTGTTTAAGCATATGCTGAGAAGCAGGTGATGCAGCAAAGCACAGTACAGATTTTGCAGGGTAGGGCAGGCGAGGCAGGCATAGGTCGCGGGCGCATGCTGCGACGTAGCTACACACACACACACATTAGTGTCCTGGCTAATTAATTGCGATAACTGCGATTGATTAATATGACGTGTAAAAGTGATTCCGATATCCTATTTACAGAATAAACAATTTCATTTCATTTCATTTCATTTCATTTCATTTGCGTCTCAGCAAAAAAACAAGTGACAACCTGCATGCGTCGCGCAGATATTGGTGCCGGCTCTATAAATGAGACGCAGAGCAGAACAGACAAATGTCTGCGTCGCACGTGCCTGCACCGCCGCCACAGCGTACGCAGCTGTCAGTACGATAGTAGTAGGGGTGGGGTGGGGTGGGGTGGTAGTATTGGTATGGTGGTATTGGTATAATAATGTATGTTTAGTTTGGGCCTGCGTCGCTTAAATTAAATGGATTATTACATATCGTCCGAGTTCAGGAGCATCAAAACCATTAAAATTCTTTACTGTACTTTTGTTCGCAGTCATCGAGTATGCCTCTCAAGTTTGGAATCCCAATTACAACATATAGGTACCTACATCAATCGATTGGAAGGCATACAAAGAAAGTTTTTGAGGTACATTCAGTTCCGGTCTAGAACTTATTCTCCCACTTATCTCCTACGCTGTAAAAGATTCCATCTACTTCCTCTTTCTGAACGGAGAAGAATTGCAGACTTGGCATTTTTATTTAGAATCGCTAACGGTTCAACCGAGCTTCCCGAATTGCTGAACAAAATAGGACTGCGGGCTCCTTCTGCTTTTCTGCGCAATCCTTATCTGTTGCATACTCCTATGGCACGAACGAATTACAGACGAAATTCATACTTAGTAAGAGCGAGTCATACGTATAATGAGGTCTGCCGGGGCGTCGACATCGATGTCTTCAATACCAGCATTTCAAAGTTAAAAAGGACTCTTTGTAATTTCTTTTTTGATCATGTCAACTAATGCTACCAATTGTCATGATGGGGAATGTGTTTCAAACATCGTGTTTGAAACACATTCTTAATTATGATAATGTTTTTACTCATGAAGCTGTCTACCTTCTCAATATATTTTTTTTTGTATTATGCTCTCTTCTATCTGTGGAAACTTTTAATTGGCCTTATTTTTATTACTCTCTATCGTGCAAAACTGTCTAGCTGTAAGTTTCCAAAAACTGTAAAATAAATAATAATCCATTTTGTTTATTCATTTTGATTCAATTCAAAATTCAAAAGTAATTTATTTTCTCTTCACAAACAACGATATCATATAATTTAGGCTTGTAGAAATCTATGACACTAGTTTGTGAGAGACTGGTGTCTGCACTAGGAAAACCTGTATAGCAGATCACCAGGGTCCCACCACACGGTATGTAAACATAATCAGATTAATTAGTAAATGTGAAGGGATAGGACATAACATAAAAAATAATTAAAGACTCAGATAATTAAAACAATATAAACAAAAAGAGAAGTAAATGCAAAACTATAACTAAAAGAAAATGCGTGAACTAAACTTATACATGTCGGGAATTAGAAGGATGGACTATTTTGGATGAGTTAGTAATTCCTCAGTTGCATTTTAATCTAAGCTAAGGAGCCATTCAACCAGAGCACAGGCCTGTGTTGTTAGGTGATAGATCGAGGTAATACGATTTATTTTATTATATAAGTGGGAACCTAAGAATGTATAAAATCTTTGAGAGAAGCTCGTTCGTAGACCTTTGGCAGTATTGCAGACCGAGTACTTTCTGCGTTTTCCTGAGATAGAGAGGGGATCAAATGTTAAGGAGTAGTGCTTCTTAAGAACAGTGTACAGACGCCAGCACATCAAGTTACTACAATCTGTCAAATTTCTTTAATAGAATTTCAACTTTATCGCTAAAGAATAAGGTTCAATGTTGATTGGGAATTTTTGACAGATTGGAGTAGGTTGATGAAGTGTTTGTACAGATCAACAGTAAGATACAAGTATGGCAGAAAACAGGCCACCTTCAGGCCACCTTGATTCTTATTCATTTACATTTTTAAATAGATATTTCTTAAAAAAAAAAGATATAAAATACATTTAAAAATATAAAAAATTGTGTTCCGCCGGTGTCGGGAGCAGGCTACCGGTGGTTAGGGCTGCAGAGACAGGAACCTCCTTACAGTGCAAGCCGCATCGAGGAGTACTGCCTTCTGAATCAGGCCCTTGATCCAACCGCCTATAACGAGAGCCTCGAGAGATGTTGGTCGAGGCTTTCGGCCATCAGGCCGTTGGCCGTTACGACAATCGGCACAATGATAGCCGAGCTCACAATCCATATGTCCACAACCTCGTGTGCTAAGTCGAGATATTTTATTTGTTTCTCTTTCTCAGCTTTCACGAGGTTCCCGTCATGCGGAATCAGTGGCGGATCCAGGGGGGGGGTCATGGGGGTCATGACCCCCGCCTGGGCTGTATCTAGGTCGACCACTGACATTTTTTTCTAAACTCATTGATACATTTTATCAAATAAATACTTTGTATGATGTCGCCGGTTAGGATATGTTTGCCACACATGCGCGAACGACACGCATAATAAGACTTGTGCTGATGCTGTTATTATGATTATGAT
Organism: Conistra vaccinii; assembly: GCA_948150665.1. Lineage (NCBI taxonomy): Eukaryota > Metazoa > Arthropoda > Insecta > Lepidoptera > Noctuidae > Conistra > Conistra vaccinii. The sequence goes on along the minus strand of OX411344.1, from coordinate 4,096,231 downwards.
GATGGGCCGTGGAGTTTTCTGCCGGCTCTTCTGATGATCAAATGAAACCACGCTCCTAAACTTCTGACGCTTCATAAGTGCCCATGTAGGTTTATCTGAAGCTAGCAACTAGACCTAGAGCTAGCAACTGTACCACTATGGTATGAGGGACAAGGCTCTCGACCTTTTGACTTCTTATCTGAACAATAGAATTCAAAGGGTCGATGTTAATGGCAAGAGATCTTCAGGATCCGCGGTCACCATGGGCGTTCCGCAGGGTTCAATTCTAGGTCCTTTCTTATTTTTGATTTATATAAACGACTTACCTTACCATATAAGGGATAATCACACGATCGTATTATTTGCAGATGACACTTCCCTTATTTTTAAAATCAAACGTCAGTTAGTCAACTTTGAGCAAGTTAACGATGCACTCTCTAAAGTGGTGCATTGGTTTAATGTAAATAATCTTCTCCTGAATGAAAAAAAGACTAAACTCATTAAATTTTCAACGCCAAATGTCAGGCAGCTAACTACCAAGGTTCAAGTTAATGGAATAGAACTGAACCCTGTTGAGTCGACAGTTTTTCTTGGAATCACTATTGACGGTAAATTGCAATGGGGCCAGCACATAGAAAAATTGTCAGGAAGGCTAAGTTCGGCCGCCTATGCTGTTAAAAAAATTAGACAGATAACGGACGTAGATACAGCCAGAATTGTTTATTTTAGTTATTTTCATAGTCTTATGTCATATGGGATTCTTCTCTGGGGAACCTGTTCGGACATTAATACTATCTTTGTTCTACAGAAAAGGGCTGTTCGAGCCATTTACAACCTAGGTCCGAGAGATTCCCTTCGAGAAAAATTCAAAGAAATAGGCATTCTGACTGTAGCTTCTCAATATATATTAGAAAACCTATTGTATGTACAGAAAAATATATCAAATTTTAAGAAAATGTCCGATATTCATAGTTTAAATACCAGGAATAAACACAACCTTGCTGTACATCACACTCGTCTCCACAGAGTAAGCAACTCGTTCATGGGTCAATGTATACGCTTTTACAACAAACTTCCCATTGACATTCGAAACTTACCCATTAAACGATTTAAAAACTTCATTAAAACCAAACTTTGTAAAAAAGGGTATTATAGAATTTCCGATTATTTAGAAGATAAAAAAGCATGGGATTGAGCTGCTCGCTCTGCTAAACCTTGTAATAAAACCTTGAAAATTGACATTATAATTATTCAGTAAAATCATCAAATTATACCAGTTTTATATAAACATTGACATTGTTGAATATTACATACAAAAAAACATGATTACTTTGTAAAGTATTATATTATTTTAATTATTGTGAATGTGAGGACTATGTGGATATTTTTTTTTTCTTCTCTATTTTCTTTTCTTTCTCAGTTAGTTTTAATTTAATGATGGTCTGGCAGTTTGAGTAGTTTATGCGGCCTACCCAAATGTCCTTTCTTTGGTACTGTTCGTCGAGTTGAGCTCCTTAAGTTCAGAGTTGAGCTCCGCGATTACTGACAAATGCTTGCACTGACTGGACAGGTCCACTCAAAGCTGTATGGTTCTTTCCTCAAAAGACCATTTCAGACATTAGTCTACATGGTCCTCATATGGCCTGACCAAGATTAGGTATGTCTGGACTTTAAAAGAGACTGTGACCTCTGAGTTTGTTTCGGCCTTTCTTCTCAGAGTAGTCAGATAGGAAACGCCGAACTCATCTAGCTAATTTTTAACATACATTTTAATATGACGTGTAAAAGTGATTCCAATATCCTATTTACAGAATAAACAATTTCATTTCATTTCATTTCAGACGTAGAAATTAAATACCCCAGAATAGTGTCAAGACGCGCCCCAGGCGGTCCCGGCGGCCCCCTAAATCTTAAGAATATCCCAAACATGGTCAAAATAATATTCAGTAAGAAGTAGTTTAGAGTTTGAGGCTTACGATGAAAATTTCCGAGCTCGCTTCGCTCACTACAATGTACAATCTACACTCTCGAGCTTTCTGCATAAGTCGATTGTAAAAGAATTCCTACTGTTAAAAAAAAACCTTTTCTACTTCCTACAAGGCGGTGTGCTAAAATTAGCGAACTCGCTTCGCTCGCTCTTGAATTCTATATTCTTCTAACTCTCAAACTTTTCTGCATAAGTCGACAAAGCAACTCCTATTTCCGTAAGGATGTTCAATAGAAAATAGAAACCTAAACGAGAACTCAGAGACGAGGTGCAAAAAATTTCGAGCTCGCGTTGCTCGCTCCTCTACATTCTTCTTTTCGTAAATAGCCTATCAATTGAAGAGATGGAAATGCAACTCACTCAAAAAAACAATCCTGCGGGTTGCGAGGTCCGTGGTGTTGGTGGATTAGAAATTAGGCAGAAGTACTTGTTTTTTTACACGACTTCCCAAAAAGGAGTGTAATTTGCTGTCATTATAATTTTTTTGCAAAATTTTACTAGTAATCAATCTTCCTAGCCTTTTTCCCAGCTATCTTGGGGTCGGCTTCCAGTCTTACCGGTTGCAGCTGAATACCAGTATTTTACATGGAGCGACTGCCTATCTGACCTCCACAACCCAGTAACTGGGTAATACAATACCCCTTGGTAAGACTGGTGTCAGACTTTCGGGCTTCTGACGACTCGTAACGACTGTCAAAGATCCACAAATGACAGCCGGGACCAACAGGAGTCTCGTTATGTGAAGATGGTCACCCATCCACTGACCAACCCTGGCAAACGTAGCTTAACCTGATAGATCGACCCGTGCGGCTTGTTATTACTTAGCCACGAGCTCCTCCAAAATTTTACTAGTAATACCTACATAAACTGAGAAGACCGGGCCTCAGTTTGTTTTGCCGCTCCGAGCCCCCGACAGACTTCCTCTACTGATTGGAGCCTGGCCTGACTGGACCCCGACTATGTGACCCCCCCCTGACTCGAAGGCTGGATCCGCCCTTGTGCGGAATGGTAACATCGACTATCGGTCGGACCGGTCTATCACCACTATATCAGGCTTATTGGCAACAGTAGTCCTGTCAGTAATGATAGACCGATCCCAGTATAACGTGACATGGTCATTTTCGAGAACTGGGTCGGACACATACCTGTAATACGGTACCTCAGAATCCACAAGTTTATATTTCAAAGCAAGTTGCTGGTGAATAATCCTAGCCACTTGGTTATGCCTGTGCAAGTACTCGCCGTTAGCTAAACGCGAACAACCAGAGATAATATGTCTGATGGACTCACCCGGACGGTGGCATGCCCGACACACGTCAACCGTACCGTCCTTCATTATATGTCTCCGGTAGTTATTCGTCAAGATAACTTCGTCCATAATTGCACAGGCGAAACCTTCAGTTTCCCAGAAAAGGTAACCGAAACGTAGCCAGGATATGGACGCTAAGAAATCTACATCGGGCTCATAGAGTCCGATAGAAGCGCCCGTGAAGCTCCTTGCTTTGCCCTACCTCCTTGCGGTCATCTGTAGTAATTTTTTATTTTTAGTTTTTAACTATTCTCGGGACCCTGGGGTCCCGGACCTTTGGAAGGCGTACGAGCGGCCGAAGCCAGCTCGCAGAGGCCCGTTAGACGTGTTAAATTAAACGAGGCACCAACCGACGATTATCCCTGTACGCACTATGCTAGTGCACCCAAGGACAACCCCCGGTTGGTGCAGAACTATTGCAAGATATGGAAACAAAAAATATAGGGCCATGGGTTTGGGTGGTTACCTAGAACTATGGGAAGGTCTATGGCCCCTGCCTGATCAATGTTTTATAATGTACACAGATAAAATGGCAGGGGGTGACTTGCACACTCAATAATGGGCCCCCGAACACGGTCGCTAGCACAAAATGTCGTAGTGACATGGAGGCAACATGTCCTGAGGTGCTTATGAGGAGTGGAGGGGTATTCCACGGCTATCAGGACAATCCCGGAAGTACGGTCAAGATCCCTACCAGCATCTTACTGGAATACTTCCTTCCTCCGAGCACATTTGCTCTTGCGAGTCTCCACTCAAGTCGGTCAATTAAGGCAAGAATGAGGTGGGAGCTCTGTTCCTCGTCAGTGTTCACTCCAGCCGGCCAATTAAGGCAAGCCAGAGATGAGGAACAAGATTTCTCCCGGGAGATAGGGTCCGTGGGGTCGCTACTGCCTAACAGCTCGCCACAAGCTGCCCTGCGGTTTTTGTATCTCTCTTGGTCTGGCTCCTCATCCTAGGCCCGTTCCGGCAAAGTAAACTCTACCGGCACATACCTAGAGTTTGGAGCGCGCAAGCCCCACCACGACGTCAACGTAGAGATACGGCAGTGGGGTTATTATTATTATTTAATAAAATTTGTATGGGACCACCTCGGGAGGAACAATTTTCAAAATCGGTCCACAATTGACGGAGAAATTGGGCTTATTGGTGACTCGCCCGAATTAACTCGTACGATTTCGGACGAATCGACCATTTTAATAAATATGAATTTTTCTTGAGGCGATTCGTACGAATTTTGATCGTGTGGACGAATCGACAACTCCAGCAATACGTAGTAGTAAAGTACACTGGTGCACAGAAGTGGTTAGGGTGAAATATAATATATTGAAATAAACAAGATGAAAAATTAAATTATTATTCATATTAAAGGTAGCATAATTAACTTGAAACTGAAAATAATACAGGGTGGTGATTTATACACCTGCATCCGTTAAGTGTCATACTGAACTACTTTCGCTATGAAATTCGTAACGGACTCGTCAAAACAAAAAAATGCATCGAAATAGTCCTGTTGTATAGGAATTTGTAATTATTTTCCCCGAGTCGGATATAAGTTTCATAACGAAAGTTATTTAGTACTAGCTTTTTCCCACGGCTTCGCTCGCGTGGAAGTCAGAAACTATCCCACGAAAACGTACTACTGGGATAAAAATTATCTGTATTAATTCAGGTTATAAACTATCTGTCTGCTCATCCAAATCATATGAGTAGCATAACGTAATGATTGAATACTATCGTGAATTCATGCAAGCTTAGTACTTTTTGTTAGGTTACTACTTAGAAATTGTGCACAACATCTAATGATGAAATACTATATCGTGAATTCATGCAAGCCTAGTACTTTTAGTAAGGTTGTGCCAAGATTCAAGTTTATTAACTCAAGTAATAAGATTTTTCATACAATAATGATACCCCCATTTCACCCCCTTAAAATACGAATTTCCAAAAATCCCTTCTTAGTGCTACCCTACCTTGTTATAAAAGGAAGCTGTGTGTAAAATTTCACGTTTCTAGTCCCAGTAGTTTCGGCTCTGCGTTGATATGTCAGTCAGTGAGTCAGTTTCTCCTTTTATATATATAGATGACTTATAGAATCACCCAGGGTTGAGATGATTTTAATCAGTCATCCATCAAGGGGGTGATTCCAGTGTTGATAAAAATCATGACTTTTTCAATAAAATCAAAATAATCGAATTTATTATATTTTAGTCGAATTAATTTGATTTTAGTCAGATTTTTAAATTTATTTAATTTGTTCATATTTTTTCATTAATAAAGTCGGTTATAATTTAAAAAAAACATCGTTTGTTTATATTAATTATAAAATAAAAAAGAATCAACATTGCAGTTCTTCTAAAATGCATCGAAATAGTCCTGTTGTATAGGAATTTGTAATTATTTTCCCCGAGTCGGATATAAGTTTCATAATTATAGCGAAAGTTGTTTAGTATGACGTGTAGAATCACCCAGGGTTGATATGATTTTAATTTCGAAGCAATTTTTTTTTTTTTTGACTAGTCGGCTATGAATTTCATAGCGAAAGATTGTTCTTCATTATGACAGGTAGAATGGCCCCCTTGACGGATGCAGGTGAAAAAATCGCCACCCTGTTTTATTTTCACAGTTTCAAGTTAATTATGCTACCTTTAATCTGAATAATAATTTATTCATTTTTCATCTTGTTTATTTCAATATAATTATATGTTACCCTAACCACTTCTGTGCACCAGTGTACTTTACTACTACGTTTTGTTGGAGTTATAGATTCCTCCGCAAATAAATTGAATTCGTACGAATCGCCTCAAGAAAAACTAATTAAAAAAATTAAAAATAATTTATCAAAATGGTTGATTCGTCCGGATTCGTACCAGTTTTTTCGGGCGAGTCACCAATAAGCCAGAAATTGGTGGACATACATAAATAAATAAACGAAGTGCATAGAGTGCCGCGAGTTTCTTGTGGCACTCTAGTGTCACTGCCTCGGCCCGGCTAGGGTGCCGTGAGCGTTGCATTGTCACTGTCACTTGTTATCTAGGTTAGGTTAGGTTAGAACTGTGACCACACAACGCACGAGCCGAGCGAGCGTAGCGAGCGGTGCCGCGGTAGCGGCCGGCGAAGTGTCAGGGTCCGTTTAGGCACAAGAGAATGTAATGTTTTGGGAATGTGGTGTTTTACAGCGATCTAACCTCGACAATCAAACAAAATACCAAGTGACGTGACTTAGTGACAGTGACAATGACAATCCAATGCTTGCGGCAATTTGGCCGGGCCGAGGCAGTGTTACTAGGGTGCCTGTAGTGGCACTTTATCCGATAGGGATTGAGTGCCACTGGTGGCACTCTATACACTGCCATAAATAAATAAAAATTGGAAGTCGGATAAAAAACAAACGCTGCGGACCCGAACTAATTCCTACTCTCTTTATTTAGGCACACACACACAGCGGAAGTAGATTTTATATCACACCTACCCTCATTATCCTTTTTAACTGGTTTCTTATATCCACTCGGGTCGCCGTGCTGTCGGTGGTCTGGATGTTCTTGAAAATTGTTTTTACCGCGCGGCAGCATGTGTTTCCATTCGTTCCACTGCCGTCGTTCCACTGGTGGGACGAACGGGAATTTAATAAATAATATTAAATTTATTCCCGTTCGTCCCACTGAGTTTGTTAGTGGGACGAACGGGAATAATTTAATCATTTTATTTTGGATTCCCATTCGTCCCACTAAATAATATACTTGAAACAAAAAGCACTTAGCACAAAAACTACTAGGCTTGCATGACTTCACAAGACGGTATTCATTTCACGACACGTTGTGCACAATTTCTGAGTAGTAACCTAACCTAACAAGAAGTACTAAACTCACGATAGTATTTCAATCATATTAGTATTATCCTAATAATAGGATTTGAATGAAAAGCGCGCAAATATTATTTACCTGAATTGAACTCATAGGATACTTCTTATCCCGTTAGTAATACATACTAATATTTGAAATACTACCGTCTATTCATGCAACCCACTTTTGCAACTTTTTGTTAAGTTACTGTTCATTAATTGTGCACAACGTGTCGTAAACAGAATACCGTTTTGAATACACGAAACGTACTACCGTGACAAGAAGTATCCTATGTGTTAAATTCAGGTTATAAACACTATTTGTGCGCCACCAAACATTCAAATCCTATTAGTAGGGTAATACTAATGAATAGTTCATGCAAGTCTAGTACCTACTTTTTGTTAGGTTACTTCTTTTTGAATGGACTTGATAAATCTACTTTTCCAATAGTGTCGTGAATTCATGCAAGCCTAGACCTACTTTTTGTTAGGATTTAAGTCATTTATACCAGGATATCTAAGTGCACAATTTTTAAAAACACGACCTACCTACCTACCTAACCTATATCCTATTCCGGACGAAGACAAATCCAAAAACACAAAAATCATAAATTCGGTCCAGCCGTTTTTGAGTTATAAATTGTGTAACTAACACGACTTTTTTATATACAGTGGACCAAAAATACACGTCATAAAAAAAAAAATTGATTCCTCATGTCCAGGGATATCCGAAAATACCCCATGTACGTTCCGCGATTTTTTGTAGTTTTCGAGTTATAATTTTTTTTTGTATTCTTAATGAGTTTTCTTGCCTGTGGAGCTTCAAATATTCACATAATTTTTTTGTAGTGAGTATTGTCCAGATTTTTTTTTGCGACTTTTTCTTCTTGAATGTTTCTTTCATAAGTAAAATAAACTTGCTAACATTCTTGCAAGTTACTCAAAAAAGGGTTGGAGTGTACGTAACGGGGCACTGAGGAAAAAAGACAGCACAATTTCAGCAAAAAAAAAAAAAACTCAAATCGTTTATTTTCTCGATTCTATCGTATGTAACATCTAAATATAAGGCTAAAAGCATCTTGGTATTTTTTGTCTCCGACCAACGGTTTGTCCTAAAAACGATGTCGAAGAGATCCTTTTATAAAGGCGTCAGCAAAACGTTTCTTTCTCAATTCTATTGTTTAAAACACCAAAATATAAGGCTAAAAGCATCTTGATGCTTTTTGTCTCCGATCAGCCGTTTGTCGTAAAAATTATGTCGAACGTCGTAAAATTATGTGACAGAAACGAATCGCTGCAAAACCGACTCCACGTAGTCTTGCCTGCCCTACCCCTAGAGTGTAATTTAAGCCCGCGAAGGCGCGGAGGGGCGAGGCGGCCCCCGAGCTGCGGTGGTGAGCGTTATAACCATCTGCAGCGCCGAAGCCGTGACAGAAAGGATGCTTGCTGCATGTTGCATGGTAGCTTGCATGCAAGACACTCCCGACAATGACCTCCAAGGTTAATCGACCTTGAACTCCAAGGTATCACGACCTCCATAATCCCTTGACCTTGACCTCAAGGTCACAAACCATTAATATTGACCTGTTATTGCTATTGAGAAACGCGTATCGTAATTTTGACCTTGACCTCAAGGTCAGCGACTTTGTCACCTTAGGAGAATCGAAGATTTTGACTTTTTAAATTTTGACCTTGACATCAAGGTCACCCCACTTTATCATCCAATGTCACTTGACCTTGACCTCCAAGATACTCATGATCTCCATAATCCCTTGACCTTGACCTCAGTGACTTGTCCTTGACCTCAAGGTCACAAACCATTAATATTGACCTGTTATTGCTACTAAGAAACGGCTCTTGACTTCTGGAAGTTTGACCTTGACCTCAAGGTCAAGGTCAACAACATCAAGGTTACTGACCTTGTGACATGAGGAAAATCGGGGAGATTGAATTTCAAAATTTTGACCTTGAGCTCAAGGTCAATGACCCTGAGGTCAAGGTCAATGCCCTAAAGGTGTCCTATGTTGTTCCCCCACCCTACTACTCCCACATCCCACCGGATCCCGAAGGCTTGATTAGGCGATGGTTTTCTTTTTTTCATAGTGCCCCGTTTCGTATCCACTGACCAAAAATTTCAACGCAGGGGGGTTCAGAATCATGTACTGAATCTCTCTCTCAATCTCACCCCAACCCCGAACACATGGTAACCGGCTTCGCGTCGATGTCCCTGACACCCCGTATATCATTCGAAAGACCGTAAAATCATGAACAAAATGGTATATATTATTACGTATAAAACCAATACATGTCCAAGTATATACCGAAACGTCCGAAAACAAAACAAGCACTGTTCACGGCACAGATAAACTACGGATTTCAACCACAGCTACAATATTTATTATGGTTCTAAAAACGTAACGCCATCTAACGGAAATGTCAGGAATTTATGTGGCTTGCCGTCAGTACAAGAATGAAAGCTGTAGCCGTTCAATAAATTAAAAAAGATGTTATCACGACAAAAAATAAAACAGAGTGCGCTGGCAACACCAAATTATCAATGCCAATCCAGTGGGTTTGTATTAGTGATGCAACGGAACTGGCATAACGGAAGCAGAAACGGAAACAGATGTCAAAAGTAAATATTAACGGAAGCGGAAACGGAAACGGAAGCGGAAACGGAAGCGTTAGTAATAAATAAATATTAACTGACCATTTGTTTTTTCGTTTCCGATGAAAGTTTGACAGCATCATTTAACTTCTCAAACTCTGCAAACCGTTCGGCATGAATTGATTTTAGGTGACTCTTTAAAGCTGTAGTTGTGCGGCCTTTTCGCGAATACACTTTTTCACAAAGTTTGCATTTGGCACTCGAGTCGCCGATTTCATCAAAATAGTTCCAAATGGGACTTGTTTTTGGTTTCATAATTGCACTCTTATTGCACTAAATACAACTAGGTATCAAGCAAACAATAACAGAAGAAAAAACAACTGAAAATGTCACTACTCAAAGTCACGGGGCGCGGGGATGAACATAGTGAACTAAAAACAATAATTAAATAAACGAACGAACTCGTTGTGACACGTTTGTCGTTTGTTTACCGCGCGCCCCTCCCTCCCAAAATACGCGGAAGGGATTCGGCAATTATCGGCAGCACGCGCGCCTGGACGCTCGACGCTCGTATCATTCGTCCACGCGCGGCCATAGATATAATACACTTCGCGCGGCCCCCGCAACCGCCCGCGCCGTGCCTCCGTCGCGTCTGCTGCACCGCTCCTCATCGCTTTCTCCCCGCTTCCGTTCAGAGTTCTGTTATAAAGTTTGCGGAACCAGAAGCAGAAACGGAAGTGAAAAAACATGCGGAACTTCTGCAGTTGCGGAAGCGGAAGCAGAGTTCTGTTGCAACACTAGTTTGTATAGACGCCAGCACATCAAGTTACTTCAATCTGTCAAATTCATTCAATAGATTTTCTACTTTATTTCTAAAGCATAAGGTTCAATGTTGATTGGGAAAATTTGACAGATTGGAGTAGGTTGATGTGCTGGCGTCTGTACAATTCACCCTTTTCTCTCAGCGTGAAAGCCCATCTTTCAAACAAAAAATTTATTTTCAAAATCGGTCCACAATTGACGGAGAATTCGGTGGACACACAAAAAAAAAATAAAAAAATATTGGAAGACGGATAAAAAACAAACGTTACTGACCCGAACTAATTCCTACTCTTTTTATTTAGGCACACAGTGGAAGTAGATTAAATATAACACTTACCCTCTCCATTATCCTGTTTTACTGGTTCCTTATATATCAATAAAGTAATGCCATCGACAGAACGTTCAACGGTCATTTCATGTCCAATGGGGTAAGTAGAATAATGTAAACAACACAACATGCTGTTATTGTGCGTTTTTGTAAAAATCCAGGAAATAGATGTCTTGTTATACGTAGTAATTTTGTATCCTTTTGGGTCTATCCATCCAATTTGTGTGTGCGCGTCTGTAAAACCATCCATATTAATATCAGAAGTTGAAAAAGATGAAATATGCCTATTTATTTAGGTAGGAACTTACACTCGCAGCCAAAGAATAAGTATGGGTTAGTACGAAGAACTGAAATTCCTCTTAAAATAATAGAGCTAGCGGCATGAATGAAACTGTATGTTGTAGATAATTTGCCATTTAATGCAAATACATAACATATAACATACATAATCAGCCTATTAATGTTCCCACTGCTGGGACACAGGCCTCCTCTCTATGAGAGGGAGTGGGCTGTAATCTACCACGCGGGCCCAGTGCGGGTACCATATTGTAGAACTTCTTCATTCTTCTTTTTCGTGTGGTTAATGACAAACCTGGTGTCAGAGTTTTTATGCCGCTCTAGGGCCTCTGACTAGCCTTCACATGCCCTCGAAATATCTCTCTGGCATGCCGGTTTCCTTACGATGTTTTCATTCACCGTTTATTAAGCAATAATTACAAGAATTGTAAAACTGTACCCATACGAGAGAATCGCGATGGATCCGCGCTTCTACGTCGGGTAATCTCCACGAACGAGCGATTTTTCCGCCAGAGAGCGTATCATCGCGACTCGAAACGGAATCGCCGTGTTTGACGGGGGACGCTTGCGTTTAGGCAGCGCGCTCGCCCGCGCCGGCGCGCTCTCGCTGCGACAGCGCCACGTTCCGCGGGGAGAGCGCGGCGGCGCACAGTGGGCTGAAAATCGGCTTTCATAGACTTAGGGATTTCAATTTGCAAATGTGCCGGTTTTTTTGCCGGATATCGCTTCTATTAGTTATTACTATATACAAAAACAACACCCGAGTTAATTCTGCACAAAAACGAGGGAATTATAATTTTTTTACGAAAAATTTGTATGAAGCTAGTATGAAAAATCTAATTATCTCTTAAACGACAAAAAAAAACAGAATATCCTTACAGGGGGTTATAGTACTAATTATTTATGATTTTTTGGCATACTCCACATACCGATTATCACTGCCGATTCTTTTATAAAAATCATCGAAATATTTTTATTTATTTTTACATATGAAACAGTTCCTTTTAGTGACTAAGTTAAGAACATCGTGAAGAATGTTATTGACCCAAATATTAAGAATAAGTAAAATAAAAAAAAATTGTGAAAAATAGCTGATTATTCTTTTTTTTTATAATTGATACAGATGTTACAAAAATATGTTTTTTCATAAAAAATTTTCGTAAAAAAAATATAATTCCCTCGTTTTTGTGCAGAATTAACTCGGGTGTAATATTTGTATATAGTAATAACTAATAGGAGCGATATCCGGCAAAAAAAACGGCACTTGCAAATTAAAATCCCTAAGTCTATGAAAGCCGATTTTCAGCCCACTGTGCGACGGCCCCTAAGCCTAGCGCCACACCTGCCGAACGTTCCGCGGCGTAACGCTCCGCCGCGTCAAATTTCTATGGACATAACGTTCGGCTGATGTGTCATAGGTAACTTGAAAAACATTAGGAGCGTAGTCAACCGAACGTTCCGTCGCGGAACGTTCGGCAGGTGTGGCCCGACCCTAAGAGAGTGTATAGAAATACATGTACGTGGCACGACGATAATTATCGCCGCGATTCTCTCGCTCGTGGAGGCGACCCGTAAGGGTTCCTATTTCGACGACGGAACCCTAAATAAGGCGATTTATAGAATACCGTGTTACAGTACTTACTGTTTGGGCAGGTAAAGATAAATTGTTCTGATTGTGCATATGTTTTTTTGTTGTCAATTTTGTATTCTTCTGAAACAAACAATGAAGAGTCTTCATTAACATCTAGATCAAAACACAAAGGCCTCATGTTATGGTTGGACCTCCACCTTTGCTCTGTAACTAGTATCTTTGTCGAATAGGTCGAAAGCAAACTAACCACTTTGTCCGCTTAAAGGTCATCGCTCATTAAGCACCGCTCCGACACGGCAAATAACTTGTCATTCAAGTTAGGATTTTAAACAATATGCTTTAAAGTCTATTTTATGATGGCTATACTGGGTGGACCAAAAATAACACGTCATAAAAAAAATAGATTCCTCATGTCTAGGGGTATTCGAAAATACCCCATGTATGTTCCGTGATTTTTTGTAGTTTTCGAGTTATTATTTTTTTTGTAATTTTTTCGACTTTTCTTGCCGGTGGAGCTTCAAAAATTCATATATTTTTTCATGTCGGCAGCATTGATCTCTTATGCTTTCGACAGTCAACACACCACACGCAAATACTTGTAGGTTTCGGTTGAAGCGTGTAATCTAAAGTGTATGGAATCCAAGAGTTGGATTCCCACGGATTCCGTAATCCCCCTTCGCTTTACATGCATGACTGCATATTTGTCCACACCAAATTGCATCCTGATGGTGCTACTGAACGTTTCTGCTATCTTTCCAACAGTCGCAAATTGTTGGGGGCAAAGAGTTTCAAGTCATGCATGTAAAGGAGGTCAGATCCCTGACCACCTCTTCTCAACCGATAGCCACCTGTTTCCTCTAGCCTTGTGCCTAGAGGTTTCAAGGCTAAACAAAACCAAAGAGGACTCAAACTGTCGCCCTGCCCCTTCCTATGAAGGAAGGACGGATTTGTCGATATGTTGGATAGATTATAAAATCTATCCAACATGTAGACAAATCCTTCCAGGATCTACGAATAGGTTGGCTTATATTGCGTTTGTGTAAAATCTAAGTGAGGGAAGAGGATGACAATAAGTCTTACTATTCAAAACCATTAAAGTTATTTTACTAACACAACTTTATACGAAGCGACTGGATGGTTTTGAACGAGAATAAAATGATAAATGTATTTATCATTACCAAGTCAAATATTTTTTCACGAGAACATAATTCTATGACAATTTGTGATACTAACAATTGGGGATACATTTTGATAATATTATATTAACGCTTTATTCTCGTAATTTAAGGCCTGTATTAAATCTTGGAAAACTATTGTAATATTTTGTAACTTCGTAAATTACTGTAAAAAAATTACAAAAACATTGAGAAGATGTATTAGCACCCACAGATCCCAAAAATGACATAACACTAAAACTAAGATAATAGCAGTTATCATTTTATTCTCCGGGGACGGCGAAATGACAGCCACTATTAAATTATTTGTGAATTATTATTATTATTTGTGTTTATAATATGTTTTATTTTTATTTATTAATACTGGATAATGAAATTTGAATTTAATTCTCAATTCTTTATTGCATTCCATGTTGATGAACAGTTGGTAGGCTTAAAATTAAAGTAACAATTATGGACCCTGTCGGGCACAGCATAGTAGGAGAGAGGAGGAAGAGCGCTTAATTGAAGAGTGTTTATATTATATAATTAAGTAGGTATGTATTCTGAATCTGGTAATTGTATTTTCATTTTGTTACTTACCACTTTTTCTTCTTTTCCTAATATTTAAGTATTTTAATTATTATCATTTAAGTATTTTTTGGCTTTATTGCTTTATAAATAATACCTGCTTGGGTAAGTAGGTTTTTAATAAATTATACCAATATAGTTTTGGCTAATTATTCCTGCTGTTCAGTATGTGTTTAAACTTATGATATTTGGTTATTATACTAAATTTATTGCACGATTCTTTATTTAAATATAATGTTGGTGATTATTTAAATAATTGACTTCAAATTTTAAATTTTAAATGAATTTTAATATAATTAATGTAATGTTTTTTTTTTATTGTTATTATTTTATTAATTATCAATTTATCACTGTAATATTTTCAACACAATGTATTTTGTTATGAAATAAATGACTTATGATCTGACTAAGTACAATCAGCCCCCCAAATACGCAATGCACGATCAATTTTAAATTGAAACCAATTGAAAGAGATTGCCAGTCCATTGTTTCATAAGTTCGACAAAAAAATCTGCTCAATTTTTTTTTGTCGAACTTTTGACGTAATGGACTGGCAATCTTTTTCAATTGGTTTCAATTTAAAATTGATCGTGCATTACGTAATTAGGGTGCTGGAAAATGTATTGCTTAATGTTAGCAGATTGGAAACACTGCGTTTTACCGTGATAAAGCTATTTCATACGACAAATAAAGAATGACAGTAAGTTGTTAGTTGAATCGATGGACGCATAGTAATCCGTTTCCTTGTCTGTACTTTTGTTGTAGTCTGGCAACTTGATGAGTTTGCGTTCGACGTTCGCATTTGAGTCTTATTTTCATCATCAGCCTATTAATGTTCCCACTGCTGGGACACAGGCCTCCTCTCGGTGAGAGGGAGTGGGCCGTAATCTACCACGCGGGCCCAGTGCGGGTTGGTAGATGTCACATGTCTTCGAATTTTTGGTTCTAAGACATGCCGGTTTCCTCACGATGTTTTCCTTCACCGTTTTGAGAGCAGTGGTGATGAAATTATTTACACAAAGTAAAGCGCCTGCTTGGGTTCGAACCCACGACCTACAACTCGTAAGTCGGGGCCGTTACCACTAGGCCACCACTGCTCTCGTGTAGTCTCGTGTAGTCTTATTTTATACTTACTATATTTGTTCGCTGTTATGTCAAATTTCTGTAGAAACCATTCGTTTTTTGTATATTTCGAGTTCATTTTACTGTATATATAAGAATTGACGTCAAATTTTAGAAATTCCATTATAAATGTTGATTTTTTTCCTGTTACCGGTGGTATAGCCCCAATTGATGAACCTGTAATTGTAAAATGTTATTCAATATCCTCTGTGCAGCTCAAGGGAGACGCTGTGATCATCTGTGGCTGAATTTTGGAGAAGGTAATAATTATTGTTAAATGCATTCACAGATGTTGAAAAAATTGTAGTTAGGTAGAAAAAAGTAAATTTTTCTCACTTTTTTTTTTAACTAGCAGAGCTCTGCGGTTTAACCCGCCTATGTCTCGATCCCGTTGAAATATGGGGATAAAAAGTATCGTATGTGTTAATCCAGGTGATAAACTATGTATGTGCCAAATTTCATCCAAATCTGTTCAGTAATTTTTCACACAAACTTTCGCTTTTATGATATTAGTAGGTTAAAAGTACATACAATTAATCATTTTTATGATGCCAATCGATGCGGTTTTGCATCTAAGTATAAGAATTAAAGACTCGACTGGACAAACTGGGGTTAGAGTACCTAGGTACCTACCTACTAGAAAAATCACAAATCGCAGTTCATGCGACGTACAGAACGACACAACTTAGATGTAGCACAGATTTAAAAAAAAACAATTTCACGAATGTATTTGGATAAGACTTTACAAGTTATTGCGTTTTCAAAAGATCATTTTCACCTAAAGCAGTAATAAAGATTTCTGATTTTGAAGGCGCACACAGTTCGGATGGTGATCGGTTTTACGAATTTTGCCGATGCTACATCTAAGCTATGTCGTACTGTACGTGACAGAGACTAGACTACTTACTTTACATTTTGAATGCATACAAACACATCCTACTTTCTACTATCCTATTTCTTACTAACATTTATAAATATGTTTGTTTTGAATGTTTGGCCTCAACGGCTGAACGGTTTTGGATGAAAGGCACACGTAGGTAGGGTAGACCCTGATTTGGATTAGGTCGTAGAATACCTACTTTTTATCCCGGTAAGGCCTACGTTTCCGTGGAATAATTTCCTACCTACACGTAGGTGAATCCACTGGCAAACCCTAGTAAATTATATAAAAAAAACATGGAAAATATATCCTATTTTAAGAAATACCTAACTACTATTTTATGATTTTTTTAAAGGACATCACCCATTTTGTTAGGCGATTTGGGATTAAATTAAAGTCTGCGGCCATGAGATGTTTAGGGTTGTAAGGATATTTATAAAGAACAAATCAGATTGGCTGCCAAAAGTATAATGTCTATATTTAATACGAAACAAGTAAAGTAACATAAAACGCTTATCATGCATTAACTTGATACATAATTGAGGAGGTGAAGAACAAAACCTCACTTTTCCATTTTGTAAAAAAAAATAAAAATTTAATCTAAGCGCAAAAAAAATGTTAAATTTAATAAAGCAAATAAGTAAAACTCTATCCGAAACACCTCTTTTCTCATATAAATTTTCATTTGAAATAGAGAGTTTCGAACAAAACCACACTTTAGATTTTTTTTAAATCAGTCTGCCTTGATTATTTTCAAAAACTTACTTTATTGGAGTAAAATTCAATGGTAACATTGAGACTCATCAAAACCACATAAAAACATTGAGTTTAGACTGAAGCTGATAAACTTTTAATGCCTGGTCTTTTTGCTAAATAGTGTATGGTATTTTTATTTGTCTTTATCAAAACCACACTTTTCCAAAAATGTTTAATCAAAACCTCACATTTCCAAATTTCATTTTAAAATATTAGCTAAGATTCTTATCATTTTTATCTGCCATTTGGTACGACAGATTGACTGAAACACTAGTTTAAATGACACAACTAAAATAAAATGCAGATGTTGTAGTCAGTTACTTATTTACATTTTACTGTTTTCTCCAAAATTAGAAAAAATGGAAAAGTGAGGTTTTGTTCTTCACCTCCTCAATTATAACGGAGCATACATACACAATAGTGTAAAGGAGAGCATACACTTCACCTCCGGTAATTAAGAAAAAAAAAAATCACAAACAATTTATTTTTTTTAGTTTTCACAAATCTTCTACAACAGTAGACCATCAAATAAAGGATCTAATTTCTGACCAGTTTAATTTTTAATCAATATTAAATCGTCTTTATTATATTGAGTTGGGTTCAAATATTTATCATAATAGTTATCTTTACGATTACATTTGCTTAATATTAAATTATTTCTAGCATCTTTATTAGCTACTTGAAGCTTATACTTAAGACTATTACAATAATTTTCTGGATTATATAGCGGTTCAACATCATTATATCGCGGGTCTCAAACCATAGGGGCGTATCCACAAAACCGTTACTTTTCAGGAGAGACAAAAAACTTAATAACTTTTCTTGTGATTGAGCCAGCTTGTTGTGTTTTTCCATGTGGCCATATATTTACAGTTCAGTTAATAGGGGATGCTTGATTTTAAGGTATTTCCTCTATAACACTAGTTTTTGGTTCTTACATCCATTTGGCATAACGGAAATACGGTAAAACGCCGTCAATATTTCCCCAAAAATGCTTGGAATTTATGGACGTAAAACCTTTTTCTTTAAATTATTAATAATTGTACCATTATTTATTTTAACCTATTTGGTGATTAATAATATTGCAATTTATGATTGAGAAACCATCAAAATTAATAGTATTTCTGTGATTTAAAAAAATTATACGTCTGTCTGGCTTGTCATAATACTGAGGGGTGTTTGAATTCAAAGTGGAAGTAGAGACCATTTTTGTTCTACAATCTAGAAAAAAAAATACAAATTGTAGTTATTACACTATGTTTCCTGTGTCAAAAAGAACAAAAAATAAGCAAATAAAAATAAAATGTTTACATAATTATTTTAATTGACATAAAAACACAAACATTCAAAATTGAGCTCATAATTGATTGATACAATATCCTAATCACCGAAAACTGGACCTGGCGACACACAAAACGCGTACACTCCGCCGGACCGACGAGAAGATCATCGAACTCGAGTAAAAATTGAGCAGGTTACGATGGGGTATAGTAGGGTTATCTGAAGTCCGAAGAAAGGGGTAGGCCTCGATAAACCGCAAATCCGAGAACCTGCTCTATTTCACGGAGGGCGATCAGCAGTCACAAGGTGGTGGATTTATCATGCATAAATCCCTTGTGAGCAACGTGGTTAAGATCGAGAGTGTGTCGACCAGGGTGGCGTGCCTTATACTCAGAATATGAGCAAGATATTCGTTGAAAAAGGTCGTACAGGTTTACGCCCCGACCTCAACACACCCCGACGATGAGGTGGCCATGTATGAGGATATTTCCAGAGCTATGTATGGCTCTAAAACTCACACAGGTATCATGGGAGACTTCAACGCGAAACTGTACAAACGAGATGATGATAAACTGCGAATGGGGCAATTTACACAAAAAACCACCGGGGTCATCTACCAGTCAGTTTTATGGAGAAGAAAGGACTTTATCTGATGAAGTCCTACTTCAAAAAGCATGATGTAACTTAAGAAGCAGAAAGAACAGAGAAATTTCATTATGTCGACGAAGAAGCAAACATTTAATGATGTCTCTGTCATCAATGCGGTGAAAATCGGAAGTGATTACCGCATGGTGAGAATTGCAAATAACACATTGAATATAAATATCAAGCTGGATAGATCTTGACTGTTGAAGCGGCCTACGCTCCGACTAGCACCGCTCCAAATTCAAAACCCGAGAGCTTTCAGCTCGAATTTCAGAATCGTTTCAAGTTAGGGAGCTCCGTGGACGATTATAACGATGGGTTCGTGAAAACTGTCCATACGGTAGGGTCTAACTTCAAAACCCGTCATACAAATAGAAACAAGAAACTCTCTGAATCTAATTTACAGCACATGGAGGAAAGACCCGAGATTAACCTGCAGTCTTCAGACGATGCGTGCAACTACCGGCAGCTCAATAGACGAATCTCTAAGTTCTTGAAAAGCGACCTTCGGCGTACTGACCGTATTAAAGACGCGATAGAGTGGAACGTGGGCTCCATAAGTCTTTGCATGAGATCTGTCTGTTAGGGAGAGCCAGCTTATAAAGATCGGAGACTCGACACTCGAAGTTATGGATAATTATGTTTACCTAAGACAAACTGTCCAGTTTGATAGGTTTAACTTCGAGAAAGAGGTCGATCGTCGAATCCGACTAGGCTGGGCAGCGTTCTGGAAGCTGCGTTATATCTTCTTGATTCAAATACGATAGTTTTGAGTCTCAAGACGAAATTATTTGACCCGTGCATGTTGTCAGTGATGACTTATGACACTGAAACGTGACGCTCAAAATGGGCCTCATCAAATTGAAATTGAATTGAAATTGAAGGCCCTACAAGGTGGACCGACGACCTGATGAAGGATGCGAGAAGCACAGAACGGGTTGACATAGGGATACTTGGGGGAGGCCTATGTCCAACAGTGGACGCCTTTCGGCTGTAATGATGATGATGACATTATCATTATTTAGTGCGAAAAGCAGGACATTGTCTCTAAGTTTCATTATTTGCAGTAAATTCACGGCATCAGCACACTGTAGTAATTATTACGATAACCCACGAAAGATAATTAATCCACGCAATAAAATTGAGGTCTACTCGATATGGCAGCTCACTGCAGAATGACCGTGTTGGGTGTTGTTTACATGACTATACGTCCGCATTTTGACGAAATCTTGAGACAGCAATACTAAAATATGCAGATGTATGTACATACGTCTACAGTGATATCTAAATATCCTCAGGATCATGTTGAAATGGACGGTCGTATGCGCATACGCCCATATGGCTCGACACAATTCCCGTATATCATAATAAAATTGTATGTCGTACGTGCATACGTCTTTGTGGCACGTTAAAACTGTTCCAATAAGTAATAATTATTGCTCTTACGTCTACTATACGGCTATATGGCCTAAAATTTATTGCAGACTGTCTAGCTTACGATAAATAATATTTTGTAATTAATTCAAAAAGTAATTAACATTAAATTATAAGAAAAATTGAGGATGTGTATTGAATATAATACAATCCAATGGCGCTAAAAACGAAAAATCGCATTTTTGCATGTACGCCCCTATGGTTTGAGACCCGCGATATATTCTAGAAGGAATAATACATGGCCTACCAAATACAAGTTCAAACGGCTGGTATTTTGTTGCTGAATGGACAGTGGTATTATAACTAAAACACCAATAAGCTAACCAATGTGACCAAGTTTGTGGATTATTGTTGCATTGAATGAGAAAAGCTCCTAAACTTTTGTGTGTATTTTCTAACGAACCAATAGATTGGTGATGGTACGCAGTTGATGATATTTTATCAATGTTTAAAAGCTTACAAACCTGTTCCATTGTTGATGACATAAATTCAGCACCTCGATCAGTTGCTAATGTTTTTGGTAGTCCAAATCTAAGAATAAAGTTATCTACTAAAGCTTTAATTACAGATACAGTGAACGCGCCCAGCATGAACGCGTCGCTAACGAATCCGCGGGGCCTGAGAGGGGTGCGCGGGAGACGGGCGCAAGCGGCGCGCGTCTCGCTCGCGCCCGCCAAACACACCGCTACGAACTCCGTCGTGAGACCACGTCGATCTAGATAACTAAAATTCAATATTGCAGAAACAGTATTAAAGTCTATATAACAAAATATCTCTTTAAATTAAGTCAAGAACCCAACACCTCATAAGAGCTGCTCGTGAACATCAGCTCCGACATACAGTGTCCTTAGTTCTAAGTGGATATGCTTCCACAAATTTACTTAGCTCACACTGGAGACTCAGTATGTATATATTACCTTCATAATCTTGAGGCAATGGGCCTACAATATCTAAAAATAATTTTTCAAAGGCATAAGTTGCTGTAGTTGTTATACACATGGGTTCCTTAATTGGCTTACCATGCTTCATCTTTTGACATTTCTCACATTTTGATATAAAATCCTTTACATCCGTTTCAAGACCTGGCCAGTAAAATTGTCTTTTAACGTTATTTATCATTCTGCGCATACCAGCATGTCCACTGGTTGGCAGTAAATGAAAATCATGTAAAATAAATTTAATATTTTCATCATTAGTAATTCTCTTGACACCTCTTAAAACATGAAATCGTGGTCCGAAATTAGATCCTTTATTTGATGGTCCATTTACTGTTGTAGAAGATTTGGGATGTAATGTTAAAATTTTAAAAAAGAATAATAAAATTGATATTGTTCACAAAAACCGAACTAAACTATTTGTATCCTGAATGATTTGTGAAAACTAAAAAAAAAAAAATTGTTTCTGATTTTTTTTTTCTTAATTACCGGAGGTGAAGTGTATGCTCTCCTTTACACTATTGTGTATGTATGCCTGGCAAGGTCGTCATGAGATGTTTAGGGTTGTAAGGATATTTATAAAGAACAAATCAGATTGGCTGCCAAAAGTATAATGTCTATATTTAATACGAAACAAGTAAAGTAACATAAAACGCTTATCATGCATTAACTTGATACTTAATTATAACGGAGCATACATACACAATAGTGTAAAGGAGAGCATACACTTCAGCCAGGAATGAATTACATTTTATTTGGATGGTGGCAGTAGTAGAAACATTTCTTTTTATGGCGACAAAGCTGTAAATCATTTGCAAGTAAAGATATACAACGATCTTTAAAAGAAATAAATTATGTACACTCCGCCATTTCGTGTAAGATCCCGTATGATTATTATTCCGCTATTTTGAGATATATTCCGTAATTATTATTTTCGTCCCACTAACAAAATCAGTGGGACGAACGGGAATAAATTTAATATTATTGATTAAATTTCAGTTCGTCCCACCAGTGGGACGACGGCAGTGAAATGAACGGGAATACACCTTATTATTGATGGCCGCCAAAAAAAACCTTTTTATCTCAGAATGGGTATATCTCCGAAGCCATATTATTCTCGAATTTGTCGCCAAAATAAAAAAATATTCGTTTAATGTGTTCTTTCAAAATATGTAATTATTATTGAAGGTCGCTAAAAAAAAACCGAGAAAGGGTGATCTCCTTTGACTAAGACCCCACAGACGTCCTCATCTTGAGTTTTGGAAAACGTACTCGTTGACATAGTACGGCTATACGATTTGATTTTATGACGTATACAATTTTCCGCACACGAGACAGTCGTTCACACGGCAACCATTTCCATTCGATTTTGACGTTACGTAAAAATCGAATGGAAGCACGCGCGCGAGTCTCGAATACGAGTTTACGAAGTTTATTTAAGTATGTGAACGATATAACATGAACAAAAGCGCCACTGCGAGTCGTGCTAGATAAAATCTATCGAGATGCGGCCTCCTCGGTGGCAAATTCGGACGGTATACGGGGATATATTTCTCGAACACGATATTTTCCCTCATAGACTCCGTGTGAATAATGTATTACATTTTTTACTGCCACCGCTCTATTCGATAAAATCTCGTATACTGTATACGGGAAAAAATCGCTGTGTGAACGTAGCTTTAGAGTACGGAACACTAACATTGAGAACAAAAAGATACATACCGTGTGTGTAGTTTTGATACCATTGATGTACGGTATCTTCCGGTAACTTCTCGTCTGAATTACACGTTAAACGTCCATGAGATTGTATGCAATTAATTTTGTCTGTAACAGATAAATAGATACCTATTCACACACAGTTTCAGGCTAATACTAGGCTAACTAATAAGTACCTACATGACCCTGTTAACAAGCAACCAGTTGTTGCCTACCTTTAACTAATAGCTGGGTTATACTTAACCTAAAATATTGCATACTAATAGTACACACAAAAAAAAAATACGTATACGTGTCGAATTGAGAACCTCCTCCTTTTTTTTTCGTCGGTTAAAAATACATTATCTTCTTTACTTAAAATGCTGTTTAAAAATTATCGAAAATTAACTTTAAAAGCCCCCTTTTAAAGTTGATTTTCGATAAAAAGACGGGCGGTCACATGCCTATGGACAGCAGTATGAAGAAGATAAGTAATGTATTTTGTCTATCATTAATATTTTTCTTCTGTTCAACCTGGCACAGACACTTCTCGACAGAATGACGAGTAGGGCCGACCTCAAATAATGGGATAAGGCTAGGCAGAGAGACACGGTGGAGCATACGGTGGAGGTCTGCCCGGCTTGGGCGGAGCACCGCCGTGACCTCGTGGACACGATCTGAGGCGGTGACCTCTCGCATCCGGCCCTGGTCCAGGCCATGGTACGGAGCGAGAGGGTATGGGAAGCCGTCACCTCCTTCTGCGAAGCAGTAATGCTCGCGATGGAAGAGGCGAGCGCTTGAGGGATTGGCTAATTTCAGGCAGGAAATGCTATAGGCATCGGGAATCCCAGGCGAATTCCCGGCCACCTTCGGCGCGGGTTTGCGGACGGTGAGCAATAGGTAGCTCGCCATCCGATAAAGACTAGTATAGGCCAGGGTCGACGGCGCGTTGTGTTCCACGCGCGCCTCAGAGACATGTCAATACAACTGACGGGGTCCGCTAGGGCCGATGCCTGCCAGGGTCGCGGGAAAGTCCGAAAGGAATACCGTGGCCTCTTGGCACACAGGCAACTGAAGGAACACGGGTGGGTTTTAGTCAGTAAGAGTCTGACACGCCCTGAAGCCCCACGCCCAGAGCAGAAGAAGTTATTTGATAATTGCCAAAAAAAAAGGCTAGGCAGAGAGAAAAGTGTTTAGAAAAGATTGCATTTGTAGAGCATTGTCTCTATCACTCATACTAGTATGACAGACTCTTTCAGTCGATGTGCCATATTCACGCCCCAACTAACTAGACTGCTATAGCGTCCATAATTGATTTATTTAAGATTTGTTATAAAGGTATGTTCTTACCTTCATATTTATAAGACTTTACAAGTTATTGCGTTTTCAAAAGATCATTTTAACCTAAAGCAGTAATAAAGATTTCTGATTTTGAAGGCGCACTCAGTTCGGATACTTCGGATGGTGATCGGTTTCACGAATTTTGCCGATGCTACATTAAGCTATGTTGTACTGTACGTGACAGAGACTAGACTACTTACTTTACATTTTGAATGCATAAAAACACATCCTACTTTCTTCTATCCTATTTCCTACTTACATTATAAATTAAATATGTTTGTTTTGAATGTTTGGCCTCAACGGCTGAACGATTTTGGATGAAAGGCACACGTAGGTAGGGTAGACCCTGAGTTGGATTAGGTCGTAGAATACCTACTTTTTTATCCCGGTAGTAGAGTCTGGCTAACGAAAGTTGGCCCTGGAATTATTTGCGAACTTTTTATATAGCAACTCTGTATGAACGTGAACGTCAATTTGACAATTTTGAGTTGTCGTTCGGTATCTCTGGTGTATTTAGTGTTGTCATGCATGTATTTTTTAAATTTGCCGCCAATATTCTGGGGCCAACTTTCGTTAGCCAGACTCTATCTACGTTCCTGTGGAATAATTTCCTACCTACACGTAGGTGAATCCACTGGCAAACCCTAGTAAATTATTTAAAAAAAACATGGAAAATATATATTTTAAGAAATACCTAACTACTATTTTATGATTTTTTTAAAGGACATCACCCATTTTGTTAGGCGATTTGGTATAAAAAATAAGTCTGCGGCCAGGAATGAATTACATTTTATTTGAATGATGGCAGTAGTAAAAACATTTCTTTGTATGGCGACAACGCGCAGGAACATTACTAATAATACGTAATCACTGTCCATCGAAGGTTGCCGAAGAGATCGCAGAAAGCGATAAGGCCGCCCATTGTATGTTTTGTAGTGTTATATTTATTTTTTTGCTATGTATTTTCTGGTGTACAATAAAGTATATACAGGGTGTTAGGGTAAACACCGTTATCCTTCAAACCAGTGGTTTGGTTTCGTTTATAGAACATAAATTCAATGGAAAATCACAACTTTTTTTTTTAAAGATGTACATATAGAATCGTCACGCAATTCCTAAGGTAGGTATTTTTGCCTGTCTTAAGCCATGAAAAGGTTGTATTGTATTTATTCATGTGTTGTGTAGGTAGGTAGGACGGGCGGCGATCGATTACGTCACTCGGGCGGGCGCATATCCATGAATTTGCGGACGGTGTCGGACAATAACCTTTTTAATATTTGTTAAAGAACATAACGTAATTTTTCTTTTACTCGGTTTTTTATGTTTATATTTAAGCCAACTACCCATAGTTTGAGTGACAACGGTGTTTACCCTTCCATCCTGTATATATGTCCGTGTGGTGCCGGACTTAAATAATCGCACTACCCTATTTCTTCCCATGGGTGTCGTAAAAGGCGACTAAGGGATTACTAGAGAATGGGCAGCAGCGTTCTCTATGCACTATTAACACCATACTGCGATCGCCAACCCGCTTGCCAAGCGTGGCGATTATGGCAAACCCCCCCCCCCAAAAAATGACAAGCACCACAAAGAAACGGCCCCTAGTGCCCGGCGGCCTACCTACCCTTGGCTAAGGTAGCGGTCAAGGTCACGGTGAGGCAAGGGGTGCTAAGAATCCCCAGAAGAGATCCGGCTACCACAACCACCGGAAACTGGACCTGGCAACGTATAACACGCGTACACTCCGGACCGACGAGAAGATCATCGAACTCGAGGAAGAATTGAGGTTACGATGGGGTATAGTAGGATTATTTGAGGTCCGAAGAGAGGGGGAGGACTCGATAATCCTTAAATCCGGAAACTTGCTCTATTTCCGGGAGGGCGACCAGCAGTCCCAGGGTGGTGTCGGGTTTATCGTCCACAAGTCCCTTGTGAGCAACGTGGTGAAGATCGAGAGTGTGTCGACCAGGGTGGCGTACCTTATACTCAGAATATCCGCAAGATATTCGCTGAAGGTCGTACAGGTTTACGCCCCAACCTCGTCACACCCCGACGATGAGGTGGAGACCATGTATGAGGATATTTCTAGAGCCATGCATGCCTCTAAAACTCACTTCACCGTTGTCATGGGGGACTTCAACGCGAAACTGGGCAAACGTAACGATGGTGAGCTGCAAGTGGGGCAATTTGGAGTTGGACGTCGGAACCACCGGGGTCACCTACTGGCCAGTTTTATGGAGAAGGAAGGCCTCTTTATGATGAACTCCTTCTTCAGAAAACGCGAGCACAGAAAGTGGACCTGGCACAGCCCTGATGGTGCAACAAAAAATGAGATTGACTTCATTATGTCGACGAAGAAGCAAGTGTTCAATGATGTCTCTGTGATCAACGCGGTGAAAACCGGAAGCGATCACCGCATGGTAAGAGGCACATTGAACTTAAATATTAAGCTGGAAAGATTTCGACTGGTGAAGTCTACGCTCCGTCCAGCACCGATCCAAGTCCAAAACCCCGAGAGCTTTCAGCTCGAACTTCAGAATCGTTTCGAGTGCCTAGGGAGCTCCGTGGACGATTTTAACGATGGGTTCGTGGAAACTGTCCATACGATCGGGTCCAAGATCTTTAAGACCCGTCGTACAAGTAGAAACAAGAAGCTCTCTGATCCTACTATACAGCTCATGAAGGAGAGACGCGAGATGATCCTCCAGTCTTCAGACGATGCGTTCAAGTACCGGCAGCTCAATAGACGGATCTCCAAGTCCTTGAAAAGGGACCTTCGTCGCTTTAGTACGGACCGCATTAAGGACGGGATAGAGCGGAATAAGGGCTCCAAGGTCTTTGCAAGAGATCTGTCTATTGGGCAGAGCCAGCTTGCAAAGCTGAAGACCGATGATGGCAGAATCGTATCCGCCAAACCTGAAGTATTGAGAGAGATCGAGAGGTTCTATGGACAGTTATACACGTCATCCAGTAACCCCGTTTCGAATCTGGCAATCGACCCAAGAGCTAGATTAACCCGACATTATACCGAAGATATCCCGGACGTCAGCTTGTACGAGATTAGGATGGCTCTAAAGCAACTTAAAAACAACAAGGCGTCAGGTGATGACGGAATTACGGCCGAACTCTTAAAGGCCGGTGGGAAACCCGTTCTGAAGGCCCTCCAGAAGCTGTTCGATTCCGTCATACTCGAGGGTAAAACGCCACAGGCATGGAACAGAGGTGTGGTGGTACTCTTCTTTAAAAAGGGCGACAATGCCCTGCTTAAGAACTATAGGCCCATCACACTTCTGACCCATGTCTACAAGCTGTTTTCAAGAGTCATCACGAACCGTCTCGCGCGCAGGTTTGACGACTTCCAGCCTCCCGAACAAGCCGGATTCCGTAAAGGCTTTAGCACCGTGGACCACATACATACGCTGCGGCAGGTTATACAGAAGACCGAGGAGTATAACCTGCCTCTCTGCTTAGCGTTCGTGGATTACGAGAAAGCCTTCGATTCGATCGAGACATGGGCTGTACTGCAGTCTCTTCAACGGTGCCAGATCGACTATCGGTACATCGAGGTGTTAAAGTGCCTATACAAAGACGCCACTATGTCAGTCCGACTCCACGACCAGACCTCGAAACCTATCCTTCTGCAGCGAGGTGTGAGACAAGGAGACGTTATCTCTCCGAAACTGTTCACCGCTGCACTGGAGGACGTCTTCAAGGTTCTGGACTGGAAAGGGCTAGGCATCAACATCAATGGCGAGTATATCACTAACCTTCGGTTTGCCGACGATATAGTTATCATGGCTGAGACCATGGAAGACCTCAGTATAATGCTCAATGACCTCAGTAGAGCCTCCAAAAGAGTGGGTCTTAAAATGAACATGGACAAGACAAAGGTCATGTCAAATGCCCATGTAACACCCGCCCTCATAAAGATCGGAGACGCTACGCTCGAAGTTGTAGACGAGTATGTTTACCTAGGACAAACTGTCCAGCTAGGTAGGTCCAACTTCGAGAAAGAGGTCAATCGTCGAATCCGACTCGGCTGGGCAGCGTTCGGGAAGCTACGCAATATCTTCTCGTCCCACATACCACAGTGTCTCAAGACGAAAGTCTTTGACCAGTGCGTGTTGCCAGTGATGACTTATGGCACTGAAACGTGGTCGCTCACAATGGGCCTTATCAGAAGGCTAAAAGTCACCCAAAGAGCAATGGAGAGGGCTATGCTTGGAGTTTCCCTACGTGATCGAATCAGAAATGAAGAGATCCGCAGGAGAACCAAGGTAACCGACATAGCCCGAAGAATTGCCAAACTTAAGTGGCAATGGGCAGGACATATTGCTCGCAGAACAGATGGCCGATGGGGCCGAAAGGTTCTGGAGTGGCGACCACGTACTGGAAGACGTAGCGTCGGAAGGCCTCCCACAAGATGGACCGATGACTTAGTAAAGGCCGCAGGAGTTCGGTGGATGCGGGAAGCACAGAATCGGTCGAAGTGGCGGTGCTTGGGGGAGGCCTATGTCCAGCAGTGGACGTCTTTCGGCTGATATGATGATGATGATGATGATGAAATAAATAAATAAATAAACGCTGTAAAGCATTTGCAAGTAAAGATATACAACGATCTGAATGAAATAAATTATATACCGCCATTTCGTGTAAGATCCCATATGATTTTATTATTCCGCTATTTTGAAATATATTCCGTAATTATTATTGATGGCCACCAAAAAAAACCTTTTTATCTCAGAATGGGTATATCTCCGAACCCAAATTGTTCTCGACTTTGACGCCGTAGTAAAAAATTATAAGATTTATGTGTTCTTTCAAAATATGTTAGTAATTATTATGGATGGCCGCCAAAAATTTTTTTTTGTCTCATCAGGTATATATCTTCGAACCCAAATTGTTCTCGAATTTGACGCCAAAATAAAAAATTATACGATTAATGTGTTCTTTCAAAATATGTAATTATTATCGCAAAAAAAAAAACCGAGAAATGGTGATCTTCTTTGACAAAGACCCCACAGACGTCCTCATCTTGAGTTTTGGAAAACGTACTCGTTGACGTAGTACGGCGTAGACTGGCACTCTTAGTCTACGTTCACACTACGACTATACGATTTGATTTTATCACGTATACAATTTTCCGCACACGAGACAGTCGTTCACACGGCAACCATTTCCATTCGATTTTGACGTTACGTAAAAATCGAATGGAAGCACGCGCGCGAGTCTCGAATACGAGTTTACGAAGTTTATTTAAGTATGTGAACGATATAACATGAACAAAAGCACCACTGCGAGTCGTGCTCGATAAAATCTATCGAGATGCGGCCTCCTCGGTGGCAAATTCGGACGGTATACGGGGAAATATTTCTCGAACACGATATTTTCCCTCATAGACTCCGTGTGAATAATGTATTATATTTTTTACTGCCACCGCTCTATTCGATAAAATCTCGTGTACGGTATACGGGAAAAAATCGCTACGTACGAGTACGGAACACTAACATTGAGAACAAAAAGATACATACCGTGTATGTAGTTTTGATACCGTTGATGTACGGTATCTTTCGGTAACTTCTCTTCTGAAGATTTACACGTTAAACGTCCATTATTAGATTGTATGCAATAAATGTTGTCTGTAACAAATAAATAAATATTCACACACAGTTTCAGGCTAATACTAAGTTAACTAATGAGTACCTACATGACCCTGTTAACAAGCAACCAGTAGTTACCTACATTTAACCAATAGCTGGGTTATACTTAACCTAAAATATTGCATACTAATAGTACACACAAACTACATTATCCTCTTTATAATGCTTTTAAAAAAATATCGAAAATTAACTTTAAAAGCCCCCTTTCAAAGTTGATTTTCGATAAAAAGACGGGCGGTCACATGCCCATGGGGAGCAGTATGAAGAAGATAAGTAATGTATTTTGTCTATCATTAATATTTTTCTTCTGTTCAACCCGGCACAGACACTTCTCGACAGAATGACGAGTAGGGCCGACCTCAAATAATGGGATAAGGCTAGGCAGAGAGACACGGTGGCGGTCTGCCCGGCTTGGGCGGAGCAGCGCCGTGACTTCGTGGACACGATCGGCGGTGACCTCTCGCGTCCGGCCCTGGTCCAGGCCATGGTACGGAGCGAGAGGGCATGGGAAGCCGTCACCTCCTTCTGCGAAGCAGTAATGTAAGGCGAGCGCTTGAGGGAGAGGCAAATTTCGCGCCCTCACGCCCCCAGTCGCCGCAGGAGACGCTATAGGCATCGGGAATCCCAGGCCAATTCCCGGCCACCTTAGGCACGGGCTTGCGGACGGTGAGCAATGGGTAGCTCGCCATCCGATAAAGACTAGTATAGGCCAGGGTCGACGGCGCGTTGTGTTCCACGCGCGCCTCAGACACATGTCAACACAACTGACTGGGTCCGCTAGGGCCGATGCCTGCCAGGGTCGCGGGAAAGTCCGAAAGGAATACCGTGGCCTCTTGGCACACAGGCAACTGAAGGAACACGGGTGGGCTTTAGTCAGTAAGAGTCTGACACGCCCTGGAGCCCCACGCCCAGAGCAGAAGAAGTTATTTGATAATTGCCAAAAAAAAAAGGCTAGGCAGAGAGAAAAGTGTTTAGAAAAGATTGCATTTGTAGAGCTTTGTCTCTATCACTCATACTAGTATGACAGACTCTTTCTTTCGATGTGCCATATTCACGCCGGGGTCCTTACATAGGTCGTGTGTATAGACTAGACTGCTATAGCGTCCATAATTGACTTTTTTAAGATTTGTTATAAAGTTATGTTCTTACCTTCATCTTTAGTCGCGAAATCAACATGAATTTGGCAGGGTCTGTCAAATTTATTTAAACAGTCTGCACGAAATGGATTCTTTTCTGAAACATAGAATTACAAAATCATTTGACAGGTTTTCTTCCATACATATAATATTATTAATGTTCCATATCATAACACACAAAATAAGCAGGTTATAGAATGATGTGATTGGCTGTTGGGTGGGGGTAAGTGTTACCTTTCCCAAAGAAGCTCTTCAGCTTCCTTGGGAAAGGAAATACTTTGTCCCGGTATATTTGCTCTCTAGCAAAGGACTCAGCTTTATGCCGTCATGCCGCGTTTGCTCAGCGCTACGAATCATGCAATGCATTGACGCCATGACGTCACATAAAACTAAATTAAACAATCTTCTTACTATGTTTGTCTGCATTCTCATGTCTGACGCCATTCATGATTATTTTAGTGGACAAGAGGCTGTTGCTGTTATGTAATTCTATATTAAGCCTTACACTTCTTTTGTCCAATTTCTGTGTAATATGAATTGTTTTGTCTGTTGGTATGGTGTCACTTTTTGCTGCTACTGTAATGGGTAAGAAATGATTTAGAATACAATAATCTCTACATTGACTTGATTTGCCTTTTCTCTTTGACACAACGGCCCGCGGTCGGTCTGCTTGGAAAATAACTGTTTCTTTTAATTATGTAGGATTGTTTGGTACACGAATAATACGGGTTCCTTGTATCTGGCAGAATCTTGATGCTCCGAAATGTATTTGGCATAACACACTTAGCTTAATCTTCTTTAGAGGCATACAAATTGTTTAATATAATTATAATTTATTGTTTGGCCGAATGTTTGTAAGTCCGATTTTACAACGGCATACTTTTAAGATGACAGAATTTTATTTGGCACCTTTGGTAAAGTTAAAATTCCGCATATTTCATTTAGCATAACGTTTATTTAGAGCGACAATTATTTAGTACAATTTCAGTTGGCATACTATGAAGATGGCAGAATTTCATTTGAAATAATTTTATTAGGCATATTGCCATTTCTATAAAATAGTATTTTTGAATCGATCTAGAGGAATGTCGCCACTTTTTTTTAGATAGATTTTTTTTGCTTCGTGACTCGATATGAAACTTTATAAAAGATATTAGAAAATTCTAGACACACTTACCGAGGGGCCTTATTAGCAGTTATTCTAAATGCCTTCTTAGTCAAGAAATAATATTTTTTGGAAGGAGTGGCGCTAGTGTACCATTGGGCGCCGTCGCCCGCGCAGCGCCGAAATGTAAGAGGGCTCTTAAGCAAGGGTTAACGCCGGCTCCACACGTTGGCCCCAATATAGGCCCCAACGCTACTCGTCCAACGTGTGGATCTAGAAAATTGCATTGGCCCCAACGTTCGGGCGAGCATTGGTAGTTGGCCGGCTCGTGTCGGTTTCATCAAAGGAATCTGCGCGCCAACGTTCGCGAGCTGTCCACACGTTGGCGCTTTGCTCAGTTCTGTTGCAACACGTAGCGAGTGCGTACGTCGAGCGACAATGGCTTCCTCATTCGCAAAATCGTCACCGGCATGGACAAATGAAAAAGTTATTGAGTTTATTGAACTTTATCAAGCACATCCAATAATATGGGACGCACCTATTTATTTACAATTTTATTTACCTAGATTACTTATCAACTATTATTATGTATTTCTGTAGTACTGATTTAACTATTTATGCCTCTATTGCTTGGCACCTTTACTTGTATTATTCCCGAGGGGAATGGTGCTGATAGCCGAAATACAGGCTATGCCTAGTTCGGCTACAGACGCTAATTTCTGTACCTTTATGGAATTTGTTGCCACATTACCATTGTAAAGTAGTACTAAGTTTTTTGGAAAATAAACTATTAAACTATCTCGAAAGGATCATAAAAATAAAAATTTTATAGCTGATGCATGGCGCACCATACAACAAAATATGGCTTTTTTTTTTTTTCAGTAACAAATATAAATGTGCACTCAGTACTGTAAAAGCGCTCAGAGCAGTTTCAATTTCTGTATCGGACATCTTCACATTGGCCCTGACGGGACAGAACTAGTTTATTCGCCAACGTGTGTACGCCTCACCGAATTTGCGCTCCAACGTTGGTGCGAGCGTTGGGGCCAACGTGTGGAGCCGGCCTAATACAAAGAATCGCTTTATTTCAAATAAAAAATAAGGTATACATTCTCACCATTACACTTTCCCTGTTGCTTATTATTTTTTTCAGTCTGAATGTTATTATAACAAGTTTCTGAAATAGTATTCCATGTTAGTAAATGATTCAAACAATAATGCACAGGACTAGGAAAATTAGTGGAAGAAGAGCAAAATAAATCTATATAAAAATGAATCCCTATTTCCCTTAGTCACGCGTGAACGGCTGGACCAATTTCGATAATTCTTTTTTTGTTGTGTTTGTTATTTAATTGTAAGGAGAAGGTTCTTAGGATAGGTAGGTGAAGGCAGGGTAGGTAGGTATGTAGGTAGGATAGGTAGGTAAATAGGTATGTATGTAGGTAGGTAGGGTTTTTTTTTTTTTTTTTGGGTGGGAAATCATCAAATGACTTCTCCCGCTCTGGGCGGAGCGGAAGGGCGTGTCAGACTCTTACTGACTAAAACCCACCCGTGTTCCTTCTCTTGCCTAGACGGGGGCCACGGTTTCCCCTTAGGAC
This sequence comes from Conistra vaccinii, assembly GCA_948150665.1. Classification (NCBI taxonomy): domain Eukaryota; kingdom Metazoa; phylum Arthropoda; class Insecta; order Lepidoptera; family Noctuidae; genus Conistra; species Conistra vaccinii. The sequence continues at coordinate 4,062,139 of OX411344.1, read as the reverse complement.
TATCCGCAACCCCGAGGTAGGGTAGGTGTGGTAGTTATGTAGGTAGGGTAGGTAGGTAGGTGCACCGTAGATAAGTACTTAGTGCTACCTGTGCGAAGCCGAGGCGGGCAGCTAGTAGTTAATTGACTCAGGCGTGACTTTACAGAAATCCATTATAAAATACAATAGTCGACGTATATTTAGTAACTTAATCCGCTGAACTGTTCTTAAAGAGTCTTAGAGAACAAGACAAGTGTCGATTTCTTACAGGGTTCTCTAAGACTCTTTAAGAACAGTTAAGCGGATTAAGTTACGAAATGGGCAGCTAGTTCTTAATAAGTCCAGCCTCTATCGTCCCACTGCAAAACAAAGGCTCCTTCTCAAACAGAGAAGGGATGACCATTGATTTCCACGAATTACTGTGATACTTATAAGTTATAAGTAGCTAATTGTGAATGAACTCCCTCTCACAGAGAGGAGGCCTGGGTCCCAGCAGTGGGAACATTAATAGGCTGATTATGGAATTGTGAATGAGATTCGGAGAATTACAAATGGCCGATTATCAGTAATGGCTACTACACACGGCCGCCGGCTTATGCCGCGCGGCACGTGCCTCCGGCTTTTGCGCCTTAATTTTCTTTGCGTTACTTTCTGCGGCTTTGTGCGGCATGGCCGGCGGCAAGGCGCCGCGGGCAGTGCCGGCGGCCAGAGTAGTAGCCATTATAGAAAACGGAAGGGTTTACCTGAGAACCAACCGTTTTGCTGGCGAGTTTAAAAGTATGGAATCGATTCTAAGGGCCACCACCTACGATTAAGTTTCTATTAACTTACTTGGCAGATAATTTCATACAAATTCTGTTCCATTTTTAAATTTATTTGGTAAGTAGTGGCTATTCGGACATCGTGAAATAGCGCTTTTTACTATAATATTATGCATGGGCATAGGCATAGGGCATGTTTCACCACTTTCGATTAAGTTCGTATTAACTTACTTGGCAGATAATTTCATACAAATTCTGTTCTGTTGTTCTGTCTGAATTTTTATGAAATTATCTGCCAAGTAAGTTAATAGGAAATTAATCGATGGTTGTGAAACAGGCCCATATAATATCATATAAGTATCAAATTATACTCCTTCAGTAGGGAATAACTAAGTATTTATAGGACTGTTGTTAGAACAATCTTACCAGTTTGAGCATATATAATGTAGTGTGTCGCCTGCGGTGGTACATTTAGTAAAATGATATCTATGTCTAACATATCCATATCTTTGTAAGTAATACTCATCAGACTACTCCACCGGGGATCAGCTCGAACTAAAACAAAAATAAAGTCGTTGAGAGGGTTTACGTCGTACGGCATTTCATACAAACTTGCAAGCCCTTATTTTTCGAAATGACTGAACCGATTTTAATGAAACTTCATACGCATATGCAGGATACAAAGGTCTAAAAACTTAGTTAAGAACATTTTCGAAAAATAGTGTTACAGCTAAATTAGACCGATTTTAAATTTTCCATAGAAACAGAGATTTCCAGTTATCTGTTTTTAAATAAGACATTTCAAAAATGTTCTTAACAAAATTTTTAGACCTTTGTATCCTGCATATGCGTATGCAGTTTCATTAAAATCGGTTCAGTCATTTCGAAGGGCTTGTAAGTTTGTATGAAATGCCGTACGTCGTAAACCCTTTTAAGTATAGTAGGTATATCCTACTATATTATATTATGTTTTACGAGTATTATATTATATCGTATTCTTTGGAATTTTTCGGGACCCTGGGGTCCCGGATCTTTGGAAGGCGTACGAGGGGCCGAAGCCAACTCGCAGAGGCCCCTTAGACAATTTAAATGGAATGAGGCACCAACCAACGATTATCCCTGTATGTACTATGCAAGTACACCCAAGGACAACCCCCGGTTGGTGCAGGACTATTGCAGAAAATGGAAACAAAAAATATAGGGCTATGGTGGATTGGTTACCTAGAACTATGGGAGGTCTATGTCCCCTGCCTGATCAATGTTATGGTATACACGGATAAAATGGCAGAGGGTGACTTGCACGCTCAATAATGGGCCCCCGACAAGGGGGCAACATGTCCTGAGGTGCTTGAGGAGGAGTGGTGTTCCACGGCTTTCAGAATAATCCCAGAGCCCGGAAGATGGTCAAGATCTCTACGAGCACTTACTGGAATACTTCCTTCCTCCGAGCACGTTTGCTCTTGCGAATCTCCACTCAAGCCGGCCAATTAAGGCAAGAATGAGGTAGGAGCTCTGTCACTGTTATTTGCATAGGTAGTGGTATTCGAATTTGTGTAGGGTAGGTACCACAACTAAAAAGTGAAAACGAAAAAGGAAGTCGTTTTTAGGGTTCCGTAGCCAAATGGCAAAAAACGGAACCCTTATGAATCGTCGTGTCTCTCTGTCTGTCCGTCCGAAGCGAAATGAGTTCACAAAAAAACCGAGCGAGCGCACCTCGTCAGGTCCGACGAAATGCTAAGACCGACTGAACTCTCTCGTTAGGTGTGGCTCGGCTAGAACTTTGTTCAAATGTTACATACAAACAAAATACATACGGTGCGGGGCACTACCACGACTACTATTCATTATTATTCATAGTTTGATGTACCTTGCCAACCTACGGAGGGCTCCGTCAGTGCCGTGACTACTGAGACAAGCTGGTCCAAAGAAGATGGGGGTGAAATGTACCTAGGGGAAATAAAACAAAACTTACCATAATCAAGCCCCCTCACTGCCAGGGTTACGAAGAAGAGCACTCGTAGACTGATCATGTTTGTACTAATTAGTCTCTTATGTTATCTAATTCATCTTATGGACTTCTAGTCATAGTCTTTCAATGTTTTATCTGTGGTAAGTAAACAAATCCAATAAAAACAATCAAATCGGCAAACATGACTAAGTAGGTACTTAGAGGCTACACCTAGGTAAAGTATATTTAAATCTTGTTTCCAATAGATTTTATTTACATACTTTTTAGGGTTCCGTACCCGAAGGGTGACAAACGGAACCCTATTCATAAGCCTCCGCTGTCCGTCTGTCTGTCAGCGAGCTCTATCTCATGAACCGTAATAGGTAGGCAGTTGAAAATTTCACAGATTGAGCATTTCTATTACCGCAAGAGCAACAAATAATAAAATTAAAAATTAAAGGGGGGTCGCCATACAATAAAATTAAATTTTGAAAAAAAAAAAAAACTTTCCCTGGCATGTGGGGTATCATTTTCTAGAACTCATCGAGTAGAGAATAAATATAATTTTTATTTGTTTTTATCTTCAAAAATGATGAATTAGGGGGCCGTAGAAGTTGTCTGTTTTAGACCATTTTTGTACGAGCTCTATCTCAACAACTAAACAAATTAGGAATTTGAAACTTGTGTGTATCATGTAACATATACTGTTTATAATCAACAAATACTAAAAACGCCGATTCATAACGTATTTTATATAATATGGGCGATTTTCTGCACTTAAAAAAATAATTTTGTATTTCATGCTAATATTATGCGATATAAATTCCACAGATAACTATTTCGTCGGAGTAATGATATGGAATTAGTAAGTACCTACTATCATGGCAGCATATACTATTTCGATCATTTAAATTTCGATGATTCAAAAAGGTCTACAAAATAAACTTTCTTCACAAGATTTTAAAACCGGCCAGTATTTTTTGAGTTTAAGAACTTTATCGACTTTTTCAAAGTATCCCTAGACGGTATTGATGTGTGTACCTCATGTTAAAACTACACTCCAATAGACAATATATTCAGTAACATTGAAATGAATGCTGGCACATACAGTGTACTATTCAGTTACCTTTACCGTTGTGGATACAATTTCATATTGAGAAAAATTATTGGTGTAAAAATATTCGGCCACGGCGGCCAATCTCAACGGAGACTGGCCTTCGGCGCGGGAGATATTATAGTGCACAAGTGTGTGCGCAGACACGAGTGCACTCTCTCTTCCCTCACTCTCATAGTCCGATGGGATGAGTAAAACGAATAAGTAAGAAATAATAGATTTCTGTATGACTATCAAAAATAACGTAAATAAATACCTGTATTGACCCGTGCGTTTTCACTGGCGAAACATCACGACAAACATGTTGAAATCTCTAGTTCCTGTCAAACATTGTATGAAAAATTGACAGAAAATAAAGATTCCAACATGTTTTGTTGTGAATGTTTCGCCAGTGCAAACGCACAGTTATAATTAAAATTTGGCGTACTACTTACATTCTATTTTGTACAATATAATCTGATGTAGCAAGAGAAATCCTTTTATTTATAAGTAACTAGCTTTACCCGGCACGGCTTCGCACGGTTAGCACTAAGTACTTATCTACGGCGCACCTACCTTTCCTAATTACCTATTTCTACCTAATTACCTACCCTACCTACCTACCCTACCCTACTTACCAGGGTAGGTAGGTACCTAACCTACGCTACCTACCCTACATATCTACCTGCTTACCTACCATATATACCTATTTATACCTACTAATACTATGTTAGTAGCAAATAAATAACTTTGACTTTAGTTAATCCATGTTACTGGATAAAGTTAACTTAATATTTTTCTCTTAAAATAAATGAAATATACTCCTACACCTATATTTTAACACAACAACATTTTTTCATTAAAATTAGACAATTTCTTTACAAATCTTTGTTTTTTTATAGCGCCTCTGTTGTTACCTTTACGAAAGTATTACAAAAATTCATAGTGTTAAATCTTGTACGACATGGTATGGAACCCTTCGTGTGCGAGTCCGACTCTCACTTGACAGATTTTATTTTATATACTTGTACATATTATTACTATTATTTTAAGTCTGTATATAAATTATTTTATTTACACCAACTTTATATAAGGGTGAAAATGTTATATTTTGTTGAATTTGCAGCGCAAACTGAAACGTGAAGGAAAAAAAAAATCCTTGTTCCAGTGTTCAGTTTTCGACGTATATTTCGGTGAATAACTACGAAACCTGACGCTTTAGGATATTATGTTATACCTATGTCATTTTTTGTTCGTATATTATGTCCTTTAGCTAAATATATAACTTTCAGTATTCGCCGCGATTCTGAAAAAAAAACAACATGGTGGCTTCATGTTTGGGCCACCCTATATACAAAAATCATCAAACCCCTTTGTTGAATTTGCAGCGCAAACTGAACCTTATGTGTTGTTATTAAAGTTATTTTTCCAAATACGTACACATATTTGTTTACAATTTTCGAAACTAAAAAAAAAGAACGCAGAATAGGTAGGTTTTCAGAGAGATTAAAGTGACATAATATATTATAACTGTTTCTTTAATCAATATTATACAATATCAAGAGTGGTAGCTATGAAAGATTTTGAAATCCCTAATTTTAATAAAAGCGTCATAAATACTTACATTTAATTTTCCTGTAATTGTGATTTTTAGTACAACACTATACTTCGCACTTAATATACTTCTATACTTTTTCAAAACTCAAAGAGAACATTATATTATTTCGAATGCACTTCAAGAAAAGAAATTAAATAAATATCTCATTATAACTTTACATTAATCGTTAGCGAATATGTACGACAACCAAGTTTGACGATGGTGTCAATAATATGTATTTTAGTTACTAATAAATAATATTTATGTAAAATTGTCCTCTTACGTCAGCAGCAAATCAGTGTTGTAGTCGCGGTAGGCTATAAATACCAAAGTATCTAAGTAGATGTAACCGCGAGAGGGGCTTGTAGCAAAGCCAGAACAGCCTCATGGGTCGGCCCGTGAATGGATGACCATCAATTACATACCGAGAGCCCTCCGTGTTTCAAAAAGCACGTTAATCCGTCGGTCCCACTCCCGGGCCATATTTGTAGATCTTTGTCGCTACCGGTAGTCGGAAGCCTGAAAGTCTTACCAAGGGGTATCGTGGTAATCAGTAACTTGGTTGTGGAGGTCAGATAGGCAGTCGCTCCATGTATAAAATACTGGTAGGTAATCAGCTGCATCTGGTTAGACTGGAAGCCGACCCCAACGTAGGTAAATATGTTGGGGTTTCTGCGTCAGGTCGTCGTCGTGTCAGCGTCGTGGATTTTAAATCAGACACAAGGCTCCTTAGTGATAGCGTGTAATATCTCGTTTTACAATATTGGATGGATTTTTCACAATTTAATAGCTTAACAGTTTGAATTCGCGTGAGTTCGTTGGCGTGTCACCAAGACAGTGAAAATCCGCGCTGAAAGTTGAGAAAAGGCTAGGCAGAAGACCTAGAGGGCGAGCCTATTGCCATCAACCAAGTATTAAACCAGATCCAGGGCTGCTACTGCTACTCAGAAATTCCTGGTGGAAAATCCCAGTAACACTGCTCGACCTGAGAACCGAACCCGGACCGCGATAAATCAAAATTCGAGTCAGAGGTGGTTACAATACTAAATTACGGACTAAACTATTAATGACTCTCTAACCGAGCAGTCTCAACAGTTTTAAATTGATTCCCAGAACTCTCGCCATCATCACTATCACTACATAGTATAAAACAAAGTCGCTTCCCGCTGTCTGTCCCTATGTATGCTTAGATCTTTAAAACTACGCAACGGATTTGGATGCGGTTTTTTTAATAGATAGAGTGATTCAAGAGGAATATTATATGTATATATAAATACATAATATAGTACAGAATAGACTACACGCCGGCGAAGCCGCTAGTTAGGTACTACCTAATAAATTGGTTTGGGATCGCACGAAAGGATATCCGGGTAGACTGGCAGGTGATAAAAGATCAAGCTACCAAACGTAGAGACTAATCTATACAGATGAGTCTAGGCTTGTTTGAACTGACACGATGTGTGCACACACGATGCAATCTTACTGTAGTTTTATCGTTTCTTCATGTGGCACTCGTGTCTGCCTTTGTACTGTAGACATGTCAGTTGTCATCGTGACAGCACCACACGTGACACACGGTACTATGACGTGTTCGCAGGCCTGACGGACCTACAGATAGTACTAATCATGGCAGCCTAAGAGTGCACGTCTTTGCTATTTGGAAACTTTTAAGTTATGGTTCCGAAGCCCGTTGCACGCAGTAGTGCTGTTGCAGCGTTGATTCCGATCACCTGCTGTTCCTGGTGTCTCGCTGTTGTGGCATCAGTTGTTTTACATGTTATCGCTGTGATTAACGCCGCACTATTGGTCTACCGTGGCGGCAGGGCGACACTGCCACACAGCAGTGCCGTCACGACAGTGCTGCCGTGCTCGGAATGTAATATCATATGGGCTTAAAGAAAATGTATGGGGCCCAGTAGTGACTCGGCAGCACTGCTGTGTACAGCTGGTTTCAGAAGCATACCTTTAAAAATACACCTCATTGGTGCAGCAGTCTTAATGTGACTGAACGTGTGGTATTGGGTTTGATTACCAAGTCGGGCAAAGTATGGTAGTTAGAGGAACAATTGTTAAATATTTCTTTAATTTTGATATCCGAGAAACATAAATAGTCGCTTTTATATTGGCTCTTGTGATACAGGTACCCAGTACCGAAATAGTAATGAAGTGGTGGCCCAGTGGTAATGGCCCCCGACTTACGAGTTGTAGGTCGTGGGTGCGAACCCAGGCAGGCGCTTTACTTTGTGTAAATAATTTCATCACCACTGCTCTCAAAACGGTGAAGGAAAACATCGTGAGGAAACCGGCATGTCTTAGAACCAAAAATTCAAAGACATGTGACATCTACCAACCCGCACTGGGCCCGCGTGGTGGATTACGGCCTACTCCCTCTCACCGAGAGGAGGCCTGTGTCCCAGCAGTGCATGCAGTGGGAACATTAATAGGCTGATGATGATGATACAGGTACACCTAGTACAAGAGCTAGGGCTACACAGATTTTTGTGTCTTTGAAGTGCAAATAAATATTACTATATTACTATATTAACATTATATAACTGCAGTTGGTGCTAGTGACGCATAGTGAATTAGGGAAAAATTTCATCTGTTTCAGTGTTCGTGACTTTCCTCAATTAGGTTTATTTATTTTTAATTTTAATGTAATATGTGTTTGATTTAATTATGTAAAACTAGTTTTTGCTAGGCTTCGCCTGCCGGAAAATATCCCACGGGGACGTACTACCAGGTTAAAAGTACCTATGTGTAAACAATGTATTAATTCCGTACTTAAGAGCGCTATTACATTTCGACTGATTTCGATGGTGATTTTAGCGTTAAATGGGCAACTTTGGCGTTCTTGTTTTGAGTAATTGAAAGAGTTGGACAACGATGACTTATTGAGTTGTGGAGAATAGTTATTAGTTAGTATAGTACAAAGCTGCATCGCTTTTTGCAATTTTTTCTTAATTGTTTATATAAAGCCAAAATTCCGAAGCAAGTTTTTCAAAAAATGCGCGAGGGCAGTTTTTTGAGCTCGTGGGTAGAACTATTGTACATAGCAAATTAAATGAAAAATTTAAAATAAGATCTTTTAAAAAGTGTTGTAGTTCATAGTGGCCTCAGAATTTTGAAATATTTATTGGATATCTAAAAAAAATCCAATTAAAAATCATAAAAAACGCTCAGAATTAACTGTAAATTTCTCCTTTCTACATTCATATTTTTACGTAAAATTTATACCAGAATAAACGTTGGTTCATAGGAAATTAAAATTCCATACTTAAAAAACAAAAACTGTATTATATAACTCATAATAAGCATCATTACAACTGCCAAATTGCTACTTAGGCGATGCATCGAAATTTTCAACGATCATCGTCATATTTTAGCCAATTTACACTAAACCATAATGAATTATACACCTAAACCTTCCTCATGAATCACTCTCTCCATTGGTGAAAACCGTATGAATCCTTTCAGTAAGTTTTTGAGTTTATCGCGTTCAGACAGACAGACGTGGCGGGGGACTTTATGTTTTATAATTATTTAGTGACGTAGAGATGCTTTGCTGTTACCAAAAGGGATAACCGCAAAATATATTAATAGCAGTTATATGACGCACTTTATGATTTAAATGCAAGCACAAACCAATTTATAAGTAAGTAGTGGCGAGAGTTCCTAGAATCTTTAGGGGTATGAGGAACAGGGTGTAAAGTTCACTCATACCCTATAGAAAAGGGAGGATCCTCCAACCAGACGGGTTGTTATGTCTGGCGGGCAACTGCCCATATGTTGATTTCGGATAGTCTTATCTATGTTTTTCGCTTGGTAAACTCTAACTGCGAGATGTAGGAATTGTGTGACGTCATGTCTTTTTTTGCTTCGTACTTTCGTAGTTTGTATGTGGCGGTCTAACCGCTACATCACTCCCCTCCGGAGACCGGAGGTCGATAGTGGGCTGAGTCTTGGATCTTGCGATGCTTCACAGTGCCAGCTGTGGTTCCAGTGAGCCGGAACCGGGTGCCGCATAGTTCACGGTGAGTCGGAACGGTCTGCGGTGATTCCCCAGTGAGTCGGGGTGGCGGTGCGTCGTCATCCAGTGAGTCGGATGTGGTACAGCGCCAGGTTGTGGTTGAGGGTGATGACCAGGAATGCGCGTTCGCTGCATGCTGGTGGTCAGGATACCCGTTAAAGCCGTGGGTGCTGGCTGGCTGTGTGACTTGCCTCACGAAAGCTTGCGGGAGTGATGATGATGACGTCACGCTGAAGTTGTTGCACGAAGGCTGCGTTGACGTTCATACTCGGGGTCACCAATTTAGGGGTATGAGGAACAGGGTGTAAAGTTCACTCATCCACCATAGAAAAGGGAGGATCCTCCAACCAGACGGGTTGTTCTGTCTGGCGGGCAACTGCCCATATGTTGATTTCGGATAGTCTTATCTATGTTTTTCGCTTGGTAAACTCTAACTGCGAGATGTAGGAATTGTGTGACGTCATGTCTTTTTTTGCTTCGTACTTTCGTAGTTTGTATGTGGCGGTCTAACCGCTACAAATCGATTTAAAACTGTTAAGCCTCTTCGGTTAGGGAGTCGTTAGTAGCTAAGATGGTAGTTTAGAACTGTAACCACATCTGACAAGAATTTGAGTTTATTGCTGTCCTGGGTTTGATTCCCAGGTCGAACAGTGTTATTGGGTTTTTCCATCAGGAATTTCTGAGTAGCAGTAGCAGCCCTGGATCTAGTTTTATGCTAGGTTGATGGCAATAGGTGTTAGAGGTTTCAATAAATGGCCAAAGTTAGTATTACTCATTATTTATTTAAAAAAATACTCGGAACACGCAGTCATCTTGTGACACCACAGACAAGAAGAGACGGAAAAAGGATATGACACATTAAATGTCACTCACAATCACAGAGAAATGTAGTTGAGTACATTGCCTTTTATTACTTAGTTGCTAAAGACAATTTTAACAATAGGCTCGCCCTCTAGGTATTACACGGAAATTAAACATATCTGGCGAAATGTGGGTAGACTTACACCTCTGCCTAGTCCGTTCGGGGAACACGGATTCGTTATATCTCTATATTAAAGGAAGGATTAAAAAAAATTACATCCTATAAAGGAGTAACAAGTTCGTAATTATTGCTAATGTAAAATCCAATCGCGCAGTCGACTTGTAGCGCTCACAGAACATTGATACTATCTATTTCGTTGTAGCGCTTGTTGCGCTTATAGAATATTGAAATTATCTTTGCCGTGGTAGCGCTTGTACCGCTTATAGAACATTGATATTATCTATTCCGTGGTAGCGTTTGAACCGCTTATAGAACATTGATACCTATTATCTATTCCGTGGGAGCCCTTGTAGCGCTGGTGGAAAATGGATATTATCTATTCCGTGGTAGCGCTTGTAGCGCTCACAGAACACGATACCTAGTATCTTTTCTGTGGTAGCACTTATAGCGCTCACAGAATAGATAATAATATTATATATTCCGTGGTAGCGCTTATTAATACAACGAATGACAAAAATTGTTAACTTAATTTGCTGACACTTGGCCGGTGTCTTGGTTCAGTACCTATTGTATTGCAAGGTCCACACATAACGCAACATGGCCTGCCCCCGTATGCTTTGTGGTGCTGTTGACAAGACTACCTTCAATGTTCCCACAACAGGCCCGCACTCGGCACTCTGAACAGTATTACAATACAACCCCGTGTAGCAGCGCCTACAGCAACAATGTTCATAGTTCTACATGTGAGTGGTTATTGTAAGTTGTCAAGTTACACTATTGATTGCTATTGAATTATTGTCAGGCGTATTCTTCCTGAAAAATTGAAGTGACTATCAAATAGGTTTGAAAGGTTTTTTTTTAAATATAAGTAGATCTATTTTGTAACACGTACAATTATTTTAGACACGAATCATCTATTAAAGTTGTGAATTTCAGCCGATCTAAGCGTGGCCGTGCTAGGACGGATAAGTTGTAGCCCGGCCACTGAAAATGGCGTATAAGTCATCAAGTAATGTGGTACTATTATTTCTCTTGCTAGTACCAAAAGGTACATATCCGTACAGTCTTCTATCATAACCATGACCTTGTTTGCCATCGTGGCCGGGCCAGAACGGATCACACGACTTCGATCACGGTGCGCACGACTACTTAGAAAAGATTGCTGCAATCGGATGAATGATTTAGGAATGCGTATGAGACAAACAATCATAATTTTTTAAATAATATAGATTTATTAAACTTCATGTATTTACAGTAGGCGCTCGGTAATCCAGCACCCATTTTTTTTGGCTAAATTCGCTGGTTTATTGGATTTCTATGGGAAGTGTTAGATAGCTAGTGAGAAATAATTTAACACATATTTACAAAGTAAAAAATCTTTATTAAGTAGTTAACGAAATACTCCTTCTCCAACTCGTCGAATTCGAAACCAGACGGACTGCAGAACGACAACGACACGAGAAGATACCAGTAACACTGTAGTTATACCTACCAAGAACAAGGTGTCTTCTGGCTGTCAAATAGATAATTGTAAAAAAGAGTCTAAGCAGAATACCTTGAAATTATTTCATCAAAATATTCAAGGTTTTTCTTCCAAACAATTAGTAATTGAATTATTTTTAGAAAAAACTATGTTCGACATTATTTGTTTAACTGAACATTGGTTGAAAGATTCTGAGATTTTAATTAATTATAAAAATTACATTGTGGTCAGTTGTTATAACCGCAAATCAATGCTGCGTGGGGGTTCACTAATCTTAGTTAAAAAGTCTATTAAATCTAAGACTCGTAAAGATATAGTTGATTTGTCGGTTGAACATAACATTGAGTTGTCCTGTGTTGAGCTAGATAAGTATGTAATAGTGTGCGTTTACAGACCCCCAAATTATCAAAACTACTCCATATTCGAGGCAGTAATGGAAGATGTTCTAACAAACCTTGCAACGGGGAAAAAATCAATAATTATCTGTGGTGACTTCAATATTAATATCTTAGAAAATAGTTCAAATAGCAGTCGATTTTAAGTCTCTTTAAATCATTCAATCTGTCAAATGTGTTTTCAGAACCAACCCGCATAACTACAAATACTGCTACATGTATTGATAATGTTTTTTGTTGCTGCAACTACTTAGATAAAGCTATTGTAAATTATCTCCCTTCGGATCACAGCGGTCAAACTGTTGCTTTCAAGTCCAACACACCATTACAAAGATTTCAGATACAATCTAGACAAATAACAACCAGCAATCTAAGTAAATTTAATAATAACTTAATTAGTAAGTTAAGTATACCGGGTCATATTATAAACAATGTAAATGAATTATATGAGGAATTCTTTTCGGTAGTGCGCACCGAGTTCGATAATACTTTAAAAAAGAAAACTAAAACGATTCTCCCAAATTTTCTGTTCAGTGACTGGGCAACTAAGGGTATTAGGAAAAGTAGGGGAAAATTGAGCTGTATGGCCTTAAGCCTTTTATTAACTCTGACACTTTTAATAAATACGTTGCTACTTACTCTAAAACTTTTAAAAATACCTGCAAGGCAGCTAAAGCCTTGTACCTTAGCAACAAGATTAAATCAGCCGATAATAAAATAAAGACGGTTTGGAAAATTATCAATGACGAAACAAATAGGAATAAAAGACATAACAGTGATTTCACACTAGAAACTTCACGTGGTGCCATAAGCACTAACAAAGAAGTTGCTCAAGAATTTGTAAATTTCTTTACCAGTATCCCACTTAAAACTACTGAAACCTTAAATTCCTCACCCTCGCGTTCTATTGATTTATTAAGAGCAAACGTTTCATCCTGCCCGATTGAATTTAAATTCAAGCATATAAACCCCATAACAGTATTAAAAGCTTTCAAGCAAATTAAGATCAAATTAACCGAAGATCTATGGGGAATGTCAATCAAAGTATGTACCTCCATTATTGAGACTATAGCGCCGTACTTAGCCTTAATATTTAATTTGTGTGTGGATCAAGGAGTCTTCCCTGATCTAATGAAATATAGTAAGATAATACCACTTTTCAAATCCGGGGACAGTAAAGATACCAATAATTATAGACCCGTGTCCGTGTTGCCGGTATTAAGCAAGGTGTTTGAAAAGGTAATGCTTAATCAAATGCTCAATCATTTTAATACCAATAATATCTTACATGATCAACAGTATGGCTTCACCAAGGGACGTTGTACGACTGACGCCGGTGTCACCTTATTAAAACACATATTTAAGGCGTGGGAAGAGGCCCAAGACGCCATAGGAATTTTCTGTGACCTCTCCAAGGCATTTGACTGCGTCGACCATGAAACCTTAATTTTGAAACTTGAGCATTACGGAATTGGAAAACTTGCGCTCAGTTTAGTTAAATCTTATTTAAATGATAGACAACAGCAAGTTCCAATAAATTGTGTAAATTCAGTCGGTTTAAAAGTAAAAATGGGTGTTCCACAAGGATCAATATTGGGTCCTTTCCTCTTTTTAGTATATATTAATGATCTACCCCATTTATTAAAAACTCAACCACAAATGGTGTTATTTGCTGATGATACTTCATTAATTTTTAAAATTAATAGACGTGCAGCAAATCTTGACGACGTAAATAACACCCTGCAGCAGGTCCACAATTGGTTCACTGCTAATAATTTAGTATTAAATGGGAAAAAAACTAAGTGCATAAGATTTTCTTTACCAAATGTCAAAAGTAGTAATTGTGAGATAGTATTAAATCAAGAGAAACTACAATTCGTCGATCAAACTGTTTTCCTGGGGATCACGCTCGACTCTAGGCTTCAATGGGGTCCTCATTTAACATCCCTTTCAGGACGACTAAGTTCGGCAGCATATGCTGTGAGAAAAATCCGTCAATTTACGGATGTAGATACCGCAAGGCTAGTCTATTTTAGTTACTTTCATAGTATTATGTCGTACGGTATTCTACTATGGGGACGGGCTGCAGACATCGAGTCTATTTTCATTCTGCAGAAAAGAGCCATCAGAGCGATATATGGCCTCCGCAGGCGCGACTCTGTAAGGGAACTGTTTAAAGATATTAACATCATAGCGGTACCTTGTCAATATATCTATGAAAACATTATGTACGTAAGGAAAAATCTACATCTTATTAGTAAAAGAGGTTCAAGACACAATTATATCACTAGGAATAGGGACCAATTAGTTCAACCGGGTTTCAGGCTGGCTAAAGTAGACTCATCATTCATGGGGTACTGTTTAAAATGCTACAATAAAATACCTCCCCACATACTTCAGCTGAATGAAACGAAATTTAAATCTTATATTAAACGCACACTATGCAGTCAAGCATATTATAAGTTGGGGGATTACATCGCTGATAAAAATGCTTGGCTCAACGCTGGTCCTGCTCCACAAGGGCGCATAAACTAATTGTATAGCATCTGAAAATACTGTTGGAGCTGTGGAAGATTTTAAAAACTATCCTTGCATTGTATAAATTCAATCTCTTAGCATTGTATAATTGCATAGCACATTGTGAGTACTATGTACAGACCATAAAGCTACCTTTTAGGTACTGGGTATGTCTTTCATTGACTTGAATGTGCCCTGGCCGCTGAGAGTATGTCATGCTCACTCTAATGTCACGCTGACGGTGGCGTGTGTGTTGGATAATTTAGCTCCCTTCAAAATGGTTGAGCTGAATGGTGCTAATCCATGCGTCATGTTCGTGAACGGGCGCCGTCAGTTGTGACTGGTCATCTCATAGCTGCCATGGCTTATTTTAATTTGATTTAATTTTTGAATTGTTTTATTTTTGTTTTTTATCTTTTTATTACGGACGCTTTTAACGTTTTGCATCGTTCTCACATGTATAAGTTCAACATGAATGATGTAACCAATATTTTGTAACCAAATTTTTATTTAAAAGAGTGTCCGTGGAGTTTCTTGCCCGTTCTTCTCCATAGGTACCTACTACGCTTTGGAATGGGCATCTAGCTTCATCTTTTCTGCCCGACCGACCCCTTGATAATTCAAAAGTGCCTGTAATTGGTTTATTTGAAATAAATGCTTTGAGTTTGAGTTTGAGTTTGAACGATCAATGCGCGCGCTCTGTATATCTGCCGGATTACAGATTAGGACGAATATATGGTAGGAAACTAAGCTAGGTAACTTAGCTCGTTAGAAAACTAGTTAAGTTAGAAGACTATTGGACGTATCGTATGTAGGTATTAGGCTGTACGTCAGTGGTAACAAAGCCAGCTGGCCTCTTATTGAAATTCCGTACTCGGTACTAAGGTAGGCCAGCTCAAGGTTCAAGTGTTACCATTGGCGTGCGGCCTACTATACGATACTGGTACAGTCAAGGAAGGATAATACTAAGCACAAGGTTTACTAATAGGTATCGAAAATTTTGAACGAAAATGACAGTTCTTTAGGGGTATGAGGAACAGGGTGTAAAGTTCACTCATCCACCATAGAAAAGGGAGGATCCTCCAACCAGACGGGTATTATGTCTGGCGGGCAACTGCCCATATTATGTTGATTTCGGATAGTCTTATCTATGTTTTTCGCTCGGTAAACTCTAACTGCGCGATGTAGGAATTGTGTGACGTCATATCTTTTTGCTTCGTAGTTTGTATGTGGCGGTCTAACCGCTACATCACTCCCCTCCGGAGACCGGAAGTCGATAGTGGGCTGAGTCTTGGATCTTGCGATGCTTCACAGTGCCAGCTGTGGTTCCAGTGAGTCGGAACCGGGTGCCGCTTAGTTCACGGTGAGTCGGAACTGCCTGCGGTGATTCCCCAGTGAGTCGGGGTGGCGCTGCGTCGTCATCCAGTGAGTCGGATGTGGTACAGCGCCGGGTTTTTGGCTGACTGCTTGCGTCGACCAGGAGAGGGTAGAATAGGCTCTGCTTGTGAGACCGGCCGGAAGTGCAGGTGCTGTGCCAAGGTTGCTGATGAGGCTGAGGGTGATGACCAGGAATGCGCGTTCGCTGCATGCTGGTGGTCAGGATACCCGTTGAAGCCGTGGGTGCTGGCTGGCTGTGTTACTCGCCTCACGAAAGCTTGCGGGAGTGATGATGATGACGTCACGCTGAAGTAGTTGCACGAAGGCTGCGTTGACGTTCATTCTCGGGGTCACCAATTTAGGGGTATGAGGAACAGGGTGTAAAGTTCACTCATCCACCATAGAAAAGGAAGGATCCTCCAACCAGACGGGTATTATGTCTGGCGGGCAACTGCCCATATGTTGATTTCGGATAGTCTTATCTATGTTTTTCGCTCGGTAAACTCTAACTGCGCGATGTAGGAATTGTGTGACGTCATGTCTTTTTGCTTCGTAGTTTGTATGTGGCGGTCTAACCGCTACAGTTCCAAAAGGTGACGTGACATGCGCCCGCTGTTGGGAAACGAATTGTTTAATCTAAAATCTTTGGCCGTGCCGAACTTTAACGCCACAAGGCATTCTCTGCATCAGACGATGATCATCGTAAGTAGTTTTTGCATTTAAATAAAATAAAATTAGATATTGATTGATTTTGAGATTTTAGTCGTTGCTGTGGGCAGGGTGCATTGCTCGCAGATCGGATGGCCAACAGCACTGAAAGGTTCTGAAGTGGTGACCGAGTATCGGACAGCTCAGCGTGGGTAGGTCTTCCACAAGCTGGACTGATGACCTGGGGAAGGTCTCGGGAATCCACTAGATGCGAGAAACACAGGAGTCAGGACAGGACAGGAGGCCTATGTCCAGCAATGGATGTCTTTCAGCTGAAAGAATAGCGATTCAATCATTGTAAATGAACCAAAATAAAGTCATCAAGCTCGAGTCGAGTCTGATTCACCTCCTCACACACCACCTCCTCTCACTGTAGCCGGGACGCCTTCAGAAGTCAATACAGCCGATGCTGCTGAACGGCATAAACTCATTAGGGTCTGAAATGGCAATGGGCGTTCCTCAAGGTTCGATATTGGGTCCATTCCTCTTTTTAGTTTATATTAATGATTTACCCCAATTACTTCAAAATCAACCGAAGATGGTGTTATTTGCAGATGACACATCATTGATCTTTAAAATCAACCGACGGTCGCAAAATCTTGACGACGTGAATAGCTCTATTCTTCAGGTCCAAGATTGGTTTACGGTAAATAATTTGGTACTGAATAAAAATAAAACCAAATGCATTAGATTTAAATTACCTAATGTTAGAAGTAGCGAATGTGACATTATATTGAATGGAGAAAAACTGGAATTTATTAATCAAACGGTTTTCCTGGGAATCACGCTAGACGAGAAATTACAATGGGGACCTCATATAACATCTCTTGCGGGGCGGCTAAGCTCGGCCGCTTATGCTGTTAGAAAGATCAGACAGTTAACAGATGTAGAAACCGCGCGTTTGGTCTATTTTAGCTACTTCCACAGCATTATGTCGTATGGCATTTTACTGTGGGGTCGGGCTGCTGACATTGAATCTATCTTTATTTTGCAAAAGAGTGTCAGAGCCATTTATGATCTCCGTCGTCGCGAATCTCTCAGGGAACTATTTAAAAGGATTAATATTATGACCGTTCCTTGCCAATTCATTTATGAAAATATTATGTATGTAAGGAAAAATCTACATCTTTTTAATAAAATAAGTGATAGACATAATTTTAATACTAGAAATAAAGATAAACTAGATCAACCATTTTTCAGATTATCTAAAGTACATACATCTTTTATGGGGTACTGTGTTAAATGTTACAACAAAATACCTTGTGATATATTACAATTAAATGAAAGAAAAAGTACACTTTGTAAACAAGCATATTACAGATTAGAGGATTATATCCAAGATAAGAATGCTTGGAAACATGCTGGTCCTGCTCCATAGGACAATTTAGAGTCTAAACAAAATCAAACTGGTTGCTTACTTAATTGTATTTATTTTTCATTATATGACATTGATTTTACATCCTGTGATTAGTTCCTCACACACTGACTTATTAATTGTAAATTTTTAGTAGATTCGTCTATTTTTACAATGTTTGTGAATATGTGAACACCATGTATCTACCACATAATTAATTTATCTGTCGTTTGCTCCAATTTAAATTATTCTTACTGTATACAGTAATTTTATTCTAGGTGCATCGTCTTCACATATTATAATTATATAAATAATGTACTTATACAAAATATTGTAAAACATTTTAAAAGAGTAACGGTGGAGTTTCTTGCCCATTCTTCTCCATACGAAAACTACATTTTGGAAGGGGCGGTAGAATCAATAATATATAATAACTATAATTTGTAAATTTTGACGTTCAAAAGTGCCTTCAAAGGCCTATTTGAAATAAATGCTTTGACTTTGACTTTGACTTTGCTGCTGGGTCAGCAGTGAATAAACCATTCTCTGTGTAGGTAGTACCCACCTTGCACGACGTACACATGGGTTGATTGCCTACCACTAGCGTCTGTTACCTTGGGTCTCGGGATATAGGTTTCCAGCTCTTATACCAACGACGTACGTTTGGTTATGGTTTGTGTGGTGTCTTGGTTTAGGTTAGGTATGTAAAATAAAACACTGTTTCCAATATTACTGCGCTAGACATGCTATCGCCATGACCGTCCGGAGTAGACTGCGAGCGCGGTGCAAAGCCTCGCACTCCCTCTACCGTGCAGCCCCCACCATAGCACGCATAACTTATTCATTAGACGTCACAGTTTGTATGGTCACGCCGGGGTTGAGCCTTACGATAATGAGGTGTGGTAAGTAGTTAAAGGGGGATATATGAGCATTACACAACGAGTTCTAACTTTCGTCCAAGCTTAAACTTTTGGGCTAGTTTTTGTATTTCGAACCTTATTACAACCGAGATAAAGTGGTGACAGCACAGATTCAGTTTTACAGTTAGTTTTTGTAATTAGAATGTTAAGTTTTCAGAATAAAGTTCAAAATAAAAAAAAAGGCTCGATGGTTTATAATCCTGGGTTTATAACCAATCGAGCTATTTTTCACCGACAATTTTCATACATAAGGCCATATGAGTTTTCAGGCTTCATTTTATAGTCAGTAGGGTCTTAGGCGGATTAGGAATAGGGTCCAACAGTCCTATCGTAGCCACACTGTGCACATTTGAAGCAGCGGCGAAACCAAGCCCTTAGTACCCTCTGCGTAGGTACGTTTGGTTCTTCGAGAAGCATTAATTATTTTACTTTTATGCTAGATTATAATGTTGAAGTAAAAAAATAAAGTGAAGCTGTTTTGTAACATTTTTATTTCTAAGAATGCAATTTCAATTTATACAAATAAGTTGTAAAATTAATTAATGAATCACCAATTTCTTTTTCTAACATTAACGCTGACACTAATACATTGCATTCCTAAAGTGATAATTATAATCATAATGTAAATTGAGAGGGGTACCGTTTACTAAAATAGATATAAAAAACTCTTTTGAGTTATAGTTTGACCGATACCGCTCTGTACCACGCCTTAGGAATGCGCAGCGAGGCGGGGGGCGGGACGCCGTGAGCGTTGACGGCAGACTGACAGAGTGGAGCGGCCTGCACTGCCCCCACGTTTGGCATAACTAAGGCGCGGTACAGCGGTTTCGGTCAGCCATTTCCGAAAGCTACATAACACACATTTAGAGAAGGCTAGATACCACATTTAAGCCGTCCAACCAAGCGTGCCGTCATGTTTCAGTTTGTGTTCGATCGCGCCAGTGGCGAGTTGTGTCGTCGAGGATATAAAAATGCCAAATAAACTGTAATTACGCTTAGCGATTGAAACGATTCGGTTTACGTTGAGAACATCACTAAACGGCTGGGGTGACGTCATCGTGGGTATAAAAAAGATGACACGCTCGGTTTTCATACTATCGAATGAACATGCGGTATCTAGCCTACTCCAAATCCTTACTCTGAGTCCAAATCTTTGTACATAACTAACAAATACCTTCACGTCAAATAGTTACCATAGACGCTCGGATAACTGATACATGCTGTTGTACTGTAGAGTACTTACTAATTCCATGCACTACCTCTATTATGTAAATAAAGCTTTATTATATTTTTTATTTTATACAAGGCCTGTTTTAATGGACTGATTAAAGTTCGCAAACGTGGAATCTAATAGTAATAAAACAAAACAAAATCGTTAAATCATTTTAAGCAAACAGCTGATCACGGTGCTCGTGTCGCGCGTAGTAGGTACTTGAAAAGTTTTATAAAATAATTTGTCTTTGTTTGATTGCTATTAAATACCCACAAAATGTGTAAAGTTTCGTCAATTAAAATTTTGGGAAGAATTAATTAACTAAGGGCCGATTTTCAAATGTCAGATAACTTTTATTTGAACATTATAGACGGTGGTTTATTAAGCAATTCCGTACAAAAACCTGTCAAACCGTCATATTCTTCTGTTTCAAATAAAAGTTAGCTGATGTTTGGAAAATCGGCCCTCAATCTAATTAATTTCCTCGTAGTGGTGCTCTCGATCGTATATTTCTTGTTGGCATTGCTTTCTGAACAGCAAATTCACGTAGAAGGGATTTTCTGGCTGAAAATATAAAGAATAATTATTAAAATTACTGTGTGATATTTAACAGAGCAGTGAAAATGTAATGTGTTGTTATATTTGAACTTATTTATGAACAATTAATGAACAATTTCTTTTATTAAATACATTTTGAAATTTATTTAAATTAATTCATCATTATAGTTAAAGGTAGGTGTGAAGGTCTCCACCCACTGTCCCGGTCTGTAACCGGACCGTACTGTAGCTGTCACAGTCACAAAAGTTATAAGTGAGTATTTTTTCTTCTGTAAGTACGTCTGAACAAACACTTTTACACGTCATGTCCAAAATTCAAAATTTAAATGCATTGATATATTAAAAGGAGGAAGATATGTTACGCGCTAACATCGCAATCAGTAAACCTGGGCTCGGCGCACCACCCACTACATGCAGCAAAACTCACACATCTGTGATCAGTGTGATCACAGTCGCAAACCTACAATTACCAATAGACAAGAACAGAGATAGGAGACGGCACTGTCGTGTGAGCGAAATCGCGTTAGTACTCGTCGCCAATAAGTCTCGCAACTCGCGCATTATATGCGTATCGTGTCTCTCACTCATGTTTATAATATCTATCTCGCTCTCACAAACATGGCGATGCAAACATTAAAAAATATTATAACTTTCAACAAATTAGCATTTTTGGCTGTAGGTACTTACGAGTGGTAAGTAATCCCGTATGTCTTATTTTTCTTCCTTGTATTATTAAAACAATGTTTTACTGCTCAAGAAGTAATTTTGAAGCGTATTTATCACAACAAAAAAACTGTAGCTATGGAGCTGTCTGATCAACGATACCCCGTGCGCGACTGAGTGCCTACTACGGGCAATCACGTAGTTTGATAGGAGCAGGCGCTGTTACTAAGTCCCGTATCTACTGCTTTTAATACATCAATGTTTAAATGTCATTTATTCAAACTAGGCTAAGAATTACGTCATGCTGCCCAAATATTTTTGTACCCAATATGTTCTCAATTTGTACTTACTTTAAAAAAAAAGTACCTTGAAAGGTTAAGAGTACAGAAACTTCGTTTTTATGTTGCTGTAGAGCATCTCTCCAAGCACCATAAGTTAAACTATGAATAATCTTACGTAGATGCTTATTGTATTAACAAAGAAGTGTCTGAAAATAATTGTACTGTTGTTTCTACCATTAAATATGCAAGCTGTGACTAGTTATGTCAAGTTTAAAATTCTCGGGTTATTGAAATAAGCGCCTCAGCAAAAATACATAACGAAGTATAAGTATAAGCTTTGCCACATTAAATTGTCAGGTGTTGTAAACTAAATTATTGTAAAAAAAACCTATGTAATAATAATTACGCATAACTATTGTTTTTTTTTTAAAGTAAGTAAGTACAAATTGAGAACATATTGGGTACAAAAATATTATGAACTTATAAATGGAAAAACAGGTGATGGGGTTGCTGGGGAGCATGACGTTAAGAATTAGCACTTTTCGAAAGTCAATAGGTACATAAGACAGTCCCTCAAAACGCCCACCCTTCACCACTTCCTAGTAGTCGGAAGAAAAAGTGGCGCAACAAACTCCCCAACAGAACAGCCTGTTGCACGGGCGATTTTTTATCCCGTAAAATACACTGTTGAATTTTCAACTCTCAAAAATCCAATATTTTTGAGAGTTGAAAATTCAACAGTGTATTTTTTTGACTCTCTGCACAGTTCTAGTCTCTGTTGGATTATCAATGCTTGGCAAAAACAGAAGTTGAAAATCTAGTGCGCGATAAATAATCTTTGCGATAAAAAATCGCCCGAGCCTAGTTGCCGGGTCAGTTCATGGCGTTTGTACGCCATCGAACTGAGCATAAAACGCCGTGGTGCGCCGTACGGCACCGATAACGTGCGCGGGCAGCCCTACAACGTCACGTCTGCGGGCCGGCACGGGGTCGGGCTGGTCAAGTCTAGGTACGCGACGGTGTAGTGGGTGCAGGGTGTCGGCTGAATGAAAATCAACGTTATTTATTTATGGCTTACAAAGGCTTCAAGCTACAGGCGTGGTCTTATTCTTCTATCAACTTATCCAAGTCCTCAAATTCATCAAAGTCCTCAAATTTTATGGCTCAATTCGCTCGCTTTCGCATTCTATTTGTACGTTCACAATGACAGCTCGACTTCCCGAGTTAGGATGCCGTTTTATTTATTTTGCAAAACAAACGATACCCTCCATTTTAGCTGCACTTTAGAGAGGAGCAGAGATGTGCCAAAATTAACCAATAGAATCGCACCTCTGGAGCGGACTTTTGAGGTCTTAGGGTGCCCTACGCCACTGAGTTGGTGCTAACTTATAGTAATTCATACAAACTATATTTATTACATGCCGGATACAGTACGAGTCCGGTTACGAGCCGGGCGTGTTGGTGGCACATTTATAGTTTAACCTGGCACCAGCGCCCACTGGCGAGGTGGCACGGCTAGAGATTTTTAGGTGACAAAATCATAATTTTTTATAAAATAGGTATTATTATAGAAGTCGCACAAACAAAAACTCAACAGTGATTTGATTCTGGCGCCAAATTCGGCAATGTAAAGCATAATAAAATTACAGAGTTAGAAAAATGCAAAAGTTAAGTACTCGTAAAAGTAAATTTGAGAACTTACCACATACGTCTGAGGTAATTCTGCTGTGTTCGATTTTACACGGCGACATTTTATGATGAGTATAGTGATTAAAAACTTAAGATTACACCAACAACCAGAACTACTGCTAACACTATGATTGTTACAACTGGTACTGACTCGTCGCTAGCCTTATTGTCCGCTCCTGGTGAGTCTTCGCTAGTCTTATTATCGGCTCCTGGGGAGTCGTCGATAGTTTTATTAACCAGTACTACTGGCGTTTCTTTAGTCTTTTTATCCGGTACTGGTGATCCTGCGGGACATAAAAATTTAAATAAATAGGGTCGGCTAAAGCCGTATCAGCCTTATCGATGTTACGAGTCCCCCAAACTACATGACCCCGACCTTAACCTCCCAGTCAAGATGATATTTTATTTATTTTGTAAAATACTTTACCTTTCTTTTGAGCTTCGCTGAAGTCGGGTTACAAGGGGGGGTCCCTTGTAACCCGACCTTGTAACAAATGATATAGGGCTTAGCTGCGCCACTGCAAAAACCTACATATTTTCCTATTCTGTGATATTTTCGTGTCCTTCACCACACAATCCTCACTTTTGAAAACTTCATGAAATTAAATTTTGAGAACGCCAAAAAATAGTCAAGAAATAGTCATAAATAGTCACCAAGATTTAAAAACTAGTCGCATTATGATTCCGAAGTTATAGCTATAAGTTGGTGAGGATTGTGGGGTGAACGTCTCCACACAATCCTCACCTCAGTGCAAGCAAACGGCTGGGAGTATCGACTTGGTTTCAATTCTAAAAAATAGTCAAGAAATAGTCGTAACGCTATGCCAAATCTCGAAAATAGTCATTATGAGGTTCCAGAGATATAAAGGTGTCTTGATGAGGATTACGTGGTGAGCTTTTCTCGCCACAATTCTCACCTGATTACCGCGGAATGCTTACGTTTTTTCATTTGAATTCTGTGTCAAAAAATAGTCAAGAAATAGTCGTCTCCAACCACCATAATTTCGACCTGGTTTATTATGTAGAAGTATGTTAAAGTTCCATGTAAACTTCTACATACATTTTCGAGTCGAGTACAGCCGAGCACAAAATTATTATGTACGTATTTGTAGTGGTCAACTAATTTTTTGTTTGTATTATTGCTAGTTATGTAGCTATTTTAGGTAGGTATTTTAACTATGTTTTATATATAATAATGAATAACATATTCATAACATATAATAAAACAAAATCCCTCCGCCGCGTCTGTCTGAACGCGATAAACTCAAAAACTACCGAACGTATTTTCATGCAGTTTTCACCAATTGACGGAGTGATTCATAAGGAAGGTTTAAGTGTAGTATAGAAATTTTGCGAAGCTGGGTATATAATTATGTTTATATATCTGAATTTACAGAATATCATGATTTCTGTTACTAAGTACCTACATAACATGTTTAATTTTCCTTACAAAACTATTCGGTCGTAAACTCGTAAAACAATAATTAAGATGGCCAGTATAATTTTGCGGACTTGTTTGTCTTTTGCCATTATACTATAGTGAGTTACTGAATAGCCCAAAATTAAAAAAAAAACAGCACGTTAACAATGGATTTTCATATACCTTTTCTGCCTGCTCAGCACGTTTACCATGAATTTTCACACATTAATTTTTTTTGATCCGCACATTTGTACAACAGTAATGATGACGTACATTTTGCCTCATTTAAAAAAAAGTATAATGATGCTTACCGAGCACGTATAGTATAAAGTAAATAATATACCATCCTACTTAAACAAAGTAGACAATATAAAATTATAATGAATATCTGTAGGTATTTTAATAATAGGTAATAGAGATAGTCTTAATTACTCATACTACAATAAAATTAATTTGAAATAAAGACTTAGTGTGGATTTCACCAATGAAATTGAACGCGTTCAGCACATCTAAACGCGCTGATATATAACAATTTTGACACTGACAGCCCTTGAACGCGTTTTAGAAATGCTGATACTCATAAAGCCAACCGGAAGGAAATGTCTAAATGAAATAGCAAGAAAGATTATTTAAAATTGGAGGAATATTATGTACAGGTAGATTGGTATTTATTAAACTCTGACAGAAATAATAAATATGTAAGTAACTACAATATTTTATTACCGTATAATATAATAATATACAACAATATTAAAATAGATTTGCAATTTAAGTATTCGCGACTGTACCAAAACATAATGTATGTAGAAGTTTACATGGAAATTTAACATAATTCTACATAATAAACTAGGTCGAAATTATGGTGGTTGGAGACAATTATTTCTTGACTATTTTTTGACACCAATTTCAAATGAAAAAACTTTTTACAAAAAAAAAGAACAACCGACTTCCAAAAAAGACACTACACAGTCAAAAATAACTTTAATTTCGGAAGTCGGTGCATTTGGTTTTGAACTTACGTTTTTTGCCACCTTTTTTGGAAATCTGTTGTTCTTTTTTTTTGTAAAAAGTTTTTATTTTGCACTTTTTAGTTGTGGTACCTACCCCACACAAATTCGAATACCATTAACCTGCTATGTAAATAACAGTGATTGGAAGTTATCATCATAATATCATCCATATAAACTAAGTGGGAAAAATACATATTATTGAAGCTAACTCAAAAACTATTAAAGTAAAATCAATAAAATTTATATGGGACCACCTCGGGAGCATACCCTTTCAAACAAAAAAACAATTTTCAAAATCGGTTCTCAATTGACGGAGAAATCGCGTAAAAAATATACAAAAAAAAATGAAAAAAATTACATATTGACGAATTGAGAACCTCCTCCTTTTGGAAGTCGGTTAAAAACGTAAGCATTCCGCGGTAATCAGGTGAGGATTGTGGCGAGAAAGGAGAGAGAGATCACGTAATCCTCACCAAGACACCTTTATATCTCTGCAACCTCTTAATGACTATTTTCGAGATTTGACATTGCGTTACGACTATATTGACAATTTTTTTGGAATTGAAACCAAGTCGATACTCCCAGCCAATGCAAGTAAACGCACTGAGGAGAGGATTGTGTGGAGACGGTCACCCCACAATCCTCACCGACTTATAGCTATAACTTCGGAATCATAATGCGACTCTTTTTTTAATATTGTTGAATATTTACGACTATTTCTTGACAATTTTTTGGCTTTCTCAAAATTGAATTTCATGAAGTTTTCAAAAGTGAGGATTGTGTGGTGAAGGTGAATTTTACGTGAAGAACAAATAACGTGTAGAGAGTATCGAAACTTAATCATAATTAGCGAGCCAGTTAGTTCTAGTTACTCTCGCCCATGCGCATCACATACAATAATATTGTCTCCCAAAAGTGACATTCTCAAAACTTTGTTATTTACATAACAGGTCCATGTTTGGGGAACATAAATCGATATGTGTATCTACCAAATGTCAACTTAATCGGTCCATTAGGTTCGGAGCAAATTGGCTGTGATAGACGGACAGACAGAAAGCCTGCCAGCCAGACAGACAGACATACGAGTTATCCTATAAGGGTTTCGTTTTTAGGGTTCCGTACCTTAAAAGGTAAAAAAGGAACCCTTATAAGATACTTATCCGTCTGTCTGTTCGTGTGTCACCACCGATTTTCTCAGGAACGGGTGAATCTAGCAAGTTGGAATTTATACCAGAAACTGAGGTCTAATAGTCCCTATT
The DNA here is from genome assembly GCA_948150665.1 of Conistra vaccinii. Taxonomy (NCBI): domain Eukaryota; kingdom Metazoa; phylum Arthropoda; class Insecta; order Lepidoptera; family Noctuidae; genus Conistra; species Conistra vaccinii. The sequence goes on along the minus strand of OX411344.1, from coordinate 4,034,902 downwards.
AGGTGTATAAAAATCAATGTCGTGAGTCAACACGATAAAAAGATATGGACAAAGGAGACCATTCACGTTTCATAAAAAGTTGGGCCCAAAACCCAAAGTGCCGGCCAGCGAAAAAAAATGTGTTACCCTGGTCGGGGAAGTCCTCCTCATCATTTTTTACTATGGCGCCGAATCTCTACGACCATTCCGTCAGCTGTTTTTTAAAGTTGAAAAATCAAGTTACCTTTAAGGTTCCTATCGCGTCTGGGAGAAACATTTTAGGGACGGAGCCTGTTTTGCCGTTCTTCTGTCTTCAGTACCAATCGTCGAGCGACCCCATACGGATCTGACATTTGACGAATGCAACCAGGCAGCGGTTATAGTCCAGATTTTTTTTTCAACTTGATTGTAGCCTCTTTCACAAGGTGGTCTGCGCGTTCGTTGTCCTCCAGGCCTGCGTGAGCTTTTACAAGGAAACATCTTTGCTCCGGGGTAAAGCTACGCCCATATAAGCTCTCTCTTCCGCCGCCAGGAAGTGGATCCCACCTTGGTTCGCCGGACGTGGAGTTTTTGCAAACGCACACGCTCAATCTCTCTGCCCGCAAAGGCTGGCTGGGGTACTCTTTGCCTCATACAGAACGGCTGCTTCTTGTATTCGGAGGTCTTGTGGGAGTATGGCAGCCAGCATCAGGAATGCATTCAGCGAAACAGTTCTGTAGGATTTGCAAAACTTTTGGGCGAATACGGAGCACTCTGGACCGTATGACCGTGAACCAAGAAGATTATTGGAGTGCATTTTCTACACTACAATCTTCTTAGTTGCCGGCACCCAGACGCTTGTCGCTCATCACCATTCTGCATCCAGCTCTAGCGCTGCCGTGTAAATGCTCCGTATGACCTCCAGATGCAGACCTTTCTTCCACATTCTACACACGTTAACGGCGTGCATGTTGAATGTGAGCTGATGGTAGTATTTTTATTTCCTTAGACATGCCTATGTCGACCCCGCCCCTGCTCATGAGTGAGACATCGTACTTTAGCTTCCTAGTGACTACCATTGCACAGGTTTGATGTGGTGCAAACTTCACCTTATTTTGGATGCCCCAATTCCGAATAAAGGTACTCGAGGGCGGCCTTGTGTCTTTGAACCTCCAGTGCTAGGTCATCGTCGAAGATCATGACCACAACATCGGCGAAAGCCTGGTAGTGATCTCCCCGTTCTTCCGGCCCCTTTAGCAAAGGGTCCAGAAGTAAATTCCAGAGGATTGGATTCCCTTCATACCTGCACCATCCCATAACCCCGCCCCTCCCGCCGTGCCGGTTAGTCTATGTTCTATGTTTTATGGGGATTGGTTTCCGTACTTAGTCAAGTGGACCATTGTGCGTGGGCCATGGCGGCCGTTTGAGTGTTATTCCAACCAGCCCACCTCTCTACAGAAGATAATTAAATCTCCTGTCTGTTTGAAACATCTGTGTAGGATCTGGGTGACCCGTGGGCTACTGTTTGAATCTGGGTGACGTCCGTGCATTCAAAGAGCACGTGCGCGACGGTTTCCTCGGCCTCCTTGTACGCCCTGCACAGAGGACTGTCCTTTATACCTATGTGTGGAAGTGTTTGTTTAGCGAGCAGTGTCTCGTGATGGCCCCGTTACTAGGAGGCAGGCCGTTCCTGTCCAGACCTAATAAACGCCTGGTCAGCCTTCTATCCAAGGATGGCATAGCTTTCTTGGACTGCCTGCAGCCCAGTGTCGAGGTCCACCAGTTTTCCGCTTGTGTGTGGGTTTATTCCTGTAGCCACCTGTCTTTGGTTGAAGGGGGGATGTGTACGATAGGCTCGAGTCCTCAGACTGCCGTGCTGGATCCTCGTATAGCAAGTTCGTCAGCTGCGTCGTTACCTAGCGAACCGCTGTGTCTTTTTATCCATTGTAGTGTCACCATGTTGCGGCTAGATTGTAGTGTCACCATGTTGCGGCTAGATACCGTTATTTGTTCTAGTCATTCTTATATCTATGGTTTTAGTGCATTGACATTCTAGTGTTAGCTTCGAGGTAATACATTTTTTCGGTTAGTTTTTCAAGACACTAATTATTTTTACCCGACTACGGCAAAGCCAAAAGGAAGAGTTATTAACTTCATAAATGTGTTTTTTTTTTGATGTTTCAAGACATTAATTGTTTTTAACTTCGTAGAGATTTGATGCCGCCGTAGTGAAAAATGCTTAGGTGGACTGCCACGACTTAGGTTATACTTAGACGAGATAATATTGCAAGGTAACTAGATTTTTTCAAGTTTAAAAAACAGCTAAAGGAATGTTTGTAGAGATTCGGTGCCATAGTAAAAAATGATAAGGAAGACGTTACCGACCAGGGCAACACAAATTTTTTCGCTGGCCGGCACTTTGGGTTTTGGGCCCAATATGAATGGTCTCCTTTAGATTTTTGCGAAAACTTGTACGTACCAAAATTTACCTTAATTTTCACATTTTTATTTTTTGGAATTTTCCCTTTACTTGTGCTGCTTTTTACCTTGCTTTTAACCAAAATTGTCAATTCTAGGTCAACCGGAAGTACTCTATATAGGTTTTGGGTCTAAAACTTATCGGGTAGTGGGTAGTTCCCGTTGACCTACAATCACGAAATTTGGCAAAAAGAAAGGTCTTACGGAACAAATAAAGGAAAAATTGCAAAAAATAAAAAAGTTGAAAATTAAAGGGTGTCCCTATACGAATGAAGCTCCTTACAGAACCCTCGGTGTGCGAGTCCGACTCGCTTTTGAAATACCCTGAAAATAACTAACCGAGCAATGCTAGTAATAGTAATTACTTATTTCTCTATAAACTGCGTCTGCGTCCTAAGACCGGATTTCGTAATTCATGGAGTAGGTATTAAAAATTATATCTGACCTCAAAATCGATAGTGCTCCAGGACCTGACAAAATTTCAGTTAGTCTTATCAAAATAGCTTTAGAATCCTTACTAGTACAGTGGGTTCCATAGAAACTTCACCCCCTAGCAACGTAAAAAACAATGCAAGGGGGTGAGGTTTCTGGAGCCCACTGTACCAATTATGCCTATTTTTAACCTGAGTCTTGAGACCGGCACCTTCCCAGGATGTTGGAAAGTAGCTGCGGTTTCCCCTATTCACAAAAGCGGTCCCAAACATGTACAAGATAACTACAGACTATAGCTACAGATAACTACAGACTATATCGTGACCTCTGACCTGAGGGACGATGCGGACATCGATAGGGAGCGGAGGGCGTTATCTGTGAGAACCAATATGATCTCCCGCAGGTTTGTTCGTTGTTCGGGGGCCGTCAAAATAACTCTTTTCAGAGCATTTTGTACGTCCCTGTACACAGCCAGCCTGTGGGTGTCATATACCCAGAAGCAGTACAACGCTCTCCGTGTTCAGTATAATAATGCGTTCAGGGTGTTGTTGGGGCTGCCCCAGCACTGCAGCGCGTCGGGGATGTTCGCCGACGCACGTGTCGACTGTTTCTACACGACGATGCGAAAGCGGTGCGCATCGCTGGGGCGCAGGGTCCGGGCCACCTCCAACACCATCCTGAGCGTATTTGCGGACAGGTTTGATTGTCAGTACATTAACCATTGTTTTATGATTAATGTAATGACAAACAAACAAATGACTCAGAGGCATGCGTATTTTTAAACATTTATTTATTTATTTAACCATTTATGTACACACATTTAACAACAGACAAGAAGAAAAGAACAGAAAAATACGTACAAAGGTGATGCTTATTTCTAAAGAAATCTCTTTCAGCATACCTGCGATAGGACAGGGGATACAAAGAGATGTAGACACCGTGTGTAAGAGTAGAGAGAAAGTAAAATACATAAAATTAAAACAACTCATTACTTAATAAAATAAAACACTTAATATGAGATAATACTTACTTACATACTTACATACATAAATACATACATACATACTTACATACATACTACTAAAATAAATATCACTAAGATGATGTTAATTGAAATGTAACAAAAAAAAGAAAAATACAAAATAAATACCTACGCAACTATGACATAGTGGAAAGATAGTGTTCCTTCACTCTTCTTTTAAATACTGCGACAGTTTGGCAGTCCCTGATGTCGGGCGGAAGTGAATTCCACAACCGCACCGTGTGCACAGTGAAGGAGTAGGAGTAGAAGTCAGTGGAGTGGGGAGGGGACTTAAGGAGGTTTCTTAGATGCGACCTGCAAGGTACTTCAGAAGGACGGGCGTAGGAAAAGCGCTCCCGCAGATAGGATGGAGTTTTAGGATTGTGAAGTAGGTTAAATAGCAGACACAAAATGTGAGAGTTCCTGCGAAGTCGAATAGGGAGCCACTTGAGTATCTTGCGAAAGTTAGAAACGTGATCATACTTTTTAAGGTTAAAAACAAAACGAATACAAATATTTTGTAAACGCTCAAGTTTATTTAAAAGCTCTTCGGTAGCATCCAAATAACAGGCATCGGCGTAATCTATAATGGGCTGAATGAGAGTTTGAGCAAGGGAGATTTTGGTGTTCAAGGGCAAGAAGGTCTGGAGGCATTTCAACGAATGGAACGTGAAGTGCACTTTGCGACTGACTTGAGCAACATGGGCAGTCCACGTTAGATAGGAATCCATGGTCACCCCCAGGTTTTTAACCGTGTTTGCGTATACAATCTGAACTCCATTCAGACAGAGTGGAGACAGCGACGCAACATCGAGCCTATTCCGCATATACCTGCCGCCAATAATAATGGCCTGGGATTTACTGGGGTTGATTTGCAGTCCAAAGGACCGCGACCACTCGCCGATCAGATCCAGGTCGCTATACATGGCAGACACGGCGGTTTCCGCATCTTCCCTTACGAAATGATTGTAAAGCTGCAGGTCGTCGGCATAGAGATGGAAGTGAGAAGAGATGAATCTGGTGACAGAGTTAATAAAAATAGAAAAGAGAAGAGGAGAGAGAACGCCACCCTGAGGCACACCTGCGGTGAGAGAGCACCAATCAGAAGAAAACTCGTCGAGACGAACTCGCTGCGAGCGGCCTTTAAGATAGGAGTCGAACCAGGACACAGTTGACGGAGAGAAATTTAAAGATTTAAGGATCCCTAGAAGGATGTCAAAATCAACAGAGTTAAAGGCACTGCTAAAGTCCAGAAGTACAAGAAGGGTGAGAGATTTGTGGTCCATAGCCCAGCGGATGTCATCAGTAACCTTCAAAAGAGCCGTTACTGTGCTATGACCAGGTCGAAAACCAGATTGAAGAGGACTAAGTAGGTCATTCGTAGATAAAAAGGCGGACAGTTGCTGATGGACAATGTGCTCAAGAACTTTAGAGAGATATGGGAGAATAGAAATGGGACGGAAATCGGTCGGTGAGACCGGCTTAGGAATTTTGGGTAAGGGGATGATATGGGCTTGTTTCCAGGCCCCAGGAACAGTACAAGAAAACAAGGAGAAATTAAATATGTGAGTTAAGATGGGAAGTAGTGTCGGGAGGATAGGACAAATCATTCTTGAGCAAATATTATCATTACCGACTGCAGAAGAGGAGATAGCACAAATAGATTTTTTGACCTCAAGCTCACTCACTGGACTTAATTCGAAAGAAGAACACTGTGACACGGGTAAACAGGAAAGTTTATTGAGGGTAGCTGATTTGACGTGCGGATCCAAAGTAACAGGGGGGTGTGAGAAATGTTTGTTAAGAGCACACACGTCAGTGTCATTACTGGAAACGACTGGGGACTTGCCAATGCCGACAGTTTTTAGAAACTTCCAGACTTCAGAGGAGTTACGGTTATCGAGAGAGTTATGGAAGTAGCGTCTTTTTGCATCTCTACACATACGCCTGCAGCGATTACGCAGCACCTTATACGCATTCAGGTTGCGCTCGGAAGGACAGCGTTTTAACCTCCTTTTGGCTCTATCCCTACTTGCCATCGAATCCTTAATGTCCTAAATCCTTAATTCTCAGGAATACTGTGAAACAGCAAGATCTTACGTCGCATCGCAGTTTCATGTCTGTCCAGACTCAAAGACAGGAGCTCTATCTGAGTTTTGAAGTATGACAAAGTATCGCAGACAAAGGATTTAAACTCAGAAAAGTCATGTGAAAGAGCAGCAAGATCCGAGTGTGCCGGGTCAGTTCCAGCTGTAGCTCTCTGCAGCTTATGTTCGTACTCACTCATGCGGGAGCTAAACAGCTTCTCCAGTTCCGCCATACTGTGCACAAGCTTGCTGTCCATTGTTTTTAATATTTCAAGTGTTGTGGTTGTTGAAAAGTGAAAGTGATAGGAAAGTTCCGAGCGAAGGTGACATTTAAATTTTTCATTATCATTTTTTTTTAATTTTCATTGAATTTAATTTTATAATTTTAATGTTATTTATATTATCTTATTAATTATTTTTGTGTATATTGATTATGATTGGAATTATATTTTATTTTATTCAAATGTACGATGTCGTAATATGATCTTTTTATGGATCCAAATAAATGATTTTTGAATTTGAATTTGAATTTGAATAGCACTATTAAGGTCTGTCTCTAAAATATTAGAGAGGAGAGTCGACTCCCGTCTTATTCCTTTTATTTAGAAAAATCATCTACTGTAGCTCTACCATGAGTTGCCATCGAAAATTTACTCGCTAGCGTTAAACTCGCTAGCGTATTAACGTTAATCAAATACATTTCGATAATGTCAAAACTTGCTAGCGTCCCCGTAAATGATTTTTATGAAAAGATATTGTACAGCGCCCCTAGCGGTCACAGAAAGAATTTAAATTTGTTCCAAGAGCACTACAGTTTTCGATAGGTAAGAAACCTAACGTAATCTATTCGATAGTCGCTAACGTTTTTCAGCTGTCACCATACAAAACGGCACCATGAGTCACTAAATCGACAGACGCTATCGAAAAATACGCTTGCGATAGTAGTTACGTTGCTCACTACCATTTTGACGTGTGAAATATGTTTACATTCAAATTATATACGTTTTTGAGTCTATTAAAGGCAAAATAATGTCTGGAAGAGATTATTTAGCATGGAATATGTTAGTGGCCCCAAAATTTGGAGGCCAACGACTGGAAGAACGTAAATTTCAAGAAACTATCTTATTTAGTTCTCTTACAAAATATTCTATTTGCCGGCGACGCCGACGGGATCCGTGCACTTGGTGTTTGTTCTAAAAGTTTTAACTACATAAGTTAATTAATTGTATAGTGTTTTATATGAATAATCTACAAAGATTGTAAGAAATTCTAATAAGAAATAAATAAATGCACAATTCCAAGAATTCGGCTTGCACCACAATATCCTAACGGATTTACCTACTATAAAAGGCGTACCATTTTGTGGGCAATTCAGTCGCAGTTCAGCCATAGATAATACACTTAAATACGGAGCTCAGCCACCAAAGAAGAAACATACCAAGAAAAGCCGAATTCTCCGGAATAATTCAAGATAGTAAATCAGTGTTTTATTTCGCTGCCTCAAGATAGTCCTCATCGTGGTCACTGTGGGTTATGGTACCCAACCTAGGTACGTATTCAGGGGTCCGTGGTGGTTGTGCAGCCAGCGGATTCACCTAGGGTCAGTTAGCAGGGAGCGCACATCAAATATCAGTGGGAGATCGTCCCAGGTTGCCTGTGGTACTGTAGGTACCTCTGCCGTCCGCAACACTATTATTGTAAACATAGTTCATTTTAAATTTAAATAAATAACGCCGCGAATCACACATTGTCAACAAAATTACAAATTGAATAGAGGTAAATAATTATTACCTATAAGGAATAAAAATTCAACAACCCCTAAATACCATAAAAAGGTGCACTAACCGCCAACCTTTCTATTTAGTCGGATTGTTTCATGATACTTATTGACTGTCATAACATTGTTACCATAGCGATACCTTATGTGTAGTGATGGGAAATTCTCGAGAATATTCTCCTTGCGAGAACTTTGCTGTTAAATTCTCGAGAACATTCTTTTGGTAGGGAACTTATGAGAATTAAAAAATTGGATGACTGTATTGAATCGGTATTTTTTTAGACTAATAGTTTTTAGTGCATTTGAACGTTTTACGAAGTTTGAGTTTAAAATAAACTACACCACAACTTAAATTCTCAGTAAATTCTCCTGAGCGAGAACATTCCCGAGAATATTTTCGAGAAAATTCTCATAAATTCTCTTAAATAGTTAAAGTATGATTTCTGTATTAAAACGAACTTTATGAGTTTAAAATAATCAGCATTAATAAAATGAATAAGAAAACAACATTATAAGAAAGGTTTATGGTGCAAATAATTAAAAACAAAATAACAATCAAAAATAATTTTGACGCAACTAAAATCGAATTTGATAATCGCGACTCCATGTGGTACTTGTTTGCCCTACCTTGGGAATTTGTTTAGAGCCGGAGGCGCGCAGGGGGGCAGCGTCGACGTGTTTTGATATGGAATTTTTCACTTTTTGTATGGAAAATATAAAAAAATATTACCTACATGTTGAGTTTTGGGGGTTTTTTCCGATGTGTTTTATATGAAATTTTTCACTTTTCGTATGGAAAATATGAAAAATATCAAGGAAAATTTTAAAAATGATTACCTACATGTTGAGTTTAAGGGTTTATGGGTTTTAAAAATCACACCAACACCTCGACTTCGGATGCAAAAACAGTAGTCTTTTTTTTCTTTTCTTTTGCTAATATTTCGAAAATAGTGTGCCCTATCGCAAAAATAATGAAAAATTCGACCCCCTTTATGAAACTCATAAACCCTTAAAACTCATCATGTAAGCAAACATTTTTCATATTTTCCATACAAAAAGTGAAAACTTACGTAAAAACATGTCGAGAGTGCCCCCCAGCGCCCTTCCAACTCTAAAAAAAATCACGGGGTAGGGCAAATAAGTACCACGTGGAGTCGCTATTGGTGCCGATTTTCTTGTCACAAATGCCTCTAAACTAGACTAAAAATCACCAAAATTTAGTTTAGTCCTGTCAAACGAGGATTTCCCATTCTGAAATAGACTAAAGTGACACAACTTAACTATATTTTAGTTTGACAGCATTAAAATTGCACTGAGTTATTAGTTTAGTGAAAATGGCGGATTTGCTATTCTGAATTTGACGTTTTTCACCTAATAATTTGGTGTCTGCATCTAAATCTGACTATTTTTAACGCGATTAAAAACGAGTGCTTAAAATTAGTTGGCATGAACTAAAATTCACACCAACACTTCGACTTCAGTGCGAAAACAGTACCTACCTACAACAAGTACCTAACAACACATAAGGTTGTCTGTAAAAGAACGCTTTTAGCGATAAGACCGCTCATTGTGTCACCCTACGTAAAATTTCTACATTTATACCTGTAATTTTTATGGTGTACATATTAAAGAATATTCTATCTATCTACTGTATTTTTTTTCTTCTTTTGCTTATATCTCGAAAATGGTGCGTCCTATCGCAAAAAGAATGAAATTTTCGACCCATATATATATCCCAACAAGTTGGTAATAATTTTTCATATTTTCCATACAAAATGGAAAAATTCCTTATAAAACTCGTCGAGGCTGCACCCCCCGCTCTAAAATCATTCACAGGGTAGAGTAAACTAGTACCATGTGGAGTCGTCACGCGATTGTCAAATTCGATTTTAGATGTGTCAAAATATTTTTTTAATTTACAGATTTTTGGTTTTGTCAGAATAGCTTTAAGATTCTCATAGCCAAAAGTAAGGAATTTTAGTGATAGTTTAGTTCGGTGTACAAGAGAATCGGCGCCATTTCCAGTCCGAAACATAATACAGTAACGTTTTTTCGAGAAAAGTATTAAATAACAACAATAGAAGTTTACTTTAGACCTTGAAATCGAAACTTATTGTATTAAAATTTAGCAATTTTACTTCCATTTTTAAATTCTCGTATATTCTCCGTCGAAAAGAATATTGCAGAACATTCTCGATCCGAGAATATTCTCCCATCACTACTTATGTGACGTTTTGATCTTATGAGCCGTTCCCTCTTCTTATTACTGAGAAAGATAGAAACAAAACATAAGAGTGAAGTTAGCTAGACGACCAGTGTGGCAGATTTCTACCATTTTGGCAGATTTCGCTCCAAAATTTTGTCTGTGGCAGATCCTGCTGACGATTTACAAAAGTGGCAGATTTTGGCAGATTTAAAAGACTTCAAGGAAATTCACATAACCTTATTAGAATTTTCCTTTTTTTATTATTATTAGGTATAATAATGCATAAGAAAATTGTAAAATATTTTTGTTGATTAATGATATTTCATTGAATTTGTGTGTATTTTTTCCGTTTCCATGAAGGCATATTTTTGGCATTCTTGGCGCCAAGTGTGGCAGATTTTGGCAGTTTTTTTGCCCAGTCTGTGGCAGATTCGCCATTTATGAAATGGTCACACTGTAGGTGACACGATCTATCGAGCTTACCTTAGCGCCTGCATGAGACTCCGTAAAACTCATGGTGCGAGCATTATCGAAATCAGTTTGATCTACGTCAACACTTCCAACTCCACCCGCTTTTCATAGAGCTCATACGTCATGCCGCCATACATATTGGAAGTAAACCCTCCGGGAGGGTCACCGGCATTTCGTTTGCGCTAAAGTTAACCATCGCTGACGGTCTACGGCATTAGGTTTAAAACCGTATTATAAACCACTGTAAAACGAAGTTAATTTGTGTGAATATTTGTAACAGTCAACAATTTTTTTATTGATACGAGTAATTAAATTATAAATTATAATATCAGATTTTATTATCACGGTTTATAATGCAGCTGTATTCGCTAAGAAAAAACAACATTTAAAATGAGCCCACCGCGAGGGCTCCCGGTATTCCATATGCGACTAGGTGAACCCTCCAGGAGGGCTCCCGGCACTGAACGGGTTAATACGCTAGCGCTAGCGAGTAAATTTTCGATGGCAACTCATGGTAGAGGTACTGTAGCTCTACCATGAGTTGCCATCGAAAATTTATTCGCTAGCGTTAAACTCGCTAGCGTATTAACGTTAATCAAATACATTTCGATAATGTCAAAACTTGCTAGCGTCCCCGTAAATGATTTATATGAAAAGATATTGTACAGCGCCCCTAGCGGTCACAGAATGAATTAAAATTTGTTCCAAGAGCACTACAGTTTTCGATAGGTAAGAAACCTAACGTAATCTATTCGATAGTCGCTAACGTTTTTCAGCTGTCACCATACAAAACGGCACCATGAGTCACTAAATCGACAGACGCTATCGAAAAATACGCTTGCGATGGTAGTTACGTTGCTCACTACCATTTTGACGTGTGAAACATGTTTACATTCAAATTATATACGTTTTTGAGTCTATTAAAGGCAAAATAATGTCTGGAAGAGATTATTTAGCATGGAATATGTTAGTGGCCCCAAAATTTGGAGGCCAACGACTGGAAGAACGTAAATTTCAAGAAACTATCTTATTTAGTTCTCTTACAAAATATTCTATTTGCCGGCGACGCCGACGGGACCGATTTGTTCTAAAAGTTTTAACTACATAAGTTAATTAATTGTATAGTGTTTTATATGAATAATCTACAAAGATTGTAAGAAATTCTAATAAGAAATAAATAAAAGCACAATTCCAAGAATTCGGCTTGCACCACAATATCCTAACGGATTTACTTACTATAAAAGGCGTACCATTTTGTGGACAATTCAGTCGCAGTTCAGCCCTAGATAATACACTTAAATACGGAGCTCAGCCACCAAAGAAGAAACATACCAAGAAAAGCCGAATTCTCCGGAATAATTCAAGATAGTAAATCAGTGTTTTATTTCGCTGCCTCAAGATAGTCCTCATCGTGGTTACTGTGGGTTATGATACCCAACCTAGGTACGTATTTAGGGGTCCGTGGTGGTTGTGCAGCCAGCGGATTCACCGAGGGTCAGTAAGCAGGGAGCGCACATCAAATATCAGTGGGAGATCGTCCCAGGTTGCCTGCGGTACTGTAGGTACCTCTGCCGTCCGCAACACTATTATTGTAAACATAGTTCATTTTAAAATTAAATAAATAACGCCGCGAATCACACATTGTCAACAAAATTACAAATTGAATAGAGGTAAATAATTATTACCTATAAGGAATAAAAATTCAACAACCCCTAAATACCATAAAAAGGTGCACTAACCGCCAACCTTTCTATTTAGTCGGATTGTTTCATGATACTTATTGACTGTCATAACATTGTTACCATAGCGATACCTTATGTGTAGTGATGGGCAATTCTCGAGAATATTCTCCTTGCGAGAACTTATGAGAATTTAAAAATTGGACGACTGTATTGAATCGGTATTTTTTTAGACTAATAGTTTAAACTCAAACTTCGTAAAACGTTCAAATGCACTAATGCATTTGAACGTTTTACGAAGTTTGAGTTTAAAATAAACTATACCACAACTTAAATTCTCAGTAAATTCTCCTGAGCGAGAACATTCCCGAGAATATTTTCGAGAAAATTCTCATAAATTTCCTAAGGTAGTAATGTTAACGTATGATTTCTGTATTAAAACGAACTTTATCCGTCTTATTACAAAACACGGACTAAGTTATGGTTTAAACCAAGACTAAAAGGTCTAGGATTGTTACGGTAATAAAGCTAGTAACAGGCTCAAAATCTGTCAGTTATTACTAAAGAAGGTTCATGGTTCAAATAATATCCACAGATAGGAAATAAAAATGACATTCTTTCATTCGCTTACGCAGGCTTTATTTGAAGCAACGTTCTGTTTCTCTAAATGTTGATATTAAAATAACACTTGAAATGCTTTAATAATTATTTATCAATACAAAAATATGTCGTAAATTTTTGTTTGGTTAGCTTACAATATATATATTGAACAAGCATAACTTGTACTTTTGACGCGCTTTCTATAATCCAGTTGTAACAAAAAACGATTACTTGAGTATCCTAATACAAACAAAAACTACCAAGTTTATACAACTAACGAAAAATATTAACGTCATTAACTAATAGTGTTTGCGGAATACCTTCCCAATTTATAGAATTAATTTATCATCATTCCCAAACAATGTGCAATGATGCCTACTTACCTATAATGCCTACCTAAAAAATGTATACTGGGCATTCTGTAGCAAACTATCAGAAAGTATCAAAAATAAAATCTTCAATAAATAATTGTCCAATAAATTAAAATAATTTACAAACAGCGAGCGCATTCTGAATTTAAATTCAAATATAGAATCAATTCGGCGCGAAATTAAATAAATGACGTACCTATCGTTTGGCATAATCGCTTTCGCACATCATTACAATAAAAAAAACATTAAAATCGGAGATTTTGGACATAAATTGAGTAGTGGTAATGAATATTACGTGTTATTAGACCTGTGTTCGCATATTACGTTAACATCTGGGCATGTTCTAGTTGTTTATAATATTTTAAATAATATTTGTCACATTTTAAATCGTATCTACATGTGTATGTGTGATATTGTGAAAACTAAAAATGTAAACACGAACGATTGGCGCGAAACTTCGAATTTGGATATCAAAAAACTTCATTACCACTACATAGTTAACTTGAACAATGGATGAACTCAATAAATAATTAAATGATGTATTCCTCACTGCCCCTGTGGTGATGTTTGGATGTTCGAAATCCCCAATTTTTATGTCTTTTAGCCTCGACCACCACTGTCATCATAATGGCGATTATCGCATTTACGAGCTTAAATTTTATAAAGGTAAATTAATTAACTTGCGCGTTAAATATTAATGATTTAATGGCGTTATCATATAAGTTTTTTATCCATAAGATTAGATGGGTATCATAATAAATATTTACATAATCAATTTAGTGTGTCGCATGTCATCATTTTGGGCTCCAATTCGGGGCGCTTCCGAACTATACGGTTAAACCAAGACTAAAAGGTCTAGGATTGTTACGGTAATAAAGCTAGTACCAGGCTCAAAATGTGTTCTTATTACAAAACGAAGACTATTCGAGGATCAGTTAGTACCTCATACCTACCAAAGAAAGTTCATGGTTCAAATAATATCCATAGATATGAAACAAAATTGGCATTCTTTCAAACGTTCACGCAGGTTTTATTTGAAGCAACGTTCTGTTTATCTAAATGTTGATAAGTATTATAATACCTAACACTTGAAATGCTTAAATAATTATTTATTAATACAAAAATATGTCCGAAATTGTTCTTTGTTTAGGTTACAATATATTGAACAAGCTTAGCTTGTACTTTTGACGCGCTTTTTTCTAATAAAGTTGTAATTATTTTTGAACACCTCTGTTGAGGTTTCTTTTTAAGAACGAAACGTTAATTTTCAAAAAGCTATCAAGTTGACTGAACCAAACGTGAAATTTTACTAACCATATTTCCTGAATATTATCAATTCCACTAATCGAACCTGAAATATCCATTAAAAAACATCCAGAGATTCGGCGATGGACGCTGGGCGCTCGTGAACTTGCTGGACAACCTCTGAAGTGGAGCGACTTCATACGGCGGCGGCGCTTTGTTTTAGATGAATGTTTATGTTACGTGTTTTACATTATTAATAATAAATGCACTTCTTATTTGTATTCATTGTTCTTAATATAACTGTAAAACTCAATATACACACAAGGCAGGTGCTTGTCGGGCGTGTGTCGGTACGGTACGATGAGACGCTGTACCGAACGGGCGTCCAAACTAACGTTACGGACAAAAGAACATCTCTGGAAACAACTTTAGCACCTTTGGGGTAAACAGCCGTGATGTTAAATGACTACGATAGTGATGCATTGGCAAATAAAATGTTTTAAAGTTTGTATAAAATTAAGAAAGTCTTTTTCTATTAATATATAACTGACCCCCCACAAGCATCTAGTTTCTTTACTCTTTTACGAGTACATTCTATTGGCCCCATTACTGTAAGAAAATTAGCAGTACTACGGAATTTTCTAATGCTTTAAGCGTAGGCCACACCGCCAGCTTAGCGGGCGGAGCGGGCGAAGCGAACGAAGGAAACTATACAAACTACGCGAAATATTGTAGTTCGCGGTGTGAACCGAAGTATGTAAAGAGGTGAAACGAACGCCCGCTCCGCCCGCTAAGCTGGCGGTGTGGCCTGCGCTTTAGACTCTAAATTGCTCTAAATTTTAGAGTAATAAGCATTTTTTCAATCTTCGGGACATTTGTCACAAGATATATGCTTCGTTTTTACATGCTTTGCTGACAACTGGTTGAGACACACAATGTAAATAACCTGGACCTATCGTCTTGAATCTATGAATAAAACAATAATATTAGTATATTTTTTTAATATTGTCTAATGGTAGGTTAACTTTGACCAAGGTCACATAATTCATGGCGAGCCCAGTTGCGTAATGCACAAACTACATACTTGCACTTCAGCTATATAATTAATAAAATAATAAATAAGCTTTATTTCATAAAAACAGTACTTAGATTACATTACAGTGCTATGTTATAACAAAAGTAGGTACACAAAAGTTTTAGCATCTGGAGCCGAACTAGGAGGAACCTGTATTTTGGCTAACAGCGCCAATCCCCTCGAGTTACATTAGATTAGAGTTTATTTATTTATTTATTTATTTATTTTATTATTTATGTACACACAGTAAAATACATTCAGATACGACAATCAAGGAGAGTTCTTAAATGCTAGCATTTTACAAGACAAAGGAATATAATAAGTAATAATTTATAAGGTTTAATTAACGGTCTGAACCTCTCTTTGTGTGATGCGAATGGTGAATGAGTGAGTGTGAGAGGGTGTGTATATTTGTGAGTGTGCTTGTGGTTTTTATGAGTGAACACATGAATTTGTGAGATACGCGGATATAGTGAAAATGTATGTAATATAAATGTATATATATTTGTCTAGAGATAATGAATTTTTGCCAACATTGAACATTATTACTGTCTATCCTGGTACAATTAGTAGTTGCTCAGTCTCATCATATGTAAGACCTTGTAGGTATTCCGATACCTTTTTCTTGCAACGATCTGTAGTGAGTGGATAAATATTCAGAATTTTATTAAGTTTATTATAGATATAGGGACCAAGGAAATTAAAGAATTTAGTACTAAATTTAGTGCTGTAAAACCTATGTTGTGTACAAACCATATAATTTCTACGTGTGTTCAAAATCTGAGGGTCATAATTTGTACAAGTGTGTTGCATAATGATTATTTTCAGTATAAATAATTGTCTCACCGTTAATACTCCACAGAATTGATAAAGTAAGGCAGTAGAGAAAAGTATCGGTTTAAAGGTGCTGACCTTTAGTATTGCACGTTGGGCAACCTCAACAGACTTGAGTGTAGTTTTCGGAGCACCTCCCCAAACGGATATACAATATGTTATGAGTGACTGGCAAAGAGCATAGTATATTCGTTTCAAGATATGAGGATCAGCAATGTGTCGTAGATTTTTAAAGATATATATGAGTTTGCGAACCCGTCCGGATAAAATTCTTATGTGTTCCTTGAAATTAAGATTTTTATCTATAATAACGCCTAAATATTTGGTGGAATCAACCTGCTCTAATTTAATACAAGAGCAAGAATCATGCGGTGTACACTCATGTGGGATAATGGCATGATCGTGGTTTATCCCCAAGTCTGATCTAATACTAAAGCAAATGTATTTAGTCTTGCCGGTATTTAATGTTAAGACATTATCATTTAGCCATTTTCTCACAGTATCAAATCCAGATTTAGCGGCATCAAATACTTCGTTCCAGTTATCAGCAGAAAAAAGGAGTGCAGTATCGTCCGCAAAAGATAAGATTTCGCCCTGGGAAAGTATTATGTTAGTAAGGTCGTTAATATATACAAGAAATAAGGTTGGCCCTAATATACTACCCTGTGGAACCCCGTGTGTGACTAGACGGTCAGTACTGGTAAGGTTTCCCACACGAACACACTGACGGCGATTTGTAAGGTAGCTTTCAAAGAGTTTCAACTGCGTGCCTCTGATTCCGAGCCTTTCTAGCTTGGCCAAGAGGACTGAGACAGAGATTGTGTCAAAGGCCTTTGCTAGATCTAAAAAGATGGTCAGGCACTTCCTATTTCTATCCAAATTATCACTGATATAACCTAGAAGTTTGTTTACCGCTTGTTCAGTGGATTTGCCATTTCGAAAGCCGTACTGATTGGGTGAGAGCAAGTTATTGTTTTCTAGATATCTAGTTAGTCTCTTATTGATGATTCTCTCCAGGAGCTTTGAAATAGAAGGGAGTATGGATATGGGCCTGTAATTGGTGATGGAATCTCTTTTCCCACCTTTATGTATAGGGCAGACTTCAGACTTCTTTAATGATTCTGGGAAAATTCCATTTTGGAGACACGAATTGAAAATAAAGGTAAGTGGAGGAACTAAAATGTTTTTGAATTTTTTTAAAAATTTATTGCTGATCCCGTCAAATCCCGTTGAACTATCTGTTTTCAAGTTAATAATGAGGCGGTCTACCTCATATTCATCAGTATCCTCCATTACAAAAGAATTACAGTGGGCCATAGGCTTATCAGAGTTGGTATCTACACTAGTGCCTGTTGAGTCTGAATTTATATGTCGGATATTATTGGCCAGAGACCTACCAACATTCACAAAATAGTCATTTATTTTATCCAGAGACTGTTTCGGACTGGCATCAAGGGATAGAAGTTCAGTTGAGTAGTTAGCAGTTGTACTAGTGTTTGTCACGTCTTTTATTACCTTCCAAAGTTTCTTATTGTCATTTTGAGCCGATTGGACAAGGTTTTTTTCATAAGCTCTTTTTACTTTTTTAAGTATTGAGTTGCAGTAATTTCTGTAGCGTGTGTAAGTCAATTTTAATATAGCGTTATCTGGTGAAAGTTTTGATTTTGTATGCAATTTGTCTCTATTTTTCATACAGCGCAGTAATCCTGGTGTTATCCAAGGTTTTATAATCTTCTTTCTACGTGATAAGGTAATAACTTTAGTGTGTTTATGAATTGCAGCCTGAAGACAAGAGACAACATGTCCCAGAGAAAAATTTGGATCATTCGATTCGTATACCAGAGTGAAGTCGAGTTTTGACATTTCCTCTTTTAAGCCATCTTCGTCGATTTTTTTAATGGTTGTTATCGCATAATGTTTAGGTTTCTTAAAGTTCATCCATAGTAAAACCGGGTAGTGATCAGTCAAAGTTGTTTCTGGTACAATAGTGTTGCAAGCATTTTTAGTTTTAAGGAGTACATGGTCAATACATGTTTTACTCTCTGGCCTAGTGATTAACGTATGCGAAGGCAGCAAACCGTGACTTGCAGCTAAAGTAAGATAACGCTCACCATGATGGTCAATTTTGTCTGGATTAATTGCAATATTGATGTCTCCTATTACTATAATGTTTCTGAAGGAAGAGTAATTTATTAAAACATCATTCAGAGATTTAAGGAACAAGTCTAAGTTTGTAAATGACGGAGACCGATATATCGCAATAATTGCAATTTGATTTTGGAGTGTTGCTATCAAACAGTTGCCCTCGCTAAACTTTGGTTCCTCAATAGTACAATCAAGGTGCTCCTTATAAAATATGACAACACCATCGTTTTGTTTAACATTATTTTTTGTCATAGACGAACGATAACCCTTGAGGCTAGGTATTGTAGCTGTGGACGAGAGCCAGCTCTCTGTAAGAACAAGCACATCACATTGCAGCTTTAGTCTAGTCAATAATATTTCAAAACCACTTACATATATTGCAGTTTATGCTGCGTATTTTTTGAGTGAGAACTGCGAGGCTATCAGAAGAAGGCAATATTACTGTGTGACAGTCATCGATTTTGGCATACTGCGATTCTGATACTGTTACCTTATCAACGTTATCTGCTAAATCATTTAAATTATCGAATGTCAATGAGATGTTTAATATAAATGTCAAATATAATAATAAAAATTGGAATAAATGTTCTTTCAATATTCATAAGTGAAGTTATAACGCCAGTCAAAGTTCCTGATGTAATTAAAAGAGCAAAGTTGCAGCTGTACGAGAAAGTTAGAAAAGACGTAGGCTGCAGAAGTAGTTTACATTTTGGTGTTGATATAACATTATGGTATCTCAAAGAGTTGAATGATTCATGGTTTATGTATAGTTGTAATACTGTTGTGTTATAAATTTTTGTAAAATTATTTATTAGGAATGATGAACGATAAGTAGGATTTTTTGTGTATTGTATGGTGAGTGTGTTATAATAACAAGTAAACAAAATAAAAAAAGAGGCATGCATTGGGAAAATTAACATAAAAATAGGTAGTCATTGCGAGTTTCTTAGCTTGTCTAGATCTAGTTCGGTGGTTATACGGATTTGGGAGCAGTCGGCATTTTTCTTTAAGTAGACCATACCATTTGAGGTCCAGCAGAAAGCATAACCATAGTTTTTTTGAATTGATCTGGCAAGGAAAAAAATTCTGTGCGTCTTATGAGTTAAGGTTTCAGACACATATATAGGCTTCAGTTGATACAGTGGGTTTAGGTGAGTTGTGTTTAGTTTTTCCCCTTTAGTTCTAGATTGATTAAAGTTTTTAACCCCTTTTATAACCTTTTCTTTGGTTAAAACTGAAGTAAAATCAACTATCACCGGATTAGATCCATCTTTAGTGTTTAGGCGGTAAATGTCCCTGACAATGGAATGATTAATTTCAACGTCTAGGGTTTTCCCCAAATTCACCAATACGTTACATAGGCTATCCTTTGTTTCACCAGTTTCTTTTGGAATGTTCCGCACCTCAATGCCAGACATTCGCGATTTGCGTTCCAAAAGTTCAAGTTTGTCCTCAAGTAATCCAATGGTTTTCTTGTCTTCCTGTTTTTCCGACTCCAAGCGTGAAATTCGGCTTATAAACCCGTCGTACTTATCAGACATTAAATTGACACTTCTAAGTAATTCTTCGTTCTGTTCATTCAATTTACTTATCGTGCATTGAAGTTCTTGAAAACGATTGTCTTGGTCTTTAGAGAATTGCGAGAAAAGCTCCTTTACTGTAGCTGCGATTTTAATATCGGTATTTGTGAGCTTTGATTTCTTACGCCCCGCCGGGACGTCAACCGTAAGTGACTGGAGATCAGGTGCAGACACACAGTGGGATAATGGTGCATTTATATCAGTCGAGGTTAAAGCAGTCTGTTGGTTGTTCTCGCTGGTTGAGGGCATCAACGCCGAAGGCGAAGGCGAAGCAGGCGGCGGAGTTCGGTTTAGTGTCATTATTTGTACTAACTTGTATGCGGTGCGTAACAACTGGGCGTTGTCGTCACTTGGTCTGTTGGTAGCCCAAGCGCCGGCCAAATACTATACAGGAACGACGATCGAGCCGCTCGTGTATCTTCGTGTCTCCGATGTATGACGAATGAAGGTCGGTCGATGACCCCGGAACGTCGCTCCGCCGCGTAAAAGATGACTAATTAGTATTTTTGCAACGATTACGCACTGTTTATTACTGTGTTTACTTCTTAACTGATGGTTGTAATCACAAACAGATTAACGTACTGTGAGGCCTGTTCACTTAGCTACACGTCAATATAAGTTTTTGTGTAAAATAGTCACTTTTAACACCAATTTGAAAATTAATAATGCGAGCACTCAAGAACACTTGTTGTCGCGCGCAAGATGCGAGAGGGTATACGCAACACATTTTTTTAAATTACGCAACACATTTTCGTAAACGATTCCGATTAATTTGTTTCATTTTGACAGCTCAACAACATTTTTTCAGAATTAATTTTCGAAGTTTTGAAGCAATGGAGCAATCTGTTTCAAAACGATTCAGATTCTGATTGATCATGTATTACGTAATTAGGGTACTGGACTCAATGTGCATCCTCGATTGTCGTGGAATAAATCCTCACGTTAACCCTTAATAAGGCAAGGGGATATAATTTCCCACCAAGACTTCTTTTGAAAAATATTTAATTTTACATGACGTTTAACCTTTTTATGAACACAAGTTTATTTAGCAGCTTCTTGTTTAATTTACAATTTCTAAACTGGCAATACTTTTGGTAATAATGTCATCTTGTGGATGATAAGTCAATGTCAAAATGACATGACGTGAAAGTAGTGACCGACAACGGTTATTTTTCGGAGACCTTGAAGAAAAATTTTCAAATTGTTCAACAAAGATTTCTGTAAGTAGAATATGTTTTTTATTTCGTCTAAATAGATTATTCCAGCAGTATTTCGTATAGTTTTCTTATGGATTCTAGCGATCTTTACCCGTGAAAAGTTCAAATTACAAAGTGGGAAATTATTTCCCTTTGCCCGATTGCGCCTACACTTAGACACGTAACTATTTATATAAAAAATACATTTGTCAGTACCAACTCCTCCTAATATTTTTTTTGTTTATGGCTGTTTTTGTGAATGACATGTTCATAATTTTATATATTTACCTACAGGTTTCATAGACCATGAATAGGAAAAATAGGAGACTTCAAAGCACGGCGGAGTTGGAAGCCATCGTGGACAACTTGTCTGATTTATCTGACATTGACTCTGACGATGATGCTTATTATCAGACAGCCGCTGTTACCAGCCCAGCAGATAACCTAAATGTGATTGAAGACTCCATTATCGAAAGTCGTCTTGAGGAAATTTTAGGAGCTTCTTATAGTTTAGAAAAAAATATTGAATGTACAGGATTATATTCGGAAAGTTCTCTGAGAGATATTTTGGAAGGAAACAGCACGATTAGTAGAGTAAGCGAGAGATCAGAACAACTAAATGAGGGTTCACCATCGCAGATGATAGAACATACTACACAAGAAGAATGGAGAGAAATAGTGAATCTCAATGATAGAGAAATCGAGATAGAGCAATGTTTTGATGAGATTTGCCATGAAAGCAGTTACGATTATCCCATTCACACAGATGACACAAGTGCGGGACCTTCTAACCACAATGTAACTGAAACAGTAAATCTAGTATCGGAACATCATTCAAGGCAAAGAAGAGCTTGCAATGTATCCAGGCCAAGACAACCACGAGAGTGGAAAATAGAAAAAAAATACATAATATTCCAGAATTCATTAATCCAATTCAACCACAATCTGCATATAATCTGAAAACTCGCCCCATTGATGTTTTTATCAGATTTTTTCCAGAATATTTGGTACAAATTCTAGTCGAACAAACCAATAGATATGCAAATCAGCAAAACAGTAACCACTATACACCAGTATCAGCAGAAGAAATTAAGGCTTACCTTGGGATATTAATTATGATGGGCCTAAACCCATTGCCCGATATGGAACTCTACTGGTCAAATGATCCTTTTTATAATAATCCTGAAATATCAAAAATTATGACAGTTAAAAGATTTAAAAAAATCACTGAAAATTTGCACATCAATGACAATGAGAATGAACCGAGGAGGGACTCACCAGAATATGACAAATTGTACAAATTAAGACCAATGATTACAGAATTAAATAAAGTGTTCCAGCAGGAGACAGTTAATTCTAGTACACAGTCAATAGATGAGTGTATGGTAAAATTTAAAGGGCGATCATCCTTAAGACAATACATGCCCAAAAAACCCATTAAACGTGGATTTAAGGTCTGGGCGCGTTGCGACTCGAAAACAGGTTACCTCTATCAATTTGAGGTTTATACGGGGAAAGGGGACAATATGGAAGACGAAGGACTGGGATACAATGTTGTTTCAAAACTTTCTACTGATCTTCCAGAGGACACACTTCTTGCATTTGATAATTTCTTTACAAGCTGCAATTTGCTGGATGATTTGTATGAAAGAAAAATCTTTGCTGTAGGTACGGTAAGAACAAATAGAAAAGATTTGCCAGATATACTAAAGAAATCTCAGCCTAAACATTTAAAACTGCAAAAGAATCAATTTGCAGCTATAACCGCAAAACCTATTACGGCCATTAAGTGGCTTGATACCCGAGATGTTACTGTTCTCACGACAGCTCACCATCCAACTGACGCAATATTTGTTAAACGAACTCAAAAAGATGGCACAAGGAAAGAAGTCCTCTGCCCCAAAGCTATTGCAAGCTACACGCTCGTCATGGGAGGCGTAGATCACTTCGATCACTTTCGATCGTCATATCCCATCAATCGTAAGTGTCGAAAATTTTGGATGAGACTTTTCTTTTTCATGTTTGATGCCTCAATAATTAACAGTTACATTACCTACAACACTGTCCACGTTGTAAATACGCATTCGCACAGACAATTTAGATTACGATTGGCTCGTGAGATGATTTCCCACTATTCAAGCAAAAAAAATCGGCAAGTTGTTTTCAAGAACAAAAAAGGCTCAAACTTCGGCGTGCCTGATGAGATCCGCCTCCTCAGCGTTGGAATTCATCTCCCTGAGGAAGGCAATAGCTATAAAAGGTGTCGTTTCTGCAGCACCAAGAAGGAGGAAAAGAGAACTAAAATAATGTGTTCAACTTGTCAAGTAGCACTATGTGCAAAAAACTGTTTTAAATCCTTTCATGAGGCTTCTCAAGAATAGTTGAATTTTTTTATTATTAAATAAAAATGTGATTGCGATATCGATTTTTATTTAGCATGCATGACAATATTTATGTAAATACAATAAAAGTTCATAACCAATTTCAGTAGAAAAAAAAAATCTTTATAAAAGTAACAATCGAAACCAGGGGAAATACTAGTATCTGAATAACAACAAAACTAGGGCAAAAGTTCATAGCCTAAACAGGCAAAGGGAATTATTTTCCCACTTCGAGACACAGTGCACATACATAATCGGGCAAGGGGACATTATTTCCCACCCAAAAAAGGGGGGGAAAACAACAACCCCCACCTTTTTAAATTACTTTTTAAAATTCTGCAGTATCTATTTACCCTATTTCCACTCTAACTTACTTTCTAGCTTTAACACAGGCTCGCGCCTTATTAAGGGACATCCACTATCTTTTCTCCAAAACGTTTTGTGACCCTATACTTATATCTGAAATCTTCGTCACTCAATTCAAATGGATTCACGCGATGACGATGTCTGTAAGATTGCCGAGACGTCTCCAGCATATCCAAATCTTCCAAATCCATCATATAAATATCCATTTTTAATTATTTTTATTAAAATAGACACACACAAACAACAAAAAAACGATAAAGCAAACGTCATAAATTAGCACCAAAGATAAACTAGGGGACTCGGCAGACTAACTTTAGTACCCTAGATAGTTCTGGAACTAGTGATAAACTTCGTTTTGTAATAACGTTTTATTTAGTCATGGTACTAAAGCTAGTACTAATCTTTTGTAATATTGACACAACAATAATATTCAACGCAAACGTCAAATAAATTAGTACCACAGATAAACTAGGGGACTCGGCGCGCTAACTTTAGCACCATACATAGTTCTGGAACTAGAGATAAACTTCATTTTATAATAACGTTTTATTTAGTCATGGTACTAAAGCTAGTACTAACCCCGGTACCAAATTTAGACCGTGTTTTGTAATAAGACGGTATGAGTTTAAAATAATCAGCATTAATAAAATGAATAAGAAAACAACATTATAAGAAAGGTTTATGGTGCAAATAATTAAAAACAAAATAACAATCAAAAATAATTTTGACGCAACTAAAATCGAATTTGATAATCGCGACTCCATGTGGTACTTGTTTGCCCTACCTTGGGATTTTTTTTAGAGCCGGAGGCGCGCAGGGGGGCAGCGTCGACGTGTTTTGATATGGAATTTTTCACTTTTTGTATGGAAAATATAAAAAAAAATTACCTACATGTTGAGTTTTGGGGGTTTTTTCCGATGTGTTTTATATGAAATTTTTCACTTTTTGTATG
Source organism: Conistra vaccinii (assembly GCA_948150665.1). Lineage (NCBI taxonomy): Eukaryota > Metazoa > Arthropoda > Insecta > Lepidoptera > Noctuidae > Conistra > Conistra vaccinii. Next base: position 4,010,048 of record OX411344.1, on the reverse strand, counting down.
GAAAATATGAAAAATATCATGGAAAATTTTAATAATGATTACCTGCATGTTGAGTTTAAGGGTTTATGGGTTTTAAAAATCACACCAACACCTCGACTTCAGATGCAAAAACAGTACTGTCTTTTTTTTCTTGTCTTTTGCTAATATTTCGAAAATAGTGTGCCCTATCGCAAAAATAATGAAAATTTCGACCCCCTTTATGAAACTCATAAACCCTTAAAACTCATCATGTAAGCAAACATTTTTCATATTTTCCATACAAAAAGTGAAAACTTACGTATAAAACACGTCGAGAGTGCCCCCCAGCGCCCTTCCAACTCTAAAAAAAAAAAACATACAGACGAATTGAGAACCTCCTCCTTTTGGAAGTCGGTTAAAAAATCACGGGGTAGGGCAAATAAGTACCACGTGGAGTCGCTATTGGTGCCGATTTTCTTGTCACAAATGCCTCTAAACTAGACTAAAAATCACCAAAATTTAGTTTAGTCCTGTCAAACGAGGATTTCCCATTCTGAAATAGACTAAAGTGACACAAGTGTGTCATAGTGTTTAGTGATAGTTTAGTTCGGTGTACAAGAGAATCGGCGCCATTTGCAGTCCGAAACATAATACAGTATCGTTTTTTCGAGTAAAGTATTAAATAACAACAATAGAAGTTTACTTTAGACCTTGAAATCGAAACTTATTGTATTAAAATTTAGCAATTTTACTTCCATTTTTATATTCTCGTATATTCTCCGTCGAAAAGAATATTCCAGAATATTGCAGAACATTCTCGATCCGAGAATATTCTCCGTGTGAGAATATTCTCCCGACCCATCACTACTTATGTGACGTTTTGATCATATGAGCCGTTCCCTCTTTTTATTACTGAGAAAGATAGAAAGATAGATGAGACTCCGTAAAACTCATGGTGCGAGCATTATCGAAATCAGTTTGATCTACGTCAACACTTCCAACTCCACCCGCTTTTCATAGAGCACATACGTCATGCCGCCATACATATTGGAAGTAAACCCTCCGGGAGGGTCACCGGCATTTCGTTTGCGCTAAAGTTAACCATCGCTGACGGTCTACGGCATTAGGTTTAAAACCGTATTATAAACCACTGTAAAAGGAAGTTAATTTGTGTGAATATTTGTAACAGTGAACAATTTTTTTATTGATACGAGTAATTAAATTATAAATTATAATATCAGATTTTATTATCACGGTTTATAATGCCAGCTGTATTCGCTAAGAAAAAACAACATTTAAAATGAGCCCACCGCGAGGGCTCCCGGTATTCCATATGCGACTAGGTGAACCCTCCAGGAGGGCTCCCGGCACTGAACGGGTTAATACGCTAGCGTTAGCGAATAAATTTTCGATGGCAACTCATGGTAGAGGTACTGGATAATAATAAGTCGACCGAGGACGTTGCCACTCTACTTGCCAATTGTGTCTCATCTCATAATGAGAAAAATGAAAAATTCCTTGCCATCTTCCTTGATCTGGGAAAGGCATTTTACACGGTTTCAACTAGCCTACTCCTCAAGAAACTAGAATGGATAGGACACTGGAATTTGCTTTGAACGGTTTAAAAGCTACCTGACAAACCGGAAAAAGTACACAAAAGTAAGCTCTTGAAAAGTAAACCAGTGACCAACTCCCCATTAACTTCGGAGTTCCACAGGGCAGTGTGCTTGGTCCCACACTGTTCATTGTCTTTATTAATGACATACTAAACCTCTCTATAAATAATGCTGACACTATAACGTATGCACATCATACAGCCGTTATATTTCACGGGAAAACGTGGGAACATGTACACTGTCGAGCACAAGAGGAATTGACACTTATCGCAAATAACCTAGACACAAACTTTCTCACGCTAAATGGCAGTAAAACAAAATATAATTGTCTTCTCCAAGACCACCGCTTCAAAACCTCCGGAACACCATTTAAGCAACATATATCCAACCTCTCTGGCAGAATAAGTAATTATTCACACTGTGCGTAGACTACGTGATGGCTACCTACAAACATACTACAACATGTTTACGTAGCGCTATGCCAATCCATAATTCAGTACTGCATCAGCGAGTGGGGTGATGCTGGAAAGACCTAGTTAATCGAAATTGAACGTGCACAGAGAGGGTTTCATAAAGTAACTTGTAAGAAACTACCGGTTCTCTACTGACTTACTATATCGCAAAACGAGAGTTATCAGAGTCCGCCAGCTTTTCATTATTTCCTGCCTGCACTAAAACGAATAAAAAATACGAAGTGTATAGAGTGCCGCGAGTTTCTTGTGGCACTCTAGTGTCACTGCCTCGGCCCGGTTAGGGTGCCGTGAGCGTTGCATTGTCACTGTCACTTGTTATTTAGGTTAGGTTAGGTTAGAACTGTGACCACACAACGCACGAGCCGAGCGAGCGTAGCGAGCGGTGCCGCGGTAGCGGCCGGCGAAGTGCCAGGGTCCGTTTAGGCACAAGAGAATGTAATGTTTTGGGAATGTGGTGTTTTACAGCGATCTAACCTCGACAATCAAACAAAATACCAAGTGACGTGACTTAGTGACAGTGACAATGACAATCCAATGCTTGCGGCACTTGAGCCGGGCCGAGGCGGTGTTACTAGGGTGCCTGTAGTGGCACTTTATCCGATAGGGATAGAGTGCCAATGGTGGCACTCTATACACTGCCTAAAAAATATTAAAAGCAGACCGGTAGGGTTATTACGTATCTTGCAGAAGCAATGCGATAGCGATCATTTGTTTCATTTTGACAGTTCAACAACATTCAATGCGATAATTACGTTGCAGAGCAGAATTAAATTTCGAACTTATGAAGCAATGGATTAGTAATCTGTTTCAAAACGAATTGATTGTGTATAACGTAATTAGGGTACCGGGTACAAATCAATCATAAGCAAAATAAAGTTTATAATCTTAACACCTGACAGCACCTCATTGCTGGCTAGACGTTCCCCGGCCTACTCTCTCATTAATACATACAATAAGCTCTGCGAAATTAAAATACTACCTCATTCACTTGCAAAAATATTGTAAAGAAAATGTTGCAATACACTGAGTATGGCTCTGATGACTCGGAACAACGAATATAAAAACCCTGACCTGACTGAAAGAATCAAACGAATCACAATGGAAACAAAACACGCACACTTACAAACACACAAACGAGGCCCACATACCTATCACAGACACGCCACACACACATTACACCACAATTACACTTACCCCCCTACTAATAAACGTCCTATATCGCCTGTATAGTACACAACGCTTTGTCTTCTTCTTTCGAATGTCAAATTACTGACGACTGAAAGAGAAAAATCGGTGTGTAACTATACAGGCGATATACAACGTTTATTAGTAAGGGGGTTAAACTATACCATACCTGAAATCACCTCTCTAGTCTCCACTCTGAAATTCGTACTTGGAGCCTCAAGATACATACAGACTTAGGGCCTGTTTCACCACCTACGATTAAGTTCCTATTAACTTACTTGGCAGATAATTTCAAACAAATTCCGTTCCATTTTTTAATTTATTCGGTAAGTAGTGGCTATTCGGACATCATAAACTAGGCCCTAACTGTCTACATAGTTTGGGGCTCACTGGCAAATATTATATTGTAACTTAGCTGTAGTACCTAATATTTTAAGCTACTCAAATCCTATCAACTTGCTGTTAACATGTGACTCACTGTATTACTTGGACAAATTTTTTTTTTTGCTAATACTATTACGTGCGGTTGACTGTACCATCGACACAACGAAGAAGAAATTTTTTTATTTTTTGAGTATTCTATTTATTTATATAAATTTAATTAAAGCGGTGCAATAACACCAATTACATTATAAGAAACATAAAATTAATAAAAAGCAATGTAGGTATAACAGAAGTAACTTTTTTATCACACTTACCCTTTGCATCATCCTGTTTTACTGGTTCCTTATATATCAACAAAGTAATGCCGTAGACACGACGTTCAACGGTCATTGTGGGGTAAGTATAATAACGTAAACAACACAACATGCTGTTATTGTGCGTTTTTTTAAAAATCCAGGAAATAGATGTCGTGTTATACGTAGTAATTTGGTATCCGGTTGGGTCTATCCATCCAATTTGTGTGTGAGTTTCTGTAAAACCATCAAGTTAAAAAGAAGAAATATGCTTATTTATTTAGGTAGGAACTTACACTCGCAGCCAAATAATATGGGTTAGTACGAAAAACTGAAATTACTCTTAAAATAATAGAGCTAGCGGCATGAATTAAACTGTATGTTGTAGATAATTTACCAGTTAATGCAAATACATAACATATAACATACATAATCAGCCTATTATTGTTCCCACTGCTGGGACACAGGCCTCCTCTCTATGAGAGGGAGTGGGCCGTAATCCACCACGCGGGCCCAGTGCGGGTTGGTAGATGTCACATGTCTTCGAATTTTTTGTTCTAAGACATGAATAACCATATTGTAGAACTTCTTCATTCTTCTTTTTCGTGTGGTTAATGACAAACCTGGTGTCAGAGTTTTATGCCGCCCTAGAGCCTCTGACTAGCCTTCACATGCCCTCGAAATATCTCTCTGGCATGCCGGTTTCCTCACGATGTTTTCCTTCACCGTTTAACGAACGGACTTAACGAACTTACCCGTACGTGAAGTTCTATCATAATTATACCAGCGCCGAGTCCGAAGAGATTAGTAATTTACACATGTAGTAACGCATAGTTCTCACCACTCATGCACTAAGTTGAGAAAAAAATTATTATATCCTATTTTTCTTTATGGCAATTTTATTTGACACTAGCTGTTACCCGCGACTTCGTCCGCGATGATGTCTATACATCAAATTTATTTGCATAGCTGCCAGTGAGACTCCCGTCGAAAAGCCGTTTTGGAGATTAGCCGGAACAAACAGACAGACAGACAGACAAAATAAAAATTGTGTTTTTGTTGCATGGGTCGTATATAATTTCATGCATTTAGTTGGTGCACACCTCATACTCAAATTTTGGAGGGCCGTGCTGGGCAAACGTACATGTTATTTTGACATTACAAACAGACACTTCAATTTTATTTATTTGTATGGCTGATCGGTTAATGCGAATGTTATGCGGTGAATCATGGGCTCAAATATAATGTCACAGAGCGAGCTCATGGTTTTCAAAGCAGGTAACCTAACATATTCGTGTATTCCTCATGTCGCACTGTGTGGAGAATCCCTGCGAAGAGTAGGCAAGTTTAAATATTTGGGCCACTGGGTCACTGAAGACCTATTAGATAACTGTGACATTGAAAGGGAACGTAGGTCGCTGGCTGTCCGTTGTAACATGCTGGCCCGCAGGTTTGCACGATGTACGAAGGCAGTTAAAGTAACGCTTTTTAGAGCTTATTGTCAATCCTTCTACACGTGCAGCCTGTGGGTCAACTTCACTCAGTGGGCATACAGCGACCTGCGCGTTCAGTATAATAATGCACTGAGAGTACTGCTGCGGCTGCCGTGGCGTTGTAGTGCGTCAGGGATGTTTACAGATAATAACATTGGAGGTTTTTCCGCCATTATTCGAAAAAGAGGTGCATCCCTGATGTCACGTGTTCGCGGCAGCAGCAACAGTATTCTCAGTGTGTTCGCAGATCGGTGGGATTCGCCGATGTTGCGGAGGTGGATGCAGCTTCACGCTGAATTTTAATGTAATGTTAATCCGTGTATGTTTCTACTAACATTAGATGTTAAGTAAAATTGTTACTAACCCTATGGACTTTGTCCGAAATAAAAGTATTCTATTCGATTCTATTACACACGACTGCGTCTGCGTGGAATTCTATACATCAACTTTATTTATTTTGTAATGCTGCCAGTGAAACTTCCGTCAAAATCAGTCCAGCCGTTTCGGAGATCAGGCGGAACAAACAGACAGACAAAAAAATTTGATTATGTTTTGTTTTATATGGATTATATATACTTTCATATGGATTTAGTAAAAAGCTGTTATTTTGTGATTACAAACAGACTTCAATTTTATCTATACAAATAAATAAAATTGAAGGGTCTGTTCGTAATTTCAAAATAACAGCTTTTCACTAAATGCATGAAATTATATACGACCCATGCAACAAAAACACTTTTTTTTTTGTCTGTCTGTCTGTCTGTTTGTTCCGGCTAATCTCCAAAACGGCTTTTCGACGGGAGTCTCACTGGCAGCTATGCAAATAAATTTGGACATCATCGCGGACGAAGTCGCGGGTAACAGCTAGTTTAAGATAAGATATTGTGTAGATACAGATTTCATGGGTTTTAGTTTTTTGCACGAAACCCTAAGTCTTTTTCTGAAACAAAAGTAGCATATTTTACTCCTTATGAAATAAGCTATCTTCCAGTGAAAGTCCCGTCAAAATCGGTCCAGTCATTTTGGAGATTTCCTTTATAGGTTCCCGTGGGAATATCGGGATAAAAAGTAGCATATTTTACGCCCAGTGGCCTCAGCTATCTATTAGTGAAAGTCCCATCCAAATCGGTTCAGCCGTTTCCGAGATTAGCAGGAACAAATAGACAGACAGACAGACAGACAAAAAAAAATTAAATTGTATTTTTGTTATATGGATCGTATATACTTTCATATGCATTTAGTAAAAAGCTGTTATTTTGAAATTTTTGAAATTAGAAACAGACACTTCAATTTTATTTATTTGTATAGATTAGATTTCATGGGTTTTAGTTTTTTTGCGCGAAACCCTAAGTCTTTTTCTGAAACAAAAGTAGCATATTTTAATCCTTATGAAATAAGCTATCTTCCAGTGAAAGTCTCGTCAAAATCGGTTCAGCCATTTCGGAGATTTCCCTTAAATGTTCCCGTGGGTATATCGGGATAAAAAGTAGCCTATTTTACGCCCAGTGGCCTCAACTATCTATTAGTGAAAGCCTATCCAAATCGGTTCAGCCGTTTCGGAGATTAGCCGGAACAAACAGACAGACAGACAGACAAAAAAAAATTAAATTGTATTTTTGTTGTATGGGTCGTATATACTTTCATATGCATTTAGTAAAAAGCTGTTATTTTGAAATTACAAGCAGACACTTCAATTTTATTTATTTGTATAGATAACTTTTTTTTTTTTTGTGGGTACTTAGTCCAGTTCCGCTCTCAGACGATTGTCGCCAGTCATTTAGTTTAGAGTAAAATATCCTGTGGTTCATTGATGTATTTCCGAGACACGCTAGACAATTTGGGGTGTGTAGGTATGAAGCTAGTATGAAAAATCTAATTATCTCTTAAACGTCAAGGAAAACCAGAATATCCTTACAGGGGGTTATAGTACTAATTATTTATGATTTTTTGGCATACTCCACATACCGATTATCACTGCCGATTTTTTTATAAAAATTATCGAAACATTTTTATTTATGAAACAGTTCCTTTTAGTGACTAAGTTAAGAACATCGTGAAGAATGTTATTGACCCAAATATTAAGAATATATAAATAAATTGTGAAAAATAGCTGATTATTCTTTTTTTTATAATTGATACAGATGTTACAAAAATATGTTTTTTCATAATTTTTTTTCGTAAAAAAAATATAATTCCCTCGTTTTTGTGCAGAATTAACTCGGGTGTAATATTTGTATATAGTAATAACTAATAGAAGCGATATCCGGCAAAAAAAACGGCACTTGCAAATTAAAATCTCTAAGTCTATGAAAGCCGATTTTCAGCCCACTGTGCGACGGCCCCTAAGAGAGTGTATAGAAATACGTGTACGTGGCACGACGATAAATCGCCGCGATTCTCTCGCTCGTGGAGGCGAACCGTAAGTCCGTAAGGGTTCCTATTTCGACGACGCGCGACGGAACCCTAAATAAGGCGATTTATAGAATACCGTGTTACACACGTTGAAGAGGTAGGTACTTACTGTTTACGCAGGTAAAGATAAATTGTTCTAATTCTGCATATGTTTTTTTACTTTTAATATCGTATTCTTCTGAAACAAACAATGAAGAGTCTTCATTAACATCTAGATCAAAACAAAAAGGCCTCATGTTATGGTTGGACCTCCACCTTTGCACTGTAACTAGTATCTTTGTCGAATCCGTCAAAAGCAAACTAATCACTTTGTCCGATTAAAGGTCATCGCTCATTATAACACCACCGCTCCAACACGGCAAATAACTTGTCATTCAAGTTAGGATTTTAAATCATATGCTTTTAAGTCTATTTTATGATGGCTATATGTATAGAATAGTGAACAGCTCGCAGACAGTGCACGGCCCGCGAACCGTAATTACACATCGCACTGATACCGCGCTTCAAGCGAGTAGTCCGCTCCCCGACGAAGAAATGCCTGCAGGCGGTATTTCAAGGTATGCATGCCAGGGACCTGCACGGTCAAGCTTCGCGGACCGCGCGCGGTCCTCGCGCTGCTCGCACGGTTGTCCATCGGCGTTGCCTGCGCACTATTCCTTCTGTAAGCTACCAACTAGTAAGCGGCGCATGAACAACAAGCTGTCACTTCACCGTGCCAGCAGCGAGCGCTCGTTTTACAGACGGCGCGTTGGCGACAATCGGGCAGATATTTTTCGTGGCGGTGTCGGGCCGTTTCTGCGTTAGACCGGTGCGCTCATTATAACCAATAAGCGATGACCATATAGCGCACTTGATGCGCCTCGTCATCGATGGACGGAAAACAAATGAAGACTGACGAGATCTGACTACGTACAATCAGGAAAATGTATTGCTTAATGTATTTCATACGACAAATAAAGAATGACAGTAAGTTGTTAGTTGAATCGATGGACGCATAGTAATCAGTTTACTTTTGTTGTAGTCTGGCAACTTGATGAGTTTGCGTTCGTACTTGAGTCTTATTTTATACTTACTATAATTGTTCGCTGGTATGTTAAATTTCTTTAGAAACCAATCGTATTTTCTATCTTTCGAGTTCATTTTATATATATAAGAACTGACGTCAAATTTTAGAGATTCCATTTTAAATGTTGATATTTTTCCTGTTACCGGTGGTATAGCCCCAATTGATGAACCTGTAATTGTAAAATGTTATTCAATACTAGTTTAAATATCCTCCGTGCAGCTCAAGGGAGACGCTGAGATCATCTGTGGCTGAATTTTGGAGAAGGTAATAATTATTGTTAAATGGATTCACAGATGTTGAAAAAATTGTAGTTAGGTAGAAAAAAGTAAATTATTTCACTTTTTTTTTAACTAGCAGAGCTCTGCGGTTTAACCCGCATAAGTCTCGATCCCGTTGAAATATCGGGATAAAAAGTATCGTATGTGTTAATCCAGGTGATAAACTATCTGTGTGCCAAATTTCATTCAAATCTGTTCAGTAATTTTTCGGGAAAGAGTAATAAATATCCATTCATCCATCCATCCATACAAACTTTCGCTTTTATGATATTAGTAGGTTATAAGTACATACAATTAATAATTTTTATGATGCCAATCGATGCGGTTTTGCATCTAAGTATAAGGATTAAAGACTCGACTGGACAAACTGGGGTTAGAGTACCTAGGTACCTACTAGAAAAATCACAAATCGCAGTTCATGCGACGTACAGAACGACACAACTTAAATGTAGCATAGATTTAAAAAAAAATAACAATTTCACGAATGTATTTGGATAAGATTTTACAAGTTATTGCGTTTTCAAAAGATCATTTTCACCTAAAGCAGTAATAAAGATTTCTGATTTTGAAGGCGCACTCAGTTCGGATGGTGATCGGTTTTACGAATTTTGCCGATGTTACATGTAAGCTATGTCGTACTGTACGTGACAGAGACTAGACTACTTACTTTACATAGTTTACATATTGAATGCATAAAAACACATCCTACTTTCTTCTATCCTATTTCCTACTAACATTTATAAATATGTTTGTTTTGAATGTTTGGCCTCAACGGCTGAACGGTTTTGGATGAAAGGCACACGTAGGTAGGGTAGACCCTGATTTGGATTAGGTCGTAGAATACCTACTTTTTTATCCCGGTAGTATCTACGTTCCCGTGGAATAATTTCCTACCTACACGTAGGTGAATCCACTGGCAAACCCTAGTAAATTATTTAAAAAAAACATGGAAAATATATATTTTAAGAAATACCTAACAACTATTTTATGATTTTTTTAAAGGACCTCACCCATTTTGTTAGGCGATTTGGGATAAAAAAACGTCTGCGGCCAAGAATGAAGGGTTGTTCCCAGAGGTCCACGATTCTATTGTTCTTCTTTTCCCACCGGGTCCACGAAAAATTATAATAATGTTTTAAATGTTCCTACATGCATTCCCAAGATTGAGACGATTAATTGTAATTCTTCTAAAACTGCGATTTTTTTTAAATTTTAAGGCGATTTTAGTCTATGATTGAGATGGTTTACTGTGTTTATTCTGAAACTGTGATTTTTTATAAGTCTATTTTAGTGTAAGATAAAGATAATTTCCTGTATTTTTTTCCGAAGCTGTGATTTTTTATAATGCTTAAGTCTAATTTATTGTAAGATGAAGATGATTTATTGTGATTATTCTGCAACGGATTTTTTAAATACTTAGGTCTATTTTAATCTATGCTTATAATTATTTACTGTGACTGTTATAAAACTGTGATTTTTGGTTGTGACCATTCATGTGATACAGTACCTAAAGAGATTAATTGTTTTATTTCATAGAAATAATAAACATTTATCCCTTAGCTAAGCTTCTACTGCTGACTGTACAACATTATCATGGACCCATAGGAAAAGGAAATATTTAATATTTTAAAATGTCGTAGACCCGTTGGGAAGTAAAGTATGAATTAGCATTTTTCGAGAACAATAGACTCGTGGACCTCTGGGAACAACCCGAATGAATTACATTTTATTTAAATGGTGGCAGTAGTAGAAACATTTCTTTGTATGGCGACAACGCTGTAAAGCATTTGCAAGTAAAGATATACAACGATCTTTAAATGAAATAAATTATGTACCGCCATTTCGTATAACATCCCGTATGATTATTATTCCGCTATTTTGAGATATATTCCGTAATTATTATTGATGGCCGCCAAAAAAAACCTTTTTATCTCAGAATGGGTATATCTCCGAACCCAAATTGTTCGACTCCGTATCAAAGTTGCGACAAACAAATGCGCGACAAATGCTGGAGCGACAGTACGATAGGTCGACCATCAGCGGTGCGACAGCACATCAGCTCGACGAACGTTAGCGCGACAGATTGTTTTCACGACAAACGATGGCACGACGAAACTGTTAATCGACAAACGATAGCGCGACACAATTTTCGCTCGACAAACTAAAGCACGACACACATTTCTATAATATTTTGTTGCTAATAGCAGACAACAAAAAAATGACATTAAAAAAACGAAAGTACTTAGCTTTCGTTTTTTTAATGTTTTATTGGCAATATTCTTTATTGTCAATGTTAAATGACTGCAGTGCGCGAGTGCAGATTACGAGCAAGGTAAGCGAAAACCATGTAGCGAGAAGCTAAAACTTAACATTTTTTTTTTTTTGTTTTTTTGCATGCGGCCTCCTCGCTTGCAAATTCGGACGGTATACGGGGGGAAATATATTTCTCGAACACGATATTTTCCCGCATAGACTCCGTGTGAACAATGTATTATATTTTCTACTGCCACCCCTCTATTCGATAAAATCTCGTGTACGGTATACGGGAAAAAATAGCTACGTACGAGTACGGAACACTAACATTGAGAACAAAAAGATACATACCGTGTGTGTAGTTTTGATACCATTGATGTACGGTATCTTCCGGTAACTTCTCGTCTGAATTACACGTTAAACGTCCATGAGATTGTATGCAATTAATTTTGTCTGTAACAGATAAATAGATACCTATTCACACACAGTTTCAGGCTAATACTAGGCTAACTAATAAGTACCTACATGACCCTGTTAACAAGCAACCAGTTGTTGCCTACCTTTAACTAATAGCTGGGTTATACTTAACCTAAAATATTGCATACTAATAGTACACACAAAAAAAAAATACGTATACGTGTCGAATTGAGAACCTCCTCCTTTTTTTTTCGTCGGTTAAAAATACATTATCTTCTTTACTTAAAATGCTGTTTAAAAATTATCGAAAATTAACTTTAAAAGCCCCCTTTTAAAGTTGATTTTCGATAAAAAGACGGGCGGTCACATGCCTATGGACAGCAGTATGAAGAAGATAAGTAATGTATTTTGTCTATCATTAATATTTTTCTTCTGTTCAACCTGGCACAGACACTTCTCGACAGAATGACGAGTAGGGCCGACCTCAAATAATGGGATAAGGCTAGGCAGAGAGACACGGTGGAGCATACGGTGGAGGTCTGCCCGGCTTGGGCGGAGCACCGCCGTGACCTCGTGGACACGATCTGAGGCGGTGACCTCTCGCGTCCGGCCCTGGTCCAGGCCATGGTACGGAGCAAGAGGGCATGGGAAGCCGTCACCTCCTTCTGCGAAGCAGTAATGTAAGGCGAGCGCTTGAGGGAGAGGCAAATTTCGTGCCCTCACGCCCCCAGTCGCCGCAGGAGACGCTATAGGCATCGGGAATCCCAGGCCAATTCCCGGCCACCTTAGGCACGGGCTTGCGGACGGTGAGCAATAGGTAGCTCGCCGTCCGATAAAGACTAGTATAGGCCAGGGTCGACGGCGCGTTGTGTTCCACGCGCGCCTCAGAGACATGTCAACACAACTGACTGGGTCCGCTAGGGCCGATGCCTGCCAGGGTCGCGGGAAAGTCCGAAAGGGATACCGTGGCCTCTTGGCACACAGGCAACTGAAGGAACACGGGTGGGCTTTAGTCAGTAAGAGTCTGACACGCCCTGGAGCCCCACGCCCAGAGCAGAAGAAGTTATTTGATAATTGCCAAAAAAAAAAGGCTAGGCAGAGAGAAAAGTGTTTAGAAAAGATTGCATTTGTAGAGCATTGTCTCTATCACTCATACTAGTATGACAGTCTCTTTCTGGCGATGTGCCATATTCACGCCCGGGTCCTTACATAGGGCGTGTGTACAACTAGACTGCTATAGCGTCCATAATTGACTTTTTTAAGATTTATTATAAAGTTATGTTCTTACCTTCATCTTTAGTCGCGAAATCAACATAAATTTGACAGAGTCTGTCAAATTTATTTAAACAGTCTGCGCGAAATGGATTATCTGAAACATACAATTACAAACTATAGAAACTAAGATAGATATTGGTCTAACTATAGACCAATATCTATCTTGAGCACTCTCTCTAAAATCTTAGAAAAACTGGCGAACAAGCGTCTCATTGGATACCTTGAGAAAAACAACTTGATCTCCGATAAGCAATACGTATTCAGAGCGGGACGTTCTACGACTGACGCTGTTCTAAGGCTTACCACTGCAATAACGAACTGCTTAGATAGAGGAGATAAATGTGTAGGCATATTCCTCGATCTACAAAAAGCCTTCGATACAGTGTCAATCCCCATCCTATTGAGCCGATTGGAAGGCGTCGGCGTGAGAGGTGTGCCCCGGGAGTGGTTTAAAAGCTACCTGTCTGACCGTTACCAAAGAGTCCGCATTGATGGGCAGATGAGTGACGAAGCACTATGCTCCTACGGTGTTCCCCAGGGAAGTACAATAGCCTCAACGCTTTTCCTGGTGTACATTAATCGCCTCTGTGACCTCTCAATCCAGAATGCCGAAATAACAATGTTTGCAGATGATACAGTGCTCCTGTTCCACAACACATCTTGGGAGGATTTGGCACGGGTAAGTGAACGAGGGCTTTCAAGAGTGACTGCTTGGCTTGAAGACAGCCTACTTTCCATAAACGCAAGTAAGACAAAATACCTTTGCTTCAGCATGTCAAAGTCAGGCAGGTCTAGTCCAGATTTGACTATGCCCATCCACACGTTCCCTTGTAATAGGGGGTCGTGTTTTAAACCTTCCTGTGCCTGCCCTAGGCTTGAGAGAGTCAGCAGCATAAAGTACCTCGGTGTTACAATCGATGACAAGTTGAAGTGGAGCCAACATATCTCAGTCACAGCAAAAAAAATGCGTAAACTTATATACATATTCAAAACCCTGAGATATGTTGCCAGCCATAAACTGCTTATACAAACATACAAAGCCTAGTGTCACTGCGTTCTGTGCTATGGCATCTGTGCATGGGGTGGTGCTGGAAAAACACATATGATCGAAATAGAGCGTTCACAGCGTGCAGTCTTGAAGGTACTGCTTTCCCTTAACTTCAGAACCTCTATCACTCTGGTATATGAACAGGCGCGAGTGCTCAGCGTCAGAAAAATGATTGTATTTGAATGCCTGCGAAGATATCACCGGCACACAGTCCCCTACTTGCCAAAAACAAAAAAAAGAACCGATAGATATCCTGTACCATGTGCAAGGAGCAAGTTTGCCAGAAAGCACTACAACAGTATAGCGCCACGCCTCTACAGCAAACTTATCCAGCTCAAATTAGTTAGAGACCTAAACAATTACAATATAAAAAACAAATCCTAGCTTGGCTTGATAGCTATACCTATGACGATACGGAAAACATGATCAGTAATCTAACTTAGTAGACAGACTCAGACAACACACACATTCTCACACCTACACACACACGACACATCCATCCAACATCTCACCACACACATACTACCCGAGAATACCTAATTTTTGCCTTATTTTAATTTTTTTTTTATATTTTTATTCTTTTTTCAATTTTCCTTTAATTATTATAAAAATAAGTATAAATTGATTGTATTTAGTCTAAGCCTTCTTATGTTGATCCATGTAACTGGAGAAACCTCGACCCCTGTCATACAGGATGTCCTAGTTCAGGGGTCGAGACCTCATTGATGTAACGTGTACTGAAGTTTGGAAATAAATTACTATTACTATTACTACAAAATCTTTTGACAGGTTTTCTTCCATACATATAATATTATTAATGTTCCATCTCATAACACACATAAAATAAGCAGGTTATAGAATGATGTGATTAATTGGGGGTAAGTGTTGCCTTTCCCAAAGAAGCTCTTCAGCTTCCTTGGGAAAGGAAATACTTTGTCCCGGTATATTTGCTCTCTAGCAATGGACTCAGCTTTATGCCGTCATGCCGCGTTTGCTCAGCGCTACGAATCATGCAATGCATTGACGCCATGACGTCACATAAAACAAAAAAAAACAAAAACATAAAACTAAATTAAACAATCTTCTTACCAACTTTATCTGCATGCTCATCTCTGACGCCATTCATGATTGTTTTAGTGGACAAGAGGCTGTTAACGTTATGTAATTCTATAATAAGCTCTACACTTCTTTGGTTCAATTTCTGTGTAATACGAAATGATCTGTTTGTTGGTATCGTGCCACTTTTTGCTGGTACTGTAATGGGAAAGAAATGATTTACAATACATTAATCTCTACATTGACTTGATTTGCCTTTTCTCTTTGACACAACGGGCCGCGGTCAGTCTGCTTGGAAAATAACTGTTTCTTTTAATCATGTAGGATTGTTTGGTACACGAATAATACGGGTTCCTTCTATCTGGCAGAATCTTGATGCTCCGAAATGTATTTGGCATAACACACTTAGCATAATCTTCTTTAGAGGCATACAAATTGTTTAATATAATTATAATTTATTGTTTGGCCGTATGTCCGAATTTACAACGGCATACTTTTAAGATGGCAGAATTTTATTTGGCACCTTTGGTAAAGTTAAAATTCCGCATAGTTTCATTTATCATAACGTTTATTTAGAGCGACAATTATTTAGTACAATTTCAGTTGGCATACTATGAAGATGGCAGAATTTCATTTGAAATAATTTTATTAGGCATATTGCCATTTCTATAAAATAGTATTTTTGAATCGATCGGAGGAATGTCGCCACTTTTCTTTAGATCGATTTTTTTTGCTTCGTGACTCGTTATGAAACTTTATAAAAGATATTAGAAAATTCTAGACACACTTACCGAGGGGCCTTATTAGCAGTTATTCCAAATGCCGTATTACTCACGAAATAATATTTTTTGAGAGGAGGGGCGCTAGTGTACCGTTGGGAGCCCTCACCCGCGCAGCGCCGAAATGTAGATGTGATGTGTAGAGGGCTCTTAAGCAAGGGTTAATACAAAGAATCGCTTTATTTCAAATAAAAAATAAGGTAGACATTCTCACCATAACACTTTACCTGTTGCAGTTTTTCAGTCCATGTGTTATAACAAGTTCCTGAAATTGTATTCCATGTTAGTAAATGATTCAAACAATAATGCATAGGACAAGGAAAATTAGTGGAAGAAGAGCAAAATAAAACTATCTTAAATCTTAATACATATAAATCTCGTGTCACAATGTTTGTCCTCAATGGACTCCTAAACCACTTAACCGATTATAATAAAATTCGCACACCATGTGCAGTTCGATCCAACTTGAGAGATAGGATAGTTTAAATCTCAATTTATAGCCGCAATTTTAATTTATTGCTAATTAGGGCTACCCATGCGAAGCTGGGACGGGCAGCTAGTAAGTATATAAAAATCAATGCCACTTTTCGTTGTAATTTTATAACTCGAGAACGGCTGGGCAGATTTGGCTGATTTTGGTCTTGAAATGTTTGTCGTAGTCCAGGGAAGGTAGGGTAGGTAGCCGCAGATAAGTACTTAGTGCTACCCGTACGAAGCCGGGACGGGCAGCTAGTATTTTATAAAAATGAATCCCTATTTCCAGGACCACGGATTACTGTGGTTATAAGTAGTTAATTGTGAGTGAGATTCGGAGAATTACAAATGGCCTATTATCGGTTATCGAAATAGAAAACGGTTTACCTGCGAACCAACCGTTTTGCTGGCGAGTTTAAAATAAAAGTATGGAATCGATTCTATAAAGGGCCTGTTTCACCACCTACGATTAAGTTCCTATTAACTTACTTGGCAGATAATTTCATACAAATTCTGTTCCATTTTTTAATTTATTTGGTAAGTAGTGGCTATTTGGACATCGTGAAATAGCGCTTTTTACTATTACGCATGGGCATAGGCATAGGGCATGTTTCACCACTTTCGATTAAGTTCGTATTAACTTACTTGGCAGATAATTTCATACAAATTCTGTTCTGTTGTTCTGTCTGAATTTTTATGAAATTATCTGCCAAGTAAGTTAATAGGAAATTAATCGTAGGTTGTGAAACAGGCCCATAATATAATATTATATAAGTATCAAATTATACTCCTTCAGTAGGGAATAACTAAGTATTTATAGGACTGTTGTTAGAACAATCTTACCAGTTTGAGCATATATAATGTAGTGTGTCGCCTGCGGTGGTACATTTAGTAAAATGATATCTATGTCTAACATATCCATATCTTTGTAAGTAATACTCATCGGACTACTCCACCGGGGATCAGCTCGAACTAAAACAAAAATAAAGTCGTTAAGAGGGTTTACGTCGTACGGCATTTCATACAAACTTGCAAGCCCTTATTTTTCGAAATGACTGAACCGATTTTAATGAAACTTCATACGCATATGCAGGATACAAAGGTCTAAAAACTTAGTTAAGAACATTTTCGAAAAATAGTGTTACAGCTAAATTAGACCGATTTTAAATTTTCCATAGAAACAGAGATTTCCAGTTATCTGTTTTTAAATAAGACATTTCAAAAATGTTCTTAACAAAATTTTTAGACCTTTGTATCCTGCATATGCGTATGCAGTTTCATTAAAATCGGTTCAGTCATTTCGAAGGGCTTGTAAGTTTGTATGAAATGCCGTACGTCGTAAACCCTTTTAAGTATAGTAGGTATATCCTACTATATTATATTATGTATTACGAGTATTATATTATATCGTATTCTTTGGAATTTTTCGGGACCCTGGGGTCCCGGATCTTTGGAAGGCGTACGAGGGGCCGAAGCCAACTCGCAGAGGCCCCTTAGACAATTTAAATGGAATGAGGCACCAACCAACGATTATCCCTGTATGTACTATGCAAGTACACCCAAGGACAACCCCCGGTTGGTGCAGGACTATTGCAGAAAATGGAAACAAAAAATATAGGGCTATGGTGGATTGGTTACCTAGAACTATGGGAGGTCTATGTCCCCTGCCTGATCAATGTTATGGTATACACGGATAAAATGGCAGGGGGTGATTTGCACGCTCAATAATGGGCTCCCGACAAGGGGGCAACATGTCCTGAGGTGCTTGAGGAGGAGTGGTATTCCACGGCTTTCAGAATAATTCCAGAGCCCGGAAGATGGTCAAGATCCCTACGAGCACTTACTGGAATACTTCCTTCCTCCGAGCACGTTTGCTCTTGCGAATCTCCACTCAAGCCGGCCAATTAAGGCATAAATGAGGTAGGAGCTCTGTCACTGCTATTTGCATAGGTAGTGGTATTCGAATTTGTGTAGGGTAGGTACCACAACTAAAAAGTGAAAACGAAACCTTATGAATCGTCGTGTCTCTCTGTCTGTCCGTCCGAAGCGAAATGAGGTCACAAAAAAAACCGAGCGAGCGCACCTCGTCAGGTCCGACGAAATGCTAAGACCGACTGAACTCTCTCGTTAGGTGCGGCTCGGCTCGAACTTTGTTCAAATGTTTTAACAAAATAAATACGGTGCGGGGCACTACTACGACTACTATTCATTATTATTCATAGTTTGATGTACCTTGCCAACGTACGGAGGGCTCTGTCAGTGCCGTGACTACTGAGACAAGCTGGTCCAAAGAAGATGGGGGTGAAATGTTCCTAGGGGAAATAAAACAAAACTTACCATAATCAAGCCCCCTCACTGCCACGGTTACGAAGAAGAGCACTCGTAGACTGATCATGTTTGTACTAATTAGTCTCTTATGTTATCTAATTCATCTTATGGACTTCTAGTCAAAGCATAGTCTTTCAATGTTTGATCTGTGGTAAGTAAACAAATCCAATAAAAACAATCAAATTGGCAAACATGACTAAGTAGGTACTTAGAGGCTACACCTAGGTAAAGTATATTTAAATCTTGTTTCCAATAGATTTTATTTACATCCTTTTTTATATACTTGTACATATTATTACTATTATTTTAAGTCTGTATATAAATTATTTTATTTACACCAACTTTATATAAGGGTGAAAATGTTATATTTTGTTGAATTTGCAGCGCAAACTGAAACGTGAAGGAAAAAAAAAATCCTTGTTCCAGTGTTCAGTTTTCGACGTATATTTCGGTGAATAACTACGAAACCTGACGCTTTAGGATATTATGTTATTCCTATGTCATTTTTTGTTCGTATAAGTCCTTTAGCTAAATACCTAACTGCTAATAACTTTCGATATTCACCGCGATTCTGAAAAAAAAACAACATGGTGGCTTCATGTTTGGGCCACCCTATATACAAAAATCTTCAAACCCCTTTGTTGAATTTGCAGCGCAAACTGAACCTTATGTGTTGTTATTAAAGTTATTTTTCCAAATACGTACACATATTTTTTTACATTTTTGGGAACTAAGTTAAAGCTAAAGAACGCAGAATAGGTAGGTTTTCAGAGAGATTAAAGTGACATAATATATGATAACTGTTTCTTTAATCAATATTATACAATATCAAGTGGTAGCTATGAAAGATTTTGAAATATCTAGCTTCATAAATACTTACATATAATTTTCCTGTAACTGTGACTTTTAGTACAACACTATAGTTCGCACTTATAATATAACATAATATACTTCTTCAAAACTCAAAGAGAACATTATATTATTTCGAATGCACTTCAAGAAAAGAAATTAAATAAATATCTCATTATGACTTTATAATAATCGTTAGCGAATATGTACGACAACTAAGTTTGACGATGGCGGTGTCAATAATATGTATTTTAGTTACTAATAAATAATATTTATGTAAAATTGTCCTCTTACGTCAGCAGTAAATCAGTGTTGTAGTCGCGGTAGGCTATAAATACCAAAGTATCTAAGTAGATGAAACCGCGAGAGGGGCTTGTAGCAAAGCCAGAACAGCCTCATGGGTCGGTCCGTGGGTGACCATCAATTACATACCGAGAGCCCTCCGTGTTTCAAAAAGCACGTTAATCCGTCGGTCCCGGGCCATATTTGTAGATCTTTGTCGCTACCGGTAGTCGGAAGCCTGAAAGTCTTACCAAGGGGTATCGTGGTAATCAGTAACTGGGTTGTGGAGGTCAGATAGGCAGTCGCTCCATGTATAAAATACTGGTAATCAGCTGCATCTGGTTAGACTGGAAGCCGACCCCAACGTAGGTAAATATGTTGGGGTTTCTGCGTCAGGTCGTCGTCGTGTCAGCGTCGTGGATTTTAAATCAGACACAAGGCTCCTTAGTGATAGCGTGTAATATCTCGTTTTACAATATTGGATGGATTTTTCACAATTTAATAGTTTAACAGTTTGAATTCGCGTGAGTTCGTTGGCGTGTCACCAAGACAGTGAAAATCCGCGCTGAAAGTTGAGAAAATGCTATGCAGAAGACCTAGAGGGCGAGCCTATTGCCATCAACCAAGTATTAAACCAGATCCAGGGCTGCTACTGCTACTCAGAAATTCCTGGTGGAAAATCCCAGTAACACTGCTCGACCTGAGAACCGAACCCGGACCGCGATAAAATCAAAATTCGAGTCAGAGGTGGTTACAGTACTAAATTACGGACGAAACTACTAATGACTCTCTAACCGAGCAGTCTCAACAGTTTTAAATCGATTCCCAGAACTCTCGCCATCATCACTTCACTATCACTACATCTATGTACTATCTATTATATATAAAAATGAATCCCTATTTCCTTGGTCACGGCATCACGCGTGAACGGCGGGACCAAATTCGCTAATTCTTTTTTTGTTGTGTTTGTGATAGTAAGGAGATGGTTCTTAGGATAGGTAGGTGAAGGTAGGGTAGGTAGGTAGGTAGGCAGGTATACCTATATATGGTAAAGTGGGTATGTAGGTAGGGTGGGTAGGTAGGTAAGTAGGTAAGGCAGGTAGGTAAGTAGGTAGGGTAGGGTAAGTAGGTAGCTAGGGTAGGTAGGGTAGGTAGGTAGGTAGGTAGGTAGGTAGGAATGTACATAGGTAGGTAGTTAGGGTAGGTAGGTGCGCCGTAGATAAGTGCTTACCCGTGCGAAGCCGGGGCGGGTAGCTAGTAGTAGCTAGTAGTTTTCACATTGCAAAAAAGACTTATAAGAATCCTTGTAAATATAGAAGACACCGACAGTTGCAAACCTCATTTCCAAGAACATAAAATACTTACCCTCCCTTGCCTATACATTCTAGAAATATGCAAATTCGTTCGAAATTACCAGCACTTTTACACGACAAGAGAAAACATACAGTCTAAATATACATTACGCCATAAAAATAGGTTAAACTTACCAGGCTCTAAGTTGAAAATGCACTCAACGAGTACACTAGTCATGTCAATTAAAATATATAATAAATTACCAGAATTAATCAAAAATGAACAAAAATTTAATACATTTATAAATAAATTAAAACTATTCCTATTATCTAAATGCTATTATGATATTAATGATTATTTAAATGACACATTTTAACTTACAAGTTTTATAAAATAATTACAATAAATAGGTACTAATTAAGTAAACCAAATGAAAAGCCCTCTTCCTCTCTCCTACTTTTGCTGTGCCCGACAGGGTCCACAATGATCATATTTTGTTAAACCTACCACCTAAGTTCACATGTGGAAGCAATAAATATGAGTATTGAGTATATACTATAGTATAAAACAAAGTCGCTTCCCGCTGTCTGTCCCTATGTATGCTTAGATCTTTAAAACTACGCAACGTATTTTGATGTGGTTTTTTTTAATAGATAGAGTGATTCAAGAGGAAGGTTTATATGTATATATAAATACATATTATACTACAGAATAGACTACACGCCGGCGAAGCCGCTCGTTAGGTACTAATAAATTGGTTTGGGATCGCACGAAAGGATATCCGGGTACACTGGCAGGTGATAAAAGAACAAGCTACCTATACAGATGAGTCTAGGCTTGTTTGAACTGACACGATCTGTGCACACACGATGCAATCTTACTGTAGTTTTATGGTTTCTTCATGTGGCACTCGTGTCTGCCTTTGTACTGTAGACACGTCAGTTGTCATCGTGACAGCACCACACGTGACACACGGTACTATGACGTGTTCGCAGGCCTGACGGACCTACAGATAGTACTAATCATGGCAGCCTAAGAGTGCACGTCGTTGCTATTTGACTTTTAAGTTATGGTTCCGAAGCCCGTTGCACGCAGTAGTGCTGTTGCAGCGTTGATTCCGATCACCTGCTGTTCCTGGTGTCTCGCTGTTGTGGCATCAGTTGTTTTACATGTTATCGCTGTGATTAACGCCGCACTATTGGTCTATCGTGGCGTCAGGGCGACACTGTCACACAGCAGTGCCGTCGCGACAGTGCTGCCGTGCTCGGAATGTAATCTCATATAGGCTTAAAGAAAATGTATGGAGCCCAGTAGTGACTCGGCAGCACTGCTGTGTGCAGCTGGTTTCAGAAGCATACCTTTAAAAACACACTTCATTGGTGCAGCAGTCTTAATGTGACTGAACGTGTGGTATTGGGTTTGATTACCAAGTCGGGCAAAGTATGGTAGTAAGTGCAGGAACAATTGTTAAATATTTCTTTAATTTTTATATCCGAGAAACATAAATAGTCGCTTTTATATTGGCTCTTGTGATACAGGTACCCAGTACCGAAATAGTAATAAAGTGGTGGCCCAGTGGTAATGGCCCCCGACTTACGAGTTGTAGGTCGTGGGTTCGAACCCAGGCAGGCGCTTTACTTTGTGTAAATAATTTCACCACCACTGCTCTCAAAACGGTGAAGGAAAACATCGTGAGGAAACCGGCATGTCTTAGAACCAAAAATTCAAAGACATGTGACATCTACCAACCCGCACTGGGCCCGCGTGGTGGATTACGGCCTACTCCCTCTCACCGAGAGGAGGCCTGTGTCCCAGCAGTGGGAACATTAATAGGCTGATGATGATGATACAGGTACACCTAGTACAAGAGCTAGGGCTACACAGATTTTTGTGTCTTTGAAGTGCAAATAAATATTACTATATTAACATTATATAACTGCAGTTGGTGCTGGTGACGCATAGTGAATTAGGGAAAAATTTCATCTGTTTCAGTGTTCGTGACTTTCCTCAATTAGGTTTATTTATTTTTAATTTTAATGTGATATGTGTTTGATTTAATTATGTAAAACTAGTTTTTGCTAGGCTTCGCTAGCCGGAAAATATCCCACGGGGACGTAATACCAGGTTAAAAGTACCTATGTGTAAACAATGTATTAATTCCGTACTTAAGAGCCCTATTACATTTCGACTGATTTCGACGGTGATTTTAGCGTTAAATGGGCAACTTTGGCGTTCTTGTTTTGAGTAATTGAACGACTTGGACAACTATGACTTATTGAGTTGTGGAGAATAGTTATTAGTATAGTACATCGCTGCATCGCTTTTTGCAATTTTTTCTTAATTGTTTATATAAAGCCAAAATTCCGAAGCAAGTTTTTCAAAAAATGCGCGAGGGCAGTTTTTTGAGCTCGTGGGTAGAACTATGGTACATAGCAAATGAAATGAAAAATTTAAAATAAGATCTTTTAAAAAGTGTTGTAGTTCATAGCGGCCTCAGAATTTTGAAATATTTATTGGATATCTAAAAAAAATCCAATTAAAAATCATAAAAAACGCTCAGAATTAACTGTAAATTTCTCCTTTCTACATTCATATTGTTACGTAAAATTTATACCAGAATAAACGTTGGTTCATAGGAAATTAAAATTCCATACTTAAAAAACAAAAACTGTATTATATAACTCATAATAAGCATAATTACAACTGCCAAAATGCTACTTATGCGATGCATCGGGCGCTCGAACTGTCAAAACGCAATTTTGTGATAGCCCTTTTATTACATTTTCACATAACTATTAGTTTAAGCGGCGCACGCGAATAGGTAATGCTCCCAGTCCGCATGATTTTTTCCGAAATTTTCAACGATCATCGTCATATTTCAGCCAATTTACTTACACTAAACCATAATGAATTATATACCTAAACCTTCCTCATGAATCACTCTCTCCATTGGTGAAAACCGTATGAATCCTTTCGGTAAGTTTTTGAGTTTATCGCGTTCAGACAGACAGACAGACGTGGCGGGGGACTTTTTGTTTTATAATTGTTTAGTGACATAGAGATGCTTTGCTGTTACCAAAAGGGATAACCGCAAAATATATTAATAGCAGTTATATGACGCACTTTATGATTTAAATGCGAGCACAAACCAATTTATAAGTAGGTAAGTAGTGGCGAGAGTTCCTAGAATCGATTTAAAACTGTTAAGCCTCTTCGGTTAGGGAGTCGTTAGTAGCTAAGATGGTAGTTTAGAACCTTAACCACATCTGACAAGAATTTGAGTTTATTGCTGTCCTGGGTTTGATTCCCAGGTCAAACAGTGTTATTGGGTTTTTCCATAAGGAATTTCTGAGTAGCAGTAGCAGCCCTGGATCTAGTTTTATGCTAGGTTGATGGCAATAGGTGTTAGAGGTTTCAATAAATGGCCAAAGTTAGTATTACTCATTATTTATTATAAAAAATACTCGGAACACGCAGTCATCTTGTGACACCACAGACAAGAAGAGACGGAAAAAGGATATGACACATTAAATGTCACTCACAATCACAGAGAAATGTATTTGAGTACATTGCCTTTTATTACGTATTTGCTAAAGACAATTTTAACAATAGGCTCGCCCTCTAGGTATTACACGGAAATTAAACATATCTGGCGAAATGTGGGTAGACTTACATCTCTGCCTACCCCGTTCGGGGAACACGGATTCGTTATATCTCTATATTAAAGGAAGGATTAAAAAAAATTATATCCTATAAAGGAGTAACAAGTTCGTAATTATTGCTAATGTAAAATCCTATCGCGCAGTCGACTTGTACCGCTCACAGAACATTGATACTATCTATTTCGTGGTAACGCTTGTTGCGCTTATAGAATATTCAAATTATCTATTCCGTGGTAGCGCTAGTACCGCTTATAGAACATTGATATTATCTATTCCGTGGTAGCGCTTGTACCGCTTATAGAACATTGATACCTATTATCTATTCCGTGGGAGCCCTTGTAGCGCTGGTGGAAAATGGATATTATCTATTCCGTGGTAGCGCTTGTAGCGCTCACAGAACACGATACCTAGTGTCTTTTCTGTGGTAGCACTTATAGCGCTCACAGAATAGATAATAATATTATATATTCCGTGGTAGCGCTTATTAATACAACGAATGACAAAAAATGTTAACTTAATTTGCTGACACTTGGCCGGTGTCTTGGTTCAGTACCTATTGTATTGCAAGGTCCACACATAACGCAACATGGCCTGCCCCCATATGGTTTGTGGTGCTGTTGACAAGACTACCTTCAATGTTCCCACAACAGGCCCGCACTCGGCACTCTGAACAGTATTACAATGCAGCCCCGTGTAGCAGCGCCTACAGCAACAATGTTCATAGTTCTACATTGTAACCCGGCGTTTTGGGTGGCCGTGCTAAAGTTAATTTATCAGGTATTGGGAAAGAAACAATTAAACAATTACCTTTTACACATTACAAAGTTTATTGTATTATCAACAAGGTACACACAATTTTTGGCAAGCCACCAAACTATATTAACCTTCCCAACCTTAATATTTAAAATGGCATCTGCCCCGACACGCTCTGTCTCCGTTACAACGCGTGTCGGAGGAGATACAAACATGAGACTATAATTACAAGAACTCAAGGTCGCTTGTTAGGATCCGTGAGATGAACGTTTAATAATCTTTAGCTCAATCGTATGTAATGACCTATATGGTTGTGCTCCTATAAGAAATATAACACTTGGGGCAAAGCACCCAGAGACACAACCAAACACATTGACTTTATAACAACTGGTCTTATAAACTAATATTCTGAAGAGACCTTATCAAAATGGTCACATGTATAATCTCTCTCTAAGGTTCTACTACAATTAAATGTTAGGTAGTAGTATGACTTCAGTTTATAACTCCCTCTCAGTTTGTGAATTAACCTCTAGACTCAGTTTGTGGAATGAAGACCCTTGGCATGGAACAACAGAGAAAACTCTGTGTTCCCACGAACGCGTGGCCTACGGGTCCACCGTAAAAGATGACGCTGAATCGTACCTGGATGCGGCGAGACTTTCCTGCACGAGATACCGGGTAGGTAAGGACTTCCAATAGAAGGATGGCCACACGGCCAGTACTCGAGCTCGTTGGGTCAAACCTCTGAACTGCCAACTGCTCGTGGTGAAACCGTCACACGGCCCAACAATAGTCGGGACTCGGGACGGACTGCTAATTCATCAGGCCACGGCACAGCACCAGGCGTCACGTCTCCACACGATTCGTACCAGTTTCAGGCTAGCCTAAAAAGCCAGACAGGTTCAGCTACAACTGAAACAACGACACAGATATATTCCAATTAGATTATTGATCGGACACATCAGACGATCATCACTGAACCGGTGCCCGTCCAATAACCTACCTGTTCTATCACCATCATCGCGTAGCTTCACCAGGATCCGAGGATCAACGATGTCGTTGCAGACGCCGTATCAAAGAACGCTATTGTTTTGGAAGCTTCGAGAAGTATCTAACCACAGACTAAACAGAATCGTCAGTGACTGTCCACTTTTGCTAATCTATGATTTATTTATTTATTGTTTATCAAAACCCTGCATGACTATAAAATGTTGTTGATTAACATAAGTATGTCAATAAATGTGGAAAGCTCGAGCAACATAAATTTAATTATTAAACCAACCACAACGCCTTACATCTGCATTATTGATACACTCTGGAGCTTCAAGGTGTTACCGCTAGATGTCGCTTAAAATGTCATTTTGCAGCGTGACAATGCCCCTCTTCCCACAAAAAAGGTTTTCGCTATGCGAAAAACCGCACACCGCCCTCGGTGTTAAAACACGAAAAAAAATGTATCTATAAATTCTCAAAATTAACTCGAGTGGAAAGAGTACTAATAGAAAAAAAAAAAATAGATAAATAAATAAATGTTTATTCTCTATGCCTTTCCTTTAGTGAAGAATCGAACCAAAATTAAACCAAACTGCCAGGAAACATATTCTACCTACGAACCTCCTACTATCCGGGCATACCCCCCCAATCTTTCATACATCCCTAAACTTACCTCTCTTTCAATCAGTAGCTCCCTGCATCCATATCGCAGGTAGTCACATCTTACATACTCCCGAATTCCGTCTGTATACCAGTGGAACTCTGCATTGTTTACAAAAACTTAACGATCCTCCTGGAGAATATGTTCAGCGAGCTGAAACATAATAAATTGAACAATAATTGTCCATACAACTCACCAGGTAGGACGTATTCAACTTTCCCAGAAGTAAACCTTCGGGAAAAACTTTGGTGAATAAGGCTTATTTTAAGAGTCACCGGCCGCTCTAAACAACTTGTGCTATCAAAAATTCCCACCGATGCAACAATGCTATATTGGTGAGAACTATACTTAGTATAGGCTTATTTTTAAGAGTTACTATCCGCTCTATAACAAATATCTTACCGAAGCAACAATGCTATCTCGGTAAAGACAAAACATAGTAAAGGCTTATTTTAAGAGTTACTAACCGCTCTATAACATTAGTCTCACCAAAGCTACGCTATCTCGGTAAAGACTTAACATAGTAAAGGCCTATTTTAAGAGTTACTAACCGCTCTATAACATTAGTCTCACCAAAGCTACGCTATCTCGGTAAAGACTTAACATAGTAAAGGCCTATTTTAAGAGTTACTAACCGCTCTATAACATTAGTCTCACCGAAGCTACGCTATCTCGGTAAAGACTTAACATAGTAAAGGCCTATTTTAAGAGTTACTAACCGCTCTATAACAAAATATAGTCAGAGCTATATGTATAAAAAATCTATCAAAAGAAGTAAAAAAAAAAATGCCATTAGACTATAATTATGACAATAAGTGTCAAATTATTAAATATACATTTGCAACATTGGATTATTTAAGTTGATTTTAATATCCTTTATGTGCCAACTGCCTAATGGGCCACGCTATTTCTAATGGGTTCACGACCATGGACCTTACGAAAAAAAAAATATTATGTTAAAAAAAAAAAAAAAAAATAATTTTAAAAAAATCCGATGTGCTGCGTGCCTAGGCCCAACATAATGCACTCGAGTTATGTTAACTTCAAGGCTACGTAATTCTGATCCCGTGAATTGAACCTTTTATACGGTTTTATACGGTGAGTGGTTATTGTAAGTGGTCAAGTTCTATTGATTGCTATTGAATTATTGTCAGGCGTATTCTTCCTGAAAAATTGAAGTGACTATTAAATAGGTTTGAAAGGTTTTTTTAAAATATAAGTAGATCTATTTTGTAACACGTACAATTATTTCAGACACGAATCATCTATTAAAGTTGTGAATTTCAGCCGATCTAAGCGTGGCCGTGCTAGGACGGATAAGTTGTAGCCCGGCCACTGAAAATGGCGTATAAGTCATGAAGTAATGTGGTACTATTATTTCTCTTTCTAGTACCAAAAGGTACATATCCGTACAGTCTACTACCATAACCATGACCTTGTTTGCCATCGTGGCCGGGCCAGAACGGAACACACGACTTCGATCACGGTGCGCACGACTACTTAGAAAAGATTGCTGCAATCGGATGAATGATTTAGGAATGCGTATGAGACAAACAATCATAATTTTTTAAATATTATAGATTTTTTAAATAATATAGACTTCATGTATTTCCCCATAACCCATTTTTTTGGCCAAATTCGCTGGTTTATTGGATTTCTATGGGAAGTGTCAGCTAGCTAGTGAGAAATTATTTAACACATATTTACAAAGTAAAAAATCTTTATTAAGTAGTTAACGAAATACTCCTTCTCCGACTCGTAGAATTGAACCAGACGGACTGCAGAACGACGACGATCAATGCGCGCGCTCTGTATATCTGCCGGATTACAGATTAGGACGAATATATGGTAGGAAACTAAGCTAGGTAACTTAGCTCGTTAGAAAACTAGTTAAGTTAGAAGACTATTGGACGTATCGTATGTAGGTATTAGGCTGTACGTCAGTGGTAACAAAGCCAGCTGGCCTCTTATTGAAATTCCGTACTCGATACTAAGGTAGGCCAGCTCAAGGTTCAAGTGTTACCATTGGCGTGCGGCCTACTATACGATACTGGTACAGTCAAGGAAGGATAATACTAAGCACAAGGTTTACTAACAGGTATCGAAAATTTTGAACGAAAATGACAGTTCCAAAAGGTGACGTGACATGCGCCCGCTGTTGGGAAACGAATTGTTTAATCTAAAATCTTTGGCCGTGCCGAGCTTTAACGCCACAAGGCATTCTCTGCATCAGACGATGATCATCGTAAGTAGTTTTTGCATTTAAATAAAATAAAATTAGATTTTGATTGATTTTGAGATTTTAGTCGTTGCTGTGGGCAGGGTGCATTGCTCGCAGATCGGACGGCCAACAGCACTGAAAGGTTCTGAAGTGGTGAGGTGGTGACCGGGTATCAGAAAGCTCAGCGTGGGTAGGTCTTCCACAAGCTGGACTGATGACCTGGGGAAGGTCTCGGGAATCCACTAGATGCGAGAAACACAGGAGTCAGGACAGGACAGGAGGCCTATGTCCAGCAATGGATGTCTTTCAGCTGAAAGAATAGCGATTCAATGATTGTAAATGAACCAAAATAAAGTCATCAAGCTCGAGTCGAGTCTGATTCACCTCCTCACACACCACCTCCTCTCACTGTAGCCGGGACGCCTTCAGAAGTCAATACAGCCGATGCTGCTGGGTCAGCAGTGAATAAACCATTCTCTGTGTAGGTAGTACCCACCTTGCACGACGTACACATGGGTTGATTGCCTACCACTAGCGTCTGTTACCTTGGGTCTCGGGATATAGGTTTCCAGCTCTTATACCAACGACGTACGTTTGGTTATGGTTTGTGTGGTGTCTTGGTTTAGGTTAGGTATGTACAATAAGACACTGTTTCCAATATTACTGCGCTAGACATGCTATCGCCATGACCATCCGGAGTAGACTGCGAGCGCGGAGCAAAGCCCCGCACTCCCTCTACCGTGCAGCCCCCATCATAGCACGCATAACTTAATTATTAGACGTCACAGTTTGTATGGTCACGCCGGGGTTGAGCCTTACGATAATGAGGTGTGGTAAGTAGTTAAAGGGGGATATATGAGCATTACACAACGAGTTCTAACTTTCGTCCAAGCTTAAACTTTTCGGCTAGTTTTTGTATTTCGAACCTTATTACAACCGAGATAAAGTGGTGACAGCACAGATTAAGTTTTACAGTTAGTTTTTGTAATTAGAATGTTAAAGTTTTCAGAATAAAGTACAAAAAAAAAATGGCTCGATGGTTTATAATCCTGGGTTTATAATCAATCGAGCTATTTTTCACCGACAATTTTCATACATAAGGCCATATGAGTTTTCAGGCTTCATTTTATAGTCAGCAGGGTCTTAGGCGGATTAGGAATAGGGTCCAACAGTCCTATCGTAGCCACACTGTGCACATTTGAAGCAGCGGCGAAACCAAGCCCTTAGTACCCTCTGCGTACGTTTGGTTCTTCGAGAAGCATTAATTATTTTACTTTTATGCTAGATTATAATGTTGAAGTAAAAAAATAAAGTGAAGCTGTTTTGTAACATTTTTATTTCTAAGAGCACAATTTCAATTATACAAATAAGTTGTAAAATTAATTAATGAATCACCAATTTCTTTTTCTAACATTAAAGCTGATACTAATACATTGCATTCCTAAAGTGATAATTATAATCATAATGTAAAGTGAGACGAGTACCTTTTACTAAAATAGATATAAAAAACTCTTTTGAGTCATAGTTTGACCGATACCGCTCTGTACCACGCCTTAGGAATGCGCAGCGGGGCGGGGGGCGGGACGCCGTGAGCGTTGACGGCGGACTGACAGAGCGGAGCGGCCTGCACTGCCCCCACGTCTGGCATACCTAAGGCGCGGTACAGCGGTTTCGGTCAGCTATTTCCGAAAACCACAGATTTTGAGTAGGCTAGATACCACATTTAAGCCGTCCAACCAAGCTTGCCGTCATGTTTCAGTTTGTGTTCGATCGCGCCAGTGGCGAGTTGTGTCGTCGAGGATATAAAAATGCCAAATAAACTGTGATTACGCTTAGCGATTGAACACGCTCGGTTTCCATACTATCGAATGAACATGCGGTATCTAGCCTACTCTAAATCTTTGTACATAACTAACAAATACCTTCACGTCAAATAGTTAGCATAGACGCTCGGATAACTGATACCTACTGTAAATGTTGTACTGTACTTACTAAATCCATGCACTACCTCTATTATGTAAATAAAGCTTAATTATATTTTTTATTTTATACAAGGCCTGTTATAATGGACTGATTAAAGTTCGCAAACGTGGAATCTAATAGTAATAAAACAAAACAAAATCGTTAAATCATTTTAAGCAAACAGCTGATCACGCTGCTAGTGTCGCGCGTAGTAGGTACTTGAAAAGTTTTATAAAATAATTTGTCTTTGTTTGATTGCTATTAAATACCCACAAAATGTGTAAAGTTTCGTTAATAAAAATTTTGGGAAGAATTAATTAACTAAGGGCCGATTTTCAAATGTCAGATAACTTTTATTTGAACATTATTGACGGTGGTTTATTAAACAATTTCTTACAAAAACCTGTCAAACCGTCATATTCTTCTGTTTCAAATAAAAGTTAGCTGATGTTTGGAAAATCGGCCCTCAATCTAATTAATTTCCTCGTAGTGGTGCTCTCGTTCGTATATTTCCTGTTGACACTCCCTTCTAAGCAACAAATTCACATAGAAGGGATTTTCCGGCTGAAAATATAAAGAATAATTATTAAAATTAATGTGAGATATTTAGCAGAGCAGTGAAAATGTAATGTGTTTTTATATTTGAGTGAACTTATTTAGAAGAATTTCTTGGAGCATTTCTTTTTTTTAAGTACCTTGTGTTTATTGAAAAGAATTAATAGTTATAGTTAAAGGTAGATGTGAAAGATGATATAGCTAGAAAGGGGGTGAATACCGAGATGACGTCTAATAGAGAAGTATGGAAAAAGGGACATGTGGCGCCGACCACAAATAAATTGGGATAAGGGCAGTAGAATGATGATGACGATGATGAGTTAAAGGTAGGTGTGAAGGTGTCCACCCACTGTCCCGGACTGTAACCGGACCGTACTGTAGCCGTGACAGTCACAAAAGTTATAAGTGAGTAAAATTTCTTTCTGTGAGTAGGTTTGTACAACCACTTTTGCACGTCATGTTCAAAATTCAAGTCATTTATTCAAAGTAGGCTGAGTATTTGCACTTTTCGAAGGTCAATCCATAAGACAGTTCCCCAAAACGCCCACCCTTCACCACTTCCTAATACTTTAGCTCGGAAGAAGAAGTGGCGAAACAAACTCCCCAACAGCACTGTCAGTTGTCGGTATAGTTCATGGTTGCCTATGCAACCATGAACCATGAAAGATTTTTTATCGCGCATTGGTTTTTCGAGAGTTGAAAATTCAACAGTGTATTTTTTTGACTCTCTGCACAGTACTACTCTCTGTTGGACTATCAATGCTCAGCAAACACAGAAGTTGAAAATCTAGTGCGCGATAAATGTCTTTGTGATAAAAAATCGCCCAAGCCTAGTTGCCGCGTCAGTTCATGGTTACATACGCGTTCGTACGCCATCGAACTGCGCGTAAAACGCGGTGGTGCGCCGTACGGCACCGACGGCGACGACGTGCGCGGGCAGGCCCACAACGTCACGGCTGTGGGCCGGTACGCGACGGTGTAGTGGGGTGCAGGGTGTCGGCCGAATGAAAATTAACGTTATTTGTTTATGGCTTACAAAGGCTTCAAGCTACAGGCGTGGTCTTTTCTTTTATCAACTTATCCGAGTCAGGATCCTCAAATTTAATGGCTCGCTTCGCTCGCTCTCGCATTCTATTTCAAAGGTCACAATGACTGCTCAACCTTCCAAGTTAGGATGCCATTTTATTTATTTTGTAACATAAAAAATACCCTCCATTTGAGCTTTGCCGACACCCAACAAATTTTGATACAGATACGCCATTAGGGCGACCTACGCCACTAAGATGGCGCCAACTCGTAGTAATTCATACAAACTATATTTATTGCATATATTCAAAAGAAATTGATAGAAGAACAAGCAACACTTGGAAAACCTTACTGGTCGCTAAAAGAAATAATTAAAAACGAAACAATACCAATGTCGGTGAAAAGCAAACTTTATAACACGTGCATTCTCCCATGTCTGACTTATGGGTGTCAAACTTGGCCTGTTACGAGCAAAAACAAACAAAGACTTATAATTTGCCAACGCAATATGGAGCGAAGTATGCCAAAAATAAGGCTACATGACAGGTGGACGACCACAAAAATAAGGAAAAGGACAAAAGTAAGCGATTTTGTACTAAAAAGAAAAAAACTCAAATGGAACTGGACTGCACCCTAATTACGTAATGCATTTTCAATTTTAAATTGAAACCAATTGAAACAGATTGCCAGTCCATTGCTTCATAAGTTCGACAAAAAAAATTGAGCAGATTATTTTTGTCGAACTTATGAAGCAATGGACTGGCAATCTTTTTCAATTGGTTTCAATTTAAAATTGATCGTGCATTACGTAATTGGGGGGCGAGTCACATGATGAGAACTGTTAGGATGGCGCTCCGTGGGTCCTTTTAATTAAAACACTTAGATTCTGCTACAAGCCTACAACTGAATTTATTTAAACTTGCACATCAAAATTACAATTAGTAGGAAAAGATGTTAATCGGATAGAAATTTGTGGGTTGACTGCGCCGCTATGCATTGCGGGCAGTTTTATATAGTACATTAAAGTAAAGTCAGCAGTAATTGCTGTTCAATAAAATTATGTATAACAGAACGAACCGAGGACAATGGACGAAAGACGTAATGGAATGGTATCCTAGAAATGGAAAGAGACAAAAGGGACGGCAAATCAAGAGGTGGGAAGATGACTTGCGAAAAGGATGGAGAAGCTCGTGACAGAAACGAGTGGAAGAAACTGCATACGTCGGAGGACAACCTGACTAATAAACTGGTTGCTGAAGAGTGTGTATTTTATTTAGAGAGTTATTTTATTAAACTAGATTTAAAAACTTAAAACTATTATTGTATTTGGTCAGCGAATAAAGCCTTTTTTAAATTTATTATACAGCACGAGTCCGGTTACAGATCCGTTCCGCTGGCCGGATGGCACGGATATAAATTTTTAGGTGACAAATCATTATTAGTATAAAATAGGTTCACAAACAAAAATTCAACAGTGATTTGATACTGGCGCCAAATTCGGAGTTAGAAAAATGCATAAAAAAGTAAAAGTAAAAGACATTGCCTAATTTTGTATGGAAGTTGGACCAAGTGCTGCCTAGAATACTCACATAGTGCATTTTGTTCCTCAGACCATCACTAACCTGTATTTCAAAGCGCATATAAATCTATCCCAGGAGTCCAAAGAAAAACAGTCTCTTGTTTTGAATATTTTTATTGGAAAAAATTAACTTAGTAGCAACAAATGTACAAAATCAACTATTAAACAGTTATTGTGCATTCAATTATAATTGTAGTAATTGTATTTTGATGTTGTAGTTGGAGTTGGACGTCGGAACCACCGGGGTAACCTACTGGCCAGTTTTATGGAGCAGGAAGGTCTCTTTATGATGAATTCCTTCTTCAAAAAACGTGAGCACAGAAAGTGGACCTGGCAGAGCCCTGATGGGGCAACAAAAAATGAGATTGACTTCATTATGTCGACGAAGAAGCAAGTATTCAATGATGTCTCTGTGATCAACGTGGTGAAAACCGGAAGCGATCACCGCATGGTAAGAGGCACATTTAACTTAATTATCAAGCTGGAAAGATCTCGACTGATGAAGTCTACGCTCCGTCCAGCACCAATCCAAGTCCAAAACCCCGAGAGCTTTCAGCTCGAACTTCAGAATCGTTTCGAGTGCCTAGGGAGCTCCGTGGACGATTTTAACGATGGGTTCGTGGAAACTGTCCATACGGTCGGGTCCAAGATCTTTAAGACCCGTCGTACAAATGGAAACAAGAAGCTCTCTGATCCTACTATTCAGCTCATGAAGGAGAGGCACGAGATGATCCTCCAATCTTTAGACGATGCGGTCAAGTACCGGCAGCTCAATAGACGGATCTCTAAGTCATGCGATTAAGGATGTGATATTGGGCAGAGCCAGCTTGCAAAACTGAAGACCGATGATGGCAGGATCGTATCCGCCAAACTTGAACTATTGAGAGGTTATATGGACAGTTATACACGTCAACCAGTAACCCCGTTACGAGTGTGGCAAACGACCCAAGAGCTAGATTAACCCGACACTATACCGAAGATATCCCGGACGTCAGCTTGTACAAGATTAGGATGGCTCTAAAGCAGCTTAAAAACAACAAGGCGCCGGGTGATGACGGAATTACGGCGGAACTCCTAAAGGCCGGTGGGAAACCCGTTCTTAAGGCTCTCGAGAAGCTGTTTGATTCCGTCATACTCGGGGTAAAACACCACACGCATGGAACAGAGGTGTGGTAGTACTCTTCTTTAAAAAGGTGTGTGAGTATGTCAGTCCGACTCTACGACCAGACCTCGAAACCTATCGTTCTGCAGCGAGGTGTGAGACAAGGAGACGTTATCTCTCCCAAATTATTCACCGCTGCACTGGAGGATGTCTTCAAGGTTCTGGACTGGAAAGGGCTAGGCATCAACATCAATGGCGAGTATATCACTAACCTTCGGTTTGCCGACGACATAGTTATCATGGCTGAGGCCATGGAGGACCTCAGTATAATGCTTGATGACCTCAGTAGAGCCTCCAAAAGAGTAGGTCTTAAAATGAACATGGAAAAGACAAAGGTCATGTCAAATGCCCATGTAACACCCACTTTCATAAAGATCGGAAACGCTACGCTCGAAGTGGTAGACGAGTATGTTTACCTAGGACAAACTGTCCAGCTAGGTAGGTCCAACTTCGAGAAAGAGGTCAATCGTCAAATCCGACTCGGCAGGGCAGCGTTCGGGAAGCTACGCAATATCTTCTCGTCCCACATACCACAGTGTCTCAAGACGAAAGTCTTTGACCAGTGCGTGTTGCCAGTGATGACTTATGGCACTGAAACGTGGTCGCTCACAATGGGCCTTATCAGAAGGCTAAAAGTCACCCAAAGAGCAATGAAGAAGGCTATGGATCACCAAAATGGATCACAAGTGACGTAAGACAGCAAAAAGTAGTCGGTTTTTTTTTAATTCTGGCATTTCGCAGCTGACCACTAAGGTCCTGGCTGGTTAACCGAACTTTCCTGTGGCTGCCTTTAGCTACTACACTAAAAGTCTCCATCCAGGGGCATAAACTATTCTAAATTAAAATTAGGCGAACGCTCGCTAAAGGCACGGGAGGGGGGGGCGCGGTTGCTGGGTCCATAAGGGAGTATAGGGGGGTATTTATAAATACATTTTTGAGAAAAAATATATCAAAAACGTTGTTTAATGCAAGATTAGTCATTATCACAAAAAATGGATTTATTTATTTTTCCTGGGACCAATATTTTTTTTTTAATTTTTTTTTAGTTCATGTGTATGCTACAGTACCGCTAGACCAACTCACATTCCTAGGCAGCACTTGGTCCAAACCTAGGCAATGTCCTTTTGAGAACTTACCACATACGTCTGAGGTAGTTCTTCAGTGTTTGATTTTACACGGCGACATTTTTTGACGCGTAATGTGACCAGAACGCCCAGGATAACACCAACAGCAACACCCAGAACTACCGCTGATACTATGATTGGTACAACTGGTACTATTGACTCGTCGCTAGCCTTATTATCCGCTCCTGGGGAGTCATCGCTAGCATCAATTTCCGCTCCTGGGGAGTCGTCAAAATCAAGATCTTTATTTCACATAACAGGGCACTTATGAAACGTCAGAAGCACAACGCGAGCGCAGTGCGCTCTCCCTGCGTTCCGAAAGGTCCAGGTTTTGAAAGTTTGTGTCAAATTGATAGTTTCATTAATGGAACGGCAAAACTTTTGCCAGAAACTATAATTAAGTGCTTACATAGCACCCAAGTTCACATTCTGCCCAGTTACCTCAGTGGATGTGGAGCGAACCTTTTCCACTTACAAAAATATTCTAAATGATCGAAGACACAATCTTACCACTTGGAACAATACATGATTGTTTACGTGTACAAAAATATTAAACAATTTTAATGTCATGTAATGTTAGGTACTGCACTGTTTTTTTTTTTTTGGGTTCCTAAAATTTTTC
This sequence comes from Conistra vaccinii, assembly GCA_948150665.1. Classification (NCBI taxonomy): domain Eukaryota; kingdom Metazoa; phylum Arthropoda; class Insecta; order Lepidoptera; family Noctuidae; genus Conistra; species Conistra vaccinii. The sequence continues at coordinate 3,972,516 of OX411344.1, read as the reverse complement.
ATCTAATTTCGCATATTTTACCAATTTTCGTGCATATTTCAAGCATATTTGAATGCATATAACAAGCTTTTTATGTTGATAGCCCCACTTCGAATTTTAAGACCCCCATCAGTCCCTACTGAAAAAAAAAAATGATTTCTTATTTGCAAAATAGTTGAGCAAACGTCATCTAAAACTATTCCAAATTTCAAGTGACAGACAGACGGACGGACAGACAGACTAAATCTCACTATACGGGTTCCTTTTTACCATTTTGGTACGGAACCCTAAAAAAGGACAAAATTCTGTCCATGAACCTACCAGTAGGTTCGTCCATAGTGCTGATCCTGACAGCAAACTCCTCCCTGCCGAGTTTGTTGTCCACTCGCAAGTAGTATGTTCTGTCGACGTCATCCTTGGTGATGCGAGCCAGTATCAAGGTGATGTTGTAGTAGCCGTTACCCTGAGGATAGGAAATAAATGTAAGGATTGTAGATATATGAAAAGAAAAGACTCAATACACAAAAGCATAGTTTTTAGCACGTTAACTGTCATACGCGCCGCGTAAATGCTACACCTTCCCCTGGGCTGGTCTATCAGCTCTAACTTCATAGACCTGTCAGTTAAGTTGCTCTATTTCTTAGGACTTGTCAACAGGATTTTGAGACAGAATATATAAACAAAAAAAAATTTGGGACAGTTAACGTGTTGAAGGCTCAAGTTATAACTCTAAAGATAGAAAAATATGAAGAAAGGACGATTTATCTGTGCCCAATAGTCTGGCAACAGGCGACTCTTAATAACAACATAACATAACATAAACATCACACCTGTTTCCCCCAAGTTCTAGGTAGAGGTGTGCACTAATATTTCGTCTTATTTAAGTCCCATATAAAGGGGGCAGGCTTATTACCATCGACTGGGCACCAATCCAAACTTTGAGCTGTTACCCACTCCAGACCCATTCTGCCTATCGGCCATGCAACTAAGTTTCGCGAAATTATTTAAACTATGTTGGTCAGGTTACCTTGGTTCTCCTGTAAAGCTCTTCACATACAAAAACAGAACAATGATGTACCGTTGTTCAGTAACTGCAGCAACCAACAGTACCCGGACATTTGGTTGTGGAGATCAGAAAGACAATCGCTCCATGTAAAATACTGGTATTCAGCTGCATCAGGTAAGACTGGAATCCGACCCAACATTGTTGGGACAAGGTAGGCAGATTATGATGAACATATCAGTAACAAAGATTCAACTCTGTAGTCGCTTTGTCTCGGCGCCAACACTTTGGTCTCCTATGGTCCGCTCTCGCTTGGCTTGGGGCTTCCTCTCATTATCACATAGAGCCGAAAGATGTCCAGTGGACATTGTCCACTGCTTCGACACGACATAGGCCTCCCACCAGCAGTAAATTTTGGCGCAATTCTTCAAACTAAGTACGTCGGTTACGATACCTTAACCGCCTGCGAATCTCTTTCGAGTATGTAACTTTGTGAGCGGTCTCAACTCTGAATTGTCGAGTGTTGCTACAATACGATATTTAGCGCAACACAAAAATGGTGGTACAACATTAACATCTCAGAAACGCTCTGTCATTTCACTTTCGCTAGGCCCCCACGTCTACCGCGTGCTGCCAAGGACGGTAACCTTCTAACCTATATGTGCGAGTGCTCAGACTCAGTGTTTAGGACTTTGCCTGACCTAAATATATGTATTAACTCGTCAAGCTGTTTCTATTTCCTAACCTAAACTACCTACCTATCCATTAACGGCCTGCGCAGCCCTAGCCGTTACAAGCTCTCGGTGGATAGTATACTTACGCCGCCCGTGGCGCCGGGAGCAGGAAACACTCGTTACCGTTGCAGAACTTGGCCATAAGCGAATAAGTCCAGGTATGTGTGGCCAGCTTTGAGTTTCATCGCAATACTCAATATCTTTATTGCTTTACCTTAATGTGTACTTAGGTGGTAACTATATAATTTAGATCATTATGGACCCTGTAAAGCACAGCAAAAGGGTAGGAGAGAGGAAGCCCTATTTTAGGAGATCATTGTGGGAGCAAGTTTTATCTTACATATAAACATAGTCAGGAGATCGCGAATAAGATACTAACATTTCACTTATCTATTAATTATGTGTTATGTTATCTGCAAAAATGTACTTAAATATTTTAGATTATCTTTATATACCTATACATATACCTATATTATGATTCTGTCTCGATTTCGATGGGTCTCTAAGGTCTCGGACGCAAAGAATGTCGTATAGAGTCTATGGGAAAGAATTTCTGATCTGTCTTGTGACTGATATACTAAACAGTGTATCTGTTGGCAAACGGCGGATGATATTATTGGTAAGCTAGCGCTCCTCGCCGCTAGGGGGCGTCCGCATTTATGAATGAATCGATACTGCTGAATGGAGAAAGAGTTAATAATGTTTACGCCGCTCGCCTCCAGAGGGATAATTTTGATTGGGTTTTGTGTGTTTATTAAATAATGTTAAAGTTGTCGCTCCTCAACGCCAGGGGAAGCACTGTAGATCACGGTAGAACATTCTAGAACTTTCCAGAACCGAAAGTCGGTAAAAATGTATACTCTTTCCGCCCAGTTTACTCTTTGGCGGACCAGTTGGCTTCCAGACGTTTTAAGGTTCACACGTTTCGTTTATGTCCGATGTTGATCGTGACTACGTGTGCTGTAAACCCATAAAAATACAACAATCTTTTTACCAGTAACAATGGCTCAATGGCTGTGAACTGTCCGTCATCGCTCTGTCTCGGCGCCGCCAAGACCTGGTCTCCCGTGGTCCACTCCGCGCTCGGCTTGGGGTTGGCCCTCACGGTCACGTTGAGGCGACCCTCAGCCCCCAGCTTCAGGCCGAAGATGGTGATTGGGCTGGATTCTTGGCTTTTTGGTGGGTCTGCGAGAGAAAGGGAAATTGGTTATCTAAATCTACACTATAATATAATAATATTATTATATAGAGAAAAGGTAAGTAGTTTATTTTAATTTTGTAATGAATAAACTCTAAAAACTACTGGAATGATTTGAAAAAAGTTTCACGAGTAGTATAATGCTATATTTTATCGCTGAGTAGCATAGGGTATAATTTATAAATATACCACGCTGGCCAAGCTGCTGGCGGAAGCTAGTTCTTAATAAAAAGTACTCGAAACCGCCGGATACATTCCATAAGTTATAATCTTTTATATAATTATTATTTGTTAAGAAAAAACCTATATACATAGCAAGTTAATTACAAATATTCTTGTAGTAAATTAATTAGAAATTCAATTTCACTGGCTAATTCAGTGCACCCTCTTTTAAAACGAAAAAGCTAGAGGAGGACGCAGACACGTTCTTAACAATTTGCAGTATTACGAGTAGGTTGTACTTTAATCAAAATAACATTCATGACAATTATAGGCAGTTGCTCCATGTAAAATATTGGTATTCAGCTGCATCCTGCAATACATGGAGCGACTGCCTATCCGACCTCCACAACCCAGTAACTGGGTAATACGATACCCCTTGGTAAGACTGGTGTCAGACTTTCGGGCTTCTGACGACTCGTAACGACTGTCAAAGATCCACGAATGAAAGCCGGGACCCGCTGGTCCCGGCTGTCATTCGTGGATCTTTGCTTAACGTGCTTTCCGAGGCACGGAGGGAGGAGTCTCGGTATGTGAAGATGGACACCCATCCACTAACCAACCCGGGCAAGCGTAGCTTAACCTGATGGATCGACCCGTGCGGCTTGTTATTACTTAGCCACGAGCTCCTTCTGGCCAGACTGTGCGTGACTAAATAAAAATTCTAAAATGATTTTTTTAAACATTGCAAGATAAGTAATACACCAATGGAAAGAGCTTTTCAAGGAGAACCTTTGCTACTAACTCGACTTTTGCCAATTGTTAGTGAACCTAAATAGGTGACTTGGGCACCTAATATAAGTTTAGGAATGTTTTTCGCACCCAATAGCCAATAAGTGATGTACTTTTTAAGATAGAACTAGTCGCGGGCTCGAACTCGCTGGTTCCATGATTTTTGTTCACCCAAAAAGTACACATAATTATAAACACAGTAATATAGCTTATGGAAAGCATACGGTGACGATGACGCGAGTTCCATAATTTTTGTTCACCCATAAAGTGCTCAACGCGCCTAAAGAAGTTTTCACTTAAAAAATTGACGATTATATTTTTCGGAAAAGCGACCGGCGGGTACTTGAAATATGAGTTTCAGAGCTAACGTGGAGAACCTCTCCGTGTACATCTTACATAGCTGCGGGGCTAACACAGGCGTACCCAAGACGTTTGTGACAAGACAAAATAAATTTTATCATGTCTTATAATTTGTCTTAAATGCTAGCACGGTTCAACCATGTGATAAAATCTGAGGCGCGACATGCCTTTCTTGTTGCTAACTTCATAGTGTGACACAGTAAATTAAAAAAATTAAAATGTCTATGGTCAGTGAATATGCGACCAAATAAAATAATACGTTTTTATAGTGCAGGTTCATACAGTTTTACAACTTTTTAATTTTGTTGTGAACTAATTCACTTTTGACGTACGGACGACACTCATTAAGTGGCATTCGTGACAAAATTGGTGCGCCCATAGTAGCAAATAAGACATAGAATCCCAAATAAACGTCAAGAAGTTATGTCACAAGTCAAGAGATTATCTCACGCCGCCGTGCTAGCATTTGTGACATGACTGTTTTATCGTTCAAATTGTGATATAATGTGTGATTTAAGCTATCTCACAGTAGGCCATGCTCGGTGCGCTGGCATCGTGTCCGACAGAGATAGTAAAAGTGATGGGCAGTTAGAAGCTGATCTACATGGACAACATCTAGTTCACACGCACACAAACACCGTTCCGAACTATTTTAGTAAAACGAGTGCGTAAAAAATTACGTCCTCCTTCTCTCCTCCTCCTCCTCCTCCTTCAATCCTTTGGAAAATAGATTTTTTGAAAAAACCACTGCATAAATCAATTACAAATAAAAATTTAAATCTTTGATAATTTTGCTGTGTACGGTACGGATTTTGTTTTGAAGATTTCATACTTCTTTTATTACTTATTGACGTCCAAAGTTGCGTTAAAATTAGCAAGAAAAACGAATCTTTGTTGGCTCCTAACTTTTTATTGGCGTATTATTTTACTATTCTGTTTCCGCACAGAAAAAAATTACATTGAGACAAAACGATATCATGTGGATACAATGTACAAATTGTACAATGTCAAATAGTGGAGTAAAACCCCCTCGAGTATGGAAAAATTTTGTGAGCATCAAGATGACGGGACCAAGCCCCCAATTTAAAATGCATCACATTCAAGAGTTAGTACTACATATGTACTAATTGTACCCTAAACAAGACATTTGTACCTCTAAAGGTAAAGGAATTATGTCAAGATTTCCCTGGTCCCGCCACTTTGATATCAAAGTGGCGGGACCTTTTGGATGCGCTATTCAGAGGCAGGTAATACACACCCGAAGACTTAGTACTACATTTGTACTGGTATATACTCAGTTTTCAATACAATTGTAAGTGCCAAATTAAAGTTATGTGATTAAAACATTGGTCCCGCCATTTTGATGATTCATGTTATCGCTGAATTCATATGAAAAACAGTAAAACTCGTGCAAAATCAAATGTGGAAACTTAGTACGTCATACGTACTTCATCGTGTGTAATTTTCATATTCGTAACCTAAGTACATCAAAAATTATCTATCATTCGTAGTTTTCTTTGAAATGGTCACATCTATGCAGAAATGAAAAAATGGTTTTGATAATGATATATATGTATATTGATCCAATATAAATGTTGCCTTTAGTGTTTTAATGATAAAAGTTCATCAAGTATCATATTTTACTATCGAAAATTTTATTTTTATAGAATTGGAAAGATGTATGCAGAAATGAACCAAACGAGCTTTATGATTCTGATGTACAGGGAGGAATTTTTGAACCTCACCTCGAGGGAAAGTGCGAATTAATACTAATACCCAAACAAACAAACAAACAAAACACACACAAACACACAACAAACACAAATACAAACACAAACAACAAAACAAACAACACAAATCCATCTACAAATACACAACACACAAACAAACAAAAACAAAACAATTACCGTATACAAACAAACAAAAAACAACAAACACAAATACAAATTCTACAAATTAATCATTACTATTAAATAATGACTACAAAGAAGAATGGGCGGCTCCGTCCCAAGTGTTGTAACACTTTTCTACCTATATCGTATGAAAGATCTCAATGAGTGTATTTTTTTTTGTATGGTCATAACTCTGTATGACTGTATCTCATGCAGGGAAAGTGCTGTATGTGCTGGGTTCATTTATTTAGTAAAATACAAGTTAATTAATTGGCAAAGACAATGTCATAATTAGCAGATGATTGTATTCATCTGTTAAATAAGGCATAAAGTGTTGACTGATCCATCTTCAAGAATAAAAGTGATGTACGGGACAGCAACAACTATCGAGGGATAAAGCTCATGTCACATAGAATGAAGTTATGGGAGAAAGAAATAGAGAAAAGACTGAGAGAGGAGAGTGAGATTACCCCAAAACAGTTTGGGTTTATGCCAGGTCGAGGAACAATGGACGCCACCTTTGCACTGCGCCAATTGTGCGAGAAGTACAGACGTGCACACAAAAACTGGCACATGTGTTCATTGATCTGGAGAAAGCGTATGATAATACCTCGGGATGTGTTGTGATGGGCCTTGAAAGAGAAAGGTTTGCCAGGGAAGTATGTAGAGTTAATTCGTGCTATGTACAGTCGCGTTCATTAATATATTCGCCCTTTCAGGTTTCAAAAATATATGAACGTCAAAAAACTTCATAATATTGTAACAACTATAAGCATAATTAATAATTGTGGTCAAGATTTAGATTCATTAATATGTGACTGCTTTATTTCAGTAACATGTATACAGCCAAAGGCACATTATTTTACGAACCACTTTATGATCATAACTACCAGAACAATGTAGGATTCACAATTATGTATGCACACATGAATACAATAAGCAAGTTAGATTGCTAGTCAAATCTTCTTTATGACGTAGTAATAACGTTGAATTTGAATTACATATATACAATTAACAATTAAAATAATGAATTGTAATTGCAAGATAGACAATTAACAGTTAATTAATTGTGCTTGTAAAACTTTGCAATTACAATTAATTAATTGTTAATTGTTTGCATGTTTACAATTACAGTTAATCCTATCCTACTTCCTACTAATATTATCAGTTTATGTAGCATTCTATGTGTTTGTAACCTGGATTAACACTTAGAATACTTTTAATCCCGGGAGTACATTCCCGTGCGTGAGTTTTTACATTCATCAAATAGTATTAAGTAATTGTTATAATAAACAATTGACGATTAAGTTAATTGTAGATAACAATTAACTTTTTAATTGCATTTAAATTAATTGTGAACCACAATTAATGGATTTAATTGCAATTGATTTCAATTGCATCTCACAATTAAAATACAATTGAATTAAATCAATTGCAATAAAAATTGTAATTGTTTGCTTCTACAATTAAAAAATTAATTGAATTGTCCCATTGCCCAACACTGTTGCTGCCCCGTCTCAAAAATCCACCCTGTATAAGTAGTTAAATTGGATCAATTATAATAATATACATTTTTCAAAACAATTTTGGGTTGTTTCATTTCTGCATAGATGTGACCATTTCAAAGAAAACTACGAATGATAGATAATTTTTGATGTACTTAGGTTACGAATATGAAAATTACACACGATGAAGTACGTATGACGTACTAAGTTTCCACATTTGATTTTGCACGAGTTTTACTGTTTTTCATATGAATTCAGCGATAACATGAATCATCAAAATGGCGGGACCAATGTTTTAATCACATAACTTTAATTTGGCACTTACAATTGTATTGAAAACTGAGTATAATACCAGTACAAATGTAGTACTAAGTCTTCGGGTGTGTATTACCTGCCTCTGAATAGCGCATCCAAAAGGTCCCGCCACTTTGATATCAAAGTGGCGGGACCAGGGAAATCTTGACATAATTCCTTTACCTTTAGAGGTACAAATGTCTTGTTTAGGGTACAATTAGTACATATGTAGTACTAACTCTTGAATGTGATGCATTTTAAATTGGGGGCTTGGTCCCGTCATCTTGATGCTCACAAAATTTTCAAGCACCTTAAAAGAAACATTTGTTACTAGTTAAACGAATGTGTAAAATTATGGAAAAAAAATAGATTTTAGAATGTTTTATTAATCATGGTCTGCTCAGGAATGTTTTTTGCCAACCCACTCGCGATTAATTTCTTAACATACTTTATAATTATAGATATAAAATACTTTTCATCCATTAAACAGATGGGTGAAGGTCGTATCTAGGTCGGATCTTAGATTATAACAAGATGACGTATAAAAACCGACTTCCAATAAAAACACTACAAAGTGAAAAATAACTTTACTTTCGGAAGTCGGTGTCTTTGGTTTAAAAATTTCTTTTTTTTTGCCACCGACTTCCGAAATTAAAGTAATTTTTCACTTTGTAGTGTTTTTATTGGAAGTCGGTTTTTTATTTTTTGTAAAAAGTTTTTATTTTTCACTTTTTAGTTGTGATACCTACCCCACACAAATTCGAATACCACTTCCTAGTATGCAAATAACAGTGACAGGACGTTATCATCATTATCATCCAATATATAAACTAAGTGGGAAAAAAATTTATTATTGAAGCTAACTCAAAAACTATCCAAGCAAAGGTAATAAAATTTATATGGGACCACCACGGGAGCTTAACATAAAAAAAAAAATCAAGGTCTGTTCGCAATATTGACGGAGAAATCGATGAACATACATTAGAAAAAACATACACCTTACCCTTCTTTTTGGAAGTCGATTAATAAATAAAAGAGGGGTTTTTTTTTTTTTTGGGTGGGAAATCATCAAATGACTTCTCCCGCTCTGGGCGGAGTGGAAGGGCGTGTCAGACTCTTACTGACTAAAACCCACCCGTGTTCCTTCCCTTGCCTTGCCAGGGGCCACGGTTTCCCCTTAGGACTAGGTAGGTACTAGGTAGAAGGCAAAAAGAGGCAAACATATTTATGTTGCTTCTACATAAATATGTTTGCCTCTTTTTGCCTTCCTATAACAACGATATGCTGTCCTACTTGTGTCATCATTGGACATGCCGATGCCGTCCTACTTCCACTTGTCATGTCTATGTGACATTACATTATTAAGTTATTTAACGACGATGAACTACCAATACCTCCTAACTACCTTTTTTTCGATTTTTAGTTTTTAATGCCAATCGACGTAAAATGCTATTTTGCGTGTAGGTACTGGCAAAACCTCCTAACACGATATTTAACTATTTATCCCATAAAGCACTAATAGAAATAACTTCTAAATTATGAGATGTTAATTTTGCTGCGAAAACCTTTATACGTAGTTTTATTGAGTTAAAATTTTCTAAAATATATTACTGCGAATACCTCCTATCTATTCTATATACTTAATAATATTTTTTCTACCTACCTCATTTTTTTTTTTGAGATTATGTTTCTTGTTAGTATTTACATAAGAGACAAGACTCAGGTACCTAACTGATAATAAATTAACTAAAACTTTGATGTTATTAACCGACTTCAAAAAAAGGAGGAGGTTCTCAATTCGTCGGAATGTTTTTTTTTATTTTTTTATGTATGTTCTTTTACTATTATATAATACCTCCTATCATCCCTTAAATTTTCCATAATTTAATTAAAATGAAACTAATACGTCCTATTTTCTTTTAACTCTGTAATTGGTAGTTTTAGAATAAAAAAATATTTCGCACCATATTTCTATTCCAATAATCAGATTATTAAAATAGATAAAACCGGGATATTTAATAAAATAAAAAAATAAAACAGTTTTTCGTCTCCTGTAAAGTTGCAATTTTTTAGATAGAAGATATTGGTAGTTCGTCGTCGTTATGTGTTTTCGATAGTCTGCCGTTTCTGAAGATCGAATTAAGTAGGTAACATAATCTACATATTTTTACTTTAAAGATCGTTGAAAAAACAAATAAACAGGCTAACAGTTCGGGAAATTTACGTTGAATTTTAGGTGATTTTTTTTATTTAACGTGTAGGGTATGGACAAGGAAGTATGTTAAAATGTATACCGTGAAAAGTTAACCACCGCGTGTACGTTTTTTTTTAAGAAAACATGTTAATTAAATTTTACTTGGTAGAAAAAAAAATTAACAGATATGTTTGTATGGAGTATTTGTCGAAGAGATGAGGTAGGTATTACAAGTAGGTAAGAAAATTAAACAAAATCGTCCACGGAAATTTCGATAAATTTTTTTTTTTTCTTTATTGTATTTCAAGCAAAAATATTAACAGCGGTTTTTTTTTGCTTTAAATTACATTAAATATTTTAATACGCTATCCAACAAAATTAAACATAATTATTGTACCAGCGCAAGATTTTTTTACAATAGTGGTTCAGGTAAAAATGTAACAGAGTTAAATTTTGTTTAACTTTTATTCATAGGCTCTATCTCACTTAATTACAAGAAAATTAAACACATTAAAGCAAACAGTTACATTAAAAAAAAAAAATTTTTTGTTAAATTATATTTGTTTAATTTTCTTGTAATTAAGTGAAATAGAGCCTATAAATAAAAGTTAAACAAAAACTCTGTTACATTTTCGCCTGGACTACTATTGCAACAAAACTTTGATTAATATCTTGTGCTAGTACGATATGTTTAATTTGGTTGGATATCATATTAAAATATTTAGTTTGGTAATTTACGAGTAATACAAAAAAACCGCTGTTTATATTTTTGCTTGAAGTACAATAAAAAAAAATCGTAATTTAATTTATATTTAATTTTCCGTGGACGAAAATGTTTAATTACAGTAATTAAACATAGTATGTCCCCACCTATTACCTGTGTCTATGTTACCTATGTCTGTAATTTTTATGGTATACATAATAAAGAGTATTCTATTCTATTCTATTCTAATTCTGTAAAAATATATTGGTTTTACCAATTCTTTATTTATTGTAACCAAAATTTTCCTGTTAACTATTTTGCCCCAATTGTTATTCACAAAAACGCGTTTTTGCTTTTTTTACCTTGATGCGGTCCTGGAAAATGTTTAATTTTCTATTATTATTTGGAGAGCTAAGTTCAAAAACATTACCCTCCTTCTGGGGCAGTCGGGTAAAAACACGATTCAAGTAAAAAATCGCTGTTAAGATTTAGTGCAGGGTCCAAACCTAATTTTCCCGGCCTATAAGCAAATCCCTTCCCCACAATCCCTTCCCCACAATCTATTAAATAGAAATATATTTCAGAATCTGTTACACTCTACGATGAGCTGCCTCCGAGCCTCCTTGGGTGTCTCCAGCGCCTCATGCTCCACCCGGCACACCAGAATCTTGGTGTGATCCGCATCCGTCAAGGTCCAACTGACGTTCTGACTGATGGTCTGAAGGTTTGTCCCCGGTTCCGGCGTCACTACGGGCTGGTATACGCCGTTGTGGAGTTCTTCTTCTCCTGGAAATGAGAAGGGGGCTTTAGAATGACATAACATAACATCATCAGTGTTCCTCAAAGGGGTAGGTAGAGGTGTACCTATAGTATGAGTAGGTACACTTACATGTCGCCAGATATGTTTAAGTCCCTTTTATTAGGTACTGAGAAATTCCTGATGGAAAACCCAATAACACTTTAAGAGATTTGGGCATCGAACCAAGGACCTTATGCTCACCATTAGCGCTTGCGACTACTATTATACCAACGAGGCAGATTTTAGAATAATGACCACAACATATAAAGTTCTCGTGCTCATGAGTGCAGAACTTGATTGTTTGCAATTGACGGACTGATATATAATGACTATTCATAATCTGCCGAGCCTTTTATAATAATAATAATAAAACCCACCGCTGTATCTCTACGTTGACGTCGTGGTGGGGCTTGTGTACTCCGAACTCTAGGTCTGTGCCGGTGCTGGTAGAGTTTACTTTGCTGGACCGTTCCAGCAAAGTAAACTCTACCAGCACCGGCCCTCCTCCTAGACCCGTGTCTAGGATGAGGAGCCAGACCGAGAGAGATACGACGGCGCGCTGTGTTCCACGCGCGCCACAAAGAGATGTCAGCACAATTGACGGGGTCCGCTAGGGCCGATGCCTGCCGGGGTTGCGGGAAGTCGGGTCAATTGATGTTTTCCCACCCAAAAAAAAAAGGGGAAGCCAGACAGCCTTTACATTTTGTTTTCGTTTTAACATTCGTCTGTAACAATGATAATGGAGAATCCGATAGTGATTGATTGTTAAGTAGGTCATTTGTTTTTGATTAGTACCAGAAAAAAGATTTTTCTGGCATTATTTTATTTCACCTAACTATGTATAATTCAATAAAAGAATAATAATTAAAAACTAAATGTCATTTATGTATAAAAATCATTTGCACCCGAAATTTGGGTGGAAATCGGGTGTTTATCCCAAAACATCCAAAACACCCGGTTTAAACCCACCTGGGTTTAAACCCGGGTGGGTGGATTGCCCATTTATAATTGTAAGCCATTTATATCGATCCTACTAAAGACACACGGGACACTAAAGTGCGAAATTTTCGGCAATTATTGTCGTTAAGGGGGATCCGGCAAGGAAGCCCGCGAAATTCAAAAATTCTTAAGTTGATCAACATTCAATTCATGGGAATATACTAACAAAATTATTACTGTAATTATTATTGTCTTGCTTTCCATAAAATTATTTGTATTATTATTGTTTTCCATAATCGTCCCCTCTCATAATATTTACTTGCACTATTATCATTTGTACTAATAACGCTTGCCATAATATCAACTTATTTGTCATTACTTTTATTTGCCATAATATTAGTTTCCATAGTAACATGTGTCATAATCATTAGATTCCATAAGTAACACATTACATAATCGATACGTGACCTATGCAACATTTAACATAATTTAGAAATGTTTATTGTTTTGTATAAAAAATTATGTCATTTAGGCATTTGGTCTGTAATCAAATGATTTATTACAGCAAACAATCTTTAGACAATAAACAGTTTGTCAAATTTGAAACGGGTAGGTTGGGTTACGTTAGGTTAGAACTGTGACCACACAACGCGCGAAGGCGAGCAAGCGTAGCGAGCGTGCCGCGGCAGCGGCCACCGAGTGCTAGATTTCCTCTTTTCCATGCAAGCATGCATGGCAGATTAGGTTTATTTTAAGGTATCCTTGTTCTGACAATAAACAGTTAATCAAATTCGAAAAGAATAGGTTAGGTTAGGTTAGAACTGTGACCACACAATGCACGAAGGCTCAAAACTTTCTGCTATCGCATCGAGGGTTCACTCTCCTCCCCTCACCCCATTCGGGCGTGAGTCCCTCAGGACTCCATGCTATCTCCCCTTATCTTCACGCTGTTCACCAGCAACATTTCCAAAAGTAAAAAGACACTACGACAGTAAGTAGGTAAATAGTACATTTCCAAAAGTAAAAAGACACTACGACAGTAAGTAGGTAAATAGTACATTTCCAAAAGTAAAAAGACACTACGACAGTAAGTAGGTAAATAGTACATTTCCAAAAGTAAAAAGACACTACGACAGTAAGTAGGTAAATAGTAGTGTCTAGCTCACACGTGGGGACAGAACCCCGGTTAAGGACAACCAGGCCTGTCTCCAGTACCCAGTCCTCCACCATCCTGCCCCGTGTGTCCGTAAACCGGGAACCCCAAGCCACATTCTTGGCATTGACGTCCCCGAGAACGAGCACGGGGAGGGAACCGAACCCGACGACGACGACTCTCAACTCCGCATGGGAGTTGTGGAACTCGGCGAGAGTTCGGCTCGGGGAGAAGTACACCCCTACCACGACAATCTCCCCGAACCGTGCTGCCACGCAACCCCGTCCTCTCTTGACAGCCTTGATTGACGGAGTACCGGTGGTGGCTGACGAAATAAGGGTCATTGAGCCGCTCGGTCCTCCACCCAGTCATCCCTGGGCGGGACAAAGTACGGCTCAGCGACCACGGCATGTTAATCAACCACTACGCCATGCTCTGGAACAACAGATCCTGAGCTGCAGCGCAGTGCTTGATGTTCGCCTGGAGGAGGCGTAATTGGGCCATCCCCTGACGTTGAAGGTGTAGGTTCGTTGTATTCGTCTAATATTCACATCACCGTACGCTATCAGTAAAGACACAACGTTACTATATTTGCTCTGCAGATTTTAAATAAGAAAAGTGGTAAAAAGTGGAAATTGTATCAATAGTATACCGTTTACTTAAAGCCAGTGAAGTGACCTATCTAACTGTGAAGTTTTTATGGCGATCCGTTTGGGTGAAGCAAAGTTATATTAATATTATACTGTGGTTGAAAATCATAAATTTGAAAAGTGTTATAACGAACATTGTTCCTGACCTACGACAACCCGCAGAGCGCTCGATACCTCCCGCGCTAACCACCACTATCCCCGTTGTCGCCTGCGCATAATTCAACGCCCAGCGCATAGCTATCACAAATTTCGTCACTTCATGTAAAGTAGCTTTGGCGGAGTTGTTTGAGTAGCTACACTTCATCGCACGCCGTGAACACTGGATCGAATCCCGCTGTATACGAAAAATATTCCTTTTTTATTTTTATTTTTTTATTTGATTACATTTGTCTAGTATTTGTATTATAATTTAAGCAAACATTGCTGCATTTTGTCTGTCTATGCTTGAACTCACACTGCTTTCGGCATTGCTTGCACCGCCTCAACTATATTGAGCCTCCACTTTGAGTTTTTGCTATTAATAACGAAAGAATGTCAACATCAAATTGCGCTGGTTGCATGAACGATTTCAAGGCGGGGAAAGGTTTACAATGCTTTCTTTGCTTTCAATGGTATGATTTGTTATGCAGTGGTATACCGGAAAAGAGGTTTAAATCAATGAATGCTGGTTCTAAAAAGACTTGGAAATGCCCTGGGTGCATCAACAAGCAACCTAAAGTTGATAATACCAATACCCCAGTCAGACCTGCCAAGCAGAGCAGCCCAAATAGAAGCAATGATTCATCTTCTTCTGCCGAGAAGATTAATATTACTCAGCGAAATAAACTGCCTCATCACCAGCCTCCTGACGATCAAACTGACATATCACTGACAGAGATTACAAGTGGTTCCCTCAGAGATATGATAAGGCAAGAAATTAATCGAGCCTTACAGAACACAATAAACGGCTTGGTAAATGACCAACTTAATCAAATTAATGACATAGTGTCAGAATTCAAGCAGTCGCTATCATTTTTTAACGATAAATACGAAGACATGAGAACAACACTAGAGGAGAAGGCAATCAGAATACAAAAACTCGAAAAAGATAACTCTGATTTACAAAGTTCTTTGAAAGATATAACTAAGCGCATGAACGTCTTAGAACAGCATGCTCGATCGAATAACATTGAATTGCAATGTATACCCGAACACAAATCAGAGAATTTGGTGAGTACTGTTCTACAGCTGAGCAAAGTACTCGACTGCAACATAAAGGACACTGACATTCAACTTTGTACAAGGGTTGCTAAAAAAGACACACAGAACATGCGACCGAGATCAGTCTTAGTTAAATTTAACAGTTCCCGTACAAGAGATTCGTTTCTGGCAGCATCAATACAGTTCAATAAAGCCAACTCAAATAACAAACTTACCTCAAGTCATCTTGGTATGGCTGCCGACAAACCTGTTCCAATATTCGTCGTCGAGCATCTCTCTCCGGAAAATAAAGCTCTTCATGCGGCTACGCGAGTACGTGCTAGATAACTAAGATACAGATTCGTCTGGGTCCGCAATGGAAGAATTTTCGTGAAGAGGGATGAAACCTCTCAAACTGTGGTTATAGGAGATCACGATAAACTAAAATCGTTAACATAAATTCGTGTATCAATGTTATTTCTTATTTTGTTAACCATAATTCGTGTAAGGTGCAGCGGGGCAATCTCGACTGGTAAAACCTAAACCACAACTTTGAAGGTATAAAAATATTAGATGATATAGTTTTATTAAAAATGTAATGTATTGACGCTCCAGAGTCATTATCTGTGTATTATTTTTACAAACTCATATTGAAAAATATTCAATAGATAGGCTTAAAAATGTGTTTTTGTCAAAAAAGGCAAAAATAGTTGTAATTCCCCCTCCGTGGGGCAATTTCAACTATTAATTATAATTTCTCTTCTAGAGCTCTTAGCTTGATGTTAGTCAGTTGCAGAGTTTTTTTATAGGGATGGTAATCTAAATTTAATCTTGTCATTTATGCAGCTAGGCTCATTTTTGAATAAAAACACATTAAAGGTTTAGGCGGGGTAATTTCGACTGCTCGCCATAGTTAATAGTGATGGGAACGTAATAAAAAATAAGTCGATAGATAAACCAATAAATAATTTTGGTCTGCCATCTACTAAAGGTCTACCTAATATCTACTCACTAATCATAAATCAAAACTTCATTTTAAGAAAGGAATATGTATTTAAAATGCTATGGGCAATTTTTCTTTCCACGTCTTCCCCGAGAGCTATAGGTCTTCCAACGTTGTCGTTCATATGATTATTGTAAACTCTAGTTACAATGGTTGATCTAGGAATGCCATATATTTTTTCAGCTTGGTAACTCGTCATTACTTTATTTTTGACATCTTGCTCTGCTTGCTGCAATTCTGCCATTGTGTATGACTTGTCCGTTTTTTTTCTATAGTGGCGAACCATCTGCAATAAATTAATAAAGTAGTAAGAAATTGAAAAATCCCTCGAAATGCATCTATTTGAATCGTGTTGCGATCCTGCGAATAGAAAGATTACAATAATATAGCTACAAGTTAAATATTTGTTAAGTATTTACATCGACAAAACATATCGAAACATGCACATCACTAGTGTTTGTTCATTTCCATATAAAATCTGGTGGGGCAATTACAACTGCAAAAAAGTCGAAATTAGCCGCCATTACAATCCAGGTGGGGTTATTCAAACTCACACCAAAATGCTGTTAAAACGCAAGTTACAACAGAAAAAAATAGCCAAAAACATGAAATAGGCTTTAATTAAATGTCTTACCTTTGAAAATCTTCGAAAAACACATTAATTACAACTTTTTTTCTCAAAAATGTGAGACCCTAATTTGCACGTGCAAACAAGAAAAAGAGAAGAAAACAAAATGGCCGTGTCGATCAAACAGTATTGGGTCTAGCAGTGCCATCTTTGTAGAAATTATGAAATTGCTTTTGAGCTATCCGGTCATAGATGGCACTTATTCAAATAAAGTAAAATGTAGAAGTTATTAAGATTAGTTGAAATTTCCCGCTGTCGAGATTGCCCCGCTGCACCTTATCAGTGTAATTCTAAGAATGTTCTATGTATCATTATTTCTCAAAATTCAATCCTATAAAATGTTACTACCAAAATACTAGAGGTCTACGCGGTTCACTGAGTGAGGTACGGCAACACATACATAATAACGCGTACGATGTTTATGTCCTAACCGAAACCTGGCTTTGTGAGGGTATTTTTGATGCTGAATTATTCAGTGGTTCCTATACGGTATATAGAAGGGATCGTGAAACATCTTCTTTCAATAAACATAAAAAAACTGGCGGTGGAGTACTTATAGCAGTTTCAAGTAACTTAATTTCATCTCGTATGGTTGAATGGGAGAGTAACTGTGAAAACTTATGGATTACGATCGAGACGAAATCGAGTTCAAGTGTGAAATTTCTTAAAATATGTGCTGTTTACTTGCCCCCTCCAGTATCCACGGAAGTCTTCGAACATTTTACTGAAAACTGCAACTCAATCATGGATACCAATAGCGACAGTCCCACATTGATAGTTGGTGATTTTAACTTGAGCTGTGTTGATTGGATGCATGATGCTGATAATGAGTCATGCTTACCATCTTCATGTGGCACTGGCAATCTAAAAAATCTTCTACTCGATTTTATAGCTTTAAACAACTTAAAACAGTTTAATTACATCAAAAACTCCCAAAATAAAATATTAGACTTAATACTTTCTGACGTCAACTATATCAAAATCAGCAATTGCCTTGACCCTATAAGGAAGCTGGATAAGTTTCACCCTGCTTTAGAATTCATGCCCACCTTACCTGTGATTATTAAAAAGGACTACAAATCATCAAACAAACCTAATTATTACAAAGCCGACTACGAAGCAATAACACATGCACTAAAAGATATCAACTGGGAAAATGAATTCGCAATATGTTGTTATGATGTAAATGCTAAACTGGATAAATTCTACAGTATAATTAGGGACATCATTAAAAAATATGTGCCAGTGACCACGTCCACGCGAGGAAAATACCCACCGTGGTATTCTAACCAATTAATAAAATTGCTCAATAAAAAATTAAAATATCGTAGCAGATTAAAAAAATATAACAATCCACTAGATGTAATTGAATTTAATTATCTCAGAAAAGACTGTCAGAAACTTACGCAAAGATGTTACAATAATTACATAGACGAATTAGAAAATAAGATAAAAGGCCATCCCAAATTCTTCTGGTCGCATATAAAAAGCCTTCGGAAAAGTAACACTTCCTATCCCTCTAAAACAAGGCTGCTCAACCGCAGGCCCGCGGGCCACAATGTGGCCCGCGAATGAAGTTTGAATGGCCCGCGCAAGCAAGTTTAAAAAAACCCGCTGACAAAATGCGCGCGCTTACCCCGCCTCGCCGCCCTTTCGCCCATTTCTCTGTTCATTACTGTCTCATTCTGCATTGGAAACAAATAGAGTGCGCACACGTGTTTACCTAAAATTATCTTCTTCACAAAAATATACCTACTTACAAAATAGGTAGATATTTGTTGTAAAAACAAGATATTCAAATTTTTGTCGATCCCTTCATGATCAGTTTGACCGAAATAATTAGTTATCCTGCCAACATTCAGTTGGAACTCACTGAACTGCTAAATCATTTTTCGCTAAAAAACCTTTTTGCCGAAAAAGTATTTTCGAAACCACAAAATTCTTCAGAAGATTTTGCTGATTTTTGGAAATTAGTACCTACCAAAAGAAGACTTTCCTGAAATAACTGACCTAGCCTTGCAGTTCTTAAGCAGTTTTGGGTCAACATATGTTTGTGAGAAGGTTTTCTCCAATCTAAATTATGTAAAAAATAAATACCGCACTTCACTAACTGAGCAACATATTTGTGACTTGTTGTTACTATCTACATCTGACATGCATGACGCCTAACATAAGTAAACTATTACAACAGAAACATTGTCAGAAATCACATTGATTGCATCTATTGATACAATCAACGCTCTGTGTTTTATCCTTTTTTTTTTAATAAACAACTATTAGATTTCATATTACCTTTGATTTATTGCACGAGTTCCAAAAGTAACTAAAATAGGAATCGTTAGTGGCCCGCCGAAAATTTCTAAATAGACAGTTTGGCCCGACAGTTTAAAAAGTTGAGCACCCTTGCTCTAAAATGACCTTAGGTACTGTAACTGCATCTGGAATTAAAGCTATCTCGAATTTACACTCGAGAGCAATGAATCCGGGTCACTTAAAGAATGTTAAAAATCTCGGAAACTAAAAATGATAGGTTAATGCAATAAATTGTATTTAATAGACAATGTAATACTCCTTAAATGAAAGTAAAAAAAATATGAGTCACCATACATTTTATTAACACAAAATTACATAAAGAAAAAAACTGCTGATCTCTCCTTAAAACAAAAATAGGAAACATAAAATTTTTGAACTTTATTACGATTTTCTTGAATTTTAATACTTCGTATTGCCTCCTCGTGCTTCCATTACTGCGTTTACGCGGTTTGGCATGCTGTACACCAAGTTCCTTATACGATTTTGGGGAATATTCTCCCATTCCTCTGTGAGAGCAATTTTGAGCTCACGAAGCGTGATTGGGGGAGGGTTTCGTTGTTTTACGCATCTGCCTAGCTCGTCCCAAGCATGCTCGATCGGGTTGATATCCGGGCTGCGCGCTGGACACTCCATACGAGTAATGTTCATCTCTTGAAGGTAGTCATTCACAATCCTACCTGTATGAGGTCGGGCATTGTCATGCATAAATATAGCATCCTCACCTAAATTGACCATAAATGGACCAACGTGATCATTGAGGATTTCTTCCACATATCTTACGCTAGTTAAAGAGCCGTTTTCTATGATCACCAGCTCTGTGCGACTTTCAGAAGAAATTCCGGCCCACACAAGTACAGACCCACCACCGTAGGCTACTTTTTCTTCGATGCATGCTTGCTTGAATCTTTCCCCTGGTCTTCGATACACTCTGTGTCTTCCATCGTGCTTGTAGAGCATAAATTTTGATTCGTCGGAGAACATAACTTTTGACCAATCTTAAATACTCCAATTTACGTGGCTCTGGGCATATCTTAGTCTTGAAATACGATGCCCACGCTCCAGTTTAGGGCCGTTTGCAGGTCTAAGGGGTTTTAAGTTAGATTCAGCAAGCCGACGTCTTACTGTCCATGCACTTGGGTTACTTCCTCCGAGGCGTCGAAACTGATTTGTGAGTTCAGTTCCTGTGAGAAAGCGATTTCGAAGCATGGTGTTCACCAAGTATCGGTCTTCTCGTGCTGTGGTACACCTGGTTCTGCCCGTTCCTGGTCTGCGTAGGTTAGAACCAGTTTCTTCGTAACGTCGGAGAACTCTTTGTACTGTTGACAGCGACACACCGACAGTCCTGGCTGTATCGCGCTGACTCCGGCCGGTTTCCAGCATTGTAAGTATTCTGGTGCATTCTTCAGGCGTAAGCGACATAATTTCAGCTTGAATAATGAATATAGAGTACTATCAACATGGTTTATGTACCCACATAAATGACAGATTACAAACAAAAGCAAAACCAAATGCTGTAATTTCGTAGTTCCATCTTCGAAAGTGGCCCTTTTTCAAATTTGATTTTTTTATGATATAACTTTACAATAACTAAGAAGTTTTAATACCTTCATTTAAGGAGTATTACATTGTCTATTAAATACAATTTATTGCATTAACCTAGCATTTTTAGTTTCCGAGATTTTTAGGATTCTTTAAGTGACCCGGATTCATTGCTCTCGAGTGTATTTGCTGATCATTTCTCATCGGTATACATCGATCACTAATAAAAAACTAGATACACAATCAGCGGCAAAAAATGTCCTCACCGAATGAGCGCCCACTTGAATATTTGGGCGCTCTTTTGATTTAGTAGCATTCGAACGCTCCGACGGTAAACACGCGACATAGTATCGGTCGTAAAAATTTATTGCTTTTTAAACATATCTTTGTGAAATAAACGTCAAGCATTTCGTTTAAGGTTGAATTTACATTAATTTATATTTATTTCAACTATTATTACTTAAACACAATTTGGTGCCAGTTTTAAGAGAACTTTTGTTTGGGATTGTGTATCTAGTTTTTTATTAGTGATCGATGTCGGTATATGACTCGCAAACTCTTGACCATGGCAATTCTACCGATTCTCCACCTGCCACATCATTCCCTTCTCCACCCAATAATGATTTTGCCATATCTAAAGACGCAGTATGCAATAAACTTTCCAGTCTTGACCTGTCAAAGGGTGCAGGACCTGATAATATACCCCCAATATTTTGGTCACGATGTGCTCGTTATGTGTCCTCTCCATTAGCAGATATATATAATACTTCACTAATAACAGGTGTCTTCCCGAATACCTGGAAACGGGCACGAATAGTGCCTATTCACAAGAACGATAAGCGCGAGGTGATATCTAACTATCGACCAATTTCGATTCTTTGTACTCTGTCTAAGGTCTTTGAATCACTAGTGTACCCGACAGTTTACAACCAGGTTAAAGGTTACCTAACCTTAAGTCAGCATGGTTTCATGGTTAAAAAGTCTACGAACACAAATCTTGTCACTTATATCACTGAGTTAACATCCGCAGTTGATGAGGGTCTACAAGTAGATGCAATATACACTGATTTTTCAAAGGCCTTCGACAGGGTAAATCATGAACTATTGTTGATTAAACTTCAGTCCCTGGGTATCACCGGTGCCACATTGGAATGGTGTAGGTCATACCTTAATAATAGGCCGTCTTTAGTTGTCATAGAGGGTGATGAGTCTGACCCTTATTTTGCAACCTCAGGTGTACCACAGGGGTCCAATTTGGGGCCACTGTTTTTCATTGTATTTGTTAATGATATTATATGTGTACTTAAATATACTACACCTATTTGCGGATACCGGGGTTGCGGATAAGTCCTAAGGGGAAACCGTGGCCCTGGTCTAGGTAAGGGAAGGAACACGGGTGGGTTTTAGTCAGTAAAAGTCTGACACGCCCTTCCGCTCCGCCCAGAGCGGGAGAAGTCATTGGATGATTTCCCACCCAAAAAAAAAAAAAAAAAAAAAAAAAAAAAAAAAAAAAAAAAAAAAAAAAAAAAAAAAAATAAAAACCTATTTGCGGATGATCTGAAATTGACACGCATAATTCTGACTGAATCTGATATTCAGTTGCTACAAACGGACTTAGATAATTTAACTCAGTGGTGTACGAATAATAAAATGTATCTAAACTGTACCAAATGTCACCACATCAAATTTACCAGAAAGCGGAATAAAATTCAATCTAGCTACAATATTCAGGGAAACACATTACATGAAGTGACAGTTATCCGAGATTTGGGAGTGTATTTGGACAGTGATTTGAGATTTACAGACCACATTGACAAAATGCTTAATTCAGCTTATCGGGCTCTAGGATTTATACTGCGATCTTCTAAAGAATTCAAAAAACCATCCACTACAATTTTGTTATACAATAGCTATGTGAGAAGTCAGTTGGAATACTGCAGCACGGTCTGGAATCCAACATACCAGGTTCACACAAATCGAATAGAAAGAGTCCAGAAGAAACTTGTTCGTCACTTAGCTTTTCGGTTTAGAGTTAGGAATCTGAGATCATATGCAGACAAGCTGAATTATTTTAAAATCATTCCTCTCAGGTCTCGCCGTACAGTCTCTGATTTAACATTCCTGTTCAAGTTGCTTAATAATAGTATTGACTGTCCAGATCTTCTCAGCAGAATAAATCTTAATGTCCCGGCCAGAATGCCGCGTTATCCTGTAATGGGCGGGAAAGTAAAGTAATGGGCGGGATTACTCAAAGCCCCACGATACCGAACAAATCTGGGTAAACATTCACCGGTTTCCACGATGACCCAGCAGTACAATTCCTTATCATGTTCATTACAAGACATAGACATCTTTTCTAATAATCTGGGTAAATATAAGTCACTAGTCCGTACGCAACTAAATGATATTGTGTAAGTAATGAACTGCCTGCCTAGTAATGCATTGTTCGTTATTTCTATTTTTATTTGTCTGTAAGTACAATTTTTTTCTAATAATTATGTATTCGTTGCTTTTTAATCTTTATTTTTATTCAATTTAAATTCAGATTACCAATTTTAATAATGTATTAGTATAAGCTTAATAATACTAGGTATATAATTTTAACTTTCAGGGCCACTTCTATTTAATAATATGTAACTGTTTGCTTGTTTTTATTGCATGATGTGGTCTCCTATAATTGAGGGAGCACATAGATTGTTGTTCTTGTCTTTGTATTATAGCATGTAAGGTGTATTCTTTGTTGGAGATCCTAATAAAATAAAATAAAAAATAAAATAAAATATTAACGGGTCTATAGATATCTCTATTCCGGTTTCATTTTCATCATAGCTCTCAGTTGTTCTATAAAACTCTCTATTATGTTTTCGTTTTCCTTTTCTTCATAGAACTGAATGTTCTCATTATTAAGTTTATATACAGGGTGTACCAAAAATACACGTCATAAAAAAAAATAGATTCCTCATGTCCAGGGGTATTCGAAAATACCCCATGTATGTTCCGCGATTTTTTGTAGTTTTCGAGTTATTTTTTTTTTTTGAGTTTTCTTGCCGGTGGAGCCTCAAAAATTCATGTCTTTTTTGTAGTGAGTATTTTCCAGTTTTTTTTTATGGCGTCACTATTTGGACCACCTATTTTAAAGCTTAAAAGGATTTTTAGCCTAACCTTCGAAGGCCGATTACAGTGAATTATTAGAAGGTTAAGTACTAACTTTATTTTTATTTTTTGCGTAGCTTAGAAACCTGCATAGTTCTTAAAATTAGCTATAATATATGGAACCTCATTTTTGTATTTTTAAATTTCAGTCTTACCACTAAAACTGGCGCTTGGGCCAAGTCATTTGGTTTGCAAATAAACCCATCTAAATCCCAGGCCATGATCATAGGCAGTAGATTTGTTCGCAATGCGGCTGATGTTGCAAAATTGATGCCTTTATATCTCGATGGTGTTCGCATTCACTATACCGAAACCGCCAAAGATCTGGGCGTAATTTTTGACTCCAATCTTTCATGGCGTGCTCAGGTTAATGAGGTCAGTCGAAAAGTACATTTCTCCTTTCATTCGTTGAAAAGCCTTCAAAGTCTCCTACCCCTTAAGACTAAAATTTCTTTGGCACAAACACTTATTCAGCCGATATTCAGATTATGCCGACGTCTGCTACCTGGATGCTACTGAGGAGCTATTAAACAAGCTTGAGCGCTTGCAAAACTTGTGCATTCGCTTTGTTTTCGGTCTTCGAAAGTATGACCACGTTTCTCATCTTCACAAGGAACTCAAGTGGCTTCCAATCCGCCTTCGCAGGAACACTCGGATTTTATGTCTCCTCTTCAACATCTTACACAACCCGTCTTATCCATCTTACCTGCGTGAGCGTTTTTCTTACGCTCGCCCTAGCGACGCACCATGTAGATCACACCTTAGAACCCTCCTTAAATCTCACCCTCATAAAACAAGCTACTATTCATATTCCTTCTCTGTACATGCAGTAAGATTGTGGAACTCACTTCCGCCTAGCATTCGCGATTTAAAAACTGTTTCTCAATTTAAATATCGAGTAAAAGAGCATTACCTTTCCTCTCAACTGTGAGTATTTATATACCTATAGTATGTATGTTTATAAATTTAAGCTTTATGTATTTATTTAAGTATATGTTAACGTGTAGGTTTATTTTAATATTTTAGTTTAAAACTCCGCATATTTTATATTCTTCTCTTCTGTTCTCACACACTATTGTCGTAAAAAATTTAAAATTTCTTCCAGCAGACCTGCGAAAGGAGAAATGAGAAAGAAATACGTTTCTTTCTCATTTCTCCTTTCGCAGGTCTGCTGGAAGAAATTTCTTAAGAAATAAGCAATACCTTTGTACTCAAAATTATGATTGTCGTATCTGAATGTATTTTACTGTGTGTACATAAATAATAAAATAAATAAATAAAAACTTAAATTCGTGCTATCAATACTTTTTTGAGACACTTGCAGGAATGTTAGCAAGTTTATTATTTTATGTATGAAAGTAACATACAAGACAATACTGTCACAAACAAAAAAATGGAAAATACTCACTACAAAAAAATATATGAATTTTTGAAGCTCCACCGGCAAGAAAACTCGAAAAAATTCATCATCATCAGCCTATTAATGTACCCACTGCTGGGACACAGGCCTCCTCTCTGTGAGAGGGAGTGGGCCGTAATCTACCACGCGGGCCCAGTGCGGGTTAGTAGAAGTCACATGTCTTCGAATTTTTTGGTTCTTAGACATGCCGGTTTCCTCACGATGTTTTCCTTCATCGTTTTGAGAGCAGTAGTGATGAAATTATTTACACAAAGTAAAGCGTCTGCTTGGGTTCGAACCCACTACCTACTCAACTACAACTACAACTCGTAAGTCGGGGCCGTTACCACTGGGCCACCACTGCTCCGCCGAAAAAAATCCGAAAAAAATCCAAAATAAGTAATAACTCGAAAACTACAAAAAATCGCGGAACATACATGGGGTATTTTCGAATACCCCTAGACATGAGGAATCTATATTATTTTTTATGACGTGTATTTTTGGTTCACCCTTTAAATTCCAGTTGTAACAAATAAATATTAAATTTAAAAAAAAAGTAAGGAAAGAATTAAAAGATAACGCAGTTAAAAACTCTAATTGTTCGGAATGTGCTTTAAATAGAGAGGGAGAAGACAAAAGAAATGAGATCTTCGGATTTTTGGCGGAGGAATTTAAGTATATTAAGCCATGTGTGCGCACCAAATGATATGAACAAATCTTAAAATATTTACAGGAAGCTAAAGAGTATCATGTAAATCAACTTACAAATGAAGAATAGGACAACTAACACGCTTACGCTCGAGTCTTCAACGCTAATTACACACTACAACATAAAATAAGCTATTCAAAAGTTGAAATAATAGAAAATGTGATTTTTGAAATTTTGTTTTTATCTCGTACCATATTATTTTACCCTCCCTGCAGCCTGATTACGAAACACCTTTTGTTTCTGATTACGATTCTGAAAATAAAGCAATTGCCTTCTTAATCGCATTCCCGAATTGGTATTACGTATTGCATTTTTTACTATTCGACGGAAATTGGATAGGGTTGTGCCATAGCAATAGGCTATAATCTGCTTCATTGATGTGTTTTGTTACACCATTTAGGAATGATTAATTTCCAAAATATTTAATTCTGTTTTAATTACAACTGATGCTCTACTAGTGCTTATAAATAAAAGTGTACAATGATTGCTGAAAAATAAAAAATCTATTTTTAAAACACTTTCTACCAAAAACTATCATAATTGAATTGCGTAACAAAACGTTTTTCTTTTCACGTTTTTGTTATCTGTGGCCAATGACAAAATCGTAAAAAAACAGTGTTGTCAACTTAGTGGGATTTACACTAAACCTGGGGGTTTGGACAAAACTAGCGGACTGTACCTACTGACGGAAAAAAATTGCTTATAGTGGGTGGGGGTTTGTCTAGTGGTAACTTTAATTCAATTTTTAGAAATCAATTAGGTACTAAAACTTTGACTCGAGAAAATTAAAAAAAAAAACACGTTAATGGCATATTTATATAGGTATCTAACAAACATCCAAACATCTTCGCTAACTTTTTGATTAATTATTGTGTGAACCGATTTTGACTTCTATACCCTAGGCATAAGGACGGCATTAAAGGCAAAAAAACAAAAAACTAACGTACGCGTTGAACATAATTATAACCTCCTCCTTTTTGGAAGTCGGTTAAAAAAGTGGTTACAATACCAAATGTTTACTGCAGCTGCCATTAGTCATGTTAGCAACGCAATGGAAGTCAAAATCGGTTGAACGGACTGTAAAGGTTTATTTAAATGTCTAATCTTATTTTATTAAGGAGTACCTATAGTTTATTATAGGAGTACCGCTAGTGGACTAACATGGGCGGTTTTGGATTTTGACGCAAACGGTTAAATATCCTATTTCAGATATTAAAATCGTTTTCAAAAATTGTTTTTATAAATCGATTTCAGGAGAAGTTCCGGCTCACAATTTCGATCGTGTCTAGAAAACAAATACTTGCGCAAAGCTACTCTCGTCGTTTGATCGATTATTTTGATGTTTATGATAACGCACGTCTATAGTGGACTCGGGGAAAAAATTGGCAGCACTGGGGTAAAAGTTGAAATAACCATGTTCAGAGTCGAATTTAATGCAAAATATTGCTTGACTAAAGTATACCTTTACTGCTCTAACTTCATCAATGTGTAGGTAAAAGAACAGGAAAGGCATATAACATCACAATGTTAAACATCGGACAATAATCCGCGCTGGAATGATCATTCTTTGTTGTCTGTGAAGAGAACATTGAGAAAAAATTGTATTGCATTGAATGTTATAATTTTCAACAAACAAAATTAATTAAATTCACACTATTCTCATACAGAAACATGGGCCAATGTTATGCAGTTTTGGAACATTTTTCTTGTGGCTTGTGGAAGTCGGAAGAGAAAATTCTCTCGTTCAAGACAGTGGAGGCAGCCACTGTTTTAGTATTCTACTGGCTGCACTAAAACTTACTTACTTAGGCTGTTTTGCTCAATAGCGAAAAGTACCTAATTCGATATTATCACTACAAGTAAGTAAGCCAATATAAATAAGAATAACTTGTGTAAGAGAGATCTCATTAGATTATTGTAGCTGTTAGTACATTATTGGTGACAATTTATTCCCACAAGCTGTCATCAATCATTCCTTTGTTTGTTGCATAGACACGAGCATCTTACGTGAGGTTAACTATTTATTGTGGTTAAAATAATTATTTAGTCTAGTTACTATGTCCATCAACCTCACATTCTAACTAAAATTGTTAATTGATATTTTTGTACTTAAATGCTGAAAAAACGATTAAAAACCACTAACCAAATAACAACCAACTACAAAACATATTCATAATATTTCCACAGATGGTGCTAGAGCTGTAAATACAAGAATGGAATGCTACCCAACATCTATTTTGTTGACATCCAAACAAATAAATTGGTGAAATGGTGTTAAACATGAATTGGATAAGCAATACCCACCGACCTAATCTTCTGTATTAATCATTGAAGGTAAGCTTTATAACACATAGTTAAGAATCAAGTGTAGCAACTCACCTAATAATAAAATTATGAATATATTCCCTTGGCCTAACTATCTACATGGACACAGCATATATTTTATGTATACCTAACAAATGTTTATTATTATAAAAAATCTGGAGACTGAAAAATCTGCAGTTGATAAAGAAAAAGAATAAATTATACAACCGCAGCAGTGACTAGGCTGATGGCTTTTGTCCAGCCATGAGCCTAATGAACGCCTATTTATGTCTACTTTACTTTGCCACATAATATTTAAGTACAGAGCAGAAAATAATATGTTTTTGTTTTAAAACTTTACAGTTCCTGGGAAGCTTGGCAGATTGAATGATGTCTAGAAACTGAAGATTGTTCATGAAAGAAAAACATTTTCTTTAGAAAACTGTTCAGTCTTGTACGACTACAATAAAAATGTGTGATCCTATTTATTTAATTGATAACAGTGTAATCTTTAATAAAGTGTTTTAATTATGAACTATAGAGATTAGAGTTACAAATAAAAATACCTTGTTATGTAATAATTGAATACTGTTATTTATAAATACAGACAATTGATTATTATAATGATACTATTTAGAGGTATTTACCTAAATTAACTGTCATTCATTAGGTTTCAGTAAATAGAGAGAAATAAATTATGGTAAACAAAACAGCTGTTTTATTATATCAATACATAACTCACAATAGCATTTATTCACTTTTATTATGAAATATTTGGACATGGGGCAAAAAGAAATTCGAACAAATATTTTGTAAGAATTAGTGGAATTTGGGATGTAATTTCTTCCTGTGGAAGTCATCATGGATTATGTATGTACTGCTTGCAAATTCTTGCTGTAAGTGCCCGACACCTGAAATAAAAAAATTATAATTTAAGTAAATCCACAATATATTCCATGATCTATTACATCCGTCCACAAAGTCTAATAGGCCTCTCCTTTAAACACTTTCGATGCACAATCTATCTACTTTATAGAACAGAATGTAAACTTAAACATCCGTCCACAAACTCAAATGTAAACTTACTATACATTTGCAGGTGCATTTCACATTCACCAATAAACAGTATGTTAGTGTGTAACGTTGTTGCTGTGCTAAACACACATTCAATGTATAACACTAAGAAAGAAAATAATATTGATAGTAGATACCTTAACAGACAATGATGTGGAAATAGATCTATGTATGGTGGTGTGATGGGTATGTTCATTGTGTCCTTACATAATCCATTGACATAAAATGCTTCAAACTATGTTTGTTTGTGATCTTCCTCTATAACATTGGCTTTTCCAATGAAGTACAAGCTCGATTGCTTGTGGCTCGTGATAAGTTTGATACGGTACGATAAATTCCACCAAAATACCTCGTTTCTGAAATATCATAATAATATTATATATCTTTAGTTTAGGTTGCACTTGTAACAGAAGAAAACTTTCACAATTATTATAGAAAATCGACCTCGCTGCTTCGATATTTAACATATCACTATTATTGATTTATTACGGAGGTTTTACACAAAAACACATTCCCAATCAATTATTATAGAAAATCGACCTCGCTGCTTCGATATTTAACATATCACTATTATTGATTTATTACGGAGGTTTTACACAAAAACACATTCCCAATCAATTATTATAGAAAATCGACCTCGCTGCTTCGATATTTAACATATCACTATTATTGATTTATTACGGAGGTTTTACACAAAAACACATTCCCAATTCATCAAGACTATGTTCCACTTACATAATTTCGTAATAATTAAGGAGATTATACGAGTAAATCCCAAAAATATTCCAAACAAAATCGATTGCGACGAGTATACTGCCTTCGGTTTGACGAAGCAAATTGAAGCAGATGGCTCGATGATTTGAAAGCAGTATAAACAAATTTACAACTGTCAAAAGAGTTTCGTAATTTGAATAATAGCCTTTTTAGAGGCATATCGTTCACTCTTTAGCGTCTGAAGCAGAGTGCAGTTTCTTTGAGTTTCTTTCACCGATTTTAAAGTTACAGTAATTCGAAAGTCGTAAAATTGAACCAAATTTAAACAAATCCATAGCAATTCCACAAAATTGGCTTAAGAAAATGTGTTTCATAATTAGATAGCTGATCTAACTAATGTTGTCTACAATGAAATAAATGAATGAAAATCACTTTTAAAACATATTTTTTAACATCACTAATTTAATTTCATCAAATCAAATAAACACTCAATTTTCTGGGTGTCTATAGGTGCTTGCGGGTGTTTATCGGGTTTTTATCAAAGCACCGGGTTTAAAAACGGTGGATTGCCCATCTATACTTACGATTGAAATCAAAATCAAACTAAGGCTGAGAATCAGCAGTTTTTGAACATCATAATTACATAAGACAGTCCCCCAAAGCGCCCGCACGCTTTTCACCACTTCCCAGTGCTTTAGCTGAGAAGAAGAAGTGGCGTCAGAAACTGTCCAGCAGCACAGCTGCCATTTAAATGAGAAGATTCAAGCCTATTTCCAGCAGTGGACTGTTATAGTCAACCTACCTAAGAACCAGGTGATCTTCGCAGCAGGTCTTCCGCTGGGCACGACGCACTGCGCCATGAACTTGTCTCCTTCCTTGAAGGTTGGCTGTGACGTAGAGAACAGAGTGGGTTCTCCTGGCGCTTCTGAGGATATAAGTATATAGGTTATTATATTACATAAACAGGGTCATGATCCGTGCCAACTTGTCCCTTACTCTCCTCCCCCAGCGACGCCATAACCGCACAGGGGGTGCCCTTAGCGTGTAGTCCCTTAGTTTATAAATGTTATGCCCTGGCTGGAGGCCTTAATATAAGACGAGATAAGATATATTAAGATCACGGACGTTACCCAGAAAGCCGCTAAGCTTAAGTGGGACTGGGCCGGACATGTCTGCCGTATGTCAGATGACAAATGGGCTAAGAGAACCACCGATTGGGTCCCACTAAACGCACGACGACATCGCGGCAGGCCGAGACGAAGATGATGGGACGAGCTTGACTCTTACCGAAAGGACTGGCCGATACTAGCAACAGACAGAGTTGTGTGGAAGAGGGAGAGGGAGGCCTTTGCCGTGCAGTGGGACAATATTTATTTATTTATTTTATTTATTTATTAAAACTTTATGCACAAGTAAAAAAAAAAATACTGTACAAAGGCGGACTTAATGCCTGGGGCATTTTCTACCAGTCAACCTTAGGGTGATGCAGAGACAAAACATGGCAGGTGCAATATAAGGGATAGATAAATTGAAAATTAATACATACTAATACATAGATATATACATACATACATACATATAAACCGAATAAACTTTGTCAGGAGAAATAACGATAGGTAGAGGAGAAAACAAATCCAACAAATCAGCGCTGCAAAGATATTACAGGCTAATTAGTTAGTTAATCAGCCTATAATGTTCCCACTGCTGGGACACCGGCCTCCTCTCAATGAGAGGGAGTGGGCCGTAATGCACCACGCGGGGCCAGTGTGGGCTGGTAGATGTTTCATGTCTCCGACTTATCGGTTCTAAGACATGCCGGTTTCCTCATGATGTTTTCCTTCACCGTTTTGAGAGCAGTGGTGATGAAATAATTTACACAACTGGGTTTGAACCTATGTCCTACAACTCGGCGATCTCAGCCGTTATCACTATAGCTTCATTTGCTATCTTGTAACGCAACGCTTAGCTCCTCGGAGCTAAGCGTTGATAACAATTAAAGATAAAAAAGGTTAGAGGTTAAGGTTAAGAGTATAGTTAATATAAAAGCTAAAGAGGATTAAGGGGTCGGCTTCACTCGACGTGGGATGCTCAGGTTAGGAGGACAGGTAAGCAGGCAGGCAGGCAGGCAGGCAGGCAGGCAGGTAGGCAGAGAGTGCAGAGGAGCCGGACTACCGCGTAGCACGCCGAACAGGAGGTTCTTCTACGCTGTTGGATGGAGAGGTGAGAGGTGAGAGGTAGTTATATATAGCGGAGGCACTTCGTAGAGCCTCACGCTAACAGGAGGGACGCGTCGGCGTCACTCGTGACGTCGCATCGAGAGGGCGAGGTCACTCTGAGGGCACGACTCCTTGCGTCACGTCACTTCACGCCGGCGGCTTTCTTTATTTGACTAGTGTGACGTTTGAGGCGTGGCGTCTTGCGCCGCGCGGCCAGATGGTTAGTGTAGGGCCCTCTATGGGGCTAGGTGAGAAAGTCGGTTAAATGATAAGCCGGGTAGACACTGAACACCAAAAGTTTATTGATTGAAATTACACAATAGTTTAGGTTATACACAGTATTATGTTAGTTACACTGAATTAATTAGGATAGGATTCAAGTACGTAATTAGATTCAAGGTGAAAAATAACACATCACACGGCTAGAGCCAAACTTCAATTCTTGTAAGAAAAGAACCCGTTTTTATCGTTCTGTGTCATATTTTAAAACATTTCAAACATCTATCAAGTTAGTTCTTAATTGAATGATGGCCAGAACGGATAAAAACGGTTTACAGACCGATAAGCTACAACTGTCTTTATTGAGAGCAATACAGTGTATTCACCTGCCTTATAATAGGTTTAGTAGAACATAAAGTGTCTATTGCACATTATGTCAATGGTTAAGAAAAGTAAATAAGACAGATGACAGCTTTCAATCAATATAAAATATTCTAACGTCTTTACGAAAGGAAGTTAATAAATAGTACTAAATAGAATTTAGATGCTAAAACAATCAAAGAATATAAAAGTATGCTATTACAGGTATAGTGTGATTTTAAGAATAAATACAAGGAAAGTTTACATGAATGATGATGGATTTCATAGGTACGGTATCAAAAGGTGAATTGTTTAGTATAGTAGCTTAAAAAACATATATGTAGATAAAAAATTGTGGTTCTGCACAGCAGATGCCACAATCTGTAACATATTAAACAGGGTCACATAAAATTGGTTAGCGAAACTCCGTAGATGTGATGGCCAGTAGACACCTACTTACAATACCCGAGCGGTAAAATAGCGCATAGAGCTTTAGAAAGAGACAAAAGTATGAGTGAAAGAGACGACGCTTTACAAAAACGAAGTTTCTTTAATACTTGATGTGCCATATTAACGAACGCGTTCTGCACTTGCGAACTCACAAACATAGATAAAATAACAACACGCCTGTATTCCCCGAAGGGTTAGGCAGAGTTGTACCTACAGTACACCCACATGTCGCCAGTTATGTTTAGGTACCATGTAATAGGGGGCGAGCCTATTGACATCAATCAGACAAAAATCCAGACTCCGGGCTGTTACTGAGAAATTCCAGATGGAAAACCCAATAACACTTTGTCTGACCCGGGAATCGAACACAGGACGTCATGCTCCACAGTAGTGCTTGCGGCCACTAGACCAATGAGGAAGATTTTTATAAAAATGTGGCTGTTATTTTAGTGTACCTACACAGTGACATTTTAGCAGCAACATGTATCAAATGACTACTATATAATGACTAATGAGTGTCTCAGTAAGAGTGTATTTTTTTAGAGACTGTTGATATGTTTATTGCATTGTAAAAGTAGACATGTTCCGATTACGTATGTAATAAAATATCCAGCAAATGGCCTCCAACAGGGGGCTTACCGTGCACTCTTAAAGCAGGTCAATTTTCGACGGAAAGTGAACTGGGGGCTTACCATGCACTCTTATAGCAGGTCAATTTTCGACGGAAAGTGAACTGTCGCGCTATTTTGTACCATGAACACGTCAAATAACAGGCGAGCCAGCGATCACGTCACTAAAGCCGCTCAGTGGTCACGTGACAACATTTCACTGGTCTGACCTGCGATAGGCTCTACCATCAAGTCATTTTTGACATGTAAAACCTTGAAAACTGAGCTGCCCTGCTGTCATTAAGCAGGCGTGTAAAACTAACTTTTATTGAACTGTTTTCTTTAATTTAAAATAAAAAACGTAAGTATATGTTAATTTGTGAATTTAATACTATTGTGGCGTTACTTGAAATTATAGACCACAAAAAAAAACAGTCTCTTTGTCGTCTACTTATGTTGTAGAAATGGTACGAGTGAGTAGATGTGAAAGAAATAGAAATCAAGAACACAATACACATAAATAAAAACCAATTTAATGTTTAATAGATGTTTTGGGTAAAGACAATATTCGTAGTCTTAGTAAAAAAAACAAACTACAGCTGCCCAGCCTTGCCCAGCCTCTTGAGTCATCGATAGCACTGTAGCGGTTACACCGAACTACGCAGCAGACATGACGTTACAAAAATCTTGCATGATAAATATATAAGATTATCCGAAAACAACTTTCGGGCAGTTGCCCGCCAGACATAACACCCGTCTGGTCGGAGGAGCCTCCCTTTTCTAATGAGAAAAGTGAACTTTACACCCTGTTCTTCATGCCTTCACCAACAATAGAATTCAGATCATGTTCCGTCACTTCCGTCCACTATCTGCGGGACATTTCTCGAGTTTGAGCCCTTTTTATGTACCCCATTACAATCCTTGTGATTATTTAAAAAATCTAACGTAAATTCCAATTTTTATATCTAAACTCTCCTCAATAAATTAATATTCTTGTCTTGTTGACAATTTATTTGACACGCTATAGTCGTTCGAAAATAGCAATAACTTTGGTAAGTTTTCAAGTAGGTTGGTGTTGTTGGTGGTACCTTTATTTTACATCTAAAAGGGCCTCCACGTCATAATCGTGTTACATAAGATTTTTTGCTACGAAACATAGTTTTTTTTTTTTTTTTTTTTGATCATTTTATACTGTTATCAAATTAATTTTATATAACCGTAAAACCGGTAACATTCCGAAAAAGTATTTCCGAACGTTTGTTTATAATATGACGTACCGGTCAATGACAACGTAGCAGGTCTGAAGTTGATACATTGCAGGTCAGACTGAAATGCTCATGGTACAAATAGAAAACCTGTCAGGTTAAAATGCCAAGTTGACCTGTCCTGTACTTGGCAAGTATTTAAAGTGTTCATGGTACGGCCCCTGTCGGGCTATTTTGTACCATGAACACGTCAAATAACAGGCGAGCCAGCGATCACGTGACTAAAGCCGCTCAGTGGTCACGTGACAACATTTCAGTGGTCTGACCTGCGATAGGCTCTACCATCAAGTCATTTTTGACATGTAAAACCTTGAAAACTGAGCTGCCCTGCTGCCATATAAAGCAGGCGTGTAAAACTAACTTTTATTGAACTGTTTTCTTTAATTTAAAATAAAAAACGTAAGTACATGTTAATTTGTGAATATAATACTATTGTGGCGTTATTTGAAATTATAGACCACAAAAAAAACAATCTCTTTGTCATCTACTTATGTTGTAGAAATGGTACGAGTAAGTAGATGTGAAAGAAATAGAAATCAAGAACACAATACATATTATAAATAAAAACCAATTTAATGTTTAATAGATGTTTTAGGTAAAAACAATATTCTTAGTCTTAGTAAAAAAAATGAGTTAGGCGCAGTTCAAGCCCGCGCCGCAGTTTCGTGAAAACGCGTGGTGAAATAGTAACGAATTCGTTAATTTTATATTAACATCGAATTACAAAAACAATCATATTTATTGCATTCCGAATGATGCAAGCTTTCATTGATTGTGATACTTTTCAGTTCTGAGCAGAGATCAGAGAGTAGAGTTTACGACATTTTAAAATAACAGATTTTCTTACGGTTTCATAAACTACCGTTGCTATTTTATTTGCGCGGCACTAGATTTTTTTGGCTCGTTGAATTCCATAAGTATGATGCAAGCTTTCTTAGATAGTGAGTTTTTAAATTTCTGAGCAGAATTTCGGCCTCTAAGAGTCTTATGAAATTATTTTGCTATTGTCAACTTCATATTATTATTCATTTTTACCCATTTTACGAAATACTTTTGCTATAGCGTACAGAATATATTATAATATTTTTTTAAGGGTGTATTTATACATATCTGGCGAAATGTGGGTGTACTATGGGTAGTAGATACATCTACTTGTACATCTAACCCTTCGGGGAAATAAAGGCGTGATGATAATGTAGTCGTAATCAATAGAGTTAACTGAGCATATCAACTGAGCAATAAGTTTAGAGTTGTCCATTGAAATGTCAGTAGACAACTCTTGAACTTATTGCTCAGTTAAATATCAAACCCAATGGGGTTTGATATTTTCTCTTACTATTGGTTAAGATGTAAACAATTTTGAATTTAACTGTATATTGAGTTTTAGGTACTAGTTATCATTAGCACGCAAATTAATTTCAATTGCAGTTTTCTACTGCTTTTTTGTAGTTCAATACATAAATCTTTTACTGGAGTTAGGTTGAAGTACCTATTCTTCCGGTCGTGCCACCGCTAGATCGCTTCGCTAGTTGGATCTACAATTACTGTGCTGGCCACTCTGCTCGTGACAGCTATCAACAGGTTTTATAACAGAGGGCTCGCTTCGTCCGACTAGTTCGTGAGACTGCTGGATTCGTTTGTTTGGCTCGAGAGAGGGCTTCGCTCGCTTGACTAGTAAGTAGGCACGCAGTGGTCGTTCTGGTTGATAGTGGACTCGCTTCGCTCGCCCGGCTTTTAGGAGGCTTGAATGGGCACGCTTCGCTCGCTGGATCGTGAGGCGGTTCGCAGCGGTCGCTTTGCTTGAGGATGGGCTCGTTTTGCTCGCCGGCTCGTAAAGCGGTTCGCACCAGTCACTCGACTTGAAAATGGGCTCGCTTCACCCGCCACCTTTGAGGTGGTACGCAGCAGTCGCTTTGCTTGAGGATGGCCTCGCTTCGCTCGCCAGTTTTGAGGTGGTTCGCAGCGGTCGCTTTGCTTAAGGATGGGCTCGCTTCGCTCGCCGGCTTTGAGGTAATTCGCAACGGTCGCTTTGCTTGAGGATGGGCTCGCTTCGCTCGTCGACTTTGAGGTAGTACGCAGCGGTTGCTTTGTTTGAGCATGGGCTCGCTTCGCTCGCCGGCTCGTGAGGCAGATCGCACCGGTCACTCGACTTAAAAATGGGCTCGCTTCACTCGCCACCTTTGAGGTGGTTCGTAGCGGTTGTTTTGCTTGAGGATGGGCTCGCTTCGCTCGCCAGTTTTGAGGTAGTTAGCAGCGGTCGCTTTGCTTGAGGATAGGCTCGCTTCGCTCGCCGGCTTTGAACTAGTTTGCAGCGGTCGCTTTGGTTGAGGTTGAGCTCGCTTCGCTCGCCGGCTTTGAGGTAATATGCAGCAGTCGCTTTGTTTGAAGATGGGCTCGCTTCGCTCGCCAGCTCGTGAGGCAGTTCGCACCGGTCACTCGGCTTTAGAAAGGGCTCGCTTCGCTCGACAGCTTTGAGGTGGTCCGCAGCGGTCGATTTGCTTGAGGATGGGCTCGCTCCGCTCGCCGACTTTGAAGTGGTTCACCCACTCAAACAGAGAAAGTGGCACTAGTGTACCACTTTAAGAACAGCGTGTTCTACAACCTTCCCTGGGCGGTCTATTTGCAACATATTTTTTGTTGTTTCTGATGCTGACGCAGCTCTCGGTTTCACTCTTTATTGGATTTGATGGTCTTGTTATATTGCTTACGATGGAAACTGAACACAATAATCTTCATTTGTTTTTAGTCTTGTAATTCAGTGTAGAATTACGAATTATATGAAACGACATCTTGAACTTTTTGCTATTTACAACAGATGTTCTTAAGGTTTCCGATACTGCCGTAGCTATTGTATTTGCTCGGCACTAGACTTTTTAAGCTTATTCTATTCCTAATGATGCAAGCTTTCTTCGATAGTGATATTTTTCAGTTCTGAGCAGATTTACGGCCGCTATGAGATGACAACTTTAATTTGCAACAGATTTTCTTACGGTTTCTGATACTGCAGTTGTTATTTTTTTTTGGTCGGTTCAAATTTTTTTTAGTTCATTGCTTTTGTTATAACACAAGCTTTCTGCGGTTGGGATTTTTTTCATTTCTGAGCCTATTTTTGGTCGTTATGAGACGATTTATGAAATTATTTTACTATTGTCAACTTCATTTGCATTGTTAACCCTATTTTGCGAAATATTTTTGTTGTATCTCTTTAGGTCCTGGTAGTCCTTTATACGTCCTCGCTAACGACATAAGAATTACTGTTCTAGCTGGACACGTTTTTGAACTACACGATTTGGAATTTCGACATATAGTGAAAAATAGAGGGTCGCGCGCATGCGCCTGCCTTCGCGATGTGACGTCATAGGCAAATTATATCCTTCCTAAAAAATTGTTATAAATATGACCTACCTTTTGCGTACTCAACCATTACTCTAGCATTAAAATTCTCGTAGTTATTAGCGATTGAAATCTTACATGTTTTTGACGGTCAGAAATATTGAACAT
The DNA here is from genome assembly GCA_948150665.1 of Conistra vaccinii. NCBI lineage: Eukaryota > Metazoa > Arthropoda > Insecta > Lepidoptera > Noctuidae > Conistra > Conistra vaccinii. The sequence goes on along the minus strand of OX411344.1, from coordinate 3,933,528 downwards.
ACCACCAGCACTCCGAGCGGAAAGACGTTTTCACGTCAAAAACAAACTACAGCTGCCCAGCCTTGCCCAGCCTCTTCAATCATCGATAGCACTGATGCAGTTACACCGTTACATACGAACTACGCAGCAAAGACATGACGTCACACAAATCCTGCATTATAAGACTATCCGAAAACAACTTTCGGGCAGTTACCCGCCAGACATAACATCCGTCTGGTCGGAGGAGCCTCCCTTTTCTAATGAGATGAGTGAACTTTACACCCTGTTCCTCATGCCTCTAAAGCACCACCAACAATAGAATTCACATCATGTTCCGTCACTTCCGTCCACAATCTGCGGGACATTTCTCGAGTTTGAGCCCTGTTTATGTACCCCATTGCAATCCTTGTGATTATTAAAAAAATCTAATGTTTCCAATTTTTGTTCTTAAACTCTCCTTTTGTGTCATCAATAAAATATTCTTGTCTTGTTGACAATTTATTTGACACGCTATGCGTTCGAAAATAGCAATAATTTTGGTAAGTTTTCAAGTAGGTTGGTGTTGTTGGTGGTACCTTTATTTTACATCTAAAAGGGCCTCCAACGTCATAATCGTGTCACATAAGTTTTTTTGCTACGAAACATAGTTATTTTATTTTATTTTTTTGATCATTTTATACTCTCTTGTATCAAATTAATTTTATATAACCGTAAAACCGGTAACATTCCGAAAAAGTATTTCCGAACGTTTGTTTATATACCGGTCAACGATAACGCAGCAGGTCTGAAGTTATCAACTTCCATTGCAGGTCAGACTGAAATGCTCATGGTACAAATAGAAAACCTGTCAGGTTAAAATGCCAAGTTGAACTGTCCTGTACTTGGCAAATATATAAAATGTTCATGGTACGGTCCCAGGTCTGATGACATGCCATTGCTCTTTTCATGAAATTTTTGATGACATTTTGCAATCATTTGTCTTGAAATCGTTGCTGCATTAAATCGAATGTTTCATGCGCGGTGTGGCTGATGGCGCCGTTCTGCTGAAACCACATGTCGTCCAGATCCATGCCGTCCAGTTGAGGCCACAAGAACTCCGTTATGATGTCCTGTAACGAATATCGTTCACAGACAGTGCAATTCCGGCCTTATTTTCCCCATTTTTGTGATGGGTTTTCACAATGATAATGCGTCCTTATTTTGTGTAGCGCTTCATTTATAATAATCGGAACTAACATAGGTTACAGCTGTCAAAGTTCAGAAGTACAGAGTTGCACACAGTAAATTGTCACTAAATTTAAAAAATGCTCTCTTATTGAGACATCCTATATTCATAAAAAATTTAGTTAGGCGCAGTTCGAACCCGCGCCGCAGTTTCGTGAAAACGTGTTGTGAATTACTAACAAAAGAGATTGACCAAGCGACTAAGGAACCTAGTATCGCTACGAAACATGCTGTGACTCAAAGATTTATGGTTTAATTTAGAGAATGATCTGAGGGCTTTCAAATGTAATTTACCATTTTATCATAAAATCTCGGCATTACACGGTAATTAGGTCTCAAAATCTAGGTTTAGTATCGAATCTCTTACTGACTTTTGGTCATTGTATGCTGGTAAATTCAAAATACGAATTTGACAAAATGAAGTTTTAGTATTTTGAATGATCGTCAATTGCGACCTCAATTCCGACAGATAAAGGTTGATTTAGGGACTTTAGAAGTAAAACCTTGAGAATTGTCGACTTACCGGTGTTGGAGAAATCCAAAAAGCCAGAGTATTGTAGACATTTTCACTAACTTCTCTCAATGACTGCCAACGTAAATACCGCAGAAGAATCGAACAGTTAATACACCGACGAACTGAGTCTCCCATAGTGAGCAACTTTCAAATGTAACGCTTATTTTTTAATTATAATGATTATTTATTGCTCAAGAAAATGAAATTAATCAAAAAATTCAAATATTCACAAAAACAAACAAATGCACAATCGGTGGAAAGAATACAAGAAGTTAGTCACAGAGTAGAACCTGCGCATTCAAAAATTGGCGCCAATAATTGGCGCACGTACAGTCGCATAAAAAGCGCAATGGATGTTTTTCTACCACATATTGGTTTCTGCCCGCAGATTCACCCGCACCCATTTTATTTTAATTGATATGGGTACTTGTTTACGCTTATGTAAATATACTATCCAGACCAGACCTTATCTTTATGCAAAATGTGTTCACGTTAGTTATTTCTTTAAGTGGTTAATTAAACCCGGATGGGTTTACAATATTTACTTGTCTATCGAGACAAGCAAAAAGTTAAAGTGAATCAGAATATTCTTATTCACTTTAACTTTCTTTTTTTATATATATATAGGTATATAGGTACCTACATTTATATTTGCCGTAAGTAAGTGTTGGGACAATTTCAGTCTTCACTTAAAAAATAATCTATGCGACATAGAAACATAACATAAGTTATTAAATTAAATCCAAATTGCAAAATAATAATGGCCTATGTCATTCAAAACATAAAATGAAATCATTAAATTAATTATACAATAAAAATAAACTATTATTAAAGACCTACCGTTCGAGACTGTACTTTAAACGAATGGGACGTGCATACATGCTAGAAAGAGAAAACTCGCCGGACGCCAGCATATTTTGCTCAGGATGCGCGCGCATAGAATCTTATGGCGCGCGTTTGTTCTATTTTGAAAGAGTTTCTATTGATGAATGAAACAGGCAAAGGTATCTCAATACATTCTGCCTTTGTCATAACCATAAGGTACTTTTAACACCTACAGATTATTATTACAATGTCATAATAATAATTAGTTGTTATTAATATCTTTTGTTACTAATTATTGAACTATAATTTCAATAGTTCGATGCGTAAATAAATTATTTTGCGTAAGTCAAGAAGGTTTTATTGTTTACATACTCTTTGAAGCCAATGACATGTGACATTACTTACGTGAAAAAAAAACTATGTATGGGTAAAATAGGAAATCGAAATAAAAACTAATACTTTTATGGTGTTTTTTTATCTGGAGAATTTAAGGATTCGCATTACGAGATAAAATTATTATAATTAAAAACAAGATTTATCAACATTATAAACTTAAGTCACAGCAGAGTAAATAGCGATACTAGATTTGGTCAATGTCTTTTGTTTAATGCATTCCTAATGATGCAAGCATTCATTGATTGTGATATTTTTCAGTTCTGAGAAGATTTACAGCCGTTACGAGACGATATATTTTTTTTCGTGTAAACGTCTTTTCGCTCGGAGAATTCGGCTCTTTTTTATTTATTTATATATAAAAATTCGCATTGTGTCTGAAATATTTGTACATTAATTAACATAATAGATATAGCAAAAAAATAATAAATTATGAATTTCAAACAGTAGTTTCACCAAAACAGAAAATGTGAAAAAAAAACCAATAACTTATGTGATAAATATTAAGCAATTATGTCAAATCGTAAACCGATAATATGTCAATAAAAATAGTATATAAATGATTGTAAATATTATTGTGTCAAATAAAAATAAAATCTAATAGTTTTGCATTTAATGTCATATGCTAATTAATAAATATTAAAACTATCTACTATCATTCGTCACTAATTCAGATCGCTCGGTTCAATATTTCTGACCGGCAAAAACATGTAAGATTTCAATCACTAATAACTACGAGCCTTTATTAAATGCTAGAGTAATGTTTGAGTACCGTACGAAAAAAATAGGTCACATTTATAAAAAAATTGAGGGGGGATATAATTTGCCTTTGACGTCACATCGCGAAGGCGCGTTGCGCGCGGCCCTCTATTTTTCCCTGTATGTCGAAAATACTTACCTTTCAAAAACTCATGTTCAGATGAACTATAAATGAATTTTTGAGAGCAGCGTATACTTTTTTATTATCAGTCGTATGGAAAGGCTATAACGCGGCATATTTTAGTAGTGTTTCTATATGCTAATGTTTGTGTTACGATGTTTGTTAAACACTTTTGCGGTTCTGCGTACACCTCAACCTTTAGATTAGCAAAGTTAACTATTTATGTTTTAACACTTTCGACTCCACCCATTTTTCATAAAACTCATACGCCATGCCGCCATACATATTGCAAGTATACCGTCCGGGAGGGTTGCCGGCATTACGTTTGCGCTAAAGTTAACCATCGCGGATGGTCAACGGAATTAGGTTTAAAACCGTGTTATAAAACACTGTAAAATGAAGCAAAATAGTGTTTTCAGGGGGATGTTAATAATTAATAATACACACTACTAATAAGCTCCGTTAGTAACAAATGTAATAGGTACAATACATTTTTAGTTCATAAATCTGTTGCACTCACGAGACGCACCGGGTACATGCACATGTACATGCACCCAATGCGCCATAATGGCGCAACACGGCTTATCACTAGTGACCTTCAGAATTCCGTTGACGCTCCCACGCACTCTGCGCATCATGGACGCAATCTATGGTATTGAAGTATGTGCTTCGGCAAACATTCCTGATGCACTGCAGTAATGTGGAAGCCCCAACAACATTCTAAATGCATTATTATATAGAATTCTGAGGGCGTTGTATGCCTTTTGTGTATATCGAATACACAGAGTGCACGTGTACAGCGATTGGCAAAAAGCCTTAAAAAGAGTTACTTTTACTTCTGGTGTGCAACGTGCGAACCTGCAGGCCAATATAACTCGCATGTTATATTAACTTATGAATGAATACTCACGTGCCACCCGTAGACTCATGGTCCCTACTAGCTCAGATGAACTTGAATCTTCATGATAGATACTCGACTGCAGCCTCGCAACGAAACAGGCTATGATCCCGTTATATTCTTCTTTGACGTTCCTTATGAACGCACCGCATTCGCCGGCCTGAGGAGAGGAAGATCATCTGTTACATTGCCATGACGTGCAGTAAATATAAATTACCATGTTTATATTTTTGTTTTATTTACATTCTTCCTTGACATAATCATAATTTTATTTGACATTATATACCTCTAGGTATTTCAACTCTTTATTAGTGGCTTTTGTGGACATGTTAATTATTCAGATTTGTTACAGTTGTAATAGCAATCATGTCATTTCGTTTAAAATAGATTTATCTTTTACTAGCTGTTGCCCGCGACTTCGTCCGCGTTATCGCGTCGTAAATAATAACGCCTCGAGTTGGCACCACTTAGAAATTTAAGTATTGTAGTAATCGATGTAACAGTTGATACAGTTATACCTAGTAGTTTTCGTAGGTTCACAAATGATAACCACCTCTATTTCAATCTTTGCAATAATAAAAGCTTACTGCCTAAATTTTGGGCAATTTTAGCTTTCAAATGGAACTCTATACATATTGTAAATTAAAGTCACTTTTCGTGTTTATCTGTAGGTATGACTGCGTTATTAAGGTTTATGTGAATAATTCATAAATATTAATGTAATACATAACTAAGAAATCTTGATGTTTTGTTAAGGCGAAGAAACCGTGCGAATCATACCTTATCGCTAGTATATAATGTAGGAAAGACACATCATAAAATTTCTTTGTAAACCACATTCACTGTTTTCTTATCTTAAGCTGGTATGAAAAGATTGTCTGCATTACTGGACTGCGACCAAGCCACATACAGTTGGCCGTGGGAAAAACAATAGTCGATTCCCCCTGGGACGCAAACGGCTACCGGAAATTGTATGCGCTTGAACTCGAACGGGTAGTTATTGGGGATAAGCGGTATACGCGGTATAAAAACAGTTTCACCTGAGCCACATCCAGTAAGAATCTCAGCTTCAATTATATTTCTTTGTAGAACTGTTACTTTAAGTCGGGTTCCATTGCGCAATTATGGAGAAGGTTCCTCAGAAGCATTATTGGAACACCGACTTTAAGAATAATTTTGTGAGCAGGAAGACCACTTGCAGTGAGTGAACTCAAAAACTCAACTGGATAATTAACATCATCCTGATTAAGGACGCTATTATACGATGTGTAAACCACTATACCCCTGTAACTTTTAAAACGGTTAAATGTTTTTGATTGATTGCAGCGGCTTGGTCATTTATTGGAGTGAGTATGGCGCGTTCACATATACAAGAATGTTCTTGTTATGGTATATTTGACAGATTTGAAATTTTCCTAGAAACTGAAAGGGATGCATGTAAGTGCAACACGGCGAACAGAGACAGAAGAACAGCGTCAAGCCCGCTTGAATGCTGATCAATTACGGCACTCACTAAAAAGAATGTCGATTTCATCTGAAGACTCTGATGATACCCAAGAAGTAGTTACTGGGCCTGAAATCCTGCCTTGGGCACTGTAACGGCTAGGGCTGTGCAGGGTAGACTGCGCAGGCCGTTTACGGATAGGTAGGTTGTTGTAGAAGATACGGATAGGTAGTTGTAGAAGATAATTAAAACAGCTAGAAAAGTTAATACCTACAATTATATTTAGCAAGAACACGGCTAGGTCGTGGGTAAGGTCACTTTGTTCTGAGTCACTGTTTTGTCTCGAGCACTAACACGGAATGTTATAGGAGGTACCGTTCTTGGCAACACGTGGCAGACGTGGGGGGCCTGCTCAGCGCAGGCTCAGCTGGCAGGCCGGACGGCCTCGGCAAGTCGGTAGGTAGTGAGCGCCTATCAGCACAGGCTCGCGGCGGTAGGCCGCAGGCTTGTCAGCCTTCGGTAATGTGCGCAGGTAGCGGGCGCAGGAAGGGCGCACAGGCGAATGATCGTTGAAAAGAAAAAAGCTGTTCTGTTTACAGAAAAATCAGTAAATACTTACGTGCTATCCTGGCCAAGTCAGTTTTTAAAGTAAATCCAGATCAAATTAAGACAACCACAAATCAAAATCGTGATTATCCGTGTCCTTCGCAAGTATTTTTAAACTTACATAAATCGTATAGGGACTACAGGTAGCAGTAAAGTTCGCGGTGCAAAAAGCAATGTTCCCCACGCATAGAGTTTAGCGGCCCGTCGTTTTCCCAGCTCCGTGGCAATAACTTATGTACCGTGTGACTGATGTAAGCGTCGTTGTGCTTAATATTCATGGTCATCTGAATAGACTTTATATATCTTGTACACACAAATTTCATTTACTCTCCTTCTCCGACCACGATACTCATGAGCTCCCAACTTGATATGTAATAATTTAATGTCTTTGGTCCCAACAAATCACCGAAGTCTCAGGCAATAACAAAGTGAAGTGTATCCATAGCAAGTTTCAGAAGGTATACAGCGGCGTCACCCTTGTAAAACGCAAGCCGCAACGCAAACCACAAAATGTAAATCGGTAAAATTAACGAGATCAAAACATTAATACCATAAATAATACCTATTCAAATTAAAACCGTCCGTTGACATTTATATAAAATGGTTTTTACATGGCATATTGACACAGTGTGTCATTTTGATGTGAGTTGTTTTTTTTTTATGTACTGAAAATAAACCTATCATGAATTCATGCTATCTCTGTCTACCTGTGAAAACTAAATGAAAATCCGTTCAGTAGTTCCAAAGATGTGCGCGAACAAACAAACAGACAGACAGACAGAAAAGAATTCTAAAAATCGCTTATTTATTTTTTAATACTCTTTTTTAGTTACCCCCTTTCTATTTTTATAACTTTTGTTCATTGTACAGACACACCGGAGTCTACTGTTTTATTATAAGTATAGATATATAGATATAGAAGATATAGATATAGATATAGATTCTTTTCTATTTTGTGAACGCTGTAGGCTTAGTGGACTTTAGACTTGTTGATCATCTTCTATTTTGTTAAGTACTTGGTACTTGTTTAAAGACCTTCACTGTCCTCGCACATCTAATAACACTGTTTTTTTTATAATATATTGTAAAAACCAATATTTTTAAAAGAGTAACTGTGGAGTTTCTTGCCCGCTCTTCTCCATAGGAAACGACCAATTGGAACCGTGCGTAGCTTCTGACGTTTCATAAGTGCCCATGTAGGTTTATGTGAAATAAAATATTTTGAATTTGAATGAGCTGCCGACTATTTTTGTTCTCTATTTTGTTTACTCTTGTCTTTTTGTATGCACGTGTTTCTGTGGCAAATAAACCTATTTTTTTCTTTTTGTCACCAAGACAGCTAGCCGAGGAGATCGAGGCTAAATGATAAATGATAACAGCCGCACAGGTCGATCAAAAGTTAGTACGTGGATCCACGAACTGGTTTCGATATTATCGAGAACCTTCCTTGACTCAAAAAGCATGCTAAGCCGTTGGTCCCGGATGTCATTTGTAGATATTTTTGACAGTTGTTACGGGTAGTGAAAAGCCTAATAGTCTGACAATCAGGTCACCAACCAGTTACCTTTCTGTTCCAGTTTACTGGAACAGAAAAACTAATCCCTCACGGGGTGCCCCAGGGCTCGATCCTCGGGCCGGTTTTATTCAACCTGTATGTTTCAGACATACCAAGACAACGCATAGCAGGTCAAATGCTCTCACAATATGCAGATGACCTGTGTATTTTTAACGCAGCAGAACGCCCCGACCACGCTACCACTCGGGCAGAATGGGCAGAGGATGAAATAATCGACTAATACAAGCAATGGGGATTGCAATGTAATTTCGAGAAAACTGAATACATTATGTTCTCTAGCAAGAAACCAAAAGGAAGAAACCCCAACACCGGCTACAGAAATCACATCCGATTGAAGAGAGAGTGTATCGAGTACAAGAAACAAGTTAAATACCTAGACAAAAACCTGCCAATGAATCATCACACAAAAGAAGTTGTCAAAAAGTTGAAAAATGAGCAAGAGGTGCGCTGAACTCCATCATCGGATACAGATCCAAAATTGACGTAGACACTAAGCTACTCATTACACAAGCATGTTTGCTCGCGACCCTTGATTACGGCGTCGTGCAGTTACTACCGAGGTACAGCAAAAGCAACCTACTAAAAATCGAGCGCCAATACAGAATGGCGCTAAAAGCTGCTGGAGGTTTCGACCGACGATTATATACGGAATAAGTGACATGTCAAATATTCATAACCACGTAGTAAACAATATTCTATTGTATTCTATTCTATTCAGGTTACCAAGGGGTATCGTGTTAACCAGTAACTGGGTTGTGAAGGTCAGATTGGCAGTCGCTCCAATTAAAGTACTGGTATTCAGCTGCATCCAAATTCGACACCAACGTAGTTGAGAAAATACAGGCAGATGAAGATGATGATTTAACGTAACAGAACATCATTATTGTATTTTCTCCACATTTCTCCAGTGATGTTGTTTCTCAATTAAGTCCTATGTGATTACACCGGAGCAAGGTCATTGTCACTAACCGGACATAAATACAGATTTCGGGCTGCTACTGAGAAATTATTGATGGGCAAACCCAAACCGAGCATAACACTACTTATTGGGATCAAAGACAAATAATTTATTTGAATAGGCACCTTCAAACACAAAATTAAATTGATTCTAGTTGCCTCATCCAAGACTTCGTATGGAGAAAAATGGGCAAGAAACTCCACCGTTACTCTTTTAAAATGTTTTTACATCTATACATATAATAACAAAATCGTAGAGTGAAGTCAAAACTGTACATTGAATATTGTAGAAAAAAAAATAAATACGAGGTCTGGGATTGATACTAATGCCGAAAATATAGTTATTAGAATTTTCGTCTGTTTGTCTGTTTGTCTGTTCTACCATGACGCAAATTCTACTGGACAGACTGTTAAAATTTTACACAGATATTCCCTATTAGCCTAGCGCCACACCTGCCGAACGTTCCGCGGCGGAACGCTTCGTCGCGTCATATTTCTATGGACGTAACGTTCGGCTGATGTGTCATAGGTAACTTGAAAAACATTAGGAGCGTATTCAACCAAACGTTCCGCCGCGGAACGTTCGGCAGGTGTGGCCCGACCCTTAGTCTGGTCAAACAGTAGGGTATAAAATATCACGCTATTTGCTATGTGGGATGAGCAATATTATCTTCGTATTCTTCGCCGCAAATTATAAAAGGACGCGCCAAAAGGTTAGGATATTGCAGATAGTTACCAATTTAACTTTTTAAATGATTATCATCACGCTATACCTCTAAGGAGCTAAGCAATCATGAAATATATAAGAACGGCAATTTTAGCTAAGTTTCGACAAACAAATAACTACACTGTTGGACGATTGCTTTGCAAACCTGTGGTTGTAAGTTCGATTCCTAACGATTGGTATTTTTGATGATTCTTTTTTTCCACTCCTGGGACTATGGCCTTCTCTCTGTGGGCAAGATTCGGGGCCGCCGTGAGTGAAAGTTACGAGGATATATTATGATTTAAGAAAGAGTTAGAAGTATACCTTGAGCCCCTGACCCGCGTAGACTATGTCTCCTTGCAGGTTGGTAGGTATCAGTCTGTAGGGAGTTCCGCCTACAGTCATCCTGGAACATACAGACAAAACAAGTTAATATTGTACCTCGCTCCTTATATCATGGAAAATATCATCAAGATCATCATCATTCCAGCCGAAAGACGTCGACTGCTGGACATAGGCCTCCACCAAGCATATCATCTAGATAGCTAGAATACTCTTTATTAAGACACCATAAAAATTACAGATATCAATGTAGACAAGGGGTGACGCAATGGGCGGTGTTCTCGCTAAGAGCGATACTTTAAAGACAACCTTTGGATGAATGAAGGGAGAAAAGAGAGGCAATACTGTAGGTAGTATGTGGTGTACCATTTACATATCTATATTTAGGGTGTAAAGTTCACTCATCCCCCATAGAAAAGGGAGGATCCTCCAACCAGACGGGTTGTTATATCTGGCGGGCAACTGCCCATATGTTGATTTCGGATAGTCTTATCTATGTTATTCGCTCAGTAAACTCTAACTGCGAGATGTAGGAATTGTGTGACGTCATGTCTTTTTGTTTCGTAGTTTTTGTATGTGGCGGTCTAACCGCTACATCACTCCCCTCCGGAGACCGGAGGTCGATAGTGGGCTGAGTCTTGGATCTTGCGATGCTTCACAGTGCCAGCTGTGGTTCCAGTGAGTCGGAACCGGGTGCCGCATAGTTCACGGTGAGTCGGAACTGTCTGCGGTGATTCCCCAGTGAGTCGGGGAGGCGCTGCGTCGTCATCCAGTGAGTCGGATGTGGTACAGCGCCGGGTTTTTGGCTGACTGCTTGCGTCGACCAGGAGAGGGTAGAATAGGCTCTGCTTGTGAGACCGGCCGGAAGTGCAGGTGCTGTGCCAAGGTTGCTGATGAGGCTGAGGGTGATGACCAGGAATGCGCGTTCGCTGCATGCTGGTGGTCAGGATACCCGTTGAAGCCGTGGGTGCTGGCTGGCTGTGTGTCTCGCCTCACGAAAGCTTGCGGGAGTGATGATGATGACGTCACGCTGAAGTAGTTGCACGAAGGCTGCGTTGACGTTCATACTCGGGGTCACCAATTTAAGGGCATGAGGAACAGGGTGTAAAGTTCACTCATCCACCATAGAAAAGGGAGGATCCTCCAACCAGACGGTTGTTATGTCTGGCGGGCAACTGCCCATATGTTGATTTCGGATAGTCTTATCTATGTTATTCGCTCAGTAAACTCTAACTGCGAGATGTAGGAATTGTGTGACGTCATGTCTTTTTGTTTCGTAGTTTTTGTATGTGGCGGTCTAACCGCTACATATACATATAATAAAAAAGTACTGAAGTCAAAACTGTGCATTGAATATTTTTGAAAAAAGTAATTGCTACGAGGTCTGGGATGGATTCTAAGGCTGCCTGTCCACTGGAGCAGAGAGGAGAAAAGAGGAGCGGAAATGTGCCAATATTAACCAATAGAATCTTGACTTAGGATCACTGATCTAAACTCGGGGGCAGAGTCAAGATTCTATTGGTTAATATTGGCACATCTCCGCTCCTCTTTTCTCCTCTCCGCTTCAGTGGACAGGCAGCCTAATGCCGAAAATATAGTTTTTTTTTATTTTTATTGTTTGTCTGAATGTATGTTCCAGCATGACACAAATTCTTCCGCTGTCCGAAAAAATTTGTGTCATGCTGGAACATACATTCCAATAAAATTTTGCATATTTATTCCCTATAGGTCTGGTCAAACTGTAGGGTATACACTATCACGCTATTTGCTATGGGGGATGAGTAATATTACATTATGTTCGTATTCATCTCCGCAAATTGTAAAAAGACGCGCCAAAAGGTAAGGATGGTACTCCCTTGCATCTCCTAAAATTGTTTGTCCGAAAATCATTATCCATAACACGTTTGCTTTAAACTTCAATAACCATAATGTTCAAAAATTCGAAATTGTGTTTTACATAATTATCTTATCTTCTAAAACTATTCTGTCATAATATCGAATCGAGTACTATAATAATTGAATCTCCTAATTTTGCATGGAATAAAGTCATATCCTAATTATAGTGTATATTATTGTGATTGTTCATTTATAATAAAATGGTTAGTACTAAAACATTTGCAAAAAAAATGGTTTTAGTGAAATAGTGACAGAAACGAATCGCTGTAAATCCGGCTCCACGCAGTCTTGTCTGTCCTACCCCTAGAGTGTTATTTAGAATAGATGAGGAGCAGGTGGTTGTAATTATGGATAAAAAAGTTAGGTAACACAATAGAGAACCATAAGAACAGCTATTTTAGCTAAGTTTCGACACAGCAAATAACTAAGCGGTTGGAGGATTGCTTTGCAAACCTGTGGATGTAAGTTCGATTCCCAACTATTGGTATTTTGACGTGAAAACGTCTTTTCGCTCGGAGTACTGGTAGTTAGTTCAATATTTTTGACCGGCAAAAACATGTTAGACACAAGAAACAAGACAGAGGTAAGAAGGCATCTTGTGAATTGTGATACCGGAGAGCCTCCCTGATGCAACTTCAGTGCAGGGTATTGAAGGCATTGACGATGTCTGGAGACACCTCCAAGACAGTATCAGTAGTAGGGTTTTCTAACTCTTTAAGAACAGATAAGCGGATTTAGTTACTAAATATAGATCGTCTATCGTATTTTTTTTTTTATCGGTAATAACTTCTCAAAAACGCGAAGCGAGTCGTTCCAGCGAAGCGAGTCGTTTCATGAGCCAAGCGAGCAAAGCGAGCTCCTTCTCGAGTAAAGCCGGCCTGCTTTCGTCATAACTGAGCCTATTTACGAATCGAATGAGAAAACCAAAAGCGTGCAAACTTTGCCTACAGTCCGGACCCAAGCGAGTGAAACGAGCGATCTTACGATGATTCGAATGAGGGAAGTGCACACATTCAAACAGAGAAAGCGGCACTAGTGTACCACTTTAAGAACAGCGTGTTCTACAACCTTCTCTGGGCGGTCAATTTGCAACATCTTTTTTGTGGTTTCTGATGCTCACGCAGCTCTCGGTTACACTCGTTATTAGATTTGGTGGTCTCGTTGCATTGCGTACGATGCAAACTGAAAGCAACATTCTTCTTTTGTGTTTTTTTTTACGATTCAGTGTGAATTACGAATTATATGAGATATTACTTTTTCTTTTTGCGACAGATTTTCTTAAGGTTTCCGATACTGCCGTAGCGATTGTATTTGCTCAGCACTAGACTTTTTAAGGTCATTCCATTCCTAACGAGCTTTCTTCGATTCGAATGTTTTTCAGTTATACGGTAGGGGAGACCGGGGCCACAATTAACAAAAAAAATACTTTTAGTTGTATCTTCGAAATGATTCAATATTTAGACTTGATTTTTTTATGAAATGATGCTTTAATTATTCAGGTATCATCTTATTAACATAAATCAAACATAAAAGAAAACATGTCTGAAATAGAACGCTTTTTCTCCAAAAAGTCAGTTGTTAATTCTTACCTCATCTTCGGGGCTAGAATTAACAGCTCTGAGGTAAGTATTAACAGAAGGGGCAACAATTAACATTATGTTATGCCAACTGATAAAGAAGAAAACAAATATATGTATGACAATATTGTTTGGTATTAATAAAAGTGAAATGAATACAGAATTGTATGGAACACCTTTTCTTATTAATTTATAATACATATCAAATACAATTCAGGCAAGTGAATGATGTGATGTCGCCTTTGATATACCTAGCTTAGGCCCAGTCATTGCAAGAGATAGGTATATTGAAACCAGTCAGCACGATGTATCTTTATTACAGTTAACGCCCTAAAAAATACAAAAATATTGATTGATGTATTTTATTATTTATGTACACACAATAAAATACATATAGATACTACATTTTTAGCGCGTTTATACGTTTTTACTGAGCTCGTGGTAGAGCTTTTAGCAGAGGTCTTATTGTTTTGGACCAAGAAATCACTAGCATCTTTCTGCATGTCTGATGATTCAGCTACCGGTTCATAAGATATTTGCGTTCTCACTACATCTGGGGTAGGTATTAACACGTTAATACTGACCCCGCCGATTTGTTAATTATAACCCCAAAGGTACATTTTTAGTACCTATTAAATAACATAACAAAATATTGGTTAATAATTACACCAATACAGCAATGTAGCATTCTTAAGTATGAAATATGCTTCTAGGAAAACAAAAAACATAATCATTACACCTAATATTTCGAGAATAAATCAAAAAATTTCAAAGTTAAAAAAGTTCGGTACGTGCGTGAAAATGTCGTCCGATAACACATTCGGATGATGCGCAGACCGCAGCTGACCAACCCCGAGCCATGCGGCGTGATCTGGTCGGCATATTGAAGCACGCGCTGTAGGTGTAGTGTTTATAGTTTTGGAGCAAATCACTTGTTAATACTTACCTCTGTTAATTGTAGCCCCGGTCTCCCCTACAGTTTTACGGCCGATATGAGACGACATCTATTTGCAACAGATTTTGTTACGGTTTCTGATACTGTTGTTGTTATTTTGGTCGGCACTAGATTTTTTTGGCTCATTGCATTCGTTATAATCCAAGCTTTCTTTGTGTTACTTGATCTGCCAACGCCGTCCAGCGAAGGCGGCGTGAGGTTCGAACCGGTCGGAATGCAACGCTCATGGTGGCGCCCTCCTCGGCAGAAGGTACTCTACCGCCAGTAAACGTGAAGTCTCAAATACAGTCTATTTATAATTGCAGTACTAAAGTCGTTATTCGTTTTCCTCCACCTCCTACACACTCGTCGCATTTAACATTATTTAGAATTATTTTATTTTGTTCAATTTATTATTATTTCTATATTTCGCTACCCATATTTAATTAACTATCCTGTCCATTTTTATAATAACGCAACTCAGGCCCCCAAGATACAGGTGCTGCCTAGTTTGGGGACTACTGTTTTATTCTTCTAAATTAAATATTCTAGTTACAGTAAGCATACAATATCATTATTTTCTGAAACTTATTTCTTCTTCTACTTCTTATTCTTCTTTGAAGTTGACGACGTGTCGTCAATTTCAAAACCAGCTAAACCACTGCGCCAACCGTGGTTGGCGCAGTCGACTGCTGCACTGCGTGTCGCGGGTTCGATCCCCGCACGGAACAAATAATTGTATGATCTGCAAGTAGTTGTTCCGGGTCTGGCTGTTTGTGTTTGTGAATTTAAATGTTTGGAACCGCACCCACAATACAGGAGAAATTCCTAGTGTGAGGCAACGTTTAAAAAAAAAAGAGTTGCAGGGCGCCCTAACATTTTGATTGGGAATTTTTCACTTCTGAGCATATTTACGGCCATTAAGAGACTATTTTCAACTTCATATGCATTTTTAACCCTATATTGCGAAATATTTTTGCTGTATCTCTTTAGATCTTGGTACTCCTTTGTACATTCTCGGTAACGACAGCAGAACCACCGTCCTAGCTGAACACGTCTTCCACTATACGATTTGGAATTTCGACATATTGTGAAAAATAGAGGATCGATGTGACGTCATAGGCTAATTATATCCTACTTCAATTTTTTTATTAATTTGACCTATCTAGCATTAAGTCTCGTAGTTATTAGAGATGGATATCATCAAATGACTTCTCCCGCTTTGGGCGGAGCGGAAGGGCGTGTCAGTCTCTTACTGACTAAAACCCACCCGTGTTCCTTTACTTGCATGTACGTTGCCAGGGGCCACGGTCTCCCCTTAGGACTTCCCGCAACCTCGGCTGAGTCGTAGCCTCTGAGCGAAAAGACGTTTTCTTGTCAAAATAAAAATCTACTGACCTGCATATGTCTATGGGGTAGGATACTTTGCACAGCACCGTAAGCTGGTCTCCAATTCGTCTCACCGCTTCGAGAGGTGTAATGTCCACTTTGTAATCTGCAAACAAAAAAATTTCGACGTGTGCAGGACGCCTACTCATAGACTGATAGAATAGCTAAGTTAATTATTCGTATGATCAAATCACTGTAAATAGTGTGTAATTAGCTATTAAGTTTATGTATTAGTTATAAGATTGATTGTATTAGGTATTAAGAACTTTGTAATGATCGTGTTCCACTCTGAGTCAAGTCGGGAGCAGGTTCAGACTTGTCGAAACTTGTCGGAGTTTCGCCACGCCTCTACCTGTCTCTGATTGGTGGATTAGAATTGAGCACGAACTACGATTTATTTTATGTGATTTTATTGGTAGTCTATTTTCTGTAAAATAATGATAGCGCCGCTAGTTGCGCCTACGTAGATTACTATAATTGTAGAACATTTTGTGCGAAAAATACATTCTTCGAACCAATTGTATCCTGATCAAGAAAAGTAAACAATATTCATCAAGTCTTAAGGAGTTTTTATTCTACGAACATCACAGCAGTATCCTCCAATCCAGTGCATCTAATGTGAGACCTAGAACCCTCACACGACGTATATCATTAGAATTTGTACGACAAATATATTATGTTCTTTTAACTTAACATACAGCTGTCATGTGCTTCTGCCAAAATCATGCCTTTATATCTCGAAGGAGTAGCTGACGAGTGTAGTACAGACGCTAGCACTTCAACCTACTCTAATTTGTCAAAGAAGAAGTCTCAAAAACACCCCACGTCTGAGAGGAACGAGAACTATCTAAAAAAATCGCAAAAACATTGTAAAAAAAAATTACATACTTCCGGTTTTAATCCTTAGGTACTGGCAAACATACAAAAAAATTGCTCTGAATATTTATTCAGGGGTAGTCTAAAAGTTAGTTATATAAATACCCCATCGTCTGACAGGAACGAGAACTATCTTAAAACATCGCAAAAAACGAGTAAAAAAAAATTACATACTTCTGGTTTTAATCCTAGTAAAGTAGCAAGCCGCAATACCGTACTGACTGCATATCATGCATACGTGTCTTCTGCATTACGCTATCATCTACATGTAAAGCTTCATCACATAGGGAGCTAGTGTTTAAGGCACAAAAAAAGTGTTTAAGAGCTGTGTGCCAAATAAAAACTACTGACAGATGTAGACCACACTTTATTGACCTAAGAATAATGACTTTTCCAGCCCTATACGCGTTTGAATTAGCAATGTTCGTTAAAAAAATTAATACTTATTTGAAGCCCTGACTAGTAAACGTCACCAGGACAAAATTCACGCTGTGCCTCATAAAACAGCATTATAACCAAAAAGTTTTCTGGGCATGGCTCCAAAAATTTATAATATGAACTGTAAGACTTGAGAAGGATGTTAACAAGTTCAAAAGAATGTTAACAGACCTTATGGTTAAAAAAGCGTACTATTCCATTGGTGAATTCTTAACAGATATGTTAAATAAATAATAATTAGATATGTCAAAATGTCCGATTTATTTAAGCTTAATTCTATCTAAATGCAATTATATAATGTAATTTGAACGATTATTTAGTATATATTTTTAATTTCAATGATAATTTTAATATTACAATGCATGATAAATTATAAATTGGTAAATTCATTAATTATTTTGACATTATTTATTCTGACATTACTTTTAATTTGAATCTGTGACATTATTTACTTAATAATTTGAATGTATATTATTGCACAGGTTACTAGTCTTTCGAATTTATGACATTATATAACTAACGATTCATTGGATTTTATGAAATTGTCTAACTATAATTTTTAATTTTGCATGCCTGAATTGGTAAATACAGTGGACTGCGCATTCACTTAACACCTGGAAATGCATAATATGTACTGTCTTTTGCAATAAATATTTGAATTTGAATCCTTACTGGCAAACATACAAAAACAATGCTCTGAATTTAATTTCAGGGGTAGTATATAAGTTAGTTATAAGTTAGAGTGAGCAGTGGTGGCCCAGTGGTAACGGCCGCGACTTACGAGTGGTAACGGTCGCGGCTTGTGCTATTATTATATATTGCATTTCTAGTCTTAATTTTATATTACCCGTGAACGAATATTCAGAGTATTTTTTTTGTATGTTAGCCAGTAAGGATTAAAACCGGAAGTTTATATTTTAATTTTATACATTTTTATAGATTTTTTGAGATACTTCTCTTGGCTGTCAGACATGGGGAAATTTTCAAGGGAAGATGAGACTTCTCCTTTGACAGATTGTACTAGCTTGATGTGCATTGTACGTGTCTTGTGTCTGTACATTTCATTATACTCCACCGATTTTCGTCGAGCCATGCCGCCATACCTACATATTGTAAGTGGACCCTCCGGGAGGGTTCCCGGCATTACGTTTGCGCTAAAGTTAACCATCGCGGATGGTCAACGGCATTAGGTTTAAAACCGTGTTATAAAACACTCTAAAACGAAGTGAAATAATGTGTTCTGGGGTGGGGGTCTTCTCGCCATACGTAGTTTCCAACCTTTTAAATTTTTAGTGAATATTTGTAACCAAGAACAAAAAAATCAAAAAAAATCTAAGTCTTTGATTTAAAAACCAACGCGTATACTAATAAATCTTGTTAAAATGTACATCTGATTTTATTTTCACGGTTTTTAATGCTGTATTTGCTAAGAAAAACCTACATTTAAAATGAGCCCTCCGCGAGGGTTCCCGGCATCCCATATGCGACTAGGTGAACCCTCCAGGAGGGCTCCCGGCACTGAACGTGTTAAGTCCCATGTAATAGGAGGCCATTATTTTACTTTGTAATGTATTATTTAACTTTTTTTTTCGTACATACATAATTTTCCTACTTACTGAATTGGTCTGGCAGTTTGAGTAATTTATGCGGTCTACCCAAATGCCCTTTCTTTGGTATTGTTCGTCGAATCGTTGAACTCCTAAAGAGGAGGCTCTCTAAAGTGTATGTAAGTATACCAACATTTTTGGTGAGCCTATTGTCGTGAACCGAGCACAAATCTGGAATGAAACGCTACCTGAGATCATACAGCGCAGCCTGGTTTACTTTAGCAGTAGACCAACGAGGCGAGTATGAATATTTGAGGTATGTTTTGTTCTATATCCGAAACACTTTAACGTGGCAATTGCGGTCATTGGTCACCTACCTACATTTTCTAGAATTTTTTTAGGGTTCCGTACAAAAAAGGTAAAAAGGAACACTTATGGTGCGGACTTTGTCTGTCACAGCTGGATATCTCAAGACTACTAATGCCTAATAATATTTGCCCAACTAAAATAGTTGGGCACAAAAAAGGTAAAAAGGAACACTTATGGTGCGGACTTTGTCTGTCACAGCTGGATATCTCAAGACCTACTAATGCCTAATAATATTTGCCCAACTATTTTGCAAATAAAAATAAATTTATTTTTTTAGCAACAGGGACTGAACAGGGGTCTTAAAAATTAGAAGTGGGCTACTACTACTACTACTACTATGTGGGATATCATATGAAAGAGCGCTATTTTCACATTATCAAACATTTTTTTTTTAGACCGCATAGTTTTCGACTTTTGACGAAAAATTTAAAAATAAAAATACCGTTTCTGCCTTTTTACCTCCGAAGCTTGCATAGAAAAAAATCTGAAATTATTCTATTTGATAGAAGTTTATGTAAAGATTACAGGAAAAATAAAACGACGTCTCTAAATAGCACACTTTTTCAGAAATCATCGACAAAAATTACATTAGTTCCACTATCGGTCAACCATCCCTGGCGTCTGCAACGTGGCACACCCGCTGCGGTCATCGTCACACCAGTCTCACCATCATCGTGACCCTGGAGAGTACTGCGCTACTTTCTAGGGTATTTAAGGAATCTCGTGATCATAACCTTCCTACCCCCTTTCTCCTATCTATACTAATATTATAAAGAGGAAAGATTTTTTTTGTTTGTTTGTACCGAATAGGCTCCGAAACTACTGGTCCGATTTGAAGAATTCTTTCAATGTTAGATAGCCCATTTATCGAGAAAGGCTATAGGCTATATATCATCACGCTAAGACTAATAGGAGCGGAGTACCAATGAAGAATTTTTCAAAATCGAGGTTTTTTTTTCGCGTTAGCCCAAAGTAACTATTTCACGAAGTCGCGGGCAGAAGCTCTAGTTATTTGATAAAAATATATTTCATATTGACAATTAACGTGGTCTATTTCAATATCTCCACCACGTAAACGTTCTCCGACAAAAAGCAGGCCATCCTATCTACACGTGGAACGACAACCTTAAACAGGACTCCATTTATTTTGACAAGGAAGTCAACTTCTGGATGGAAACGGCTACAGACCGATACAAGATTATGAAGGCTGCCAGTGAGATCTACAAGAAACCTGAAACGGATAGCAGCGAGACTTCTGATGAAGACTTAGAAACAGCTAAATGTAACACAGAAAAGTAGTGATATAGAAAAGAGCCGAGAAAACAGCGTAACCCCGCCTCTAGATTCACCGGTGAAGATCTACTTGAACCAACATAACGGCGAGTGGCGACGTCGTAGTGGCCCATCGAATGATTTATAACCTGTCTCTCTACTATTCCAATGCCTACTCAAGGATGCATATCTGGTACGGCTCGCAAATCCCTCCTTATCCTAGGGCACGTACTCCTTACCATTACCGCACCACCCGGTCTACTCTTTGATATGCAATGGCTTTTGAAGTCCCATGAAACATGAGACTTCATGGGCTAGTGCAAATCTTGGGGTTTATTCGATTTATCGAGTCTGGTTAAACCACGCTGGGATCAGTGCATTTCATTCATTCATTCACTTAAACGTTCTTCAACACAGTTTTAACATAAAAAACGGCGTGGGGCTCTACTGCGGGTACTATATCTTTAGGGTTCCGTAGTTTGATGTACTTTGCCAACCTAGGGAGGATCGCTGAGAGAATACGAAAGAGGTGGCGGCGGCCTGTTTTTAGGGAAAATAAAACAAAACTTACCAGAAGCAATTCCCCTCGAAGCAATTCCCCTCACGACCAGGGTTACGAAGAAGAGCACTCGTAGACTGATCATGTTTGTACTAATAATTAGTCTCTTATATAATTCATCAGGACTTCTGTAGTCGAAGTATAGTATTTTAATGTTTGATCTGTGGAAATTAAACAAATCATCGGCAAACATGGCTGAGACGGTACTTAGAGGCTACACCCAGGTAAAGTATATTCAACTTTTGTTTCCACTCAAACTAATTTCTACTTTATGTAATGGTAAACAAGTTGATTTTAGAATGAGTATAAAAATGTCATACATTTTGTTGAATTTGCAGCGCAAACTGAAACTTAAGTGTCGTTTTTTAAGTTATTTGTTTACATTTTTGTAAATTAAGTTGCAGAGGCAGAATAGTGGTTGGTACGTCCGAGAGGATAAAAGCAATAAGTATAATGAATATTATAACTGTTTCTTTAATTAATATAATACCAATATTATGTCCATAATATCCAAGATTATCTGGAATAGATCGCAGAAAGCGATAATTCCGCCCATTGTACCTGTGTTTTGTAGTGTTATATTTATTTTTTATTTTCTGGTGTAAATTAAAATATAATATATAAATAAAAACAAATAAATAAACATCAAGGGGCTATGCAAGATTTTGAAATCCCTAATTAAGGTGGAACTAGTCGCGGGCTCGAACTCAATGGTGGGCATGGCCAAAAACCACGCTGTCTCACCTGGCATCATGTCCGACGGAAATATTATAGTATCAATGATGAACAGTTACAAGCTGGTCTACATGGACAACGTATAGTTCGCACACACAGAAACACCGTACCGAACGATTTTAGTAAAAAGAGCGCGTAAAAAATTACGAAAAGTCCTTTGGAAGATGGAGTTTTATGAAAAAACCACTGCATTAATCAATTAGAAATAATCAATTGAAATCTTCGATAATTTTGCTGTGTCGGTACGGATTTTGTTTTCGAGATTTCACACTTCTTGTATTACTTATTTACGCCCAAAGTTGCGCTAAAATTAGCAAGAAAAACGAATCTTTGTTGGCTTTTAACTTTTTAATGGCTTTTTATTTTACTATTCTGCTTCCGTACAGACAAAATTACTAATGAGACCTAACGATATCATGTTAAACTTTGAATGTATGATGTCAAACAGTGGAGGAAAACCCCTCCGAAGTTTGTATGGAAAAAATATCAAATTGTTTCACCTTAATTTAATAAAAGTCGCAATACTTACATAAATTTTCCTGTAACGACGACTTTTAGTACAAAAAGTTCGCACATAAATATACCTAATACAATATAATGACTACTTCTTGAAAACTTAGATATAACATTACCCAGACACTTTCGATAGTTTTCGAAAGCACTTCAAGAGGAAGCAATAAATTAAATAATTATAACTTTTGATTAATCGTTAGCGAATACAACAACCAAGTTTGACGAAGGCGGTGTCATTAAATAAGCATATTATACATTTTAGCTACTAATGAATTTGAGTTATGTTACATTTTCCTTTTGCGTCAGTAGTACCTAAATCAGTATTGTGGCCGCGGGTATATCGTGTATTTTAGACTATAAATAAGTAAGTTAAAGGTACTCTATTGTATAATTGCATAGCACATGTGTGAGAACTATGACCATTATACAAAACTACCATTTACTGGGTATGTCTTTCATTGACTTGAATGAGCCCTGACAGCTGAGAGTATGTCATACTCACTTAAATTTCTCGCTGGTGGTGGCGTGTGTGTTGGATCATTAAGTTCCCTTCAAAATGGTTGAGCTAAATGGTGCTGATCCATGCGTCATGTTCGTGAACGGGCGCCGTCAGTAGAGACTGGTCATCTCTTAGCTGCCATGGCTTATTTTAATTTTTGAATTTTAATTATTTTTTATTACTGACGCTTTTAACTTGCACGTCTTTCTACATTGTTCTCACATGTTTAATTTCAACATGAATGATGTAACCAATATTTTATAACAATATTTTATTACGAACGGGCAAGAAACTCCACGGACACTCTAACTCTTCTTCTCCATAGGAACCTACTACGCTTTGGAATGGGCAACTAGCTTCATCGTTCTAACTGACCGACCCCTTGACAATTCAAAAGTGCTGTCATTGGTTTATTTCAAATAAATGCTTTCAGTTTGAGTTTGACTACCGCGAGATGGGCTCGTGGCTAAGTAATTGCAGCTACACGGATGACCA
The DNA here is from genome assembly GCA_948150665.1 of Conistra vaccinii. Classification (NCBI taxonomy): domain Eukaryota; kingdom Metazoa; phylum Arthropoda; class Insecta; order Lepidoptera; family Noctuidae; genus Conistra; species Conistra vaccinii. The sequence goes on along the minus strand of OX411344.1, from coordinate 3,910,085 downwards.
TCCGATACATAGCAAGACCCCTCCATACCTCAGAAAGTAGGTAAAGCCGTTGGTCCCGGCCAAAATTTGAAGATCTTTGACAGTCGCTCTGTAGTAGTCAGAAACCCAAAGTCTGACACGCGGTCTTACCAAGGGGTATCGTGTTAGGTAATCAGTAATCGGGTTGCGGAGGTCAGATAAAGAGGGTAGAGGTGTTCAACTCCATCCGGTTAGACTAGGAGCCGACCACAACATAGTTGTGTAAAGACTAGGCAGATGACGAGTGAGACTAGCAGACACACGCTGCTGCACATCCTCTCAGCATAATCTTATAATCACAACTTACGGCACCTCCGCGTGGCTGTTCATTGTCAGGAACGAAAGGATATCCGGTTAGACTTGAAGTTGAAAACACTAGGCAGATGGTGAAAGGACAAGCTACCAAACATGGAGATCTCAGAACAGATGAACCTGCGCTTGTTCGATCTGAAATGATATATGACATCTTACTGTAGTTTTATGGTTTCTTCATATGGCACTCGTGTCTGTCTTTGTACTGTAGATATGTCAGTTGTCACCGCGCCAGCAACACACGCGACACACGGTACTATGACGTGTTCGCTGTCCAGATTGACCAGCTGGTAGATCTGATCATGGCAGCCTAAGTGCTCGTTTACGGAGACGCGGGGCGTTGAGCGTCGCGTGCGGAGTGGCGTTTCGCGGTGCGTCTGACGTTTTTTCAGTTTACAGATAGGCGGCGGCGGCGTGTGCAGCAGCCCGCGTCATCACACGCGCAAACACATAGCAATTTACGATGTTGAATTTTCGATGATGTACACGACGCGGGTCGTGACGCGCACGCCACGGGCCCCGTCGCGTTTGTCGCTACGTTTTATTTTACCTTGAATGGAGAATTGCAAGAATAGCTAGCTGCAACGCTGCGTGCGCCGCCGTGATTAACGTCACGTACGACGCGGCGATGCCATCCGCGGGCTCCGCCTGCATTTCAAGCAAATACGTGTAAAATCGTTTCTCCGTAAACGCGCTCTCATACAACGCCATATATGTTTGAATTTAGTGCGGGCCGCACCGCCCAGCGCTACGCGCAACGCCCCGCGATTCCATAAACGAGCACTAAGTATGTTCACTATACCAACTGCAAGCATGTCGTGACATGCTTGCAGTTGCTATAGTGGTCTCAATGTGACTGAACGTGGGGTTTTGGGTTTGATTACCAAGTCAGGCAAAGTTGATATCCGAGTGACATAAATATACAGTATGTTAACTAACAGAGGGCGTTCCCGTTAACTTGCAATAGTATAGCGTCCATACATGCTAGATAAAATATAAAAAATGAAAAAAAAAAGTTTTTTAATTTTTTTCCATAAAATATTTACAAAATGTATTAATTTCATATGTAAAACAAACACTCTGTATACGCGCACTTGTCTTTCTACGTTAAAAGACAATTGCGCGTGTACAGAGTGTTACTGCGTGTGTCATTTACGTATCAATAAAAAAAAGGGAACATTTTATTTCAAAGAAATTCAAAAAAGTTTTTTTTTCAATGTTAATATTTTTTCTGGCATGTATGGACGCTATACTATTGCGGGTTAACGGGAAGGCTCTCTGTTAGTTAACATACTGTATACAAGGTCCCATTAAAATAGATGGACAAATTTTAACACAGCGTTCAGTACGTCTAACTAACCAAAATACCCAAGCAAAAAAAAGAGATTATATTTTGACACAAATTTAATAAATGGCATTGGGTAACCAACATTTTTGGTGTATTTTCGTTAGCAGATTTATTTTTCTTGTAGGATCTAATGCGTTTTTCTTTTTTTTTAACATTGTCCTTATTTTGGTAATTGTTTTGAGTCTGAATGATTTCTAACAGTTTGTCCATTTATTTTAATGGGACTGCAGTTAAATAACCGCAGTTGGTCCTGGTGACGCATGTTGATATACATGTTTTTGCAGTTTTCTGGACTTTCCGCAAGTTGGTTTGTTCTTGATAATTAAATATATTTTAGTTGAAATGTGTTTTGATTTAATTATGTCAAATGCTTTCCTGTTACCAAAGGGGATAACCGCAATATTTATTAAGTAGCAGTAATATTACGAAGGAATATGACTCACTTTATGATTTGAATGCGAGCCCCAACCAATTTATATTAAAATAAATTAAATTAAATAAAACTTTATTTCAGACTAATATGGTCCATTATTTTTGTTAGCATTTTTGTTTTAGTAACAATGGTGCTTAAAGTAGGTTAGTATTGTTTGTTTAGACGAAATAATTATATAACTTATTTACGTAGACCTATGACTGTTACCACCCAGTGTCCCTTAAAGGGGCAGTCCGGTCTGGCAGCGATCATGATTAGAATGCTGTTTTCACTACCATGCAGGCGCTCTAGTAAGGAAGCCACTTTCTTTCGCATGATGGCATGGAAACCATCTGTGCGAGCCTCTGCGAACATTCCCGAGGCGCTCCAACGCCATGGCAGTCCCAACAGAATCCTAAAAGCATGATTAAATTGAACACGCAGGATGTTGTAGGCTCGGCGCGTGTATGACACCCACAGGTCACTCGTGTGGATTGACAGAACGCTTTAAACAGGGTTACTTTGACGTCTGTAGTAGGTACAATACAACGAGCGAACCTGCGGGCAAGCATATTGCTCCTCACAGACAACGCCCTGCGCTTCCTCTCTCAGTGCTACACCGTTGATGCGAGAGTTTTCCAAAATCCTTGAATCGGTTTAAAGTTGCTAAGTAAGACTCCTCGGTTAGGGAATCACCTCGAGCCGTTAGTTAGGTTAGTTCTGAACTGTGACCACATCAGACACGAAAAACTGTTCAGTATACGTGTTTATGTCGACTGAGCTGACCTCAGAAATCCTGAGTTCGAATCCCAGGTCGAGCAGTATTATTGAGTTTTTCCATCAGGAATTTCGGAGTAACAGAGTCTGCATGGATTTATTCCCGGTTGATGGCAACAGGCTCGACCTCTATTAGAATAATCCTATCGGGCACCCTGCTTTGTAGTGCATAAAAAATAATAATAATTGGCCAAGTGCGAGTCGGATACGCACACGAAGAGTTCCATAACTTCGCGACCCTTAAACCCCTGTGACGTTTAACACTACGATTTTTATTTTTGTAAAAAAAAAACACGGTTCTTGTATGGGGACCTCTTTTGACCCCTGACCTAACCGCATTTTTAAATATGTCAAAAAAATACCAAATTGTTTCATAGCATCTGTCTGATTTTCCGAATATAGTTGAAAGATAGGTTTTAGATACCGAAAGCATAGTTTTCAGAAACCAACCCTCACACGTACCCAGGAGACCATTTGAAAAAAATAAAAATGAGACAAAAAATAAAACACATAGCAACCTGTCTGAAAAACTTGTTTTCAGGTGAACATTGGTCAAAATTTCAAAATTATTTATTAGCTTGATGTTAATAAATATTTTTTTTAAATTTTTTTTTTGTTTGAGTTGGCGTATTTTAAATTTTTGTTTTCATGTATTTTAACATTTTTAATTTTTTCATGCTTGTAATGTACTCTGTAATTTTATAAAACTTGAGTTATGCAAGTGCTGTGCACACCTGTAAGTGACAAGTTCACTCTAGATTTTAAGTTTAATTGTTACAGTACCCCAAAAAATGTATTAGTGAATAAGTCGTTGGTGTGCCATAAAAATAAATAAATAAATATTTTTTTTTTTTTTTTAATGTTAGCATCTTTTGTGCTGAAAACAATTTGAATGTACTGAGAATTGCGATCGGTAACAGCATTCTGTTTGAAAACTGGCGGACATAATGAAAAAGGTTGTCCAGATGTAGACCAAAATTATGTCAGTACCTCTACCATGAGTTGCCATCGAAATTTACTCGCTAGCGCTAGCGTATTAACCCGTTCAGTGCCGGGAGCCCTCCTGGAGGGTTCACCTAGTCGCATATGGAATACCGGGAGCCCTCGCGGTGGGCTCATTTTAAATGTTGTTTTTTCTTAGCGAATACAGCTGGCATTATAAACTGTGATAGTAAAATCTGATATTATAATTTATAATTTAATTACTCGTATCAATAAAAAAATTGCTCACTGTTACAAATATTCACACAAATTAACTTCGTTTTACAGTGGTTTATAATACGGTTTTAAACCTAATGCCGTAGACCGTCAGCGATGGTTAACTTTAGCGCAAACGAAATGCCGGTGACCCTCCCGGAGGGTTTACTTCCAATATGTATGGCGGCATGACGTATGAGCTCTATGAAAAGCGGGTGGAGTTGGAAGTGTTGACGTAGATCAAACTGATTTCGATAATGCTCGCACCATGAGTTTTACGGAGTCTCATGCAGGCGCTAAGGTAAGCTCGATAGATCGTGTCACCTACAGTGTGACCATTTCATAAATGGCGAATCTGCCACAGACTGGGCAAAAAAACTGCCAAAATCTGCCACACTTGGCGCCAAAAATGCCAAAAATATGCCTTCATGGAAACGGAAAAAATAGACACAAATTCAATGAAATATCATTAATCAACAAAAATATTTTACAATTTTCTTATGCATTATTATACCTAATAATAATAAAAAAAGGAAAATTCTAATAAGGTTATGTGAATTTCCTTGAAGTCTTTTAAATCTGCCAAAATCTGCCACTTTTGTAAATCATCAGCAGGATCTGCCACAGACAACATTTTGGAGCGAAATCTGCCAAAATGGTAGAAATCTTCCACACTGGTCGTCTAGCTAACTTCATTCTTATGTTTTGTTTCTATCTTTCTCAGTAATAAGAAGAGGGAACGGCTCATATGATCAAAACGTCACATAAGTAGTGATGTGTCGGGAGAATATTCTCACACGGAGAATATTCTCGGATCGAGAATGTTCTGCAATATTCTCGAATATTCTTTTCGACGGAGAATATACGAGAATTTAAAAATGGAAGTAAAATTGCTAAATTTTAATACAATAAGTTTCGATTTCAAGGTCTAAAGTAAACTTCTATTGTTGTTATTTATACTTTACTCGAAAAAACGTTACTGTATTATGTTTCGGACTGGAAATGGCGCCGATTCTCTTGTACACCGAACTAAACTATCACTAAACACTATGACACACTTGTGTCACTTTAGTCTATTTCAGAATGGGAAATCCTCGTTTGACAGGACTAAACTAAATTTTGGTGAGGCATTTGTGACAAGAAAATCGGCACCAATAGCGACTCCACGTGGTACTTATTTGTCCTACCCTGTGATTTTTTTTAGAGTTGGAAGGGCGCGGGTGGGCACTCTCGACGTGTTTTATACGTAAGTTTTCACTTTTTGTATGGAAAATATGAAAAATGTTTGCTTACATGATGAGTTTTAAGGGTTTATGAGTTTCATAAAGGGGGTCGAAATTTTCATTATTCTGCGATAGGGCACACTTTTTCGAAATATTAGCAAAAGAAAAGAAAAAAAAGACAGTACTGTTTTTGCATCCGATGTCGAGGTGTTGGTGTGATTTTTAAAACCCATAAACCCTTAAACTCAACATGCAGGTAATCATTTTTAAAATTTTCCTTGATATTTTTCATATTTTCCATACAAAAAGTGAAAAATTTCATATCAAAACACATCGGAAAAAACCCCCAAAACTCAACATGTAGGTAACTCATAAAGATCGGAGACGCTACGCTCGAAGTTGTAGACGAGTATGTTTACCTAGGACAAACTGTCCAGCTAGGTAGGTCCAATTTCGAGAAAGAGGTCAATCGTCGAATCCGACTCGGCTGGGCAGCGTTCGGGAAGCTACGCAATATCTTTTCGTCCCACATACCACAGTGTCTCAAGACGAAAGTCTTTGACCAGTGCGTGTTGCCAGTGATGACTTACGGCACTGAAACGTGGTCGCTCACAATGGGCCTTATTAGAAGGCTAAAAGTCACCCAAAGAGCAATGGAGAGGGCTATGCTTTTTTTTTTTTAAATCTTTATTTATTTTATAGAAGGTTTGATCAGACATGATCATGCCACCCTCATAGGCCTCACAAAGATTGACTTATCTACGCTTAATGGCTAATTTGACTATATTATAAATTAACTTGGCCTCATCTGACAGAGGACGGGCCAGACTCCAGTTACACATGCCCATTTCTCTCAGATCCACATCATATTTAAGCATTAAGCTGACCCTCTCAACCTCGTTCCGGGCACATTCGGCCAACACATGGTAAACATCTTCAACCACGCCACACTCAGCACAATTTGGTGTGTTGGATTTACCCATCAGGAACGCAAACTTGTTTAGCGGTATGTGCCCGGACCGAAGTCTTAGGGCAGTAACAACATCTGTTCTAGACAAACCAGACTCTGCGAACCATGGTGAACGCGTAAGGTAAGGCTGTATGGTCTTATACCAGATGCCTTTAGATAATGACCTCTCGTCAAAATGCTCCTTCCAAATCTCTGTGCACTTTTCTCTAACTAAGTATAGGCAATCCGAATATAAGGGTAAGCAGGTGAATGGTATTCCATTACAACTAGCATCTCTGGCCAGACGATCGGCTTCTTCATTTCCTGTTATGCCCACATGTGAAGGTACCCATTGAATTTTAACTGTTTTATTTCTAGTCCTAAGTTTGCGGAGCGATTCCAAAATGTTATAGGCTATCGGTGTGCCTCGAAAATTCGAGGTGCATCGAGCCAGATGTTGAATAGCACTCTTGGAATCTGTCAAAATAACATATTTCCCAACCATAAAGGAATCAATGTAAGAGATTGCCTCTGCTATGGCTATCAACTCCGTATACATAATGGAAATTTTCGCGTTAATCATCAATTGGATGGAGCTATTTGTTTGAGGATCATAAAGTGCCAAACCACTACTGCCATCATCGTTTTTCGAACCATCTGTGTATAACTTATAAAAATCTGAATACGTATCTAATAAAAATTCATTGCAAATCTGTTGTAATTCGTAAGGTTTATACTGTTGTTTTGGTTTACAGATGGTCTTAATATCTGGTTCCAGTACTACAGAAAGATCTATACCACTAACCCATAGGTCCAACGAAAACATTTCTAATTGTGTTGTTGAATAAACTGAAGTATTTTTTAAAAGTTCATGGATTGAGACTAAAAGGGGTTTTTTCTTGTACCTCCAATAAACATTACGACAATAATTACTTAGCTTATCTAAGGTTTTAATAATCTCATTACCTGAAAAGGACTTGCATCTAAACCAGAACTTGCCAGCAAGATAATACCTACGAACACTCAGTGGCTGAAGATGGAGTTCGCATTCCATCACGTGTATTGCGGTGCTTTTAATGAATCCTCCAATAATACGCATGCATTGGTTTTGTATTTTGTCTAGCTTGCCCAAGTGTGTTTTACAACTACTGTCATACAGCGCGCTAGCGTAATCCAACCTGCTCCGAAACATTGGGCTATGCTTGGAGTTTCCCTACGTGATCGAATCAGAAATGAAGAGATCCGCAGGAGAACCAAGGTAACCGACATAGCCCAAAGAATTGCCAAACTTAAGTGGCAATGGGCAGGACACATTGCCCGCAGAACAGATGGCCGATGGGGCCGAAAGGTTCTGGAGTGGCGACCGCGTACCGGAAGACGTAGCGTTGGAAGGCCTCCCACAAGATGGACCGATGACCTTGTAAAGGCCGCAGGAATCCGCTGGATGCGGGAAGCACAGAATCGGTCGAAGTGGCGGTGCTTGGGGGAGGCCTATGTCCAGCAGTGGACGTCTTTCGGCTGATATGATGATGATGATGATATTTTCCATACAAAAAGTGAAAAATTCCATATCAAAACACGTCGACGCTGCCCCCCTGCGCGCCTCCGGCTCTAAAAAAAATTCCCAAGGTAGGGCAAACAAGTACCACATGGAGTCGCGATTATCAAATTCGATTTTAGTTGCGTCAAAATTATTTTTGATTGTTATTTTGTTTTTAATTATTTGCACCATAAACCTTTCTTATAATGTTGTTTTCTTATTCATTTTATTAATGCTGATTATTTTAAACCCATAAAGTTCGTTTTAATACAGAAATCATACTTTAACATTACTACCTTAGGAAATTTAAGAGAATTTATGAGAATTTTCTCGAAAATATTCTCGGGAATGTTCTGGCTCAGGAGAATTTACTGAGAATTTAAGTTGAGGTGTAGTTTATTTTAAACTCAAACTTCGTAAAACGTTCAAATGCACTAAAAACTATTAGTCTAAAAAAAATACCGATTCAATACAGTCATCCAATTTTTAAATTCTCATAAGTTCCCTACCAAAAGAATGTTCTCGAGAATTTAACAGCAAAGTTCTCGCAAGGAGAATATTCTCGAGAATTGCCCATCACTACACATAAGGTATCGCTATGGTAACAGTGTTATGACAGTCAATAAATATCATGAAACAATCCGACTAAATAGAAAGGTTGGCAGTTAGTGCACCTTTTTATGGTATTTAGGGGTTGTTGAATTTTTATTCCTTATAGGTAATAATTATTTACCTCTATTCAATTTGTAATTTTGTTGACAATGTGTGATTCGCGGCGTTATTTATTTAAATTTAAAATGAACTATGTTTACAATAATAGTGTTGCGGGCGGCAGAGGTACCTACAGTACCGCAGGCAACCTGGGACGATCTCCCACTGATATTTGATGTGCGCTCCCTGCTAACTGACCCTCGCTGAATCCGCTGGCTGCACAACCACCACGGACCCCTGAATACGTACCTAGGTTAGGTACCATAACCCACAGTGACCACGATGAGGACTATCTTGAGGCAGCGAAATAAAACACTGATTTACTATCTTGAATGATTCCGGAGAATTCGGCTTTTCTTGGTATGTTTCTTCTTTGGTGGCTGAGCTCCGTATTTAAGTGTATTATCTAGGGCTGAACTGCGACTGAATTGCCCACAAAATGGTACCTACGCCTTTTATAGTAAGTAAATCCGTTAGGATATTGTGGTGCAAGCCGAATTCTTGGAATTGTGCATTTATTTATTTCTTATTAGAATTTCTTACAATCTTTGTAGATTATTCGTATATTATACAATACAATTAATTAACTTATGTAGTTAAAACTTTTAGAACAAATCGGTCCCGTCGGCGTCGCCGGCAAATAGAATATTTTGTAAGAGAACTAAATAAGATAGTTTCTTGAAATTTACGTTCTTCCAGTCGTTGGCCTCCAAATTTTGGGGCCACTAACATATTCCATGCTAAATAATCTCTTCCAGACATTATTTTGCCTTTAATATACCTAAAAACGTATATAATTTGAATGTAAACATGTTTCACACGTCAAAATGGTAGTGAGCAACGTAACTACTATCGCAAGCGTATTTTTCGATAGCGTCTGTCGATTTAGTGACTCATGGTGCCGTTTTGTATGGTGACAGCTGAAAAACGTTAGCGACTATCGAATAGATTACGTTAGGTTTCTTACCTATCGAAAACTATAGTGCTCTTGGAACAAATTTTAATTCTTTCTGTGACCGCTAGGGGCGCTGTACAATATCTTTTCATATAAATCATTTACGGGGACGCTAGCAAGTTTTGACATTATCGAAATGTATTTGATTAACGTTAATACGCTAGCGAGTTTAACGCTAGCGAGTAAATTTTCGATGGCAACTCATGGTAGAGCTACAGACTTTAGTGTCTCACGTTACTAATCAGACAACTATTCGATATTCAAAAATTATTAGTAAATAATGTTGCGGCGTTTTTACGTACGTTTAATAAAAAGCGTACCCAGAACCATCGAACTAAAATTAATAAGATTTTATTTAATAAATTGGACAAAAGGAAACTGGGATAACGTTAGAAAAACACTATTTATTGAAAAAATTTAATCGTTTTTAATCCTTGTCGGGCTCATCATCGATCGTTAGGGACAGGAGCGAAATGCGGGTGTACTTGGAAACATTTTGGTAATCGGCAAATATTTTGTCGAATTTCGTGAACACAAATGTACTGAACAGCAGATTTTTGCGGTTTCCTAGCTCTGCGTGAGCTACGCCGTAGAGTCGTAGCACAGTGTGAGCTATGTCGTAGACTCGTAGCGCAGTGCGGGTTACGTCGTAGACGCGTAGCGCAGTGAGAGCTACGTCGTAGATTTGTAGCACAGTGTCACAGATATAAATCTAACTAGATGACGCGATTGTATGTACTTCGCTTGTCAAAAAACAGAGTAAAATTACGATCAATGATCGTAATCTGAGCTTTTCATTTAGCATTATCGGCACCGGAAATCCACCAAAATCTAGAAAAATGCCTTTTTATGCCATATTGAGTTGTAAAGACTGTATAGAAAAAGTTGGCCGAAGCAAGGAAATGTTTTCTTTCATTGGTAAGTAAATTTATTTTTAAACTAGCTGCCCGTCCCGGCTTCGCACGGGTAAGCACTTATTCACGGGCGCCTACCTACCCTAACTACCTACCTACCTACATACATACATACCTACCTACCCTACCTACATACATACATACATACCCACCTACCTACCCTACCCTACCCTACCTACTTACCTACCTACTTACCTACCTACCCTACCTACCCTACCTACCCTACCTACCCTACCTACCCTACCTACCCTACCTACCCTACCTACCCTACCTACCCTACCTACCCTACCTACCCTACCTACCCTACCTACCCTACCTACCCTACCTACCCTACCTACCCTACCTACCCTACCTACCCTACCTACCCTACCTACCCTACCTACCCTACCTACCCTACCTACCCTACCTACCCTACCTACCCTACCTACCCTACCTACCCTACCTACCCTACCTACCCTACCTACCCTACCTACCCTACCTACCCTACCTACCCTACCTACCCTACCTACCCTACCTACCCTACCTACCCTACCTACCCTACCTACCCTACCTACCCTACCTACCCTACCTACCCTACCTACCCTACCTACCCTACCTACCCTACCTACCCTACCTACCCTACCTACCCTACCTACCCTACCTACCCTACCTACCCTACCTACCCTACCTACCCTACCTACCCTACCTACCCTACCTACCCTACCTACCCTACCTACCCTACCTACCCTACCTACCCTACCTACCCTACCTACCCTACCTACCCTACCTACCCTACCTACCCTACCTACCCTACCTACCCTACCTACCCTACCTACCCTACCTACCCTACCTACCCTACCTACCCTACCTACCCTACCTACCCTACCTACCCTACCTACCCTACCTACCCTACCTACCCTACCTACCCTACCTACCCTACCTACCCTACCTACCCTACCTACCCTACCTACCCTACCTACCCTACCTACCCTACCTACCCTACCTACCCTACCTACCCTACCTACCCTACCTACCCTACCTACCCTACCTACCCTACCTACCCTACCTACCCTACCTACCCTACCTACCCTACCTACCCTACCTACCCTACCTACCCTACCTACCCTACCTACCCTACCTACCCTACCTACCCTACCTACCCTACCTACCCTACCTACCCTACCTACCCTACCTACCCTACCTACCCTACCTACCCTACCTACCCTACCTACCCTACCTACCCTACCTACCCTACCTACCCTACCTACCCTACCTACCCTACCTACCCTACCTACCCTACCTACTTACCAACATACATACCTACCTACTTGCATACCTACCTACATACCTACCTACCTACCTACCCTACCTTCAACTACCTATCATAAGAACCATCTACATACTATAACAAACACAACAAAAAAAAAATAAGTCAAATCGGTCAAGCCGTTTTCATGTTATGTCGTGACAACGGAAAACGGGTTTCATTTTTATACATATAGATAGATTGTGTGTGAAAAAGTGGATGTCGTTAAATATCCCACGGGAATGTACTACTGGGATTACATACCTAATAGCCGAGGAAAAGGTCATTGGATCCTAGCGCTGTGCCCGCGTTGCCGTTGCCGTCAGCGATAATTATTTTGTTACGCGTAATTTTGGACCTGTGATATCTTTTAAACTATTAATTTAAATGATATAATCAAGGCATATTTTAATCTAAATTAAATGACCAATTTAAATAACATATTTGATTGGATAAGGATAATATGATACCGGTAATAATAGGTTCAGAAATAACAATTTAATATTTATCAAATTCTGAAAGATAACAATAGTTACTGTGGGTCATCCTTAGAAGATAGACGTATGCCATCGCGGACTTTTTCGTTGAACTTTTTAAGATTTTACTAATATATTAAATTAGATTTAATACATTTTGTAAAACCTTATTTTTTATGCAACTTTTACGGTTTACGCGGCGCACGCCAGTAAAGCTCCCAGTCGGCATGATTTTTTCCGACATTTTCAACAATTAGACTAGAATAACTGCCTCTAGTGCTACCTGTATTGACAATATTTTTACAAACTTACAACCTTTTAGCCATTTAATTATAAATGAGTTGGACTCTGATCACTGTGGCCAGCTAGTCACTTTCCCTCAGAAAGCAGTCAGAGCTCAAAGAAAACTTGTGAGTTTTGTTCCTGTAAATAAAAGTTGATTAGGACAATTTAAAAATAATTTAATGGAAAAACTACCAGGTTTGCCTTATCACGACGATCCGTATAAAGCTTATACTTTATTATTTAACCTCATCAATTGTGAGTTTAGGAAGGTTTTCACCCCAAAAAACATTGCCTGTTTGTGATCGCGTTATGTTTAGTGATTGGGCAACACCAGGTATTTACAAAAGTAGGCAAAGGTTATTTGAATTGTATCATGAAAAAACATACAACCATGATGAAACTTTTAAAGAATTTGTTAAGAAATATTCTAAAACTTTTAAAAGAGCCTGTTCCTCAGCAAAAGCCATACACATTAAAAATAAAATAATATCTTCTGGAAATAAAATTAAAACAACTTGGAATATTATTAATTCAGAAACGGGAAGAACGACAGTACGGAATCGTGACTTCCATCTAAAAATCAATGATGTAGATATTACGGCAGACGTGGAGGTGGCAACTGAGTTTGAAAATTTCTTCACTAATATTCCTATTTTAACAACCAAAACTCTGTCATCGTCATCCTCCACTTCTGCTTACTCAATACTAAAAGAATGTGTACCAGAATGATAAAACTTTTTGAATTCAAAATTGCTACTGCTAAAGACATTATAGAATCTTTTAAGGATCTTGATGTGAAAAAAACTGCTGACCTTTGGGGATTATCAGTACATACCATGTCTTCAATAATTGATGTTATTTCACCCTTTTTAGCAATTGTTTTTAACTCTTGTATTGCATCTGGTGTATTTCCTGATCTGATGAAACTTAGCAAAGTGATTCCACTGTTCAAGTCTGGCAGCACAATTGATCCCACAAATTTTCGGCCTATTTCGATATTATTACCTACCTTGAGTAAAATCTTTGAAACAAATGTTAGGACATTTCAATGCACTTAATTTACTACATCTGAAACAGTTTGGTTTTACAAAGGGTCGTTCAACTACAGACGCGGGAGTGGAGTTACTGAAGAGCATATTCGAGGCCTGGGAGGAATCGCAAGATGCTCTTGGCATTTTCTGTCCAAGGCTTTCGATTGCGTACATCATGATACACTCATCAGGAAACTGTACCACTATGGTATGAGGGACAAGGCTCTCGACCTTTTGACTTTTTATCTGAACAATAGAATTCAAAGGGTCGATATTAATGGCAAGAGATCTTCAGGATCCGCGGTCACCATGGGCGTTCCGCAGGGTTCAATTCTAGGTCCTTTCTTATTTTTGATTTATATAAACGACTTACCTTACCATATAAGGGATAATCACAAGATCGTATTATTCGCAGATGACACTTCCCTTATTTTTTAAATCAAACGTCAGTTAGTCAACTTTGAGCAAGTTAACGATGCACTCTCTAAAGTGGTGCATTGTTCCTGAATGAAAAAAAGACTAAACTGCGACATTTAATACTAAAAGTCGCAGCGCTGGTATTCTGATAGGGCCCGCAGTGATGTCACGGATAGAAAGGTACTTAACTAAATAATAATAAATAAATTATTATGTATCAAATACATTAATTAAAAAATAAATAAAATACGTAGTCCGTGTGTCTGCAACTAAAACTTTCCGCATGAATCACTCCGTCCATTGGTGAAAACCGTTTGTAGTTTTTGAGTTTATCGTGTTCAGACAAACAAACAGACGCGGCGGGAGACTTTGTTTTATAAAATGTAAGGATTTTTTCCGACATCTTCAACAATAATCGTCATATTTCGGCCAATTTACACAAATCTTAATAAATTATATTCTAAAACCTTACGCAAGAATCACTTCGTCCATTGGTGAAAATCGTTTGTAGTTTTTGAGTTTATCGCGTTCAGACAGACATACAGACGCGGCGGGAGACGTTTTTTAAATAATATGTGTAAGGATGTAATGAGCAGTGATGGGTTACGACCTATGGGTTCAAACCCAGGCAGGCGCTTTACTTTGTGTAAATGATATCATCACCACTGCTCTGAAAACGGTGAAGGAAAACATCGTGAGGAAACCGGCATGTCTCAGAACCAAAAATTCGAAGACATTGTGACATTTACCAACCCGCACTGGGCCCGCGTGGTAGATTACGGCCCACTCCCTCTCACAGAGAGGAGGCTTGTGTCCCAGCAGTGGGAACATTAAGAGGCTGATTATGTATGTTATGTATAAGGATGTAAGTTAAATGAACATAACATACAATCTTAAAGCAGGAGACGAAAAGTAAAACACCTGTACTGTAAGCTATATCTTTGTTCGTTTACCCAGCGAGTCAAGACCATCTACCATATTAACATTTCATCATGATGAAATAGCTGTCCAATGACATTATGTCTGGTCTTTTTATGGGTGGGCACATAATGTCCTCCACCCTCTTGTAAATTTTAATCTTTATTGGAACAAAAACACATTTTACAAATTGATTTGCGTACGTAAATAGCTACATTAGTTATAAAACTGTGTCCTCCAAAAAGGAGATAACAGCGTTCCAGATTCCAGTGAGTGACAATACAGTAGGATTTAAAAAAGAACAATAACAAATATCAAAAAAATTTAAAGTAAAAAATTAATAAAAATAGTAAAAAAAATAGCAAGACAAATAAACACAATGGTTGCAGTTCTAACCTAACCTAACCCAAATAATCCACCAACAGTACAGGGGATCTAGCGCTCGGCGGCCGCTGCCGCGGCACGCTTCCTACGGTCGCTCGCCTTCACGCTTTAATGGTCACGGTTCTAACCTAACCTAATTCAACCCAAATGATTCTTCAACAGTAGAGGCGATCTGGCATTAATGGCCACTGTTCTAACCTAACCTCACCCAAATGATTCACCAACAATAGACGGGATCTGGCGCTCGGCGGCCGCTGCCGCGGCACGCTCCCTGCGGTCGCTCGCCTCTAACCTAACCCAAAAGATTCAATAACAGCAGATGGTACCCGACGCAGGTGATAAGGAGAAGAAGAAAATACAAAAATATAATATTAATTATAATACACAAATTACAAAGTAGACGTTTTAAAATTTAAAACTTATGGATTTTGAATTTATATGCGTAACTGAATAATAATCAATTGAATCAGAATCAGAATCCTAATTTTAGCAGTTTATTCGAAGTATTGAAAATCGGAATGTCGTTTTTCGGACCGAGAACCCATCGAGCATTTGATTCTTCGAACATATGAAAATCGGAAAACAAACAAATCGCATTTACGACTTTCGGTAAAATAACTTTCGTGATTTTTGATAATAGACATTATAAATTTTAGTGAAGCGGCACACCTGCGGAACGTTCGGCGCCGACACTTCAGCGACGGAATTATCGGTCGTAGTATTCGGTTGGCATTACAGACCAAACGCGCCGAACGGTCGGCGGCGTTTACTTCAGCGCGTTACGTGACGTAACTTTCGGCTGATGTGTCATAGGTAACTTGAAAAACACTACGAGCGTATTCAACCGAACCTTCAGCGCCGAACGTTCGGTAGGTGGGGTTGACGAAATATTACAGACTAGCAACAAAAAATACTAACTGTATCTACTAAGGGTCTACATGTCCACACGACGCGTTGCAGCGGCGGCTTACATCGAAATGACTAATAGCCAGCAAGGCGAGGCAAGTTTTTCCGTTTACCATAATCAACCACTGCTGGGACACAGGTCTCCTCTCTATGAGAGGGAGTGGGCCGTAATCCACCACGCGGGTCCAGTGCGGGTTGGTAGATGTCACATGTCTTCGAATTTTTTGGTTCCAAGACATGCCGCTTTCCTCACGATGTTTTCCTTCACCGTTTTGAGAGCAGTGGTGATGAAATTATTTACATAAAGTAAAGCGCCTGCTTGGGTTTTAACCCACGACCTACAACACGTAAGTCGGGGCCGTTACCCATGGGCCATCACTGCTCCTGCTCAGTTTTTCCATTTATCAACCCCAAAATATTGTACACTAACTGTACCATTGCCAAGAGGGGGAAACTAGAAGAAAATTAATATTAACATTCCTATCGTCCACTCTGGTTTAAAGTGGATTCTCGGACATACTCGTACCTTTCTGCGTATCAACTCTAAGGTGAAGTTTTAAGGATGAATACACGGAATAACTCGAAGAAAGAGAGAGGTGCATGCGTCAAGGCGTCGCACACAGGTGTTTACGTAATTTATGACCCTGTATTGATAAAAATTCAAGGGGAGGCCTATGTTCAGCAGTGAACGTCTTTTGGCTGAAATGATGATGATTGAACATAATGAAGTTACTCTGATTAAAAACCAGTAATTACAATGGGGACTGGGGGAGAAATTACAATGGGGACCTCATATAACATCTCTTGCGGGGCGGCTAAGCTCGGCCGCTTATGCTGTTAGAAAGATCAGACAGTTAACAGATGTAGAAACCGTGCGTTTGGTCTATTTTAGCTACTTTCACAGCATTATGTCGTATGGCATTTTACTGTGGGGTCGGGCTGCTGACATTGAATCTATTTTTATTTTGCAAAAGAGAGCTGTCAGAGCCATTTATGATCTCCGTCGTCGCGAGTCTCTCAGGGAACTATTTAAAAGGATTAATGAGGGATTAATATTATGACCGTTCCTTGCCAATTCATTTATGAAAATATTATGTATGTAAGGAAAAATCTACATCTTTTTAATAAAATAAGTGATAGACATAATTTTAATACTAGAAATAAAGATAAACTAGATCAACCATTTTTCAGATTATCTAAAGTACAAACATCTTTTATGGGGTACTTACTGTGTTAAATGTTACAACAAAATACCTTGTGATATATTACAATTACATGAAAGAAAATTTAAAACTCATGTAAAAAGTACACTTTGTAAACAAGCATATTACAGATTAGAGGATTATATACAAGATAAGAATGCTTGGAAACATGCTGGTCCTGCTCCATAGGACAATTTAGAGTCTAAGCAAAATCAAACTGGTTGCTTACTTAATTGTATTTATTTTTTATTATATGACATTGATTTTACATCCTGAGATTACTTCCTCACACACTGACTTATAAATTGTAAATTTTTAGTAGATTCGTCTATTTTTACAATGTTTGTGAATATGTGAACACCATGTATCTACCACATAATTCATTTATCTGTCGTTTGCTCCACTTTAATCTTTTTACTTTATACAGTAATTTTATTCTAGGTGCATCGTCATCACATATAATTATATAAATAATGTACTTATACAAAATATTGTAAAACATTTTAAAAGAGTAACGGTGGAGTTTCTTGCCCATTCTTCTCCATACGAAAACTACATTTTGGAAGGGGCGGTAGAATCAATACTATATTTTGTACATTTTGACGTTCAAAAGTGCCTTCAAGGGCCTATTTGAAATAAATGCTTTGACTTTGACTTTGACTTTGTTACTTAAATTAGCAACAAGACATGTGGGACTACTTTTTGGTGAACATTAAAAAATTTGGCACTTTTTACTTCATTACTGAAATAATAACAATACAATTAATTATCTACTTATTAGGAATTGACTTATGATTTTATTTCAGGTATGATTCACAATAATTACACATCCATTAAACAGAATATTAGAAGCAAATTAACAGGAAAAATAATAAACTAAAGTAGGTACTCTTTGTGTTATTGAATTCATTTCCCCTTACATAAATACTTCGCTGTCAAATGTCACCGCAGTTCATTGCGTGTTCAAGTGTTCAAAATAATCTTGTAAAAAAAAAAGATTGAAGTGATTTAAAGTGTGTTACTGTTACAATTATTATTGTAATAACAATGAATTCAATCACCTATGGCATTGGATACTTTTTGGCCATTTTGGTGGTTAATGTTTTTAGTGCTGACTTATTGACCATAATGAGTAAGTTATTATTTCATAAATATATTTATTATTAACATTGAATTACTCTCCTGTTTACAATTACAACATTTACACTAGGTAGGTCCTAAAATTATGTGTGTATATTCATAGGTATTTTTAACACTTTCACTGACGTCACGGCCAGAGGCGTATTTCTTTTCGTGTTTGATATGACGCTACGCCCACAGCCGGTTAATTTTATCAAGTCAAAACAGATAAACCGCCTATTACTAAGAAGTCACGTGATCTAGTGTCGTATTACACTCACTTAAGGCGACGATAACCTACTTTTACACCACCGAAAATTACGAAAACGACACCCATGACGAAAAATAAGAAAACTTTCACAGCCGCCATCTTGGATTTACCTTTTGACCTTACTATACGCATTATCGAATACCACGAAAACGACACCCATGACGAAAAATGAGTAAATCTCAGCGGCCATAAAAATATTTTAACCCTTTTCACACCGTTAGTTGTTTCACCGGGTTGTTTCCGAAAAAACTTGATACGTGTTATTCTTTATTATCGGTTTAAGTATAAATACTGAGTTTCGAGTTATTCGGATCTTGCGTAAAGAAATTTTCATACAAACTTTGACACCCCCTAATCCCCGTTTAGGGGGTAGCTTAAAAGAACTAAAAACGACAAACTTTATGATTTACTTAGGTACGTATTCGTACCAAGTTTCAAGTCTATTATCTCAAGAAGTAAGATTTTTCATACAATCGAAATCCCCCTTTTTCACCCCCTTACAGGTCGAATTTTCAAAAATCCCTTAGTGCACACATTATTAAAGGAAGTTGTGTGCAAAATTTCAAGTTCCTAGTCCATCCTTTTATACAGGGTGTTAAAGTAATTGCGTGCCATAGTTTAGGGGTAGGTTCAGTATCGATAAAGGAAATTAGGAAAAATAAAAAAAAAAACCAGAGAAATAATTAAAAAAAAAACATTTAAAAAAAGTTTTAAGGTCAACCTAATTTAGTTTGGAATCAGGTATTTACAAAGATTAAAAATCAACTTATTCACTAATGTTTTAAGTTGATTTGATTGCTATTTTAAGTTAGTAGGTACTAAATTAGGTTGACCTTGCAATTTTTTTTAATGTTTTTTTTTAATTATTGTTTTCCTGGATTTGATTTTTATTTTTCCTAGTTTCTTTTATCGATACTGAACCTACCCCTAAGCTATGACACGCAATTACTTTAACACCCTGTAAACACTGGCCGTCAAAACTAAGTACCACACTTTTCAAATTGCTATTTCTCCAAAACTATACAGAGTGGCAGGGACATCGACGCGAAGCCGGTTACCATGGATTCAGTACATGATTCTGAACCCCCCTGCGTTGAAATTTTTCGTCGGTTATTTAAAAAAAAATCTGCTGTTTCATAGAAAAGTGCAATACCTACGCGGTCAAAATGTATGGAGCAGCTGATTTTTTTTTTAATAACCGACGAAAAATTTCAACGCAGGGGGGTTCAGAATCATGTACTGAATCCATGGTAACTGGCTTCGCGTCGATGTCCCTGCCACCCCGTAGAAGTCAGAGTTTTGAAATAACAAACGTTTTATGGAAAATTTCATCAACTTTCTTTGAGATTATAGTTTATTACATTAGTAACGTTTTTACCTTAAAAAAAGATAAAAACCAAAAAAAATGCATTAGTTACTGGAAATAAAGTCAAACAACATTTTTATGCATGTTTTACAACTGAGATTAGCCGGAACAAACAGAGAGAGAAAAAAATATTTAAATTGTTATTTTGACATTACAAACAGACTTCAATTTTATATATGAAAGAATGTAAGAAGATATTGTGTAGATACAGATTTTATGGATTTGAGTTTTTTTGCGCGGAACCCTGAGTCTTATTCTGAAACAAAAGTAACCTATTTTATTCCTTATAACATAAGCTTTCCTCCAGTGGAAGTCCCGTCAAAATCGGTCCAGAAGTTTCAGAGATTAGCCGGAATAAACAGACAGACAGACAAAAAAATATTTAAAATATGTTTTTGTTCTATGGATCGTATATACTTTCATATGCATTAAGTAAAAAGCTTTTGACATTACATTGCATTAAGTAAAAAGCTTTTGACAAATGATTGTTGCGAGACCAGACTGTCTCATCCAGAGGCACCTGGTGGAGGTGGCTTTAGGTTTATCAAGTTAATAAAGAAACTCACTAACATTACTAACATAGCAGGTAAGCACAAATTGTTACTAACTAATTACTAACAATCTATGGACTGTAACGTCTGAAATAAATCTTTTTTTTATTTTTTTTTTATTACAAACAGACACTAATTTTATTTATTTATAGGTATAGAAGAATGTAAGAATATTGTGTAGATATAGATTTCATGGGTTTGAGTTTTTTTGCGCAGAACCCTAAGTCTTTTTCTGAAACAAAAGTAACCTATTTTATTCCTAACATAAGCTATCCTCCAGTGGAAGTCCCGTCAAAATTGATCCAGCCGTTTCAGAGATTAGCCGGAACAAACAAACCACAGACAAAAAATTTAAAATTGTGTTTTTGTTGTATGGATCGTATATACTTTCTTAAGCATTTAGTAAAAAGCTGCTATTTTGACATTACAAACAGACACTTCAATTTTATTTATTTCTAGTAAGTATTGTAGTATGTATAGATTTGTATAGAAATTTTTTTTTTCTTGTTCCTCTCAAACAGAGCACCTGCGATGAAATTTCTTCATCACCCTTGGTTGACTGGTAGAGATTGCCTAAGGCATTAAGTCTGTTTTTTTGAGTGCGTAAAGTGAATAAACTAAACAAAATAAAACCGATTTGTCAAAAATCGCAAACCGTAAAAAAATATTATGATTCATCTGTGTGGAGGCTCTGAGTCTGCAACCCTGTCTAACCTACACGAGTACACTATGATACTTAAGAGCCCTATTACATTTCGACTGATTTCGACGATGATTTTTGCGTTAAATGGGCAACTTTGGCGTTCTTGTTCTGAGTAACTAAAAGACTTTGACAACTATGACTTATTGAATTGTGGAGAATAGTTATTAGTATAGTACATAGTGGCCTCGCTTTTTGCAAATTTTTCTTAATTGTTTATATAAAGCCAAAATTCCGAAGTAAGTTTTTCAAAAATAGCGCGACGGCACTTTTTTGAGCTCGTCGGTAGAACTATTGTACATCAGCAAATGAAATGAAAAATTTAAAATAATATCTTTTAAAAAAGTGTTGTAGTTCATAGCGGTCTCAGAATTTTGAAATATTTATGCGTTATCTAAAAAAATCCAATTAAAAATCATAAGAAACGCTCAGAATTAACTGTAAATTTCTCCTTTCTACATTCATATTTTTACGGAAAATTTATACCAAAATAAACGTTGGTTCATAGTAAATAAAATTGCATACTTAAAAAACAAAAACTTTATTATATAACTCATAATAAGCATAATTACAACAGCCAAATTACTACTTATGCGATGAATCGGGCGGTCGAACTGTCAAAACGCAATTTTGTGATAGCCCTCTTAATAGAAACATTATTATTTTCAAATATGGGTGTTTTCTTTTTAATTTTATTAATTACTTACTGTTGCCAGGTGAAGAAAAAGTAAAACATAATGGTCAATACAGCTTCGGTTATGAAACAAACAAGGTCTTATTTATGCAGTTAACACTCAAGAATATATCACCGAGTGTGAGGGCCGTCAAATTAGTATATGATTATGGTAAGTTTGTTGGCTTCGTTCATTACTCGTTCATTAATCCTACATGTGTAGAAGGTGCAAAAGTAATGATGGTAAGAAAAATGCTGTTATAACCGTTAAGTGATCTTTATTTATTTTTGTTCAGTTATAAACTCATAATACACTGTATAAAATTAACAGTAAATAAGTAGGTACTCTTCATCATCTATAAAATAGAATACATCAAATTAAAAATACCTATACTGTATATATATGTGTTTAAACACAAACCTTATAATATATATATAGGTATATACAATATATTATATACTTATATACATAATTATACACCCAATTAAACACATCTAATAATTATTTACTTATAATAATATTGAATTGTTACTAGCCCTCTTCCGCTCTCCTAATTTTGCTGTGCCCGACAAGTTTCATATTGATCTTTTACTTTGTTATAACATCTATGTAATACATAGGAATGCAATAAAGAATTGAGTATTGAGAATCATAATTAATTATGCTGTCTTACGCTCGTTTAAAAGAACCGTTCGTATATCTAACCTCAAGGTCAAAGTTCTAAACTACAATAATTACAAGTTTAATTACACTATAATTATTTATTAAGTTTTGCATGCCAAAACTCAAGCAGAATGTACCCGGCTCACTATATATTTATAACAACTTTATTGTACTTTACTTACATTCTATGCGAATAAATGATTTGAATTTAAATTTGAATAAAAAAATTCTCTATAAACACAGTTTGTACAATAATTAAAGCTCTCTGCAAAAAAATCACAGTCTGTATAAACAATAATTCAATTCAATTATTGTAAAATTTCTAGGAATGCAATATTTAACCCTTAATTTGATTTCGTATAGTATACTCAACATTACAAATAAAAAAATCCAGGCGTCAAATTTTCTTCTGTGGTTCTGAATTTTTTATGGTAAGAACACTTCAATATTAATGTAGTTTAGTAAGAAAAATTATTTTGGCTGCCTGGCAATATTTTACTCTTGTCATTAGCGAGCAAAAATGGCGACGAGACAACACGCTCTGCGAGCTTTACAGGATTTTTTTTTTTCATTGTTTTTGGTCTAATTTTGAATCATATGTTAGTTATTTCTGTTTATATAATGTATAATCAATTCGATAAAATTATTTGCAATGCGTTTCTCACCTGGATAAAAACACGATAAGTCAGTAAACTCGATTGTTAAGTATACTCAACAAAATCTGGTGGTGAGTAATCTTGTGTAAAAAGTGTATGTAGAGTATACTCAACAAATCTGTATGGTGAGATTTATTGAAACAATGGTTCAAGGGCTTCATATCGGCTTGATCACCGTTTTTGTGGATATGGTTTTTAGTTTTCACGCCTTTCAATGACAAAACACCCAAACAATGACAAAATATTACCATCTATTAGTTCGTTCCCAACATTGTCTACGTTTTTTGTCTAAAACTAGCAGACCTGGCAGACGTTGTCCTGCCCGAACAGCGCCACCTACCGGGTCCAATTGTATTTTCAAACCATACAGGGACCCACTCAAATATACACACAAAATTTTATCCATATCGGTTCAGCCGTTTAGGAGGAGTTAGGTGACAAACACGTACGGAAAAATTATATATATAAAGACTAGTGGACTTGGCAGACGTTGTCCTGCCCCAACAGCACCACTTACCGGGTCCAATTGTATTTTCAAACCATACAGGGACCTATTCAATTATACACACAAAATTTCATCCAAATTGGTTCAGCCATTTAGGAGGAGTTAGGTGACAAACACACGTACGGAAGAATTATATATATAAAGACCAGCGGACCTGCCAGACGTTGTCCTGCCCGAACAGCGCCACCTACCGGGTTCAATTGTATTTTCAAACCATACAGGGACCCACTCAATTATTTATACAAAATTTCATCCAAATCGGTCCAGCCGTTTAGGGGGAGCTAGGTGACAAACACACGTACCAAAAAATTATAATATATGAAGAAGATGTAACGCTAGGTTATGTTTTGTTAAAGATAGAAATTGTCACTTCAATTATCACCATAATTAACGATACTTACTGCATGTAAACATTTTTTTTCTTTTTTTTTTCTTTTAAATATACCTACGTTTTCTTTATTTTAAAAGTGTTGGTAAGCTGGATTTGTGGAAGCACTGTACAATAGGGACCGGCGATTTTTTATAGTAGGTATTTTTTTTTGGTAGATTATACCCTTTTTAGTGTAATTTTGAAAACCGCAAATCTAGCAAAACCATAGATGCTGAGAAAAAAATCGCCAAAAGTTTCTTTCGGGATTGGTGGGATAGTGGGAGTATTAAGGGTGGGGAAGTTTACGTGACGGGTCTAAATTAGGTTCCAAGCAATAATGAGGTCAATGACATCTTCAATGTCAAGGTCAACACCACAAAGGTCAAGGTCAACACCCCAAAAGTCAAGGTCAAACCAAAAAATACTTTTTTGGTATATTTCCTTATAACAAGCTCTCAGGGAGGTCAATGACATCTTCAAGGTCAAGGTCAACACCCCAAAGGTCAAGGTCAAACCAAAAAATACTAAAATCTTGGTATATTTCCTTATAACAAGCTCTCAGGTGATGGATATTTTCAAGGTCAAAAAAAAATTGTAAAGCATTGTCGACGGAGCCCCGCTTCGCGGGGCTCCTACTTCTGGGTGGTTTAAAAAAAAATAACCGCGAAGGGGATGGCGGGGTCTGTGACCCCGCCATCCCCTTCTAACCTAACCTGTCCGTGTCGGGGTGCCCCAAGTCCCGAGCTCGCTTCGCTCGCTCTTGCATCCTAAGTTCTTATTGCCTTTTTACCAAGTCAAGCTATGTCGACGGAGCCCCGCTTCGCGGGGCTCCTACTACTGGGTGGTTTAAAAAAAAATAACCACAAATTTATAAAAAAAACCCATTAAAATCCGCTAAGACTTAGTCTGAACATAAAACGGAACGACCTAGGAGTGAAGTTCGTACATTATCTGTGGTAAAACGTCAATTTTATTACGTAAATTAATTGAATTTATTGAAACTTTAGGAATTTTTTTCTCGAAAACTAAGCGTTTGCTAGCTGTGGCATTTTGCAAAAGTGTTCCATACGAAGACATCTACACGCAATAAAAATATGAAGCTCCGCACGCGCGGTCCCTATTGTACAGTGGAGCCCACTATATTAACGGCATCTTCCTATTACACCTTTTTTTGTCTTGCCAAATTAAGGGTTAATAATTAGTAAGAGCTACTTATTTGCACGGAATCTAAGTAGGTCATTTTGGTAAAAAAATATATAGAAAAAGATAAAGACTGGCATAGTAAAAATTAACACCTGATCTGTATTTATTATTTAGAAGAATAGTATTTATTTTTTACATCGTAGCGGAGGGAAAGTAATCTAAATACTGGAGATTTTATGGTGCTCCTTACATTTAATTTATCATGTTTATTAGAGAAATCATGTGGGAAGCGAATTTTCGAAAATATTTGAATGCAGATTTGTTTCTTTTTATAAATAAAGGAATGTTTCCTTTGAGTAAAATTTGCTGACTCCGGTATTTAGAGTACTTTCCCTCCAAGTGGCGTTCAAATATTCCACCATAATGCCATCCTCATGCCTACGGCATAGAAGTCAGAATCGGTTGAAAAAAAAAAACAGTCGGACTCGCACAAGAAGGGTTCCGTACCATCGTACTATTTACAAAAACGCCGAAAAAAACCGCCGTTGTCTGAACAATAAAAGTAAGACAGTTAAATTTTTTTAAGAAACAGCACGCTGACAGACGGACCGACGAAGAGTGGAGGCTTAGTAATAGGGTTCCGTTAAGTACCCTTCGGGTACGGAACCCTTAAAAGAAAGAAAGAAAGAAATACTTTATCTATCAACTACTAGCGATCGACACAGAGCTGCAATTCGCAAACATTTTAGGAAAAATAGGAATCTTAAATATTGGCTTTTTTATCTGTTCCAGGATATAATGAAGTGCCCAAGCCGGAGAGGGTAAAAGGAAATATAGAAAAAAACACAAGAGAAGTTAAATTTATGATACTGAAAGATCTTACTTACGATGCCATAATGGTAGCAGTAGAATTACATAACGATCAAGCAATATGTGATACAATAAATATAGCTGAAGGGAGATCTGTGCACACTATGTTTTGGTCTCTAAATAACAAACTCTACACATACACGGACCCAACAACACACGTTACGACATTTTATAAATGTAAGATTTTCTTTATTAACATTCTCATTAAATTGATATTAGATAGAATACTCTTTATTATGTAAACCATAAAAATTACAGACATAGATTTAGAAATTTTACATAGGGTGACACAATGGACGGTCTTATCGCCAGTTATCGCTAAAAGCGATCAGTCGCATCGCAGCGATCACATTAAATTGTTAATAGGCTATGTCCCTACTTATATATCTTTTATGACATTCTTTATTCTGAGTTGTGTTTTAAACTAAACTAAGCGTTTATCCCAAAAGTTGGCAACGTCGCAAATAGCTGTCAAAAATGTAGCTATTTTGATTAATTTGACAATATTGTATAGAAATAAAAAATGTGGCTAACTAGAATATTAATAAATTAATTGCAATTATAACATTAAATTTGATGTTGTACCCGTTTTAGGTGTAAAAAAGGCGTTTGGAAAGTTTCCAAATACTTTTTTTACATCTAAAACGACTTTAACATCTAAACAAAGTTAACGATACTGCGAATTTCGTGTTTGAACATTTAAATTGCTATTAAAAATCCGTAATAAAAACAGTTTTTTTTTATCAGGGAGCGGTGATTGTTTTGCGCCAAAACCTTGTGAAATCGTTACGGATTTAGGAAACAAATGCCAAGGTAAATTTTTCAATAATACTTATAATTATGTACTTAGATGTCCGAATGACATTGTTTCCATTTCGGGTAGAACCTGCACCTTTGTGGGCATAATCTGTTTCATTTTGACAATTCAACAAAATTCATTGCTATAATTAGGTTGTTGAGCAGACAAATTTTTGGACCATATGAAGTGATGTATTAGAAATATACTTCAAAATGATTCAGACTATGATTGATCAAGATCATGTGTTACGCAGTGCTGGCTGAGGCTGGCACAGAAGCGTGAGGATCGGCATAAGAAAAGCGAGGCCTGTGTCTAGCAGTGGGTGAAGTCGGGCTGTGGATGACATCAACATTTTTTCAGCCGAAAGACCTCCACTTCCAGACATACGCCTCCCCCAACCACCGCCACACACACACTGATCATGGATATCTATCCTCGACTGAGAAGTTCCATGCAGACCTCTATCCTAATTACGTAATACAAAATCAATCAGAATTTGAATCTCTTTGAAACAGATTGCTAATACATTGCTGCATAAGATCGAAAAAAAATGTGCTCAACAACGTAAAAATAACGCAATGAATATTGTTGAACTATCAAAATAAAACAGATTAGTAGGAATTGTTTTCGAAAATGTGTTGCGTAATTAGATAAATGGCGTTGCATAGCAGCTATCTAATTACGCAACACATTTTCGTAAACGATTCCGACTAATCTGTTTCATTTTCAGTTTTTTCGAACTTATGAAGCTATGGACTAGGAATCTGTTTCAAAACAATTCAAATTCTGATTGCTCGGGCATTACGTAATTAGGGTATCTACTGTTCAAACAGAGATAAGTTTTAACAAAAAAAAATCTTATTCAAATCAGTGCATAAATATCGGATCTATGCGCGAAACCATAACAAATAAATATTTCCACGTTAAATGGCAATCTTAATTCTTTCTGGTCACGTGAAGAGTCCACCAATCTTGGCGATGTCCCGAAAAACTGGAATTTAACGTTTTTAAGGGCTTTCCTTAAAATAAAACAATTTTACGCCGAAATTAATAAGTTGATTTACAACTTCTAGAAAATTTAAAAGATACTCTTGATTGTTTCAGAGCAGCCACCATCAACTGACTATAGTTGTACTATAGACGCATCACAATATATGAATTGCACGTTTATTAAACAGGCTACATACGAGTACAACAGATTTTTTTATCAAACCTACGACAATAGTAAGTAGAAAATACAATAAACGTATAAAAATAAATATTAAAACTGTTAAAAAAACCCTGCAAGAAATCGACACGCGTTTCACCTCTCAACGAGGCATCCTCAGGATGACGATTGACTTGTTGCGAACCCGGACACGACGTGTTGCCACGACAAGTGCCGAACGCAAAGAGTAAGTAAGTAGTTCACACAGGGTGACCTGTTTACAGTATTTTGGAAAGCCCTTGGCGAGAGAAGGAAGTTTAGATTCCGTTACCGCTCTGCTCCATTACGGCCACCGCATCGCTGCCGCTGTTTTCGTGTCCGCAGCCTGAAGTACGATTTTCACCGGCCGCACTATGAATAAAGATGAAATAACAAAATATGCATTTTTACCTATATTACGAAATATTTTCGTTCTAGCGTGCAGCAGCCAGAGTGCATTATACTTTTTTTAAGGGTGAATTTATTCAGGTACACCCACATTTCGAATTCGATCACCGAAAGGTTAGGTGTAGGTACACCTACACCACACACAAGACATAATGTTATGTTATGTTGTTATCTAAGTCTTAATCAATAGAGTTAACTGAGCAATACGTTTAGTCGTCCACTAATATTTTCTCTTATTATTGGAATTATATAATAGTAAACATTTTTTTGTAGCGGTGTAATATTGAGTTTTAGGTACCTACTAGACAGCATTAGCACGCTTGTTCGTGTTCCCAAATATGACATTCGACTTCTTCCTGAACGCTTCTATTTCCTATAGCATATTATAAGATGCGCTGCGCTCCGCCCCGGTCGGTAAAAATCGTACAATAGGGTATTCGAGTAACAGTAAAATACAGGTGATTAAGATTTTTGAAAACAATTAATAAAGTTATGAGCAATCTTCTTTCTCCTCTCTGACAGTAACAGTTTACAAGTAAGTAGGTGGTTTGTCTTTGTAATTGAAACATTGCTCAACAACGATATTTTTATTGCAGATTCCTATATTGGTCCTGTACTGGAGATAAAAGGAAGTCGGTTAAAAAGAACGTTAAAGTTATTAATTAAATTAGAACTTTTTGATAACAACACTTCAGTAAACGTATCATCTTCCTGGGCGCGGTCAAGTGAAAGAACAATATTATGGTCATCTGATACACTTAACTTAACTGCGAAGGATATTCGTGAGTATTTAACCATTTTTACAATTATTTTGAGGTTAGAGATTCGTTATCTATCGATCATCTTCTTCTTCTTTTCCTTCTGATATATAAAAATCTATGTTTGTTTGTTCGTATTATACGCGCTGTCATACCGGTAATCCGATTGCGACAAAACTTTTTCAACTTATTGCTTGCACTTGGCACAAAATGTTAACTTTGTTTTGGTAAAATAAATTATAAACTACGTGTCGTATGTGACATACTACGTGCACATGTACAATAAAACACTGTTTCCGATATTACTGCGTAAGGCATGCTATCGTTATGGCCGCTCGGACAAGGCGAGTGCGACGCAACGCCCCGCACTCTCTCTACCGCGCAACCCCCACCATAGCACGCATAACTTATTTATTTGACGTCACAAGAACCAAAGACACCGACTTCCTTTGAGGTTATCTTTGACTTTGTAATGTTCTTTTTTGGAAGTCTGTTGTCGGTGTAGACTGCTTCTTTGGTCTAGTGGTCGCAAGCGCTACTGCTGAGCATGAGGTCATGGGTTCCATTCCTTCCGCTCCGCCCAGAGCGGGAGAAGTCATTTGATGATTTCCCACCCAAAAAAAAAAAAAAAAAAAAATGTCGGGCAATGTGTTATTGGGTTTTTCTATCTGGAATATCTCAGTAGCAGCCCGGAGTCTGGATTTGTGCCCGGTTGATGGCAATAGGCTCGCCTAGAAATGTTGGTGTAGGTATAGTGTGTAGGTATACCTCTGCCGAAACCTTCGATTCGATTCGAAAAGAATAGCAATCACTCAAAAAATCATGACATCATAACATCACGCCTTGCAAGGCGTGATGTTATGATGTCATGATTTTTTGAGTGATTTCTATTCTTCTTCCATTATTATGTTCACGAGTTTCTCTCATTTGTTGAAGGTGAAGACAACAATGTGAAAGTACTGAGGTATTCTGAAACAACAGATGTTCAGTATAGCTGCAAAGAAAATAGTTTAACAAGTAAGTACAGCACCCGGATATTAATATACGACATCGAGTTGTACCTATAGAGAGACTGTCACACATGTACAATATGTTGAAAAAAACCCTGTCAGATCTGAAAGGGGCACATAGGTACTGAAATAACATTACCAAAATTTAATAAAACTTATTATTATTTTTAAAAAAAGTTATTGCTATTTAGAATTCCCTTTTTTTGTACGACAACTACCCTAATTCCTTTAAAAATTAGAAAATGTTCAACAGGGGTATAAGTTATGACTTGTAGACCCGATAAACGGCGGTTGCCGCGGCCCCTGTAATACTACCTCGGTAATAATTCGCCATTGAAAAAAATGGTGATTTTTTTTTAATTTTTCCTGAATATTACTACATAAATAGACTCTCAGTATGATACCTAGCTAACAACAGCGTTACGGAGGGGACTGGGTTTTTTTACGTGTTGTACAACATGTAAAAAAAGTGACAGGGATGACTACAAAACCAAAGTTTTTCTTAAATTCGATGTGTCTTATTAATTTTGATTTAATTAATTAAAATGTAGTTTAATATTTCACCTATTAATATTACAATAACTTATTATGTTTACTTATTATACTTGGCACACTAAATAGCAGCTGGAAATAAAAAAAACTAAAAATATGAAGAACATCCATTTAAAACAACAAAAAATAACATATTATTTGCAGAAGTGCGTGTCAGCTTAATAAATACAGACAACAAGATAACGACACTGAAAGAAACCACGATAAACAGACCATTCAAGATGGCGGAAAGTGGAACTATACTGTGTTGTTTTTACTACGAGATGATTTACAACAGTGAGCAAGAAGTGCACTTAAGTCGTGTTGTTGAAAATAAGACTTTACTAATATACCAGTCGCAAGAAACTACCAATCTCACAGGTAACTGTAATCCTGCATCCTAACCGAAAGCGACAGTCGCGGGTGTATTGATCGCGCGAGTATGTCATATATTAAACGAGCTCAACAATCGCTTTCGGTAAGAACGCGACCAAAATAGAAAAGAGTAACGGGCAGATAAGTGTAAGTATCTGCCGCAGATCGCCGGCAATAATCGGTACGACAAAAGTCGAGGAACGGGTACATATTTAAACGTCGAAGATTAAAATACCTACAGTTAAAAGGTCAATGTTCAAAACATCGAAAACTTAAATATCGAACGACCATAAAACCGAAAATTAAAATAACGAAAGTTTATATTGTCGAATGGTTAGATAACCTACGTCGTTTGCCAGAGGGCTTAGTGTAAGTTTCATTTTACCATCTCGATCAAACGCATCGACCGCGTTCGGCGTTCCGATTGGCCCTTCACCGGTGAAGGCCGCGGCACGGCTGCCAATCGGAGCGCCAAACGCGGTCGATGCGTTTGATCGAGATGGTAAAATGAAACTCACACTAAGCCCTCAGATTCGTAACGGGGTTACTGGTAGACGTGTATAACTGTCCATAGAACCACTCAATCTCTCTCAATAGTTCAGGTTTAAGGGCCTACGTCTCGTTTAGTACCGTAAAACGGTCACTTTAAAAAGCTATCTTCTCCTTAACGGCTTAGTTAAATGATTTGGAAAAAATATATGTTTGCTATAGATTCATCTACAACATATCTTTAACCGGGTTTTTTCGTATGACTAATACTTTTGCCTTAAAAAAATATTTACCATAACGCTATTTTTGGCTAATATTCCTAACTACTTCTAAACGGCTTTGACGATTGGAAAAAAAATTACACTGAAAAATTGTTGATTAAAGGTACTACAAATTTGAAACTGCATTTGTAAATCAATCAATATTTGTTAAACAAAATGTCCCCATTTAGAGAGGTCTTGACGCAGAATGTCCCATTCGCAAAATGTCACTGTGAAAACGAATGTCCTATTCGCGAAACGTCCTATTCGCAAAACGTCCCATTCTCAAAAAGTCCCATTCTCAAAAGGTCCCATTCGCATAATGTCCCATTCGCACAACGTCCCATTCGCATAAAGTCCCATTCGCACAATGTCCTATTCGGGAGCACCAGTCATAAAAAAAGGAAATCAGCTGTTCCATACAATGTGTTTAATACCTACTCGACCTGATGTTTTCTCGCAATATGACTGGCACTCCTCTTATCCTCTAGTTTTTTTTTTAGTATTGACTAGTGCTGTCTATCTGTTAAAAAATGAGCACTGATAAAAAATTAACCCTGTAGGTATATCCGATATATTCATGGCCTCGTCAGTAGATGAAATAATTATGATTATGAGGGAAAAAATATTTGCTACATCATTGCATGATTGCATCAGGCGCATTATTTTATAACTCGAAGGAAAAAACGGATTTGACGCAAACTGTCTGGAAAATCTATATGGTAGTTTCCGTTGGCCTAGAATCACGAAATTTGGCAAAAAGCAAGATCTTACAGCACAAATGAAGGAAAAATTCCTAACAATAAAAAAAGTTGAAAATTAAAGGGAGTCCCCATACATACATAGTTGACGCCAATTAAGATAGTCCTCTGAGTTATATGGCGCTCATACAATTTAGAGGACTAGTTTCTAGGCACAGAACTATTTAGGTACCTATACG
Organism: Conistra vaccinii; assembly: GCA_948150665.1. NCBI lineage: Eukaryota > Metazoa > Arthropoda > Insecta > Lepidoptera > Noctuidae > Conistra > Conistra vaccinii. Next base: position 3,877,181 of record OX411344.1, on the reverse strand, counting down.
AATGAAGTTCCTTACGGAAACCTCGGTGCGCGAGTCCAACTATGTAGCTGTCGACGGGTTTTTTTTAACACTCCCTTTACATATTTAAACATGCCTTTGGACTATTCTAGCAACCAAATCTGTATTTTAAACTACCTATTAATTTCCATTGAGGTATTTAGTACAATAATACCTCAATGTTAATTTCATCTTTTTGTAAAAATATTAGAATAGTTTGGAAAATCCAAAAGTGCACGCCTCATACTTATCACTCATTCATAAACGAAAAAGAAATTCAAAACATAGTTTAAAAATGAACAATTTATCACTTTTCATGAAGTCGTAATGTCAACGACTGACAAAGATATTTACTTGGCGGTTGCTAGGCAACTTACGGACAAAGGTTGAAAATATTTAGATAATGATATTATATTTTAGTTAGTATTTTATTAATTATAATAAAACTACTTTGAATAAAAGAGCCATTTTCAATAGGGTTCCTTCTACGGCTGAAACGGATGTATAAAAAAAAAATTGACTCAATTAATTGATTTTATCGCAAGCTACAATGTTTTCAGGGTTCATAAATTGACGGACAGGAATTTATTTTCAACTATTTTTATGCTTTTTCCATTTCTGCTGCATTAAATCCATTGTTAAAAAGTACAGTATTAATCTCCATTTAATCATCTATACAATGGTATATCAAATATGTAGGTTCTGTGTACTAGCAGGAGTGTAACAATAAAAACAGTTACAGAAATGGGGCAAAAATTATTTTTCGATCGTAGAGCACACTCTAATGCTTCGCATTATGAGTCGTGCAATAACTTAAGGCGATATTGCAGACGCACGCGGATTCATCTCGGCAGACGTGTCACCGAGCAAGACACCGTAGTTATTGACCAAACGGTTCTTTCGGCTCGCTTAGGAATTCTTTGAATCGCATTGTTCGCTCGTCCGACTATAGTTCTCGAGCACAATACGTCATAGTAAACTTTTATTACTGTAAATAAAAAAAACGAAAATTATCATAAGATGAACCTAATGTACATACCAACTAATTAAATAGCGATCGTTTAGAATTGCTTAAAATGGTTCTTTATTTTGTTTAAAACCTAATTCGTAATTTCCTAGAGTTACCTACCTACCTACCTACTATCGAGCGCAATGAAATACCTACGCCTGAACTCTACCGTGCCTGAACACTTCGATAACACCGAGTGAGGGATAGGTAACTAGGTACGTAAATATTACAATTCCAAGTATTTCTTCTTCCTACTTTAGCGTGCTTATCTTCTTCAAAATTAAAACCTACAAATTATAAAAAAGGTGATCTTGCATTTTTTTTTTTTATAATATTTTTATTTTGCCTCGGTTCCTTTATTCAGTATCTACCCTGAAGCTATGGCACGCAATTACTTTAACACCCTGTATACGAGTTTATGCGAATGGGACATTGTGCGAATGGGACTTTATGCGAATGGGACTTTGTGCGAATGGGACGTTGTGCGAATGGGACATTGTGCGAATGGGACCTTTTGAGAATGGGACTTTTTGAGAATGGGACGTTTTGCGAATAGGACATTTCGCGAATGGGACGTTCTGCGTCGACGGGACTTTTTGCGAATGGGACATTCTGCGTCAAGACCTTTAGAGATAGAGGTTCAGAGGGGCTCTGCGCGGGACGCGGGCGGCAGTCGCCCGTGAGCATTGAGACGGGATGGCTGTGTCGCTCGCTGGTCCGCTCCGGCGGCTCCGGCTATCGACCGAGTATGCGCATACGTATGTGTTAGTGCGAATATTTATGAACTTATTGTATTAGTGTGCGTTTATAGACGAGCTTGCTGCAGAGAGTCCAAATCGATTGTGCGCGTAGGCGCTTTATTGTTGAGTTGTTCTTTGATGTACAATTATTAATACTTTTTTACATTGACAATTACATACAAATTAACAATTTACAATATAAACTAAAAAAATGTAAATGTAAAATATAACATAACATCACGACTGTATTCCCCGAAGGGTTAGGCAGAGGTGTACCTATATAAGGTGTTAAAAAATTTACTTTAGAAACTTTAAGAGGTGTTTCAGACCATCGAACTGAATAACTTTTACTTTGGGACATACATTGATATCGCGAAAAAAAAAATCTGTTGTTCCATAGTAAAGTGTAATACCTACTGTTCTAAACTGTATGGGACAGCTGTTTTTTTTTTTTTGCGATTTCAAAGTTAAAGTAAAAGTTATTCAGTTTGATGGTCTAAAGCACCTCTTAAAGTTTCTAAAGTAATTTTTTTTTAAATCACTAAAGGGGTTTGAAGATTTTGGCCCTAAAATCAGCCACCATTTAGATTTTTTTCAAAATCGAGGTGCACAATAAATTTCATATATTTGGATAGAGGACACTTATACAAACATAAAACTTCATGTAACATAACATCATAAAGTGTCACGTTTCTGAGATATTCAAAGATAAAAATAACAATCGTTAATAACGAATTTATTTATTTATGTTGTAGTTACCTACTTCATGTTGATGTTATTTACACATGAATTAATTGACTACACCTAGTGGATAAAACATAAGATTTTTTAATCATATTCGGTATAAATAATATCATCCAAGAAGGCAGCGGGAGGCTGAATTGGATTTTCTTGGTGTCGCGCCCATGCCATGCACCATTTATAATACATATACCATATAACATACGTCCTCATTCGGCGGGGGGTATACATATATTTTTGTCTCTTTCGCTCTTAACTAAAATATTACCTAATACATGATGCAATTATGTTTTCATAGTTCAATATACTTATCTGAAGTGAAAAAAACGCAAAAAAAATAAAAATCCTTGTTTCGTGGTTCAGTTTTCGACTTATATTTCGGTGAATAACTCCGAAACCTGACGCTTTACGATATTATGTTACATGACATTTTTTGTTTATATAAGTGTCCTCTATCTATATATATAACTTTCGTCTTTCACCGCGATTCTGAAAAAAAATCAAAATGGCGGCAACACGTTAGGGCCACCCTCCATACAAAAATCTTCAAACCCCTTTGTTTAGTCCTGTCAAACGAGCATTTCCCATTCTGAAATAGACTAAGGTGACACAACTTAACTATATTTTAGTTTGACAGCACTAAGATTGCACTGAGTTATTAGTTTAGTGAAAATGGCAATTTTGCTATTCTGAATTTGACGTTTTTCACCTAAAAATTTAGATTATCCAACTAAATCAGTCTATTTTTAAACGCGATTAAAAAGGAGTGGAATAAAATTAGTTGGCATGAACACACACTTCACACACTTCAGCTGCAAAAACTGTATCTTTTTTTTTATTTTGCTTATATCTCGAAAACGGTGCGTCCTAGCGCAAAAATAATGGAAATTTCGACCCCCTCTGTCACCCGTAAACCCATATGTAATATTTTATTACTACTCTACTTACCCTACTCATAGGTAATATTTTATTTAATCATATTTTCTATACAAAAAGTTTAAAATTCCATACAAAACACGTCAAGGCTGCCCCCCCCGCGCGCCTCTGTCTCTAAAAAAATTCACGGGGTAGAGCAAACAAGTACCACGTCGGTTGCGACGTGACTGTCAAATTCAATTTTAGATGTGTCAAAATTATTTTTTAATTTAGAGATATTTTTCCGCAGAATAGCTTTTAGATTCTCATAGCCAAAAGTAAGGAATTTTAGTCGTAGTTTAGTTAGTTTAGTTCGGTGTACAAGAGAATCGGCACCAAATATTTTCTTAAGTTACGTAGGTAAGGTTAAGAAATAAATCTTGATTGGTGCCGATTCTCTTGTGCACCGAACTAAACTATCACTAAAATTACTTGCTTATGGCTATGAGAATCTGAGATTCTGCAAAACAAATATCTCTAAATTAAAAAATAACTTTGACACATCTAAAATCGAATTTGCGTCGCAAACTCGCGACTCCACGTGGTACTTGTTTGCTCTACTCTGTGATTTTTTTTAGGTCCAGAGGCGCGCAGAGGGGCAGCGTCGACGTGTTTTGTATGGAATTTTTAACTTTTTGTATGGAAAATACGAAAATTTGTTACCTTTGTGTTGGGGTAAAGGGGTTTAAGGGTTTCCTAAAGGGGGTCGAAATTTTCATAATTTTTGCGATAGGACGCACCGTTTTCGAGTTATAAGCAAAATAAAAAAAAAGATACAGTACTGTTTTTGCACCTGAAGTGTTGGTGTGAAGTTTAGTTCATGACAACTAATTTTTATATTCCATTCCTTTTTAATCGCGTAAAAAAAAAAAATTGTCAAAAGTTTGAATAATCAAAATTTTTTGGTGAAAATCGTCAAATTCAGAATAACAAAATTCCCTGTTTCACTAAACTACTAAGTTAATAACTCATTGCAATCTTAGTGCTTTCAAACTTCGGTGGCAGTGACCTCTCGCGTCCGGCCCTGGTCAAGGCCATGGTGCGGAGCGAGAGGGCATGGCAAGCCGTCACCTCCTTCTGCGAAGCAGTAATGCTCGCTAAAGAGGAGGCGGAGTGCGCGAGGGAGTGGCAAAGGCCGCGCCCTACCAGCCCTAGCCGCCGCCGCCGTAGGAGATGTCCCGGGCGTCGGGAATTGATAGCCGATTTGCGGCCACCGTAGGCGCGGGCCTGCGGACGGAGAGCAACGGGCAGCTCGCCGTCCGATAAGGACCAGGCCCGGGCCGACGGCGCGTCGTGTTCCACGCGCGCCTCAAAGAGATGTCAGCAAAACTGACGAGGTCCGCTAGGGCCGATGCCTGCCGGGGTTGCGGGTAGTCCCAAGGGGAAACCGTGGCCCCTGGAAGGAACACGGGTGGGTTTTAGTCAGTAAGAGTCTGACACGCCCTTCCGCTCCGCCTAGAGCGGGAGAAGTCATTGGATGATTTCACAACCAAAAAAAAAAAAGTGCTGTCAAACTAAAATGTAGTTAAGTTGTGTCACTTTAGTCTATTTCAGAATGGGAAATCCTCGTTTGACAGGACTAAGGCTTACTGTCCACGGTCGCGTCATTTGACGAATGCACGCAACCTACAGATGGCGACAGGCGTATTTTGCATATTTGTTATGTCCACGCTATCTTCATGCAATCGTCAATCACGCTACAAAACTTCTCAGTTTTCTTTTAACACGTTCAGTGCCAGGAGCCCTCCTGGAGGGTTCACCTTGTCGCATATGGGATGCCGGGAGCTCATTTTAAATTTAGGTTTTTCTTAGCGAATACAGCATTATAAACCGTGAAAATAAAATCTGATGTATATTTTAACAAGATTTGTTAGCGTATGCGTTGGTTTTCAAATAAAAAACAACGATTTTTTTTTAAATTTTTTGTTCACGGTTACAAATATTCACAAAAAAATTTAAAAGGTTGGAAGCTACATATAGCGACAAGACCCCCAGAAAACACTATTTTACTTCGTTTTACAGTGTTTTATAACACGGTTTTAAACCTAATGCCGTTGACCATCCGCGGTGGTTAACTTTAGCGCAAACGTAATGCCGGGAACCCTCCCGGAGGGTCTACTTGCAATGTACACATTGCAAGTAGACCCTTCGGGAGGGTTCCATTCCAGGGTGGCATGGCGTATGAGATTGACGAAAATGGGTGGAGTCAAAAGTGTTAAGTAGCATTGCAAAAGCACGTCTTTTCATTGGGAAAATGTCAAGTGATGATGATGATGTGAATAAAGCATACAACTTTATTAGAAGACGACGAAACAGGCGAAGAATGTACTAGAGTCATCCATACATTAAAAGAAATATAAATTGTAGATTGTTTGTTGCTGCCAGAGAGTTATTAGAAGATGATTCTGTATTTCAATCATTTTACTGAATGACTAAAAATACAAAAATTCACCGCTGAGCCATTTCGTAACACAAAAAAGTGTTGCGTCAAAAAAGTGTAGACGCAACACTTTGACACGCTGCCGCACGCACGCACCGCATGACATGACGAACGCGAGACGAGAGGCGGACGCGACGTTACCGCTCCGTGGACACTGTTTTGATTGTTTTTAAGGGCCTTACTCTCGTTTAGTACCGTAAAACGGTCACTTTAAAAAGCTATCTTCTCATTAACGGCTTGGTTTAAAGATTTGAAAAAAATATTTGTTTGCTATAGATTCATGTACAACATTATTGAAACAGGATTTTTTCGTATGACTAATACTTTTGCCTTAAAAAAATATTTCCCATAACGCTATTTTTGGCTAATATTCCTAACTACTTCTCGAAACCTATCCTTCTGCAGCGAGGTGTGAGACAAGGAGACATTATCTCTCCGAAACTGTTCACCGCTGCACTGGAGGACGTCTTCAAGGTTCTGGACTGGAAAGGGCTAGGCATCAACATCAATGGCGAGTATATCACTAACCTTCGGTTTTCCGACGATATAGTTATCATGGCTGAGACCATGGACGACCTCAGTATAATGCTCGATGACCGCAGTAGAGCCTCCAAAAGAGTGGGTCTTAAAATGAACATGGACAAGACAAAGGTCATGTCAAATACCCATGTAACACCCGCCCTCATAAAGATCGGAGACGCTACGCTCGAAGTTGTAGACGAGTATGTTTACCTAGGACAAACTGTCCAGCTAGGTAGGTCCAACTTCGAGAAAGAGGTCAATCGTCGAATCCGACTCGGCTGGGAGCGTTCGGGAAACTATGCAATATCTTCTCGTCCCACATACCACAGTGTTTCAAGACGAAAGTCTTTGACCAGTGCGTGTTGCCAATGATGACTTATGGCACTGAAACGTGGTCGCTCACAATGGGTCTTATCAGAAGGCTAAAAGTCACCCAAAGAGCAATGGAGAGGGCTATGCTTGGAGTTTCCCTACGTGATCGAATCAGAAATGAAGAGATCCGCAGGAGAACCAAGGTAACCGACATAGCCCGAACAATTGCCAAACTTAAGTGGCAATGGGCAGGACTTATTGCTCGCAGAACAGATGGCCGATGGGGCCGAAAGGTTCTGGAGTGGCGACCACGTACCGGAAGACGTAGCGTTGGAAGGCCTCCCACAAGATGGACCGATGACCTAGTAAAGGCCGCAGGAATTCGCTGGATGCGAGAAGCACAGAATCGGTCGAAGTGGCGGTGCTTGAGGGAGGCCTATGTCCAGCAGTGGGCGTCTTTCGGCTGATATGATGATGATAATGATGATATGCTGAGTTATAGGGGTTTATGGATTTCATAAAGGGGGACGAAAGCACCATTTTGCGATAAGAAAAACCTTCTCCCATCACACATAAAGGCAATGCTTGTACAGTCCCTAATATTTCCCATAATTGACTATGATGATGTGTGTTACTATGACCTGAATGCAGATCTTCTAAATAACTAAACCGCCTTCTTAATAACTGCATTCTGCATGTTTCGTTTTCTCCTCTACCGATCGTTATTTCTCCTGACAAAGTTTATTCTGTTTATTATGTATAATATGTATTCATTAATTATAATTTATTCTTGTATTTTTTTAGTTATTTTCGTGTTATCAATTGATTGATTGTGTATTACGTAATTAGGGTACGGGCACGTGCCCCGGGCGACACCGTTAGGGGGCGCCAAATTCGAGCATGACAGACAAGTGCACCACCCAGCGCACCGCAACTTTGCAACAAATGAGACGCGCAACAATTATAATCTTTCTCTGAGGGTGGTGCACTGAGGAAATTACTGATTAGCGTAGGTTTAGGTCGTCAAACGGTCTGAGCGGGTTGTGAGTACTTGTGAGCGGGCGCAGTTGTATTCTACCAGGAACTCGATGAGCGTTTCTGTGGTCTATTTTTTAAGTTTTGCGGTGCCGGGCGTCTTGCTTCAACGCCAACGACGCCTGTGACACGACTTACTTTAACTTTTACCACAGTTTTGGCGCCCCTGTTGGATTGGCGCATTTCGATCGATTTTTGATTAATATGTTTGTTATGCCTAAATTTTCGAGCTCGCTTCGCTCGCTCTTGCAACCTAGTAAAGTAACTCCTAAAGCAAAAATCCAACTTATCTCAGGCAGAGTGAATAAGGCTAATCAAAATAAATGTCTGACACGTACTAGAATATTTAAAAAAAACGATTCGGGGGGCAGGCGATAGGTTTTGCCCCGCCTCGAAAGATCCGTTCCGTTCTAGATCCGGCTGCCCCTACCAAATATCACTCAACGCGCTTAAAGAAGTTTTTCCTAAAAAAAAAAACTATGAAACCTACAAAAAATTTCTACAGTCAAAGGCCGATTCTCTTGTACACCGAACTAAACTAACTACAATCACTAAAATTCCTTACTTTTGGCTATGAGAATCTTAGTCATTCTGACAAAAAAAATCTCTAAATGAAAAAAATATTTTGACACATCTAAAATCGAATTTGACAATCGCGTGACGACTCCACGTAGTACTTGTTTGCTCTACCCCGTGAATTTTTTTAGAGCCGGAGGCGCGCAGGGGTTGGCAGCCTCGACGTGTTTTATATGGAATTTTTCACTTTTTGTATGGAAAATATGAAAATTTATTACCAACATGTTGGGATATAGGGCTTTAAGGGCTTCCTAAAGGGGGTCGAAAATTTCATTATTTTTGCGATAGGACACACCATTTTCGAGATATAAGCAAAAGAAAAAAAAATACAATACTGTTTTTGGACTGAGGTCGAAGTGTTAGGGTTTTAGTTCATGCCAACTAACTTTATTCCACACGTTTTTAATCGCGTTTAAAAATCGTCAGATTTAGTTGGATACACCAAATTTTTAGGTGAAAAACGTCAAACTCAGAATAGCAAAATTGCCATTTTCACTAAACTAATAACTCAGTGCAATCTATTTTTAGTCTAGTTTAGAGGCATTTGTGACAAGAGAATCGGCACCAAAATATAACTAGCAGACCCGGTAGGCAGACGTTGTCATGCGACAACAACGCCTCCCAACAGCGCGTCCAACTATAGCTAAGAACCATCCAAGTGACACAAAAAGAATTGAAAAAAAAAACATCTAAATCAGTCAAGCCATTTAGCATAAGAAGAATTACAAACACACGCACACCGATATTTTATTTATTGCCAGGAATGTTCTTAAAAAACAAACAAAGTATTTAAAATAATATGCGGGTCAAAATATGGTAGTCGGCGTACAATTTCAGATTTGCCTACGATTCCTTCTCTTAGGACTAGGAATCTTAGGCAAAAAATGCGACATACGTGCGCATGTCTGCGCCTTTGTCTAGTCTTTGATCGTCGTTTTAGTGTAGTGCGCCACCGTTGCACGTTTTACGTATTGGAGAGTAGGGCGTTTAGCTCCGCCCACATGCACAAGGTCAGTGAGCCTACTATACACCTTAAGGGCTACGATCCTGCCATCATCGGTCTTTAGTATTGCAAGCTGCCCAATAGACAGATCCTTTACAAAGACCTTGGAGCCCTTATTCCGCTCTATCGCGTCCTCAATGCAGTCTGCACTAAAGTGGCGAAGGTGGTTTTTCAAGGACTTAGAGATCCGTCTATTGAGCTGCCGGTACTTGAGCGCATCATCTGGAGACTGGAGGATCATCTCGCGCCTCTCCTTCATGAGCTGTATAGTAGGATCAGAGAACTTCTTGTTTCTATTTGTACGACGGGTCTTAAACATCTTGGACCCGACCGTATGGACAGTTTCTACTAACCCATCGTTAAAATCGTCCACGGAGTTCCCGGTCGGAGGAGGTACTCGAAACGATTCTGAAATTTGAGCTGAAAGCTCTCGGGGTTGTGGACCTGGATCGGTGCTGGGTGAGGCGTAGACTTCATCAGTTGACATTTCCAGCTTAATATTTTAGTTCAATGTGCCTCTTACTATGCGGTGATCGCTTCCGGTTTTCACCGTGTTGATCACAGAGACATCATTGAATACTTAAAATTGTCGTTCTCAAGTAGTAAAAATTGAAAACCATTCCAGCAAGGAAGCATTTCTCTCCTACGGTGTCCCACAGGGTAGTGTTCTAGGACCCACCCTGTTCCTAATATATATTAATGAGCTCTGCAAACTTGCGCTTGACAACTCATGTATCTCTACGTTGACGTCATGGTGGGGCTTGCGTGCTTCAAACTCTAGGTCTGTGCCGGTAGAGTTTACTTTGCCGGAACGGGTCTAGGATGAGGAGCCAGACCAAGAGAGATACAGAATACCGCAGGGCAGCATGTGGCAAGCTGTTGGGCAGTAGCGACCCCACGGACCTTATCTCCCGAGAGAAATGTTGTTCCTCATCTCTGGCTTGCCTTAATTGGCCGGCTGGCGTGAACACTGACGAGGAACGGAGCTCCCACCTCATTCTTGCCTTACTTGGCCGGCTTGAGTGGAGATTCGCAAGAGCAAACATGCTCGGAGGAAGGAAGTATTCCAGTAAGTGCTCGTAGGGATTTTGACCATCTTTCGGGCTCTGAGATTGTTCTGAAAGCCGTGGAATACCGCTCCACTCCTCAAGCACCTCAGGACATGTTGCCCCCTTGTCGCTACGTCACTATGTGCTAGCAACAGTTTTCGGGGGCCCATTATTAAGTGTGCAAGTCACACCCTGGTATTTTATCCGGGTAACTTTTAAACATTGATCAGGCAGTCCTTCCATAGTTCCAGGTTGCCAATCAACTTAATCTACCCAAACCCATAGTCCAATATCTTTGTTTCCATATTCTGTAATAGACCTACACCAACCGGGGGTTGTCTTTGGGTGCACTTGCATAGTACATACAGGCATAATCGCCGGTTGGTGCCTCATTTAATTGAATGCGTCTAACGGGCCTCTGCGAGTTGGCTTCGGCCCCTCGTACGCCTTCCAAAGGTCCGGGTTCCGAGAAATGTCAAAGACCCTAAATAATTCATTCATGCGTCGGCGGCACTCACTCGGCACGCTTGGTCGGACGGCTTATGGTGTATCTAGCCTACTCTAAATCTTTGGTGAGCACCATGTATCTATCATATCGTTAGTTTATCTGTCATTGTTTAATTTTTCATTCTTTTTACCAATTTTGGATACAGTAATTTTATTCTAGGTGCATCGTCTTCACATATAATTAATGTGTACAACATATTGTAAAACATTTTAAAAGAATAACGGTGGAGTTTCTTGCCCATTCTTCTCCATACGAAAACTACCTTTTGGAAGGGGCGACTAGAATCATTTTTATTTGTTTTGTTAATCTTTGACGTTTAAAAGTGCCTTATTAAAATTAAATTAAATTAAATTATTTATTTCAAAGACAACAATGATTCATTTATGTTAGTTGGTTAGTTACAAAAACTTAAATGCTATGTTAGTATGTCATTAATTCATTATTATAAGTAGGTACTAAGCTAACAAAGATACAATATTTACACACATAAATGTGAATTTATCACATTTCACCGGTTAATGAATCACTTCTGTCTAACCAACACCTGCATGAAGTGATTCATTATCGGTGAGTCAAATTTGTCCACTAACATCTTCAGAATGCTATTAGGGCTAGACCGCGTTCTCTCCAATAGTGACGCCGTCTTTCTCCTCACCATTGCGTGGAAGTCATGAACATGCGCCTGTGCGAACATGCCGGAGGCACTACAAAAGCGCGGCAGCCCTAAAAGCATTCTGAAGCTGTTATTATATTGGACCTTCAGGGCGTCCATTGTTTTCAGCGTATAGCTGGTCCACAGGCTGCTTGTGTAGAAGGTCTCGCAATAAGCCTTAAACAACGTGATTTTAACCTCCTTACTACAAGACGCAAACCTGCGCACCAGCATATTGCTTCTCACAGCGAGAGCCCTGCGCTCGCGTTCGATGTCTTCATGATCTTTAAGGTCCTCCGTTACGTAATGACCTAAGTACTTTATTTGTTTCACCCTTTGCAGGGGCTGGCCATTTAGGTTGATGATTGGCTCGTATGACAGATTTCTACCGGAGGCCCTAAAGATCATGAAAATACTTTTTTTACAATTATAAACTAGGCCGTGGCTAGCAGCGTACCTTTCACAGTATTGTAAAAGCTCTATTATGGAGGCGGCCGTTGGACCCAGCAGCACCATGTCATCCGCGTAACTTAGGTTATTGACGCAAACGTTGTCAATCCAACATCCAATCCGCTTACTGCTGAGTCCCGCGATCAGCTCGTTGATGTAAAGGTTGAAAAGCTTGGGCGAGGTCAGCCCCCCCTGCCTCACGCCACAATCCAACCCATACGCGGCAGAGAGTGAATTATTCCACTTTACATAGTTCACTTGATTACCATACCAGTACTGGAAAACAAGTATAATTTCAACTGGCACGCATGCTTCCCGGAGCTTTTTCCATAATATGTCATAGGAGACGAGGTCGAAAGCTTTAGAGAGGTCGAGGTAGCACGCGTACACAGGCGTGCTTCTGTCCGTATAATATTGGACAGTCTGTTTAAGACTTAATATTGCGGTTTCAGTGGAAAGTCCAGGCCTGAACCCGAACTGTGCGTCGTTTAATTTTAACCATTTGTTGAGAATTGTATCCAACAGACTGTCCAACACCTTAGCCAGTACAGTGGCAAGTGATATGGGTCTGTAATTACTTACATCAGACACGTCACCAGTTCTATTCTTTATGATTGGGACAACTAATGTGTCCATCAATTCAGGAGTAAGATAAGAGTGATTTAAACACAAAGAATAGAACATGGATAACACTCTCGGACAGTGTATACCCGCATGTTTCAAGTGCTCGATGCTGAGACTGTCATGTCCTGGAGACTTGCCTCTGGCCATTTTTTGTATTGCAGACGATACTTGCTTGGCTGTAAAACGAATAAGAGGGCTATTGTGACAGATCTCAGCATCGACCATTGATTCAGAAGGTCCCAGCGGCGAGGAAACGCGAAAGTGGTTCAAAAAAGTGTTGGCTATTTCCACTGGTGTACTGCAGCCCGCCACTGTCACTGGCAAAGCTGGCCTAAGATCAAGCCTCGATGTCGACTTCCAAAACCGGCTAAAGTCTTTGGACGATCTTTGAGATGTTATTAAAAATCCTTTGACTTTCTCGTATTTCTTCCCAAACTCTGCCGGAATTCGGTTTATTATAAGACAACCATGACTGATACTTAAGCCTCGCCTCTACGTGAGCAGCACGAACATGCTTATTCCATCCAATAATACGCCTTTTTCCTTGCGGCCGAACACCTTCATGTGTCTGAATGGCAGCCCTTGACAAAATTCCTACAATATCTTGGTACATCATCTGCAAGCCACGTCTATGTTCTGCGTTATCACAAGCTTTGTCAGCACAATTGGAAAAGAGTTCCGGAAAATGCATATTCTTAAACTCAGAGTTATATGTGGCTAATTGAAATAAATTATATGACTTTGAGTTTGACTTTGTTAATAAGACCAACGAAAAGTCACTAGTATTGTAATTAACTCAGAGTAATAATTATTACCCTGAGTGTAATAATGAGACCATCGACAACTCCCCAGGAGCAGATAATAAGACTAGCGAAGACTCACCAGGAGCGGACAATAAGGCTAGCGACGAGTCAGTACCAGTTGTAACAATCATAGTGTTAGCAGTAGTTCTGGTTGTTGGTGTAATCTTAAGTTTTTTAATCACTATACTCATCATAAAATGTCGCCGTGTAAAATCGAACACAGCAGTATTACCTCAGACGTATGTGGTAAGTTCTCAAATTTACTTTTACTTAACTTTTGCATTTTTCTAACTCTGTAATTTTATTATGCTTTACATTGCCGAATTTGGCGCCAGAATCAAATCACTGTTGAGTTTTTGTTTGTGCGACTTCTATAATAATACCTATTTTATAAAAAATAATGATTTTGTCACCTAAAAATCTCTAGCCGTGCCATCCCGCCAGTGGGCGCTGGTGCCGGGTTAAACTATAAATGTTCCACCAACACGCCCGGCTCGTAACCGGACTCGTACTGTATCCGGCATGTAATAAATATAGTTTGTATAAATTACTATAAGTTGGCACCAACTCAGTGGCGTAGGGCACCCTAAGACCTCAAAAGTCCGCTCCAGAGGTGCGATTCTATTGGTTAATTTTGGCACATCTCTGCTCCTCTATAAAGCGCAGCTAAAATGGAGGGTATCGTTTGTTTTACAAAATAAATAAAACGGCATCCTAACTCGGGACGTCGAGCTGTCATTGTGACCTTACAAATAGAATGCGAGAGCGAGTGAATTGAGCCATACAATTTGAGGACTTTGATGAATTTGAGGACTTGGATAAGTTGATAGAAGAATAAGACCACGCCTGTAGCTTGAAGCCTTTGTAAGCCATAAATAAATAAAGTTGATTTTCATTCAGCCGACACCCTGCACCCACTACACCGTTGCGTACCTAGACTAGACCAGCCCGACCCCGTGCCGGCCCGCAGACGTGACGTTGTAGGGCTGCCCGGGCACGTCATCGGTGCCGTACGGCGCACCACGGCGTTCTATGCTCAGTTCGATGGCGTACAAACGCCACGAACTGACCCGGCAACTAGTCTCGGACTCTCGGGCGATTTTTTATCGCAAAGATATTTATCGCGCACTAGATTTTCAACTTCTGTTTTTGCCAAGCATTGATAATCCAACAGAGAGTAGAACTGTGCAGAGAGTCAAAAAAATACACTGTTGAATTTTCAACTCTCAAAAATATTGGATTTTTGAGAGTTGAAAATTCAATAGTGTATTTTACGGGATAAAAAATCGCCCGTGCAACAGGCTGTTCTGTTGGGGAGTTTGTTGCGCCACTTTTTCTTCCGACTACTAGGAAGTGGTGAAGGGTGGGCGTTTTGAGGGACTGTCTTATGTACCTATTGACTTTCGAAAAGTGCTAATTCTTAACGTCATGCTCCCCAGCAACCCCATCACCTGTTTTTCCATTTATAAGTTCATAATATTTTTGTACCCAATATGTTCTCAATTTGTACTTACTTACTTTAAAAAAAAATGCGTAATTATTATTACATAGGTTTTTTTTACAATAATTTAGTTTACAACACCTGACAATTTAATGTGGCAAAGCTTATACTTATACTTCGTTATGTATTTTTGCTCAGGCGCTTATATCAATAACCCGAGAATTTTAAACTTGACATAACTAGTCACAGCTTGCATATTTAATGGTAGAAACAACAGTACAATTATTTTCAGACACTTCTTTGTTAATACAATAAGCATCTACGTAAGATTATTCATAGTTTAACTTATGGTGCTTGGAGAGATGCTCTACAGCAACATAAAAACGAAGTTTCTGTACTCTTAACCTTTCAAGGTACTTTTTTTTTAAAGTAAGTACAAATTCAGAACATATTGGGTACAAAAATATTTGGGCAGCATGACGTAATTCTTAGCCTAGTTTGAATAAATGACATTTAAACATTGATGTATTAAAAGCAGTAGATAAGGGACTTAGTAGCGCCTGCTCCTATCAAACTACGTGATTGCCCGTAGTAGGCACTCAGTCGCGCACGGAGTATCGTTGATCAGACAGCTCCTTATCTACAGTTTTTTTGTTGTGATAAATACGCTTCAAAATTACTTCTTGAGCAGTAAAACAGTGTTTTAATAATACAAGGAAGAAAAATAAGACATACGGGATTACTTACCACTCGTAAGTACCTACAGCCAAAAATGCTAATTTGTTGAAAGTTATAATATTTTTTAATGTTTGCATCGCCATGTTTGTGAGAGCGAGATAGATATTATAAACATGAGTGAGAGACACGATACGCATATAATGCGCGAGTTGCGAGACTTATTGGCGACGAGTACTAACGCGATTTCGCTCACACGACAGTGCCGTCTCCTATCTCTGTTCTTGTCTATTGGTAATTGTAGGTTTGCGACTGTGATCACACTGATCACAGATGTGTGAGTTTTGCTGCATGTAGTGGGTGGTGCGCCGAGCCCAGGTTTACTGATTGCGATGTTAGCGCGTAACATATCTTCCTCCTTTTAATATATCAATGCATATAAATTTTGAATTTTGGACATGACGTGTAAAAGTGTTTGTTCAAACGTACTTACAGAAGAAAAAATACTCACTTATAACTTTTGTGACTGTGACAGCTACAGTACGGTCCGGTTACAGACCGGGACAGTGGGTGGAGACCTTCACACCTACCTTTAACTATAATGATGAATTAATTTAAATAAATTTCAAAATGTATTTAATAAAAGAAATTGTTCATAAATAAGTTCAATCAAATATAACAACACATTACATTTTCACTGCTCTGCTAAATATCGCACAGTAATTTTAATAATTATTTTTTATATTTTCAGCCAGATAATCCCTTCTACGTGAATTTGCTGTTCAGAAAGCAATGCCAACAAGAAATATACGAACGAGAGCACCACTACGAGGAAATTAATTAGATTGAGGGCCGATTTTCCAAACATCAGCTAATTTTTATTTGAAACAGAAGAATAATATCGGTTTGACAGCTTTTTGTACGACATTGTTTAATAAACCATCGTCTGTAATGTTCAAATAATAGTTATCTGACATTTGAAAATCGGCCCTTAGTTAATTAATTCTTCCCAAATTTTTTACTGACGAAACTCCACACATTTTGTGGGTTGTATTACTATTAAATAATAGTAATCAAACAAAGACAAATTATTTTATAAAACTTTTCAAGTACCTACTACGCGCGACACGAGCACCGTGATCAGCTGTTTGCTTAAAATGATTTTGTTTTGTTCTATTACTATTCAATTCCACGTTTGCGAACTTTAATCAGTCCATTAAAACAGGCCTTGTATAAAATAAAAAAATATAATTAAGCTTTATTTACATAATAGAGGTAGTGCATGGATTTAGTAAGTACTCTACAGTACAACGTGTCAGTCAATTTAGCATCTATGATAACTATTTGACGCGAAGGTATTTGTTAGTTATGTAGCTTTTGGAAATGGCTTTAGTTTGGCCGAAACCACTGTACCGCATCTATGGTCTATACAGGGTGGACCATAAATACATATCATAAAAAAAAAATTAAGAGTCGTGCAATAGATTCCTCATGTCCAAGGGGTATTCGAAAATACCCCATGTATGTTCAGCGATTTTTTGTAGTTTTCGAGTTATAATATTTTTTGTATTTTTTTTTTCATTTTTCTTGCCGGTGGAGCCTCAAAAATTCATGTCCTTTTTGTAGTGATTATTTTCCAGTTTTTTTTTTATGGCGTTGCTATTTGGACCACCTATTTTAAAGCATAAAAGGATTTTTAGCCTAACCTTCGAAGGCCGATATCAGTGAATTATTAGAAGGTTAATCAAATCAAATCAAATTATTTATTTGCTAGAATGCAGGTATACAAATAAGGTCGTGAACTCGTGAAGAAATAAAATTGAGCCATACATTCTGCCCAAGATTCGACATGCAAAATTTAAATGAATAAACGATGCTATAATAAAATTATGAACATTACACACAATAATCAGATATAAAATTAACAGTTCAATACAATCAAAATCAATTCAGTCAAAATGCAATCAATAAATACATGATAGTCAAAATAAGATCAAAATGTCTAAATACAATTAAAATGCCACACTACCCATCCGTCTTGGTGGCCTCGGCGTCCGCAAAATTACCAGTGTTAGCTTACCCGCGTTCCTGTCCTCTGTCCACAGCACTGAAAAGTTGGCAAAATTTTAGCCCCCTGCCTGGTTGACTCTGAAGTGCCGTGCTTGACCGATGCGGAGAACGCCTGGAAAGCGGCTTGCCCGAATACAGATCGGCCCGTGAACCCATCCTCTCAGAGGCAATGGGATGAGCCGCTCTGCAGGTTGGTACGGAACAATCTTATTAATACGTCCACCAATACTGCTGAGCGTGCCCGCCTGCTGGCTGTGGGTGAGTGGGAGTCGGGCCTTTGGCTTCATGCGCTACCGTCACCCAACATAGGCACTATGCTGGGTGACGCCACCTTCCGGCTCGCTACCTGTCTGCGTCTAGGCGCTCCTTGCGTGGCTCCGCATCACTGCCAATGCGGTGAAGGGGTCGACTGTCTCGGACACCATGGCCTATTCTGCAGTAAGAGCGCAGGCCGGATAGCACGGCACGCCAGCATCAATGACATCATCCGTCGTGCTCTTGTTACCGCCGGGGTGCCAGCTGTTTTAGAACCCAATGGCTTGGCACGCGACGATGGGAAGAGACCAGACGGAATGACCATAATGCCTTGGAAGGTAGGTAGGTCTTTGGTGTGGGATGCAACGTGTGTTGACACCCTTGCGCCATCCCATCTTCCTAGCACGGCGAGCTGTGCTGGGGCTGCTGCTGCAGGTGCGGAAAACCTCAAACGGCGCAAATATTCCAATCTTATTGGGAATTATATGTTTGAGCCGTTTGGGGTTGAAACACTAGGTCCATGGGGTCCGAGTGCCCACTTGGTTTTTCAAGACATCGCCAAGCGGTTGGTCGACTCTTCACGTGACCAGAGGGCTGGCCTATTCTTCGGCCAAAGAATAAGCATTGCCATACAACGTGGCAATGCTGCCAGCCTTTTGGGCACTTTTCCTGTTGAGAGCGATGTTATTATTAAAATGTTCAAAATTCAATTTAGGAAGTTTATTATTATATGTATGAAAGTAACATTCAAGACGATACTGTCGCAAAAAAAAAAATTGGAAAATACTCACTACAAAAAAATATATGAATTTTTGAAGCTACACCGGCAAGAAAATTCGAAAAAATTACAAAAAAAATATTAACTTGAAAACTAAAAAAAATCGCGGAACATACATGGGGTATTTTGCGAATACCCCTAGACATAAAGAATATTTTTTTTTTTTTATGACGTGTATTTTTGGTCCACCGTGTATATGAGACGTGGGGGCAGTGCAGGCCACTCCGCTCTGTCAGTCCGCCCGTCAACGCTCACGGCACCCCGTCCCCCGCCTCACCGCCCATTCCTAAGGCCTAGAGGCCTAGTGGCCGTGGTGGTACAGAGCGGTATCTGTCAAACTATAACTGAAAAGAGTTTTTTATATCTATCTATAAGTATTAATAAAAGGTACTCGTCTCACTTTACATTATGATTATAATTTTATTATCGTTTTAAGAATGCACTGTGTTAGTGTTAGCTTTAATGTTAGAAAAATAAATTGGTGATTCATTCATTCATTTTACAACTTATTCGTATAATTTAAATAATTATGTTCTAAGTTAAACAAATAAATATGTTACAAAAGAGCTTTAATAAATTTTTATTTTTAACTTCCACTTTATAGTCTAGCATAAAAGTAAAATAATATAATTCTCGAAGATACGCAGAGGGAACTAAAGGCTCGGTTTCGCTGCCTGCTTCAAATGCGCACAGTGTGGCTACGTTAAGACAATCGGACCCTATCCAAATCCATCTAAGACCCTACTGACATTGACGGGGTCTGCTAGGGCCGATGCCTACCGGGGTTACGGGAAGTCCTAAGGGGAAATTGTGGCCCCTGGCAGGAACACGGGTGGGTTTTAGTCAGTAAGAGTCTGACACGCCGTTCCGCTCCGCTCAGAGCGGGAGAAGTCATTTGATGACGGCCAACGCCGCGTGCGACGCGGCGTTGCCATCCGCGGGGTCCGCCTGCATTTCAAGGAAACGCGTGTAAAATCGCTCCTCCGTAAACGCTCTCATACAACGCCATGTGTTTGAATTTTTTGCGGGACGCCCCGCCACACGCCACGCCCAACGCCCCGCGTCTCCGTAAACAAGCACTAAGTATGAAAGTCAACGCAGCTTTCGTGCAGCTACTTCTGCGTGACGTCATCATCATCATCATTACTCCCGCAAGCTTTCATGAGGAAAGTCACACACCCAGCCAGCACCCACGGCTTCAAAATGGGTATCCTGACCACCAACATGCAGCGAAGGCGCGTTCCTGATCATCACCCTCAGCCTCATGAGCGACATTGGCACAGCACCTGCACTTTCGGCTGGTTTCACAAGAAGATCCCACTCTACCCTCTCCTGGTCGATGCCAGCAGTCAGCCACAACCCGGCGCATCCGACTCACTGGATCATGACCCGTATTTAAGTATATTATTATTATCTATGATCATGACATGACGCAGCGCCACCCCGACTCACTGCAATGGGGAATCACCACGAACAGGTCCGACTCACCGTGAACTATGTGGCACCCGGTTCCGACTCACTGGATCCTCAGCTGGCACTGTGAAGCATCGCAGATCCAACAACAGCTTTTTTAGTACTCGGGAAAAAGACCTGTACCTAGTTATACATTTTTGGAAAAAAATTAGTTAGGCGCAGTTCAAGCCCGCGCCGCAGAGTTTCGTGAAAACGTGTGGTGAAATAGTAACGAATTCGTTAATTTTATATTAACATCGAATTACAAAAACATATTTATTGCATTCCTAATGATGCAAGCTTTCATTGATTGTGAATTGTGATACTTTTCAGGAGTAGAGTTTACGACATCTTAAAACAACAGATTTTCTTATGGTTTCATAAACTACCGTTGCTATTTTATTTGCGTGGCACTAGATTTTTTTGGCTCGTTGAATTCCTTATGAATGATGCAAGCTTTCTTAGATAGTGAGTTTTTAAATTTCTGAGCAGAATTTCGGCCGCTAAGAGTCTTTACATGAAATTATTTTGCTATTGTCAACTTCATATGCATTTTTACCCATTTTACGAAATACTATTGTTATAGCGTGCAGTATACATTTTTTTTTTTTTTTTAAGGGTGTATTTATACATATCTGGCGAAATGTGGGTGTACTATGGGTAGTAAATACACATCTACTTGTACATCTAACCCTTCGGGGAAATAAAGGCGTGATGATAATGTAGTCGTACGTAATCAATAGAGTTAACTGAGCAAATCAACTGAGCAATAAGTTTAGAGTTGTCCACTGAAATGTCAGTAGACAACTCTAAACTTATTGCTCAGTGGGTTTGATATTTTCTCTTACTATTGGTTAGATGTAAACAATTTTGAGTTTAACTGTATACCTATTGAGTTATAGGTACTAGTTATCATTAGCACGCAAGTTAATTTCAATTGCAATTTTATAATGCTTTTTTGTAGTTCAATACATAAATCTTTTACTGGAGTTAAGTTGAAGTACCTATTCTTCAGGTCGTGCCACCGCTAGATCGCTTCGCTAGTTGGATCTACAATAACTGTGCTGGCCACTCTGCTCGTGAATGGTATCAACAGGTTTTATAACAGAGGGCTCGCTTCATCCGACTGGTTCGTGAGACTGCTGGATTCGTTTGTTTGGCTAGAGAGAGGGCTTCGCTCGCCCGACTTTTAGGAGGCTTGAATGGGCACGCTTCGCTCGCTGGATCGAAGCTCCTGTTCGCAACGGTCACTTTGCTTGAGGATGGGCTCGTTTTGCTCGCCGGTTCGTGAAGCGGTTCGCACTGGTCACTAGACTTGAAAATGGGCTCGCTTCACTCGCCACCTTTGAGGTGGTACGCAGCAGTCGCTTTGCTTGAGGATGGGCTCGCTTCGCTCGCCAGTTTTGAGGTGGTTCGCAGCGGTCGCTTTGCTTGAGGATGGGCTCGCTTCGCTCGGCGACTTTGAGGTAGTACGCAGTGGTCGCTTCATCCGACTGGTTCGTGAGACTGCTGGATTCGTTTGTTTGGCTCGAGAGAGGGCTTCGCTCGCCCGACTTTTAGGAGGCTTGAATGGGCACGCTTCGCTCGCTGGATCGTGAGGCGGTTCGCAACGGTCACTTTGCTTGAGGATGGGCTCGTTTTGCTCGCCGGTTCGTGAAGCGGTTCGCACTGGTCACTAGACTTGAAAATGGGCTCGCTTCACTCGCCACCTTTGAGGTGGTACGCAGCAGTCGCTTTGCTTGAGGATGGGCTCGCTTCGCTCGCCAGTTTTGAGGTGGTTCGCAGCGGTCGCTTTGCTTGAGGATGGGCTCGCTTCGCTCGGCGACTTTGAGGTAGTACGCAGTGGTTGCTTTGATTGAGCATGGGCTCGCTTCGCTCGCCGACTCGTGAGGCAGTTCGCACCGGTCACTTTGCTTGAGGATGGGCTCGCTTCGCTCGCCGGCTTTAAGGTAGTTCGCAGCGGTCGCTTTGCTTGAGGTTGAGCTCGTTTCGCTCGCCGGCTTTGAGGTAGTACGCAGCAGTCGCTTTGTTTGAGGATAGGCTCGCTTCGCTCGCCAGCTCGTGAGGCAGTTCGCACCGGTCACTCGGCTTGAGAATGGGCTCGGTTTGCTCACCAGCTTTGAGGTGGTCCGCAGCGGTCGCTTTGCTTGAAGATGGGCTCGCTTCGCTCGCCGGTTCGTGAGGCAGTTCGCAGCGGTCGCTTTGCTTGAGGATGGGCTCGCTTCGCTCGCCGGCTTTAAGGTAGTTCGCAGCGGTCGCTTTGCTTGAGGTTGAGCTCGTTTCGCTCGCCGGCTTTGAGGTAGTACGCAGCAGTCGCTTTGTTTGAGGATAGGCTCGCTTCGCTCGCCAGCTCGTGAGGCAGTTCGCACCGGTCACTCGGCTTGAGAATGGGCTCGGTTTGCTCACCAGCTTTGAGGTGGTCCGCAGCGGTCGCTTTGCTTGAAGATGGGCTCGCTTCGCTCGCCAGCTTTGAGGTGGTCCGCAGCGGTCGGTTTGCTTGAGGTACCACTTTAAGAACAGCGTGTTCTACAACCTTCTCTGGGCGGTCTATTTGCAACATTTTTTTTTGTTGTTTCTGATGCTGACGCAGCTCTCGGTTTCACTCTTTATTGGATTTGGTGGTCTTGTTATATTGCTTACGATGGAAACTGAACACAATAATCTTCATTTGTTTTTATTCTTGTAATTCAGTGTAGAATTACGAATTATATGAAACGACATCTTGAACTTTTTGCTATTTACAACAGATGTTCTTAAGGTTTCCGATACTGCCGTAGCTATTGTATTGGCTCGGCACTAGACTTTTCAGGCTCATTCTATTCCTAATGATGCAAGCTTTCTTCGATAGTGATATTTTTCAGTTCTGAGCAGATTTACGGCCGTTATGAGACGACAACTTTAATTTGCAACAGATTTTCTTACGGTTTCTGATACTGCAGTTGTTATTTTTTTTTGATCGGCTCTAGATTTTTTTAGTTCATTGCATTTGTTATAACATAAGGTTTCTGCGGTTGGGATTTTTTTCATTTCTGAGCCTATTTACGGCCGTTATGAGACGATATATGAAATTATTTTACTATTGTCAACTTCATATGCATTGTTAACCCTATTTTGCGAAATATTTTTGTTGTATCTCTTTAGGTCCTGGTAGTCCTTTAAACGTCCTCACCAACGACATAAGAATTATCGTTTTAGCTGAACACGTTTTTGAACTATACGATTTGGATTTTCGACATACAGTGAAAAATAGAGGGTCGCGCGCATGCGCCTGCCTTCACGATGTGACGTCATAGGCTAATTATATCCTTCCTAAAAAAATGTTATAAATATGACCTACCTTTTGCGTATTCAACCATTACTCTAGCATTAAAATTCTCGTAGTTATTAGCGATTGAAATCTTACATGTTTTTGACGGTCAGAAATATTGAACATACCAGCAGCACTCCGAGCGGAAAGACGTTTTCACGTGAAAAGTATAATGTATTCTGCACGCTACAACAAAAATATTTCGTAAGATGGTATATTAAATATTTCGAAAAATATTTCGTAAAATAATGGAAGTTGACAATAGCAAAATAATTTCATATAAAGACTCATACCGGTCGAAAATCAGCTCAGAAATTTTAAAAATCACTATCGAAGAAAGCTTTGTAGCGGTTAGACCGCCACATACAAAAAACTACGAAACAAAAAGACATGACGTCACACAATTCCTGCATCTCGCAGTTAGAGTTTACCAAGCGAAAAACATAGATAAGACTATCCGAAATCAACATATGGGCAGTTGCCCGCCAGACATAATACCCTTCTGGTTGGAGGATCCTCCCTTTTCTATGGTGGATGAGTGAACTTTACACCCTGTTCCTCATACCCCTAAATTGGTGACCCCGAGAATGAACGTCAACGCAGCCTTCGTGCAACTACTTCAGCGTGACGTCATCATCATCACTCCCGCAAGCTCTCGCACAGCGTCACACAGTCACACAGCCAGCCAGCACCCACGGCTTCAACGGGTATCCTGACCACCAGCATGCAGCGAACGCGCATTCCTGGTCATCACCCTCAGCCACATCACCCCGACTCACTGGGGAATCACCGCAATCACCTCAATCACCGCAATCACCGCAATCACCTCAATCACCGCAATCACCTCAATCACCGCAATCACCACAATCGCCGCAATCACCGCAAACAGTTCCGACCCACCGTGAACTGTGCGGCACCCGGTTCCGACTCACTGGAACCACAATCACCATCGCCGCAATCACTGCAGACAGTTCCGACCCACTGTGAACTGACCGGCACCCGGTTCCGACTCACTGGAACCACAGCTGGCACTGTGAAGCATCGCAAGATCCAAGACTCAGCCCACTATCGACCTCCGGTCTCCGGAGGGGAGTGATGTAGCGGTTAGACCGCCACATACAAAAAACTACGAAACAAAAAAGACATGACGTCACACAATTCCTACATCTCGCAGTTAGAGTTTACTGAGCGAATAACATAGATAAGACTATCCGAAATCAACATATGGGCAGTTGCCCGCCAGACATAATACCCGTCTGGTTGGAGGATCCTCCCTTTTCTATGGTGGATGAGTGAACTTTACACCCTGTTCCTCATACCCCTAAATTGGTGACCCCAAGAATGAACGTCAACGCAGCCTTCGTGCAACTACTTCAGCGTGACGTCATCATCATCACTCCCGCAAGCTTTCGTGAGGCGAGTCACACAGCCAGCCAGCACCCACGGCTTCAACGGGTATCCTGACCACCAGCATGCAGCGAACGCGCATTCCTGGTCATCACCCTCAGCCACATCACCCCGACTCACTGGGGAATCACCGCAATCACCACAATCGCCGCAATCACCGCAAACAGTTCCAACCCACCGTGAACTGTGCGGCACCCGGTTCCGACTCACTGGAACCACAATCACCATCGCCGCAATCACTGCAGACAGTTCCGACCCACTGTGAACTGAGCGGCACCCGGTTCCGACTCACTGGAACCACAGCTGGCACTTTGAAGCATCGCAAGATCCAAGACTCAGCCCACTATCGACCTCCGGTCTCCGGAGGGGAGTGATGTAGCGGTTAGACCGCCACATACAAAAATTAAGAAACAAAAAGACATGACGTCACACAATTCCTACATCTCGCAGTTAGAGTTTACTGAGCGAATAACATAGATAAGACTATCCGAAATCAACATATGGGCAGTTGCCCGCCAGACATAACAACCCGTCTGGTTGGAGGATCCTCCCTTTTCTATGGTGGATGAGTGAACTTTACACCCTGTTCCTCATACCCCTAAAGCTTCATATATGGAATTCAACGAGCCAAAAAAATCTAGTGCCGTGCAAATAAAATAGCAAGTAGTAGTTTATGAAACTGTAAGAAAATCTGTTGTTTTAAGATGTCGTAAACTCTGCTCTCTGGGGGCCTACCACAACCACTAAAAGCAGTATTATTTTAATCTTACTTTAGTGGGGGAAAGAGATGGAGCTATACGTCCTGTAGAGCTTCATCTCTTTCCCACACTAAAGTAATATTAAAATAATACTGCTTTTAGTGGTTGTGGTAGGCCCCCTGATCTCTGCTCAGAACTGAAAAGTATCACAATGAATGAAAGCTTGCATCATTAGGAATGCAATAAATATAATGTTTTTATAACATAACATCACGGCTTGTTTCTCCGAAGGGTTGGGCAGAGGTGTACCTGTAACAGGTACACCACATTTCGCCAGTTATGTTTTTAAGTCCCATGTAATAGGTGGCGAGCCTATTGCCATCAACCGGACACAAATCCAGACTCCGGGCCTACTGAGAAATTCTAGATAGAAAAACCCAATAACACTTTGCCCGACCCGGGGATCGAACCAAGGACCTCGTGCTCAGCAGTAGCGCTTGCTGCCACTAGACCAACGAGGCAGTCGAGGCGTGGATGTTTTTATAATTCGATGTAAATATAAAATTAACGAATTCGTTACTATTTCACCACACGTTTTCACGAAACTCTGCGGCGTGGGCTTGAACTCAATTTTATTTTTTTCGTTAAGAAGTAAAATGTTAACATTGAACCAGTGAACTACTTTTGAGATCGCGATATTTACGTCGTCAGAAACCAGCTGCTGACGTTTAAGTTTAAACAAAAGTGAGGTATCATCAGCAAACAACACTATATCATGGTTATCCTTTATGAGGTAAGGCAAGTCATTAATATAAATAAGAAACAAGAAGGAACCAAGAATTGAGCCCTGTGGGACTCCCATTGTTACTAAAGATCAGGGAGATCTTTTTCCATTAACGTCAACGCTCTGAATTCAAGTATGAAGTAAGAAGATCCAGAGCGCTTTTCCGGATCCCGTAGTGGCGGAGTTTCCTGATTAACGTTTCATGAAGAACGCAATCAAATGCCTTGGATAAATCACAAAAGATGCCCAAGGCATCAAAACAGGTAAATATTTGACAGCTATTTTACGACGTTGCCAACTTTCAGAATGCACGCTCTTAAGGCGAAACCGATGAAATTAGGACATTTGAGAACAAAAACTTAGAGATTATAATTCTGTAAATATGTATTTGTATGATCGCGAATCATATTTTGATCAAGATACAACCTGCAAATTGCAAAATATGTAAGAAAATTTAAATTTCGCGGGTTACCAGTACGGATCCACCCAGAGTTGATTTCGTGGAACAGGGTGACATGCTAAAAGCAGTGCTGCCAACTCAGTGGATTTTCCACTAGATAAGAGGGGTGATTCCCGTGAAAGTTCGGAACGTTCGCATTCTAATTTCATTTGCAATCTGTCAAAAATACAATCAATTTACCAACATTTTTAACAAGTTTGACTGATTGCGGCATAAATGTGAACGATTTTTATGTACATACGAGAATTATTAGCCTGCTGGTGGTTTCACTTTCATTTTAGCGAATAATTTATCTTATTTGCATTAATTTTGTGAAACTAATATACCCAAACCAACCGTGGTTTGGGCATATTAGTTTCGACTTCGAATCGTTCGACTTTAGGATTTTGGGTATATACCGATATATACCCAAAATCCAAAAGTCGAACGAAGTGTCGTCGACGTTCATTATCCCATAAAGTTAGTATGAGTAACAAAAACAGATTCTCTGTAAAATGTTATGCCAAGTACACGTTCAACATTTACCAGAATATTGTGTTTGAACGTGCACTGAGCACGAGATTAGTTGAGTTCGATTAGTGGTTTTCAGAGGGGCACTTCGCGTAATTTTAAAGTTCGCATTCGCAATCTGTCAAAAATACAATCAATGGGGATCCACGCGCAAAGCTCAGCGTAGATGTCGCCAGCGGCGGGATGGCCGCTGATAAATAATTTTCGCATTGATTACATTAGTGGTTTTTGCTATTTTTTGTGTTGAAACCGATCCACCATGGTTATTGCTAACATGTATTGTTCCTGGAAGCTTATAGAATTGAAAGACGACCTAAACAAACCAGGAGCAAGGATTACTGGAAAGAAATGAGACATAATTGCGAGGTAGACTTCTATCTAATAAAATATTTTTAATCAGTGCTAGGGTCTAGATTTGGATAATTTTTTTATTGTAACATGTTAATTATTACTTGGTTCATGGTAGGAAAATTTACGAAAATTGAGAGAACCGTTCTTTAATAATAAATGGTATTCTTTATTGTTTAGGTTAGGTTTATTTTTCATTAGTGCTAGGCTCTAGATTTGGGTATTTTTTTAGTTGTAACGTGTTAATTCTTACTTGACTCATGGTAGGAAAATTTACGAAAAATGAGAGATCATTTACTTTAATAATAAATGATATTCTTAATTTTTTACGTTATCTATGACCGAAATTTTTAATTCAGCAATCAAAGCCCTCAAGCTTCCGAAAGCCAAGCAATTGACGTTCCTGCTGTAGAACTTTACTAAGACGTTAATAGCTCCACCAAAGCTCTACCATATTGCCGAAAATTACCTATCAACATACTCAAAGTACTTTTAGTTTTACTCTTTTAGTTTCCCACTTTCTATTTGCGTAGTATCTTTGGGAAATAAATGAACACCGGAGTAAGTATTTTAGTACATCGTGGTACAGCACACTTATGCATATTTGGAGAAAATTTGAATTTACTGAATGATAAGTTATAAAATGTATGGAATTGACAGTTTTCAATGGCCATGTCGACGATGCGCCACCTATCGTGATAAAATGGCAGTAAACATCATTGACAGCGATGCGGACGAATACTTCGACGCCTAAGTATCCGCTTGTTTTTTTTTTTTTTTTTTATTTGTATAGTTAGTTAGTCTTAGTACGTAGTGTAAATAGTTAATTACGATAAATATAAATTATGTAAATATTATCTTGAAAAAAATCTATTCTATTTTTATTAAATTGCAAGCAAAGCCGATGTCGACTATTCTGCCAATGTCGAAAGTGCATTGGAAAAACGGAAAAACAAGTAATTAACCAACATGACAAGTTTGGCAGATAGCGGCTTGAATGTGAACGTTTTTTATGTACATAGTGAGCGAGAAATTGGCCTTCTGGACCAGAAGGCCAATTTCTCGCTCACTCGTAAAGGTTCTGGTGGGTCACGGGCTTACGGCACGACCACGAGGCCGTATTTGGTTGGTAGGTTCGTAAAAATTAAGTTGGCAACTCTGGCTAAAAGACATGTACTTGAACACGTAAAAAAAACAATTTGTCGTGTTGTCAAAAGAGTTCAATACAAGCAAAATTGAATGTTGAAACAATATTAAGAAATTATCAGAAAACGAAGATATTAATCAACCGGACCATGTAAATTAAACATGCGATAATAAAGAAGTACAGCTTTCAAGTCATACGTTCCGTGTTAATCGTACATTTACGTTGTCAATCTAAAATAAATCTTCGCAAGAATGGATGGAACTTGGGTTCTCATTTTACTTGCTCTGGTGATGCTTGTGGGGTCCTATGTTGCTGGAAGCATACCCTTGAACGTGAGCATGTCCGAGGTAAGATCTATGTTTAGATTCCAAGCTCCTAAATAGAAAAAAATAATGACCATCTGTGTACTACGTTTTGGTCTACTTAGCTTATCCAATTCAATGAAAAACTTTATTGCTGATCACAGTACAAATAGATACATTGCAAAATGTTGGGTTAATGTGCAGATCACTAGGTTCTACCAATTAAAGTGTGTAAAAATTTAAAGTAAGTATATTACACAAAACAGAGTTTTGCAAAAGTTTTGGTATTTGATTGCTTAATAGACCAATTAATATCTGACTGTGTTATTGGCCTACTATTGTGGCTGCTGAGTATGGGGTCCTGGGCTCAAAACCCAGGTTGACAAAGTATAAGCAGCTTGGAGTCTGGATTTGTGCCTGGTTAATGGCCATAGACTCGTCTTTTCATAGGATTTAAACATATGGCAGAATGTGGGTGTACACTATGCCTGTGTCTACCCATTTCGTTATACAGTGGGTTATAATTAACGTCACCATTTATTTATATTGATACAAAACGGGACATCTGTTTATTTATCTCAATTAGAAGGGTCGATTCATACAGGAAACTTAATTTTGAGAATACCAATGATATACATATAATACAATACTAAAGATTCCCAAAGAAAAAAATTGCAGTTTTTTATTTATTAATTACAAATTAATTAAAAAGATAAGCAACTTAAATTTTCAGTAATTTTATATTTTTCAGCAGAACAAATTTATTTTAATAAAGCTGGAGTTGATTTTCAGTTTAAACAGAATTCTTAAATGAGCAAGTTTTTTAAATACCTATTTACCTTAGTTATCAACATAGCTGGGTTTTTTCAGACGTCCACAATTAAGGGAAGATTTTTAGATACTTATATATTTCTTTCTCTTGTTGCATTTTTGCAGACATAAAAATAAAATAATATATTCAATTAAATACAAAAGGGTTGTTGGTGTGAGTGTTTGAATATTTCCACTCAACAACGCTTTCTGAAAACGGGATAAATTTGCGTCCCCAGGATTTTTGGGGACACAAGGATGAAGAACCGAAAAAAGGGATTACGGTTTACGCTTACGGGGCAAAACGGGACATACGGCCACGTTAGTTATATAATAAAAGATTGTATATATTGTTTGTTTTAGGACAAGCTCCAAAAAGTAACAGTTTTTGGTGCGGGGCTCCTTGTTGGCACGGCTCTAGCAGTTATAATACCCGAGGGAGTCAGGTCACTGTTTAGTGAGCGTTCTCATCCCACAGTGGTGACGAAAGACTTCACAGCAGAACCACCCTCACATGAAGATGACCTTCATTCAGTTATTGGGATATCACTTGTCCTAGGTAAGCTGTTGTAACTAGAGATTGGATATTCACCTACAGTTGAAGTGTTGGCTATTATGGAATGCACTTTTGTATCAAACAAATCCCGTGATTCCGAGATCGAATAATTTTGTATTCTGATAAAAAAATCGAATGTATATTTCCTTATGTTCATGTGATGGCTAATATGGAATGCTCTTTTGTATCAATTGCAGAAATCTTGCGATTCCGGAATGGATAAATTTAGTACTTTTTGACTATTCAAATACTAGCTAATGTTGTAAAGTAGGTTGCGAAATTGGCATAGCACATAGCGACAAACAACTCGGTGACTTGAGTTTCGTTAAAAAAAAATCACAGTAGGTATTTAAATGTTTATGTTAACACCGCAAAAGTAACCTTCATAACTCTGATAAGTCATTTCCATACCATGTATCAGATTAGTTTCGGAGGAGCTCGTGGCTAAGTAATAACAGCCGCACGGGTCGATCCAACAGGTTAAGCTACGCTTGCCGGGGTTGGTCAGTGGATGGGTGACCATCTTTACATACCGAGACTCCTCCGTGTCTCGGAAAGCACGTTAAGCCCTTAGTCCCGGCTGTCATTCGTGGATCTTTGACAGTCGTTACGAGTCGTCAGAAGCCCGAAAGTCTGACACCAGTCTTACCAAGGGGTATCGTATTACCCAGTTACTGAGTTGTGGAGGTCAGATAGGCAGTCGCTCCATGTAAAATACTGGTATTTAGCTGCATCCGGTTAGACTGGAATCCGACCCCAAGATAGTTGGGAAAAGGCTAGGAAGATTGATTTTGTATCCGATTAGTTGTGCACTCCCGGATTTTGTTTAATTCAGGGATTTCTATTAAGAGCCACTTCCATAATTTCGTAGACAAAAATTAACTTTAGGTAAATAATGCATACAAATATCCGATGTCTAGTTTTATGCATAAGTATTTGCTGCATAACATTATATTCTAAAATACAACAACAACGCCATTTGAATGTACAGTCTCCAAAAGATTTAAGTATTCAGTTTTGTACTGGTGTGCCCTACAAAACTGGATACTTAATTCTTTTGGAGACTGTACCTTAAAGCATTGAAAAGCATTAACCTTACAGCATTGACTTTGATATACAATAAACATGTTGTTTTTAATAACAATTGAATAAATAAAAACTGAATAAAAAATAATTAGTCAATTAATTAATTCATTCTGTTTGCATTTGGTTTAACAAAACAAAATAATATAAGGCATACATTCTGGTTTTACTCACACACTGATGGATTTGTTATTTATATGTTTGTAATAAGTAAGTAGCTATCAACATAAATCCAGGGGGATGCGCCAAGGTAGCCCGCGATATTCAAATTTCCTTACGTTTTTTCGGAAGGCGGAGGACCGGGTGTTTTGGCGCAAACTGGGAGGGTCTATGTTTAGCTGTGAAAGAAAATAAATAAAATACACTTCATTTAGCACATACTGACTGCGTTTGCACTGGCAAAACATTCACATAAAAACATGTTGAAATCTCTATTTTCTGTCAATTTTTGACAGGAAATAGAGATTTCAACACAAATAAAAAGCGAAAAAAAAAAGTGTAAAGTGTGTTGCAAGAAATTAGCAGGAAAGTGTGCGTCGCGGCTGCGACAAAATTATGCCCAGTTCAGCAAAAATGCCAGACACCTAGTTAATGTTAACCGCCTCTGCGCACCGAGCATGGCCTACTGTGAGATAGCTTAAATCACACATTATATCACAATTTGAACGATAAAACAGTCATGTCACAAATGCTAGCACGGCGGCGTGAGATAATCTCTTGACTTGTGATATAACTTCTTGACGTTTATTTGGGATTCTATGTCTGATTTGCTACTATGGGCGCACCAATTTTGTCACGAATGCCACATAATGAATGTCGTCCGTACGTCAAAAGTGAATTAGTTCACAACAAAATTAAAAATTTGTACAACTGTATGAACCTGCACTATAAAAACGTATTATTTTATTTGGTCGCATATTCACTGATCATAGACATTTTAATTTTTAAAATTTACTGTGTCACACTATGAAGTTAGCAACAAGAAAGGCATGTCGCGCCTCAGATTTTATCACATGGTTGAACCGTGCTAGCATTTAAGACAAATTATAAGACATGATAAAATTTATCATGTCTTGTCACAAACGTCTTGGGTACGCCTGTGTTAGCCCCGCTGTGGTCTAGTGGTTAAGCCACCTGTCTCAGACCCAAAGATACCGGGTTCGATTCTCAGTGGGAGCAAAATTTTCTGCTCGGTTTGGTTGGTGGTAGGGCTTGTTCTAAGTCCGCCTGGCTAGCTACCACCATCTTATCTAAGTCTGTCGCCATAACAACAATGTTAACAGCATTGTTGTGTGTCGGCAGTTAAATATAAGATAGCCAGTTCCTCTGTGGTTGAGGATTCCGGGTGAAGCTCGCTTCCACCTTCGGCCTGATCATCACTTACCATCAGGTGAGATGCTGGCCAAGAGCTTACCCGTAGAGGACAAAAAAATAAAAATAAAAGGTCTGATGCTGGTTTACATCGTGGTCTGCAATTGACTGAGTCCATTGACATGTAATAATTTTGACTAGCCTGTTTGACACTGCCAGTACAATAATAGTACAATTTCAGGGTTTGTGTTCATGCTGCTGGTGGACCAAATGTCTTCACGGTTTAATGACCAGAGCAATCCTGTGGAGAAGAATGTCACCGCCACCGTTGGACTAGTCGTGCATGCCGCAGGTGAGTTCGTCTTGCTGCATGTCAACATGTCTGCCTGTTTCTAACCGACTTCCAAAAAGGAGGAGGTTATGTGTTCGTCGCCTGTTTTTTTTTAATGTATTTCCACCGATATCTCCGTTAATTGTGGACCAATTTTGAAAATTGATTTTTTGTTTGAAGGGGTATGCTCCCAAGTTGGTCCCATATAAATTTTATTAACTTTGCTTGGATAGGTTTTGAGTTAGCTTCAAGAATACGTGAAATGAAATGAAATGAAATGAAATGAAATGAAATGAAATGAAATTGTTTATTCTGTAAATAGGATATTGGAATCACTTTTACACGTCATATTAAAATGTATGTTAAAAATTAGCTAGATGAGTTCGGCGTTTCCTATCTGACTACTCTGAGAAGAAAGGCCGAAACAAACTCAGAGGTCACAGTCTCTTTTAAAGTCCAGACATAATCTTGGTCAGGCCATATGAGGACCATGTAGACTAATGTCTGAAATGGTCTTTTGAGGAAAGAACCATACAGCTTTGAGTGGACCTGTCCAGTCAGTGCAAGCATTTGTCAGTAATCGCGGAGCTCAACTCTGAACTTAAGGAGCTCAACTCGACGAACAGTACCAAAGAAAGGACATTTGGGTAGGCCGCATAAACTACTCAAACTGCCAGACCATCATTAAATTAAAACTAACTGAGAAAGAAAAGAAAATAGAGAAGAGAAAAAAAAAAAAAATATCCACATAGTCCTCACATTCACAATAATTAAAATAATATAATACTTTACAAAGTAATCATGTCATTTTGTATGTAATATTCAACAATGTCAATGTTTATATAAAACTGGTATAATTTGATGATTTTACTGAATAATTATAATTATACGTATTTTTCCCACTTAGTTTATACCGATGATATGATGATAACTTCCCATCACTGTTATTTGCATATCAGGTGAAATTTGTGTGGGGTAGGTACCACAACTAAAAAGTTCAAAATTTAAAAAAAAAAAAAAAAATTGACTTCCAAAAAAACACTAGGTACATAGTGAAAAATAACTTTCATTTCGGAAGTCGGTGGCAAAAAACGAAAATTCAAAACCAAAGACACCGACTTCCGAAATTAAAGTTATTTTTCACTTTGTAGTGTTTTTGGAAGTCGGTTGTTTTTTTTTTTGTAAAAAGTTTTTATGTTTCTTACTAGTGATAACCGACTATTCGGCGACTAGTTGGCTAAAACCGACACCTAGTCGTC
Source organism: Conistra vaccinii (assembly GCA_948150665.1). NCBI lineage: Eukaryota > Metazoa > Arthropoda > Insecta > Lepidoptera > Noctuidae > Conistra > Conistra vaccinii. The sequence goes on along the minus strand of OX411344.1, from coordinate 3,842,821 downwards.
CCATTTTTTACTAATTTTATTTCAACATTCTCACATGTTACATAATTTCAACATGAATGATGTAGCCAATATTCTGTAACTATTTTTTTATTTAAAAGAGTGTCCGTGGAGTTTTTGCTTTTCTTCTCCATAGGTACTGACTACGCTTTGGAATGGGCAACTAGCTTCATATTTCTGACTGACCGACTCCTTGATAATTCAAAAGTGCCTGTAAATGGTTTAATTGAAATAAGTGTTTTGAGAATTTTGAGCATGGCAATAGCAATTAATCGTTTCGGGAAGCCCTTATCGGGTCACTTAATTTAATTTAATATTGTTTTTCGCGTCGCGGGCACAGCTAGTCGATAAAAAAGGCACCAATTATAAAATAAGAAATACGTCAATTTAATTGCAACTCAAAATAAGCTCTGTGGTGTCGGATTAACGTTCATAATTGAAAAGCGCTTGTACGCAATATGATATCGGTTTGCATCACACCGGAACTCAACTATGCTGAATTACTTCACAAGTAGTAATGTTATGAGTTGAGAGTGATATCTAAATGGAAAGCATGGCATGTTCCGAGATAGCTTATCGTACCATTCTTAATATCGGCACGAATTATTTCCAAATCCACCTTGTAGGACGCCTTCCAACGCTACGTCTACGTACTCGGTCGCCACTCCAGAACCTTTCGGCACGGTAGACGGTAGGCCAACTTCATAGAAACGGACGAAGCGCGAGCTATACCTACGCGCCTCGATCGAGGTATGCGCGAGGTACGCAGACAGTCGCGTCTGTGCCGCAGTGACGAACGAACGGTGTGTTGTTTTTTTAACAATAACCGCGCGATTTTTACACTAAAAATAAATTCAAGTACATATTATGACGAGTAGGATATATTGTTGCTGTTTTTGGTTGCATGAATTTGGCAATAACGCATCCAGAGATAACTTTTTTTAGATTACCTGGAAACTTTGAAAGGTATTATTATTAACAAACAACAACAAAATTATTTTATAGTCTTACTATAAAATAATTTTACTTACTGGTAGGTAGGTACATATTGTGTGTAGGTATTTTTAATGGATAAGTATTTCCTTTTATCTCCCGAAAAAAAGATGTCTGGATTAATAAATAAAGTGAATAGAGTAAAGGAAAGTGATAACACGAGTGAAATAGGTAGTTATAGGAGGTTCATGAATTAATACGGTAGGTACGCTTGTTTTAAAACCTCGGGCATTTGTGTTTTGTTTTGTTATTCAATTCACAAAGTATTTTATTTATTTGTGTAGATAAAAAAAGTATATTTACAATCACAAAACTAAATGGAAACACAAAGTAGGCAAATGTAATTAAAATACTGGAGGCGGGCAGCCCTATCGCATGTTTACGTACCGCGCGGCTGTAGGCACTTATTTCTAAGATATGGCTTAGTTATTCTACCGTCTACCGTGCTTTCGGCCCCATCGGCCATCTGTTCTGCAAGCAATAATTATGTCCTGCCCATTGCCACTTAAGTTTGGCAATTCTTCGAGCTATGTCGGATATCTTGGTTCTCCTACGGATATCTTCATTTCTGTTTCGATCACGTAGAGAAACTCCAAGCATAGCCCTCTCCATTGCCGTTTGAGTGACTTTTAGACTTCTAATGAGGCCCATTGTGAGCGATCAATGAATCCGGCCGCAGGAATCCGTTGGTTGCGGGAAGCGACCTTGCGAAGGCCGCAGGAATCCGCTGGATGCGGGAAGCACAGAATCGGTCGAAGTGGCGGTGCTTGGGGGAGGCCTATGTTCAGCAGTGGACGTCTTTTGGCTGAAATGATGATGATGATGATACTTCACCAGCTTTTGCGCGCAACTTTGTCCAAATGGATTTAAAATGAACAGCCAACTGGCTGTACGGTATGATCGACCAAGGTTAAGCTTCATATGTCGAAGTTAGGTAGTAGGGCCTCGTGCAGACTAACGCGACAACTCGAACAATACAATTTCTTAGATAACTTCACGGCATAACAATAACTGGTGTCGCTACTGTTGCGTCGCGCTAGTCTGCACGAAGCTTTAAGCTGGCGTCCCGGCTGTCATTGGTAGATCTTTGACAGTTGCTACGCGCAGTTCGAATCCTGAAAGTCTAACCACCAAGGGGGTATCGACGATACCCCCTTGGTAGTTATCTTGGTGAATATCCAACAGAGAGCATCCAGCGCGTATCCCAGCGCGTCAAGAAAATACACTGTTGGATATTCAACTCTCGGCGCTAAGCAGAGCGTTGAAAACCCAATCAATCTTCCTAGCCTTTTTCCCAACTATCTTGGGGTCGGCTGCCAGTCTTACCGGTTGCAGCCGAATACCAGTATTTTACATGGAGCGACTGCCTATCTGACCTCCACAACCCAGTTACTGGGTAATACGATACCCCTTGGTAAGACTGGTGTCAGACTTTCGGGCTTCTGACGACTCGTAACGACTGTCAAAGATCCACAATTGACAGCCGGGACCAACGGCAACGGCGGGGGAAAACCCAATACGCGAAAAAAAATCGCCGCGATTTTATTACGTCCGTGCGAACGTCGGCTTACGGTCGCCAATCAAATTTGAATCAATATACAACCTGACACTAACCTGCAAATTGCAAAAAACGTAAGATTTGAATTTCGCGGGCTACCCTGACGCTTTCGCCTTAAATGATCGATAAATGGCGTGGCATTAAAGCAGTGCGCGCACGCACTTATCAGTTTTAAGATTTATCACTTGATGCGTGGAGAATTGAAACTTGATTGTATGGCACGTACTAACGAGTAGGTACCTATGAGGTTGTACTTACTGAGTGAACAGTCATCAAAATTTTAGATTAGATTATTTCGAAGCCTGTTAAACCTTGAAATTGAGTTAAATATCCAACAAGATAGTCTCGGTGGTCTAGAGCAGTGTTTTTCAACCTTTTTCATGACGCGACATTCATAGTATGAAAAAAAAAATTCGCGACCCCTTACCTCCACTATTTATAATGTGTATTTTATTATATTACAAATATCAAATACGTACAAAATTTTTATAATTGCTTAGTATCGGCTAATTACCTAATTAACAGACGTGTTACATCGCTAAACGCCTCCACGGAAAAGCGATACGATGGATTTGTGGGGACAGCGTAGGTATCCCACTCGCTTCATAGTTAAATCCTAAGTATATTTAAAGTAAATTTTATGTCGTTTATTTGATGGATTTATGAGGGTCATGGCTACAAGAGTTTCCCAGTAAATAAGTTTTATAATGCAGCTATAGATAAGGCAAGTTTGGGAACCTAAAAGAAAATCTGGCATAAACTTAAGATAATTCCAGACAAAAAAAAAGGACAAGGAAGGTTTTTTCTTTTACTTAGGCCTCACGACCCCCTTATAGAGGCTACGTGACCCCCTAGGGGGTCGTGACTCACACTTTGTAAAACACTGGTCAATATAATACAACATATATTTTTTCCAAATCATTACACTACTCGTTTAGACGTGATCTTCAGTATAAAATCATTAAAAGTGGGCTATCGTCGTCATGGGTTCTTATATTTTTTGCAAATTGCAGAGCAGTACCACAACGTACAGCACTGTAACTGTTGAACATAATTCAATTCGCACCTAAAATAATTACTAAATTATTTAATATAACTCTCGAAATGTATTGAAAATAAGACTATTTTGTGAAAAAAATATACGTGTCGAATTGAGAACCTCCTCCTTTTTTTTTCGTCGGTTAAAAATGACGATCATCAGCAATAGTTATTTGTGTTACATGGGGACAAAGTAATATTTTGTTCTTCCAGGGCGTTCTTTTGAATTCAGAACTAAGCGAAGGATTCTATAGTAGAATCCCGAGCCTAGCGAGGGATTCTAAAGTAGAATCCTGAGGTTAGCGAAGAATTCAATATACGCCGCCCGAGAACAAAATATTTTGTCCCCGAGTGATACACACTATTTTTCATCACTACTTATGAGAAAAATAAAAAGCTACATACTCGTTTTTTTTTTACATTAAACCTTCACTTCAGAAGAGAGAAACCCCAAACTCCCTAGGGAGCAAAGTTGAATTTTGCTCCCGCTATCCTCTATAGGCAATTGTTGTTTTTCGAATAGGTGTGATGAAAATACAATTTCTAAAGTATGACAGATAATAATGATATGCTTGTGTTGGCAGCGGACGGCATCGCTTTAGGAGCGGCTGCGACCACTTCCCACGCTGACGTGGAACTGATTGTGTTCCTCGCCATCATGCTGCATAAGGCGCCCGCGGCGTTCGGCCTGGTCACCTTCCTGCTGCATGCTGGTCTCGAAAGGTATGACATGATTCAAGGAGGGTACCATACACTTAGAAACCACGCAGACACAGTAAAAAAATAGGTGAACACAACATAACATAACATCACGCTTTGTTTCCCCGACGCGTTAGACAGAGGTGTACCTATAGTAACACCCACATTTCGCCAGTTATGTTTAAGTCCAATGTAATAGGGGGCGAGCCTATTGCCATCAACCGGGCACAAATCCAAACTCCGAGTTGCTACTGAGAAATTCCAGATAGAAAAACCCAATAACACTTTGCTCGACCCGCGAATCGAACCTAGGAATTAATACAAAAAAAAAAAATTGTTTAATACATGTCAGAAATACGTTACTGAGTTGATTAATCGGGCCGCCAGCGCCGCCTAGCGGTGCTTGACAGAATCTACAACATAACCTTCGGACCGGTCGAAGCTAAACAGATTTCATCGGTGGCGGTCAAGCAGTAAACACGTTAAGATACTGTCGTGCATTCTGATGAAAAATAACTCGAGCATTTTGCTGCCCTATCTGTGCTGACCCTTATAACAAGTTGATATTTGTCAAAAAGTGAAATGTCAAACTGTTTCGTACGTACCAAGTGCAGTGCAACTATAAACTGTGACCTTGATTGCCTCTTACACCACGATACAGACGCCAGCACATGAAGTTATTATAATTTGTCAAATTTCTTAAATAAATTTTCAACTTTATCGCTAAAGAATAAGGTTCAATGTTAATTGGGAAAATTTTACAGATTGGAGTAGGTTGATGTGCTGGCGTCTGTACAAAACATCAAAGAAAACAAAGAAAAATATGTTTAATTCAATTCAATTCATTTATTTCTTTGCAAACATGGGTATAGTACATAGGTGTTTTGATTAAAATAAAATTCTCCATATTTTACCGTCACGTGGGCATGCAAAGGTTTACAATTCAAACAAAAATAAGCTGCAGGTCATGGGAAAATTACATTAAAAAAAAAATATATATTAAAAATTTAAAATGTCAGCGTGGTCACAGCAATAAAAAATATAAAATAAAATAATAATGTCAATTGGAAATAAAAGGTAAGTGAACCTGGATCACAATAGTTAGTTTATTAACATGTTGTTGTCGTTTGTGTTGTTGTTGCCATTGTTTGTTTATTAACATGTATTCTACATGTTGTCTATTGTCTTCGTTTATCGTTTACACAAAACAAGTTGTAGACTAAAAACTTGTAAAAATATTGTCATACATGTCAAAAAGGTGAACAAAATAGAATGCGTTTATTCTGAAAGTGGGCAACGTCGCAAATAGAAGTCAAATATTTCGCTGTTTTGATTAATTTGACAATATTATCATCATTCTCCTGCCCTTATCCCAATTTTATTTGTGGTCGGCGCAACATGTCCCTTTCTTCCATACTTCTCTATTAGTCGTCATCTCAGTAATCACCCCCTTTCTAGCCATATCATCTTTCACACAGTCCATCCATCGTTTCTTTGGTCTTCCCCTACTCTTATAGCCATCGACATTCATACTCAAAACTTTCTTCACGACATTTTCCTCACTCCTCCGCATCACATTACCATTAATTTGACAATATTACCGTATGAAAATAAGAAATGTGGCTAACTAAGCGAACTAGAATATTGATTATGAAATGCAATAATTAATATCGTAACACCGAATATTTAGTTTTATCTGTAAAAAAAGTATTTGAAACTTTCCAAACGCCTTTTTTACACCAAAAGCGGGTACGACATCAAATTCAATATTATAATTGCAATTCATTATTAATATTCTAGTTCGCTAGCTAGCCACATTTTTTATTTCCATACAGTAATATTGCCAAATTAATCAAAATAGGTAAATATTTGACAGCTATTTACGATGTTGCCAAGTTCTAGGATTTACGCTCTTATACATGCCTGAAAATTACGTCAATACTATGTATAAAGGTACAGACGCCAGCACACCAAGTTACTACAGTTTGTCAAATTTCTTTAATAGATTTTTAACTTTATCTCTAATGAATAAGGTTCAATGTTGATTGGAAAAATTTGACAGATTGGGGTAGGTTGATGTGCTGGCGTCTGTTCTTGCAGACACTTCAGTCACGTCAAAAAAAAAAATTTGAACATATTTTTGTATCTTTCCTCAGGAACAGAATAAGGAAGCATTTGTTAATATTCTCGTGTGCCGCCCCGCTGCTGGCCCTGCTCACCTACTTCGGTATTGGGAATGAGAGCAAGCAGACTCTGAGCGACGTCAATGCTACAGGTAACATTTTAGTATTTAGTAGTATGAGGAACAGGGTGTAAAGTCCACTCATCCATAAAGTGCCAGACCATTATTAAAACTTACTGAGAAATTAAAATAGATATTCATATCTTTTACAGGCATAGCCATGTTGTTCTCAGCGGGGACATTCCTATACGTAGCGACAGTGCACGTCCTCCCCGAGCTCACGCACCCGCACTCGCACACGCACTCCCTGCTCCCCATGCAGGAGGGCGCGGCCCCAAAGAAAGGCTTCGGAGGCCTCCTCCTCTCCGAGATGATCATACTCACGCTGGGAGCCCTGATGCCGCTCCTCCTCACGATGGGACACAAACATTGATCTATACAACTGCTCGACCGACTACAATGCGAATCGCGAAAATCTTAGGCGAGGTTTCGGCAATCTAGTCGGTTTCAAGCTCGGTAAACAAGTTTCGCGACATGTTTTTGTGTTGCTCCAAGTATGTTTGTGTGTGTAATGTTGCTAGAAACGTGTTGCAACACAAAAATACATGTTGGGTAAATTTTGTTTACCATAAACGTGAGGGCTTGTTGTAACGTGTTGAATCAAAGTAGAATAGTTAAAAAAAATTGTGTTGACGTTTTTGTGATAAATATTGATAGTTATGTAAAGTTGCAATGTATATTATGTATAGTGACTATTTATATATAATGATTCGTGTTGTTAAAATTGAAATTATGACTGTTTGTCGATTTTTATCGATGCCAAATTTTTTGCCAATCAATCGATAATCGATTTGATCTTGAGTGAATCGATTGTATTTTAGTTTACTAGCTACGTTTTGTAATAATCTTTCATATTTTTTTATTTTTTTTTATAAATAAATATTATAGTCGACTAACAGTTATAAATCAGAACTTATAAAAAGCCTAAAAGACATACCTAAGCAATGTTATAAATAATTATATAATAATGTATCAAATGTTTTAGCAATAATAACACAACCTTTACTATTAAAATAATAATACTATATTATTAAGATTGCGAGAGCAGAGGTGGCCCAGTGGTAATGGCCCCCGACTTACCGAGTTGTAGGTCGTGGGTTCGAACCCAGGCAGGCGCTTTACTTTGTGTAAATAATTTCATCACCACTGCTCTCAAAACGGTGAAAGAAAACATCGTGAGGAAACATGGCATGTCTTAGAACCAAAAAATTCGAAGACATGTGACATCTACCAACCTGCACTGGGCCCGCGTGGTAGATTACAGCCCACTCCCTCTCACAGAGAGGAGGCGTTTGTCCTAGCAGTGGGAACATTAATAGGCTGATGATGATTAAGATTGCAATAGGGATGTAGACTGGCGAAAAAAAATAATTATTTAGTCCAACAGTCAAATAAAAAAAAATAGACTCGTATTTTTTGCTTTAGCATATTAATAAAAGATGGTTTAGATAAAACTCATTAAAGTTGAGGAGTGGGGGGCTCGCTACGTCACAAGTCAGTATAAAATCTACCGGCTAGTGACGTCATGCCACATTTTAACTCGAAAGTATTGCCGTAATCTTTTGCTTACGTAAAAAAATTAAAAAATACGTGTCCAATTTATCTATTGAAAAAAAAACTTGCGGGGCAGTCTCTGGAGACTGCCGATGGAAGTGAAAACTAAGTAACGCCATCTAACGAAAATGTCAGGAATTTATGTGGCTTGCTGTCAGTACAAGAACGAAAGCTGTAGCTCCATTAAAACAATTCCAAAAAAATAAAACAGAGTGCGCTGTCAACAAATTCTACTCACCCTCCGTCTTACGAATTTTCGATCAGTTCACGTGTCCTGACGCCTGACGCGAGTTTAAATTTTTTTACCCATCCCAAAAAGTGCTTAACCCACCTAAAGAAGTTCTAACTTCAAAAAAATAATTCATCATTCCTATTGTTTACTCTATAGGCTGAGGTTTGAGACGGACAGACCATAACTAACGTTATAGAGTAAGCATCTTGCAGATCTAATTATAAAACCCCTCGAGTATAAACAATAAAAAAAATTAAAGTACTTAAATATATCAGAAAACACGAATTATAAAATGTCAGAACACTATGATCCAACTAAACCCCTAATGGTTCAAGAATGCGCTCGATCGATGACATCGACCGTTCAAATTGATCGAGTGTGGCATGCCACGGGGCGATCAACGGCGACTGTTTCTATTCGACGTCTATCGAACTAGTAAATCGATCGTACCTATCGATCAATTAAACCTTTCATTCGGCATCTTTCACTCGGAGTGAAATGTCTGAACCCAAATGAAGTGAACCGATTCAACGAGGTTGGTTTTCAGATTTCGGCATCTTATACTCTCCTGCCGAATGATCGAAAAATGAAATGAAAGAAGCAGACATTCCTATATAATTTTGGATACCCAGAACGTGGCTGGAATGAAACAAAAATTAAAATTTTGACCTTTATAGCCCCAACTAATGACTTTAAAGAACGAGATCTAATGAAACGGACAAAATTGTTGTGCGTTAAATATTAGTATAGTTATAGTAAGATTTGTGTCGTGTTGTTTGAGTGGGAGCTAATTTAAAATCGAATTTATATTTTTACGACATAAAACTAAATAAAAGTTTGTTATTACTGAACCCTATTTAAAACCGTGTTATTTTAAAGAAAATTATCTAAACAATATCGAAATCGCGATTTTAAGGTACAGTCAGCGTCACAAAAATATCGGGACGCACAAACCGTTCAAAATGATCTTGACAACTAATTTAACCTCAGCTAAATTAGTTGTTACGGTTGAAATAACCCTCAGGTTATTTTAAGAATAAATACCGTAAACAACTGCTTTTCTTACTAGAATGTGTAACAAATTCTGATAAAACCTTCAATTTTTTTATTTTGAACTGTCTGTTCGGTCTTATATATTTTTGATACTGACTGCACAATGCACCAATATTTATATTCCCTTACACATCACGTCATGTGGTAACATATTCTTCGTTTCTCACTCGCACTCAGTGTGTGTGAACGAGAAACACATATTGATACTGCCAGTTTTATATTGAGTTTATGCAGCTGAATACTGACAAAATATAACTGAACAATGCAGCTGTTATTAAAGTTAACTTATAGTTTCGTAAAAATGACCTTTGCGATGTTTGAATTACTAATTTGTAATTGGTCTGCAATATCTCACTTTGCAGTTATGTTAATTATTCTGAAACGAATTTACGAAAAGATTATAAAATCCTTTTTTAAAATAAATAAATATCTATGCGAGGTTGATGTTAAATCGATTGTTAGCAAAGTTTTATAGTTCAGCCCCAAACTAGATAGTAATTACTGCATTTTTTATTTTACTATTTTATCCCCTAATTCATCAACATAATTATTATAAACTTCCTATAAACTAAAATGATGTTATAATCTATCTCTTCATTGAAATGAAATTAGCAAATATCGTGTAAAGATGAAACGTTTATATACGAACTAGAGGATTAAGAGGGTGCATCCTAAAAGTTGGCAACGTCGTAAATAGCTGTCAAATAGTTACCTGTTTTGATTAATTTGGAAATAATACTGTATGGAAATAAGAAATGTGGCTAACTAACTAATTAGAATATTAATAATGAATTACAACTATAACATTGAATTTGATGTTGTATCCGTTTTAATTCAAATTCAAGTTTTAGGTGTAAAAAAGGCATTTGGAAAGTTTCCAAATAGTTTTTTTACATCTAAAACTAACTATTCGGTGTTACGATATTAATTGTTGCATTTCTTAATCAATATTCTAGTTCGCTAGTTAGCCACATTTTTTATTTCCATACAGAAATATTATCAAATTAATCAAAACAGCGAAATATTTGACATCTATTTGTGACGTAGCCAACTTTCAGAATAAACCCTCTTAATGTTATATTTTACACTAAATCAGTGAGATTGGGATAAAATATATTTTATTGACTTTATTTTATTAGAAAAATTGACGATAGTTTAATGAGCATAGCACACGTTAGTTTAATGTTATCATAGTGCAACTATCCACTTTATGACCGGTTCAGCGTGAACGAGTTGTCAACTCTGCGTTCCTAATTTATTAACATAGGTGTCCTAGTTTCATAAACTGTCTAGACACTAGAAAGGCGATTAACTGCATTAGTATAACGTTGGAATTTGTACTATGGTAATATAATAATAATATTTACATAAATATATCTAGAAGATTATTTAAGGCTGTGTATTCAAGATTTTATTTTTAAAACAAATACGTGGGTATTTATTTTCTGCTTTTTTATCTAGATTAATCGAACCCAGCTATGCGAAAATATACCTATCCAGATAAAATTTTCCAATTTCCAAGAACTTTGGATAGTTGAAAATTAATTTTAAAATCGATTCTCGGCATAAGTTTTGAAAGTATGTTGGGATTGTGTTCGCTGTGTACAGAAAAACGCATTAAGAATATTGGTTTTTAAATAAATTATTGAAAAACTTGGTTTGTATGTTTTGGCATAACTGGAAAGAGTTGTGAGAGAACAAATTCACTGCCTGAAGTAACCGCGATGTAACTTCCAGATTGATCAATAAGCTAAGTTCCAACAGTTTTGTGACCTAAAAGACAAAGTATTTTAATAATAGTTTTCTTTGTTTACTTGGTTAAACATGAAAATTTTCAATTTAGTAGTTTTTATTTTATTTTTTATTAAACATCGGTTAAATAAACTGCGTTCACATTTGTGACTTTTCAACGCTTAGCTAAGCTTAATGTGAATGACTTTGTGACATTGTCTGTTTTATCTCGTGACGGGATCTCAGGATCGCTGTGTGACATTAGCAAAAGCCACACGAATTGATCACGGTCGTGGTGTCCGTTGAAATGTCACAAAAGTGAACGCAGCTGAATGCAATCCTGAAACTAGGAATCGCTTGTAATCAGATCATCCAGATCTATTTTATTTTTTCGACAAAGTAATGGTCCTCCCTAAGTCATGTGCCAATGTGACTTTTTAAGAAAAATTATCAAAAAATTACTAATTTATATGTTATTTACTCGACGCGCTGTTTGTAAAATGTTGATAGTAGGAGATCTCTTTATAAGATAGTTCGTCCGTGAAAGTACAAGGACCATACCTTTTTGTGCCGCCAAGCTGAGCTGTGTTGCCGTTGCTGCGTTGTAATTACAGGCACATGACACATGACAGCTTTGTCTGTGGGCTGGCATCGCATCTGCGATATCTCTGGTATTGCTGTCGTTTATTGGCGGTGCTGGCCCCTTATCACGACGGCCGTCAGCTCATTTGCCGTCCAATAACAAAAAAGTTATTCGAATGAAGAGGTTCTAAACAGCGCATCTAGTAAAACATACATGCTGTTGAAAAAATATAGAATGTACAATATGTACTGTTGTCTGTATGTAAATAATATTTTTATTTGTATATCTGTGGTGTCTTTACTTTGTAAATATAAATAAAACGCTTGTATTATAATTGCTGGTATTTTATTTCTTGTGCGTGAAAAGGTAGACAATAACGGTTTTATGGGGAAATGTAAGGCATTTTTACATATTGTATCTACTTAATACATGAAAAAGAACTAAGACTATAATAAAACAATTTAATTTCATATTCAGATCACTCGATATAATGTCAAATGAATACTACACCTTCCATACGTTTGATAAACTTGCATCGAAAGGTACCAAAGTCAGTTTCAGAAATACCGGGACGAACAGACGGTTCAGAATAATCTCGAATATTTTTCCTTTTTGAACGGTCTGTTCGTCCCGATATTTTTGGCACCGACTGTACAGTTACCATAATAATTATAATATGCACAATGTGTGGAAAACATTATTAAAATAAAGTCTTTAAAATGTTTTACACTGTATACTTACTAACTATCTTAATAAAAGTTATCTAAGTACCAACATTTAAATAAAAAATCTAAATGTTCCAATTTAAGCCTAGGACGGAATTGATTCTCAAGTAGGTACGTATTTCCTACATCAACATTACTTACTAACAATAAATCTCCTATCGTAAGATCTAGTAAAAGATTTACTTACGATATTTTAACTTAACAGAAACCATCTATTTACAAAAATCTGACTGTGCCCATTTGTTTATGTACACAAGGTGTAAAACCTAGCAAACCTATATAGATCAGTGCGATTTATAATTTCTAGCTTACACCAACCTTATTCCATACGATTTGAGCAAAAATGCAAAAGATATGATTTCAGCTTAGCTCTTCTATCAAGTCATCTAATAAAAAAACTTTTACCATGGGACCATGTCTCACAAATCACATAGGTAGGTACCAATAAAAAAAAAACTGGCACATCGGAACGCTCGGCGGATGTGATAACGCGGCGGGGGACTGCTGCCGTACTTATGCGTGAGAGAAAGGAAGCCAGACAGACTGGCGCCGTAACGCGTTACGTTACGGAGCGGTTTACCCTCCCATAAGAAGTTATCACTTAAAAAATCTACATCTGTTGAATCTCGCCGGTCATTGCTCAATATGTTTGATTGTTTAAAAATTACGCAAAATATTATAATTTTTTCAGCGAATTTGGTCGTACTAGTAGAACTGCGCGATCAACATTAAAATAACGAAACGAAGCTGAAAACTATCGTGCATTAGGTATAAAAATAAATACAACCATAGGTTTTAGATTTAGGGTAAACACTCATATGAGATCATTGTACTCATTATTACACTATGGAACCAAAGCTGAAATCGCGAAAAAAAAATTGCTGTTCCCTGTAGGTATGCATATCTCATCAAAATGTAGGGAACAGCTGATTATTATTTCGGGATTTCAGGGTTGGACCCATGTGAAAGACTGAAATTGGTTCATAATGATGAGTTCAATGACCCCTTAAGAGGTTTACGGTAAACAAAAACTAAGGTTGTATATTTAACATAAGTTATTTATATCTACATTTTTGATGCAGAGTAATTTAATCATTAAAGCTTCATAAATCTAGACGGCCAATCAATAAATAAGCGCGAAAATTGGTTTCAGCACAAAATATGCTAAGTTTAACACTAAAACTATGGTTACAGCCTTCAGCGCCTGGTGTAAGTAATACAACCTGAAACAAATAAAAATTTTTACTTACAAATATCATAGATTCACATTCTTTGTAACATTAAATTTTTTTGTAACATTTACATTCTTTGTAACATTCACATTTTTTGTAACATTCCTTGTTTTGGAGCCTAAAAGAGCTCCTGATCTCAGTTGACAAAGTCAGCTGCCAGCAAACAAGGTAAGTTAACTTTGGGTTTTTTAACTGACGTCAAATTCTGCAAAGCAGTGGAGAATAACTTAAGACAATAATTTTATTATCTATGTAAAAGCTATGTAGCGGTTACACCGCTACATACGAACTACGCAGCAAAGACATGACGTCACACAATTCCTGCATCGCGCAGTTAGAGTTTACAGAGCGAAAAACATAGATAAGACCATCCGAAATCAACATATGGGCAGTTGCCCGCCAGACATAACAACCCGTCTGGTTGGAGGATCCTCCCTTTTCTATGGTGGATGAGTGAACTTTACACCCTGTTCCTCATGCCTCTAAATTGGTGACCCCGAGTATGAACGTCAACGCAGCCTTCGTGCAACTACTTCAGCGTGACGTCATCATCATCACTCCCGCAAGCTTTCGTGAGGTGAGTCACACAGCTAGCCAGCACCCACGGCTTCAACGGGTATCCTGACCACCAGCATGCAGCGAACGCGCATTCCTGGTCATCACCCTCAGCCTCATCAGCAACCTTGGCACAGCACCTGCACTTCCGGCCGGTCTCACAAGCAGAGCCTATTCTACCCTCTCCTGGTCGACGCAAGCAGTCAGCCACAACACGGCGATGTACCACATCCGACTCACTGGACGACGACGCATCGCCACCCCGACTCACTGGGGAATCACCGCAGACAGTTCCGACTCACCGTGAACTATGCGGCACCCGGTTCCGACTCACTGGAACCACAGCTGACACTGTGAAGCATCGCAAGATCCAAGACTCAGCCCACTATCGACCTCCGGTCTCCGGAGGGGAGTGATGTATACGAACTACGCAGCAAAGACATGACGTTACACAATTCCTGCATCGCGCAGTTAGAGTTTACCGAGCGAAAAACATAGATAAGACTTTCCGAAATCAACATATGGCAGTTGACCGCCAGACACGACACCCGTCTGGTTGGAGGATCCTCCCTTTTCAATAGAGGATGAGTGAACTTTACACCCTGTTCCTCATACCTCTAAAGCTACAACGGTATTACTACGTAACCAGTAACCAACTTTCATTGCTGACTCTACAAGTTGTCAGGAAAGACAGGTACATAATCTGCATTCACAATAGGAATGTTGACTAGGAAACAAATTAAAAAAAATATATAGTCCGTCAGTCAGATAATTAAAAAGAAAACGTGTGCGTCTCGGGACGCTCGACGGAAGTGATAACACGGCGGGGGACTGCTGCCATTATATGCGTGAGAGAAAGGGAAGCCGGACAGACTGGCGCCGTAACGCGTTACGTTACGAAGCGGTTTGCCCTCCCATAAAAAGTTATCACTTCCAAAATTAGACTCGTATTTTTTGCTTTATTATATTATTAATAAAAAATGGTTTAGATAAAACGCAGTTGGGAGTGAGGGCTAGCTACGTCACAAGTCAGTATAAAATCTACCGGGGAGTGACGTCAAGCCACATTTTAACGTAGTACTCAATGTATTGCCGTAATCTTATGATGACATAAAAAATTTAAAAAATCTTGTTCAATATTTTTTAATAATCTAAAAGACAAACAAAAAAAAATGTTTAAGTATTCATCAACCCTATTTATTTGCCAAACATGTAAACAAACACGAGTTTTAGGAAAACAACTGTAGCACAGTGCACATAAGTTTCAGTTTGCGATACATTTTCATATTTTTTATGACTTTTTCAACAGTACGTACTAAAATGAACTTTATTTACACGTGCATAAAGTTGATGTTTCTTATAATGGAAATAACGATTGGTTCCCTCTACGTCGAGTCCCTTTACGTCGAGTCTGAGAGTCTATTGTTCTTGCAAAATATTGCTATTTTACACATTCAATTACCGCTACGTCGAGTTTGGTTAATAAGTACAGTCAGGATATAAATTAAATGCCAGTATCATTATTGGAAACGAGGTTTTAAATAGGCCTTTGGTATACTTACTTGTTCCATTTCTTCCTAGCTTCAGGTAAAGTGGAAAGGTCATCCTTGATTAGGTACACTCTCAGACCTGAAAAATATTAAAATAAATTAGCAAAAAAAACGTATTTTCTTTCTTTATCTTTTTCTTTCTTTCTTTTATTTCTTTCTTTCTTTCTATGAAGGTGATTCTGCCTGATGGCTAATAAAGTGTGATCTCTCCCCGTTCGTGACGGATTGCCGTCCCGTCGGACTATGAGAGTGAGGGAAGATGGAGTGCACTTTTGTCTTCATCTGTCTTGCCTTTCCCAAGTGAGTAAACTATGTTGTTGGGGTCTACTTCCAATCTTACCGGATGCAGCTGAATACCAGTAAGTGCCTATTATTTAACATGGAATGACTACCGGTCTGACCTCCACAACCAACTTTAATTTAATTTAAATATAAACTGTATAGATGGCCAGCCCCGGATTTGCGCCTGCCCCCAATTACGCAATGCACGATCAATTTTAAATTGAAACCAATTGAAAAAGATTGCCAGTCCATTGCTTCATAAGTTCGACAAAAATAATCTGCTCAAATTTTTTTGTCGAACTTATGAAGCAATGGACTGGCAATCTTATTCAATTGGTTTCAATTTAAAATTGAGTTTGCGTTACGTAATTAGGGTGCGGGGCACACAAGGCACTGGCCTAAGGGCCCAGCCAGCCTAGGGACCCCGGGACCCACCCGACCATCTTGCTCGCCTGAAGGTAGGCGGAAATAGCAATATACATTGAGAGATTTTTTTCATTTATTCCATTCATTCACTTACTTACTTTTTTTTTTTTTTTTACTTGAATAGTGCACTTGCAATTGATATTAAGACAAATAAGTTATTTCCTGCAACTACTAGTGCATTTTGTTTACAAAATTTCCATAATTGCTTCGAAATGGGGGGCTCAATTGTCGAAGTGCCTAGGGGCCGTGGGTCTTTTAGTCCGGGCCTGTAGTCTCCGTTCAGATTGATTCGAAATTCGTTCAGGAGGTTGTAATTTTTATGTACATATTGAGAAAGGTCCCCAACCCTCCCAAATCCCTTTCCCTGGGTTTATATACTTACCAATTAAGAAGGTTTCGATCATATATTCCCAGGACATTTCTGCTATGTTGAAGGGAAAAACGACGCGGTCTTCTTTTGACAGGGATTTCCACATGTTTCTGACGTTCATGTCCGAGAACTTCCAGTCTTGGGTCGAGAAATAGAACAGGATGTTGGCAAGTTTCATTACTTTGGAGTACAGTTTCAGCATTCTGAAAAGTAAGGTGTGCTATGAGAGCGTCATCTTGTTATCAAGTTTTATTTTACCGTCATCTAGTGGAGGCAAGGGCGGATCCAGCCTTCAAGTCAGGGGGGGGTCACATAGTCGGGGTCCAGTCAGGACAGGCCCAATCAGTGGTGAACTAAGTCTGTCGGGGGCCCGGAGTGGCAAAAAATATGAGGCCCCCCGGTCTTCTCAGTTTATGTAGGTATTATTAGTAAAATTTTGCAAAAAAAATGAGTATATCGTGCGTAATTTATAATTCACCATGGACATTGCAACCCGCAGGATTTTTTTTAAAGGAAAATGAAATGAAATGCAACATTTTCATCTCAAAGAAGAAGGTAGGGGAGCGAGCAACGCGAGCTCGAAATTTTTTGCACCTCGTCTATGAATTCTCGGTTAGGTTTGTATTGAACAACAAACAGGAAACAGAAACGGAAATAGGAGTTACTTTGTTGACTTATGCAGAAAAGTTTGAGAGTAAGAAGAAGAGTTCAAAAGCGAGCGTAGCGAGCTCGAAAATTTTAGCTCACACACCGCTTTGTGTAGGGAAGATTTTTTTTTAAAGGCTTACAGAAATAGGACACGTCTCTTCTCTTCGCCTTCGTTGTCTTTTGTCGACATATGCAGAAAGTTCGAGAATGTAGCGAGCGAAGCGAGCTCGAAAATTTCATCCTCAGCTTCCAACTGTAAACTACTTGTTAGCCGACGTTCGCAGGGACGTGTTTTTATCGCGGTGATTTTTTTTCGTACACTGGATTTACAACCCTCGGTATTGAGCCGAGCATTGAGAATCACAGAGTGCATTCAGCGCGTATCCCAGCGCGTCAAGAAAACACACTGTTGGATATTCAACTCTCGGCGCTAAGCGGAGCGTCGAAAATCCAATAAGTACGCGAAAAAAAATCGCCGTAATTTTTATCACGGTGATTTTTTTCACACGTCGCGTCCGTGCGAACGTCAGCTTACTGAATATATTTTGACCATGTTTGGGATATCATTAAAAAGTACTTCTTAAGATCTAAGGGGCCGCCAGGACCGTGGGCCTGGGGCGGTTTGTCTTGATCTGTCTAGTTGCTAGTTTCAGATAAACCTACATGGGCACTTATGAAACGTCAGAAGCTTAGGAGCACGGTTTCATTTGGTCATTTCCATAGAGAAGAGCCGGCAGAAAACTCCACGGTCAATCAGCATAATTATCATAACAGGACAATATATGTCTTATTATGCGTGTCGTTCACTCATAAGTCATAATGTGGCAAACACATCCTACGCGGCAACATCATACAGTATTTATTTGATAAAATTTATCAATGAGATTAGAAAAAATATCCGTGGTCGACCTAGACACAGCCCAGGGGGGGGTCATGACCCCCATGACCCCCCCCCTGGATCCGCCACTGAGTGGAGGTAGAGTGTATTAAAGTAGGTTGTGAAATATTTTTTTGCACATTATACAGCGGTACGAATTTTGGTCAGACCTGACGGCAAAAGCATCACCAAGGGGAGGCACGGGGCAGCTGTCCCCCTATAGAGATCCAATAAAACTTAGCATGCATTTTAATGTAGTTTTATAGAAACTACATACTCGTACCTATTTATAAATCCAATTATGTTTATTTGGACGACTTTTATTAGGTTTTTTAAAGTTCCATAATCTTCTAAAAGGGGGCTAATCCAGTGTCCGGGGACGTAATTCGTATCTATGTGTAGGTGGTACTCCGAGTCATAACACCTATAAGGTTTCAGCTCTACAGTTCTGAATAGTTTTGGGAGAAACGTCCCGAAAGGTCCGTTTCCAATACACATATTGAAAATGGAAAATATTATTTTTCTCAATTCTTATCGGGACTAGGTACTACCGAGTTGAAACTGATTTTCAAAAATCAAATGTCCACCAGCGTCGATTTTGGCCACATTTTGCGCCGTAGAGGTAAAGCTTCGTGCAGACTAGCGCGTCGCGACACCGGTTATTGTTATACCGTGAAGTTTTCTTAGAAATTGTATTGTTCGTGTCGCATCGCGCGACAAGTCCTACTTATGGCAATCTGAAACCGTTACAATTGAGTTACTTACGCGCGTCTTTTCCCCGTGATGGCGCAGTAAGTGTCGACGAACAACGCGGGCAGGTAATGCAGGAAGAAGTTGTAGAATAAGAACATGTAGTAGTTGTTCGTGATGTTCAGACCGTAGTACCTGGAACGAACGGTGTCAGTTCAAATACAAGGAGTAAAGGTCATCGCTCATTATAGCAGCACAGCTCCGACACGGCAAATAACTTGTCATTCAAGTCTATTTATTTTATTTTATACAGAAAAGTGGACGCCTCGCCATCCGCGCGGTGACGTATCGCTATCCGCGCGGTGACGCCTTGCGAGACGTCACCGCGCGGCCGGCTAGGCGTCACCGCGCGGATGGACGTCTCGCTTGTGAATGAACAACAAGCTAGCACCTCTCCGGTGGCGTGCCGGCAGCGAGCGCTGGCCTTGCTTACGGCGCGGCGGGCGGCGGTTGGCGACTAGCGGTCGGCTTGCTTACGGCGCGTTGGCGACTAGCAGTCGCTTTGCTTACGGCTCATTGACGACTAGAATTTATGAGGCGGTGCCGGGGCGTTACCGCGCTAGAGTGGTGCTGTTATAATGGGCGATGGGCTTAAATAATACAAAAAAATGTTTCTAAGTTTCTAGACTTTCCACCATTTTAGCAAACAAGTCCTCGATCACAAAACATAACGTGGAACGCCTACGAGATTGGATGTGGAAGGCGAAGAACTGAATATTGTGGTGCTGTTGCGGACCGTCTACCAAGTTGCTAATTGGTGGAGGCCTATGTTGAGCCGTAAACTGCCATAGGCTCATTTGATTATTACCTCTCAGATGATTATAACTACTGTAATAGGTACTGTCTCTCCCTTAAGCGTATGAAAGGTTGACATACCAAACAGCCTTTGTAGTGGGTATATTGATGCCATACTTCCAGTTGCGCTCGATGAAGTCCCGCCACTTGAGAGGGTTCTGTGCTCCCGACACGAAGTTGTAGATCGGAATGTCAGATGTTTGGCTGCAAAATATGAGCAATTATTTCAACAAATACAAAAAATTGCAATTAAAACCTAGTGTGAGAAAAAAAGCATGCTGATCATGAGCCAATGAACAAAATGTATGGAGAATTGGTGTCCTTTTTCCTCTCCTTAGAGATTACTTACTACATTACTTGAGATAGCATGGCTTTTTTACAATTGCTACAAAATAAAAAACTGAAGCTTGAAAATTGAAAAAAAAATTGTTTGAGTCTCCGACGGATTGAATATTTAGGACTAAGTACCTATTGCATTTGTTTTAATTAAATTTTGATTTCGTATTATGTTATTTCACTAATGCTGCACCGGTTGACGTCATCACGTCAACGCCGGCTGTCGCTGAAACCCGCGCTGGGGCTCTGTCTCGCATAGGGTCGCAGCATTATCCGTTTTACGTGGATGTGACGCATATTTTCCTCCAAATTGTTATTTTCGTGTTTTTTTTTTCATTATTTGCGTCATGTGTACCACAAATAACGTATTTTCTTTCAATAAATCAATTTAAATGCCTAATGAAACTTACTTCTCCTTATAATTCTTGGCAGTGAACCAGGCGGAGGCGAGGATGGCATTGACACACAGATCCACGGGGACCATATCCGCTACCTTCTCTTGGTCCATGTACATGGTGCGCAGAACCTGTAGAAATAGAGGTTTTAAATAACGTCAAAAAATCGTCTGAAATATTAAAAAAAAAATTGTTAGGCGTAGTTCGAGCCCGCGCCGCAGAGTTTCGTGAAAACGTGTGGTGAAATAGTAACAAATTCTTTAATGATGTTATGTTAATATTTAGGTACAATGAATTAAAAAAAAACATATGTTTAGTTATTGGATTCCTAATGATGCAAGCTTTCATGATTGTGATACTTTTCAGTTCTGAGTAGGCGGCAGTTATGAGACGACATCATAAATCAACAGTATTTGCTTGCGTACTTGCAGCTTTACTTCATTCATTTTGATCTGGAAGTTATTGCATGAAACAGGTTCACAGGTTCTTGCGATATTTCAGATCAGTTTGTTATGCTCATCGCAACCGTGTTAGAGCAGGCAGAGACAAATAGGTTATAAAAGGTCAGTGTTCGAATTTCTACGTGTTCTGCGACTACAAGTAGTGCTTACCCCGGTACCGATGCCGACCACCAGACCTGTTGGTCCGTACACACTGTCAGTCCAGCCTCTGACAGGCTCCTCATAAGTAGATACAACTGGAAACAACATTTAGGAGATGAGATGGAGGATTTTCTAACAAACGTATAGTCTGTGTCGAAATGATTTGGATGAAATTATAATGGTCGAAGGCCCGCCTGGTTGGCTTACCTATGGAAGGTCTCACGATGCTTATCGGTAGTCCTTCTCCATTTTTCCTGACAGCCTCCTCGGCAATCGCCTTTGTGAAGCAATACGTGTTGGGGGATTTTCCTAGAAGCCTGCAAATTATACGAATAGGTATATTGTAGGTATTCTCATCGACAGTATTAATCGTGTAACATAAATAGAGCAGAATTTTATGAGGATCTAAGTATGCGGTTTTAAGTTCGCCAATATACTCGTCGGTGACACACGTGAAGCTTGCTCACACTGTTTCGCGATGTTGTCGAATTGTCTGAACCAAGCTAAACAAACATTACACAAATGTCAAAACAAAACGGTAGCTCGCCACTCGCGGCGATGACAGATGTACGAAACTGCGATCCAAGGCGGGCTAAGAGCAAAACTTCAAACCTGTTGGATAACCGACGAACTTACTCGGCGGTTTTAAAGTACGCGTACTTAGAACCCTTTTAGAATGGAAGTTATACAGCTGATGGTTTTCGTTAGGTCATAAGTTAAGTTTTTATGTATACTCACGTTGGCAAGATGCTTTGAACAAGTTTGTCATCGACTTCTGATATGGCTTCCAATGATCCCACAGACATAGGGGGCTCGTAGAACCTAAAACCATTGAAAAAACAAAGTATTGAAAGGTAGGCCTAATGTATGTCAAAGTTTTAGAAAAAGTTCGATTTTGTAGAGCGCCGTCTCCATCACTCATAGATACCTAATGTGGCAGTTTCGTTGTAAGGCTCGATTTATTATAATATTAAAATGGAAGTATATAGAGTGCCTCAGCGGCATTCAATCTATACCTATTCGATAAAGTGCCGCTTTTTGCGGCATAAGAGCCTGGCCACGACTTTGGGCGGCGCGGCAAGCGGCGCGGCGGCGGCGCGGTGTGGGAACTAAAAAATTGCGGCTGCGAGCGGCGGCGCGCCGGCCGTGGGTGGCATGTTTAATACATTTCTGTGCATTTGTTTTTACCGCTCGCCGCCCCGCTCACCGCTACGGCTGATAGCGGCAGGGTCGTGGCCAGGCCGTAATACTGGCGCTGCCTCGGCGCGGCTAAAGTGCCGTAAGCTTTTTATTGTCATTGTCATTGTCACTGAGTCACTGTCAGTTGTTATTTTGTTTGATTGTTGAGGTTAGTTCGCTGCCCTTTGTATTGATTGATCGTATTTGTTTTAGATAATTATCGAAAGTCACTACAGTGACTGAATATACGAAAAATGAAGAAGCAAATTAAAATGGCTGATAAGTTGTTTTGGTTTGGTTTGAACTATGTGTGACCACACAGCGCCAGGGTTCGTTTAGGCACAAGAGAAAAGAAAAGAGTAACATTGTGTGGTGGCATTCTTGTCCATTCTTCTCCATACGAAAACTACCTTTTGGAAGGGGCGACTAGAATGAATACCTACTTTTTCAAGGGCCTATTGGAAATAAATGATTTAACTTTAACTTGAGAATGTAATGTTTTGGGAATGTGGTGTTTTACAGCGAACTAACCTCAATAGTCAAACAAAATAACAAGTGACAGTGAAAATGCAATGCTTACGGCACTTTAGCCGGGCCGAGGCAGCGCCACTATTATGCCGCGACCGGCACTCTATACACTGTATACTGTAAAAATAAAATACAAACTTACTTTTCCTCAATATGTTTGACGTGTGTGTTAGAAAAGGCTGTCGACACATGAGTGATTGCCTTCAAATTCCTGCACTCCTTAGCAAGTTTGAGCACTTCCTTAGTTCCTTTGACGTTGATGGCAGTCGAAACTGACAGTTTCTCGTCAAACTTGACTGTGGCCGCTGCGTTGATTATTATTGTTACCTGTAATGACATCTAGTGGTGAGAGTTGGAAATATTTCTTAATCGCCATCTAGTGTTGGTAAAGGTAACTAAATAGGTTTTAATTTTTACTTTTTCTTTTGTTTCATTGATTATTCGTCGACTCTTGTTTTTGACTGTTCAATGCTAGACTGACCTTGTTTGTAAGCATCTTCCTATCTTCGTCACTGATACCTAATCCCGGCAGTTCCATATCTCCTAGGATCGGCACCACCTTGTGTATGCCTTTCGGATTTTCCTCGAGGGCTCTGTGGAACAACTGAAAGAAATAGCAAAATGTTAGTAGGTATCCCTACACTAAAACAACGTGAGGAAACGGGCAAGTCCTAGCACCAAGAATTCAATGACGTCCGCCAACCCGCACTGTGCCGGAGGCGGCATGATGGATTACAGCCCACTCCCTCTCACAGAGAGGAGGTCTGTGTCCCAGCAGTGGGAACGTTGCAGGCTAATGCGATTTATTATAAACTAGGTACTTACTTAATTAAATGCCCAATTCACATAACATATTTTATTGGATAAGGATTAATATGATACCGGTCAAAATAGCGTCGGAAAAAACTATGAAATGTTTATCAAATTCTAAAAGATAATAATGGTTACTGTGGGTCATCCTTAGAAGATAGACATGCTATCGCGGACTTTTTTGGTGAAATTTTTAAGATCTTCAATTCTGCAGAACATAAATTTGATGTATCTCTTACGGCTTATGCGCCGCACGCCGTAAAACTCCCAGTTGGCATGATTTTTTTCGACATCTTCGTCAATAATTTTCATATTTCAGCGAATTTACACAATACCTTAAATAATTATACACCAAAACCTTCCGCATGAATCATTAATTTTTTCATCGTCGTCAAACATCAAACGAAATTTTCGTCCATTGGTGAAAACGGTTTGAAAATCCGTTCGGTATTTTTTGAGTTTGTCGCATTCAGACAGACAGACGCGGCGTGGGACTTTGTTTTATAATATGTAGTATATGTACCTAAGGATATTTATAAATACTTACGAATTCGTCCAGCATTTCATGTAAACGCACCCCTGCGTCTTTTCCCTTCTTGTTTCTTGCCAAGACGTATATAGTGTTGATGTCACCACAGGAACGAATTAACTTTTCAATGAGGACTAAAATGAAAAGGAACTCTTTAGGTTAAAGTTCAAGATCAATAAATATAGTATATCTTTGCTTTGTGTGTGCTGTTGTTTTGCTAATTAGGCATTCTGAATAACCTACCTAGTCTACCGACCTTTCAACATACAAGTATGCTGCGCTGCAGTAGCGGATCGCAAAACCGTCTGAGTTTATTATTCTAATTAATCTTTTTAATTTAGTAAATATTAAACTACCCATACAATCGTCATCATTTCATCAATTATCCTTAACTTAATGAGTTAGTAATTACTAATATGTTTTCAAGTTTTTTGAAGTAAAAACTACTCGATTGCAGCCTTTTTTTTTGTGAAAACTTCTTTAGCGGATTTGTGCACATTTTTTGGGATGAATAAAAAATGTTAAACTCGCGTCAGTCAGGACACGTGACCTGATCGAAAATTCGTAAGACGGAGGGAAAGTAGAAATGCACAGCGTTAATGTTTTTGTTGACAGCGCACTCTGTTTTATTATTTTTGGATTTTTTTTTAATGGAGCTACAGCTTTCGTTCTTGTACTGACAGCTAGCCACATAAGTTCCTGACATTTTCGTTAGATGGCGTTACTTAGTTTTCACTTCAATCGGCAGTCCCAGACTGCCCCGTTGAATTTTATTCTATATGCCGTTTGGTTTACTTGACGAATTAAGAATGCCAGTCATTCTGCCACTCACCCTGTTCGATTTGGCCGGGCAGAGTGAGAACACACATACCATTGAAATTTCTTTCACTTAGCACGTTCAGTGCCGGAGCCCTTCTGGAAGGTTCACCCAGTCGCATATATGGCATACCTACCGGGAGCCCTCGCGGAGGTCTCATTTTAGTAATAGTAATTTTCAAACTTCTGTACACATTATGAGTTTGTTAGGTTTCAATGTATTAAGTAATACATAATTGTTGAATTTGTACCGGCAACATCGAAAGATTCGATAATGTCAAAATGGCGGAACAACGGCCTTCTGTGTCGAGCGCTCGTGATGGCACGACGCTGTGTCGGTTTCAATAAAAAAATAAAATAAAATATCGTTTATTCTCAGGTATAGCAATAATTATTACAATGCATTGTTAAAAATATGGATTGGAATAGATTGGTTGGTTGGAGATGTACTGCAAATTAAGGCAACCTATTAGTTTTATTGTAATCATTCGATTAATTAATAAATAAGTAGTTATATTATGTCGAAAATAGGAGATGTGATGGTATGGTGTAGAATATTGAATTTGATGTTGCCAAAGAAATAAATGAATGACAAAATATCTTGGTGTTTCTATTATTTTCCTTATCCCTGAAATATTGTAAATATGTAGTCGTATTAGACAGTTTTACATTATGATATTGGGGTAACGAATTTAGGATTCATTTGGGGATTAGTATTTATTTTTTGTTGAGGTATTCGTTGTTTTACAGCCAGGGTAGTTTTTATTATAAGTTCTATGAAAAGTGGGTGGAGTCAAAAGTGTTTATTCAACAACATTTATTGCGTTATGGTGGCACTTCACATCGCTATTCGTGTTCGGGTATTAGTCTTATTTGCCCAAATACGACGATGTGAAGTTACTCTATTCGCCTATATTTGGCAATTTTTCACGAATAAGACGACTACACAAATACACGAACACTCGTATCCGCCGGTTGTCGGTTTTTGGTCACATATCAAAGGATTGCGAATATACCGAATAAGTTCGTTTACCGTCCACATATGGCTTGTTTGGTCAGTAGAGTGCGTGTTTTATGAACGCATAACATGTATTGGTAATTAACACACAGCAAATAATAAGTCGCTGCTGCCATCAAGACGTCCATCTACCTTTGCATTCAGATTAGCAAAAAGATAAAAATATTCTTGAATATTCGGCTTATTCGCTGTTCATGACGATATGTGGACGGTATGTTCGAATTATTTGGACTTCTACACTATATAAGCGAATAAAACATAATAAAATACGCGAATACCGAATAGCGATGTGAAGTGCCACCATTAACTACATACACTGTCGCAGACGAAATTTTCAAACATAATAATATGAATGCCTCCAAACTCTTTTGGATTGTGAAAAAAGTGTGTTACGCAATTGGGGTTCTTGAAAATTCTATATAGGTAACTCAAAAAGGTTGAGAAAGTTAGCACAGCACAGCTTATAGTTGACCAATATGTCCATCTTCTTCAATATTAAGTGTCGTATTCTCATGCCTAATGTCTGATCTGTTTTATTTACTTATTTATTTATACAAGGTGTTTTTTTTATATCCCATAATTATATATATATTTTTTTAATGATAATTTACCACTAGACACGTCATACACACATCGAGAATGTGTGTATGATGTGTATCTAAGTTTCATTGATAAGTACGAGTTTGTTAAACACTACAAAATAAGTACACAATGGGCGGCCTGATCGCTTTCCGCGATCTCTTCCTTGGAATGGACAGTGATCTGCCTGGACATAAAATGGGGCTGTCGTTGTTGCAAATAATAAGTACTTATACAATATACTAGAACAGTTATACAGATAAATACATAGCTAAATAATAGATACATAAATACATACATACTAAATATTTGTGACCGGCCGAAGGTCCGGTTTAGGTTTCGGTTTCGGCAAGTTTCGGCAAGAAAATCTAGTTTCAACATCAGTTTCGGTTTCGGCAGAAAATCTGCCGAACCTTCGGCCGCACCGAAACTCTGCGTTCGTGAATTATCGCGCGTCGTTCGGCTGACTTCGGTTCAGTTCGTGGATCATGAGTCACCCGTCCCATGATCACTAGAGATGGGCTGAGTGATGATTTTTCTGTATCAATGACTACATGACAATGACAAAAAAATATCGATGACGGGAACAATGACAAAATCATCAATGATTTTTATTTGAGTATATGATCACGTCGCTTCAATAATGAGTGCTGAAATGATTGCGGAACGGCATTGTGAAATGATCGTTAGTTATTTAGTAGGCATGGGTCGGTAATATTCCATTCATGCTTTTTCCAGGCTTAGGACTGGCAAAGACTGACAAAATAATAGTAGTTAAGAAGTTATAAAAAAATCTATCATTCTGCTTTCATCCTCGTCTTATCAAAACAATGCTTTACGAAATACTAAATCTAAATGCTAGATTTTTACATTCGCCGCGTATTTCGCGCGCAAACATAATCAACGCAAGGAAAGCATTGTTGTCATTCCGTGCGTTCAGCTTCCGGCATTTTTTCGAAACTCTTGTTGATTATGTTTGTAGCAGTGTAAAAAATAAGCCAAATTTCAGTAAATAATAGATTTTTAACATGTCTAATAATAGTAGTAATAGTAGTAATAGTAGTAATATTTATTTGCACTTCAAAGACACAAAAATCTGTGTAGCCCTGGCTCTTGTACTAGGTGTACCTGTATCACAAGAGCCAGACCTCTCAATTTACAGGGAATATGTAATAGACAAAACTGAGATACAATTATAGTTAAGGCATGCATTAAAAGGTAGGTTTACAAATATACAAGAACAAAAGAAGTAAAAAGTACAAAGAAATAATAATAATAATAAAAGAATTCAGATTAACATTGCGTCCTGTAGAGAGTGAGGGTGAGTGTGTGTGTGTGTGTGTGTGTGGGTTGTATGGCAAATGTGACTGGGTATCATGTAATGCTGCCGAATAGATTTTCTGTTTCCTCGTAGTCGTAATGTTCTAGCCAGTGAATAATAGTTTTTTTGAATTGGTGGTTGTTTAGATTTTTAAGTTGTTTGATCCCCTTTTCTTGGCCGATTTTGTTGTAAAGACGTGGAGCAACATAGTGGTAGTGTTTGCTAGCGAAGACGCTCTTGGTACCCTCGACTGGACACCCGTCAATCCTTTTGGATGAGAAAGGCAAAGTCGGGATGACATATCGGTGGTATCTTCGCAGGCAATCGTAAACAAAGATCTTCCGGACGCTAAGTACTTTGGCATTACCGTATACCTCAGTCGTGGGCGTCCGATATCTCAGTGAAAGAAGGACTTTTAGCACCGCACGCTGAGCCCGCTCCAGCTCGATCAAGTGGGTCTTGCCTGTCCCACCCCATGCGCAAATAGCGTATCCCAAAACACAATGGCATAAGGCTTTATAGGTTTCCAACAGAAGTTTTCGACTAGCAACATGTCTCAGGGTTTTAAAAATATGGATCAACTTGCGGACTCTTCTGGCGGTACCCGCGATATGTTGTGACCATTTAAGATTGTCGTCAACGGTCACTCCCAGATATTTAATAGAGTTTACTCTGTCTAGCGTGGGGCAAATACAGGAAGCAAAGTTGTCGCTATTCCTATTGCAGGGAAACGTGTGGCTCCTAATGTTAAAGTTTTTGGGGCTTCCTGCACTAGTCTTACTAAAACATAGGTATTTAGTTTTAGAAGTATTTAGTGATAGCAGACTATCTTCTAGCCAGGCTGTTACTTGGGAAAGACCCGCTTCACAGATAGTTTCCAGACCATTCCACGATTTCTCATGGAACAGAAGAACCGTGTCGTCAGCAAACATCATGACATCGGCTTTACTTATTTTGATATCGCACAGTTCATTGATGTACACCAGGAATAGGGTCGGAGCAATCGTACTTCCCTGGGGAACTCCGTATGAGCAGAAGGCTTCATTGCTAGTTATGTTATCAAGGCGAACGCATTGACTTCTTCCTGATAGGTAGCTTAATAGCCATTCCTGTGGTACTCCTCTGATTCCGATGTTTTCTAATCTGCTTATTAGAATAGGTATTGAGACTGTATCGAAAGCTTTCTGAAGATCGAGGAAAAGACCTACACATTTTTCTCCCTTGTCCATATACTTAGTGATGTTTCCGGTAAGTTTTAGAATAGCGTCATTAGTGGACAGATTTGCTCTAAAACCGAATTGATTCGACGAAAGTATATTGTTTGTCTCTAAATATCTAACTAGTCTCTTGTTTGCAAGTTTTTCTAATATTTTGGACAGTGTGCTAAGTACAGAGATGGGTCGGTAGTTGCCAACAAGATCCTTGTCTCCAGCCTTAAAAATAGGAGTGACGACCGCTTTCTTAAATGTGACAGGAAAAGCACCGTTGGAGAAGCTAATATTGCAGAGATGTGTTATTGGGGATGCTAATTTAAATTTGTACTTTTTTAGGATGTTAGTGGGTATTTTGTCTAGACCAGGAGCACTGCCATTCTTAAGACCGGATATCACCTGGATAACTTCGTATTCATCTGTGGGAGAAAAAGCCATTGAGTGGAGGAAACCATTCGATTTCTGTGCTTGTGTTGCTAGAGTTCCTTCATTTTGCTTGAGTTTACTTAGAGTTGAATTTGCTAGGTCTTTACCAATTGATGTGAAGTAACTGTTAACTTCATTAAGAGAATCGGAGGGGTTAGATTTGATCTGTAATAACTCTGTTGATCTGGTAGGGCCTTTTTTTAAGTTACACATGTCTTTAATTATATTCCAGGTCTTTTTCAGGTTGTTTTTATTTTTGTGTAATTCAGCCTCGTAATAAGAGCGCCTTAACGTTTCTGTCAGTGTATTGCAGGTATTTCTGTATTTAATGTACTGTTCTCGGAGTTCCTCGTCAATTGGCGATTTTTTTACTTTTAGATGCATTCTGTCCCGCTTACGTATACATTTCACTATGCCAACTGTAATCCATGGCTTAAGGGGATTCTTTTTTTTTGATATTTTTGTTTTGTTTGTATTTTTTATGATGATTTCTCGAAGTGTATCAACTAGGAACTCTGCGGCTTCATTAACATTTTGCATGTTATAATAACTGACCCAATCAATGTTGTCCAAATCCGTCTCTAATTGTTCGTAATTAATATTAATTCTAAAGTGCTCAGTCTCTTTTTTAGCAAACTGAATGTCTTCTATATGCAACAGTATAGGACTATGATCTGTAAGTGGATCAAAAATAAAGGTTTTAACAAGCTTATGCGTCTTGACCATAAAATGATCCAGGCAGTTGCCCTGTCTAGTAGGCTTATTAACACCTTGCCTTAGATCATGAGCGGCTAGCATACTGATATATTCCGCTGCGTGGCCAGTGATCTTTTCCGGAAGGATGTTGATATTAATATCGCCAGCAAGAATAATATTTTCGGAGTGGATGTTACTGAGCAGTTCGTTGACAGACGTAATGTAATTTGACGGATTGGCGTAACATGGAGGTCTGTATGAGGCGATGTGGGTAAATTTGTCCATGTTTATTACAAGGCAGTTACCATCAGTCACATCTGGCTCTTGAGCTTGTACGTTATTAAAGCATTCCCTGACATATACTATGACACCATCGTTTTGGTTCTGGCTGCGTGTAGTATGAAAGGAAGTGTAATTATCAATGTGATTAATAGTCGAGCCACTATCGATCCAGCATTCTGTCAACACTATGCAGTCCACGATAATGTCGATGTTAGAGAGAAAAAGCATTAGGGCATCAAAGTTTTTCTTGACGCTACGTATGTTCACAGCGAGAATTGTCAATGAATTTTTGGAAAGAGTGGGGTGGAAATACATTTTACAGGTAGAGGGGTCGTCTACTATAGTGCACTCGATTTCACCGCTAGCCTCAATTTCGTTACTGATACTGATACTATCGGAGTTGAATTCTGAAAATAGAAACGCATGTGATAAACTCTTTTGATAAACCAGCCGTAAGCAGTTGGGTTACAGTATTGGATGAGCTTTTACAGCAACTTATCTTACCAATCGGACGAGAGATTGTGGATGTATTTTTTGAACAAGGGAATGGTTGTGTTTTAATATGGGTTGTGTAGTGAGTTCTGTAATATGGGTGTTGGTAGGTTGTGTGAGTTATCATTACAAATTTTTGGGCAATTATAATTAGAGCGCGTTGGAAAAGCTTTTTTGAAGAAGCATCAAAAGTTACAAAATTAAGTGAAATGAATAGGAACTTAATACTAGGAATAGAATACATAGCCGGAAGCAGTCATGTCTGCTTCATCAAAAGTGCAAGATTTTCCTCATTATTTATGCGGGAGGCAGTGTCACCTTCTTTTTTTCGGATATAGATACTTCCGTGGGCAGTCCAACAATACTTGTATTCGTTGGATTTAGCGAAGTCACGAGCCAGCGCATACAGGCGCTTTCCCTTGGTTGTCAGGTTTTCGGAGATGTATACTGGTTGGGAGGGTCCGTCAACATTAATTTGAGTAGTAGTTGGCAGTTGTTTGTGGTCCTTTTTGTATGATTTAAGTGAGTTCATTACATCCTCCTTTTTTAGCACGGAGGTAAGCTCAACAATAATGGTGTTGTTGGACGGACCTTTTGAATGAATACGAAAGATGTCTCTAATATCCGACGGTAGAATAGGTGACTTCAGACAATTTCCTATGCTTCCCACAATTTTAACAAGGTCTCTTTTAGATTCGGCTGGTTTTTTGGGAATATTGCGCACTTCCAGGCTACCAGAACGAGCATTTTTTTCCAGTGTTTCAACCTTTGTTTCTAACTGAATGATATAGTTGTGGTTTTCTTTACGTTCTATTTCCAAAGATAGTAGTTTGTCCTTCATTTCATCATACTTTTGAGACATAAATTGTACATTCTTGTTGAGTTCCTCGTTTTGTTTTTTAATTTCAATAACTGTGTCCTGCAGGGAGACTAACTTTTGGTTGTGTTCGGCTATGGATTTCGATAGTGACGCTTTCATTTCATCCATTGCGTCCAGTAATTCTTATTGAGCATCGTCAGTCCATTTACGTTTGTAGGAACGGTGTGTCACGTTCGTGGGAGTGTCGTCTATTTCCAACAAATTAGGTGCCGAACTAGCTGGTCCCGGAGGCGTTCTACTGAGTGACGTCATGCCTTGAATGAATAAATAATCGTCGAAGATGGTTTTAAAACTTACGAAAAGTTTTGCAGCTACTCGGGTTCGAACGTCCGCCGCCTTGCGCCACAGAGCCGCAGCTCACTTAACACTGTTGATGAAATACTTGAACTTATTGTGCCATGTAGTATAGTTTGCTTTGTTGAGGGTGTCTTGATATTTTTTGTTTTTTAACACGCTGGTACGTGCACTTATTGTACGAAGGTATCACAATTTATTTCACTTTGTTTTGAACAATTTTTTGTTTTTTGCTAGTTTAGCGATTGATCCGGTAAAAATCGTTAGCACAGCGCGATTGGTAACACTTATCTGCTTATGTTTGAGTACAGTTAAACTTGGATTACACAACGTTTACCTTTGAATACAATATTTTAAGCGTAGCGACAGTGACACGCGTCTATCTCTTAGCGCGGGCGCGGCGAGAGGCTAATAAAGTTTCGGTTTCGGTTTTGGCCGAAACTAAGACAGATACCGAAGATTCGTTTTCGGTTTCGGTAAAAAATCCTGTTATGGTCGGACACTACTAAATATAATATAAGCAACGAAAATAAATGAAGACGATAGTTAATTAGTTACAGTTACGAGAACAAGATCACAACGACAAATAATGTTCCTTCACGAATCTCTTATTTACAGGTAACGATTGCGCGCGTTTTATTTGAACTGGCAATGCATTCCACAATCGAGCGACCTGTTTTTTAAACTTGAAACTACATAAACCTTTATGGTATTTTTCCATAAAATAAAAGCTATTGTTTACTTATAAGGTTGCTGCTGTTGTACGTCTTAGTAGCTACAATAATTAAATACTAGTCTTTGCGTCATTCATATGGAAAACTTTTAATTATATTGCCGTCAAGGGAAATGTCTGCATAATATACATATAATAATAGAAGTAAGCACCTATTTCCGATATATAATGACTGTTCGAATTCGAATGCCTAGTGTTCTTAAAAAAATGTAGTTTAATCACTCACATAGGTCAACACTGTGTTATATACTTAATATCAATTGTAGCCTTTTTTTTTAAAGTGAAGACTTCTTTAGCGTCGTTGTGCACTTTTTTTGGAATGGGTAAATGTTAAACTCGCGGAAGGGCGTGTCAGACTCTTACTGACATGAACATCGAACACTTTCTTCGCATGTGCCTACCACTAACGAACATTAAAAACTAGATTCGTCAAAAATGTTCGTGGCGAATTTATGACTACTAAAGAGAGTGGAGCGGTTGAGCGAAAGCACAAGTCGAACTTCGTGTACGCTTCGTTAGTTTACGTCCACACGTACGAACGAACCAAATGTTCCGTGTTCGATGTTCGTGTTCACTAGGGTTGCCAACCCCATTGTCCCAGGACATGTTCTGCTTTTTCGGATGTCCTGGGGTGTCCTGTAGTCATAGTTTTTAAGTAATGTCCCGAATTTTAAAAACATCCTGGTAACGTCCTGTTTTTTAAATTTCGCGTCTTTAACCCTACGTTTATCGTACGTTATGCTTGTTGTCTCTTTCTCACTACTATCACACAGTCTCATACAGTCAGTAATCATACAGTCGTTTCACGAAGACGTCTAGACAGAGCAATCGTGCGGGGCGAGACGGGTACCGAACTGCTTACGTTGCGGGACGTGAGGGGCGAGACGCGTTCCCAAACTGCTAGCTGTCACGACGTTGTCGGCATTTACAACGAGATCAAAGGCGATTTCCTACTGTAGGTTTTTATACTGTGCTACTATTTTCGCACAATAGAGCTTTCTCTATCTATCGGTTAGGTAGAGAGCTCAAGCACGACAATTGAATCACGACATTTAATTTTTTTTGAACCTGTTTTCATTGCGTGTTGCTATTAACTACTACTGCTCTTATACTGCGTCCTGTTTTTAATCTGAAATGTCCTGTTATTCTCACCTTCTAATCCTGTTTTTAAAAATTTGGGGATGGCAACCCTAATGTTCACCATGTTTTGTTCTACCGCGTTAATGTTCAATAAGTATTTATGGTAAACCAAAGAACAGGCGGGTGAAAGGCGGGCGTTTTGGGGGACAAAATCAAACTGGTTGCTTACTTAATTGTATTTATTTTTTATTATATGACATTGATTTTACATCAATTCTCAATTCTCAATTCTTTATTGCATTCCATAATGTTGATGAACAGTTGGTAGGCTTAAAATTAAAGTAACAATTATGGACCCTGTCGGGCACAGCATAGTAGGAGAGAGGAGGAAGAGCGCTTAATTGAAGAGTGTTTATATTATTTAATTAAGTAGGTATGTATTCCGAATCTGGTAATTGTATTTTCGTTTTGTTACCTACCACCTTTTCTTCTTTTCCTAATATTTAAGTATTTTAATTATTATCATTTAAGTATTTTTTGGTTTTATTGCTTTATAAATAATACCTGCTTGGGTAAGTAGGTTTTTAATAAGTTATACCAATATAGTTTTGGCTAATTATTCCTGCTGTTCAGTATGTGTTTAAAACTTATGTTATTTGGTTATTATACTAAATTTATTGCACGATTCTTTATTTATTAACGACTAGATTGCATTATTAATTTAAAAAATAGTATGTTATTGCACTGTGTATTAGTAGATATATTTATTATGAATTGATTTATATTGATTATTTTGTTTGTTTAATTATCTATTTATTATGTAGATTTTGTAAATGGAAATGTATTATTTATTTTATTAAGTATGTCTTTCTTATAAATTATAATTTATCGTCTAAATATCATCCTGTGATTACTTCCTCACACACTGACTTACTAATTGTAAATTTTTAATAGATTCGTCTACTTTTACAATGTTTGTGAATATGTGAACACCATGTATCTACCACATAATTAGTTTGTCTGTCGTTTGCTCCACTTTAAATTCTTTTTACTTTATACAGTAATTTTATTCTAGGTGCATCGTCTTCACATATAATTATATAAATAATGTACCTATACAAAATATTGTAAAACATTTTAAAAGAGTAACGGTGGAGTTTCTTGCCCATTCTTCTCCATACGAAAACTACCTTTTGGAAGGGGCGGTAGAATCAATAATATAGTTTGTAAATTTTGACGTTCGAAAATTGATGATTCTCAGCCTAGTTTGAATAAATTACTTTTAATTTGATTTGATTTTGAACAACATTGTATCTGCTGTATATCTAAGGCAGCCTCCGTGCTGGGACCCGAGGCCTTGTTACAGGTATTAGAACCATGGGGCTCATAAAATTGTTAAATACAGGTATTACTTTAGCAAATTAAGAATTTAAAAGATGTAATGAGTCTCTTTCCTATACATATTAACAACAAGGTTATGTTATGTAATTTTATGAACTCTGGAATTTAAACTTTAATTTATTATTTTTTAGATCCAGGTTTTTGACTGGTAGCCACGTAGTCTCCAAAACAATAAACAAAAAGATATGATTCCGGCCAGGATCGAACTGGCGGCCTTCTGCGTGTAAAGCAGATGTGATAACCACTACACCACGGAACCCGTTCGATGCTTTAACAAAATGACTGTGCGCATTATATAGTACGTCACAACTTTTAAAAGATTACATCAATGGTCAGGGAAATTATTATCCCTGACCATTGAGGAGGAGCTCGTGGCTAAGTAATAACAAGCCGCACGGGTCGATCCATCAGGTTAAGCTACGCTTGCCGGGGTTGGTCAGTGGATGGGTGACCATCTTTACATACCGAGACTCCTCCGTGCCTCGGAAAGCACGTTAAGCCGTTGGTCACGGCTGTCATTTGTGGATCTTTGACAGTCGTTACGAGTCGTCAGAAGCCCGAAAGTCTGACACCAGTCTTACCAAAGAGTATCGTATTACCCAGTTACTGGGTTGTGGAGGTCAGATAGGCAGTCGCTCCATGTAAAATACTGATATTCAGCTGCATCCGGTTAGACTGGAAGCCGACCCCAAGATAGTTGGGAAGAGGCTAGGAAGATTGGTCAGGGAAATTATCGTCCTGCAGTTTGACACAGACAAGCATCTCTAATAATAGACCTAGTCAATGGTGTAAGTAAAGTACCTACTTGCAGTTATTTCTTTCATGATTCGCAGTAGGTAATAGTACTATTAGTAGGTATATAATAGATAATAATATACTAGTTACTAGGTATTATACTTACTAGACAATAGTATACAACGTTATTTTTTGTTTATACTAAACCTCTTAAGGGGTCATTGTACTCATCATTATGAACAACTTTCAGTAAGAGATTAAACTGAATCTGTTCGCATATCTCGTCAAAATGTAGGGAACAGCAGATTTTTAATTCGCGATTTCAGCTTTGGTCCCATAGTTCATAGTGAAAGGAGTTCATAATGATGAGAATAATGACCCCTTAAGAGGTTTAGTATAAAAACAAACGTTGTATAGTACTGTAAGGTTTTATTGTATTATCAACCTTATGTTGTACTGGCTGTTATGAATATATCAGTTCGAACTATCTGATGAGTCACTTTCTAATTTAGAATAGGTTCGTAATAATTGTTTTATATAGAAAATAGCGGAAGGCTAGCTGTCACTTCGTAGGCGCGTATTCATGTTATAATATATTTTCTCTTAAAATATCTAATTAAAAACCTACTATAAATATAACGTATCACTGTATCATTGAAGAGAACCCGCACACTATAAACATACATATTTATCCAATACTAAAAGCGTCTCGGCGCCCCGCACAAACACGTACCCCTCACATATGGTGGATGGCGCCTAAAACCGGGCTTTAAAATAAGGCGTATGCAGAGCCAGTTAATACTGCACTAGAAAAAATATATAATTTAGAAAAAAAAAAAACATAATTCGACACGTAACAGTTCGACACGTAATAGGCATTAACTCATATCGGTGCAAACAAAGAGCTGAAGAAGATGCCAGCTCCTCACCGGAGCCGAAACTAAAGCTAAGTGGTTTTTATTAAAAGTGTTTTTTCTAACAAAAGTGCGACATGGAGTACTTCTCAGGTATAAACGGATGCCTAGAGAATTTCCTAGATGATTTCAGGATTACAGCCACCTTCAATGAATGGCAAGAGAGCAACTGGGCATTAATTATACGCGCATTTCTTGTGAGTCCAGCTGAGATTGTCCACAAGTACACGTACCATGAAGGTATGAGCTTTGACTCGATGTGCAATGCACTAAGGAAAGAGTTTCCATGCAAATGTCATAGAAATATGAATACGTTGCAAGAAGAAGAGATGGTACAAATAATGTCCGAGGCAGGCGGACAGGAAGAGCTTGCAAACATAGATAATCATACCGATTTATTTTTTAGCGGAATACTGGATATTATCCCACTTGAAACTGAACAAAGCTGCCAGGAGCGCAGTGATGATGAAAATAATGATGATGACGAGTGCAGCTGCCTGGAACGCAGCCTTGCAAATGATGAAGACGGCTCAATCGAAAACGAAAATTTGGATGAAATTCACGAATCGGGTCAGTTCAGTCCAATTATTAAACAGTTTGAATATGTTTCAGAATACCAGAATGTTCCCTCGTCAAATGAAATAATTGGTCTCGAAGAGGATATTCCTATACATAACCTCATCGCTGTCCAATCCGATAAATATGATATTGTTGAAAAATTTTCCGATTCAAAGGAGATTGCCCAAACCCCATTTTCGACTGAAAAATTTTCCGATTCAAAGGAGATCGCCCAAACCCCATTTTCGACTGAAATAATAAGCAATGAGCAACAAGTTAATATTTTGGTTGATTTAAACTCAATTAAAGCCAACAAAGACTTAATCGAGTTTGATGTGGAGTCACCGTTAGTGACGAATGAAGATATTAGTAATGACTTTCGAGTGAAAGTTTATAACAACGAACATAAACATAGTGTGCCATCGCAAGGTTGCTTTGTCATAAAGTTATCATTCTTTTGGCCAACAAAGTTTATATTATTACTATTTTATATCATCATGTTACTATTATACTACATCATTATATTATTACAACAACAAAGTGCTAAAAGCAATTTAAGAAGTGCACCAATTAAAAACAAAACCATATTTGCTAGAAACAGTAAAATGAAATGCTTTGTGCCAAAAACAAGTAAATTAAAAAGGTCGAAAGCTTATAAACATTTTATAATAAAGTTTACCATTTTAGAATATGAGTTTTTAAAATTGAATAATAAGAAGTTTAGGAACATTATACATATTAGATTTTCTTATTTTGTGTCACCTCCTTTCATATCAATGTCACTTTAGAATGTAATTATTTGTTATTTTATTTTTATTTTAAAAGAGTGTTCATATTATAATTAGGCTAATGTCATTTAGATGTAAACATCATAATAGTTTAGCACATTATTTTAGTAATTAATTACATTATACTAATGCATTGTTATGTGTGTTTTCGTTACATATGCGGGGAATAAACATCGGACGCGGCCGGGAGCGAGTGAGGTGTCACTCCTCATGTCGCCAAGGAGCCTGAGGGAACGTGTCAACCTCATCGTCTTCAAATTATATTCTTGTTTTAGCTTAGCATGAACGCACTCCAGAATTTATCGTTGTGATTTAAGAGGGAAGTAAATAGTTTTGAAATACAGTGGTCCCTCCTGGGGGGGGATGGCGCTCCGTCTGGGTTAACATCTATTTTGCTAAAAGGGGCATAGCCCTTGCAAAATGTGTTTGATAAACACAATTGGTTAACTCATGACTGAGGACCCACAGTTTAGTCAGGAGTGACTGACATTTAATGGGGATTGAGTTTTATACTAGGGGATGATGCTTGATCCAGGCTGATACCAACTTCACTGAAGGGGCATAGCCTCGCGAAGTGTGTCGATTTGACACATTTGGTTTCTGCCGATGATTGAGGATCGACAGTTCAGTCAACATGAACTGATGAATAAATTTGGGATTTTGATATTATTGCGGTATGATGAATTTTCGAGAATTATTCATCTGGAGTGTGGCCATGAGATAGTTATTTTGGTTGGACACTTACTTCTTGATCCTGAATTCCCTCTGGCTCAACATTGTCCGATGGGGTTAAGGTTTCTGATGTTAAGTTTCTTTCGTATCTCTTCTAAACCCCCTCTGGGTCGATGTGAATTATCACATCAGTTTGTTTGTTTCCCGAGGCTTGCCGTACCTTTTACAGTGGTTTTGCTGCGGTATGGTTTAGGCATGACAGCGTTGAATTTTTGAAGTGCACATTGGCACATGCTATAATTTAATTTGGCTGACACTTAGCGTAGTGTCAGGCCTTCGCGACTCGCTTGTCATGAACTAAGCCATCTCTTGTAAGAGAAAGACCTCAGCCGTGTAAATGATTTCCCACTGTTAGGTAGTTTTTCGTATAGGTATAGGTAGGGAAAGTCAGATTGTTCGAATGTTCTGAATAAAAGCAATTTTCCTGTGCTTTTATTCGAGGTGGGCGTAGCTCATGTAAGGTTTTATTGTATTATCAACCTTATGTTGTACTGGCTGTTATGAATATATCAGTTCGAACTATCTGATGAGTCACTTTCTAATTTAGAATAGGTTCGTAATAATTGTTTTATATAGAAAATAGCGGAAGGCTAGCTGTCACTTCGTAGGCGCGTATTCATGTTATAATATATTTTCTCTTAAAATATCTAATTAAAAACCTACTATAAATATAACGTATCACTGTATCATTGAAGAGAACCCGCACACTATAAACATACATATTTATCCAATACTAAAAGCGTCTCGGCGCCCCGCACAAACACGTACCCCTCACAGTACCTACCATAGTATTTTAAACATTATTATTTCCTTGATAATTAGTACCTGCCTATTAGCTACCTACCGTGCATAGTCGTCTCAAATAAAATAAGGTTAATAAAAACAATGTAAAAAAAAAACAATATGTAATTTAATTAAATACGTTACACACACCACTAAACAATGCTTTTATAAATAATTATGTTTTAAACAGAATAAATTAATTAATATACAAATATTGGCAACATCACAGCACGACTTTCTCTACGACCCGACTTGCTTTCAGACTTATTCGGCCATCTGTGAACATAGAAAAAAAAATAGAATAAAATATATGTTTTTTTTTTCATGAAAAAGGTTTACAGGAATAAAAGAAAAAAAAACAGAATTAAATACTTGCAGATCTATTCTGAAAAAATCACATCATGAAAACTTAAGTCATGAGCTGTCATGAGCTTGGTGAGCTGTCGAGGTGGAATTAAAGCTCACTTCAAGCTGGGGTTGCCAACCCTACTATACAAGGACACACATTAAAATAGATGAACAAATGAAATGAAATTGTTTATTCTGTAAATAGGATATCGGAATCACTTTTACACGTCATATTAAAAATGTTTAAAATAAGCTAGATGAGGTCGGCGATTCCTAACTGACTACTCTGAGAAGAAAGGCCGAAACAAACTCAGAGGTCACAGTCTCTTTTAAAGTCCAGACATAATCTTGGTCAAGCCATATGAGAACCATGTAGATTAGTGTCTGAGGTCTTTTGAGAAATTTTAACACAGCGTTCAGTACGTCTAACCAAAGATTTCCAAGCAAAAAAACACTGGTTAAAGTGATTTTATTTGGCCTGAAATAATAAATGGCATTGGGTAAACAAAATTTTTAATGCATTTTCGTTAGCAGATTTTTTTTCTTGTAAGTATCTAATGCATTTTTCTTATTATGTTTTTATACCATTGTCCTTATTTTGGTTCTCTGAATGATTTCTAATAATTAGTCCATCTGTTTTAA
This sequence comes from Conistra vaccinii, assembly GCA_948150665.1. Classification (NCBI taxonomy): domain Eukaryota; kingdom Metazoa; phylum Arthropoda; class Insecta; order Lepidoptera; family Noctuidae; genus Conistra; species Conistra vaccinii. The sequence continues at coordinate 3,801,823 of OX411344.1, read as the reverse complement.
TATAATAATTTATTATCCTGCTATATAAGAGGTCAAAAAACTATATTTCTATAGAAAAAATATAGTTAGTACCTAAGTGAAACAACTAATATTTTTATTCCAATACAAAATGGCGAGATGATCGGAGGACCAGTATTCATTTCCTATAAGCTGAATTAATTGTGTAAAATAAAAATAGATCCAGAATTCGAGACATTAAAAAAAAACCTGTTCATAATTAAACATAATTATGCATTTCGAGAATAAAAATGTTTTAGAAACATACTATATAAGATCCCATTAAAATAGATGGACAAACTTTTAGTAATCATTCAGACAACCAAAATAAGGACAATGGTAAAAAAATACTAAGAAAAATGCATTATATACTTACAAGAAAAATAAATCAGCTAACGAAAATACACCAAAAATGTTGGTTACCCAATGCCATTCATTATTTTTAGTCAAAATAAAATCACTTCTTTTTTGCTTGGATATCTTTGGTTAGACGTACTGAACGCTGTGTTGTCTTTTATAATGGGACCTTGTATTCGTTTTTTCGCCATCTATTACTATATTTTTAAATAAAATATTGGCAGCCCTAGTTCGAGGTCACTTCACACTAGTGAAGTTATAATATATATATATTTCTACAGAATTGACCGTATCAGAATTTTTATTAATTTCTCATGAAACATTTATCTGTGTAACGTGAGGATATTTTCGTATAGTTTTTTAAGCGACCCCGTCAGTGGACTAGGATGTACCTACAGTGAGTGCCAAAAATTCATTACCATTGTTTAAGTTTCATAAAACTTGAATGGAACAGAATAATAAAAAGCTTAGGTACCTTTAGGTACCAAAATTAATGGTAGGTAGCCAAGAGTTTGGTAATACTTGCATCGGTTAAAATTCTACTGTTCCTTGCGCGGAAGTTATCAAACTATTACTAAGTCAAAGTGATATTTTAATATTTAGTTTTAAGATGTACCTACGTTATGTAGGTATAGCAATATTTTAAGTTGTTTAAACCTATTAATGTTTTCTCTCTACGTGAATTTGTAATCGTAATAATCAGCAACAATTACAGAACATCTTTTTACATTAAAAAAAAAAAACAATCTAATAAAATTACTTACCTCATTTGGAATAATCCCCTTGAACCCACAAGGCATACTATTTTGTACACACACAACAAAACACACAGAAAAGCAAAAACAAAACAGCCAAAAAACAATAGCTAGTTATGTACCAATTTAAAACAAAAAAAAAAAACTTCATGCGGTATTGTAATAATGTTTACCTATGTCACGCTACACTGACTACCTACACATACTACACGCTACAGTAACTGAATGGATACCAAGAGACCAGACCAGAAGTAGAGGTTGGCCAAGGAATAAGCGGGAAAATATATTTTGGGAGAACGGAGGACCCAGAATGGATGACTAAAGCTAAGAACAGGAATCAATGGAAGGAAATGAGGGAAGCCTACACCATAGAGGCGACAACTGCTAAGAGGCGGGGTCCACGTACATTATAATTTATGTTGAAATTTAAAAGCAGTAGAATAAAGGCGTTTTTATTTTATTTTATTTATTTATGTCACGCTACACCATTGCCCAGTAAGTAAGTACCTACTTAGGTATTCTAACTCGGTAACTCCTGAAAGCCAGAATTAAAATAAAAGTAGTGACAACCAAAAACAACACACCATGCTAATCGCCGAATAGCTACACGGTACAAACACGCAAAAAATCCGTAATACATACATTCCAAAAGAAAAAAAAAACGCATGCAGAAATTCAATATTCAAATAGGAAAACGCAAAAAACATATTATAACAGTACCTTAAAACCTTAATGCATCCGTTACAAAAAAAAACATGCATTAATTCAATATTCAAATAGGAAAACGCAAAAAACATTAGAAAGAATAAAGAATGCCTAAGGCTTTAAGTCCGCCTTAGTACCTTTAGTGCGAAAAGTTTAAATAAATTAAATTAAATTAATTATATTATTAAAACTTTAAAAATAAAAACATGAATACGAAATACCCATAAAGATACGTTTTTACGCGTTACGCTACGTTACTGTTCTAATGGGTAAGAACTTAAATATTAATTTAAATTAATTATAAATGCAGGTACTTGAACTACCTGCTGAACGTTGTATAATTTTATTGTGAGATGTACTGGTACATCAGTTCACGTTGGTATACCTAATGTTAGAAAATATTCAGGAATTTCAAAAATAAATATCAACGGAAGCTGAAATTCTCTGCTTTGATTAATTTTAACATTTCGATGTCGATTTCACGTACCTACATAACTACTATTTCATTACTATTTCTAAGACTACCTTGGAGAAATAAATGTTAACTAATATTTAATTAAAATTATAATGCGTTTTCAAACATGTTTTCAAAGCAAGCTTTTATTCATTTATTATTACTTTTGATGCCAACTGAACTTTTTATTTCGTTAAATAATATACAGATTTTTTATTCATTGATCATTTTAATTTTGAAGTTTGGCCTTGTTAAAGAAATATACACGTCGAGTTTAGACTTGATATTTATTATAATAATGATTTTTTGTGTGTAATAACAATAATATAGCCTACTTATGCATTTTTTCTCTGTATTCATAAGAACTCAAGTTCTTAGTAATTGATTACAATCTAGCTAGCATAATAGACTAATAAGCAATTTAACTTTAACTTAATATTTTACGTCATATTTTATGATAAAAATAACTAAGAATAGTGTCAATAAAGCACTTTTACGCAATTTCGTAACACTTTTTTGGGTCTGATAAATTGATGAAAACTAGTGACCGACCGAAGGTTCCGTTTCGGTTTCGGCAAGAAAATCTAGTTTCGGCATCAGTTTCGGTTTTGGCAGAAAATCTGCTGAACCTTCGGCCGCATCGAAACTCTGCATTCGTGAATTTTCACACGTCGCGTCGTTCGGTGAATTCGTGGATCGTGTCACCCGCCATCATCAGCTTTTTGTTACTCACAATTTATTGTTCCAAGAAGTAGTTACTTAACATGATGTTTTGTTATGTATTATAAATCTAGAAATCCAAAAAAAAAATTTCACGTACTTCATAATTATATTGTTGTTTATTTCATTTAACACGTGTTAACTGTATGCATAAGTGTAACCGTAACAGCCTTTCAGTAAACAATCGATTTTTAACATGTCTAATAAAGTTTCGGTTTCGGTTTCGGCCGAAACTGAGACAGATACCGAAGATTCGGTTTCGGTAGAAAGTCCTGTTTCGGTCGGACATTAAATTTTACTTTAACTTAATATTTTACGTGATAGATTGTGTTAAACTTATAACTAAGAATAGTGTCAATTTGCACTTTTCCGCAATTTCGTAACACTTCCTTAGGGTCTGATAATTTACCGGGGTTGCGGGAAGCCCTAAGGCAGGGAAACCGTGGCCCCTGGCAAGGCAAGGGAAGGAACACGAGTGGGTTTTAGTCAGTAAGAGTCTGACACGCCCTTCCACCCAAAAAAAAAAAGAAAAAATGGTCTGATAATTGATGAAAACATTTAAATTACATGTATAGCATAGCATTGTTACTACTTAATCTTCATTAACTATTTATTCTACACTAACTCAAATGGTTTAGTTCTCTTTAGCCTACGCACTATGTCCGTGTTGTCCAGTAGCTGGATTGCCTCGACATTCACATGTTGTTGAAGTCTGTGTTCGTGGCCTTCAGCGAATTTTTGGATGATGGTGGTGACGAGTTCCATTTTAAGGTCTCGGTGGAGGTCGTCATTTCACTTACTTTATTTTGAAATTGTCGTATTATTTTAACGTTGCTTCGTTTAGTACAGCCCCAAAGTTGGATACCGTACGTCCAAATTGGCGTAAGAACATAATTTAATTATGTATTGATAAATAGGATGTCCTTCCGAGTAACCAATACATACTTTTGTAAAGTAAATAATAGATATATAGCCCAACCGCTGGCTAACTAACTGTACGGTTGAATTTAATTTAAAAAGAGGTCACGGTCTATAGGTAGGTACGTCATTTTTTTTTCCAAGTCAAATAATTTATTTAATTGAAATAAATTATTTGACTTTGAAAAAAAAATTACAATGGCACATAAATGGCACTTTTGAACGTCAAAACATAAAAAAAAATAGATAGAATTGATTCTAGTCGCCCCTTCCAAAAGGTAGTTTTCGTATGGAGAAGAATGGGCAAGAAACTCCACCGTTACTCTTTTAAAATGGTTTTACATACGTATTTTGTATACATTAATTATATAATTAATGTATACAAAATACGTATGTAAATCACATATATGTCAAAATCACATATATGTGAAGACGATATCTACTAAAAATTTACAAGTGTGTGAGGAAGTAATCACAGAATGTAGAAATCTATGTCATATAATAAAAAAAAATAAAAAAAATACAATTAAGTTAGCAACCAGTTTGATTTTGTCTAGACTCTAAATTGTCCTATGGAGCAGGACCAGCATGTTTCCAAGCATTCTTATCTTGGATATAATCCTCTAATCTGTAATATGCTTGTTTTTAAACTTTATATGCTGGAATTGGACGCATCAGTTTAAGTACCTACATTCTGCATGAGTTAAAGGTTTTTTTTCATTATCCTTGGTTTAAAAATTTAACTACTCATTACAATGTTTTATTTAATTAGTTGTATTGCAATATGTGGTTAGCTAGCGACCTCGACAATTGATCATAATATTATTCTCGCTTATAGTTGTTTTATTTTTTACTTCGATGGTCCTAGTTTATCATAATTTATATGACTTCGAGTTACAGCTTCATTAGCTATATGAAAGCGGGCACGCCCTTTATGCCTGGAGGCTTTATAATTCGGGTATTAAGTTCTGTTGTGTAGCTTGAGTATAGATTTCGATGTTTTTGTTAGTATATTGGCTTGTGCTAGCTGTCATTATGGCAAATATATTTTATTTAATGTTTTGTGTTGAGTGATGTAAACTATTTGCATACTATTGTATAGAATCAAGTTTTTTCTAACTGAACAGACAGCTGATGGGGTGTTTGTTGCGCCACTTCATCTTCCCAACAAAAGCACTAGGAAGTGATGAAGGGCGGGCGTTTTTGGGGGACTGTCTTATGTAATTTTGACGTTCTAAAAGTGCTGATTCTCAGCCGAGTTTGAATAAACGACTATTGAGTTTGAATTTGAATTAATAATTAAATACCACAACAAAAAAAACAGCACACACACGAAAGCATAATTTGACGTGTAATAAAAACCGGCAGGTCCAAAAGTTTCTGTTTAAATTAAAGTGAGATTATTTTTAAATATAAAAGTTTAAGAAACCTAGCATACATATCTTTTGCCTAACATGACTGCATGAGTAGCATATTGTAGTTATTTTTGTATTATGTAAAAAAAAAGCTGTTCAAGTATTACGTTATCACTAAAGGGGGGGGGGGGGCTCTTTGTTTTACTTTTATTGATGACATGGGGGGTGGGGGGGTCTAGATGGTGATTACATCAGCAGTAGGTAGTTATTTACTTTTTTACACGTCATATGGCAACCCACACATTGTCTATGAATATTTGTACTTTACTCTATGTTGAATACCGTGTGAAATTGTGAATAAAGTTTGTTTAAATGAATATTATGTGCGTTAAAGTCCTCTATCCTAGGTAAGCCTATTTTCTTATTTCTAGAATTATATCTGCTGCTCATGAATCAATAAAAAAAAAACAGAATACATTAAAAGAAAAATGCATATACCAATGTTTACGTAAGCAAGGGGGGCTAATCAAAGCTCTTACCCCCCGGTAAGAGCTTTGATTACTTTTGCTGACAAAGGGGAAGGGGGGTAATTGTAGTAAATCTGCTTAAGTTTTACTTGAACGGCCCCTTTTTAATAAATGCTACCACCAAAAGGTTTGTATGATCTACCTTCATGATAAAAATACACTTTTCGAAGTTTAAGTTTGGCCTTACTTAAGTCGGTTTATTCTGAAAGTTGGCAACGTCGCAAAAAGATGTCAAATATTTCGCTGTTTTGATTAATTTGATAATATTTCTGTATGGAAATAAAAAATGTGGCTAACTAGCGAACTAGAGTATTGATTATGAAATCAACTCCTCACTACTACTGACATCGAAGTGCCGGGAGCGCCACACCGCATTTACCTCAACGAGCGCCTGACTAAATCTAACAGGCAATTGTTCTATGACACTCGCCAAGCTGCTAGTCGCCAGGAATGGAAGTACACCTGGACTAAGGATGGCCGCATACTTGCACGAAAAGAAGAGGGAAAGTCGGCTGTGCACATCCGAACGGAAAAAGACATCTCGCGTTTTTTCATCGCTCAGTAGGTTTGTTCGTGCACAGAGTGGAATATGCCCTTCACGTTTCTAACGTCTTATTGTCACCCAAGAATGTTCAAACTTGTCCATTGTTCTGTTTACTATCTAGCTTATTTTTATTTAATTATAGCATGTCGTTGTTGGATACATCCTTTCGGTTTTCAACATTTCATGTTATAAATTTTACAATACATTATATATGTTCGTGTCACTGTCATCCTATTAGAGTCTTTAGTTTTTTAATTTGCCATGTTTTGCGTATAATTTGTATATATAGTATATTATCTATGCTTATAATCTACGCTACCCACGGTGCCGGACCACATTTACATATTTTTTATATGCCATTTACAATTACTCTTTTACACTACACTTTATTTATTTACCACATCAATCTTGCTCACATGCATATTTTATCAATCTGTAAGTTCTTTTATTACCGACTTCAAAAAAAGGAAGGTTATTTTGTATATTCTGTGATATCTTTATTTATCGGTAGTAAGCCATCTATGCAATGATGTCTACTACATACCTTAAGGTTGGTTTTTGGAACGCGGGTTCTTTGGGCACGAAACACGACGAATTTATAGCAGCATTACTGGATTTGGATGTCGATATTATGGCCATTAATGAGACGTGGCTGCGGGCAGGTGAAGAAGGACGCGCGCCTTCCGTACCTGGATATAGGCTACGGCATATACCGCGCCCTCTGTCTGTCAAAAGGGGCCGTGGTGGCGGTGTTGGTTTTTATATCAAGCACGGTATAAATGTTCGAAGCCACTCGTACTCTGCTAGCCCTTTGCACACCACGGTCGAGCAGATGTGGGTTACAATTAGTGTTCGCGGAGTTAAGCTAGCAATAGGTACCGCCTACCGCCCGCCCTGGCAAGATGTTGATCTTTTTCTAGACGCTATATCTGGTTCATTAAATTCCCTCACGCAATGTGAGTACACGATATTGACGGGTGATTTTAACATAAACATGCTTAGTGACACGGACTCAAAGACAGACAAGTTAGTCTCATTTTTGAACTGCCTGGGTCTGAAACAATTGGTACAGTCACCCACGCACTCCACAGTGCATGGCAACTCTCTGATAGACATCATCTGTACAAATATTAAACCACGCTCTGTATCAGTTGATGTGATACCGGATCTAGGTGCGCACGCGTTGATTTCTGGCGAATTTAGTTTTAAACGCCCCAAAATTCCATCGCGAACCATTACGTATCGGCCACTGAAGGGCATTGTTAGGGAATGTTTTGATCAGGATCTCGAGTTACTCAACTGGAAAGCGTTAACCGACCTACAAGATGTTAATACAATGGTCAGTGATTTTAACTCGAACTTACTTACACTATTTGATATCCATGCTCCTCTAAAAACTAGTGTTATCAAGGAGTATTGTTACCCTTGGATAACTGACAATGTTAAATTTATGATGCTTTTGAGGAACAAAGCACATGCAGAGTATTTAAAAAACAAAAAATCTGATTCTAAAAAAAAATATTACAAAGAATTTAAGTCACTTGTTTCAAGGTCTCTTTTTTACGAAAAATCTGCTTACTATAAACACAAAATCAACAGTAAAATAAATGACCCCAGAGCGCTTTGGAAAAACCTAAAGTCTACTCTGCTCCCAGCTAAACATAAAGAATTACCTCTACACTTTGATGATCCCGACAAAATTTGTGACCATTTTCTGAATGTGCCGGGAGCGGATACGGTTAGTGATTCATTGCTTGCGTATTTCGAATCTGCGCGAAATAATAGTACCACGTTTAGTTTGAGACCTACAACACGCAAGGAAATCGCGAACATACTCACTACTATTAAATCGAATGCTGAAGGTTGCGATGGCTTTACCATAAATATGATATTACTGACACTCCCTGTGACTTTGGACGCCATAACTGCTTTAGTGAATGCATCTGTCACATCCTCATCTTTCCCTGAGCTATGGAAAATTGCCAAGGTGCACCCATTGCCCAAGACTCTTAATGCATTGGACATGAAGGATCTTAGGCCTATCAGTATACTGCCGGTACTTTCAAAAGTTTTAGAAAAAGTAGTATGTGCACAATTGGTTGAATTTTTAGAGACAAATAGGATCCTCCCAGATGTTCAATCAGGGTTTAGGAAGGGCCGCAGTACAGCCACGGCTTTATTGGATGTGACAGACAGTATCTTGTCGGCTCGGGATGGTGGGATGTGCACTCTTTTGGTGTTGCTTGATTTTTCGCGCGCGTTTGACTGTATTAACGTTCCTCTATTATTGTCTAAGATGGCTTTTTATGGATTTGACGAGGACACAATAAAATGGTTTGATAGCTATTTAGGTGATCGTACGCAATTTGTTGAAATACGGCGGGCAGATGGCTCAACAGTTGTCTCTAGACATCGCTCAATAGGAAGGGGGGTTCCGCAGGGCTCGATTTTAGGGCCAGTATTGTTTATATTGTATTGTGCCGATATATTTAAAAATATAATTAAATGTAAATACCACATTTATGCCGATGATACACAAGTGTATATATCATTTAAGCCGGAAGACTATGAGCAAGCATTAAACGATCTAAATACAGACCTTGAAAACATAGTGCAATGGTCCAATGATAACACGCTTGCCCTCAACCCCACCAAAACAAAGTATATGCTTTTTGGAACCGCAAACCAGTTAAGTAAAATTAAACCCTGTACCAGTTGTGTGACTGTTATGGGAGAGCCTATCGAACGAGTGTACGAAGCACGTAATCTGGGTCTTATCATGGACACGGAACTTCGTTTTCACAAACACGTATCTGAGTCTATCCGTAACTGCTATTACAGACTAAAGATTTTATACAAAGCCCGTCCCTATCTTAGTGAAGATTTGCGAGTCCTGCTTGTGGAGTCTTTGGTTTTATCTAAGTTAAATTATGCGGACACGGTGTATAGCCAACGACTACTGTCTAAGACCGAAAGAATGATCCAAAGACTTCAAAACGCATGTGCACGCTTCTGTTTTAAAGTTCCTTTTAGGGGTCATGTTACACCTTTCTTCAATGAGCACAACATTTTGAAAATGAAAGCTAGGCGTAAGCTCCACTTGGCTAGTCTGCTCTTTGGTGTCATTAAGTCTCATACCCCTTCTTATTTATATGACAGACTATCATGGACAAGAAAACACAGAATCGGTGAGGGCAGAAAATGTTCTCAACAGCTTTCCATTCCAGGGCACAAGTCCGCAGCTTTTAGAGGCAGTTTTCGGTACGCAGCTACCAAATGCTGGAATAATATCCCTCCTCCTATAAAGTATAGTAAAAGCTGCTCAACATTTAAATTTAAGTTAAGGCAATTTTTATTAAATCATCAAAAGGATGCTGAAAATGTTCGAGCCGACATATCTGCCATATAAAACAATTCACAATTTATTATCTTTGTTTTCAAGAACACAAAGTGTAATCCTGTTAATGTCCTGCGAGGAAGTCACGTCACTCCATACATGAGCCGTCTAGGGTATAGTCTTCCCTCCATGGTAGGCCCACTGTCTGTGCCAATACACAGAACTTCAGCCCTCTGGGAATGTTTCAGGTTCGCAGCCTCACACTGCTGGAGCGATCTCCCACCACCAATGCGACGCCTGAAATCAAAGCATTCCTTGAAATTCTAATGCTAACAATTACACAAACTTTAACAAATTTCCCTTTTACACTAGTATTGGTTCACAGTACCTCAGGGGTCATGGCCTGCAGGCTCTGGCTTGGGATATCCTGCGGCGTGGGCTGCTGTGTGTTGGCTCTTCTGTGGGTGATGCTGTCTGGGTTTTGTTACTGCATTCATCCCATATATTTGGAAGCGCCACCTTGTTTCTGTAATTTACGGTTAAACCTTATTAATCAACTGCAGCACACTACGGTTTGTCAGGTTTAGTTCCTTGATGGAAAAATATCCCAATAATTTATACAATTATCAATCGAATTTATTTTATTTTTATACTAATAATTCCTAAAATTAACCAATCGAATTTATTTTATTTTTATCATGATGTATACAAATCTAAACATAATTTCACACTTACCATTATGTCATGGATCTGTTGTTTGTTTGATCGCATTTACCTTTCGTCTGTACGAAGGGATAAGTCCCCGAGTTTGCCATCTACATCATCTAACACAGCCACAAACACTGCTTAAAGGAAGCATTTCCTACACAATCACCCAATTACATGTTTTGTTACATACCACAATTAGATTCAAGTGATTCAATAGTGTGCCATGTTAAATGTTGAATGTTACGTAACCAGATGCTTATTTAATGACCAGATCACAGATGTCAATCATTGTCAATACGTCATAGTCATACAAATAGTTTTCTGACAGCTGTGCGCACAGCGGCACAGATTAGGTAATAGAAGCCGGGGCGGCGCGCGAGTCGAAATGCAAACTGAACGGAATGTTGCCATTAATATAATGCCAATATTGAATTTTATTGTTTTTGTATTTTATTTTATATTGTATTATTTTTTATTTTAATTAATCATTATTTAATTAACCATTAATCATTTAAATATCTCATGGTACGACGTCACAACGTCACCGCCGACTGTTTGTTTAATTTTGAATTTATATACATTTTATCAATTTCTTAAATTGTCATGAATTAGAAGGTATTCTCTTTATTAGGATTCGCATCAAAATCCGTTCCGTTTCATAGCTTACAAGAACAATGCAGTCATGCTATTTTGCCTTGATAGTTTTAGTTTTTATGACACAGATAGTGGGTATTTATTTATTTATTTTTGTTTCTCTTTTACGACACACCACACATACACGTCTGTCCTGTCACAACATTTTATTTGATTTTGTCTGATGATCTTTTACTACATAAGACTACATTTAATTTATTATGTAATTCATTAGATTGGACACTCACTTCCCTGTCTTTCAGATTCAAGCGTATGGCACTCGTGGGTTGCAGCTGAAAATCAGCGTCAGGTGGCACACTTTGTGCAGCCATCTGACATTATGCTGAGCTGAGGCCCTTTTGGCATTATAATAATTGTTTTCTGTTTTGTTATTTTTTAGTTATAAGGTGTTTTGTTTTATTGTAATGCCAATAAACGCATTTTCTTTCTTTCTTTCTTTCTTAAATGCAACAAATAATATCGTAACACCGAATAGTTAGTTTTAGATGACAATCTAAAAAAAGTTTTTGGAAACTTTCCAAATGCTTTTTTTACACCTAAAACGGGTACAACATCAAATTCAATGTTATAATTGCAATTCATTATTAATATTCTAGTTAGTTAGCAACATTTCTTATTTCCCTATAGTATTACTTCCAAATTAATCAAAACAGGTAACTATTTGACAGCTATTTACGACGTTGCCAACTTTTAGGATGCACCCTCTTAACTGAGTGGTTAGAAATTGAATTGACATACGTACAATCAGTTTCGAGCAGAGATACCTACTAGGCACCAGCCTTTAGCATACAATTAGCACATATATGCGAGAAGAGTGTAAATATTTTACACATTACTACGAATAGCAAACAAGTAATGTAGGTATGTGTATGTTAAATAGCGTACAAATTGCAGACAATCTGGCAACCAGATCCGACCATCGTATATGGTCACTACATTATAAATATTGTTCTTGACAAATAAAATAAATAAATATTGTATATGAGGGAGGATTTTTCGCTAAAGCGAGAGCCGAGTCGATCTACGATAAAAGCGCGAAATATAAATAATTCTTCTAGACTCCAGAAACTTTTGGACCGTCACAAAACCCATGCAGCACTCACCTCTCCCCAGGAACCCAGTCCCACCCGTCAGAAACACACACTGGTCCTTATAGAACTGTTGAATCTCAGTCTTTGGTCCTTTACCCTTGGTGAGCTTCTGCTTTTCCTCCTCCTTGGCGTCCATCTTGTCCTCCTCAGCGTAGTAGGTATCCTTGTTGTCCGGGACGAACTCGTGGTCTTCGGAGTAGTCCAGGATGGGGGCTGTGGGGTTCATCGCTTGGTTCTCTACTTCTGCTATGCGGACTGAGTTTTCTAGTTCCTGTTGGGATAAGTTAAGTTAGAATAATGTGGTGTTTACAAAAGAAAAAGGAGCAAATAATCTCGTCTGCCACTGAGAATTGTCGGTGTAATTACGGCACATGAGACATTACTGCACATGAGACATTACGGCACATGAGACATTACGGCACATTGGACATTACGGCACATGAGACATTACGGCACCTGAGACATTACGGCACATGAGACATTACTGCACATGAGACATTACGGCACAAGAAACATTACGGCACATGAGGCATTACAGTTTTGTCTTTGGGATGGCAACACATGATTTGCGTAGCCTCTGGGATTGTATGTATATATATTTACATATTTATAATTTTTCGGTAAGTGTATTTGTCACCTAACTCCTCCTGAACGGCTGGACCGATTTGGATGACATTTTGTGTGTATAATGATTATAATGATATGAAAAACATCAGGGTAACTTACGTGTAGATTGTCCTGTAGCTCTTTGCTGAGATTCCTAACATTCTCAAGTTCTTTCATCATCTGTTCCGTTGGCTTTCCGTACACATCTACTTCAATCTTCTCGCCTTTGATCTGGGCTTCCACCCACTTCTCCATCTTGTCGCGGGTTATGGGGGTAAGCGTCAGTGGGGACTCTTCCAATGTGTGGTTCATTCTGGGGAAGAAGAGAGGAGATTTGATTAGCACGGAGTACGGACCAGCTTTTAGGGTTAGTTATCTTTGTGGCGTCATCTACATCGCCACACACAACGTCACACAAATCCTGCATCGCGCAATTGGAGTTTACCGCGCGATCGACATAAACAACGTTAGTTTTTGTTTACACTAAACCTCTTAAGGAGTCATTGTAATCATCATTGTGAACAATCTTCACTATGGAAACAACGCTGAAATCGCGAAAAAATAATCTGCTGTTCCCTACATTTATGTTCGCATAACTCGTCAAAATGTTGGAAGCTGACTTCAAAACTACTTTTTTTACATGGTTCAAACTGAAAGCATTTATTTCAAACATAGGCACTTTTGAATTGTCAAGGGGTCGGTCAGTCAGAAAGTTGAAACTAGATGCCCATTCCAAAGCGTAGTACAGTAGGTACCTACCTATGGAGAAGAACGGGCAAGAAACTCCACGGACACTCTTTTAAATAAACATACGGTTACAAAATATTGGTTAAGTAGGTACATCATTCATGTTGAATTGAAGTTATATATGCGAGGACGATGCGAAACGTTAAAAGCGTCCGTAATAAAAAGAGAAAAACAAAAAAACAATTTATATATTAATCAAATTAAAATAAGCCATGGCAGCTAGAGAGATGACCAGTCCCAATTTATTAGTTATTTTACTATAATTTTAATAGTTAAGCGGATTAGGTTACTAAATATACGTCGTCTATTGTATTTTATAATGGGTTTCCGCAAAGTCTCGCCAGAGTTAATTAACTTTCTAAGGTTGTGTTTTGAACATTTTAGAGCTGAATGAAGGATGTTTACATATGTACCTAGTAACTACGTAACTAAATGATTGACATTCAATTAGACTCTTAGGGCCTATTTCACGATGTCCGAATAGCCACTAATTACCGAATGAATTCAAAAATGGAACAGAATTTGTATGAAATTGTCTGCCAAGTAACTTAATAGGAACTTAATCGTAGGTAGTGAAACAGGCCCTTAACACTTAAAAGGAAAAAAAATGTTGGTGAAACCGTGAAACAGGCCCTTAACCAAATAGGTACGTATGTAATAAGTATTATCCTTTACAATACACAATACCAACATAAAGCTAACTTTCACAACGACGTAATATTGCCGAAACAAGAAACTGCCGCAATAATGCCTCCGATGTCAAAATATTCCAGTATTTGAGCTGGTTACCGGACCTGTAAAACCTTGCGGACCTACTTTCAAATTAAATTGTTTTTGTGTGTAGGTATTGTTCTCTCGGAGTTTGTTCGAATATAAAACAAAAACGATTTTTGGTTCTTTCTCTATTTAGACGTAATTGTAGGTAATATATGAAAACCCGAAAAGCATGTACATCATGAACGAAATATAAATTTAAAAAAATAATAAAAAAATCAGACAAAAAAGTCCATAGGCACGGCAAGGTTGTTAGCAACAAGAAACTATTTATTTATAACTTTATTTATTAATTAAAGAACACCATCAACATTATATGTATACATTCAACAATTGAATTAAGAATAATAATTATTATTATTAGAATGGCATAACTGCTAATGTTTACACTTTAGGTGTAGGTACATAACATTTAAGGAATAAAAAGATCGGACAGAACCTGCTTATAAACTAAAAGTAAGATTTATTTAAACAAAGCTTCAACAAATAAAATACGACTGAATCAAATTAACAAAAGAGATAACAACAACATAACACACATAATTCAAATTCAAATACATAATTCTACTATTCTGTGGAAATCAACCGGAATTCGCGACAAAAAAGACTAAATTATGTAAGCAGCCTTTTTTTTCAATCACTCACAATTCTCGACCACGCCCTTGTGTTAAGGTCATAGCACAATATCAACGAAAGGGAAAGGAAAGAGATCGTCACCGAATGAACTCGAGCCGTTCAGTATTCTTTGTATGAAACTCCCTACTGCAACGCACACTAATCGGAATCATAACGTAATCGCCTCGCCTCGGGACAAGCTCACGAACCGCAGCCATACGGCGACGATCCAATTTCCGAGTTGATATGTGTGCTATGACCTTTAGTCACCTTATCAACTCAGTTCTAAATATGAAAAAGCGAACTACCAAAAGCTTAGTTGCTTCTGTAATTGTACTGGCACTTGAACCCTACAACTTACAACGGACTTTTTATTACTGTCTGACCGAAACAAGACTTTTTACCGAAACCGTAACCGAATCTTCTTCAAACTTTTTTAGACATTTTTAACGATTGTTTACTGAATTTTAGCTTATTTTTTACATTTATACAGACAGTTATCACGTGTTAAATGAAATAAAAAATAAAATAATTGAACAACGTGAAAAAAAATTGTTTAGGGAGAAGCCATAAATTATAAAAATTAACAATGCCTACTTATACTTTTTGGAACAAAAATTTGTGAGTAACAAAAAACTGATGATAGCGGTTGAACCACGAGCCACGAACTCACTCGAAGTCAGCCGAAAGACTCGTGAGTCGTGATGATTAACGAACGCAGAGTTTCGGTGCGGCCGAAGGTTCGACAGATTTTCTGCCGAAACCGAAACTGAGGCCGAAACTAGATTTTTTCGCCGAAACCGAAACTGAACCTTCGATCAGTCAGACAGTTAGCTAAGTAGTCTTACTATCGTTTGAATTCGTGTGTTACCCAGTAACAGGGTTGTGTGGCAGTCGTTTCATGTAAAATACTGGTAGATCCTCACAAGCTTATAATAAATGACTTACCAAGACTGGCTAAATATAATAACAGCTATTTAGCCATGTGTTTTGGTATATACAATGTGGAGACTACAATACAACAATAAATGAAAATACTGGCACTACTAATGCATAAGAGTATTTTGGAACTATCTCCTAGCATCGAAATTAGAAAAATGAGTTTTTCAAACAATTGAAATAGTAGTGTATGCTGTTCGATCCACCCGGAGGAGCTCGTGGCTAAGTAATTACAAGCCGCACTGGTCGATCCATCAGGTTAACATCAGGTGACCATCTTTACATACCGAGACTCCTCCGTGCCTCGGAAAGCACGATAAGCCGTTGGTCCCGGCTGTCATTCGTGGATCCTTGACAGTCGTTACGAGTCGTCAGAAGCCCGAAAGTCTGACACCAGTCTTACCAAGGGGTATCGTATTACCCAGATATTGGGTTGTGGAGGTCAGATAGGCAGTCGCTCCATGTAAAATACTGGTATTCAGCTGCATCCGGTTAGACTGGAAGCCGACCCCAAGATAGTTGGAAAAAGGCTAGGCAGATTGATTGCTGTTCGATCCACCCTAAGCCTATACAGTCCGTTTATCCAACTAGGCCTAGGGTGGATTCTCGTTAGGGTGGATTTTTTGGGGTGGATAAACGAAATAACCCGAGCTGACTATGGATTTAGCCGATCTTCTACTAGCTATATTGACTAAACTATAGAACATAATAATATACTACTACTACTACTACTACTACTACTACTACTATAGGAGCAGTGGTGGCCCAGTGGTAACGGCCCCGACTTACGAGTTGTAGGTCGTGGGTTCGAACCCAAGCAGGCGCTTTACTTTGTGTAAATAATTTCATCACCACTGCTCTCAAAACGGTGAAGGAAAACATCGTGAGGAAACCGGCATGTCCTAGAACCAAAAAATTCGAAGACATGCGACATCTACCAACCCGCACTGGGCCCGCGTGGTAGATTACGGCCCACTCCCTCTCACAGAGAGGAGGCCTGTGTCCCAGCAGTGGGAACATTAATAGGCTGATGATGATGATGATGATAGAACATATTCGATTTAATTTTTGTATGCAGAGTGGGAACGTCATTAGAGACACGCTGTTTAATTTATTATTGTATTGTCATCTCCACCTTGCATATCCAAGTGACTTAAAAACTTTCGATCTTGTATTGTTTAAAAAATACTTCATAAATGGTTCAATCAATCTGCCTAGCCTTTTCCCCAACTATGTTGGGGTCGGCTTCCAGTCTAACCGGATGCAGCTGAATACCAGTATTTTACATGGAGCGACTGCCTATCTGACGATACCCCTTGGTAAGACTGGTGTCAGACTTTCGGGCTTCTGACGACTCGTAACAACTGTCAAAGATCCACGAATGACAGCCGAGACCAATGGCTTAACGTGCTTTCCAAGGCACGGAGGAGGCTCGGTATGTAAAGATGGTCACCCATCCACTGACCAACCCCGGCAAGCGTAGCTTAACCTGATGGATCGAACCGTGCGACTGTTATTACTTAGCCACGAGCTCGTCCATACGAATTATTTTTACAGCTTCAAAGAATTTATTGACGGGAAACATTTGTAACCTATAACATTTGCATGCTAGGATACAAGCAAAACATGTATACTCTATAATGTATTTTATATAATAACAACTTTATATACCATGTTTTATGCAAATAAATATTATTTCTATAATAGCGGTATCCGGTTAGACTGCAGCTGAGGCTACAGTAGGCAGCGATTTGCGATGCGACTGAAAGAGCGAAACGAGATAAACATGGTATGGCTACATTATAAGCGAAAATTTGGCGTATATTCGGCGATGACGTGGCTACAGTACACATGCAATGAATGCGATCAAATCATTCATCGCGGTTTACTATACTAGCCACACGCATATTTAATAGCACTATTGAACTAGTCGTGCAAGTGAGAAATTTTCTAATAAATGCGCTTCAATTTAGCTGCTATGTTGATGTAGCGTGCGTGATTATATACACATTGACATTGTTTAATAATAATAATAAATAATAAATTCTTTATTTCGGACAACATAAAATCCACTGAGTTAGTAAATTTCTTATAATTAATGTTAGTAATCGAATCGGTTTAGAATTATATACAAAATGACATGATTACTTTGTAAAGTATTATATTATTTTAATTATTGTGAATGTGAAGACTATGTGGGTTCTTTCCTTTTTAAATTTTATTTCTCAGTTGTTTTAATGATGGTCTGCCAGTTTTGAGTAGTTGATGCGGCCTACCCAAATGTCCTCTCTTTGGTATTGTTCGTCCAGTTGAGCTCCTTAATTCTGAGTTGAGCTCCACGATTATTGACAAATGGTTGCACTGACTGGACAGGTCCACTCAAATCTGTGTGGTTCTTTCCTCAAAAGACCATTTCAGACACTAATCTACATGTTTCTCATATGGCTTGACCAAGATTATGTCTGGACTTTAAAAGAGACTGCGACCTCTGAGTTTGTTTCGGCCTTTTTTCTCAGAGTAGTCAGTTAGGAAACGCCGTCCTCATCTAGCTTATTTTAAATTTTTTATTTTTTATTTGACTTGTAAAAGTGATTCCTATATCCTATTTACAGAATAAACAATTTCATTTCATTTCATTTCGTGATTACAGTAAAATTGTTCCTATCGCCTCAGACCAATAAAGAAGTATAGACGGAGCCGTCGTAAACATTCGCGACGAAAAAAGTGAGGACTAATTTCGGCTATGTGTGCGTAACTCGGTGTAAGATATCGTAGATTTGCGCATGTGTGCTAGAGAAAAATGTTGCAAGCGTAATTGTGCTGAGACTCCCCAGTGTGAGAGATACTTTGGTGAAAAGTTTTGTTATTAGGTAGTATTATGTTTTATTTGTCTTGGTTGTATAAAATGAAACGTAATTTATATTTTAATAAGAGTAAGTAATTTATGTGAGCAGTGGTGGCCCAGTGGTATCGGCCCCGACTTACGAGTTGTAGGTCGTGGGTTCGAACCCAAGCAGGCGCTTTACTTTGTGTAAATAATTTCATCACCACTGCTCTCAAAACGGTGAAGGAAAACATCGTGAGGAAACCGGCATGTCTTAGAACCAAAAATTCGACGACATGTGACATCTACCAACCCGCACTGGGCCCGCGTGGTGGATTACGGCCCACACCCTCTCACCGAGAGGAGGCCTGTGTCCCAGCAGTGGGAACATTAATAGGCTGATGATGATGATGATGAAGTAATTTATTGTCATAGAAAGAATAATAAAATTACTAATTTAACAAAACACGCAAAACTTACATTGAAACTAGCAATTTGCCCGCGACTTCGGCCGCGTGAATTTCGACTAACCTCTAAAAAAAATTACACACATTTTCGAAAATTCCTTTCAAAGGGGGAGGCCCCTTTGAAAGGTAGTTTTCGAAAATTAATGTTTACGGTCTTTATCATTTATTTCGATAAATAAGTATTCGTGCCACAAGTATTAAAGTGAAAGCGTCAGGGTACCCCGCGTAATACAAATTTTCTTATGTTTTTTGCAACCACCTTTAGTGTTGTATACAATTTCTTCAAAATGTAATGAACAAACAACGCTAAATTTTGAAGGGAGCCAGTCAACATCATTTCTATTGTCCCGTACAGCTTTAATCTACTTTTCTTTCCACGTTATATCAGCTGGGAACCTAAAAAATATTATATGAAACATAACTATTATTTGAATATATTTTATAATTACTTACGTATCATACAACATGCCTAATGTACTCGAAAACTAAATATGCAATAATAACATTAATAAAAACGCACTTGGTTGTACTCGCAACGTGTGCGTACAAAAATCACAACTTCCCTTACTTTTGGGGAAATGATAATGTTCTTAACTTGCAACACTGACACAATGCCGTCATGATTTCGTGTTCCGACAAATTAAGTCAAATATTTTACGATTATGTTTAAAATATGCATAAAATCGGTTACATATTTATGAAAAGTAATTCCAGAAGACTTTTTTTGAAAGCATGAGTTGTTTTCGCAGCAGTTTATAGACACAGGATGGCATAATTCGCAATTATTATTTAACCAAAAGTACGTCACGCGCTCTCACTCACTCGCGGCAGACTACCGAGCGGCCGTCTTCATATGGCCGAATCGTCTTCATATTGCGTGCCTCACTTTTTTGAGCGCAATGTTCCGTCTATACTTTTTTATTGGTCTGAGCCTATCGCATAAAGAAATAAAAGATCGCTAGTAATATTTGATGTACGGTGTAGCCATATTCGTGAGCATTCATTTTCAAATCAAATCAAATCAAATCGTTTATTGCAAACCATAATGTACAATTACAGGTGGTAAATAAAAAAATAATAGAAACAATTATGGACCCTGTCGGGCACAGCAAATTTATAAATAGGTTGAGAGAGGAAGAGCGCTTTATTAATTTTCATGAATTATTTGTATCCTATCAGCTATGTTAGCTATATTTCCATTCATTCGATTATTCTATAATAGTAATAGTAATAGTCCATTTATTTGTAAGAATATAGTTACAGAGATGTTACACAGTTTTAATGAAGTACATAATATTCTGCCGTTCCCGGCGTACAAATACATTGTCAGGGTTTTGGTTCGCTTATAATAATCATACATTGATAGATATTGAATTAGATAAATAGGGATAGCATTCAAATGGCAAATTAGTCAAATACTAGATATTATTATGTAAATGTCAAAAAGATTTAGTTAAGTCAAAGAGATATAGAAGCAAATAATATTATGATTATTCCTAATATTTATGTCAACTTATCATTCATAAAATCATTAGTTGAGTAGTAGCATTTACTTAAGAGATAATTGAATAATTTACATTTAAATGTCCTGAAGTTTAGAGTTTTAAAACAATCTGGTAGTTTATTATAAACTTTAGTCGCCATACAAAATACATTATTAGAAAACAGAAAACAAAACATTAATATTTTATATGCAGGTCTATCTGTTCATTTATTATTTATTTAATTATATTTAATATTGCTTATTTGTTTACTCACTTAAAATTTTGTTTATTATTATTAAAGTAGTATAATTATTAAGGATTATAGTATCATTTATTTTTATTATTTTACTTATTAAAAGTACTTATTAAAATATATCTGTTGTTCATGACTATGTATTATTGTTGTTGAATTTATCCGTTAATATTATTCTATATCCTATTATATAAGTACCTATTTATATTTCCTTCATTCATTTACTTATTCTATTAATATTTTATATGGAGGTCTATCTGTTCATTTATTATTTATTTAATTATATTTAATTATTTGTTTCAATCGCTCATGTGTCACAGGTCGCGTCGCGGCCTGATGTAACCTCAGCCTGCAGGCCGACCCCAGCAAAGTTTATTGTAGGTGCTGGACATTTTATTTCATAAGCGGATAAGGAAAATAATGGTAAGTATACCCAGCCATTTTGCAGAAAAGTCACTCCAAAAAACACGGCGAAGAAATTACGTAGGTAAAATATAATAGGTAACCTAATCCGCTTCTTAAAGAGTCATAAATGTCGATTTCTTACAGGGTTCCCTGTAAGAAATCGACACGTGTTTCACCCCTCAACGAGGCATCCTCTTTGAGTCTCTTTGAATCTCTCGAATGACTTGTTGCGAACCAGCTATCTAATTACGCAACACATTTTCGTAAGCGATTCCGATAAATCTGTTTCATTTTGACAGTTCAACAACATTTATTGCGTTATTTACGTTGTTGAGCAGAATTTATTTTCGAACTTTTGAAGCAATGGATTAGCAATCTGTTTCAAAGCGATTCAGATTCTGATTGATTGTGCATTACGTAATTAGGGTACCGGACACGATGTGTTGCCACGACAAGCGCCGAACACGTGTCGATTTCTTACAGGGTTCTTTATGACTCTTTAAGAACAGTTAAGCGGATTAGGTTACTAAATATACGTCGTCTATTGTATTTTATAATGGATTTCCGCAAAGTCACGACTTAGTTAATCAACTATTAGGTAGGTATGTAGGTATTAAGCGATACATCATGCATGCCAATTGTAAGACTGCATATACCGAGGAACGAAGCTATAGGTAATATGTGGCTATAGTGTTTACCATATTATGATCAGGGTTGCCACCCGTACTTTATAATAAAATAAAGTTGTATTTCAGGTAATTGTACTCTATACTTTATGAGAACAATAAATTACACGAAAATACTTTATTTCGCATGATTTGATTTCTTTAGGATTTTGAAAAGTTTAATCGTAAGTATTTTTTCGTTAACCGGTCAACGAAATTTATCGATTGGTGCTGAATCGATGTCGCCACTCGCCAGCGCCAAGCACTCGTTTTTACCAATTTCTGAACGCAACCTAACCTCAAATGTAAACAATGTCAGTGTCATTGTCACAATTTCTTGTTTGTTTAATGCGAAGCGGTTTGAGTGCAATAAGAATACGATTTAAAGTTTTATAAATTTATGATTTAATAAATCATGGACAAGAATTTGATACAAACTGTAAAAATCAATAAAAAATATGGTTTTAAACATAATAATAAAGAAAAATAAATATAATTTGATACTATTTACTTATTTTTCTTACCTATAATAACCAATGTACTTTTAACTGCAAAAAAAAAAGGTGGCAACCCTAATAATGATCGTTATTTGCTCAATAACCATCTATTTAGCTTCACACATATGTGCTAAATAATCCTGCTATGTGTATGAAGTACTTCTCACAAGATAGTGGAGAATATTGAGCTATGATATCACTTTTTGGTAAGTACCTATTGTCATAATAACACATTTACGTAATAGGTACTCGTATATCTAGCTAACGTTGTCCTGTTTTCTAGAATTCGATTGCAGCGCCACCTACCGGGTCTAATTGTAGATCTAAAGTGTGGACCCGCTAGCTAATTACGTCACACATTTTCGTAAAAATGATTAAGACTAATCTGTTTCATTTTGACAGTTCAACAACATTCGAGCAGATTTTTTTTTCGAACTTATGAAGCCATAGTTTAGCAATCTGTTTCAAAACGATTCAGATTCTGATTGATTCTGTATTACGCAATTAGGGTACTGGTAGATTTAGATTCTAAACTATCCAGGGACCCACTCAAACACACACAAAAATAAATAATTAATACGTTTCATCCATTAAACATTTAGATCTTCAGCTGTCATTAACGAGACACAATAGAATTTTAATTGTTATGCCCACCTGATGTCCACAATAACGGTCAAGCGGATAACCTGCAGGTCGTTCATACATTGGATCTTTCGGATCATAGGTTTTAAACAAACAGCTCTACTTCTACAATAATCGAATGTTCTAGTAAGTAGACTTACTAGAACATTCGATTATTGTCGTCTCAGAAATCTTATTGACCGATGCTGTGTATACCTACCCACTATGTACCATTATAATATTGTAAGACGAAGGAGACTAGTCTACACGACACAGGGAATCCTAATGTGGAGGCTATATGCTATTAAATTCGGTAATTCTCTCTTCAACAAAAAAAAACGGCGTTTTGAGAGCAGTTTTGCAGAGTGCAGAAAATGTATTTAGTACAATAAATAAAAACTTTTTTGCATGTCTTAGAACCAAAAATTCGAAAACATGTGACATCTGCCAACCTGCACTGGGCCCGCGCGGTGGATTACGGCCCACTCCCTCTCACCGAGAGGAGGCCTGTGTCCCAGCAGTGGGAACATTAATAGGCTGATTATGTTATGTAAATAACTTTTCTATTTTCGTCCGGCGCGGTAAAACCGTGATAATATTATTATAGTTTACAAACTTCTATCGCATATTTACTTCCGACTACGAAAAATGGCATGCTTAAAACAAATCTACGTGATGCACGCGCCCATAATTTTCCTTAGTAATCATTTTAATTGACAACTCAGACTAATTACTTAATAATTGTTATACCAGAGGTTACAGCTTGTTCAGACATTTTAAATTATACCTGCAGCATCGGTTTTGATTGATTACGTCATAGATTTGAATCACGCCGGTATGGGTGCGAACTTGGGATGCAGTGATGCACAATTTTTGTGTTAGGTACATGTTGTTATTTGAATATTGTAATTCAGGTACCCTACCTAATTGAAATGTACACAGGGAACTTTTGGAGGTCGTCACGCAATGCTCAAAACAGCAAAAATAAATTACGTTCGTTCTGGATTATTAAATAGGTAACCCAAAACATAATTAAGTATGTTTTTTTTTAAAGATTATTTCTTTACGACTTTAGATTATTTCTAACTTGTAATAAAATGGCATTAGGTACTTATAACAACACAGCTTTTAGTGTTAGGGCAGTGTCTTCAGTTACCAATAAATAACTACGAGTAGCCTTACAGAATAGGCTATCTTATTAAGGGTACACTAGTCGACGGCTCAAACTCGTTGGTGGGCGTAACTAATATGCATGCTAATTAGTCTAATTATTCCTGTTTATATCTACTATTGTATTTATTGTATTTTTATTTGTTTTTTTTTTTTTTTTTTTTTTATCTACTATTCTTTTATTCTCTAGTGGCAAAAACCCAAAATACAAAACCAAAGACACCGACTTCCGAAATTAAAGTTACCTATTTTTATTCTGTAGTGTTTTTTTTTGAAGTCAGTTGTTATTTTTTGTAAAGATTTTTTTTTAATATTGTTCCGATAGACTATTTATTTTCCCACTGACCATAAATCTTTTATTTCTTGTGCAAAAAGTTACCCTAGGTCTACCTATAGTAGACCCACATTTCGCCCGTTATTTTTAAGTCCCATGTAATAGGGGGCGACCCTATTGCCATCAACCGGGCATAAATCCAGACTCCGGGATGCTAGGTACACTGAGAAATTCCAGATGGAAAAACCCATAATAACACTTTGCCGTGATACCACGTACTGTGATATTATGAGCGTCAAAACCGGTTTGGTTAAGTTGACAAGTTGACTCATATCGGAACACGTATCGAAATCGATTTTAATTGAAGATTGATTTACTATATTTTAAATAATTACATGTTTAGTAAATATTTTCAACTTATTTTTAGATAAATAATATTAATATATTAATAAATATATTTATCCTTTATTACATATGAATTATGGGTGCGCCAAAGTTCACCTAAATTTTCCACCCCGATAATTGGAAATCCGAAAATGTTCTTCCTAACATTTTTCATCCTAACAATCACAATTCCTAACTACTCTGTCTCTAATGTTCATAATTCCGAACCATTCAACTTCATAATGTCAGTAGCAATAAACATCTATTATACTTTTATTTTTTTTCCTATATTTTCTCAACATAACCATCTTTTACACTATTATTCAAAGTCATATCTTTTTTGTTTAGATTAGGATTAGGTTAGGTTAGGTTAGAACTGTGACCAACTACGCGCGAGCCGAGCGAGCGAAGCGAGCGGTGCCGCGGCAGCGGCCGGCGAGCGCTACCTCGAATATGGTCGCGAAATTTTTCTAAGTATTTTTTTCATAGTGCCCCCAAGACGACACTTTGACCTGAATTTCAGTCATTTAAGACAAAAATCAGTGAAACGACCTTTAATCATTCTAAACAGTTGGTTTTTAGACATAATTATCTCAGGTATAGTTATAGTAATAAATATGTAACAACAATAACCAAAAATAAAATGGCTAAATGTAAAAATGTGAACAGCTGTTGTTTTGTAATTACAAGAAATACTTAGTTTAAAAACAAACCTTTTCCTTCAAAGCATCTGGTTCATGATTATGTTTTCTCAGTAGCATAAAAGCGTTTTATGATAAAAAACAGTAGGAGTTTAAATATATTTACATGAATGATATTATTAATTACAATTTTCGGAAACATGAGTGTTATGAACATCGCCGGTAGCACTACAAATAGTATGAATGAAAACTTTAAGATGAAAAATTTTAGGGAGAGTGATCATTCGGATTACAAATCGTTAGGAAGAACAATTTCGGGGAAAGAACTTTAGGTGAGCCAATATGGACCCATGAATTATATTTAATCATTTAAAAATATAAAAAATATATTATAATATTAATAATTTATTATTTATTTATTTTCTTAATATAATATTTTTATTTAAATAAGCCATACATTTATTAATAATATTTGCATGCCAAAATATGGCGAAATGTGTCATCGCCAAAGAATAATTATTTATTAACACGTTTTGTAACCGCATATAAAACAAAATGACTTTGACTTTGACTTTTTTCTTTGTTTCTACTATTGATGGCATCAATTAATTATTGATTCAAGGCAATTGACTGACATCGTCGCTCTAGTCATATCAGTCTCATTGAAATTGCACACACATGTCAAGTTCATAAACCTTGGGACGGATTGTTATAGTTTTTACATCGCCATCACGCCTGTATCTCCCAAAGGGGTAGACACGAGTGTACGGTATTTTGCGGTAAGTTCAAATCAAATTCTGCGCCATTTATACGGTCTTAACCCAGCGTCAAGCTTACATTTTAGCAAGGGCGTCGCCAAGGGGGACGGGGTCGCTCTGGAGCAGGGGTTGAAAGCGGTAAAGGTATAAGGGTATGGTACCGGTATAGAATTACGATACATCTTCGATTTAAAGGTAGAACCAAAACGGTTGAGAATTACGGTTGTGGTACCGTTAAAAAAAGGTTTATACATATATCTTTTTACGGTATCGTTATACCTATAAATTACTAATACCTTTACCGAAATCATTTCGGTACCG
Source organism: Conistra vaccinii (assembly GCA_948150665.1). Taxonomy (NCBI): domain Eukaryota; kingdom Metazoa; phylum Arthropoda; class Insecta; order Lepidoptera; family Noctuidae; genus Conistra; species Conistra vaccinii. The sequence continues at coordinate 3,775,256 of OX411344.1, read as the reverse complement.
AAAAAATTACGCGACGAAGAGCGAAGAACGGGCGGCAGCGGCGCGGGGCACGGGGAGCGGTGCGGCGACGTTGCTTGAGTTGCCAGCCAGTTGTCAACTCGATCGTGTCGAGACTTGAACGAATTTGCAATTTTCGTGCCTATTTAATTTCACTGTTGCTTTGTCTTAGTTTCATTACACTGTGGTCTTACATTATCCAAGAGCACTCATAAAACGATGGGAAGAAAACGGAAGAACGCGGTTTACTCTTACTTCTCTTACGATAAAACCTCAAAAAGTTCGAAATGTTTAGTCCCCGGTTGTGAAACAATCGTCAAGGTTAGTACCTATGAAGTTTTGAATATGTATTGAATTTTGATAGTAGGTTATTGAAGTTTATATAAAAAAAAACCAAAAGCGTCAACTGTGTTTCATATAGAAGGTATTCAACGTGTTTCAGCTAGGGCTATTATATTCCCAATGGGGGCGGTACAGCCCCCTGGGAGATCGCGTTAAAATACTTTGAAAATACATGTAGGTACCTACTAGATATGAGCGCCGCGCCGGCGCGGGCGGCGCCCCGCCGCCGCGCCGGCCGCGGGCGACGGCGCGCCAAGCCCGAGCGGCGGCATTCACGCGGACCGAACCGAACGCACGTCTTCTGCGTGAATGCTTACAGAATGGCGTTACTAGACGTAAACGATTATAAAACAAAACTCTTTGACATTACAATTTCTGTGTTGTCCAAGTTATCAACAAACAAACACAGTTTTTGTTGGATCTATTTTGGTCAGACTATTTTAATTATGTTTTCCTTTTTAAAATTCATCTTGAATTCAATTTCTCACGGCAAAATTATAATAAATCTTAATTATACGTAAATTATTGTTTTATTTATTTTCTTAAATAAAGGACTTCATAAAGTCAGCGCGCCGCCACCGACAGATTGACCATCGGCGCTCATATCTAGTACACACGGCTACACATCAAGCTATACAATGTGTTTGGTCTCGGACTGTACAAACTTAAAGGGAAGGTAGTTTGCTCTATTTTATCAATAAAATTATTCTACATGAATGGCAGCCATTTTTGTATTTTGATCGCATTTTATGAAGCGTGCATACTAAAAGTACTTTAACTTTGGAATTTAATGTCCAATTACCGTAAACGAAAAGTGTTAACAATGGGTTAAGTAACTCAAATATTGCCAATAAATGCTGCATCATATTGAAATAAATGCTAAAAGATCAATATCACGTTAAAATTAACATTGTTTTTTTAGTTTATCAAGGTTATTACAAAATTCACATCCTTTTATCTACTCGTCTAACAGATGTTTAGTTTACCTAAATAATGATACCAAAATCTTGATTCTATGACAATCGGTTTAAGAGATATTGGTGTTGGAACATAGGCTGCGTAGATAGTGAGTTCATAACGATTTGGTTTTTCTGTAGACATTTACAGTGATGATCAATGATACCTATACGCTGCAATTATGTTATTTATATTTAGTTTGAAAATTATGACCAGTTTGACCTATACAGCGTACAGGAATAATTATCCAGAAAGATCCCATTTTGCTCAACACTTAATAGATTCCGGTCATTCGTTAAATAACAATAACACTTTCAACGTAAGAGGTAATTTGTGATAAATAAATTGACAGACCTAATGAAAACTATTATGTAAAGGAGACATTGGATTTTTTTTCTTGTAAAGGAGACGGTAGTCTATAACCGGTTGAGAAGCTATGAGCTAGGGTAATTTAATCCGAAAGGGGGTTGTTCTACACGTCTAGGTCTTTGTGAACAAAAAATTTATGTTCTACAACTTTAATAGCTGAACCACGTTGTAAATATTTGCATAGATTTTAAGGTCAATATACCCAATGTACAGACGCACATCAAGTTACTACAGAATATATATATTTTTTGTCTTTCAGGGCGAGCACGGTACAAATTTACTGTATCATTTATCGACCAAACATCCTTCTGAGTATAACATAGTCAATGACCGAAACAAGTTGAACGCAAGCGAAGAACTTTCTCAGTCAAATGATGAAAATGATCTGAATGTTTCAAATAATAGTGACCGCCCAGACAAAAAAACACAAAAAACTTGTTCTTCAAAATTTACGTACATACAAACGCAGTGTGTTAATTTAGTTACAGTACATGGGAGGCCATTTTTACTGATGGATGATCAGGCATTTAAGAATATTATAGCAATGACATCTATTAGCCCGAGAGAAGCTCAATCTCTAAATTCACACTCAATAAAAAGATTAATTGCAGAGAAGGCTGAAATTGTGCGAGAAAATATAACAAAAGATGTAAAGGGCAGGCTGGTCTCATTAAAAATTGATAGTGCCACTCGACTAGATCGTGCATTTTTTGCTGTCAATGTCCAGTACATCGAAAATGCCTCGGTGGAGATTAGAACTTTAGGTATGGCAGAGATGTGGGAAAGAAGTACATCCGATTACCTTAGAGAAAAATTATTATACATCTTAAGGAAGTACAAAATAACTTTGGACCAAATTTATACGATAACATCTGATAACGGTTCCAATATGTTAAAATTGACTCGCTCGATCAACGACATTTTGAGAGAAGAAGATTTAAGTGATGATGAGGCAAATTCAGATCTAGAATACAGTTACAGTACAGAATTAGAGGTAAATTTTCAGACTAATGACGATGTCCCATATGAAATAACATCAGTTCGGTGCGCTGCACACTCACTGCAGCTAGCAATTCAAGACGCGCTTAGAGAAGATGAATCACTCCCTACTATCGAACAAGCGCGTTCTATGGGGATGCACGCGCAAAGCTCAGCGTAGATGTCGCCAGCGGCGGGATGGCCGCTGTCAAATAATTTTCGCATTGTTTACATTGGTGGTTTTTGCTATATATTGTGTTGAAACCGATCCACCATGGTTATTCCTAACATGTATTGTTCCTGGAATCTTATAGAATTGAAAGACGACCTAAACAAACCAAGAGCAAGGATTACTGGAAAGAAATGAGACATTATTGCGAGGTAGACTTCTATCTAATAAAATGTTTTTAATCAGTGCTAGGGTCTAGATTTGGATATTTTTTTTGTTGTAACATGTTAATTATTACTTGGTTCATGGTAGGAAAATTTACCAAAATTGAGAGAACCGTACTTTAATAATAAATGGTATTCTTTAATGTTTAGGTTAAGTTTATTTTTCATTAGTGCTAGGCTCTAGATTTGGGTATTTTTTTAGTTGTAACGTGTTAATTCTTACTTGACTCATGGTAGGAAAATTTACGAAAAATGAGAGATCATTTACTTTAATAATAAATGATATTCTTTATTTTTTAGGTTATCTATGACCGAAATTTTTAATTCAGCAATCAAAGCCCTCAAGCTTCCGAAAGCCAAGCAATTGACGTTCCTGCTGTAGAACTTTACATAAGACGTTAATAGCTCCACCAAAGCTCTACCATATTGCCGAAAATTACCAATCAACATACTCAAAGTTACTTTTAGTTTTACTCTTTTAGTTTCCCACTTTCTATTTGCGTAGTATCTTTGGGAAATAAATGAACACCGGAGTAAGTATTTTAGTACTTCGTGGTACAGCACACTTATGCATATTTGGAGAAAATTTGAATTTACTGAATGATAGGTTATAAAATGTATGGAATTGACAGTTTTCAATGGCCATTTCGACGATGCGCCACCTATCGTGATAAAATGGCAGTAAACATCCCCATTGTTAGGAAACTGCGAACACCTACAATGAAAAATATTATAAAATCGTCAAAAAAAAATAAAGCTATTTTAGATAATAATACACGATGGCATTCAACTTTTGACATGTTAGAGCGTTTGAAAACTTTAAAGGATTTTTGCTCTGAAGTCCCTGGGGAAGAGTTGTATGGTTCTCTCACCTTTTGGGATGCTATTGATGATTTACTAAGTTCTCTGAGGCCCGCTAAAATATGCACTAAGAACTTACAAGCGGAACAGCTTACACTGAGTGATTTTTTTTATTTTTGGACAAAATGTTCTTTAGAGACATCACACGTGCAAACCCCTCTTGCGCAACAGATATGTTTATTTATGAAAAATAGACAAAACCTTTTGATGACCAATGCCACATTCCTTAGTGCATTGTATTTAGATCCTCGATTTCAGGTAGTATTATCAAGTGAAGAGGAAGCTTTGGCTTTACAACATTTAAATGTTACTTGGTTCCGAATTTTGAAAATTCAAGCCAATGATATCAATACTAATCAAGAAGGAGATGAAAATTTCTCTCGCCCAAGTACATCTTCGGCAGCAGATGAACAGGACGAGATGGAACTTATGTTGGCACAAACCGAACGAGAAAAAAGATGTGAACAACGCTCTCGTTACATTCATACTCGGGCCGATATTACAAATATATTACAAAATTTTTCGAACCATACGCGACTACCACTAAATGAAAATATATTATCATTTTGGCAAAAAAAGGCTTTGTTAGAGCCTCAATTACATTTATTAGCTAAGGTGGTGTTCGCAGTGCCAGCCACGCAAGTAAGTGTGGAGCGCCTTTTTTCGTCATTAAAATTTGTACTCAATAACCTTCGTTACAATTTAAATGAAAATATCGTTGATGATATTTTATTAATAAGAAATAATCAATAAATACCGTGTGAATTATTCCTCAGCCCAGGATCCTGACTTTTGAAACATTTTAGAATAAAAATTAAAATTATACTTTCACTAATAAACACCAAGTGAGGGCATTTTGTTTAAGCTAGATCATTTAATTTATCACCTCACCTTGTCTGATTTCTCCACAGTTCTTACCTTTTTTGTTTGTTTTTGGTATTAAATAGTTCTGAAAATCAGATGACAACCACTTGGATATGATTTACCTCGTTTATTTTGTTTAAGTATGTGTGTTTTTATATGTTGGGTTGTATTTTGTTTTGTTTGATAAGTACTTATGTTAAATCACATAATATATACTCGTATTACAGTAATTTTTTCATTTGGTTCAGTATTTTTTTGTAAAAATAATTTTGATAAGTACCTAACTATAATAATATTTTTGGTCAGTAGAGTTAAGTAAAAATTTGTTTTTTCGATTTTTATTACCTATGCTTTTCGACTCGGACTCATGTGAGGATCATTTTATTGTGTTGGAAGAAAAAAATCTCAACAGCGGATGTTAGTCAAATTTAATTAAATGTGTTCTCTTATAAAACATACGGGTACATAAATGTTCCATATTTAGTACATAGTATATTGTTGTTACGTTTGTTTTTACATGTATAATCTTATCATCAACAAACTAATCATCTTCACTAAAAAGATTAAATGGTTTATATGACAGTTTCCCGGTACATTCTAAGTTTTCGGATTTTGCCTTACTGTCTTAAATAAAATAAAAAAACAGTAGAAACCCATGTTTTATGTGGCTTTTCTGGCATGGAAAGCTAATGCCAGGATCCTCGCCAAACCTTATTGTATTACTTTTTTACATGAATGACTATTATGTTCTGATTCTGAATGATGTTTCGGTATCTTCAAAATATATTTTCGTGAAGGTGTAAAACTGAGGATTTTAGGCTTATTTATGTGTACCTATTTTGTTTAGGACCTTACTAAACACTATGACACTCATGAAATTGGGACTTCCTATGTTACTGTATTTCGTGTTCGGAGAAAATAAAACATGTTTATCATATTTGTATTATCATTTATTATCAGTCAACCATTTAATTAAAAACGTAATATTATGTTTACCTATTCTTAACCTAGCTCTTCAGAATCAGTTAAAGGAACATCTTTAGAGTGCTTCCCTTCCAAGGAATGTAGGAATACTAATATTCTTGAGTACACACGGGCTCTCATACAAGTTTTTATATTTTTCATCTCTTCTTTTATAAGTAAGCTAAAAATGTCATTTCTTTGATCCTTTTCTTCTCGTTGAATAGCCATGCAGTGGAAACATTCAGGTCGATGTTTTTCTTTCTCCAGATGTTTTTCTACTTTAGGGTAGAGAACAGAGGGAGAGTGTGGTCGTTCCGAATCCACTAAAATATCTGGCGAATGATGGCGCTTATTCTGACCCATGATGGCTGGTTCTGAAATAAATCATAAAAGCAAAAAAATTATAAAGTACAGTTTTTCTCTTGCTGCACAATCGGTCATAAAACGTGGGAGTGGTGCAGAGAGTATTTCGCTCTCTCTCCCACTCATGGGTCTTATGGGCGGGTGCAGTGTTGCGCATTATTTCAATATAAGCGGTATCGATAGTGTACTCGTATAATTTGGATCTTATTATTTGAGTAAATAAAAAAAATACAAAAAAAATATGAGTAAAAATAATACAAATTAAAATAAGAATAATTAGATGAAAATTTAAAAAAAACTAATATAATTTTGAATGCTTATATATATATAACTAAAATTTTACCTAAAACTGCATTAACACCCTGTACAATATACGCGGGGGCCAAGTCTACTAATTTACAAACGTCACAATGGTCTCTCTATGGTGAGTTTTTGACAGATTTTGTATGGCAAATCTGTCAAAAACTATCAATCGAGAGACAATTGTGACGTTTGTAAATTAGTAGACTTGGCCCCCAGGCCGTGCAGTGTACCCTTGTGCGGTGCGGTGCCATAATGACTCACTCGTTTTTATCGATAACGGCGTTGCGCTTGCGCCCGCGCAACATGCTCACAGCCATGTACGTACCCAGGTTATGGCCCAGGGAGGGGGCAAATCCGAAATTTCCCCCGTGCATGTTTTACTTAGTTTTTTAAATGCTGCGTTCGTGTATTATTAACCGACTTTAAAAAAAGAAGTTCTATGTTCATCGATATTTTCGTCAACTTGAAATTAAATTTTATAAATAAAAAAAAATAATCGTCAATTGTGGACTGTTTTAAGTTTTCTAAAGAATTTTTTTTAATTGGTCCTCAATTGACGAAAATATCGATGAACAGTAGAAACAAAAAAAAACAGCCGAATATCCCTTTTTAAAGTCGGGTATGCATGATAGACGGCTACACATCAAGCTATACATTTCCAGTTTATGCTGATCTCGCATTGTAAACGATTTCTGTACAATGCGAGGTCAGCTTAAACTGGAAATGTACGAGTATAGCTTGATGTGTAGCCGTGTGTACAACCTGTAAGGCGCAGCGCGGTTTTTCTCAAATAAATGCATAATATTGCAATTGTAAAGTAAGTCTTAACGTAACATAAACTTTTATCGACATCAGTACCTACTTAGGCATACAAAATCCAAGAGGGGTAGCAGCCTTCCCCTGCCCCCTGGATACGCCCATGCTCACAGCTCTGCCTTTCTATGATTTATGGCCGAGTGTGCAGTGATACAAAAATTGTACTATAGTAGGTACTTTATTATGTCGTGACTCGTGACCCCCCAGAGGGTCGGGAAATCGGGACCCATCATTTGAAAAACACTGATCTACCTAATGGGCGTTTTTCCACTTGCAACGGCACGGCACTGGCCCGAAGTAAAAATGTATGAATATAATATATGGCATGTCTTCCCACTTGCCGGCACCGGCGACGGCATGGCATGGCGTTCATACATTTTCGTTTTCCCGCAGCTGAGCCGGTGCCGATGCCGCGTGCCGTCCCGTAGCCGTGCCGGTAAGTGGAAAAACGGCCATTAGAACAAATATCTAGGCAAGTATAAATTATCTAATTCTAAGTTGAATGAAATACAATGACAAGTAAATACCTACACTTAAAGACAAAAATACTTAATTTTAAAATACCTGACGATCATTTCTCCCATGATACCTACCTAAAACTTACCTAAAACTCCGTTCTATAACAAATAGGGATGGTGTTTATTTGTCTTTAGGTATAGGTATCGTGTTTATATAAATATTTTGAGTTGTGAGTCCGTAGAATGTGTCCCTGTCCCTGCATCGTAGGCCTGGACACGACCCTGCCGCGGCGCGGCGAGCGGTTAAAAGTTTAAAACAAATGCACAGAAATTGTATGAAGCATGCCAGTTGCCACGGCGGCGGCGGCGGCGGCGTGCCGCTCACAGCGGCAACTTTTTAGTTCCCACACCGCGCCGCTCGCCGCGCCGCTTGCCGTGCCGCCCAATGTCGTAGCCAGGCTCTTAGGTTGCATACAAAAGTTCTGTTTGTGCCACACGGAGCGCGGCGATGTAAAAAGAGTTGACTGCTGACTAGGATTTCTATAGGAAACCGAATGCAGCGACTTTACGATCTCACAACTCGAAAAATTACGTCGGCCTCACTCTAAAAAAGCATAAAGTAATACAAATTTATAGGTCTAATATCGTTACTACATAGGTACGTTTGTACTTACTTTTATCCATCTTGGCGACAATCTAGTTGTAAAGTTACAAACAGAGCACACTTGTGATTACTGATTAAGTTGACAAACTGTTACGTGCCTAATTGAAATAAAAATTATTTAACTTTGACTTAGAAACAAAGTAGACGCGGAAACATGAATTGCGGCAAAATGGTAAAACAACCTGCTTTGTCTGGCTGCCGACGCACGAATATCAGTAGATTTTCGATCGAGTACCGACACGACGCGTTACGCCTCGGCGCGGGCGGCAGGGTAAAAAGAAAACCTTTATTTTATAATTTAGGTACTTGAAAAAGTAATGATACCGCAATATTACAATATCGAAATTATACAGGTACAGTTACTTTAAGGTATAGTAATTTAAAGGTACCGTTATTTTAAGGTATTGAAATTTAAAGGTATGACGTCATACCGCTTACCGTTTTAACCGTAATTTTTTCGGTTATTCAATCCCTGCTCTGGAGGGGTAGCCAACCCCAAGAGTTAAAAAAATAAGCATATAATATACATATTGCACACCGGGTGCAATAACGTCATAACTAACTAAAATTGGTAAAATTAGTTTTTGATCAGTATATTATGAACATGTAAGTCTCAAAATGACCCACAGAGGGCCTAAATGTCATTGTGGTTTTGGCTGGTTTTTGTAAGCGCTAATGCGAGAACGACGAACGTCCTAATTGGTCAGTTGCGCGTGGCCCCCCGCAGAAAGGGTTTGAGTGTAGGAGCAACATCGTCATAAAGGTAATATGTAGGTAAAACAAAAAAAAAAAACTGGGGAATCTATTAAAACGGCTTCTATTAAACTTATAACATTATGAAGGCATACATATTTTTAAGTATAAAACTACATAAAATTTTAACCGCGTTACTAATAAACGTTGTTTATCGCCTGTATAGTTACACACCGATTTCTCTCTTTCAGTCGTGAGTAATTTGACATTCGAAAGAAGAAGACAAAGCGTTGTGTAACTATACAGACGCTATACAACGTTTCGTTTAGTTCCTCACAAAAGAACATCCGACTTCGTTGGCATACCTAACCGTCCGCCATTTTGAAAAAAACTAGATTTGGCGGCCAGTGATGAAACAAGTGTCAATCGATAGAGTAAGTGATTACAAACAAAAAATATTTAGTGATGAATATCGTAAGTGATATACTTTCTGAGATATTTGAGTTCAAAAATTTAAAAATAAAACATGAAAATAATAGTTTTATGCATTTTGTGGAGTTATTATGAGAAATAATATTATGCTATATATGCTGCATAGTCGGTTTAATAATAAAAGTATTTGAAATTAAAATGTATTAATAAAATATGATATATAGGTATGATATATTATATATTTTAGGTATATATGATATCCTTTATTTCAATTAAACTTACCTGTGCATTACATTTTTAAACATAAAAAAAACATTTAAGTAGAAAAGTAGAAATACAAACCACCGGTATCGGGAACAGAGTCTAAGCTACAGGTCAGAGCTCCTGAGAAAGGAATCTCCTAACGATACGCGCCGTGTACAGAAGTACCGCTTTCTGGATCAAGCCCTTGATCCAGCTGCCTAACGAAAGCCTCCTCAGATATTGGTTGAGGCTATTTTTAAATGTTTTTGTTTTTATATTTATAAATGTAAATAATTATATGTATCTACATTAAATAAAGGAAATAATAATAACATAATATAATGTACTAAAAATAATAATGTAAGATAAACCCGCAGGGCAGCATGTGGCGAGCTGTTGGGCAGTAGCGACCCCACGGACCCTATCTCCCGTGAGAAATCTTGTTCCTCACCTCTGGCTTGCCTTTATTGGCCGGCCTGGAGTGAACACTGACGAGGAACAGAGCTCCCACCTCATTCTTGCCTTAATTGGCCGGCTTGAGTGGAGATTCGCAAGAGCAAACGTGCTCGGAGGAAGAAAGTATTCCAGTAAGATGCTGGTAGGGATCTTGACCGTACTTCCGGGACAGTCCTGATAGCCGTGGAATACCGCTCCACTCCTCATAACCACCTCAGGACATGCTGCCCCCTTGTCGCTACGACACTTTGTGCAAACGACCGTTTTCGGGGGCCCATTATTGAGTGTGCAAGTCACCCCCTGCCATTTTATCCGTGTATATATAAAACATTGATCAGGCAGGGTCCATAGTTCCAGGTCACCAGTCAACTTAAGCCACCCGAACCCATAGTCCATTACCTTTGTATCCATATCCTGCAATAGTCCTACGCCAGCCGGGGGTTGTCCTTGGGTGCACTTGCATAGTGCATACAGGGATAATCGTCGGTTGGTGCCTCATTTCATTACAAACGTCTAACGGGCCTCTGCGAGTTGGCTCCGGCCCCTCGTACGCCTTCCAAAGGTCCGGGACCCCAGGGTCCCGAGAAATGTCTAAGACCCTAAATGTAGGATAATAATTTCTCGCTGTTCTCGTCTGGCTAACGGAGACTACTTGCATAGACACAATTAACCTTGTAGCCAGGATACACCAGCAACTTGCTCTGAAATACAGTCTTGTGGAATCGGAAGTACCGTACTATAGGTATGTGCCCGACCCAGTACTCGAAAATGGCAATATATTGTATTGGGTTTGATCTATCATCACTGACAGGACTATTGTTGCCAATAAGTCAGACACAGTGGTGATAGATCGACTAGAGCGTCGTACAATGACTATTGATATAGCGGTCCCGCATGACGACACCTCGTGAAAGCTGAAAAAGATAAGCATATTAACGAGGTTGTCGACATGTGGGATGTGGACTCAGCGATCATTGTATCGATAGTCGTGACAGCCAATGGCTGTAGCCACGAGCCTCGACCAACACCTGAGCAGGCTCTCGTTCGGCAGCTGGAACAAGGGCTTGATACAGAAAGCGGTACTTCTGCACACGGCGCTTACTGTTAGGAGGTTCCTGTCCCAGGAGCCATGACCACCGGTAGCTAGAATCCTGCTCCTGATACCGGTGTGGTGTACTACGTTTCTATAAAAAGATTTAAAAATGTAAATTATTATGTTTGTACTTAAATGAAATCAAGGATTTTTTTTTACCGGTTGCTACAGCAAGGACGAACTTCACTGACTCATTTGTGATCCAATAAATTGAAAAAAATAAAAAATATTACTTCTTAATTTTTTCACATGTTTTAACTCAAATATCTCAGGAAGTATATCACTTACGATATTCATCACTAAATATTTTTTGTTTGCAATCACTTACTCTATCGATTGATACTTGTTTCATCACTGGCCGCCAAAACTAGTTTTTTTCAAAATGGCGGACGGTTAGGTATGCCAGGTCCCATACTAAAATGTCGGAACCCCTTTGATTACGGATACCTAAATAAAAGTAATTAAGTAAGTATTCATAATTTTGTTAAAATTTTATACTTATACCAATTATTCATATTTAATACCTTATATTGATAACAAAAAAGAAAAAAAAAAAGTAAGTTAAGTTTAAAAGTTGCTATTTTTTAAAAGTTGATTGTGTTTTTTTTTAGATTGACTTTTATGACGTTATTGCACAGACAAGTTCTACTTTTATTTTAACTTTCTGACCAACAACGTCACAAAATGTAGTAATCGTGATGAAACACAAAAAAAAATTTGCCACTCACATTTTTACTTTCTGAATCAACCTTAATTTGAAAATATAGAGTATAAACAACTGTTAAATCTATCTCTTGTAAAAAACATCATTTGTTACTTATGACGTTGTTGCACCCGCTGTGCGTAGGGCGATCTCATCTAATTTCGTGGTATAACATATTAAGTAATAAAATATACATTTAACATAATAGAAAAACTTTTTAATTTCATTAGGAGCATAAATCATACTTTTGTGCATAGTTTTATCCATCGACATGATAAATAACACAAATACACATGAAATTATCTGTGTTTTATTACACATAGTTCTCTTTGGTAATTAAGTGATAGTCACCTTAAGTCCGTGATACATACTACCCTAATTACGTTGTCACGAAATTACGTTAGACGTAATCATTTTTATATCACGGAATAAGAAAATAGAGCATAATATTACTAAACTAAGGGCCGATTTTGAATCGTCAGTTATACAATCAAACAGATTTATTCAAATTAGTCAAATACTCAAAAATAATCATCACTTTATGTTTCTTGGTTCACATAATTATAAGCCTAAGTAAAAATATAGCTCACTTAATTCCGTGATAAAATAATTGAAAAGTGGTCTGTAACTGAACTCAAACTGCTCATTTGGTTTTTAAAAACATTAATCTCTATTCTTTTGCTATTAATAATTAAAAACACTTCATAATATCATAGTATTACACCTTCTTTAAAATTACCTTGGTTAATTCCGTGGCTGTCTTCAATTCAAAACTTGCAAAATCGTTAACTTTTCGAGTGAATAAAATAAGGAACTATTTCAAAACTATGCGTTATTGGCTAATAATTTATACTGCAACACAAAGTTCAAGCTTAACTCACTATTATGTCTGAGTTTTGTTGAAATCTATTCAGTTTTTATATTAAAATTCGATTAATTAATATGCATCAAAACTTCAATGGCCGCGCCGTAAACAAAACTGCGAGTTAAGTGAAAAAAATGCGGATTGTTGCTATCTCGCTTGCTCAACTGAACCAGATTTTTACATACGAATAGAAGACTTATTGCGTCGTCATAAGGTTTATTTTAAAAGTATGAAGTCGTCTCATATAACTTAGTATTCGATTTGAAATATGGTGTCACGGAATTAGTTGTATTTTATCACTTAGTTACCCAAGTTTACCCTATAGAAACTACATATCTATAAATCCAATTTTGTTTATTTGGACGACTTTCATTAGGTTTTTTAAAGTTCCATATGTCCTAAAAGGGGTGTAATCCGGAGTCCGGGGACGTAATTCGTATCAATGTGTTGGTGGTAGGCCGGTATCTACAGTTTTGAATAGTTTTGGGGAAAACGTCCCGAAAGATCCGTTTCCAATCCACACATTGAAAATGAAAATTATTACTTTTCTCAGTTCCTATCGGGACTACCGAATTAAAAATCAAAAGTCCACCAGCGTCGATTTTGACCCCATTGTGCGCCGTAGAGGTAAGACTCGCACTACAAGAAGTGTAATGCTTCATTATGCTCTTGACTCTTCACTGTACCTACAAATCATACTTTTCCCATCCTCCTTATTAACTTGCCCCCCCTCTGGGCCATCGGCTGGGCACGCCCTTGCATTTTAGGTACCCCAACATAGTCTATAGTACACCCACAGTTTGCCTATTATGGTTAGATCTCAAGTAGGGCCTGTAGGGGCGAGCCTATTGCCACGAATAGGGCACAGATCCAGGCTAAGGGCTGATATCCTAAGAAAGAGTTTAAGGTGAAAGCGTCAGGGTTCAAATTCAAATTTTCTTATGTTTTTTTGCAATTTGCTCGTCAGTATCAGGTTGTATGTTGATATAAATATGATTTGCGACCATATCAAATGTTTATTTATAAAATTATAATCATATAAATCATCAATACAACTCTATAAGTTCATGTAATCCCTTTGAATGACTATTTCATGAAATCATGACATTTGGGGATTATGCTAACCTAAGGAGCTGATTCTAATGATTATAATTCTGTAAACCCATATTGGTTACGCTCGCAAATCATATTTTAATCAACATACAACCTGACACTGACCTGCAAATTGCAACAAACCTAAGAAAATTTGAATTTCGCGGGCTACCTTGGCGCATCCCCCTTAATATCTTTCAGTTGCAGTAAGATTTCCACTGTTCCTCTACAATCCGTTTGTTTCTTTGCGTAATTTTTCCGGTTGAATAAGGTCGATAGGTACAGTTAGTTAATTCGCTTTGTCAATAATACTTACAGTTAATTAAATAGTCTAGTCTTGTAGCGTAGTCAAGACAAAGGAAAGGTTTACGTAATTTATCGTAATTATGACAGTTAGTAGTTTTTTCCTTATACACAACACTAGCTTTTACCCGTGGCTTCGCCCGCGTGGATGTCACAAAATATCCCACGGGAACGTACTACCGGGATTATATACCTAATAGCCGAGGAAAAGGTCGTTGATTCCTACCGCTCTGCGCCCGCGTTGCCGTCAACGATAATTATTTTGTTACGCGTAATTTTGGATCTGTGATATCTTGTAAACTATTCATATGTCAAGGCATATTTTAATCTAAATTAAATTCCCAATTTAAATAACATATATTATTGGATAGGGATTAATATAATACCGGTCATAATAGATTCTGAAATAACAATGAATTTTTTATCAAATTTCGAAAGATTAAAAAGTTTACTGTGGGCCTGTCATCCTTAGAAGATAGACGTATGCCATCGCGGACTTTTTTGTTGATTGTTTTAAGATTAACTATTCTGTAAAACATATTTTAATTATCTTTTACGGCGCACTCTAGTAAAGCTCCCAGTCAACATATTTTTTTCCGAGATCTTCTACAATAATAGTCATATTTCAGCCAATTTACAAAAAACCATAATGATTTATATATTTAAACCTTCCGCATGAATCACTCCGTCCATTGGTGAAAACCGCATCAAAATCCGTTGCGTAGTTTTAAAGATTTAAGCATACATAGGGACAAACAGACAGCGGGAAGCGACTTTGTTTTATTCTATGTAGTGATAGTGATAACCAGCCTATTAATGTTCCCACTGCTGGGACACAGGCCTCCTCTCTGTGAGAGGGAGTGGGCTGTAATCTACCATACAGGCCCAGTGCGGGGTGGTAGATGACTCTGGGCTCTCAGAGATTATCTCTTTTTAAGATGAGAAATGAATTTCTCATACAAACAATATTTGCTGACTGTGTCGTCCGCGTCCGTCTGTAGATAATTATGTTTTTTCTCGTTCCAATTATGTGTGTTTACTTTTATAACCAAGAACGTTCGGTTTACAGGTACCTACTTCCTACGTGGTTTATCTCGGAAGGTAGATAATTATAGAAGACCTTTCAGAAGGTTATTTTGAGTAAATAAGGTAAATAAGCTTGCACAAAAGGAAACTACTTATAAAATGTCGGAAAAAATCGTCTAGGTGATATCATCAGCAAGAAAAACGAATTACTAAGTTGTTAATAGTTTCTGCTATCTAATTACAGGAATTTGTTGGTGAAATAGAGTTCAATTTAGACGCAGATACATGCCAGTGACTTTGAGTTGTTAGCTTGCGTGTTCTGTACTGAGCTCACGCAACGCGTCGTACGTCCAGCCAGTAATAGGACTCGCCCATCAAGGAGTGCTGTCCCAAATTAGACGCATTATTTATTTATTATACATAAAGAGCTCGTGGCTAAGTAATAACAAGCCGCACGGATCGATCCATCAGGTAAAGCTATGCTTGCCAGGGTTGGTCAGTGGATGGGTGACCATCTTCACATACCGAGACTCCTCCGTGCCTCGGAAAGCACGTTAATACGGCTTAACGTGCTTGTTAAGCCGTTGGTCCCGGCTGTCATTTGTGGATCTTTGACAGTCGTAACGAGTCGTCAGAAGCCCGAAAGTCTGACACCAGTCTTACCAAGGGGTATCGTATTACCCAGTAACTGGGTTGTGGAGGTCAGATAGGCAGTCGCTCCATGTAAAATACTGGTATTCAGCTGCAACCGGTAAGACTGGAAGCCGACCCCAAGATAGTTGGGAAAAAGGCTAGGAAGATTGATACATAAAACAATAATGTATTTTAATAAAACAGTACGTATACTAAAAGATCAATAGTTAAATTTTCTTTAAAATGGTGAACGTTTCAGAAAAAATACGCTTGATAGATTTTGCGTGATTCTCAGTTTTTTATCCGCGGACATTTTACAAATTAATTTCACTATGATGTACTAAAAAAATTATCTTAAATATTCCTACATTAAGTTATTAAAGAAATGCTCTAATTTAACATAAGTATATTTTTTCCAAATCATTAACACTACTCGTTTAGTCGTGATCTTCAGTATAAAATCTTTAGTCGGTTATCTTCTTAAATTACTATCCAATTTTTTTTTTATCCGTTTAGCGGACGACTAGACACATTAAAAAAGTCTACGCTCAAAATTGCGCCGCGCGCGTGCCGTGCATATTAATTAGGTAGTAGAGACCTAGTTTTTTTTTTAATAACCTGTTTTTGGAGTCATCATTCATTAAATAGATGCCTACCGTTTTAATGGTCACTTGGTCATTGAACTTAATGTTGTCGTCGACTGACCTCTTTCATAATATCAACTGCCGTGCATTAGTCTCGCAAAAAAGCGAAAATGGCTCGACTGATTTGAATAATTTTTTTTTTTGTTTTATTCGTCACAATGCGTGCATGAGCAGTGGTGGCCCAGTGGTAACGGCCCCGACTTACGAGTTGTAGGTCGTGGGTTCGAACCCAAGCAGGCGCTTTACTTTGTGTAAATAATTTCATCACCACTGCTCTAAAAACGGTGAAGGAAAACATCGTGAGGAAACCGGCATGTCTTAGAACCAAAAAATTCGAAGACATGTGACATCTACCAACCCGCACTGGGCACGCGTGGTAGATTACGGCCCACTCCCTCTCACAGAGAGGAGGCCTGTGTCCCAGCAGTGGGAACATTAATAGGCTGATGATGATTCGTCACAAAACGGGGTGGTTTAGGATTTATTTTTTTGGAAAAACCGAAAAAAGTAAGTTGAAATTTTGACAGGACAACGTCTGACAGACCAAATAGTTATTAAGAGCGTTTACGACGTAAGTACGTTTTCATACAAACTTTTAAGCCCTTGTTTTTCGAATTGACTCAACCGATTTTAATGAAACTTCATAGTCATACGCAGGATACAAAGGTCTAAAAAGTTAGTTAAGAACATTTTCGAAATGTCTTATTTAAAAACAGATAACTGGAAATCTCTGTTTTGATGGAAAATTTTAAATCGGTCTAATTTGGCTGTTACACTATTTTTCGAAAATGTTCTTAACTAACTTTTTTAACTTTTTTGTATCCTGCTTATGAGTATAAAGTTTCATTAAAATCGGTTCAGTCATTTTGAAAAACAAGGGCTTGAAAGTTTGTATGAAATGCCGTACGTCGTAAACGCTCTTAATATAGTCAAATTAAAATGCCCACCTCGTTGCCGCTACCGCTGAGCATGAGGTCCGAGCTGGGCATAGTGTTATTTGATTTTTCCATCTGGAATTGCTCAGTAGCAGCCCGGATTCTGGATTTGTGCCCGGTTGATGGCAATAGTCTCGCCCCCTATTACATGGGACTTAAACATAACTGGCGAAATGTGGGTGTACTATACGTACACCTCTGCCTAACCCTTCGAGGAATATATACAAGTGTATTGTTATGTTATGTTACTGTTGATGAAGACGCCAACAGAATACTTAATGAATAGGTATATCTATTTCATTGTCAATAGTTTGCACTGTTATAAGACCACCCAAAATATTAATGGGGACATCTTAAAACAAATAATGTTCTATACAATTTGTCCCAGGGATAAGTGACCGCCCGGCGTTTTTTGAATATTTGTACAAAATTATTAATAATTACATTTATGTTTGTGACTTAGCGGTTTTTTTTTTTACCTGCGTAATTTTTTTGTTTTGTAAGGAGTAAAGGTCTGATTCAAGAGTTTGTAGTTTGGTGTATGTTTGAAATAGTAACAAACATTGTTCTGAGCTATTGTAGGAAATATCATGTAGTTAATTAATAAATTAAAAAAATGTGATATTAAGGGGGCATTTTTTAGATTTATTTTGAAAAAACTGAAAAGAAGAGTTTTTTTTTTCGAATTTAAATTTTGTGTTTTATTTAATAAATGTTTTACTACATTTTAGTTATGTTTAATGATTTTAATTGATAAACTATGATGTCGGCTAGTCAGTAAAAAAAAAATAATGGAAAAAGATGAACAAACTTAGGAAATATCGTAAAAAAACTGCAGCACGACATGCGTCTTTACAAAAAAAAAGAAAAAAAATCATAAAAAAAAACTAAAGCCAAAGCTAAGTCACAAATACAGGGTGGCAGGGACATCGACGCGAAGCCGGTTACCATGGATTCAGTACATGATTCTGAACCCCCCTGCGTTGGAATTTTTCGTCGGTTATTAAATGGTAACCGGCTTCGCGTCGATGTCCCTGCCACCCCGTATAAATGTAATTATTAATAATTTTGTACAAATATTCAAAAAACGCCGGGCGGTCACTTATCCCTGGGACACATTGAAGTAACAAACGAATTGTTACTTTTTGACTAAGCGACTCGAGCTCGTGGCTAAGTAATAACAGCCGCACGGGTCCATCCATCAGGTTAAGCTACGCTTGCGCTACGTTGTTACAAGTTTTCAAAAGCCCGAAAGTCTGACAACCTCTTACCAAGGGGTATCGTGTTACTCAGTAGCTGGGTTGTGGAGATCAGATAGGCAGTCGCTCCATGTAAAATACTGGTATTCAGCTGCATCCCGTTAGACTGGAAGCCGACCCCAACATACTTAGTTGAGAAAAGGCAGATTGATTGATTTTCAAATAAATAATGTTCACTAAGTCATGAATGAATAAGTTACTTTTTGACTAAGTGAATCTTTCATACCTACTAGTCAAAGACTTCAAAGTACGATTGAAAAAGGGCGCCGTCAGTTGTGGCTGGTCATCTCATAGCTGCCATGGCTTATTTTAATTTGATTTAATTTTTGAATTGTTTTATTTTTGTTTTTTTATCTTTTATTACGGACGCTTTTAACGTTTTGCATCGTTCTCACATGTATAAGTTCAACATGAATGATGTAACCAATATTTTGTAACCAAATTTTTATTTAAAAGAGTGTCCGTGGAGTTTCTTGTCCGTTCTTCTCCATAGGTACCTACCTACTACGCTTTGGAATGGGCATCTAGCTTCATCTTTTCTGACTGACCGACCCCTTGACAATTCAAAAGAGCCTGTAATTGGTTTATTTGAAATAAATGCTTTGAGTTTGAGTTTGAGTTTGAGAAAAAGTCTATCAAAATTTTAAATTCATAATTTTCCCAAATTATTTGGCTTCGTTCATACTCATCCAGAGTTCGAACTCATCCGCTTTTTATATGCCTACGATGTAGAAAATATATATCACGTATTAATAGGGTCGGCACAACATACATTTTTCTTCCATACCTCTCTATTAGTCACCCCCTTTCTAGCCATATCATCTTTCACAGAGTCCATCCATCGTTTCTTTGGTCGTCCCCTACTCTTATAACTTTCCACATTCATACTCAAAACTTTCCTCACGACATTTTCGTCATGATAATTACCCAAATAAATTATAAGTCGAACTAAAGCAGTGAGTTTGACCGTTTTCACCCGACTACCAAAAAGAGTATGTTTTTACGATTTCTACGTTATACAAATATTTGATGATATTTCTTATACAAAGGACAAAGAGCGACGACCGGTTAGGTAAATAAGAGGAAATAAGATATACAAGCATATAAAAAAAAAATGGTAAGTACATTAAATCTAAACTAATTTGACAGCTCTAACTTAGCTCGTAACCTGCCTCTCTGCTTAGTGTTTATCGACTTCAAGAAAGCCTTCGATTCGATCGACACATGGGAAGTACTGCAGTCTCTTCAACGGCGCCAGATGGACTATTAGGTACATCGAGATGCTGAAGTGTCTGTACGAAAACGCCACTATGTCAGTCCGACTCCAGGATCAGACCTCGAAATCTATCCTTCTGCAGCGAGGCGCCAGACAGGGTGACGTTTGACCTCTTTCTCGAAGTTGGGCCTACCTAACTGGACAGTTTGTCCTAGGTAAAAATACTCGTCCACAACTTCGAGTCTAGCGTCTCCGATGTTCATGAGAGTGGGTTTTGCATGGTTATTTGACATGACCTTCGTCTTGTCCATGTTCATTTTTAGACTCACTCTTTTGGAAGCACTACTGAGGTTATCGAGTATTGTACTGAGGTCCTCCATAGCCTCAGCCATGACAACTACATCGTAGGAAAACCGGAGGTGCGTGATGTACTTTAATCAAGATACAAACTGACACTGACCTGCAAATTGCAAAAAACGTAAGAAAATTTAAATTTTGTCAGGGCACATTGCTCGCAGAACAGATGGCCGATGGGGCCGAAAAGGTTCTGGAGTGGTAACCGCATACCGGAAGACGTAGCGTTGGAAGGCCACAAGGTGGACCGATGACTAAACAACAGATTTTAAAATGCTAAACATTTTTTTTTTTATTAAAAACTTTTCCAAGCCTAGCAAATAAATAATTCAAAACGTACAAAACAAAAACAAAATATTTATAGCTATAAAAATACCTTTTAATAATAAACTGGTGTCCAACCTTATTCTGCATAATCATATTAATCATACGTTTTGTGAATTATTATACCAAAGTGAATAAAAAATATTAAATAATAATAATATGCAAATCATTATAGTTAATCCTTTTCCTGGAATTACGGCATAATTCCGCATGCGGATTGAGAGATTCATTGTAAGTATAATCGGCGTTTGAAAACCTTGACCTTATGCAACGTCAAAAATATAGCGTCAACCTCAGAGTGTTATTACTCTGAGGCGTCAACAAACTATTATATTCTATTTTTTTTAAATGGCAATCAAAGACGATGTCGATAATTCTGCCAATGTCTAAACTCTAAAGTGATTTGGAAAAACAAGTCAACAATACTATCGTTAAGGTAGTTTTTTGAGGAACGAATTATTTATAATTAAGATCTTTTGTAAAATGGTACCAAAAATCACGAGTGACATTTAGGTACATTCAGATTTCTGAATACATATTGGACATACGATACCTGCAACAATCCTGCAATTTAAGGCTCCTGCAGACCAGCGCGATGCGAAGGCGCGACGCGACTCGAACAATACAATTTCTAAGAAAACTTCACGGTAAAACATTAACCGGTGTTGCGTCGCGCTAGTCTGCACGAAGCTTTAATAAGCATAATTTAACTTTAGAGCTAAA
Organism: Conistra vaccinii; assembly: GCA_948150665.1. Classification (NCBI taxonomy): domain Eukaryota; kingdom Metazoa; phylum Arthropoda; class Insecta; order Lepidoptera; family Noctuidae; genus Conistra; species Conistra vaccinii. Next base: position 3,753,934 of record OX411344.1, on the reverse strand, counting down.
GCCTTATGACCGGTTTTGGTAAAAGAGACGTCTTGTATAATCTATTTTTAACATCAGCGGTCAATAATTTTTTGACAGAATTTATTGTCAACGTTTTCTACATTAGGACCTTTATATTGTTAAAAATAACTCTTAAATCTTCTACCGTATTATTACAAAGTTGAATGGGTGTGAGGAAAAAACCCATGTGAATAATTTGCCCCGGTAATCTTGTTTATAAACCAATCCTAAATTTAACATCATATTTTACACGTGTCTTGGGGTGCTACTTCATCATCATCATCATCATCAGTCTATTAATGTTCCCACTGCTGGGACACAGGCCTCCCTCCTCTCAGTGAGAGGGAGTGGGCCGTAATCTACCACGCGGGCCCAGTGCAGGTTGGTAGATGTCACAAGTCTTCGAATTTTTGGTTCTAAGACATGCCGGTTTCCTCACGATGTTTTCCTTCACCGTTTTGAGAGCAGTGGTGATGAAATTATTTACACAAAGTAAAGCGTTCTCGACCCAAAGACCCCCAGTTATCCAGTCTAATAATGATGGTGATTAAAGTTAGCGCTGACAATTGACAAAACTTAAACAGTTAAGTACTTACATATTTTGTTATTGAAACCTAACGAATAAATTAAACATATTGAGTAGGTAAGTTGATCATTTCTTTATACAGGTAATTGAAACGTTACAATGAATCAAGAAAACAATAGTTTATATGTAAACTACATTTAATTAATTATCATAATGTATTAAAATGTAATTAATTAAATACGAGATTGCTTTGGTCTAGTGGTCGCAAGCGCTACTGCTGTGCATGAAGTCCTGGGTTCCATTCCCGAGTCGGGCAAAGTGTTATTGGGTTTTTTATCGGGTATTTCTCAGTAGCAGCCTGGAGTCTGGATTTGTGTCCGGTTGATGGCAATAGGCTCGCCCCCTATTACATGGGACTTGAACATAACTGGCGAAATGTAGGTGTGCTATAGGTAGGGGAGACCGGGGCTACAATTAACAGAGGTAAGTATTAACAAGTGATTTTCTCCAAAACTATAAACACTACACCTACAGCGCGTGCTTCAATATGCCGACCAGATCACGCCGCATGGCTCGGGGTTGGTCAGCTGCGGTCTGCGCATCATCCGAATGTGTTATATACCGGACGACATTTTCACGCACATAACGAACTTTTTTAACTTTTAAATTTATTGATTTATTCTCGAAATATACGGTGTAATGATTATGTTTTTTGTTTTCCTAGAAGCATATTTCATACTTAATAAGGCTACATTGCTGTATTGGTGCAATTATTTACCAATATTTTGTTATGTTATTTAATACTAAAAATGTACCTTTGGGGTTATAATTAACAAATCGGCGGGGTCAGTATTAACGTGTTAATACCTACCCAGATGTGGTGATAGCGCAAATATCTTATGAACCGGTAGCTGAATCATCAGAAATGCAGTAAGATGCTAGTGATTTCTTGGTCCAAAACCATAAGACCTCTGCTAAAAGCCCTAGCACGAGCTCAGTAAAAACGTATAAACGCACTAAAAATGTATTATCTGTATATATTTTACTGTGTGTACATACATAATAAAATACATCAATAAATATTTTTGTATTTTTTAGGGCGTCTCCTGTAATAAAGATACATCGTGCTGACTAGATTTAAGATACCTATCTCTTGCAATGACTGGATTGACTGGGCCTAAGCTAGGTGTATCAAAGGCGACATCACATCATACATTTGCCTGAATTGTATTTGATATGTTAGAATATAGAAATATAGATATGATAGAAATTAATAAGAAAATGTGTTCCATACAATTTTGTATTAATTTCACTTTTATTAATACCAAAATATATTCTCATACATATATTTGTTTTCTTCTATATCAGTCGGTATAATTGTTGCCCCTTCTGTTAATACTTACCTCAGAGCTGTTAATTCTAGCCCCGAAGATGAGGTAAGAATTAACAACTGACTTTTTGGAGAAAAAGTGTTCTATTTAATACAACATTCCTATAATGTTGCATTTATGTTTATAACATGATACCTGAATAATTGAAGCATCATTTAATAAAAAAATCAAGTCTAAATGTTGAATCATTACGAAGATACAACTAAAAGTATTTTTTTTGTTAATTGTGGCCCCTGTCTCCCCTACACCTCTGTCTAACCCTTCGAGGAATACAGGTGTGATGTTATGTAATGTAATTAAATATGACTTGCTGCTTTCTGAACGTTATTACAAAATCTTTGAAACAACAATATTGTTGTAATTTATTTTATTTAACAAAACCTTCCCCTCCTTTTTTTTTGCATTTGCAGTTGCAATATACAACGTTATTTTTTGTTTATGCTAAACCTCTTAAGGGGTCATTGTACTCATCATTATGAAAAACTTTCACTATGGGACCGAAGCTGAAATCGCGAAAAAAAAGCTGTTTCAGAAAAAAAGATGTTCGCATAATATATCTCGTCAAAATGTATAGAACAGCAGATTTTTTTTTTACGATTTCATCTTTGGTCCCATAGTGAAAGTTGCTCATAATGATCAGGAGGTTTAGTATAAACAAAAAATAACGTTGCATAAATATTCTTTATGACACTTGTCAGTTTGTCACTAACAACGGCTCATAATTATGATACAAATCCATCAAGCCATTTCAAAGTCAAAGACAAATAATTTATTTCAATTATGCACATAAAAGGCACTTTTGAACGTCAATATTTACAAAAGAATTGATTCTAGTCGCCCCTTCCAAAAGGTAGTTTTCGTATAGAGAAGAATGGACAAGAAACTCCACCGTTACTCTTTTAAAATGTTTTCACAATATTTTGTATAGATTAATTATATAATAATTATATGTGAAGACGATGCACCTGGAATAAGATAACTATACCCCGATAGGTAAAAAGAATGAAAAATGAAGCAATGACCGATAAATTAATTATGTGATAGATACATGGTGCTCACATATTTACAAACATTGAGGGTACAGAGCATGCCAAAGAAATAAGAGTATACCTACAAACATGCCGCGCGTGCATTTAGCATTGCAGCAGTATATATCTCCAGTATAAGCTGACCTCGCATTGTACGGAAATCCTATACAATGCGAGATCAGCATAAACTGGAAATGCATAGCTTGATGTGTAGCCGTGTGTACCTATCATTTTAGTCCAAATTAGTAGAGTTAAACATAGATTCGGAATCAGCGCAATGAGCTCTACAATTTGATCTGACTGCCATTTCAATATCTTAGGGTCGCGCCACATCTGCCGAACGTTCCGCCGCGGAATGTTGAATACGCTCCTAATGTTTTTCAAGTTACCTATATGACACATCAGCCGAACGTTACGTCCATAGAAATGCAAGCAAACATGACGCGACGCGGAACGTTCGGCAGGTGTGGCGTGACCCTTAACGTGACCTTTTATTGTCAATAAGGATAATGGCAGACAGTCAATTTTGTGATAAGTTTTCCTTAGCATAACAATAAACTTACGACGAGTTTCTAAGTGAGGTATCATCATTCATATTTTACTTCATACTTACTGCGGTTTTAGATGCTAAAATGATCAACTCATTCTAGATATAAATAGTTATTGTCATTTAAAAGTATTCTCATAGAAATATTATATTTAATGATGACAATAAAATTTTGCAGTGATAGCCTAGTCGTTGACCGTCACTGCCAAGTCATTGGTCTCGAGTTCGAACCCAAGGCACGCACCTCTTTTCGGATTCATGGTATTAGTATTGTATAATTATTATCATTTGCTATAAAGACGGTGAAGGAAAACATTGTGAGGAACTCGGCGCCGCGGCGTGCCTGAGAGATATTTCTCGACGGCATGTGAAGTCAAGTCAGACGCCATGGGCGGCTTTTTAGCTCTAACACCAGAGGGCCTAGACAAATGACATTCGCTTC